>BSBM01000742.1:10147500-12547500 GCA_027924585.1 Larix kaempferi
ACTAACACCCCCTCTCTCTCTCTCTCTCTAACCATTACTTACCCCCTCTCTCAATCTCTCCCTCTCTCTCCCCCTCGCTAATCCCCCTCCTAGCCCCTTACCCCTAACTAACCCCCCCTCTCTCACTCTTTATTCCTTGCTTGTACACCTCACTCTCTCTCTCTCTCTCTATCGCTCTCTCTCTCTCTAAACCCCCTCTCCCTCTCCCTAACCTCTCCCCCATCCCTAACCATCCTATTCTTTCTATCTCTATCCTACTCCCGCTAGCCCTAAACCCCCTCCTTTCTATCTCTCTCCCCTCCTCTCCCTAGCCCTTACTAACTTGGGCTCTCTTAGTCTCTCTCTCTTCCCTACACCTCCACCTCCCAAAGCTTCTCAGTAAATCCTTGAGCATTGGTTTGAAAACAGTATAAAATGACAATTTGT
Source organism: Larix kaempferi (assembly GCA_027924585.1). Classification (NCBI taxonomy): domain Eukaryota; kingdom Viridiplantae; phylum Streptophyta; class Pinopsida; order Pinales; family Pinaceae; genus Larix; species Larix kaempferi. The sequence goes on from BSBM01000742.1 coordinate 10,147,927, forward strand.
GGGAAACCTCCACTACAAGGTATTTCCCTTGTAGTGAGAGAGAGAGAGAAAAATATTAATGAGAGAGAGAGGAGGACATATGGGAGAGAAGAGTGGAGGGGGTTACATAGAGAGAGAGAGAGAGAATGAGGTTTAGGGGGAGAGGGGAGCATGGTTAAGGAGATACTGAGAGAGGGGGGAGGGGAAAAAGGGGGCTTAGGAAGAGATGGGAGTGAGAGGGAGAGTGTTGGTTGTGGAGCCTGATCTTCCAGTCTCATAGATGATGTTGTTTCAGTCGTATTTGTACCCTAGGTTTGGTTATGATCTTGGCAGAAAGTTTTGTTATGGGATACCAACACCATAATAAACACAATCAAAACTACATTTCGGATTACTAAACAAATGAGTGCATGAGTTATTAGCGCGTGCGCACTATTAGTGCATGCATGCTTTTAGTGCATGCACGCTTTTATTGCGTACACGTGTATTTAAAACAATGCGTATGCGTCATTTAAATTTCTAAATTTTGGCAGTCAGTTCCTTTCCCATCAACGTGGTGGATGACTTGGCTGCTTTGGTTTTAGGTTCGGGTTTCCAAACCAAGTGGCTTGGACTTGTTGATGTATATGTAACTTCAGAATGTATTTCATCTATGTATTTTACTGTACTCCTATAGAGATGTATTATTCCTCTATACGGAAGTGTCATCATTTGTATTGATAGGTTTTGCAAGTGTTGTAACTTGTTGATGGGTTATTAGACCACCTAATAAGGGGTCGGCCCAGATTAATGTAACCATGGGTTATTAGGCTAAGTTAGACAAGTCGGCCCCACTGGTTTATTGGGAAAGACAAGACAAGTATAAATAGAGATCGGGAGATCTCTATTTGATCATCTCATTACTCACTCTTCTATCACTCGGAAAGTGGTGCACATGTGAGGAGGAGGTCCAGCTGCTAGGAGAAGACTATATCTTGTACTTTGGTTGTATCATTTCTCTTTCTATCTCTGAGGAAGTTGTGGGGTTTTTCACCTTTATGGTTTTCCCTAGTGAAACTTTGTGCGTCCATTGTCTTATGTGATTGCTTGATATGCTTGATACATGCTTGATATGATTGATATGATGTACATGTTATTCTCTCAGTAGATCCTAGACTATGCTAAATTAATGCTCAAAATCTAACATGGTATCGGAGCTTCCCCGAGAAGAAGACATTGTGCAGTGGCGGAAACTAGGGTTTCTTGTTTATTGGGTTTCTCTCCAGATATTTTGGAAAAGCAGTAAGGTATATTGACTCTACTCAACAAGGAGAATCTTTCAGTCCAATTAGAATTCAATTCTGAGCACTTTCAATTTTGGCCCTAAAAATTAAGGTTTCCACAAAAATAGGAATTTCTGAAATCTGAAGACATATCTGGAAGCTCCTTGGAAAAATCGAAGTTTATAGCTTTGGATCAATATTTTTGGTTGGGTAAAAGTCTAGGAAACTCAAACCCTAATTCAGGGTCCTCCCTAGTGAATCTGGGAAATTGAAAAGCATTTCTAAAGGGTGAAACTTTGCAGTTTTCAAATTTTGAGTATACCAGGATGATCAGCTCATCAAGGCGCATCTTTCTATCCTTTCAAAAGTTTGAAATTCACATTTTGAATTTTTAGGGTTTCTCTAACAAACCTTAATCCAGGACCAGATCTAGTTTTCAGCAAGACAAGTGGTAAGACCTAAAAATTTTATATTTCCATTTGAAGTACTCTTTAAGATGTCTCACCACAACAAGCTTGAGGATAAGCTTAAAGGGGCTGATAAATTCCAAGCATGGAAGTATAGGATTGGGTTAATCCTAGAAGAAAATGAGTTGGACATTTATATAAATAAAGTGGTCCCTATCCTAGAAAAAGAAGAGGCTAAGGCTCTTCACAAGAAGAACTTGGTCAAGGCAAAGAGGATCATTGCTGATTCTATCAAAGATCATCTCATACCCCATTTGTCTTCCCTAAAGACACCAAAGGAGATGTTTGATTCCCTGACCAAGCTATTTGAAGGGAAGAACATAAATTGGAAGATGACCCTGAGGAATCAATTGAAGAATGTCAAGATCCAGAATGCGAAGACCATGCAGTCTTATTTCTCAAGGGTCTCCCAGATAAAAGAACAACTTGAAGCTGTGGGAGAAGACATAGAAAATGGAGAATTGGTAATGACCACTCTTAATGGCCTTCCTAGGTCATGGGATTCCTTCATCCAAGGAATTTGTGCTAGGAAGAAACTTATCACTTTCAGTAGACTGTGGGAAGAATGCTCACAGGAAGAAGCTCGAATTATAGCTTGAGAAGAGAAGATGGGGAATGAAGATCAAGCTCTCACAGTACACTCCAAAAGTCATGGTGACAAAAAGACTCACCATCATGGCAAGAAAGAAAGACATCACAATCAGAATTAGAAGGGTAAAAGAAACATGTCCCATGCCCATTGCTATACATGTGATGAAAAGGGACACTATTCCAGAGACTGCCCCAGAAATAAGAAAGATGGTTCTCATAAAAGGAAGAACACCAAAAGAAGACATCATGCTCATGCTGCAAAGGATGATGAACCTCCCAGGAATAGGGCTAGAGAAGATAGTAATGATTCTTCTAGTGATGAAGAATATGTTTTGATTTATGCTCTCACTGGAACCGTTACTCATGGAAGTAATGATTGGCTTATAGATAGTGGGGCTTCCAAACACATGACAGGATTCAAGGAATCCTTTATGAATCTATCTGAACATGAATCACCCCACAAGGTGAAACTTGGGGATGACTACCAGTATCCCATAAAAGGAAGTGGTGAAGCCTCGTACAAGCTAGACTCTGGAAAGTCTATGAAGATGAAAGATGTACTATATGTTCCAGGTCTCAAGAAGAATCTACTCTCCATATCTGCATTAGATGAAAAAGGCATGAGGGTTGCATTTGTAGATGGCCAAGTCCTAATGTGGCCAAAGGGTAAGACTATAGATGATGCAGTGGTGATTGGAGAGCAAGAGGGAGGATTATACAAATTGAAGGGCCAACCAGAACAAGCCATGGTCCATGATTCAGTAGAGCCAAGTGAACTTTGGCATAGAAGGCTTTCACACATACACTATAGGGAATTACCAATTGCAAGCAAAGCAGTGGAAGGTATTCTTTAAATCCAGACAAAACATGAAGGCATTTGCAAAGTTTTTGCAAATGGGAAGAACACCAAGAAGACATTTCCAAACACTAAAAGCAAGGCATAAGGAATTTTGGAAATTATCCACTCTGGTGTATGCAGTCCGATGTCATCCAGTTACCTAAGTGGGTATGTGCACTATGGTTCTTTCATTGATGATTTCTCTAGGAAGACTTGGACTTGTCTCTTGAAGAACAAAGATGAAGTATTCAACAAATTCAAGGAATTCAAAGCCTTGATAGAAAGCACACTGAAAAGAAGATCAAGATCTTTAGATCCGACAATGACAGAGAATTCACTTCAAGGAACTTCAAGAAGTTATGCAGGGATTAAGAGGGAGTTGACCACTCCTTACAATCCACAACAGAAAGGAGTAGAAGAAGCTACTTTAGATTCAGACTCTAGCAGATCCTACAAGGAAGCAAAGATTTAGAGGGAGTCCACCCAACAAACAAACAAAGATAAGTATTTGAATTGTCATTTCTTGTATATCTTATTGTTTAAATAATGTTGTTCAATGATGTATATACTTATGTTCCTAGACTTAGGTTGTGTATTATGCATATTAGAATAATTGCATTAATGAACAGTATACTACTAATATGCATGTGATGGATAAGTGGCCTATGGCACTGTACAACATTCCATTGCTACTTATCTAGAATGAAACCTCTTTGCTGACATGTTGGGAGTAGTGCAAACTCTTAACAATGTTCTGGTAGAGATGGAAGGCATCTAGAAAGTTACGGATATAGATGAATGTTGTATTGAAGCATTAGCTAAGATAATTGCATGACTGTATGACATACATATTTTTATGAGTAAGAATTTGTTCTGAAAACTATGAGATGTTTCTAATCATGCAATTTAACTTGTCTTGTAGGAAAGATCATATACCATCACCTACAAAAGAAGGACTACAACATTTGTTCCAGCAACAAAGCTATCTATTGAAGATAATGAAGTTCCCTGGATTCGAGATGCAGTAATGGAAGAATGATATGATCGAGGAATACCAGTCGATCATGAAGAATGATGTTTGGGATGTGGTCCCAAGACCAAATGGGAAGTCTATGGTGACTTCCAAGTGGATCTATAAGATCAAGCATGTTGCAGATGGCAGCATAGAGAAATATAAAGCAAGGTTTGTAGCTCGTGGCTTCTCTCAGAAAGAAGGGATTGATTATGAAGAGACCTTTGCTCCTGTGGCCAGATACACTTCCATTAGATCAGTACTTGCTCTGGCTGCAGTGTTGAAATGGACAGTACACCAGATGGATGCCAAGACTGCTTTCTTGAATGGTGTAGTTGAAGAGGAAGTGTATGTGGAGCAGCCACTCGGGTTTGAGACACATGACCGAGAGGCACATGTGTGCAAACTGAAGAAATCCCTATATGGTTTGAAATAGGCACCTAGGACCTGGTATGGCAGGATAGATGGCTTCCTATCCAGTTTGGGATTTACCAAGAGTAAAGCGGATTCCAACCTTTACTATAAGGTTGAGGAAGTCAATTGTGTGATTCTACTATTGTATGTGGATGACCTGTTTGTAACAGGTGAGGATAGATTGATTGCCGATATGAAGAGGAAGCTTGTTTTCGGGTTTGAGATGATGGACTTGGGTATGATGCACTACTTTCTTGGTATGGAGGTGTGGCAGAGTGCAGATGGAATCTTCCTTGGACAAGAGAAGTATGTAGTAGATATCCTGAAGAGGTTCGGGATGATGGACTGCAAGGCCATGGCCACACCTATGGCATCGAACCTGAATCTTCTGTGTGATGCTTCATCTGAGCCGGTTGATGCTATGATGTATCGTCAAATTATTGGGTCCTTGATGTACCTGACGAATACGAGACCATATATCTGCTTTGCGGTGAACACCTTGAGCCAGTACTTGACAGATCCGAGACATGTTCACTTGATAGCTGCAAAGCATATTATGAGGTACCTGAAGGGTACAATTGACTATGGGCTCAAGTATGAGGTGAATCAAAAGTTTAACCTGGAGAGTTATGTTGATTCAGATTGGGCAGGCAGTGCCATTGATCGAAAGAGCACTTCAGGGTGCTTCTTTAGTATGGGATCTGGTATGATCTCTTGGTTTAGCAGGAAGCAGTCCTGTGTTGCACTGAGTACAGCCGAAGCAGAGTATGTTGGAGCTTGTTTGGCCAACTGTGAGGAAGTATAGCTTAGGAAGCTACTGTCTGATTTGTTTGATCTCCAACTGAGTGCTACTTGTATATATTGCGACAACCAGAGTTGTGTGAAGTTGTCAGAGAACCCAGTGTTCCATGACAAGTTGAAGCACATTGAGATCAAGTATCACTATATCATGGATATGGTGCAGAGAGGAGTAGTGAAGCTTTTGTATGTTGCGACGAACGAGCATATAGCGGATGTGTTGACCAAGCCGCTTTCCAAAGTGAAGTTTGAATACTTCAGAGGGAGACTTAGTGTACTTCAGATCGAGATACCTTCCAAGGGGAAGTGATGAGTCCGGAGACATAGATGCACATGAGCCGTTCCGACATGGTGGTAGGTTGGTCCTCCCATGGTCGTTGATGTAAGTGCTGGGCCATTCTCACATAGTGGTAGGTTCATCCTCCTATGGTGTAGATGTAAGGGCTGGGCCATTCTCACATAGTGGTAGGTTCATCCTCCTATGGTGCAGATGTAAGGACTGGGCCATTCTCACATGGTGGTAGGTTCGTCCTCCCATGGTGAGTTGTAAGGGCTAAGTGGGATTTTCCAACATGATGGTAGGTTCATCCTCCCATGGTCGTTGATGTAATTGTCGAGCTTTTTCGACATGGTGGTAGGTTCGTCCTCCCATGGTCGTTGATGTAATTGCTGATCTTTTCCGACATGGTGGTAGGTTCGTCCTCCCATGGTCGTTGATGTAAGTGCTATGAGCCTTTCACAGATGGTAGTAGGTTAGTCCTTCCATGCTTGTGAGTATAAGTGCTGTGTGTGTGCATCTGGGTTGTGCTCCGTGGATTATGACGATGATCTAAAGATGATGGTGTGACAGTATGGTACACAGGTTTTGCAGAGGCATATGATTAGTCCTGAGATTCTCTTGCAGGTTTTGCAGAGGCAGTGTAATCAGTCCTGGGAGATCTTGCAAGTTTTGTAGAGGCAGTGTAATTAGTCCTAAGGTGTACCTACTTGATGGCTTGCTCACAGAGGTGTTGATGATGTTCATCCAGCATGAAAAAGGGCTAGCTCTGTAGTTGATGAAGACCTGCAGGTGGTGGGCCTACATCCAGTATGAAAAAGGATTGGCTCTGTAGAAATTCCTATGACGAGTAGATTGGATATTGATTGATATAGCAACAGTGATGATGATTCGATAACAATGATCCAGTGATGACGATCCAGAGAAGAAGACTTGTGCTAGCAGATCTGTGTCGATAAATACCTTCCTTGTTAAGAGGGAGTGTTGATGTATATGTAACTTCGGAATGTATTTCATCTATGTATTTTATTGTACTCCTATAGAGATGTATTATTCCTCTATATGGAAGTGTCATAATTTGTATTGACAAGTGTCGCAAATGATGGATTATTAGACCATCTAATAAGGGGTCGACCCAGATTAATGTAACCATGGGTTATTAGGCTAAGTTAGACAAGTTGACCACACTGGTTTATTCGGAAGGACAGGACAAGTATAAATAGAGATCGAGAGATCTCTATTTGACCATCTCATTACTCACTCTTCTATCACTCAAAAAGTGGTGCACATGTGAGGAGGAGGATCAGTTGCTAGGAGAAGACTATCTCTTGTACTTTGGTTGTATCATTTCTCTTTATATCTCTGAGGAATTTGTGGGGTTTTTCACCTTTATGGTTTTCCCTAGTGAAACTCTGTGTGTCCATTGTCTTATGTGATTGCTTGATATGCTTGATATGTTGTACATGTTATTCTCTCAGTAAAGATCCTAGAGTATGTTGAATTAATGCTCAAAATCTAACAGGACTATGTTATAAACAAACTACATCTTATTCTATAACTTCTTCTGTTTCGAGCACAATTCTGCGTATGCTACACTTTCCCAGTGCTAACAAAATTGCACACACTTGTAGAACTATGTGTGCATATTCCGAATATGTAATTTTTTATTAAATCTATTATTTGTTTCTATTTTTTAATTAATTTTAATTGCACTAACACCAATCTTACACAAAAAGTAGGTTATTTCTTTCGTCTATAACTTTTTATTGGCTCACCTATTTTGAAAATGGAAAAAAACCTGCACAAGTACACATAAAGACCTACATCCTAAAAAAAAAAGCAAAGTTCATTGATTATGTTAAGACCATGATGTCGGGGACTAATGCTCGACCTAGTCATTTTAGGGCTTGGTTGAATTCCTTAATTAAAAAAAATTAAAATTAACATAAATAAATATGGAAAAATAGTGTTGCACTAGAACGGCTTGTTATTTACAATTGTATATAATTGTTTTCACAAAATTCCACCAATTGCATACCAAACCAGGTGACTAACGCAAACATATTCATTATGTTTTCTTTAAAAAATAACATACCAACCTTAGGGGAACCCCATTTTCTGGGAGTTATAATTAATTTCCATAAATAATATTTATATATTCTGGAAGGTAATCCGATTGTCTATGTTTCATCTTCTTGTGCCATATTCCAAAAATTTGTGTAGGTAGCTCTAATATTGCTTTTTGACGTTTAGATTTCTGTTTTTCCAAGAGTTTATTGCGACTAATGCATCATGAGTGGCCAACATTATCTTGCACCATCCAATACTTATGTGGAGCATCATAACACTTCTTGCGATGTTTGTACAACATTTTCCATTCATTTGATTGCTGATTGCGATGTTCTTGCAGTGCATTGATTATGGAATCTACAAACAACATAACAAAAAAATATTGATAACTAGTTTTAATAATTGACATTTATCTAAAAAAAACAATTTTGTAAGCATACCTCTTTCTATCCCTTCTTTCTTTAAGAGAAGCACATGTACTGCAGATCCCCATCCTTGACCTCTTTCGAATGCGGACATTGTTGAACTTATTTTTCCATACTCTTGTGAAATATGCATATCTGATGAAGTTCCATTTGCTTGACCACCTTGAACATAATCCTTGTATAATTTGTAGATTTCTTGCCTTGTGAAATTATATGGAATGTGTATTGTTCTCTATTTGGCATACTCTCTCCATACTTGGAAATAAATCATGCATCCATGATATTGCAATGTGTGTTGATGGCCCAGTGATTCATCCCTGATAATCGTCAGAATAAAATGTAGGATCTTTTTCGAGTCTTGTTTGTATTATTGATAATCTAATATTACCAATTGAGTGAATCATTTTGAATGCCTTTCTACAAAGAAGAACATTTCCAATGCGATAATCATAACCTGTCCTTGTAGAAATCATGCACCCCACTAAATATGAATTGTGCATACTTTTGTTAATTGATAAATACATCTTCCTTTTCTCCAAGGCATAATTGTATCCTATAAATTTTAAACAAATTTTGTGGAAACACTCACTCGAAATCAAATGAGTAACGAAACTTGGACTTGTGAGCAATTATTTCCTAGACCTTGTGTAACTGGAATTCTTTGGATTGACATAAAAAGGTCTATTCCTACACTTAATCCTGCTCATTATTGGATTGTGTTGCTGCATTTCCTGGACCATTATGTATGCAACATCATCCTCATTAGAATGAATGTTTTCATTGTGAGGCATATGACCCCCCTCATTGAAAATATCATCACCAAATTAGTATGAAAATGATTTTCATGATCACTAATAAGTTGATCAATTACTGACTGGTCAATGTGACCATCAACACTATTGGTGCCCACTAAATTCTTCACTGAAAGGGAACTCTTGAGATTCAACATTGACATCATTGGTGCTTGTAAAATCCTTACTTGGAGGAGAATCATTGTTGTCATCATTGGTGCATGTAACATCCTTACTCGGAGGAGAATCATTGTCTTCATCATTGGTGGCTTCATCATCAACAGAAGGATCATCGGTGCCATTGAAATCCTCACTCAAAGGAAAATCATCATCAGTTCCATTGAAATCCTCACTCAGAGGAAAATCATCATCGGTGCCATTGAAATATACACTTGAGGAAATTCATCATCGGTGCCATTGAAATACTAGGTTAGAGGAAAGTCATCATATGTGCCATTGAAATCCTCTCTTAGAGGAAAGTCACCATCGGTGCCATTGAAATCCTCGCTTGGAGGAAAATCATCATCGGTGCCATTGAATCCTCGCTTGGAGGTAACTCATCATCCGTGCCGTACAAATCCTCGCTTGGAGGAAACTCGTCATTAGTGCCATTGAAATCCTCACTTGGAGGAAAATCATCTTCACCATTATTGATGTCTTCGTCCTCACCAAAATCATCATTTGTCCCATTAAAATCCTCACTTGGAGGAAAATCATCATCGGTCCCATAAAAATGATCGCTGGAAGGAAAATAATCATTTGTCCCATTAAAATCCTTGCAGCTAGGAGGAGAATTATCATTGGTCCCATTAAAATCCTTGCTTGAAGAAAAATCATCATTCCTCCCATTAGAATCCTTGCTATGAAGAAAACCATCAACATTATTTGTACATGCATGCTCAACAAAAGCATCATTAGTCCCATCAAAATCCTCACTGAAAGGAAAATCATCATTGGTGCCTTGAAAATCCTCGCTGAAAGAAAAATTGTCATCATCTTGCCTACGGTCTTTAGGATCCCCACTTGGAAGAACATCTTCATCATCATCATCATCACCACCACCACATTATTTCCCTTCATTACTAGTGTCTTCAAAATATTCATAATTAGGAATTTCTTGAAGAACATGCTTGATTACATTGTTTGCACTGCCAGTATCTTGGCTAGTTGAACAATACAACTCTTCATTGACATTGGAATTTAATTCAGATGATTCCATGACTTCTCACTAAAATATAGAATTTATAGAAAAATCTTAATAGATAAGACAATGAAATATTACCATAGTCCTCACCAAAAAGTAGAATGGTGCAACTGTCAACCAACAATCTATAGCTATGAGAATGAATTTTCCCTCCAAATTTTTTCCTCCAAAATTTCCCTACAAAAATAAAGCGCACATTTCCAGCACATTCATAAAACTAGTAAAAAAAATTATGATATAAAAAACTTTTAATAATGTATTAACTAATTACATATTTATATTCCAGACATACAAGACTAGTAAAGTTTTTTGTAAATTTTTTTATATACAATTTGTAGTAATAAAGTAATGGCTATTTACATTTTTTTACTCCCACATTCATAACATTAGTAATATTTCGTGTAAACCCATCCTATATAAATTTAATAATAATGCATTAACTAATTTCATTTTTTTAATCGCACATTCGTAAAACAAGTAATGTTAAACCTAATCTAGGCTATATAAACCATTTAGATTTCCTACTATTCATAATTGAATTTGGAGCAATTTAGTAACACTTTCAAGGTTAGTGCTTTTTCCATTTTTAATAATTTGTTAGTTTTATTGTTAATTTGGAAATGATTATTTTTGGATTTATTAATTTGGCAATGATTATTTTATGGCTTTATTGATTTTTTTTTTTACATTTTGTTTCTCACATATTAAGAATGGTAAACTTAAACCTAATATATCTTATTAATACACTATTGTTTAGACTTTGGAACAATTCACGAAGGGCTTCAAGAAGAACAAGAAGATTGCAGAGAGGAGCTTCTAGCACTTTTGAGATAGAAGGTTCTACCACTTTTGGGTTAGTTATTATATATATATATATATATATATATATATATATATATATATATATATATATTTTAAATTCATGTAGTATTAATTGAAGCAAGGCTTTCCCCCTATCTCATGAATTTTAGTTTTGATTTAAAAAAAATAAAAAATAAAAATTAAAAACCTTCATTTACAAAAAATTAAAAACCTACCCCCTAACCCTTCACCCTCCTCCCGCCCCCTCTCTTCTTCCTCCTGATGACCCCTCCCTTCCGCATGCTCCCCGTCGCTCCCTTCTTCTTCCTCACGTCGCCCCTCCCTTCCTCCTCATCCTTGCCACCCCTCCCTTCCCATCCTCCCGCCACCCCCTTCCCACTCCTCCACGCGCCCCCTCCCTTCCTCCTACTCCCCGTCGCTCCCTTCCCTTTCCTCCCGCCACTCCTCCCTTCCTCCTCCTCCCTCCGCCCCCTTGCCCCTCCTCCCTCCCACCCCCTACCTTCCCCCTCCTCCATTCCCTCCCTTCCTCCTCCTCCTGCCACCCCTCCCTTCCTCCTCCTCCACCGCCCCCTTCATCCACTCCCCCTCCTCCTCCTCCCTTATCCCTCCGTGACCCTTTAGCACCCAAGTGAGTGGAGGGGGAGACCCTTTGGCACCAAAGTGAGCAGATCTCTGCTCACTTGGGCACCAAAGGGACGTCCCTCCCCTCCATCCCTTACTCCTCCTCCCACCCCCTCCCTTACCCCTCCTCCCTACGCTCCGCTCACTTGGGAACCAAAGGAATGCCCCTCCCCTCCCTCCCTTTCTCCTCCTCCCGATCCCTCCATTACCCCTCCTCCCCGCCCCCCCTTCCTTCTCCTCCAACCCCTCCCTTCCTCCCCCTCCCGCCGCCCCCCTTCCTTCTCCTCCAACCCCTCCCTTCCTCCTCCTCCCACCGCCCCCTTCCCCATCCCTCCCCCTCTGTGGCCCTTTGGCACCTAAGTGAGCAGAAATACGCTCACTTGGGTGCCAAAGGGTCATGAAGGGAGAAGGGAAGAGGAGGGGGAGGAAGGGAGGTGCAGCACAAGGAGGGGAAAGGGAGGGTGTGTGGGGAGGAGGGGGAAAGAAGGGAGGGCCAGCGGGAGGAGGAGGAAGGGAGGGGGCGTGGTGAGGAGGGGGAAGGGGGTGGTGGGAGGAGGAGGAAGGTAGGGCCGGCAGGAGGAAGCGGAAGGGAATGGATGGACGAGGAGGAAAGGAGGGCGGGGAGGAGGGGGAAGGGAGGGAGGGCGGGGAGGAGGGGGAGGGGATTAGGTTTTATTTTTTATTTTAAAATTTTAGTATATAGTTTAGGAGGTTTAGGGGTTAGGTTTCATTTTTTTTTAATTTTGTATTATATAGTTTAGGGGGGTTACGGGGTAAGTTTTATTTTATTTTTTAAATTTTTATTATATAGTTTAGAGGGGTGGTTAGGGTTTAGGTTTTATTTTATTTTTTAATTGTTTTATTATATAGTTTACGTGGGGGTTAGGGGGTAGGTTTTTTTTTATACTTTTTTATTATATATATATTTATATAGTTTAGGGGGTTGGGTGATGGTGGTGTAGGGCGGGGTTTAAGTTGTTTTGAATGTTTTTATTGTTTCCTAAGTTAGGGGGTAATTTATATTTATTTTTATGTGTGGGGGGTTTAGGGGGTATGGGGTGTTTAATTGTTTTCTATTTAGTTTTATCTATGACGAAAGGGGAGGAGGGAGAAGGTAGGGTAGGGGTAAAAATATGTTTTAATTTTTTTAACGTTTTTCAAATACAGTTTATAGTGAATATTGATATTGATTTTTTTTAGATTATGAATGATTGTTGATTGTATTTTAAAATTCTACCTTTTGGATATAGGGAGAATGACATCAAGAAAGATATATGTAAACATTTCTGGATCAAGAGCGGTGATGATTGCATTGAAAAAAATAGTTGAGGTATCTGAGAATGTTGAGCCTCAAGACAAATTTTTGAACTTTGAGGATTTAAAAATCAATAATGCTAGAGAATGGAAATAAGCAGTAGAAGAAGACATAACAAAGTATTATTGGCATATGAAGGAAAAATATCAAGGAAAACCAGAAAGTATTCACTTATATTCTTCTGCATTTCCATATATTCAATCAGATTACCATCCATTGGGATTGTTGAAAGATATATGTGTGATGTTGGGTACACGAATTGTTTATGCACAAGTGAAACAAGGCAAGACCTTTGCCAAAACCTGATATTGTTTGAAGATTTCAAATATAATGATCAAGAAAATTTCACAGATTTTTGTCAAGGGGTCGTGCATGATATTGACAGTGGGGGAGTAAGTTGAATATTGATATTATTCTTAAATTGGTTTTGTTATAACTTGGATATCACAATGTAATAGACTTATACGATAATGTTTTTATTTTGCAGGATTTTTCCATGTCGATTTCAAAAATGTTGAATGGAATTTATTATATAGAGGACAATCCTATGGATGTCGTTAATGCCGCTATTCAAAAGGGACAAAAAGCAAGGAAGAAGAAACAAGTGTCAAATGTTCATACTGAAGAAGTACAAGCAAAAATAGGAAAGGGCATCCGACAGTCAAATCAGGTACCTAGAAGGGTTACATTTAAATCTTCATCTCGCCCAACTGAACATGTTGAAATTGTTGCAAATGAGGTCGCTACTCCTACTGTTATAAGTAAGAAACAATCTTGTAAAAGAAATATGGTTTAGGGTGTTTCAATTCCCGTTAAAGGCATTGTTGATTTAGAAGGAACCCCTTCAAATCAGAAAAAGAGGAGATCTGTTGTTACTAAATCCAATCCGAGGGCAGTAGGGAAATCATTACTCCAAGTGTTGATCTAGAGGATGGCATTGTCAAGTCAACACAAAATGCCATTCAATATCAATTGTGGAGGGATAAATTGGTAAAAAATGGACATAAATTTGAGTTGAATGTGAATCAACTTTATAGACCCATAGAAGGGAAAGATCAAATTAGAATTAGAAAACCACATCACTTGCATATTCACAACTTGAAAGCATTGATGAGGCATAATCCCTATGCACATGTGGTTGACTACCTAGTCCTTTTTGACCCGAAAGATGTTCCTACTAGAGATGAATTTGATCGAACAAGATGTTTTCATTACAAATATTATGTTCTTCGGGGGAATCATTCTGCAGAGGTAAGAAAAGAGTTGATGCAAGAATATCCCAATAACCCTATTTTTGAAATAGTTAAATGCATCATTTATGTTGGTTTAACAGATGTAGAAGCAAAGTTGTTGGCATGGGATCATAACACAAATAGTGAATATATGTTGACTATGACATTTATTCAAAGGGTGAGATTTATCTACAGTGAATTTGTGCAAATATGTGGTGGGGAAAAATCTACATTTGATGCAATTTTTCAAAAACAATTTTGTCTGGAAATAGGTATCCATATTAAAGAGCCATAATGTGAAACAAAAAAATGCCAAAGGAAGCGATGCATTCAGAGCTGTAGGTGTCTATTTCCAGTTGGAATTCAAAGTTGGGAAAACATGGGATTTTATTGATGAGATATTTATGTTATGGGAGAATATTGGCATAAAAAACCAGAAAGTGAAAAAAAATAAAGTTGTTCCATGGAGTGCTGGTAAGACAGGTCCTGACGTCAAGAATCTGCCAGAAGACATTACTATTACACCTTGGAGAACAACGCAAAGTTTGAAGGATGGAACACTAATAGCTACAATACTATCACGAGTAAAGTCAGGTGAATTATCCATGGACTAAATGTGCAATGAATTTGGCAAGTAAGTTAATGTTTGTTTTATGGTACGATGTTTTTTCCTTGAGTTTAACATTTTTGTTATGTTCTAAGTATTATGTTATATTATTATATATGATTGTAAAAATTCTTTATTTTTTCATTGTCTAGTCACAAGATTTACATGAAAATACAAGAGGAGATGGTTATAATGTTGAACGAGAAGAGTTGGGATGATGTCAAATGAAACTATCGAGACTCAAGCTCAACAGAAACCTTAAAACAATTTTTTTTGCATTCAAGAAGGTATGTTGATCTATGATACATCCTATTTTATTTATTTGCTAATTTAATTCATTTCTATTTTATTACTTATAGAGATAATTTTAATTGAAGATGCCAAAGAGGAGTACAGATGGAGTATCAGAGTCCTTCAAAATTCATATCCAAAGAGCCAAAATAGAACGACAAAGGAGACAATGTCTTGCTAACGTTGAACTTGATGATACACTCGATCATTATATTTGGAATGGGATTGACACTGTGCAATATAAAGTCATTTTAGGTGATGGTGCAGACATTGCAATCGTGTCCTAAAAAGGAGTATGCACTAGTTATTGCAGATATCCCTCATGGATACAATATCTGAAACACTACTTATGATTGTGAGACTTATACTTACCAATCATTCAATAAAGTGGTTTCGGGATTTGTAGATGTCACAACATCACCACTATGGATATTTGTTGTTTTCCATTCAGACACACAATTACGGAGGTTGTTGACATCCTTCAAGGGTAAAGGAAAAACAAGTAAGCAACTTTATTGGTAAGATATTTTCACTATATTATCAAGTTTTGAATTTATAAATCAATTATATTTATTGATAAGTTAATTAATATTTGTTTATTTATGTTACAGGCAAAAGCCTAATATTCATAGCTCCAATAGTGATCCATTTCTGAGTGATATTGAAAATATACATCTTGCAACTTGGACAAAAGATGAGACTTATGAATCTCTTTTAATCAATGAAAAGAGTGAAGGAAAATCTAGTTAGGTGTTGAGTTATAATGCCATGGTTAAAAAGTTAACATATGAAGAAAGGGATTTGAAACGAGTGACTGTAAACATCTATCAAAAGCCACAAGCATTGATTAATTATCTCATAGATACCTTTTCATTAGAAGGAGATTGGGTCTTAGATTTGTTCTCGGGTTCAGGTAAACTTTTTGCTATTACATATGAAAGCATATCTCAAATTTATTGTTTTTTATTCTTCATTATTTTATTGTTTTAAATTATGCTTCTTTATGCTATTTGACTTAACTTTTTTTTGTTTTTGGTGATTACGTACAACAATAGCATGCTCCTTACAGAAAGGAATAAATTGCATATCCATTTATAGGGGAGGGATGACAGTAAGTGAGCATTTATTTTACCCCTTTTTATGTAACTTAATTCTTCATGTTCCCGAGCTTGTTTTTCCTCCAAATGTTTATGACATATACTTTGGCGTTTTCTCTATCTAACCATAGTAGTCCTTGAGGTGTGACAAATACAAATGGATGCCATGTCAACCACAAAGTTCCAAGTTGTCTATTCCTAATGTCACCATAGTGTATTTTTGCTTGGGACCATGGGGTGAACATTGATGTGATTTAAAGTGGATGTGACTTAAAATGAAATTTCTGATTTCAAATATTCATTTTATTTCAAAATGTAGAAGAAATTTTTTCTGAGTAATTTTAAAAACATGAAAACATTTGCATTTACTTGTACATAAAGTATTTTTATAAACAACAAATGGCACCAAGTATTTCCAAAATTGGCGTCAGCCAACACCACTTCTTTCTCTAGTACTGGTACCTCCCGTTCAACTATTGGCATCCCTCCCCTAATCATCCACTGCAATGCAATTACATCGATCAAAGAGTTAATTCAATTCAAGTTCTTCCAAATGAACTGCAATAAGTTGGTTTGAAGAAAGGAGTGTTTAGTGAAACACTTGTGGCAATGATGTCAAAAGAGCCTCAACCCCCATTAGGAGAGGTTTTTGGAAAGGATCACTTTGGGCATCTTGCAAACATAAAATACCCAATGGAAGAGGAAATTGAAGTCCCTGAAGACATACAATCTCCAAAATATTCCAATTTCGATGAAGAATTTGGCCTACATGATATTGTTGATTAGTTTCATGTCTTGAAGAAAATGTTAATTTTGACAATTTTTTGATAAGATATATTAGTAATGTTTTGACTTTCAGACTTTATTTTAGAAATAAAATTTCTATATATAATGTTTTTTACAAAATTAGGAGAGAGAAAAACAAGAACTGTGTCGAGTTCTTGTTTCATAGTATAAGTGGTTTTATGCACACACCTTACCAAATTAAAGCGTTAAAAACTCTAAATAGGCGCTTGCATGAATATGACACCCAAAACTGATGCAATGCGAGCACACGAGTGCAAAAAATCAGTAGTGTGCGCGTTCTTTTAAAATTGTGCATGCACTCTTGGTCTGGCAATTACTGAACCGCCACTAAAGCATCCACGTTGCCACAAAAGTGAGCATGCGCTAGTAACACACACACACAATTAATGTGCATGCGCTATTAGTGTGTGCATGCTTCTCTATATATTAAAAATTTGGCTGCGGTCCACTTCAACCCCATTCTACCCCAATTTGGTCGGTAGAAATGTGTCCAAGGAGATAAGAAAAGGAATGCGCGTGTACGCCCCTCCTTTTCCCAATCTTCCAATGAGCCTCCAATGCATCATTCAGGTAGGATTCCATCTATAAATTTTCATTTTTATGGTTTTTCAATCATTTAATTAAAAAAATTCATTCTAAACATTATAAAAAATGAACCCAAACTTAAACAGGATCATTTTTTTAATTGCAGATTGCCTCTCCATCACAATGGCTGGAAACTAGGAACCACACCCCCAAACAAACAACCCAGAGGATAGCCTACACACACAAAACTTGGAACCTAATCCTGAAGTAAACATTAACCCCGAGGAGAACCCAACCAGAGAAGAAAAAATTAACCAACATTTAAACCATTTATGAACCTTGGTTCAACAACTTAGAACCATTAGGGAACCATCAAGACTTTTCTTAGCCACATCCCTTAACAACATCATTGCCTCAATTAATAGTGCTCACAGTTAATTGTTGAGCATAACTAAGTATAGGGACATTATGAGAGATTATTATTACACTAGTCCTAGTAAAGAACAAATAAAATATTTGAACATCTCAAAACAAACTCTAGTTACTCTTTTCATTGACCCTAGGACCAAGGTAGATCTATATGCCTACTCGATTTGCACCTCATGAATATCAGGATGAGGTCTCTTCTGATGCGGACCAAGTTGAATCATATCTTAATGTTGAGAATGAAGATCAAGCAGATCTAGATCTAGAACCAGCACCTGCTCCCAATCCATGGACAAGGCAAAAATGGGCTCACAAACTCCTCGAATTTGATGGGAGCATATCTTGGGATCCATCTGACATTAGGAGAACCAAATCTCAGTATCAAGTTGAAAACCTTCCACTATGTCAAACAGATCCACTTCTCTTAGAGAGGTGCTACATGATGATGGGGTCTGATCCACAATCCTTCACAGAGACTTGCCATAATCCAAGATGGAAGACTGAGGTTCACATGCACTACATCAGGGAACTAGTGCACAACAGCACCAACACACTGCATTATTGTCCTACAAAGGAGATGATTGCAGAAATTTTTACCAAGTTTTTACACATGTGAAATCTGCTTGAGTTCCCTGCTATTCATTTTTGAGGGAGGGTATTTTTCCCATGATATTTTTTCCCATTTCCTTAGTTTCATGAACAATTTATTTTATCATTTTTTTGGATGTGTGGGTGACCTTTGGTCTCGGTAACCAGGGCCTAGGATGTCCAATTTTGGATTAAGGGGGGTGTTGGGATAATTAATACTCCATCCTTGTCCTATTTAACATTATTCACCTTTTCCTAGTAGTTGATGATGTTATTTGACCCCTAGTGGTGTGCATATGTCATCTAGGACCCATTATCCACCTAAATCACCATGCATGCATGATTTTAGGCCCACCAAATCTCAGTTCCATACATTTAAGGAGCTAATTTTGTGTTCTAGTTCAGTCCACCTGAGTCCCTGAACTCTACTAAGGGTTTTAGCTCTGATCACCACTGATTGTGATCTAATGCACCCTTTTTCACCTAATTTTCTGTTAGGAACCTGTGTCAACCCTTCTCTTTACTATGTTAGTATATTGTTGTTGGACGCATATGCTTTGTAAGTCATCCCATAGTATTTGTTGATCCATAGTTTATATTAGCCCATAGTATTGACCCATAGTATTGGATGCATATGCTTTGTAAGTCGTCCCGTAGTATTATATGTCCCATGGTTTTGACTCATAGTATTGGGCATAGACCTAGTATATAAGTGTGTGTTGAGGTCATCGAAGGCACCGTGAAGTTAATTGTATTGAGCTTGCTCAAACGAGGTTGCCCCCTCGAAGTGGCCCGTGATCAATATAAAAATGATTCTGAGTTCTGTTATTTCTAATATCTCATGTATTTGCATTAATTAATTATTGCAGGTTCTTCACATCTAGTATCAGAGCACTTTCTTGGGCTCGTTGGGTGGAATTTCTGCCAAATTCTTTTTTCGCATCTATTGCAAGTTCGGATCTGGGGATAACCCCTATCCACTTAAATATGGGAAGTACTTGGGAATAAGCCCTAAAACCCATTGTGAGGAGTACCACAAGAACCCCAAAGTAGCTGGCCCATTGAGAGGACCCGCCAGCGAAAAGGGAAACGACCCCTACCTGATTGACTAGTTCCCACCCGTGAGGTAAACCAAGAGCTGTCGTTTGTGGCAAAGCGGTTATCAATTTTACCTGAGCCATGGAGTGAGGGGTACTACCCCAATACGCAAGCCGTTAGACGGCATTGGTGGCCGAGTGAATCCCCTGAATCGATAGGAAGTCGCACATACCTGGGGTCCATATCTATTTTCAACTGAACTATTGCCGATCACTTCCGCTCCAGATCTAGCCGTTTCAGATCTATTCTGAAAGTCGTTCTAGATCCAGTCACCGTTTCATATCCAACCATTTTCGATCATTTCCGCGCTATTGCAGATCCATCTGTTGTGGATCCCTTCTACACCGCTGTTGCCGATCCATTTCTGAAAAAAGAAGAAAAAAGAAAAAAAAGTATAAAATTCTGTTTTTAGGCCATATCTCCCTTGTTTCAACTTTGTTTTCCCTGAAACTTCACTGACATGCCTGCAATCCCATTCTGCATATTTCATTCCTAAAGAACATATCCCAAATTCCACTTCCCAAGACCAGAAATCTCACATTTGCCTATTTTTAGGGTTTGCCATAACTCCTTTAATTTTCACCCAAATGTCGTCAAATTTTGCCACCGTGTTCCTTTCCTAATTCTGCTTCTTTGTCCCTCTTTACCAAATTTTCTCATTCTTTCACCTCGCTTCTGAAATCCCCATTTTTTGCTTCCCTGTCCATTAGAAAGTGTCCAAAACCTAGTCAAACCCCAATTACCCATCCGAGTTTTTCCCAAATCCAAATCTTCCTTTACTAACTAAGCTTTTGTTTGTGTTTTTATATCCATTTCGAGGACAAAAAAAAAAACCATGGAGGAAGCATTTGCAGCCATCCAAACCAAACTCCAAGATCTACATGAAAAATTTCTCAACCTCCATATTCGGCATTCGGCCATGAACAATAACCGATAGCCAGAATCTTTTGCAGCCACCAGGTTCTCTTCTTCCAGCAATTTTTGCGGGTCGAAGCTTGATTTTCCTCACTTCAATGGTACTGATCCAACTGGATGGATATACCAAGCAGAACAATATTTCAGTCTGCATAATACTTTTGATGTCCAGAAAGTTCCACTTGCATCCTTTCATTTGGAACAAGAAGCCCTTCAATGGTACCATTGGCACATCAAAGCTCATCCCGAGCCAAACTGGACAGATTTTTGCCAACTCCGTTTTCCACGATTTAGTCCTAGTGCTTTTGATGACTTCACAGGAGCACTCACTAAACTTCACCAAATTGGCACAGTGAGAGAGTATCAGACAGAATTTGAGAAACTGGCCAATCACACAGAAGGATTGTCTGATGAATTCTACAGGAGTTGTTTTATCAGTGGTCTCAAGGATGAAATCCGCTCAGAGGTCAAAATGTTCTGTCCCAACACAATGATGGAAGTCCTACAGTTGGCGAAGTTGGCAGAGGACAAGATCGTAGAAGTCCTACAGTTGGCGAAGTTGGCAGAGGACAAGATCGTAGCTCAACAACGCTCCAAACCCACCTTTGTTCCCTTCATAAATATGGGTTCCCAACGACCTCCCATCATGCGTGCTCCTCAACCAACTCCTATCAAGCATTTGTCTGAAACAGAGATGCAGGCATGCCGAGAAAAAGGACTTTGTTATAATTGTGATTAGAAATTCACTTGGGGACATAGATGTGTTCAACAAAAGCTCTATCTCTTGGATGTGGATTCTCCGCTTGCCTCAGAACTTGATGAAGAAGCTCCAGATAAAGTAGATGATCAGGTCGACATTCAACACCTGCTTGTTGACACCCCATCTCAGGATGACCCACTCGAGATATCTCTCCATGTTGTAATGGGCGTCACCACCCCACAAATAATGCGAGTCAAGGGATACTTCAAGAAGCTCCCTGTTACCATACTCATTGATTCTGGTAGCACTCATAACTTCATTGACCCTCGGATTTCCAAACAGGCTGATTGTTTTGTCCATCCTTGCTCCAACTTTGAATTCATGGTTGCCAATGGGGGCACCTTACCTTGCAAGGGGAAGTGTCACAATGTGCGTATCTCTATGGAAGATTATAACCTACGCTCTGACATGTTTTCCTTGTCCTTAGGCGGATGTGATGTGGTTTTTGGCGTTCAATGGTTATGCACACTTTGCCCCATCTCATGGGATTTTGTGAAACTTTGGATGCAGGTTTTTAGTCAATGGGGCACAGCACAAATTATTGGGCTTACAACCAGGGTCTCTCCGCATCATCAGTTCACATTGCCTAGAAAAAATCCTTAAGAATAATTCACATGGTGTCATCGCTCAGCTCCATTCCATTCAGATGCACCCATCAACAGTCTCCACTACTTCCTTGGATAGATATGCAGGTGTCCTTGCTGAACCAATGAGCTTGCCGCCTTCAAGAGACCTTTCCGGTAAGCATTTAGTCGCATCTACCTCTCAGTAGGAACTGATGGCTATTTTGCATGTAGTACATAAGTGGCAGCCATACCTATTAGGGAATTATTTCTGCATCAAGCTTGATCTCCAGAGTCAGGAAAATTTTCTGGAACATTGGGTCTCCTACCCAACACACCTGAAATGGGTTATCCAACTCATGGGTTATCCCTATGTGATCACTTACAAGAAGGGTAAGGACAATATGGTGGAAGATGCTCCTTCTCACACAATTGATGACCCAGTTTCTCTTACATCTCTTTCTCTGCTTCTTCCAAATTGGTTGCAATATGTTCAACAAGGCTATCTCTTCTATGAACTCCATGCTTCTTCATCCGCAGGGCACTCTAGGTTCTTCAAAATGTATGACTGGGAATAATGTAACTTCTTTTGGCAGGGACTGAAAATGACAATTCAACAGATGGTGATTGACTGTGATACTTTCCAGGTCAACAAGGGTGAAACGACACTCCTTTCAGGATTGCTCAAACCCTTTCCCATCCCTACACAGCTTTGGCCAACTATTTCTATGGATTTCCTAGCAGAGCTATGGTGGTACAATACCGCATCTCTAAGGACACCATATGAAGCAGTCTATGGACAGACACCACCAGTTCTTCTTCCATACACCCTTAGCAGCTCCCCAGTTCAGGAACTTGACTCGGTTCTTCGAAACCGTGATCAAATTCTTCTCATTCTGCAGGAAAATCTTCACATGGCCAGAATTCGTTGGAAACAACAAGCCGATCAGCACCATTCTGAGCGCATTTTCCACACAACTAATAGGGTTCTTCTTCGTCTATAGCCTTCCAAGCAATCCTCCCTGACACTCCAAAGGCGTCAGTGGCCTGAAATGCAAACCGATGATGCTACCAGGGAACCACTCCTTCAGATTCTGCAACAATTTCTCCAACCAAATCTTTAAGGACAAAGCTTTTTTTAAGGGAGAGGGGATGTTAGGAACCTGTGTCAACCCTTCTCTTTACTATGTTAGTATATTGTTGTTGGACGCATATGCTTTGTAAGTCATCCCGTAGTATTATATGTCCCATGGTTTTGACTCATAGTATTGGGCATAGACTTAGTATATAAGTGTGTGTTGAGGTCATTGAAGGCACCGTGAAGTTAATTGTATTGAGCTTGCTCAAAGGAGGTTACCCCCTCGAAGTGGCCCGTGATCAATATAAAAGTGATTCTGAGTTCTATTATTTCTGATATCTCATGTATTTGCATTAATTAATTATTGCAGGTTCTTCACATTTTCATGCAGAACTCACTAATGCACCCTCCTTGGTCAGTTAATTGACAATAGCTTCAGTTAACCGAGTTTTGGTTGAGTTGAGTTTGGGACTTCCACAGCACTCCAATGGTGACAATTCCTATGCTAGATTGACATGGATTTGAATTCTCTTAGGACTATTGAATTATCTCCATTGTAACATATCTGTTGACTATACTAATTAATGGATCATAATACACATTTCTGTTTCCTTCTGAGTTCCAATGCATGATTAATTTTATTGCTCATTTCACTACAATTTTCACTGTAATTCATCTTTTCTACTCATTCTTTTCACTGTGAAGTATTCTCAGCTCTATGATCTGATGTGTTCTAGAATTTCACATTATGAAACCGACATATTGAAAAGAATGACCTTGAAGATTTAAATTGTTCTGTACATCCATCCGACTATATACAATGTTCATTGAATTTAACTTCACGTCTTTTAGTGATTTATAGAAAATATTTTCAATACAATGCTATACAAAATGTGTATCGTGTGTACGATCATCAATGATATTAAAATGATATTTTCTAATCACATCTCGATTGTCACACGTTCTTTCAATGCCATCAACATTATGTCGAGAATGACTATATAGAACATGGACAAATATCAAAACTTGGTCAGAATGATAGTATTCACTTTGTATCTCCTTTTGTGTAGCAAATGTGTAGTTTTCTGCAAAATCAACCAAAGAAAAAATTGTTCCGGGTGGAAAAAATTCACGAGACTATTTGAATTGTAGGTCTTTCCATCGTGCTCTATGTGAATGCTTGGTGTACTTATAAATTTCATTTTCAAATTTCTTCAGAAAAGTTAGCACACATATTTTATCTTCTCACAAATCATTTCGTTTAGAAAGTGCATCACTAGAACTTGTAGCATAATTGATATATTCATATCGTCTCCGGTCAACAGTTACATTTGATAGCGATTGATCATTATCAATAGGATATTTATTGAGGAATAAAGCTATATTTCCACAACAATCACAATGTTTTCCATTGACACATTTCTATGGTAAAATAGTTCATCGTGATCTCTCTCACATAGAATTCTAGATATGAATTCGTGTATTGTGGGCGGAGGTGGGGAATTTGACCAAAACATTTTACCAAATTCAAGAAAAGTGTCATAATATAATCAAATTCCACATAATAATGACAACAATATGTGTCACGAAAAGTAATAGGTCTAACCTACCATGTTTTCTGTTGCACAACTGTAGTGATTGACATACTAATTCCATGATCATCCTCCTTGAATTTATTGAAAAATTGTACTTGTGTCATTTCCCATATATGTTTTTGCATGGGTTTCATATTCATTTCATGATACTCTTTGCCGTATCACATCCCTTGCATTTCGTGAAACTCGAGCATGTGCCAACCAATATTTATGTACAGTATCTTTAACACCTTCTCCCATTCTATCTTTGTAAGGTTGTCTACAAATAATTTCCCAACTTGCAAGTTCATCATTTTCATCTATTTTCAATTTGAATTTTTTATGTATGTACAATGTCTTTCTTGAGGTTCCTATTGTTTTTGCTAGTTGTGTTGTAAAACGTTTTTGTCTAGTACTAGTTGAAGTAATTGCCATTTGAATTTCTCTATGTGCAGCTTTGGTATCTTTCTTTCTATATTTTCCAAATTTTTTATTGCATCACTTATATTTTCTATCACATTATGTTTCACCTTCAATTCTTTTGATGCCTTGTGAATACCCAATAATGACGTAGCAACTTTTAACTTCCTGGACACTAATAAACATCTCAAAATTTGTGCTTGTGTTGTTATTGAATGTTGTTGGATAAAATCATCATAAAATTGCATAGCACAATATCATGCAAAGTTTTCGGCTATTTTCCCCCTATTTGTTGCAATCAATGTTTTCCAACATTTCATCATCAATGGTGAAAGCACCTATATATTTCAGTTAAATTTTTATTTTTTTTTGTAAGTTGCAGGCAGAAATTTAATTAACATGAGAAGAATATACATTGTGAGCAGTATAGTGTTTTGCGGATTGGGGAGGCCTCAAATAATGAAGCCACCATCCCAATTGCTCAAAAAGACTGAAATGACTGACATAATACAAAATAAAGACCCTGTGAGTATGGTCTGCCCATAAAAAAATTGGGACTTGCTGCAAAAATAAATACTGATAATATCTGATAGAACCATAAACTAGAGCATAAAAAAAATAAAAATAGAGAAGCTGATAGTCACATAGATGACCAGGGGTTATGGCCTTCCCATTAGCATTTTGTAGGAGAGTTCTCTGGTTCTTCCTCAAGGATGGGGAAGGGTGCATAGAAATCCTCAAAGATGCCCGGAGGGGGAAGAGTTGGAGAGGGTGACCCATGAGAACGCGTGTCATCCGAGGCGGTGCCACGCACAGCATCATAGGAAGCATCATGAACAATAGCATCACGAACAACATCACGATCAGTGTCATGAACAACGTCACGGGCGGGGGTTGCAGAGGTAGAGCCTTTGTTCTTCTTGACCTTGGAGAGTTTCTTTGCAGACCCGATGGCAGGGGCTTTAGTAGTGTTAGTTTCCTTGTTATCCTGATTGGCAGGTTCAGAATTGTTAACCAGGGTAGAGATGTCCCAGGTCATATTGGCGTCCAACTTGTTAGAGTGATCCGCCGCCTCTTTTAGACTGGCATTGATATTCTTGACAATACTGTAGTTTTCTTTCCAACTAGCTTCCATTTCCTATATGAGGTTTCTTATCACATTCTTGAGCAACTAGTAATGATTAATGGCGCCTCCATTGCTGCCAGAGGCAAGGAGAGATTCCACCTTACAAGCCTCCCACCCGTCGATAAGGCTTCGAGTTCTTGCAGAGATTCATGGAGCATTACCATCCATGTCCGACCAGTCCATGGTGACCTTGGGCCTACGGCTAGATATTTTCTTCCCGCTTCCCCGACGAGAGACCCCCCTGTTGTGAATTGTCATGGCTCTAAGAATTGTAGAGTAAGCCACCCATAAGATTTCAAGCTCTGCACAATAATTTTCAGAGAGAAGCCTGAACTCGACGATGGAAAAAGAATGCACGTTGGCAGGGTGTTTTAAGGAGCTGAGGCCATAAATGTTACAGTCTGTCGACCTCGAGGAAGGTGGAGGAATTGAATGCAAGATGCAGTCACCAAGGGAGGATGTCATTCTAAACACACGGGAGCGGATCGTCACCATTCTCTTCATCCTGTGATCTTAAATAAGTGCCGGCGCTTAGGGTGGTGGAGTGATCCTCGGTCCTGGTGGACAGATGTGCGGTTGCGATCGTCTCATCCACCGGTCCATGCATGTGAAGGGTCGTCCCGACGTTGCCATGTGCAACAATGCAAGGTGGCAATTGTTCGCGGTTGGCATTGTACATGGTGTCGGCAGGAGGAGCACCCACATCCGAGTTTCAATTAAATTTAATTAACTCGCATCGAAAATTACAATTCATTATAAAAAATGGATTTGGAAAATATATGATATATATACATACCATATCCGTTTCTTATTCTTAAACTTGATTTT
This sequence comes from Larix kaempferi, assembly GCA_027924585.1. Taxonomy (NCBI): domain Eukaryota; kingdom Viridiplantae; phylum Streptophyta; class Pinopsida; order Pinales; family Pinaceae; genus Larix; species Larix kaempferi. The sequence continues at coordinate 10,174,748 of BSBM01000742.1, forward strand.
CAATATTGACTTCATCAACATTAGCATGTAAATCCTTATTTACATCTTCAACAATTGTCTCTTCAGTTTTGACTTCTTGTTCTTGTACTTGATTTTCAATATCCATTTCATCAACATTATGATGTAAATCTCTATTTATATCTTCAACAACCGTCTCTTGTGTCTTTGCAAGCCTTTCTTTTTTGACATGATATCTGAGTCATTATCTTTCCCTATGAGCCTCATCATCTTGTTTACATGCACTTTTTCCAGGGATAATTTTAAGGACTCATACTTATTTAAAAGTCTATAAACATTGGCGAATCTTACCAATTCCTAAAATGTCAACTATAAAATATTTGGCGATATTTTTCTAAAATTATTTCAATTTCTAAGGATTTTATATAGTTTATATAATAATTTCGCAATTTTTAGAGTGAAAAAGTTTACCTTGTCAAAATTCGGTGAAATAGGGCTTCAAAAAATGCAAATTGGCGAATATGTTTCTGGAAAAAAACATGGAAAAATAGCCCATGGGCTAAATTTCGCCCCTAAAATTATCCTTGACTTTTGCTTTGATGCTTCTTTTATTGCCCATGATTGTTTAATCTATAGAGGTTAAATTAAAGAATCAACAATTTATAGTAAAAAAAAAAAAAATACGATAAAAAACAACTGAAAAAAAAGTATTTTGACTCTTTCAACCATTTATAAAACACATGAACATATATCTCCTTTGACACAATCACCTAAAAAAAGTCTTTTAGAAAAAAATCACCTTAAAAAAATCTCTTAACAGTCTTTCAGTCTTCAAACAACAAAACACCTTAAGAAAATGTCTTTGAGATTTTGACAAAAAAAATCACCTGAAAAGGCCCCTTAAAGTCTTTGAGTTTGATAAAAACACCTTAGAAGAAATTGTTTTTGACTATTTTTTTTTTTTGAAAAAACTTCACCTTTGAAAAAGTCGCTTCAATTCTTTGAACCTTTGAGAAAACACTTTAAGAGAAGTTGCCTTGAGCCTTTCACCTAAAAAAGAAGTTGGAAAAAAATAATCTCAGAAAAATTCTTTTAGATTTTTTCAGCCTTCAAGAAAACACCCAAACAGAAATTGCTTTTCAACCTTTGACAAAAAATAAGACATATGAGAAAAATATCATCTTAAAATACGTTCTTAGAGTCTTAGAACACTAAGAAAACGAGTTTAAAATAAATTATCTTTGAGTTTTTGACCCAAAAAAAGAATTAGAGAAAAATCACCTTAAAAAAGTCTCTTAGAGTATTCGAGGGAACACTATGAGAGAAATTGCCTTTGAGCCTTTAAGAAAAATATCTTCTTAAATAAATCAAAAAAAAAATCCTTAAAGAAGTCCTTTAGAAAAAACATCTTCTTAAATAAATCTCTTAGAAAAACATCCCTTTAAAAAAGTCCCCTAAAAAAAATCTCCGCAAAGAAGTCCCTTAGAAAAAAAAATATCCTTACCTTCAAGAAGTTTCTTATAAAAAAATCTTCTTAGAGAAGTTCCTTAAAAAAAACTCCTTAGAAAAAAATCTCCTTTGAAAAATACTCGGAAAAAAATCTCCTTTGAAAAAACCCCTTAAAAAATATTTTTTGAAGATGTCTATGGAAAGAGAGATTTAAAATAATGATTTCTCTTAGACTATATTTATATGATTCGAAAAAAAATAATTTCTAAAAGTGGGCCCCCGCTTTTCCGGTCGACCTATTTTTTTTTCCGTTTTATTTTTTAGCCGAATAAGCAATGTTAAATTTAACGGTTTCATAAGGGAAAACCATTATTCATCCCAATAACTTATGCTACCTGAAAACTTCACTCTTTTTAGGTTTCTGCATTTTCGGAAGGTAAAAGCAATCTACAGTACTGCAAATCGACTGTCGGAACTAATACCATTAGTTTCATCATTGAAACTAATTTCTGTAGGTATAGATTTTGTTGTGTTTAGGTGAGATTTGATAATTTTAATTATTTTTTTTGTTAACATGTGTCTATTTTTGTTTCATTTCTTTCAAACCGCAATGAATTTAAAATTCCATAACTTTAAAAATGCACAATAAAAAAATTTAAAAAAATGAGATTCTTCGATGGAGTGTCTTCTCCAAAAGGGTACTCTTAGATTTTTTAGTTTTAGTGTAAATTGAGAGAAATGTCCACTCAAAATAAACAGGTTGATATTCAACAAGTTTTCCAGATCGATCCAATTCAAAAAATTACAATAATTAGTATATTCACCCATTGGATACAAAATTATAGTGAGGATCTAATACACTATGTATAGATTTTCATAGCATATTTTGTTTTTAAAAAACACGAGTTTAACAATGAGTTCACGTGACTCAAAAAACATGACTATTTATTAGTCCTTTCATTTTATAAGAACACACTGTCAAACATTTTCCAAATTGACATATCAAATCTCAATAAAAAAATTCAAAAAAATAATGAATAGAAAGCTAACAAAATTCTCTAAAAGTTTTATTTTTACTGGAAAGTGAAATTCTAAACACAAATATAACTTTTGTTCGCCGAGAGTTGAAAAAAATGAAAAAATCAGATTTATTTTCTCATAAGACACCCCAAAATAGACACCCATATTCATGGATTCACTCAAACTATGTACTATGTTTTTATATCGTTCCCAAGTTATTCATCTAGGAATAGAGATCAAAATTGTCTGAGAGACAACATTCATTCGAATTACTTATAGATCATAAATCAACCTTAGCAAATTAAGTTCGGATTTAAACATTCTTTTGATCTCTCTTTTGACACAAGATTTGAAATCATTTTCAGATCTTTATCATCTAATTCTGTTGTGGTTGGATTTATTTTATTCATTCGTATCTACACTTATTTCTCATTTCATCATACGAGTTCAATTTGTATACCTCAAACACACATAAGGTTTTGGTTTTCTATTTCATGTTAAAACTCATTTCCATAGGAAACACATTTAGAATTTATAATTTTCATAAAAGACTTTGTTTAGTTTGATTCACATTTATAATTTTCATAAAAGACTTTGTTTAGTTTGATTCACATTCTTAGTTTTAATTATAGATCAGTGTAACAACTTCTTTGAAGCTGATAGCCATTAATTTAAAATCATTTTTTATTTTACTTAGATTTTGTACTCAATTATACCATGCTTGTCAGTTCTTGTTGAAGTGGTTTCCCAATACCAAAAATATGACAAGGTTTAAAACTCAGTTCACTTAAGTACATAAATATATCACTGTGCAAAGAAATTATGTACTCAAGATACTTTTATAGGAGAGCTTTTACTAATCCTTAGAACTTTCTCAACCATCAGAGAGATTGTTCAAATAACTCTAGCTTATATCTTAGAATCATTTTACTACACAAGGTTTATTGGTTTTGTGATATTTTATTGATTTAGTGATCTGTGCATACTGTATATTTGGATAGATCTTACATTCTAAGTCTAATCCTTGATTGCTGAATACTCCATCTCTTATATCTAGTGAATCCTTAACAAAATTTGCTTTTATTTTTTAAGAAGTATAGAAATACCCTTCTCTCGAATCGAAAGATAATACTACAAAGTATAAATTGTAATAATTTCATATATAGATTGAATATTATTTTTGAAGAAGTATAGAAATACCCTTTTCTCGAATCGAAAGATAATAATACAAAATATAAATTGTAATAATTTCATATATGGATTGAATATTCTAATTTACAGAATTTAGGTATGGGTAAAGATAGATTTAAAAACATAGCATTTAGATTACTTTTGTCAACTTACTTTCAAATTATTTTCAAATTATTGTCTTGCATTAGGTTATTCTAAATTTTCATGATTGAATTTAGTTTTTTTTTTTTTGCACATAGTGGTTTTATGTAAAGTTGATCTTTTCAATACTATTTTCATAAGCTTGTCATTATATTTTTTTATTGTAAGTTCCTTTTCTTTGAGTTTGTTGTCATTAAACTAAGATTTTATATATTATTATTTTATGATAATAAATAGAAGTAGAACTATGATCATAGGTTGAAATAAGGGATTGATTTTCAATCGATGGTATCCCTGCATATATAGTGTTTACAACTCACAAGTTTATGTACATCCACTTTTTATCAAGAATTTTTTATGTCTTCTATTGTAGTTTATTTCATTGCATAATCTTGAGATAATCTTGAGATATTGAAATCATTAAAGATATTGATTAAATAAGTTATCAATTAATCAAAATTAATTACCACTTTTATCGTATATCATTTCTTTCATTTTAGAATTTTGAGATAGATTAAGTCATTAAAAATGTTGACAAATAAAAAATATTTTTTCTTATAATGTTGTTTATTTATACTTAAATTATTCAAAAATATCAAAGATATTAAGAAAACTCATCTTCCATCTTAATAATATATCAAGTGAATTGATTTCAATATATTAAAAAAAAATCAATCAATCAAAATTAATTACCACTTTTATTATATTATTCAAAATTTTATTTTTTAATAAATACATACTATACTATAATAAACTCAATACTTCAATCAAGATTTATTTGGAAGATTTAATTTACTTAGTTTTTACCATGCTTATAATTATTCAATATCACTTAAATAAAGTTATCATTATTATATAAGTTCTATATCTGTATCTCAACTAAATAAATACTACAACCAGATTTTATTTGAAATATTTAATTTACTCTTATAATTATTGGATATTTACTTAAATAAAGTTATCATTATCCCATAAATTCAATATCTCAATCTTAACCAAATAATGTGTACAATGTTCTATAGAAACTAACAAAATTCCATATCTTGTACAATATTCAATAGAAGCTAACCAGATACAAAATTATGCAACATCTTTAGATAAAACATTTATTTATATATGAAAAAAGAAGGGAAGATTACAAATATTTTTAAACTATACCCAAACTTGAAAAACAAGGAATAAAAAGAGCATATTACAAATCTCTTAAAGAGTACCACAACCATCAAACCAAAACCAGACAAACAGCATACAAATCTCAGATTAAACTGGGATTTCAAATAACTATAAAAGCTTCATTGCTTATATTTTTCTCGCACTTCCTTTATTTTTTTATTTTGCACGATGACTAAAAGACGAGAGAAGGGGAAGGTCGAATGAGGAGGTAACCAACGGTAAAATTAAGGTTCGTGTATTTTGCAGGTCTCTGAATTTTGGTCGCATTGTGTTAACTCGTGGTAATAACTATAGCTGCCAGTATAACTCCCGCCCGTGGCCGCTGCCCAACTGTTGTGCACGGTGTGTACGAGATCTACAACTCTTTGGCTGTTGAATCATTAAAAGGAAAACCGGTTAAATACTAAAAGTTCAATCGGCATTCATGTAAAAGCTGGATAAAAAACAAAACTGATAGTGTGAGAAAACCTGTAAACCCATTCATTTAAACAAATAACTGAGGAGTGTGAGAATACCTGTAAGCCCATTCATTGTCATACCACGCAACCACTTTAATCATGTCATCTCCAATGACCGTGGTGAGTGTATTATCTACGATGGCCGAAGCATTGGAATGGTAAAAGTCCATGGACACCAATTCCTCATTAGAGACTGCAAGAATGCCTTTCAGGGATCCATAAGCAGCATTCTTGAAGGCTGTCTTCACCTCCTCTAACGTGATTCCTTTTTTCCCGACGTTCACCACCAAGTCAACCACACAAACCTTGGGAGTGGGCACACGCATAGCAATGCCGGTAAGCTTCTTCAGATTCAGATTGGGAAGCACTAGAGATAATGTGTTCGATATATCCATGGTCGATGGAACTATGTTTAGCGCTGCCGCCCTTGATCTTCTCTTGTCACAGTGTAGCGCATCCACCAAACTCTGCATTAAGTTATCAGACGTTTTGAATTAATGTGAAATGATAATGACCAATCATGTGTTTGGTTTGATATTTATACGATAAGTGTGTATATTTTAGAATTTGGGGTGGACTACTATCTATGTTGGTGGCTGATGCATGGATAACTTTTACTAGTGTATAGATAAGATGTAGTGACAGATAACCCATTTAACTAAAAAAGGTAACAAGTAGCTTTGGCATAAACAACAAGTGATTACAAGTAAACATGGAGAACAAATAATAGATAACTTGTTCATGGCATTTAACTTGTAATCCATCCATTCACTTACCACAAATTAATCTACTTAAAATGCCACCAAAAAATGTGGAAAGCATTTTTATTCACTAAATTATCTTTTAAAACATGCACAATCCAATCACCTGATCACTGGTGTAGGAAAGTGTTGAAGTCACAGTTCCTTTCACTATGCCTGCAACAACATCACACTATTAGGTACTATCTTCACTTTTAAATCTGATGGGAAAAGTGGAATAAAATGAACTTGTTGCCACAGAAATTCAGTTCCCAGACAATATTAATTTGGGTACATTCTGAGCAGGACTGAACTGTGTGAAATATTTTCAATTTATTTTATTATCTAATAGTGGATTACAATTTGGGGTGGAAAGGTCCTTTTTTTATATTTCAGGAAGATAAGTTAAGTATACAATGATAAAGCAAGTGTATACAATAGTTAAAGCTAAATGATTCTTTTTTATGGATTTAACTGCATTAAATGGCCTGCAGCAATAAGTTGAATAATGTTCATCTCTATTATACTGTACCCATAATAAGTCACTTCAACCTATATCAATTGTACTGTACCCATAATAAGTCACTTCAACCTATATCAATTGTACTGTACCTATAATAAGTCACTTCAACCTATATGAATTACATACCAGTATAGCAATGCAAAATTTTCATAAATACCTGCAATAGCTGGTTCTCTGTTTTATTTTTTCGTTTTATTATACTAAGTGGTTTTTTGGGTTATATTAAGCACTTAGATAGATCTACTAATCCCTCATTGCGATATTTGAAGCCATCCTTAACAGAAATAGTATCCGAGTCAAATACAATAAATCATGAAACAATAATTACCATTGAACTCCCTGTCCAGGACACTGAGTATTGGAGCAACGCAATTTGTTACGCCTGAGCCATTACTGCAAAAAGTGCGTAAAATCAAATCACACAATATTAATTAAAAGGATTGGTATTACTGTTCTTCATCCTTTAAAAAGATTGATAAAGAATAAGATATTTTATTAGAATTTATTAGCTATGATTGTCATCTAAGTTTCGAATCCAAAACAGGATTCATTATCATCATCAGGATTAAATTTGGATGACAATCATGGCTTCTATAGATCTAGCTCAGAAACATGCACCTAAAGATAATTCCCACAGAAACCTTGCAATAAAATTTATTAATTTGTTAAACCCATATTAAGCTCTTCTTGAAGGGAGAGAAAGCAACTTTCAAAAATCAAACATATGAACATCTTTCCTAACAAACACAAAAAAAATTCCACCTCACTGGACGAATTTTATTGGAAAACATTAAGCCCACCTGCAGATCTGAATAGATTAAGCCCAACTGCAGATCTTTCTCCGTTTTGCCCTTGTGAATCTCAATGCTTAAACGTATAATATACTATACTATCTTTCTCTGTTTTTCCCTTGTGAATCTCAATGCTTAAACGTATATACTATACTATCAGACATGACTTTGCACAGGATGGTGTTTTACCTAATGATCTGGTGATTCTCGTGAGAGTACTTGGTGTGATTGATTCCCCAAACAAACATGGGGATATCATCGCCCTTGGGAGGTGCTGTAATGATCACCTTCTTTGCCCCGGCATCAATATGCCCATGAGCTTTGGATTTCTCTACAAACCTTCCAGTTCCCTGCATCATTGTATTGCAGCAATCCAGGCTCTTGTAACTAACTGCCCATCTCTATAACTATAGTTACAACGTCTTCCGCATAAATACATAACATAGCGTTCGAGAGCCCCTACCTCTATGACAAGGTCGATATTGAGCTTCTTCCATGGCAAGTAAGCTGGGTTTTTCTCAGAAAGAACTGAGATGTGTTTCCCACCCACGGTCATGAATTTTCCCGCTGCACTCTCTTCAATAGCTACGGCGGTCGCGCCCTCAGCGACTTTCTCTTTATAGACGCCCTCCACGTCAACTTCAAATCTACCCATCAATGAGTCATACTGTAGAAGATGAGGGGCCTACACTCACAATACAACATAAAACTCAACATTAAATCTAACTTGTAAGTGTAAATGGGTGTACAGTTACACAGACATTCTGCAAAATGAACAACCTATTATGAAACAACCTCTCTCTCCTGTTATAACATACATGTTCGACATTATGAATGTCATTGATAGCAACGATTTCAAGAGGCGAATTCTTGTGGCCATGTAAGGAACGCATAAAATTGCGGCCAATGCGTCCGAATCCATTTATAGCCACTCTCAACTTTGCCACGGTTTCTCCTCTCACGGCTTCCGAGTTTGCAGCCTGATTTCGATTACAAAACTAAAAGTAATCAACAAATATTGGTATTGACTCAGGCGACGTAAGCTTTGACGAATGGATTGGAATGACGAGCAATTTTTTACTAGAATTGACCTACCTTAGTTATAACCTGCGAGTCAATCGCATCAAAGAGGCTGAGGCTGTTCTCCCGTGCTTGTCTGCCATATGTGATGCAATCAGATGTTGACTTCAGCCCCGCAAACTCTGATATTTCAGCCCTCTGCAGTGCCCACAAGATTGTAATTGATTGGAAATGCAGGGACTTGTATTTGTATCAAAAAGAGAAAAAAACATAACAAAATGAATGCGAAACAAACAAAACCTTGAAGACGGAGGGACGCGATTGAGTCAAAGATGAGGATCTGGCTGATGCGGACGGACGCTCAGGAGCGGCTGCTGCTATGATGGCAGCTTGTGCGGATGAAGCTACAGCCATTCTTCTCGTACTAGGCAGTGGGCTTGGCGTAGCTAGGGTGGGCTAGGCAAGAATCAGGGATTGATGGCAGCAATGATACCTTGCAATTGGGCTGGTGAATGATGTATATATAGTCACCCACGTATCTTTCTTACACAGAAATTAATGATTACTTACGATATTGTGAGCAACTTGTGCACATAAATTGTACCATCTCTACGTGAGTAATTGCGCCCTTGAAAATATTCGAGGTTCTTTATCTTTGCAGTTAGGAAATCGATAATATTTGAGCTGATTTTCCCGTGGGCCTGCCTTCTGTTACTTCATTGCCCCGCACAGACGGGACCTCATGACGTCGCTGCATCACTCTGTATCGGAGCACGATCAGGTAAGGCATTTCTCTGATTTTTCCACGTGGACGTTTATGATTGGATATTAAAGTAACTGTTCTATTATCCTTCAAGTTTTGAAGAAAAATAATTTATTGGCAAGCCGGCAAAGGGTATTCTCATATTCTCTCTGATCTTCCCTGATATTTCCAACTTGCGTTGTAACAGGGACATGACATTAAAGCAAAAGTGTCCTATTATCTTTCCACAGTTTCGAAGAGAAACAATCTGGCAAGAAGGAAAAGGTCATTGAGGATGTGAAATGTAGGTGGCCAGGGGAAATGGATTTGACTGCAGATTTTGTAAGGACAAGGTGATTGAGGATGTGGAGGTTCTAGAATCGAGACCATTCATGAACCCTAGAAGGTTCTACAATTTGATGGAAGTGCTATCTTCTTCAGAGGGTCTACCAAGCTCTTTGAAATTACTTGAAGAGTCACAATGACAACCTTCTATATGTTTGTCCATGGTCTAACGATTAATTGCTTAATAAATATGCTAGTGGCAAAGTAATGAGGTTTTTCAGCAAGTGTTTAAAAAAATATTTACACAAATTATAGTCTTAAAGACAATAGTTATTGTAGGATCTTGGATCTTGGATGATTTTGTGTAGGATAAGCACCATCCCGCTCCTTTATCAACACTAGTTTTGAGTGAGATTAGTTTTTTGGAAACTTTTTCTTAACATGTTTTCTCAATACCAAACTATTAAGGCTTCACAACAAGTGTTTGAAAAAATGCTTAACAAATTGTGGATGTCTTTTATATATTGTTGCACATGTTTTATATAGTGTTTGAAAAAGACCATCATATTATAGTTTCAATCATTGTACATGTTTTTTTGTAAGTTAGTACCCATGGGGATTTGAACTTGTGACGTTCCATTTATAACTTTCTCATCTCATTTCCTCATTACCAATTTTTCTCTACCCCTAGGGCTCAATAATTGTACATGTTACCTCCATGAAGGTTATAGAAAAAAGGAGGGATCCTTGTGGCCTAACAATCCTTTCTATCTGTTGGTAATTCGTTGGATGATCATTTTTTTCTTGACCAATTAACCAATTTCACAGTCTTGATAATTATCAAAAGGTTTTCGAAGTGGGTCCCTATTTATTAGGACAAGATGGTCTTTTTGTTATCCCATAGTTTCCATAATTTAACCCTTCCAATATATATGTTTCCAAAATCTATGTTTAGATATGTCTCCAAAATCTTCTAATACACTTTTTGAATTTAATAATGTTTAAAGATATCAAGAATTGGGGAAAATTTTAACAACCCCCCAGAAATTTCTTTGTATAATAAATGGATGAAACCCCATGATTTATACGAAAATATGAATGTTATTTTATCGATGTTGTATTATGTATATATAACCACTTATACTATGAAACGAGAACTATATACTATGAATGAGAACTCTAGCCATAAAAACAACGATTTTTGCAAAAAAAACATCAAAAACACCCCGCAAATAGAAAAGTGTTGATACCAATATGCACATTTTTTTTTTCAGGGTAAAAAATAGAGCCATGGCCTAAACATCCCATACTGTTGTTTACAAAAACTTTAAAATCAACCCCTAAATTGGAAAAAGATTTTTTCTTCAAGAGATAAATTACAACTTTTTTGAAACTTGCATATTACACAAAAATAAAAATTTCATAAATAATTTCACCACTCTAACCATATAAAAACAAAGAAATTGTGATGTGATTCATAATAAAATAATATATTAGACCATACAAGAACAAATGATTCATATAAATATTCAAAAACTCCTTTAGAGATCCAATTACAAACATCATAATAATAACAAACATCTAAAATGCTTCATGTGAAATTATTCAAATTTATCCATGGATTCTGACACCCCATCAAAATCTACATTTTCTGCAGATGAAGAATTGGAGGGCTGGTGCAAGCTAATGGTGGCCACTCATGACGCATTAGTCGCAATGGACTTCTAGAAAAACAGAAATCTGAACGTCAAAAAGAAATATTAGAGTTACCTATACAGCTTTTTGGAATATGGCACAAGAAGATGAAACGTAGACAATCGGATTACCTTCCGAAATATATAAATATTATTTATGGAAATGAAGTATAACTCCCAAAAAATGGGGTTCTCCTAAGGTTGGTATGTTATTTGTTTAAGAAAACATAATGAATATGTTTGCGTTAGCCCCCTGGTTCGGTATTCAAATGGTGTATTTTTGTTAAAAAAATTATATACAGTCATAGATAACAAGCCGTTCTAGTGCGGCGTTGTTTTTCCATATTTATTTAAGTTAATTTTTTTTTTTTTTAATTAAGGAAGTGAGCCCATCCCTAAAATGAATAGGCCGAGCATTAGCCCCCGATATCATGGTCATAACATAATCAATCAACATTTTTTTTTTTAGGATGTCAGTTTTTGTGTGTACTTGTGCAGGTTCTTTTCCGTTTTCAAAATAGGTGAGCCAATAAAAAAGTTATCGATGAAAGAAATAACCTACTTTTTGTGTAAGATTGACGTTAGTGCAATTGAAATTAACTAAAAAATAGGAACAAATAATAGATTTAATAAAAAATTACATATTCAGAATCTGCACACATAGTTTTACAAGTGTGTACAATTTCATTAGTAGTGGACTAGTGTAGCATATGCAGAATCATGATCGAAACAGAAGAAGTTATAGAATAAGATGTATTTTGTTATAAGATGTATTTTTTTATAGTATTATATGTATTTTGGCAACCCGAACCTAAAACCATAGCACCCAAGCCATCCACCACGTTGGTGGGAAACGAATTACCCGCCAAAACTTAAAAATTAAAATGGCGCATGCGCGTTGATTTAAATAGCGTGTACACACACAATGGCGCGTACGCGCACAATGGCGCATACGCACACAATGGTGCATGCATGTTGTTTTTAATTAAGTTTGAAATTTGTCATAGTGATTAAATAATTTTATAAATTATATATTTTTTAATAATTAGTAATGTTTTAAATTGAATTAAATTAAATTTATATATAGTTTTTTAGTATTAAGAAAATAATATACTTTTATAAATTATAAAAAAAATAAAAATATTTAAGTGAATTAAGTTTAGTTTAAGTGGTTTTAAGGAATGATTATTATTCTCTTCAGCTATTTAGTAAAATCGGATGAAACCATAGCTCAAGCACATATGCATCCATACAAAAATCATATTGAATGGATGAAGATGATGATAATGATGAAGATGATGATGATGATGTTGATGATGAAGATGATGATAAGGAAGAGGGTGATGACGATGATGATGATGTTGATGATGAAGACGATGACCAAGATGAGGATGAGGATGAGGATGAGCAAGTGGGTGATAACAATGATGATGAGGAGGAGGATGAAGAGGATGAGGATGAGGATGATGATGAGCAAGTGGGTGATAACGATGATGATGATCATCATCATCATCATATTCGTCATCATCAGCATCATCATCTTCATCTTCGTACTCATCCTCATCATCATCCATCATCTTCATCGTCATCATCATTGATAATGATGATGATGACGAAGATGATGATGATGATGATGACGTAGATGATGATGATGATGAAGATGTTGATGGTGATGTTGATGATGATGATGATGTTGATGGTGAAGATGATAGTCAAGATAATGATGAGAAGGAGGAGGAGGATGGGGATGATGATGAGGACGACGACGATGATGAAAATGAGGATGATGATGATGATGATGATGACGAAGATGATTATGCTGATGATGAGGATGATGAGGATAACGAGGATGAGGATGATGATCATATTCATCATCAACAACATCATCATCTTCATTTTCGTACTCATCTTCATCATCATCTTCATTTTCGTACTCATCTTCATCATCATCATCATCATCATCATCTTTGTCATCATCATTATAATCATCATAATGATGATGATGACAAAGATGATGGATGATGATGAAGTTGATGATGATGATGATGTTGATAATGATGATGATGATGATGATGATGTTGATAATGATGATGATGATGATGATGATGTTGATAATGAATATGATGGCCAAGATGATGATGATGATGATGAGGATGGGGATGATGATGAGGAATTGGGTGATAACGATGATGATGATGATGGATATGATGATGATGACGAGGACGATGACGATGATGATGATGATGATGATGATGTTGATGATGACGAAGATGATTATGATGAGGAGGAGGAGGAGGATGTTGAGGATGATGATGATATTCATCATCATCATATTCGTCATCATCGGCATCATCATCATCATCATCTTCATACTCATCTTCATCATCATCCATCATCTTCATCATCATCATCATTGTCATCTTCGTCATCATCACCATTATCAATGATGATGATGATGACAAAGATGATGATGATGATGTTGTTGATGATGATGACAATGATGATGATGTTGATGATGAAGATGATGACCAAGATGATGATGAAGATGATGATGAGGATGAGTATGAGGATGAGGATGATGATGAGGAAGTGGGTGATAACGATGGTGATGATGATTGAGATGATGATGATGACAAGGATGATGAGGATGATGAGGATGATGATGATGATGCTGATGATGTCGAAGATGATTATGATGATGATGAGGAGGAGGAGGACCATATTCATCATCATCAACATCATCATTTTGATCTTTGTACTCATCTTCATCATCATCATCATCTTCGTCATCATCATCATTATCAATGATGATGATGAAGAAGAAGATGATGATGATGATGAAGATGATGGATGATGATGATGTCGATGAGTACGAAGATGAAGATGAAGATGATGATGAAGATGATGACCAAGATGATGAGGAGGAGGAGGAGGAGGAGGAGGAGGAGGAGGAGGAAGTGGGTGATAATGATGATGATGATGACGACGAGGATGATGATGAGGATGATGACGATGATGAGGATGATGATGATGATGTTGAAGATGACAAAGATGACTATGAGGATTATGAGGAGGAGGAGGAGGAGGAGGCTCCTTGTAGAGGGATAGTGTCATGGATTCTATGTGTTATTGATGACGTGTGACGTCTAGAATTTTTAATTAAGGCCCAGGTGGAATTCAATTGAGATCAATATGCTTCAATAAGATCTCGAGGAACCTGTTTTCATTCTTCGATGATGTTCAATGCTTTTCAACATATCCACAGTCTTGCATGGTAGGCCTAGGATGCATTCATGGCATTTGATCTTTACAAAATATTTTTTTTGTCAAAATGAAATTCAAATTGCCTCTTTGATGAGTCCTCCTCTACAAGACTTCATTTATTGCATGAATGTCACAGACTCATGAAAACTCTAAAAAATACTCAATGGCATGCAACTACAAATAATGGCATGCAACTATAACCACAAACCAAGCAGAGGTTGATTTTATGCATTGATATAGAGAGGTGGTTGTAGGCACACAATATGGAGAAACAATGAGTTAGAAAAAACATTTGGACCAATGTACCACAATGGTTATTAATAAAAATTAAAAAAACAATTTTTGGCTCAAGAATTGTCTTCAATTTGATGGGTGGCATGATCATGATCATGTAACCTCCCTCCGTCCTTCCAAACATATGTGGTTTATCACCATGTTTCTCTTCGACACTTGCCATCAAAATATGTATAAAAATAACATGTCTTTACATCATCTTCCATTTAAATCCTCATCGCATAGTCATAAATAAGGATTATTATGCATGCACATCCTCACCTTACAATATCAATTGGGTTAAGGCGCATAGACAACCATAAATTATCAAATGTGTCAAGACACAAAGAGTAAGCCCTTCAAATAAAAATTAAGATCCACCCTTCAAACTTCATCACTGAGTCCAATTTATGCAAATATTTTCGAAGTGGGGGAAGTTTTGACATTAAATGGTGTAAATATTGGGGAATAAATGGTGTAAACATTATACAGGGGTGCATGAGCACTTCTAACATGTACACAGGAAAAACACGTGTGCACTTGTTTAAGAACGCGTGCGCATCCCTTTTATTAGTTGAAAAAAAACAGAGTTCTCTTTCCTAGCCATGAAGTCATAAACATTATGGTAGTAACTCCCTACAACAGAGATGGCTAGAGATGCCTTGGGAATAGTTTGATAGTTTTTCTACATCAAATAAGGTAACCTTAATTAGTTTCATTTTTTGCTTTCTCCCTTAATGTTATCAATTCTAAATTTTGCACCTAGTTTGATTGCTTTGTCTTCATACTGGAATGGTATATCCTTCCATGAGCACACACAGACTGAACTCTATGAGAGATTCAAGAACGAGCACACACAATTGAACCTGGGCCAAAGGTCCTTTGAGAAATGCAAACCATGGTACGTTCGTATATGCATTGATCGGAACACTTGTTGTTGTAGATACCACATAGAATATGAATATTATTATGACACATATAAACATATATTTTGTGATTTGCATACTAACATTGTGCAAGGTTGCAATGAATCCATACTATCACTGAATGCATCAAGAGACTTTATCCACAACATCATGTGTCCAAGGCCCAAAGGACAAAAATATTATGAAAAATTGTGTCTATATGGGACATGTTATAGGTGCAGTGGGTTTTCTCTTTTGAACCATTGCATTCATGAAAGCAAGGAGCACGAATTTGGCATGATGTGCATGGAGATGCAGAGCTTCAAGTACGTGACCTATCAATTAGACAGTGTCAGAGAAAGTAAAAAGATTGCATTGGTGAAGTCACAGGTACAAATGAATATTGCATATTTTTCATATTACACGTTCAATTTATGGCATATACATTTTTCCAAAGGCCACATTGTAATATTTCCCTTGTTTCCATGGTAACAAGTACCGGTATGTGACCTCTTGATGGAGTTCTACGAGAAAACAGAGCAGTATGTTCAACATGTGCATGTAGCACGATGGCAAGATGAGAAGTACAGAAAATGTAGGGACACATTTCCCGTTGGAACCATAGTGTCAATTGTGGATTTTGCAGAAAATTACACCCTCCAGCAACAAAATGAAATCCAGAGTCAATACTACTATTCAAACCATGTCAGCATCGTGGTACATATTATGTATAGGCATGGCCCAGAGAACAACAATGACAAGAGGATAATATTGAAGGAGACAAACTTTTACACAAGTGATTATAGAACCCATGATCTGCATTTGTTTTCAAATTTTCTATGATCAGTTGAAGGAGAGAGATATATAGATGGATCAACATTGGATATGGTCGGATGGTTGTTTGGGCTAGTTCAAAAATGCCAGAGTATTCCAATGGATGAGTACTTTGCATAAGACTTATAATGTTCCGCATATCTAGAACTATTTTGAGACCGGGCATGGAAAAGGAAAGCATGATGGGGCCGGTGCATGCATCAAGACCGCACTACAAAGGGAAGAGATGAGGTTTGACAGGGAACCTCATATCCAAAATGCAGAATCCACAGTTCAATGGTGCTCTGCAACATTTTCAGATCGAGCAAAAGAACAACAAACATCATCAGCGACAGGACGTGTGGTAATAAATTTTTGGCGTGTGGTTGACATAGACCGATCGTGTTCCTATATTTGTAGCACAATACAAGGAACACGTGGATTTCATTCAGTTCGAAGCTCAAACAACCCCTTATTTGAAATATGGATGCGAAAGCTTGCATGCTTTGCAGCCCTTGTAGCAGTGGTGAATGGGATGAATGTGAATGCATGGACTGGGTTGATGAATGGGATCGTGTGTCACTTGCAGTAGACCAATGTGTATTTATTGAAACAACCCAATTAGAGGAGGGCCAGTCAATGATTTCGACAAACTACGACCATATCTAAGATCTTGTACAACTAGGACACATATACGAAGTTGTTCCCCCAAAAGGCAATGAATGGGGCGTGGATTATTGGTTGGCACGGTGCATCCAAGGTAAGCAAACCCTATACGCATCATTGATCGACGATGAAGGCATTGAATTTCCTATTGGATCGATGGTGGTTAATGGGGAATATCTTACACTAGATGGGAAGTCAAGGAAGACTAGTGGGCATGTATTCATGGATTACATACCAGGTTCAGTGGTGTATCACTTCATAAACTTAATCGTTGGCACAAACATCCATCTTCAGACAATGTCAAGCAAGAGCTTGACCAAGGTACGCTACTACCTGCCTCATTCAGAGCATGAGAGATTGATGGAGAAAATTAGCAACAGAGAGTATCCAGATGGATTTATTGAATGAGGCCAGTCAACTAAACATAAGAGAAAGAATTGCATCAAAGAATGTTATGTTCTACATCAAGGTATGTGTAGTTTTATGTTATTTCGTTGGTACATGCATTTTTTGTTGATACATACATACATGTCTTTGCCTATATTTTTTTTTTTCCTATATGTATTAAACTGTTCCATGCTTCTCTTTTATGTTGAATAAAATGGTGATGTGATTTGGATCAAATTTGAATAATTTGAGTTAGTATTTTCTTAAATATATCTATTTATGTTTGTAGCATTTGAAGATAGAGGTTTTGATAGGTTCTCAAGATTAGAATTACCTAGGTTTTAGGAAATTTTTTGAAGTACATAATCTATTACAATGGTCTTGAAAATTTAAATTGGTAGATGAAACCTTCTAGGAATCCATGTATGGATAGAAGGGTCTTCCACTTGGGGTAGGGAGTTATCATAAAGTTTTAAGGGTGGTATTTTTGAGATCTATACTTGAGAAAAGCATTGGGGAACTGTGAAATTCCTTATCGATCAAATATCTCTTTAGTTTCTCTCTCTTTAGTTTTGTGTCCACCTAAACCTTTTTCATGCTTTGGGTACCTTGAGGTATATCCCCAACCAAAAAAACTCTTATATTATGATGATTATGTTTGTTATTGGCTTCACCCAACAAAATTATATTTAACTATACACATATTCATAGATTTGGTTCCCCATGCTCAATGCTCACCCAAATCTAGATAGATTTTGGGTTTTTGCCCTTATCCAAGCATCATGTAATCAACCTAGGGATTCAACTAATATATTTTAACTAGATACTAGAATCTAATTGACCAAACTTGATGGAAAAATGCATAGAGATCTTCTAGACTCTTAGATATGTATCCCATCCATTTATTTTAAAACATGCTCATTTGTGGTTGGATATTGATGCTTTATTCCTATAGATAACCACTTAGAGGGACTTTTCATCATCATCATCATCTTCTTCTTCTTCTTCATCATCATCATCTTCATCATCATCACCATCACCATCATCATCACAGCTTTTTCGTCGTCATCATCATCATCTTCATCACCATCACCATCATCATCATCATCAATGTATTCATCATCATCACCATATTCATCATCTAATTGAGTAGCACTAACATGTTCATCATTTTCACCTAATGGTTGGAAATGTCCTTGAGGGAGGCTTTAGACCTACCTCACCCATGTAAGTGCTTGAGTTGTTGGAGTTCGACCTCCCACCCCACGTGTCCATCATCATCATCATCATCATCATCATCATCATCTTCATCGCCATCACCATCACCATCAACGTCTTCATCGTCACCACCATCTGCATCATGAGCATTATCTTTAACTCTAACCCTAATTCAATTTCCTTCTATAATTCTAGCCCTAACCCTCACCCAAACCCTAGCATTAAACCATCTTCTTCATACTCACCGTCACCATCACCATCATCATCAACGTCTTCATCATCACCACCACCATCATCATCATCATCATTAACTCTAACTCTAACCCTAATTCAATTTCCTTTTATAACTCTAGCCCTAACCCTCACCCAAACCCTAGCACTAAGCCATCTTCTTCACCATCACCATCACCGTCAACGTCTTCATCATCACCACCATCTTCATCATCATCATTAACTCTAACTCTAACCCTAATTCAATTTCCTTCTATAACTCTAGCCCTAACCCTCACCCAAACCTTGGCACTGAACCATCTTCTTCATCATCACCATCACAATCACCATCAACGTCTTCATCATCACAACCATCTTCATCATCAACATTAACTCTAACTCTAACCCTAATTCAATTTCCTTCTATAACTCTAGCCCTAATTCTCACCCAAACCCTAACACTAAACCACCTTCTTCGTCATCACCATCACCATCACCATCACCATCACCATCATCATCAACGTCTTCATCATCACCACCATCTCCATCATCATCATTAACTCTAACTCTAACTCTAACTCTAACTCTAGGTTCCTCATCAACATCTCCATCATCATCATCTTCTCCATCATCATCATCTTCATCACCATCACCATCACCATCACCATCACCATCACCATCACCATCAATGTCTTCATCATCATCACCATCATCATCATCATACGTGCCCAGTGGAGGATTTTCCAAAGTTGACCCCCCTGTGCAAAAAATTGCACACTCCCTCACTGAGCAAAACCATAGTTTCCAAGATGGACATACAAGATGACACTGGGGCCATGGGACCAGAGGAGAGGGGAACCACTGGCACTATCCCAACGTCCTGAAACCAACGGAGTCGACGGTTCATCGATTGGAGCTACAGTTGTCATTCTATGGCTCGTTCCGTCTCGCATCCAAAAGGCCTTCAGGGACACCAGCTGGATACCAGGCAAGGGCAAAGAAATCCTACCGTGCAACAAAAATGGGTTTCGAGGAGTCTTGGATGTGTGTCTAGGAAGGTTCCGGCTGGGAATGCTAGCCATACCTACTCGGTGGAGGATTTTCCAAAGTTGACCCCTGTGTGCAAAAATTGCACACTCCCTCACTGAGCAAAACCCTAGTTTCCAAGATGGATGTACAAGATGATACTGGGGCCACAGGACTGGAGGAGAGGAGCACCCTTGGCAGTATCCCAGCATCCTGAATCTAACAGAGTCGACGTTTCATCGATCGGAGCCACAGTCATCATTCTATGGCTCCTTCTGTCTCGCATCCAAAAGCCCTTCAGGGACACCTGCTGGATACCTGCCAGGGGCATAGAACTCCAACCGTGCAACAAAAATGGGTTCCAGGGAGTCCTACAGGTGTGTCTAGGTAGGTTCCGGCTGGGAATGCTAGATGTATGTTCCCGACGGATGATTTTTCCAAATTTGGCTCCCGTGTGCAAAAATTGCACACTCCCTCACTGAGCAAAACCCTAGTTTCCAAGATGGACCTACAAGGTGACACCGGGGCCATTGGACTAGAGGGGAGGGGCACCCCTAGCACTATCCAGATGTCCTGAATCCAACGGAGTTGACAAATCGTCAATCCGAGCCATGGTCATAATTCTATGGCTCGTTCTGTCTCCCATCCAAAAGGCCTTCAGGGACACCTACTGAATACCTGTCGGGGGCATAGAAGTCCAACTGTGCAGCAAAAAATTGTTTTAGGGAGTCCTGCAAGTGTTTTTAGGTAGGTTTCGGCTAGGAATGCTAGCCATAAGTGCCCGATGGATGATTTTCCAAAGTTGACCCCCATGTGCAAAAATGGCACACTCCCTCACTAAGCGAAACCCTAGTTTCCAAGATGGACGTCCAAGATGGAATTCGAGCCACGGGAATGGAGGAGAAGGGAACCCCTATCACTATCCTAATGTCCTAAATCCAACGGAGTCTACTGTTCATCAATCGGAGCCACGCTCATCACTCTATGGATCGTTCTGTCTCGCATCCAAAATGCCTTTAGGGACACCTACTGAATACCTACCGGGGGCATAGAAGTTCAACCGTGCAGCAAAACTGAGTTCCAGGGAGTCCTGCAAGTTTTTCTAGGGAGGTTCTGGGTGGGAACACTAGCCATACCTACTCGGTCGATGATTTTCCAAAGTTGACCCCCATGTGCAAAAATTGCACACTCCCTTACTAAGCAAAACCCTAGTTTCCAAGATGGACATACAAGATGAAACCAGGGCCATGGGACCAGAGGAGAGGGGAACCCTTGGCACTATCCTAGCGTCTTGAATCTAATGGAGTCGACGGTTTTTCAATCTGAGCCACGGTTGTCATTCTATGGCTCGTTTTATACCCCTACGTCCTGAGAAGGTTGAAGTTGTAAAGCAATAGCTCTCTAGTATTCATCCTGAATCTCTTTTTTTATGTCTAAGATAGAGAAGCTCTCAGTTTGTGAGCTGGAACATATCAATCTTAACAGGATTTATACAATCTCCGTTTTATGAGAAACAGACCTTCGAACTTCTCGTAGCAATGACAATGAATCATTCATTTTGCATTTGTTAGCAGAAGAAGATCAATTTTTGACAAAACAATGTAGTTATTACATGTGGAGGCAGCAGTTTCATTAGCTTTTTCGATGGGCAAGTGGCTTACAGAAGGAAATATGGTGGCTGTAGGTATCTATGCTTTTCTTCCGACGAAAATTGTAACAGGGTTTCCATTTATAATACAGGCATATTTTTTATTGGTTTCGTCAAGAGAAAGTATCATTTTCAATAACAAGTGGAACCATGGAATCCTTCGTTGTGTTCCATTAGCCTTTTGTTTAGAATTTCGTGCTCTGATAAGTGGTAATTCACCTCTATCATCGAAAACTTGGGTCTATAGGTACCTTCCCTTACATATTCCTCGTTATCCACAGCTAACACAAGTTATAGATGCCATTCTGACCCAATTGAAAGTTGAGGAAGTGGTTTTATGTGACATCGGCTTTGGGAATAAACGTTTATGTAAACCAACAGAAGCTCGGACAATACTCCCTAATTTTAAATGCATTCTGGAGAAAGGAAGAGGACAAGTTTATCAAAGCAACTTCATTCATCTATATTCTCTTAATGCACACATAGTCCATCCTAATCTTGATAAGCAAGAGTTTTATAATAGCTTGAATTTTTTGGGTGTGGTTATCTCCCTGTATTCAGTTGTCTGATTGGTTGACAAGCTTTCCTAAAAATCTGTACGTTGAACTTCTTTGTTTTATTGCTGAAAATTGGAAGGGATTTTCAAGTCACCTGCAAAATGCTCCTTTGTTGAAATATGTAAGTTCTTCCAACAACATATATTTGGCTAGTGTATCAAATGCTGCCATCCACACCAGAATTTATCTTTTGTCAAAGGAGTTGCACATATTGTGGCTGGCCAAATGGTTTGGGGAGCTTGGAAGTGCTGCCAAATATTATTCCATGCCTAAACCTACCCATAAGGAAATTATAAATTTAGCTCCTCAAGAAGGTGAGAAGTGTCACCAAATATTATTCCAAATTTGCTCAAGGGGGCCATTTCTCATCCAGAGGCCCCCGAGCATGCGTGGCCACCTTGGACAGGTCCACAATGTCTATGTGGACCTATGGGAGGCGATGAAATCTAAGTCCACTCACTGGATTGGGTTTCGTGGCCCCGGGGTGCCCGACTAGAATGCTCGTAGCACCCGAACAGTGGCTCGGTTCACGAATCTGTTGGTTCTGGTGCGTCCGGGGCACGGGGTTTCAGCTAGGCCCCCCCCTACAATGTCCCTCGAAGACTCGAAAGAGGTGCCAATGGGCCATCTCCGGAGCTAGGGTTTTGCTCAGTGAGGGCCATTCCAAATTCACAAAAGGGGTGCATTTATCGTCTGGAGGCCCTCGGGTGTGCATGGCCACCGTGGATAGGTACACAATGGCAAGGTGGACCTTTGGGAGGTGATGGAATCCAAGTCCGCTCGTCGGTTTGGGTTCCGTGGCCCCGGGGAAAATCCTCCAAGTGTCCCTGAATGGCCCTGGGGTGCCCGACTAGAATGCCCGTAGCACTCGAACCATGTCTCGGTTCGCGAATCCGTTGGTTCCGGTGTGTTCAGGATGTCGGGTTTCAGCTAGGGGACCCTCCACAATGTCCCTCAAAGACCCAAAAGCAGTGCCAATGGGCCATCTCTGGAGCTAGGGTTTTGCTTAGTGAGGGCCATTCCAAATTTGCTCAAGGGGGCCATTTCTCATATGGAGGCCCTTGGGCATGTGTGGCCACCATGGATTGGTCCACAATGGCCACGTGGACCTGTGGGAGGTGACGGAATCCAAGTCCGCTTGTCGGTTTGGATTCCGTGGCCCCGAGGTAAATCCTTCAAGTGTCCCTGTATGGCCCCAGGGTGCCCAACTAGAATGCCCATAGGACCTGAACCGTGGCTCAGTTTGTGAATCCGTCAGTTCCAGTGCATCCGAGATGTTGGGTTTCAGCTAGGGGACCCTCCACAACATCCCTCGAAGACATGGAAGTGGTGCCAATGGGCCATCTCAAGAGCTAGGGTCTTGCTCAGTGAGGGCCATTCCAAATTTGCTCAAGGGGGCCGTTACTCATCTGGAGGCCCCCAAACATACATGGCCACCGTGGAAAGGTCCACAATGGCTACGTGGACTTGTGGGAGGTGATGGAATCGAAGTCCGCTCATCGGTTTGGGTTCCGTGGCCCTAGGGAAAATCCTCCAAGTGTCTTTGAATGGCCCCGGGGTGCCCTACTAGAATTCTCATAGCACCTGAACCATGGCTCGGTTCATGAATCTTTCTATTTCAGAGCATCCGAGATGCCGGGTTCCATCTAGGGTACCCTCCACAACGTCCCTCAAAGACCCATAAGCGGTGCCAATGGGCCATCTCCGGAGCTAGGGTTTTGCTCAGTGAGGGCCATTCCACATTTGCTCAAGCGGGCCATTTCTCGTCTGAATTCCCCCGGGCATGGCCACCATGGATAGCTCCACAATGGCCATGTGGACCCGTGGGAGCTGATGGAATATAATTCCATTCTTCGGTTTGGGTTCTGTGGCCACGGAGAAAATCCCCAAAGTGTGTTTTTATTTATAAAAAAACAGAGGCGCGCACGCGTCATTGATGCGTGCGCATCAAATACATGTGCACACCCCTTTTTCCAACATGGGCTCAACCATGTGGACGTTCGGCATTGTCGAAGTAGCGATGCGTGCATGCATTTGGATGTGCGTACGCGTAGCTTTGTTTTTTCCGCTCACACGCCGCTATTGCGGTCTTTTTGGGTACCAGATTCATGCGGGTAACCTGGATGAAGATGTAGATGACCCATATTCTTCTCTATTATCAATGGGTGCACCATATGAGTGTACATCTATGCCCATCATTTCATATTTCATATTCCTTCAGGATCTACGACTTGCTTTAACAAACTCCCATCTTGCAACTTCTTGTTTTGGCAACAACCTCTTGATAATATCTATAGTCTTGCAGCGAAGAGTGTCTTTCTTTGTCAACTTTAAATCATAAATAACTATATCAACTTCCTCTAATTTCAAAATGTTAATGTGGCGACGATTTATTTTTTGACTCTTTCTTTTTCTCTTTCTGCAAACCTTTTTCTCAACCACCATATTTTCCTTATACACACCATCAAATGGGCATGTATCTATTGCATACCAATGTACTTCTACTAATACTACTTCTTCATTTTCTTTATTGACCTTCATAGATTTTGCAATCCATAATGGATAATGACGTGCATCATCTATATCAAAAACTGCAATCATGCAACCCTCCTTGATATCTTGTACTGAGCCCCTATAAAGGTCTTCCATCTCTCGACGCTTTGCAGATGCTCTTCTAGAGCCAATATACATTTCTGTTTCCTCTACTTGAGAAAACTCAACACCTCAAGGTTCAACATTTGTTACCTCGTTTTCATTTGATAAACTTTGTGGCCAAGCAAATGGAGACTTCAAATATATATCTCCATTTGTAGAGTTTGAAATTATGTCACTCTGCTCCATGAAAAAATAATCCCACCAAACAAAATTAGCAACATCAAAGTACTCATATGTATCTTCGATAGACTCTTTTTTTTTCTTCCAAGCACTGAGAAGAATCAACATCTCTTCTATGTCACCTTGCATTATGAATCTCTGCATATGATTGCAATAACAATAAATTTGAAGCATACATTTGACGATTTGGGATGAATTTTAGAAATGTCAAACCTGATGAAGGGCCCCATTCTATGCTAATTGAATATTTCTTGCCCCACAGTAGTGTTTTCCATCAATCTTTTTTATACGAAATTGATGCTGAAAGCTAATGTCATTAATTTTTTCAATGCACCTTTCTTCACCATGCAATCCAAACATAAATCTTCGCATTTCAATAGTTTCTTCCAATTTCTATACAATAGGCTATGGATGGTATGATTTTCTTATAATTTCAATCAATGATGGTAGGCTCTCGACTTTCTTCCTCATCAATGTCCTTTCAAGATGGCTGAACATTTGATCAATATGATCATGCGTATTCCCAACAAGAAGGAAACCAACTTTTACCTTTTTAAAAATTCTCAATTCAACAAGCATGCTTAGATAACCAAACACGACTTGAATTTTGTTTTCTCGGCTTGTGTTGTCCAATTGTAGATATAGAAATTCAGGAAGATCACCAGGCCAGTGAGTAAGGACATGGTAAATTATGGTGATGGTCAAATTTGCATCATTGTGAATATTTGGAGTTGTAAAGTAAACCCTTGGAAACATTTCACCATTAAAAACCATACACCCAACCAAGTGAAATTGAATAAAATTTTCCTCCTTTAAATTCTTTGGCACATGGACAAAATGTGGCAAGAGTGTTTTTTTCTAATCCATGCCATCAATTTTCAAACCCATATACTTCTGTGGAGCATCATAACACTTCGTGCGATGTTTGATTCCTGATTGCGATGTTCTTGCAGTGAATTGATTATGGAATCTACAAACAACATAACAAAAAAATATTGATAACTAGTTTTCATAATTGACATTTATCTAAAAAAAAACAAATTTGTAAACATACCTCTTTCTATCCCTTCTGATCTATCCCTTCTTTCTTTAAGAGAAGCACATGTACTGTAGATCCCCATCCTTGACCTCTTTGGAATGCGGACATTGTTGAACTTATTTTTCCATACTCTTTTGAAGTATGCATATCTGATGATGTTTCCATTTCCTTGATCACCTTGAACATAATCCTTGTATAATTTGTAGGTTTCCTGCCTTGAGAAATTATTTGGAATGTGTATTATTTCTCTATTTGGCATACTCTCTCCATACTTGGAAAAGAAATCATGCAACCATGATATTGCAATGTGTGTTGATGGCCCAGTGATTCGTCCCTGATAATCGTTAGAATAAAATGTAGGATCCTTTTCCAGTCTTTTTTGGATTATTGATAATCTAAGATTACCAATTGAGTGAATCCATTTGAAAGCCTTTCTACAAAGAAGAACATTTCCAACACGATAATCATAACCTGTCCTTGTAGAAATCATGCACCCCACTAAATATGAATTGTGCGTACTTTTGTTAATTGATAAATACATCTTCCTTTAATCCAAGGCATAATTGTAGCCTATACCTTTCAAACGACTTTTTTGGAAACACTCACTCGAAATTAAATGAGTAATGGAACTTGCACTTGTGAGCAATTATTTCCTAGACCTTGTATAACTGGAATTCTTTGGATTGACATAAAAAGGTCTAGTCCTACACTTAATCCTGCTCATTATTGGATTGTGTCGCTGCATTGCCTGAACCATTATGTATGCAACATCATCCTCATTAGAATGAATGTTTTCATTGTGAGGCATATGACCCCCCTCATTGAAAATATCATCACCAAATTCAGTATGAAAATTATTGTCATGATCACTAATAAGTTGATCAATTGCTGACACATCAATGTGACCATCAACACTATTGGTGCCACTAAATTCTTCACTGAAAGGGTACTCTTGAGATTCAACATTGAAAACCTTGGTGCTTGTAAAATACGTACTTGGAAGAGAATAATTGTCTTCATCATTGGTTCCTGTAACATCCTTACTTGGAGGAGAATCATTGTCTTCATCATTGGTGGCTTCATCATCAACAGAATGATCATCGGTGCCATTGAAATCCTCGCTCGGAGGAAAATCATCATTGGTGCCATTGAAATCCTCGCTCAAACGAAAATCATCATAGGTTCCATTGAAATATTTACTTAGAGGAAAGTCATCATCAGTGCCATTGAAATCCTCGCTTAGAGTAAAGTCATCATATGTGCCATTGAAATCCTTACTTGGAGGAAAGTCACCATCGGTGCCATTGAAATCCTCACTTGGAGGAAAATCATCATCGGTGCCATTGAAATCCTCACTTGGAGGTAACTCATCATCGGTTCCGTAGAAATCCTCGCTTGCAGGAAACTAGTCATCAATGCCATTGAAATCCTCGCTTGGAGGAAAATACTCTTCACCATTATTGATGTCTTCATCCTCACCAAAATCATCATCTGTCCCATTAAAATCCTCACTTGGAGGAAAATCATCATCAGTCACATAAAAATCCTCGCTGGAAGGAAAATCATCATTTGTCCCATTAAAATCCTTGCAGCTAGGAGGAGAATTATCATTGGTCCCATTAAAATCCTTGCTTGAAGGAAAATCATCATTCCTCCCATTAGAATCCTTGCTATGAAGAAAACCATCAACATTATTTGTACATGCATGCTCAAAAAAAGCATCATTAGTCCCATCAAAATCCTCGCTTTCGGGAAAATCATCATTGGTGCCTTGAAAATCCTCGCTGAAAGGAAAATTGTCATCATCTTGCTTACTATCTTTAGGATCCCCACTTGGAGGAACATCTTCATCATCATCATCATCACCACCACATCCTTTCCCTTCATCACTAGTGTCTTCAAAATCTTCATAATTAGGAAGTTATTGAAGAACATGCTTGATTACATTGCTTTCACTGCCAGTATCTTGGCTAGTTGAACAATACAACTCTTAATTGACATTGGAATTTAATTCAGATGAGTCCATGACTTCTCACTAAAAAATAGAATTATAGAAAAATATTAATAGATAAGATAATGAAATCTTACCATAACGCTCACCAAAAATTAGAATGGTGCAACTGTCAACCAACAATCTTATAGCTATGAGAATGAAATTTTCCCTCCAAATTTTTCCATCCAAAACTTCCCTCCAAAATTTTTCGTTCAAAATTTTCCCTCCAAAATTTCCCTACAAAAATAAAGCGCACAATTCCAGCACATTCATAAAACTAGTAAAAAAAACGAATTTATGATATAAAAAACTTTGAAATAATGTATTAACTAAATACATATTTCTATCCCTGACATATAAAACTAGTAAAGTTTCTTGTAAATTTTTTTATATACAATTTGTAATAAAGTAATGGCTATTTACATTTTTTTACTCCCACATTCATAACATTAGTAATATTTTATGTAAACCCATCCTATATAAATTTAATAATAACGCAATAACGAATTTCATTTTTTTAATCTCACGTTCGTAAAACAAGTAATATTAAACCTAATCTAGGCTATATAAACCATTTAGATTTCCTACTATTCATAATTGAATTTGGAGCAATTTAGTAACACTTTCAAGGTTCGTGTTTTTTCCGTTTTTAATAAATTTGTTAGTTTTATTGCTAATTTGGCAATGATTATTTTATGGCTTTATTAATTTGACAATGATTATTTTATGGCTTTATTAATTTATTTTTTTTACATTTTGTTTATCTCACATTATTAAGAATGGTAAACTTAAAACTAATCTATCTTATTAAGTGACACTATTGTTTAGGCTTTGGAGCAATTCACGAAGGGATTTCAAGAAGAAGGAGAAGATTGCAGAGAGGAGCTTCTAGCACTTTTGAGAGAGGAGGCTCTACCACTTTTCGAGTTAGTTATGTATATATAATTTTTTTCAATGTATTTTGTTTTAATTCATGTAGTATTAGGGGTTAGCTTTCAATTTTTTTTTAAATTTTTTTATTATATATTTTAGGGGGTAGGTTTTAATTTTTAATTTTTAATTTTTATTATATATATATATTTATATAGTTTAGGGGGTTGGGCGATGGTGGTGTAGGGCGGGGTTTAAGTTTTTTTTAATGTTTTTAATGTTTCCTAAGTTAGGGGGGTAATTTATATTTTATTTTTATGTGTGGGGGGTTTAGGGGGTAGCAGGGTGTTTAATTGTTTTTCATTTAGTTTTATCTGTGACGGAAGGGGAGGAGGGACAAGGTAGGGTAGGGGTAAAAATATTTTTTAATTTTTTTAAACGTTTTTCAAATACAGTTTATAGTGAATATTGATGTTGATTTTTTTTAGATTATGAATGATTGTTGATTGTATTTTAAAATTCTACCTTTTGGATATAGGGAGAATGACATCAAGAAAGATATCTGTAAACGTTTCTGGAACAAGAGAGGTGATGATTGTATCGAAAAAAATAGTTGAGGCATCTGAGAATGTTGAGCCTCAAGACAAATTTTTGAACTTTGAGGATTTAAAAATCAATAATGCTAGAGAATGGAAATACGCAGCAAAAGAAGAAAGAACATAGTACTATTGGCATATGAAGGAAAAATATCAAGGAAAACCATAAAGTGTTCACTTATATTCTTCTGCATTTCCATATATTCAATCAGATTAGCATCCATTGGGATTGTTGAGAGATATATGTGTGATGTCAGGTACAAGAATTGTTTATGCACAAGTAAAACAAGGCAAGACCTTTGCCAAAATATGATATTGTTTGAAGATTTCAAAATATAATGTTCAAGAAAATTTCACAGATTTTTGTCAAGGGGTTGTGCATGATATTGACAATGG
Organism: Larix kaempferi; assembly: GCA_027924585.1. Taxonomy (NCBI): domain Eukaryota; kingdom Viridiplantae; phylum Streptophyta; class Pinopsida; order Pinales; family Pinaceae; genus Larix; species Larix kaempferi. The sequence continues at coordinate 10,204,629 of BSBM01000742.1, forward strand.
GAGAGTAAGTTTGAATATTGATATTGTTCTTAAATTGGTTTTGTTATAACTTGGATATCACAATGTAATAGATTTAATACGATAATGTTTTTATTTTGCAGGATTTTTCTATGTCGATTCCAAAAAATGTTGAATGGAATTTATTATATAGAGGACAATCATATGGATGTCGTTAGTTCCGCTGTTCAAAAGGGACAAGAAGAAAGGAAGAAGAAACAAGTGTCAAATGTTCAAACTGAAGAAGTACAAGCAAAAAGAGGAAAGGGCATCCGACAATCAAATCAGGAACCGGGAAGGGTTACACTTAAATCTTCATCTCGCCCAACTGAACATGTTGAAATTGTTGCAAATGAGGTTGCTACTCCTACTGGTATAAGTAAGAAACAATCTCGTAAAATAAATATGGTTGAAGGTGTTTCAATTCCTGTTGAAGGCATTGTTGATTTAGAAGGAACCCCTTCAAATCAGAAAAAAGAGGAGATTTTTTGTTACTAAATCCAATCTGGGGGCAGTAGGGAAATCATTACTCCAGGTGCTGATCTAGAGGATGGCATTGTCAAGTCAACACAAAATGCCATTCAAGATAGATTGCGGAGGGATAAATTGGTTAACAATGGACATACATTTGAGTTGAATGTGAATCAACTTTATAGACCCACAGAAGGGAAAGATCAATTTAGAATTAGAAAACCACATCACTTGCATATTCACAACTTGAAAGCATTGATGAGGCACAATCCCTATGCGCATGTGGTTGACTACCTAGTCCTTTTTTACCCGAAAGATGTTACTACTAGAGATGGATTTGATCAAACAAGATGTTTTCATTACAAATATTATGTTCTTGGGGGGAATCATTCTGCAGAGGCAAGAATAGAGTTGATGCAAGAATATCCCAATAATCGTATTTTTGAAATAGTTAAATGCATCATTTATGTTGGTTTAGGAGATGTAGAAGCAAAGTTGTTGGCATGGGATCATAACACGGATAGTGAATATAGGTTGACTATGACATTTATTCGAAGGGTGAGATTTATCTACAGTGAATTTGTGCAAATATGTGGTGGGGAAAAATCTAGAGTTGATGCAATTTTTCAAAAACAATGTTGTCTAGAAATAGGTATCCTTATTAAAGAGAATAATGTGAAAAAAAAAATGGCAAAGGAAGTAATGCATTCAGAGCTATAGATACCTATTTCTAGTTGGAATTCAGAGTTGGGAAAACATGGGATTTGATTTATGATATATTTATCTTATGGGAGAATATTGGCATAAAAAATCAGAAAGTGAAAAAAGTAAAGTTGTTCCATGGAGCGGTGGTAAGATAGGTCCTGACGTCAAGAATTTTCCAGAAGACATGACTATTACACCTTGGAGAACAATGCAAGGTGTGAAGGATGAACCACTAATAGCTACAATACTATCACGGGTAAAGTCAGGTGAATTATCCATGGACTAAATGTGCAATGAATTTGACAAGTAAGTTGATGTTTGTTTTATGGTACGATGTTTTTTCCTTGAGTTTAACATTTTTGTTATGTTCTAAGTATTATGTTATATTATTATATATGATTGTAAACATTATTTATTGTTTCATTGTCTAGTCACAAGATTTACATGAAAATACAATAGGAGATGGTTATAATGTTGAATGAGAAGAGTTGGGATGATGTCAAATGCAACTATCCAGACGCAAGCTCAATATAAACCTTAAAACAATTTTTTGTTGCATTCAAGAAGGTATGTTGATCTATGATACATCCTATTTTATTTATTTTCTAATTCAATTCATTTCTATTTTATTACTTATAGAGATAATTTTCATTTGAATATGCCAAAGAGGGGTACAGATGGAGTATCAGAGTCCTTCAAAATTTATATCCAAAGAGCCAAAATAGAATGACAAAGGAGACAATGTCTTGCAAACATTGAACTTGATGATACACTCGATCATTATATTTGGAATGGTATTGACACTATAAAATAAAAATTCATTTTAGGTGACTGTGCAGACATTGCAAATCATGTTCCTAAAAAGGAGTACGCACTAGTTATTGCAAATATCCCTCATGGATACAATATCTGAAACACTACTTATGATTGTGAGCCTTATACTTACCAATCATTCAATAAAGTGGTTTCAGGATTTGTATATGTCACAACATCACTACTATGGATATTTGTTGTTTTCCATTCAGACACACAATTAGGGGGGTTGTTGACATCCTTCAAGGGTAAAGGAAAAACAAGGAAGCAACTTTATTGGTAAGATATTTGCTCTATATTATCAAGTTTTTGAATTTATAAATCAATTATATTTATTGATAAGTTAATTAATATTTTTTTATTTATGTTACAGGAAAAAGCTTAATATTCGTAGCTCTAGCAGTGATCCATTTCTTAGTGATATTGAAAACATAAATCTTGCAACTTGGACAAAAGATGAGACTTATGAATCTCTTTTAATCAATGAAAAGAGTGAAGGAAAATATACTTAGGTGTTGAGTTATAATGTCGTGGTTAAAAAGTTAACATATGAAGAAAGGGATTTGAAACGAGTGACTGTAAACATCTATCAAAAGCCACAAGCATTGATTAATTATCTCATAGATACATTTTCAAGAGAAGGAGATTGGGTCTTAGATTTGTTCTCGGGTTCAGGTAAACTTTCTGATATTACATATGAAAGCATATTTCAAGTTTTTTTTATTATTATTCATTATTTTATTGTTTTAAAATATGCTTCTTTATGCTATTTGACTTGACTTTTTTTTGTTTTTGGTGATTAGGTACAACAATAGCATGCTCCTTACAGAAAGGAAGAAATTGCATATTCATTGATAGGGGAGGGATGCTAGTAAGTGAGCATTTCTTTTACCCATTTTTATGTAACTTAATACTTCATGTTCCCAAGATTTTTTTTCCTCCAAATGTTTATGACATATACTTTGGCATTTTCTCTATCTAACCATATTAGTCTTGAGGTGTGACAAATCCAAATGGATGCCATGTCAGCCACAAAGTTCCAAGTTGTCTAGTCCTAATGTCACCATAGTGTATTTTTGCTTGGGACCAATGGGTGAACATTGATGTGATTTAAAGTGGATGTGACTTAAAATGAAATTTCGGATTTCAAATATTCATTTTATTTCAAACTATAGAAGAAATTTTTTTCTTGAGTAATTTCGAAAACATGGAAATATTGGCATTTACTTGTACATAAAGTATTTTTATAAACAACAAATGACACCAAGTATTTACAAAATTGATGTCATCCAACACCACTTCTATCTCCACTACTGGTACCCCCATTCAACTACTCGCATCCCTCCCCTAATGATCCACTACAATGCAATTACATCAAACAAAGAGTTAATACTATTCAAGTTCTTCCAGATGAACTGCAAGAAGTTGGTTTGAAGAAAGGAGAATTTAGTGAAACACTTGTGGCAAATATGTCAAAAGAGCCTCAACCCCCATTAGGACGTGTGTTTGGAAAGGATCACTTTGGGCATCTTGCAAACATAGAAGACCCAATGGAAGAGGACATTGATGTCCCTGAAGAAATCCAAGCTCCAGAAAATTCCAATTTCGATGAAGAATTTGGCCTGCATGATATTGTTGATTAGTTTCATGTCTTGAAGAAAATGTTAAATTTGACAATTTTTTGATAAGATATATTAGTAATGTTTTGACTTTCAGACTTTATTTTAGAAATAAAATTTCTATATATAATGTTTTTTACAAATATATGGTATAGTTTTTCTTGAATTTATGTGAATCATCACTTTTCGGGAAAAAAAAATATGAAATAGTTCATTTTTATACAAAAAATATCTGAAAATTCATTGAAAATGGTTTTAAATGTCTTTATTTTATGGAATTTTTTACAATTTTGTCAATAAAAATGTCTGATTTTGTCCATAAAAATGTCTTATTTTATAGAAAAAAAATGCAAAATGTATATGTTTTTCATTATAAATTGCTAATAAATGTATGTTATTTTGTTAAATTTCTAAAAACACACTTGAAAATAGAAATTAAAAATATTTTATGACAAAGATAATTCAAAGGCCCAAAAAAATGCCTCAAACTGAAAATGTGTGATACTGGTATCAACTATTTTTGAAACAGAGGTAAAAATAGCTACTAAAATTAGGAGAGAGAAAAACAAGAACTGTGTCGAGTTCTTGTTTTATAGTATAAGTGGTTTTATGCACACACCTTACCAAATTAAAGTGTTAAAAACTCTAAATAGGCGCTTGCATGAATATGACACCCAAAACTGATGCAATGGGAGCACGCGAGTGCAAAAAATCAGTAGTGTGCGCGTTCTTTTAAAATCGTGCATGCACTCTTGGTCTGGCAATTGCTGAACCGCCACTAAAGCATCCACGTTGCCACAAAAGTGAGCATGCGCTAGTAACACACACACACAATTAATGTGCATGCGCTATTAGTGTGTGCATGCTTCTCTATATATTAAAAATTTGGCTGAGGTCCACTTCAACCCCATTCTACCCCAATTTGGTCGGTAGAAATGTGTCCAAGGAGATAAGAAAAGGAATGCGCGTGTACGCCCCTCCTTTTCCCAATCTTCCAATGAGCCTCCAACGCATCATTTAGGTAGGATTCCATCTATAAATTTTCATTTTTATTTTTTTTAATCATTTGATTAAAAAAATTCATTCTAAACATTATAAAAATGAACCCAAACTTAAACAGGATCATTTTTTTAATTGCAAATTGCCTCTCCATCACAATGGATGGAAACAAGGAACCATGCCCCCAAACAAACAACCCAAAGGGTAACCCAAACATACAAAACTTGGAACCTAATCCCGAAGTAAAAATTAACCCCGAGGAGAACCCAACCACAAAAGCAAAAATTAACCAACATTTAAACCATTTAAAAACCTTGGTTCAACAACTTAGAACCATTAGGGAACCATCAAGACTTTCCCTAGCCACATCCCTTAACAACATAATTGCCTCAGTTGATAATGCTCATGATTAATTGTTGAGCATAACTAAGTATAGGAGAGAGTATTATTACATTGGTCCTAGTAAAGAACAAATAAAATATTTGAACATCTCAAAACAAACTCTAGTTACCCTTTTCATCGACCCTAGGACCAAGGTAGATCCGATATGCCTACTCCATTTTCACCTAATGAAGATCAGGATGAGGTCTCTTCTGATGGGGGCCAAGTTGAATCATATCTTAATGTTGAGAATGAAGATCAAGCAGATCTAGATCCAGAATCAACACCTGCTCCCAATCCATGGCCAAGGCCAAAATGGGCTCACAAACTCCTTGAAGTTGTTGGGAGCGTAGCTTGGGATCCATCTGACATTAGGAGAACCATATCTCGGTATTAAGTTGAAAACCTTGCACTATGTCAAACATATACACTTCTCTTAGAGAGGTGCTACATGATGATGGGGTTTGATCCACAATCCTTCACAGAGACTTGCCATGATCCAAGATGGAATACTGAGGTTCACATGCACTACATCAGGGAACTAGTCCACAATAGGACGAACACACTGCATTATTGTCCTACAAAGGAGATGACTGCGTAAATTTTTACCAAGTTTTTACACATGTGAAATCTACCTGAATTCCCTACTGTTCATTTTTTAGGGAGGGTATTTTTCCCATGATATTTTTCCCCATTTCCTTAGTTTCATGAACAATTTTTTTTATCATTTATTTGGATGTGTGGGTGACCTTTGGTCTCGGTAACCAGGGCCCATGATGTCCAATTTTGGATTAAGGGGGTGTCGTAATATAATTCAAATTCCACATGATAATGACAACAATATATGTCACGGAAAGTAATAGGTCTAACATACCATGGTTTCTATTGCACAAATGTAGTGATTGGCATACTAATTCCATGATGATCCTCCTTGAATTTATTGAAAAATTTTACTTGTGTCATTTCCAATATATGTTTTGCATAGGTTTCATATTCATTTCATGATACTCTTCGTCGTATCACATCACTTGCATTTGGTGAAACTCGAGCATGTGCCAACCAATATTTATGTACAGTATCTTTAACACCTTCTCCCATTCTATCTTGTAAGGTTGTCTACAAATAATGTCCCAACATGCAAGTTCATCATTTTCATCTATTTTCAATTTGAATTTTTTATGTATATACAATGTCTTTCTTGAGGTTCCTATTATTTTTGCCAATTGTGTTGTAAAACGTTTTTGTCTAGTACTAGTTGAAGTAATTGCCATTTGAATCTCTCTACGTGTAGCTTTGGTATCTTTCTTTCTATATTTTCCAAATTTGTTATTGCATCACTTATATTTTCTATCACATTATGTTTCACCTTAACCTCTTTTGTCACCTTATGAATACCCAATAATGACATAGCAACTTTTAACTTCCAGGACACTAATAAAAATCTCAAAATTTGTGCTTGTGCTGCTATTGAATGTTGTTGGATAACATCATCATAAAATTGCATAGCACGATATCATGCAAAGTGTTCGGCTATTTTTTCCCATATTTGTTGCAATCAATGTTTTCCAACATTTCATCATCAATGGTGAAAGCACCTATATATTTCAGCTAAATTTAATTAACTCGCATCTAAAATTACAATTCATTATAAAAAATGGATTTGGAAAATATATGATATATACATACCAGATCCGTTTCTTATTCTTCAACTTGATATTCAATATTGACTTCATCAACATTAGCATGTAAATCTCTATTTACATTTTCAACAATTGTCTCTTCAGTTTCGACTTCTTGTTCTTGTACTTGATTTTCAATATCCATTTCATCAACATTAGGATTTAAATCTCTATTTACATATTCAACAACCATCTCTATTTACATGCACTTTTGCAAGGGATAATTTTAAGGACCCATGCTTATTTAAAAGTCTATAAACATTAGCGAATCTTACCAATTCCTAAAATGTCAACTATAAAATATTTGGCGATATTTTTCTAAGATTATTTCAATTTCTAAGGATTTTATATAGTTTATATAATAATTTGGCAATTTTTAGAGTGAAAAAACTTTACCCCATCAAAATTGGAAGAAATGGGGATTCAAAAAATTCAAATTGGCGAATACGTTTTTGGAAAAAAACATGGAAAAATAGCCCATGGGCTAAATTTCGCCCTTGAAATTATCGTTGACTTTTGCTTTGATGCTTTCATTTATTTCCCATGATTGTTTAATCTGTAGAGGTTAAATTAAAGAATCAACAATTTATAGTAAAAAAATAAAAATTTAAGATAAAAAAAAAATTAAAAAAAAAATTTAAGATAAAAAAAAAGAAAAAGTCTTTTGAGTCTTTCAACCATTTATAAAACACATGAACATATATCTCCTTTGACACAATCACCTAAAAAAAAGTCTTTTAGAAAAAAATCACCTTAAAAAAATCTCTTAAGAGTCTTTGAGTCTTCGAACAACAAAACACCTTAAAAAAATGTCTTTGAGATTTTGACCTAAAATTTTTTTTGACAAAAAAAATCACCTTAAAAGGCCCTTTAAAGTCTTTGAGTTTCGATAAAAACACCTTAGAAGAAATTGTTTTTGAGTAAAACAAGTTTTTGAAAAAACTTCACCTTTGAAAAAGTTGCTTAAATTCTTTGAACCTTTGAGAAAACACTTTAAGAGAAGTTGCCTTGAGCCTTTCACCTAAAAAATAAGTTGTTGGAAAAAAAATCATCTCAGAAAAAGTCTTTTAGATTTTTTCAACCTTCAAGAAAACACCCAAAAAGAAATTGCTTTTCAACCTTTGATAAAAAATAAGACCTATGAGAAAAATATCATCTTAAAAAACGTTCTTAGAGTCTTAGAACACTAAGAAAACGAGTTTAAAAGAAATTATCTTTGAGTTTTTTACCTAAAAAAAGAATTAGAAAAAAAAAACCTGAAAAAAGTCTATTAGAATATTTGATGGAACACTATGAGAGAAATTGCCTTTGATCCTTTAAGAAAAATATCTTCTTAAATAATTCAAAAAAAAATCCTTAAAGAAGTCCTTTAGAAAAACATCTTCTTAAATAAATCTCTTAGAAAAACATCCCTTTAAAAAAGTCCCTTAAAAAAAATCTCCGCAAAGAAATCCCTTAGAAAAAAAATATCCTTACCTTCAAGAAGTTTCTTCTAAAAAAATCTTCTTAAAGAATTTCCTTAAAAAAAACTCCTTAGAAAAAAATCTCCTTTGAAAAATACTCGGAAAAAATTCTCCTTTGAAAAAACCCCTTAAAAAATCTTTTTTGAAGATGTCTATGGAGAGAGATGCAAAATAATGATTTCTCTTATACTATATTTATATGTTTATAAAGTGCCATACGCAGAGATGGATTTGAAAAAAGAGAAGAAGAGGATCTACGTTTGTGAAATGAAAGTTCTCGACGTTTCAATCCTTACTGTAGGATCATCATCAGGAGACAGCGAAGTCTGAGGAGGAGATTGTGATTGCCCAATGACCATTGTATATGTAGTGACGGTGGAGGTTTGGTAGATGGAGGTAGGTTAGGTGTCGGCTCAAGTTAGATTTAGCGTTTCATGGTTTATAGGGATGAAAATATATTTAGAGTTTTTAGAAAATTATTAATAATAATTATTTTAGATAATTAATTTGATTTTTATTTAACTAACCAAAGTAATTTAGGGTTTTTGATAGTTTGTAGGAATAAATAAATGTTTTTTAATGTTTTCCAAGTTTAGAAAATTATTTTTTTTAAAATGGTTTAATTAAATTAATTATTTTATTAAGTGTCATTTAGTCCTAAATTGAACATTTGTTAATAATTAGTTTAATTAATTTAATTTTATTTGGATTCTAATTTTAATTCTATAACCTAGGGTTTAAAGGGATGAATAAATGTTTAGAGTTTTAGAAAATTATTAATAATAATTGGTTTAAGTAATTATTTTGATTTTAATTTAACTAACCAAAATATTTTAGGGTTTTGTTAGTTTATAGGAATAATTAATTTTTTTTTAATGTTTTTCAAGTTTAGAAAATTAATTTTTAATAAATAGTTTGATTAAATTAATTAATTTATTAAGTATCATTTAGTTTTTAATAGAGATAAATTAAACATTTGATAATAATTAGTTTAATTAATTTGATTTAATTTGAATTCTAATTTGAATTCTATAATCTAGGGTTTGGTTAAATGAAAAATCCTTGTTTTTTAATGTTTTCAAATTATTTAGATTATTAAAAATATTAACTAACTTAATAAGCTTTATTAGTTTTTTAATTTAAGTAGAGTTAATTAATCCTTAAGTTTAATACCTAAATTTAGTTTTTTTAATTTAAGTAGAGTTAATTAATCCTTAAGTTTAATACCTAAATTTATTAGCAAATTTGATACATTACACAGTTTTTTAAAAATCTTAATTTTAATTATTAAATTATTTAAGATAATTAGTGTGCGTGATGGGTGCTAAGTTGTGAGTATGAAGGAATAGAGGTAAATTGATGATTAAAGACTCCTCAATTTTCTTTATTGGGGTGCTTTAAGTTTAGCTTGTTCTGTAAAGAATGTATCAGGGGTTTCCAAGTATCACTTAATTTGGTTCCGTCACCTCTATTGAGGCAATTTCCAGAAATCTCAATTTCAATTTTCTCCCTAATCTTTCGTTTTGTGAGATTGTCTTCTCTAGCTATGAGGGAAGCCTTTTCTAAGCAGATTTGATGTTGGGTTAGGTGAGAATGTTCTGCTAGGGCTGATTTTTTATGCCTGTCGTGCCTAAGGTCAGCGCTATGTTCTTTTAGTCTTGTTGCTATTGACCTACCCGTTTCTCCTATGTAAGGCATGCTACATGAGCAAGGGATAGAGTAAACGCCTTTGTATGACATGGGGTCTCTAGGGTCTTTTAGGGAATCTAATAGGTTTCTTATTGTGTTGGGGGGGGAGAAGATAACTTTGAAGTTGTGTTTCCTGAGAATTTTGGCTAGTTTATCAGTGGTTCCTTTAATGTAAGGGAGGAAAATTCTATTTGATTCTATGTTATCTTCTTTATTAATTTTATTCTTATCTTTTTTATCTTTTTTAGGTTTCTTAGCTGATTCTACAACATTCTTGAACTGATTATTATCATATCCATTGTTGCTGAATACTGTTTCTAAATGTTCTATTTCCTGGTCTATGTGTTGTTTATCCACAATTCTAAGGGCTCTTGTGACTAATGTATGGATAACACCGGTTTTTTGTGGGGGACAATGGTGTGAATTAGCATGAAGGTATCTCTTAGTGTGGGTCTTTTTCCTATATACCTGGTGTGTTATAGATCCATCCTCCTTTCTTGTGATTAGTACGTCAAGGAAAGGAAGACTATGGTTCTCTTCAATTTCCATGGTAAATTTTATGTTGTTGTTTTGTGAGTTAAGGTGTTTGAGAAACTCGACTAATTTGTCTTTCCCATGAGGCCAGACCACATCTGTATCATCTACATAGCGTTTCCATCGTTTAGGTTTAAGGGGGGAGGATTCAATAGCTTTAATCTCGAAGTTCTCCATGTATAGGTTAGCTACTATAGGAGAGAGGGGTGATCCCATTGCAATGCCTTCCACCTGTTCGAAGAACCTATTCTAGAATGTGAAAAAGGTTGATCTAAGACAAACCTCAACCAGCTTTGAAATATCATCATTGGTAAGCTCCCTTATAGTTTCAATGGCATCTTTGATTGGAATTTTTGTATAAAGAGAGACTACGTCAAAGCTAACGAGGATGTCATTGTCTTCAAGTTTCTCAGTGCTAATTTCTTTCAGCCAGTTAGTGGAATCTTTGACAAAGGAGTTAGTTTTGCCCATTAAAGGTTTGAGTAATTTAGCAAGGTGTTTAGCTAGTTTATCTGTGGGGGAACCAATCGTATTGACAATAGGGCGAAGAGGGACACCTGTTTTATGAACCTTTGGGAAGTCCATATATGCGTGGGATCGCTTTTCCGGCCGACGTATTTTTTTCCATTTTATTTTTTAGTTGAATAAGCAATGTTAAATTTAACGGTTTCATAATGGAAAACCATTATTCGGCCGAATAACTTCTGCTACCCGAAAACTACACTCTTTTTAGGTTTTTGCATGTTCGAAAGGTAAAAACAATCTACAATAATGCAAATCGACTGTTGGAACTAATACCATTAGTTTCATCATTGAAAATAATTTCTGTAGGTATAGATTTTGTTGTGTTTAGGTGAGATTTGATAATTTTAATTTTCTTTTTGTTAACATGTGTTTGTTTTTGTTTAATTTCTTTCAAACCGCAATGAATTTAAAATTCCATAACTTTAAAATTACGCAATAATTTTTTTTTTTTAAAAATGAGATTCTTCGATGGAGTGTCTACTTCAAAAGGGTACTCTTAGATTTTTTAGTTTTAGTGTAAATTGAGAGAAGTGTCCACTCAAAATAAACAGGTTGATATTCGACAAGTTTTCCAGATTGATCCAATTCAAAAAATTACAATAATTAGTATATTCACCCGTTGGATACAAAATTATAGTCACGATCTAAAAACTCATAGATTTTCATAGCATATTTTTTTTTTTTAAACATAAACTTTTAACAATGAGTTCATGCGACTCAAAAACATTACTATTTATTAGTCCTTTCATTTTATAAGAACATAGTGTCAAAAATTTTCCAAATTGACATATAAAATCTACACAAATATAACTTTTGTTCCCCAAGAGTTGAAAAACATAAAAAAAATCAGATCTATTTTCTCATAACACACCCCAAAATAGACACTCATATTCATAGATTCACTCAAACTATGTACTCTATTTTTATATCATTCGTGAGTTATTCATCTAGGAATAGAGATCAAAATTGTCTCAAAGACAACATTCATTCAAATTACTTATAGATCATAAATCAACCTTAGCAAATTAAGTTCAGATTTAAACATTCTTTTGATCTCTCTTTTCACAGAAGATTTGAAATCATTTTTAGATCTTTATCATCTAATTCCGTCGTGGTTTCATTTATTTTATTCATTCGCATCTATGGTTGCATTTATTTTATTCATTCGCATCTACACTTATTTCTCATTTCATCATAGGAGTTCAATTTGTATACCTCAAACACACATAAGGTTGTGGTTTTCTATTTCATGTTAAATTCATTTCCATAGGAAACACATTTAGAATTTATAATTAGTATTCATAATAGACTTTGTTTATTTTGATTCACATTCTTAGTTTCAATTATAGATCAATGTTATTATATGCACTTCAAGCATGGATTATAAAGTAGATTCTAGCTTAATCATGTAGAGTTGTAGGTAACATCTTCTTTGAAGCTCATAGCCATTAATTTAAAATCATTTTTTTATTTTACTTAAATTTTGTACTCAATTATATCATGCTTGTCAGTTCTTGTTGAAGTGGTTTCCCAATACCAAGAATATAACAAGGTTTAAAACTCATTTCACTTAATTATAGAAATATATCATTGTACAAATAAATATGTACTCAAGATACTTATAGGAGAGATTTTACTAATCCTTAGAAATGTTAGAACTCAATTTAATATTTACCATTATTTTACATAATAATATATATTACTTTACCATTATAATTCTCACACACCATAAATTATAATAACATTAATCATAAAGTTTTATTAATTTTAACACACTTTATTAAGACTTTTACATTTTAGAAATTATAATTTAGTCTCACAAACCCTACATCACTTCTACATAATAATTTTTTACACTAACAGTAAATTTTTTTTTTACACTAAAACTATCTTTACATTTAATTAATTCCATTTTTCACAATTTCCTTTGACCTAATAAGGCAACCAATACATAAAATTTTAAATTTAATTATTAACTAAGAATCATTGATTTAATATTTATGGATTTCATGAGCGTCTGTGTCTCTTGATGATGATCCCAGAGTAGGGATCAAAACGTTGAGTTTCAAATTCATTCAACGCAGCTCCTCCTCACTCTAAACTCCTGCGTAATGACTCTCTTCAAACATTAGAGACATTGTTCAAATAACTCTATCATTTCACTACACAAGGTTTATTGGTTTCGTGATATTTTATTAGTTTAGTAATCTTTGCATACTGTCTATTTGGATAGATCTTACATTCTAAGTCTAATCTTTGATTGTTGAATACTCCATCTCTTATATCTATTGAATCCTTTAAAACAAAATTTTCTTTTATTTTGAAGAAGTATAGAAATACCTTTCTCTCAAATCGAAAGATAATACTATAAAGTATAAATTGTAATAATTTCATATATGGATTGAATATTCTAATTTAGAGAATTTAGGTATTGGTAAGGATAGATTTAAAAACAGAGCATTTAGATTACTTTTTTCAACTTACTTTCAAATTATTATCTTGCATTAGGTTATTGTAAATTTTTATGATTAAATTTAGTTATTTTTTTTAATTTTTTTTTGCACATAGTGGTTTTATGTAAAGTTGATCTTTTTAATACTATTTTCATAAGCTTGTCATTATATTTTTTTGATTGTATTTCCAAGTTCCTTTTCTTTGAGTTTGTTGGCATTAGACTAAGATTTTATATCTTATTATTTTATGATAATAGATAGAGGTAGAAGTACCATGATCATAGGTTGAAATAGGGGATTGATTTTCAATAGACGGCATGCCTGCATATATAGTGTTTACAACTCACAAGTTTATATACATCCACTTTTTATCAAGAACTTTTTATTTATTCCATTATAGTTTATTTCATTGCATAATCTTGAGATATTGAAATCACTAAAGATATTGAAATCACTAAAGATATTGACAAATACAAAACAATTTTTCTTATGATGTTTATTCATACAAATTATTCAAAAATATCAAGGATATTAAGAAAGCTCATCTCCCATCTTAATAATATAACAAGTAAATTATTTTTAATATTTTTTTAAAAAATCAATTAATCAAAATTAATTACCACTTTTATTGTATATCATTTCTTCCATTGTAGAATCTTGTTGTAGAATCTTGAGTTATATTGAAGTCATTAAAAATGTTGACAAATACAAAATATTTTGTTTATTTATACAAATTATTCAAAAATATCAAAAATATTAAGAAAACTCATCTCCCATCTTAATAATACAAAAGGTGAATTGATTTCAATCATTTTTAAAAAATTCTATTAATCAAAATTAATTTCCACTTTTATTATATATTATTTAAAATTTTAATTTTTAATAAATACATACTATACTAGAATACACTCAATACTTCAACCAAGATTTATTTGGAAGATTTAATTTACTAATTTCTTGCTATGATTATAATTATTCTATATCACTTAAATAAAGTTATCATTATTATATAAGTTCTATATTTCAATCTCAACTAAATAAATACTACAACTAGATTTAATTTACTCTTATAATCATTGGATATTTACTTAAATAAAGTTATCATTATCCCATAAATTCAATATCTCAATCTTAACCAAATAATGTGTAAAATGTTCTATAGAAAATAACAAAATTCCATATCTGAGACAATATTCAATAAAAGCTAACCAGATACAAAATTATGCAACATCTATAGATAAAACATTTATTTATATATGAAAAAAGAAAGAAGGATTACAAATATTTTTAAACTATACCAAACTTGAAACACAAGGAATAAAAAGAGCATATTACAAATCTCTTAAAGAGTACCACAACCATCAAACCAAAACCAGACAAACAGCATACAAATCTCAGAATAAACTGGGATTTCAAATAACTATAAAAGCTTCATTGCTTATATTTTTCTCCCACTTCCTTTATTTTTTTATTTGGCACGATGACTAAAAGACGAGAGAAGGGGAAGGTCGAATGAGGAGGTAACCAACGGTAAAATTAAGGTTCGTGTATTTTGCAGGTCTCTGAATTTTGGTCGCATTGTGTTAACTCGTGGTAATAACTATAGCTGCCAGTATAACTCCCGCCCGTGGCCGCTGCCCAACTGTTGTGCACGGTGTGTGCGAGATCTACAACTCTTTGGCTGTTGAATCATTAAAAGGAAAACCCGTCAAATACTAAAAGTTCAATCGGCATTCATGTAAAAGCTGGATAAAAAACAAAACTGATAGTGTGAGAAAGCCTGTAAACCCATTCATTTAAACAAATAACTGAGGAGTGTGAGAATACCTGTAAGCCCATTCATTGTCATACCACGCGACCACTTTAATCATGTCATCTCCAATGACCGTGGTGAGTGTAGTATCTACGATGGCCGAAGCATTGGAATGGTAAAAGTCCATGGACACCAATTCGGCATTAGAGACTGCAAGAATGCCTTTCAGGGATCCATTTGCAGCATTCTTGAAGGCTGTCTTCACCTCCTCTATCGTGATTCCTGTTTTCCCTACGTTCACCACCAAGTCCACCACACAAACCTTGGGAGTGGGCACATGTAAAGCAATGCCCGTGAGCTTCTTCAGATTCAGCTTGGGAAGCACTAGAGATAATGTGTTCGATATATCCATGGTCGATGGAACTATGTTTAGCGCTGCCGCCCTTGATCTTCTCTTGTCACAGTGTAGTGCATCCACCAAACTCTGCATTAAGTTATTAGACGTTTTGAATTAATGTGAAATGATAATGACCAATCATGTGTTTGGTTTGATTTTTTCAATATTTATACGATATAAGTGTGTATATTTTAGAATTTGTAGTGGACTACTATCTATGTTGGTGGTTGATGCATCAAGTAGCTTGGGCATAAACAACAAGTAATTACAAGTAAACATGGAAAACAAATAATAGATAACTTGTTCATGACACTTAACTTGTAATCCATCTATTCACTTACGACAAATTAATCTACTTAAAATGCCACCAAAAAATGTGAAAAGCATTTTTATTCACTAAATTATCTTTTAAAACATGCACAATCCAATCACCTGATCACTGGTGTACGAAAGTGTTGAAGTTACAGTTCCTTTCACTATGCCTGCAACAACATCACACTATTAGGTACTATCTTCACTTTTAAATCTGATGGGAAAAGTGGAATAAAATGGACTTGTTGCCACAGAAATTCAGTTCCCAGACAATATTAATTTGGGTACATTCTGAGCAGGACTGAACTGTGTGAAATATTTTCATTTATTTTATTATCTAATAGTGGGTTACAATTTGGGGTGGAAAGGTCCTTTTCTTATATTTCAGGAAGATAAGTTAAGTATACAATGATAAAGCAAGTGTATACAATAGTTAAATCCAAATGATCCTTTTTTATGGTATTAACTGCATTAAATGACCTGCAGCATTAAATGACCTGCAGCAATAAGTTGAATAATGTTCATTTCTATTGTACTGTATCCATAATAAGTCACTTCAACCTATATCAATTATACTGTACCCATAATAAGTCACTTCAACCTATATGAATTACATATAAGTATAACAATGCAAAATTTTCATAAATACGTGCAATAGCTGGTTCTCTTTTTTATTTTTTCGTTTTGTTATACTAAGTGGTTTTTTGGGTTATATTCAGCACTTAGATAGATCTACTAGTCAAATACCATAAATCATGAAACAATAATTACCATTGAACTCCCTGTCCAGGACACTGAGTATTGGAGCAACGCAATTTGTTACGCCTGAGCCATTACTGCAAAAAGCGAAGTTGCGTAAAATCAAATCACACAATATTAATTAAAAGGATTGGTATTACTGTTCTTCATCCTTTAAAAAGATTGATAAAGAATAAGATATTTATTTGAATTTATTATCAGGTGCATGTTTCGGAGGATCCACCGAAGCTATGATTGTCATCTAAGTTTCGAATCCAAAACAGGATTCATCATCAGGACTAAGTTTGGATGACAATCATGACTTCTATGGATCTAGCTCAGAAACATGCACCTAAAGATAATTCCCACAGAAACCTTGCAATAAAATTTATTAATTTGTTAAACTCTTTTTGAAGGGAGAGAAAGCAACTTTCAAAAATCAAACATATGAACATCTTTCCTAGAAAACATTAAGCCCACCGGTAGATCTAGAATACATTAAGCCCACCTGCAGATCTGAATAGATTAAGCCCAACTGCGGATCTTTCTCCGTTTTGCCCTTGTGAATCTCAATGCTTAAACGTATAATATACTATACTATCAGACATGACTTTGCACAGGATGGTGTTTTACCTAATGATCTGGTGATTCTCGTGAGAGTACGTGGTGTCATTGATTCCCCAAGCAAACATGGGGATATCATCGCCCTTGGGAGGTGCTGTAATGATCACCTTCTTTGCCCCGGCATCAATATGCCCATGAGCTTTGGATTTCTCTACAAACCTTCCAGTTCCCTGCATCATTGTATTGCAGCAATCCAGGCTCTTGTAACTAACTGCCCATATCTATAACTATAGTTACTACGTCTTCCGCATAAAGACATAACATAGCGTTCGAGAGCCCCTACCTCTATGACAAGGTCGATATTGAGCTTCTTCCATGGCAAGTCAGCTGGGTTTTTCTCAGAAAGAACTGAGATGTGTTTCCCACCCACGGTCATGAATTTTCCCGCTGCACTCTCTTCAATAGCTACGGCGGTCGCGCCCTCAGCTACTTTCTCTTTATAGACGCCCTCCACGTCAACTTCAAATTTACCCATCAATGAGTCATACTGTAGAAGATGAGGGGCCTACACTCACAATACAACATAAAACTCAACATTAAATCTAACTTGTAAGTGTAAATGGGTGTACAGTTACACAGACATTCCGCAAAATGAACAACCTATTATGAACAACGTCTCTCTCCTGTTATAACATACATGTTCGACATTATGAATGTCATTGATAGCAACGATTTCAAGAGGCGAATTCTTCCGCTCATGTAAGGAACGCATAAAATTGCGGCCAATGCGTCCGAATCCATTTATAGCCACTCTCAACTTTGCCACGGTTTCTCCTCTCACGGCTCCCGAGTTTGCAGCCTGATTTCGATTACAAAACTAAAAGTAATTATCAACAAATATTGGTATTCACTCAGGCGACGTAAGCTTTGATGAATGGATTGGAATGACGAGCAATTTTTTACTAGAATTGACCTACCTTAGTTATAACCTGCGAGTCAATCGCATCAAAGAGGCTGAGGCTGTTCTCCCGTGCTTGTCTGCCATATGTGATGCAACCAGATGTTGACTTCAGCCCCGCAAACTCTGATATTTCAGCCCTCTGCAGTGCCCACAAGATTGTAATGGATTGGAAATGCAGGGACTTGTATTTGTATCAAAAAGAGAAAAAAACATAACAAAATGAATGCGAAACAAACAAAACCTTGAAGACGGAGGGACGCGATTGAGTCAAAGATGAGGATCTGGCTGATGCGGACGGACGCGCAGGAGCGGCTGCTGCTATGATGGCAGCTTGTGCGGATGAAGCTACAGCCATTCTTCTCGTGCTGGGCAGTGGGCTTGGCTTGGCTAGGGTGGGCTAGGCAAGAATCAGGGATTGATGGCAGCAATGATACCTTGCAATTGGGCTGGTGAATGATGTATATATAGTCACCCACGTATCTTTCTTACACAGAAATTAATGATTACTTGACGATATTGTGAGCAACTTGTGCACATAAATTGTACGATCTCTACGTGAGTAATTGCGCCCTTGAAAATATTCGAGGTTCTTTATCTTTGCAGTTAGGAAATCGATAATCTTTGAGCTGATTTTCCCGTGGGCCTGCCTTCTGTTACTTCATTGCCCCGCACAGACGGGACCTCATGACGTCGCTGCATCACTCTATATCGGAGCACGATCAGGTAGGGCATTTCTCTGTTTTTCTACGTGGATGTTTATGATTGGATATTAAAGTAACTGTTCTATTATCCTTCTAAGTTTTAAAGAAAAAGAATTTCTTGGCAAGAAGGCAAAGGATGGTATTCTCATATTCTCTCTGATCTTCCCTGATATTTCCAACTTGCGTTGTAACAGGGACATGACATTAAAGCAAAAGTGTCTTGTTATCTTTCCACAGTTTCGAAGAAAAACAATCTGGCAAGAATGTACTCGATGATATATTAAGTAAGGTCTATACGTTTATTAGTGCGATATTAAAGTAAAGGTGTGGACCATAACTACTGACGTTAAAGAGAGTACACGCAATTGATAACATTTTCTCTCTTGGTTAAGAAAAAAATTGAGTTCATGGATCTTTCCATATATATCAATTTTGAAAGCTCTTGGTTAAGAAAAAATTGAGTTCATGTATCTTTCTATATATCAATTTAGAAAGTTTCTTGAGACTCATCTTAATTAGAGTAGCTAAGAAGGATGTGTAAGAACATGTGTTATTTCTGTGGAGGTCACAGGTTCAAAACCACCAGTGGGGGTAGGGTTCCTCATTGGTCGGTTGTGACAAGGCTAGAAGGGTAGGCGCCCCGTGGGATAGAGGCTCACGCCGGTGGGTTTCGGGACGTCTCGACCCCTATTGACTCACAAGTTACTGGTATATCTAAATTGTGGGATGTTGGATATACCTTTGGGAGGTTGCTATTCCCATGGTTAAAAAAAAAATGTGTAAGGGTTTTACAAAGCTTTATCACAACAAGGACAATGGATTTGATTTTCAATTTAGGTGAGGCTAAGGTCAAAGATGCATAAGGGTGTGGAATTTTTTTTTTTTCAATGATGGTAATTGATAACATTTCTTTATTTTACATTTTATGTGAG
The DNA here is from genome assembly GCA_027924585.1 of Larix kaempferi. Lineage (NCBI taxonomy): Eukaryota > Viridiplantae > Streptophyta > Pinopsida > Pinales > Pinaceae > Larix > Larix kaempferi. The sequence continues at coordinate 10,224,315 of BSBM01000742.1, forward strand.
TTTTTATGTGATCCTTTGTGATTAGTACAATAATTTGTTAATTAGGTGATGCATAAAGGTGTGGAAGAAAAAATTATTTTTGCAATGATGGTAATTGATAACATTAGTTTATTTTTTTATTTTGTGAGTTTTTATGTGATCCTTTGTGATTAGTACAATAATTTGTTAATTAGGTGATGCATAAAGGTGTGGAAGATTTTTATTTTTTTTTGCAATGATGGTAATTGATAACATTTCTTTATTTTATATTTTATGTGAGTTTTTTTATGTGATCCTTTGTGATTAGTACAATAATTTGTTGATTACGTGTAGTTAGAGTGTTTGTGAGAAAAAGTTGTTTCCTCCCCGCTTCGATTCAAATTCACTTTGTGTCGCGTTTGGTTTTAGAAATAATGAGAGATCTTAATTCTCACAATGGTGGGGAACTCTTAAATCTCTCTAGAAATGTACATCAAAAGTTTTGAAGGCTCATCCTAATTTACAAAGTTAGTAATGAGATATTTTATATAATTGGAATAAGGAATTCACAAGGTTTTTGAGGGTTTGGCTGAGGCTGAGACTGAGGCAATATATGATGTAGAAGTGCTAGGATCTAGGTCCTCCATGCACTCAATAGAATTATTACATTAGATTGGAGCATTAATTGTGAAGTGTAGAGAAAAATGGTTGCTAGGGTTAAATTACGAAGATTTATTTAAATGGTGGCTAGGGAAAAGGATTTGACTGTAGATTTGCAAAGGAAAAGGTCATTGAGGATGTGAAATGTAGGTGGCTAGGGGCAGTGGATTTGACTGCATATTTTCTAAGGACAAGGTGATTGAGGATGTGGAGGTCCTAGAATCGAGGCCATTCATGAACCCTAGAAGGTTCTACAATTTGATGGAAGTGGAGATATGTTTATCTTCTTCTAAGGGTCTACCAAGTTATTTGAAATTACTTGAAGAGTCACAATGACAACCTTCTATATGCCTGTCCATAGTCTAATGATTAATTACTCAATAAGTATACTAGCTGACAAAGTAATGAGGTTTTTCAGCAAGTGTGTAACAAAATATTTACACAATTATGGTCTTCAAGACAATAGTTATTGTAGGATCTTGGATCTTGGATGATTTTTTGCATAATAAGCACCATCTCAATCCTTTATCAACACTAGTTTTGAGCGAGATTTGTTTTTTGGAAACTTTTTCTTAACCTGTTTTCTTGATACCAAAGTATTGAGGCTTCACAACAAATGTTTGAAAAAATGCCAAACCAAATTGTGGATGTCTTTTATATATTGTTTCAATCATATGAGGGAAATACCATCATATTGTAGCTTCAATCATTACACATGTTTTTTTTGTAAGCTAGTACCCATGGGGATTTGAACTTGTGACCTTCCATTTACAACTTTATCATCTAATTTACTCATTGCCAATTGCTCTACCCCCATGATATCAATCATTGCACATGTTACCTCCATGAAGGTTATAGAAAAATTAGGGATCCTTGTGGCCTAACAATCCTTTCTATATGTTGGTAATTCGTTGGATGATCCTTGTTTTCTTGACCAATTAACCAATTTCACAATCTTGATAATTATCAAAAGGTTTTCGAAGACGATCCCTATTTATTGGGACATGATCGTATTTTTGTTATCCCATAGTTTCCAGAATTTAACCCTTTGAATATATATGTACCAAAATCTATGTTTGGGTATGTCTCCAAAATCTTCTAATACAATTTTTGAATTTAATAATTTTTAAAGATATCAAGAATTGGGGAAAATTTTAAGAACCCCCCTAAATTTCTATGCATAATAAATGGGTGAAACCCCATGATTTATAGGAAAATATGAAGGTTATTTTATCAATGTTGTATTATGTATATATAATGTTTTGGCGAATTCCTCATTGAATTATATAATCTTATAAAATCTTGGCAAATCTTTCACGAAATTATAAAACCTTGTAAAATCTTGGTGAATCTTTCACTAAAATATAAAACCATTGAGTCATTTACTAGATTATAAAATATTGTAAAGTTTAGGTGATCTTTTAATAAAGTATAAAACCATATATAGTAATAGGAAAAAATATACAAAAAATACTAAATAGGATATACATATTAATAAATCATCATATAACAAACCCTCTTTTGGTGGTAGTTTGGTACCTCACTCTAACTATCATAGTACATAGAAATTCACCATAGTCTAGGAATATTAATGAAAAACAACAATAATTTTTTTCATCACCATGAGAAATATAATCAATGTTAATATGAGGGCCCACCAACACCTCGATGCTCATTTAGCTCTCTTTGTTATTACAAGGGCCCACCAACACCTCATTTATGTACACACCTTACCAAATTGAAGGGTTAAAAACTCTAAAGAGGTGCTGACATGAAGATGGCACCCAAAAATGATGCAATGGGAGCACACGAGTGCTAAAATTCAGATGGGTGCACGTGATTTTAAAATTGTGCACACACTCTTGGTCTAGAAATTACTAAACCACCACTAAAGTATCTACGTTGGCACACAAGTGAGAATGTGCTAGTAACTCACGCACGCAATTAACGCGCATGCACTATTAATGTGCACATGTTATTAGTGTGTGCACACTTCTCTGTGTATTCAAAATTTGGCTAAGGTCCACTTCAGCCCCATTCTACCCCAATTTGGTTAGTCGAAATGCATCCAAGGAGCTAAGAAAAGGAACGTGTGCACCCCTCCTTTTCCCAATATTCCAATGAGCTTCCAACGCATCATTCAGGTAGGATTCCATCTATAAATTTTTATTTTTATTATTTTTTCAATGATTTAATTAAAAAATGCATTCTAAACATTGTAAAAAATGAACCCAAACTTAAACATTTAATCAGTTTTTTAATTGCAGATTGCCTCTCCATCACAATGGCTAGAAACTAGGAACCACACCCCCCAAACAAACAACCCATAGGATAACCCAAGCACAAAAAAATCAGAACCTAATCCCAAAGTAAACATTAACCCTGAGGAGAACCCAACCACATAAGGCCAAATTAACCAACATTTAAACTAGTTACGAACATTGGTTCAAGAGTTTAGAACCACTAGGGAACCATCAAGACTTTCCTTAGCCACATCCCTTAACAACATCATTTCCTTAGTTGACAATGCTCACCGTTAATTGTTGAGCATAACTGAGTATAGGGACAGGATGAGAGAGTATTATTACAATAGTCCTAGTAAATAAAAAATGAAAGATTTGAACATCTCAAAACATACTCTAGTTACTTTTTTCATCGACCCTAGGACCAACCTACCCCCCTATCCATACAAAAGGTGCCTTTGCATGGATTGGTGCACATATGAGCCATGGAAAAAATATTGGATGAGTCGATGGTTTATGGTTTTCGATAAACCTCCTTGCAACAATAGGGAGGTTCCACTATATTTTCTTCAGAAACTATATGTGTAGTTCGTTTTGGGTCTGCATGTCAACTACTTTGACATTGGTGAGTTTCATGGGGTTGGCCTTGGATCTTCCCAGGATCGGCCCACTGCCAATAATAACCCAATGAGAGGGCCACTTTCGCCTAGGCATATGCCTACCCCCCCCACAAACACCTCATTTATTGGATCGCCTAGTTGAGATTGCCACTGCCATATCACAACTTACACATAATGTACTGCAACACGGTACCCTTTTGGCATCATCTAGGTATGATCCATAAGAGAAGCACCTAGGACCATCAAGTGTAGGTCCTTCAAGCCCCATTGGTCATGGACCATCCATGACAACCAGTGAGGTGAAGGATCCTTTCAACATTCGAGCATTGACCCATCAATGCACTCACAAATGCCATACTTTCCATGGCCCTTTAGAGGATAATGCACGCGATAGTTGTTAGAACATAATACCCATCTATACATTAGACATAAAGCATTTTTTTGTTTTCCTTAGTGTTTAAACCATGTTGTTGACAACCTAGTACAAATTCCTCATCATCCTTATTATCCAAGACTTTGGTTTTGCCATTATTTCCTCATTATCCATGCATGAAACCTCTTGCATGATTTTAGGCTCATATGCACCTTCTTCCCTGAATTTATCCACCTACCATTAGTTACAATCAGTTAACTGGGGTGCCCTCCTTGATTTCATGCATTATGGGTTGATTTGAGCACCGATGACCACTGACAGTCAACTAATGCACCCTCCATCACCATTTAACTCCTACCATGCACCCTCATGCTCCATTCTAGTCCACCTACCATCAGTTATAATTAGTCAACTGGTCCCATTCAGGAGTTACAACTGGAAATCATATCTATTGATGGAACCTATGCCAATTAATCCTACCACATGTCTAGATTCCAACTGCCTCTTAAGGCACACAAATTTCTCTATTGAAGATGTATTATAAATGTATACACAATGCTGACTAATAGATGCATGGAAAGTATTCCAATTGAGTTCCAATCTTCTTGTGTCCTTTCAAATTTTTTCTTCTCTATTTTCCTGTAGATCTATGTAAGACTTGTGAGGTTAGTTTTATTGCTAGAGATCCACCTGTGAAAGAATTTTCACATGGTATCGGAGCGGTCCAACTATCTAGTTCATCGCATATACTTCAATTGATGCACCAGAAGCAATGAAGTTTCCATATAAATCCTTGGAGAAATAACCTTGATAGCCTTAGCTCTTCCAAGGAAATATTCCCAGGTATGAGGCACTCCTAAATGTGCTTAGTGTCGAAGTAGAGATTGAGTGTGCTGATACAAAATTTTCCTCTAGATTGTTTTCAGAGTGTTTTTTGCAGGTTATTATCTCACTAGGATCGCATTAACAAAGCATGGATCGGATTCAAGACATGATCCTGAATCCATTCAATTATTTCGAATGGAAGTCCAAAATGGAGGTCCTACTTCAAAGTAAGGGTCTCTAAAGAGTAATCATGGCGTTAGAAAATGAACCAAATGTTGTTGTTGAGAAAGCTAGGTGGTTTAACAGATTATATGAATCTTATGGTTTTCTTTGTCTTAGCATCTCCCAAGATTGTTCGTTTCATCTTGATGGTTTAACAACCCCAAATAATATGTGGACCAATCTTGAGTCCCTCTTTGGAAAGCAAGATGAGCTAAAATGTCATCTATTGGAGAATGAGTTGATCTCATTGAGTCCAAGCAGTTTCGACACTATGCAAGATTTCATCTCAAAGTTCAAATCGCTAGTTCTTTATCTCAAGCAATGTGGGATTGAGAAGAAAGAAGAGAATCTCATTCTTTCCATCCTCTCAAAACTGGGTCCTGTGTACTCAATATTTTTCTCAACATTTTATGCAGCCAAGCAAGCAATTCTGAATTGGAAAATGCCATCCTTAAGCACATTCATAGAGTTTCTCACCAAAGATCGAGACAAGTTGGTTCATCTGGGAGATTTTAAATCCTCCAAGGACCATGCACTTGCAACTCAGGGATCCAAGAATTCCAAAAGAAAGAAAAAATTGAAAGAAAAGAAGCTATCAGATGATAAGGGTTCCAATTCAACTAATGAAGGTTCCAATTCCAAGAAGAAGAACAAGAAAGGGGGATCCAAGTGCTCTTATTACAACAAAGGTTTCCATTCAGAGAAATATTTTATGAAGAATAAATTGGAAATTATGAATCAATTGCTCAAAAGGCATAACATTGATGCTCCTGATTTCACAAGAAAGATTGAACCAGAAAATCCTGTTGCTCACCAAGAACATTGTCTCATTGCTACTCACCAAGGTAATCATTTTTATGCTTTGAGTGCTCAATTAAAACCACCTTTTTATGATTATGATATTTCTTATTTATATGCACATTCTTATATATCAAAATCAGAAATTTATATCCCTTCCTTGGAAGAAATCCCAGACATCCCACCGGAACCACCCCTCAATCCTTTTGTTTTTTCACATGTTTTTGACTTGCCTTTTTGAAAATATTTCCAGTACCATTCAAAAATTTCCTATAAGATATATAAATCTGATGAATAATTTTATAATATGGTTGTATGGCCCACACATCCATCCTTTCCACCATTAGATTTTGAAACTACTCCTCAACCCCCAGGTGCGTCAGTTAACAAACCCATGGTTTCTGAAACTATGTCACTTGTTTCAGTTGCATTCTAGTATTTCATATATTTCATTGATTGGACTGATATTCCACATTTTTGGACCTAATCTCACCCTTTTTGGTTTGAATTTCAAGGTTACACAGTCTGAAGACCCTGCAGGTCCACTCAACTATCAGCATAATTTAGTTGCACAATTCCTTCTTTCTGGGATCTTATTTGATCACGGAGACACTTCACCATTGATTTTTTATGCTCCATATGATTCCCTTTTTGCTTCTACAGAGTTGCATAAACTCCATTGTGAAATTATGAAGGTGATCAATCAGTTCGGAAAGGCATTGCATGGATACATTGTCCATTCTGCAGCTCCACAAGTTCTTGATCATGTTGAGTTCTTTGATGTTTTTTGGTTAGAATATGATATCACATATCTCTTTTCCATCTCTGATTATGTATTTTTTCATTTCAAGAAGCATTCATATGATGCTCCTCCATCAGTAGAAGTTGAATTCAAAGAGGCTCCTACACATTTTTTTTGTCTAGATTGCATTGAAAAATTGGTACATGATCAAGGCATCTACAACAACTTCACCAAGAAACAACACATTCAACTCATTCAAGTGAAGAAGAAGACATTGTGAATACCTTTTGTTTATTTTTGTGTCTTGTCCATTTTTTAGGGGGGGTTTTCTTCACACTGGGTTGCCACATCCCCTCTTATGGACCTAATGCAAGGAAGGGAACATGACAGAATGGTATCAGAGTGAAGGTTGCAACATTGGACCTTCATGGGATACCTATCACAATTGCAAAGGTAAGTATGCTTCCTGCTCAGTAGTGACTGTTAGGAAAATTTTCAAATTTCAAAAAAATTTCTTAGTGTTTTTGAGCTTTCTGCCAAGACTGTGTCGGCAAATATCGTCGAGTCACGCCGACAAGATCACGGCGATGTGTTTCGGAGAATCTTGTCAAGTTGCGGCGACATTGTCGGTGAATCTCGCCGCGTTGCGGCGACACTGTCGATGAATCTTGCTGAGTTGCGCCGACGAAGTTTGCGGAAGTGGCGGGGAAAAGAATGAAAAATTTCCAATTTTTCTAAGTATTTTTGAAAAAAATTCCAAGTGTTTTGAGTTTTCTACTAAGTCCGTGTCGGCGCAAGATTTCGAGTTCCACCGAAATGGTCAGCTCAATTTTGCGAGTTGCGCCAAAACAATCAGCAGAAAATCAATAAGTTCGCCGAAAAAGAAGGAGAATTTCTGCGAAAAAGGAAAAAGTCGTTGAAATAGATCGGCGGGAAGTTATGAGTTTTGGGACGAAACAGTTCGGTGAGAACTGGCAAGTTTGCATCGAAGTGTTCGTCAAGAACTGGCAAGTTTGCGCCTAAGCGGTCGGCAGAACTGGGCGAGTTGCTCCTCAACAGATCGGAAGAGACAGGTGAGTTCGCCGACCGGTGTAAGTCGGCTAGTTTCTCCTCAACAGGTTGGAAGAGATAGACGAGTTCACCCTTCGGCAGAAATCGGTGAGTTGCTCTGAAATGGGTTGGAGGAGATTTATGAGTTCATCGATCTGCAGGACTTGGTGAGTTGCTTTGAAACAGGGAATTTCAACTATTTTCCAAGGAGATTTTTTTCAGGTGCCAAAAGTTGAAAAATGCCATGGAACTTATGTGCTAGATTGCACAAAATCAAAGGATTTACAAAAAAAAAAATGAGGGTTTTTCCCTCGACCCTCCCTACAAGCCACAAGGGGGCAAGCCCCCTTGACCCCTGTCGTCCCCTAGATACGGTCATTGAAAGTGTGAAATGCATTCTCTATGCTTGGAATGAGAAGTAGGAATTACATGGAAGGTTTTTGGAAGCCTTATTAAGAGTAATTGGTGGTAATATGCATTGCGGAAGAGCAATGGGAGCAATAAGGCAGCATTGATAAGAGGGAAATTCCTCACCTTAAACTATTTTTGTTTATATCATAAGAATTGCATGTTTGGAAAATAGCAAGAATGAATGATATACACATATGTATATATTGAATTGTTAATTCGTGAGAAGATCATAGCTAATGATTGCTTGTGTGCATGGTAGATATCCCATGAAATTGTATTAACTATGATGGGGAAGAGGAAATTCCATGCTACAATGAGGAAATTAAAAAGGGGATAATTCCTTAACTCCTCTCTTGCTATTGTATTTATATTTCCTAAGTTTTATAAACTGAAAATTATTGCATAGGGATGCTGAAAATGCAAGAGAGTAGCAGATCAAATGCATATGAATTAGTGGGCATGATTAAAGAGTCATTGCATAGTACATGTGGATTGCTTATGCATGAGCATGATGTTGCATATGGGTAAAGGAAGTGAAGTTACACATGCAATAGCCCATTAATGGTATTGTCTATGGTTGATGACAATTAATGTTGTTGATAATAGTGGTAGGAATCAGACCATAGAAGTATGACTGAAAATGCAAGAGATTAGATAAATGAAATGAATATGCACTAGATGGAATATTAATAAACATTGCACAGTGCATGTGAAAATGTTTGTGCATATATACAATATTGCATATTGGTAAAATAGTGAGGTTTTACATATGCAATGAGCCACTTAAGATAATTATGATGGTTGCTAATAATTAGTGGTGTTCGCGTTTGTTGTAGGACCAAAGACAACCGAAGCGTGGCTAAGGATGTGGATGATGATTGTTGCATATGAACAACAACCTTATGAGGAAATGATGGTGCAACAAATCTATGATCATGAGGTTGAAAAAAAAGACTGTGAAGCCTTGGTGAGAGGACAACATATCAGGTAACATCAAGCGATGTTAATGAAAACCATGCAGGTGATGGTTATTTGTGCTTAAATTGCATGAATGTTGAAAGAGGATTTGGTAAGATCCCTTCAACTATGATTAAACTATGTTGATTTGGTTTGCATGTGGTATTGAGTGCGTGAATGTGAATGTCAACCTACCAAGTATGGTGAGGTGTGGGTAAGTAAAGGCAAGGATCCTTACACCCTATAGTTTCTTAGAAACCTCAATGCATTCATATGAAATTATATCATGCCATTTGTGTATGTTGGTTGTGAGTTTAACAACCAAAGCAAGTGATGACATATAGTCCTATTGTGGTAGTGCATGCCATATGAGACAGTCATGGTTAGGACATAATATGTTGGAATGCATAGTATCCATGGATTAATGCAAGGTTGTATTGAGGGGTTATGCATTAAGTGAATGCACATCAAAATATTATGTAAATGTTGTGAATGTGCATGCATATGTGCATGTGCACATGTTGAGATGCATTGTGTGAATGCATGGTTGTGATATATATGTTTCAATGCAATTAGATAGTCAATGAAATGGTGAACCATTGTTAATACTGAGACCATTTCATGAGCTGCTGTGAATGCAAGAGAATGATTTCATGAAGAAGGTAGACATGTTGATGTGCTACTAGAGTGCTCTATTGGAAGGACAGAGTTGCATAAAATAATATGGCTGTGAAGTAATCGGAATATTGGAGTTTTATTTAAATTGCATGGATAGTGTATCTGTGTCTTGCAATTCTATCATGATAATGATGCATATATAGAGATATATATTTCATTGCATTTCAAATATTAACAGCTGAAAGTGTTTGAATTATTGAGTGTTATAATTTTGAGATCACTTCAGTGACTATTGTAGCAATGAAAGGATTATATGCATAGATACTCACAATGTGTTTGGCTGATTGAAGTTCAGATTTCGGGTAGAAAAGTCTTGCATATGGCAATGAGGATAAGTCCATAGTAAATACTAGGATATACCATGTGCAGAAGCCAAAGGTTATGAGAGGGTTCTCATGGTTGTAACTTATGCACGAAATAAATCTGAAAATTTTTTGGTTTAAGTTTATGAGAATAATCTCATGGTTGCAAATCTAATTTCTGTAGGAAAACAGATTTACAAATTTCATATTTGAGATTTTGCTAATAATTTCTAATGACTGTTTGGATTATATAAAATTGTGTTAGGAGGACATGTTGTAGGTGGATGTTCATGTATGGTAGCAAGTGTAAAACCATAAAGGATAGAGTGATACCACTTACGAGATCCAAACAATATGAGAATGGCCTCATAGTTAAACCAATCGATTTCTGTAGGAGGACATAATTGTAAATTCATGTTGAATTTAATTATTAATGCCATTGATTGGTTATGAAACAATCAGATTTGAAGTTACTATTAAATGTTGTTGTATGCTTGGCTATTTGATAAGTGTTCCAGGAAGACACCTTGCAGGAAGACCATGTGTGATGGTCTGTAGAAGCCAAACTCCATGGGAAGGACCCCATGCTTTGGAAATGGGTTTCGGGTGAAACGCCATAGTAAAATTTGATAATGTCTCAGCTGAACTGCATGTTGGTAAACCATGTGAGTGAGACAATAAAATTATGCCAAGAAGGCATGTGTGGGTTATGGAACATGAAAATATTGGGATGGAAAACCGAAGGACTATTGACTCAGAGAAGGGAGCCCCCATTCTTCACAAATGAAGAAAAGATACATCTGCGAAATAGATGAGTATTATGTGACCCTAACTAAGAATATACTTGTCTGGTTATTACATTTAATATGTAGAGCATGATTTATTATTTCATTATTATTCCATACTGCTTGAGCATGATTAGGGCCTACATGGCTCACATCTGAAAGGGAGTGCACACCTTTCTGATATTGGGTTATGATAGATTTGTCAATATTGACTACACCCTAAGGGAATGGACGCATTCCTGGTGTTTCAATACTTGATAGTGAATGTTATGAAATTTGGTTACAATTTTTTGGGCAGCAATACTGATGAGCCTACTTATCCTTCTTATGTTATCAGCTTACACAGGTGGAATTTGGTGTAGCACGTTCAAAGGCAAAGTGAAGAAAGAGTGCTCAAGAGGACTGTATAGGCAGTGGTAACTTTTCTACGCTCGCACTAAAACACACTAGAAGGGATGGATAGGCCTGAGGAGCTGTGTAGCAGAAAATGGGTATCATCCTTGTGTAGTGTGAGTGGGTATTGTGGGGCCATGATATCCTGCAGTCAAGAAAGTCATTTATAGAGTTCCTAAAGGGAACCACTGGTTTGCACAGGAGAAGGAGTGCCATCCTTGTGTGGATGAAGAATTGATGTGTGTGTGAAGGGTTTTGCATGCCTGATAAACCGAGTTGGTGTATTGTCTTAGCATTGGTTATTTGGATGTTGTGGAGGTATTGGTGAAGGGTGTTATTTCCTGACAAACCCAGTCGGAGAACTAGCTTGGAAATGGTTGTTGTATGCTTGATAAACCCAGTCGGAGTACTGGCTTAGCATACTGATTTTTGAAATGCTTGATAAACCCAGTCATCGTACTGGCTTAGCATACTTATTTTTGAAATGCTTGATAAACCCAGTCGGTGTACTAGCTTAGCATATTGATGATTTTTGGGATGCCTGATAAACCTAGTCGGCGTACTGGCATGGCATTGCCTATTCAAATGATGTTGTGGAGAAACATGTGTGTTGGCCAAGCATCCACCCCACAGGTGATCCAAGGATTGCAAAGCAGAGAAGGAAACCTGTGGAGTAGCGAGGAAATGCACAATATAGATAAGTATTCAGTTTTCATTTAGTTCTTGTTTGGAATAATGAAAATTTCAGGTATAAGTCTTCTAACAACTAAGCTGATACACTATTGTTTCTTTGTTGGAAACATTGGTCATTGCAAGAAGGCATGGACCCTGAAAGAACTATAAAATTCTTGGTAAACCAGAGAGTAACTAGTCAGATTCTATAAAATTCTTGGTAAATCCAGAGAGTAATTGGTTGAGCACTATAAAATTCTTGGTAGAACCAGAGAGTAACTGGTTGGGCACTATAAAATTCTTGGTAAACCAGAGAGTAATTGGTCGAGCGCTATAAAATTCTTGGTAAACCAGAGAGTAACTGGTCGAACGCTATAAAATTCTTCGTAATCCCATAGAGTAACTGGTTGGGCATTAACTACTTGATGTAGTGGAGTGGCCTGTGTGCTGGCCCAACATTCATTATTGTAACCACGAGCAATTTGAGGCTTATAAAGCGAATAAAGAGCCTATGGAATAAAGTGAAGACCTCCAATACAGATAAGTATTTGGTTATCTTACAACTTCTTGCTTATGAATATACATGTGTATATGATTTGGTACTCTTGTTTAAAGATAAACCCTATGAAAGTAAACTAAACATGTGAATTGAGTCAATGTTTGAGTATAGGTATTGTTGGAAGCAAGGACTATGAAGGCATCGTAGGGATGCATGTGGACATGTGACTGTCCTAAAGAGCTCAACATGAGCAGTAAAGAAAGATGGTTCTAGTGGACATGTGTGGGTCCTAGCAGCCAAAAGTTCTGTAGGAAACAATGGGGAAGGGTTCCCTAGTTGAAAATCCTTAGACATACCTTAGACACTAAGTGTCATAGCCAAGAAAAGGAAAGTCAAGCATTCACATTGAAGTGAAAGAGGTTAAGGAGCATGACACCAGAATTGTGGTGTCGCTTCGGATTGGAACAAGACTAAGAGGGGGAAACTCTTACTCTTCTCTTTCCTTTTTGATTGATGCATTTTAGAAACAAAGGATTGTTGAATGCATGTTGTGACTGGAAGTTGATTGTGTTTATTGCTTGAAATAAATTGTGAATGCTGAAATAGTTAGTTTCCATGAAAGGATGAACATGAGTGAGTTCATGTGTATAATGGGAAATCATGAAATGTGTGGAAGTCTCATGAGTAAAGCATGGGTGTTCCATGTCAATTGGGAAAATAGTTGACTAATTTTAATATTATGATATGCTTGTCCTAATAGGATTTGCCATGATGAATCTCACAGGTAAGAAATTGAAAACCATTGTTTGCAGTTGTTACAAGCCAAGTGTTGTTAGTGATCAAAGTGAGAGCCAATTGTGTACATTGGCCATAGCAGTCGGCCAGAGGTTATGTGATTTGGATGAAAATATTCCTCAAATAGTTGACAGGATGGCAAGAAAATGACATCCATGAAATTCCAGACTTGTAGATCAACTGGAAGGTAAATAAAGAGGAAGGGATTGTTGTGGAGAAATGCCCATCTGCAGAGATGGAAGATCAAAGCCAGCAGGAGCAGCTTGTGGAAGCCAAAGCAATGGTTCCTGAAGGTTCAAAGTAAAAAGATGAAACGCAGGAGAGACCTACCACATTTTGTGAATTTTGGATATGTGTAAAAGTGGGTATGTATTCTTGAAGTATTGGAACACCGAGGACGGTGTTATTCCAAGGGGGAGGGGAATGTAATGTCTCGATTTTGACCCCATTGCACTAAAATATAAAGGATGTAATATTGTTGTAAAATCATGGTGAGGATCTCAAGGCCAAGGCCTCGCCATCGATTTATTGATGCATATGGTTTACGTGCTAGCCAAGCACATTGGAATTTCAAATATCAAGTAAATATGCATTTTAATAAAATACCCACAACTAGCTATGCAATGTAACGAGAAATGGGGGCATGATTTTACAAGGAATTGGGAGGGAAAATATTCAAACCCTTGATCCAATCAAGTCAAGCCAAGTGTCACTGAGAGAACCCATAAAATCTCAACTACCCATGTTGACTTTTGTACCCAATCATTCATTTATCCCAAGAGTTGGTTGAGGTAGTTAATGCCTTGGGGAATGGGAGGTATGGCTATCCAAATTCGGGTATGGGCAAAACACCCTTCATGGAAAATCGTGTTTTGCTTCTTGGGAAAGAAAATAGCCATGAATTGCTCCCCAAGCCATTATCTATCAACCAGTTTGGCTCTCTCACGAGCTGGGATCTTGCTGGGCATTTCTCCCCATCGAAATTATGTGTTTTCCTTCATTTTCATCTAGGAGAAGGGCGTTTTTGTGTTATATACCAGTGGGGAGGAAGAGAATCAAATTGGGGGTTCCATAGAGACCTTTTTGGCTATTGAATGCTTAGTTAGTTGGGGGAGAAATCGTTTTCCTCCATGTGATTTTTTTCCCCATCCCACAATCCATTTTTGGCTGGAAACAATTTGGGGAAAACCCATGGCCATCTTGTTTGTAAATCCCATTGTTAAAATGTGCATCCATGCCCAATGATTGTGCTTTATTTGAGAGAAAAGAGTATGTTGGGGTGTGGGTTATGGGTATCTATTGCTTTGGCTGTGCATGAGCTTGACTGCCCCATTTTTCTTGTAAGAAACATGCCTAGCTCGGGGATGGTAGTTGTGTTGAGAGAATTGATGAACACAACTAGCCTACGGTTGGGTGGAACATTGCAGCGACATAGCTAGTTGCTTGGGACAATTACGAAATGAAGATACGTATCTGATGTGTATTTACTTCTACAATGTTTAATTTGATAATTATTTTGATATCTTGGATGAGCATGAATAGTGTGTGGGTGATGTTTTCATTCCACTGTGCATGCTTGCTTGATTTTCATTTGCACACTTTTTCCTTTTTACTTGTATGAATCTAATGAATGGGATGAGTTTATGTAAAATCCCAAATATTGGTATCATGTTCCCTTCCTTGCATTGGGTCCACGGGAGGGGACATGACATGGGCTTTCCTTCTTTCCTCGCTTACATGGACAAATAAATTGCAAAGGGTGACCTTTGGTCTTTGTTACCAAGGCCCTATTTTCATTTTCCTCACATAATTCAAGCTTAAGGGTGGGTTTTAGAACATAATACGCATCTGGACATTAGACATAAAGCATTTTTTTTCCCTAGTGTTTAAACCATGGTGTTGACCACCTAGTGCAAAGTCCTTATCATCCTAACTATCCGAGACTTTGGTTTGGTCATTATTTCCTCATTATCAATGCATGCACCCATGCATTCACCCTCTTGCATGATTTTAGGCTCATATGCACCCTCTTTCCTGATTTTATCCACCTACCATCAGTTAAAATCGGTTAACTGGGGCACCTCCTTGATTTCATGCATTATGGGTTGATTTGAGCACCGATGACCACTGACATACAACTAATGCACCCTCCATCACCATTTAAATCCTGCATGCACCCTCATGCACTATTCTAGTCCACCTACCATTAGTTAGACTCAGTTAACTGATCCCATCCATGATTTACAACTAGCAATCATGTTTAGTGATTGCATCTATGCCAATTAAGCCTGCCATATGTCTAGATTCCAACTGCCTCTTAAGGATAACAAATTTCTCTATTGAAGATGTATTATAAATGTATACACATAGTTGAATAATAGATGCATTTAAAATATTCTAATTGAGTTCCAGTATTCTTATGTCCTTTCACATTTTTTTTTCTTTATTTTCCTATAGATCTATGTAAGACTTGTGAGGTTAGTTTTGTTGTTGGAGATCCACCCGTGAAAGAATTTTCAAAATACTATTGTGTCTAAGGTTAGTAGATGATTTGTAAATGTTTGTATATGATCAATTATATTCTGAACTATACATTTTACAATTGTTAGATAAACATCACTTAGAGTATTTAATATGTAATTGATTTTTTTGGCATGTACAGTTGTTTTGAGATGAAATAATTGGATCAAGGAGGGAGGACATTACTACTCCCAACCTTTATTCCGCCATGGTAGTAGCGGCTAATATTGCATCACCTCACCTACAATTATTTAAATGAGTGTATGATTGTAGGATTCAAAAATTGATTTAGTTGCATTTGTCAAAGTTTTTAATGAGAAATCAATCTTAATGGTGTTGTGTTTACACAGTTTCCTGCTGAAGAGATTGAGAACAAGTCTCCACCTGGGTTAGAAAATCACCCCTCGTTCAGGTAACTTATGTGAAATTAATTATATATTTGATGTGAGATTCACTATGTTTGTATGGTTAATTTACATGTTTCTTCAACTAATTAAACGTATTACATATGTTTATGTAGGTTCCATATCCCACTATACGATCACCATACCCACACATCCCTCCATACATTCCCCAGTTCATTTTTTTCACAGTTCATGTCAAGTCCTATGACTGGGAACTCTTATCCTGTGATCGGCATAACCATATCCCCCCTAGGCCATTCCTGCCCCGTGTACAACCACCAAGGCTATATATCCACCCACGCACATCCCCTCTTGTGGTCCCCCCACCTATCCAACATTTGGATCCATTTAGCACTCCATCCACATCAACTCCATCCACATCGACTCCATTCACATTGAATCCATCCACAACATCTCCATCCATTAATCCTACATCAAACCCCACCCATTTACCTACATTATCCCCCTCCACCTTACCTACATCAAACCCCTCCCCCATACCTACATCATCCCCCTCCACCACCATTTCCTCAAAGCAAGTTGTTCAACCTAGTGCTTCACTTCCCAGCCAGGAAGGGAAATATCCTCCATTGCCTCAAATATTCATGGTGATATTTAAAAGTTCATTAAAATATTATAAAGCATGAATGAAATTCATAAATTAATGCATTTTTATTTTTATGTATCAATTTATTTTTGTAATTGTTGCAGGGGGGCATTGTAGAGAGACTTGGATCAAGCAGATGGTATCAAACGAACAACCCCATCACGACATGCTGTCTTGTATTAGGTGAGTACTCAAGATTTGAATTCTAATTGTATTTTTTTAAGTGTACTAATTGATAGAATTGTGGGAAAATTTATATGTTGTTGTTTCCCTTTCAAATTGCGGAGAGACACTCTACACCCAAACATAGGGGGGCTTAGTCTTACTCTAGCTCAAAGAGGAGGAATATTGATTTTGGAGATGAACGTTGGGGTGCCAATGGTGTCCATGGTGATTGAGACACCCACTATGCACATTATCCATGATGTGCCATTTTGGGCAGGAGATGTTTATTTGTGTCTAGGCCATGAGCTTCCCTTATTCTATTTTTAGCCATGAGCATCCATTATATGTATTGGGAATGATGTTCCATTTTGGATAAAAATGTATTTTTGGACCTATTTCCAATACAAATACATGACTTTAATTTGGTGTATATGACATAGTGTTTATGGATTTTTACATTAGTGATGTGGATTTGATGTTATATATTATGATTGTTACATGGTTCTTAGTGAATGTGATTGGTTCATGGTTCATGGTGAATGTGATTGGTTCATGGTCCATGGTGAATGGTGAATGTGATGTTATATGTATTATGATTGTTACATGCAATATATTTTAGATCACATACATATTCATTATAAATGGGAGTGTGTTATGGTGAATACAATCTTATCCAATAAAATTCAATCAGATAACTTAATCACTGTATATGGCATGCATGCATTTACTATCCCTCTTCCAATACAAATCATAACATCTTATTAAAAAGAGTTAGGATTTAAAATTATGACAATTTGTATTATCTTAAATTGTGATTATTTATAATTGATCCCTAGATTTCCTTAGCAAGGCCATACATCTTAATTTCCCTCTATGATTTCTTTGTGGTGGTCTATGGATCTTTGCATTGCCCATAAATCCTTGAAGAAATATTCTTGGGTATAAGTACTTAGTTTTTTCCTCTGATCATGGCTAAGGCTATGATACCCATGCATGGTGCACATAACCTTTAATTGGTGCCCATATCCTACTTATAGACCAAAGGATTTTGTTTACATGACCTATGCAATAGTTTTGGGCCCACACATAGCCCATAATTTCTAGAAGCAAGTGATACATCCAAAGTCCCTATATTTTCACCTTATATTATTACGAAGGCCTCTAGATCCATACATGGATTTCAAAGCCTCAAAACAGTGCCCATGTCCCACTCACTGGTCAAAGATTACATGTGGATATCGTGTGTTGTGGTTGAAGTTATTATGCATGGCCCATGAGTTATGTAATGAGAATTGGACCTTAGTTTTCATTCCTAGGCCATGGTGTTATAGCATATTTTTCCACCTTGTGAGCATCAAGATTTATTGGCCTTCAGTATCCATTGTATTGATTCGGATTCATGATCTTCCCTTTAGGAACCAAATTTCCCTATTTTTGTTCTTGTACGCTTGTTGTTCCACTATAGCTAGCGTACACGCAGGCTGCACCTAATTAGCATGCGTACATCGAGTTACATGGTAAAAGTCAATAAAAACTCAATTTTTACTCCCAAAAAGCGGTCTTAGGGTGACCTTTGGCCCTCCATATAGCCAAAAATTGCTCGATTTGTCCTTTCATCTACCTTTGGAAGGCTATATATTGATCTCTTATGGTGTATGGAAGGGAGGAGAAAAGAGAGAGCACCATAACTCTAGTGGATTTTTGTCGTGACTTGAGTCTACACTTATTGATCCTTGTTGTTGTGAACTCCTTATGTTCACCTACCAAACTCCTTTCGTAGTTTGAGTTTGCCATTGTATGGAGGATTGAAATGGTAGAGGCACAAGTGGAGGGACCTAGTTCTCGGTTCAGATTGGTTGCCGACAAGAGGTTGTATTATGTACTTCTTGTTATTAATTAATGGAAATACTCATTTTCTCGTCCAATTGATGTTGTGAATGTTGTTTAAATTACATTGGGTTACATTTGCTTATGATATCATGGACCATTGCTATTGATTATGCTAGTGTCTTCCACATATTATATGCACTTGCTTGTATTTGTTGTTGAGACTAACTTGCAGGTTCAAGTGTAGAAGGTTGAAAGCTCAATGGGGATCTACTTCGAACATCTAGTTGAAGGTTGCTCTTTTCTCCATTATCTTAGCATTGTCATTTATATAACATTGTTTTGATATTTGAGTAGTGTTCTGGTTGTCATCTATCTGTTGTGGTCTATCCCAAGCCATAGGAAGTTTTTCTCTGTAATAGAAATGGTGTCTCCGCTGGGGAGGAACCTCCATTTTGGGGATTTTTAGGCATTTTTCCTTATTTAGAGTTGTTGCGTGTTGAGCTTCTGTGTCATTCATTGGCCATTGGGATTTACTTCAGAAAACATACTTTTTTTGGGCTCATTTCCTTTTCCTTGTACATGGGTCAACCTAGTTTTAACCACGTCTACCCGCCCTTGTTGGCACTATAGCCCACGTCTATCTACTGCTATTCTTCAGACAGTCATGTACAACTACGAAATTGCTTGATTTTTTACCTTGGGTTGTTGCTGGGTTGGTTTTGAGTGTTCCTGAGTTTTAGTTGGCTTGATTCCTGACTGTTCCATGCCCTGTTTTTTACCAGAACTCCTCTTTCATTTTGTTTTTGAGTTTTTTGGTTTCCTACCATTTTTTTTTAATTTTATAGCTCATTAAATTGGCTGAGTCTTACTGTTTGGGATTTGTTGGGTTGTCTGTGTGATACGCTCTACATTTCTTTAACTGAATAGTTAGATTTTGCTTGCATTTTCTCATTCCATTTATATTGAAAAAATACAAAAACATAGTTTTGCATTTTCCTTCCATTTATAAGAGAAAATACAAAATATTTTCTTTATGTTCTGCATTTTGCATATGAGTGCTTGTGATTTGATCTAGGACTTTCTTGTGCATTGAAACGAGATTTGCATTTTATTTCTGAACTGTTGGATTGATTGTCATATTAGTAGCATTGTTTTTATTGGATAGATGAGTCTAGTGCTTTTCGATTGTGCATACCATTGAGTCTTTACTTTCATCAGTTTCACGACCATATCCTTTGAGTAATTACAACCATTTAAAATCAACGCTTAATCTTAAAATTGATTAGAAACGATTTTATTTTATAGGGTGCACCAACTAGCATAGGTTTAGAGTCTTGGAATAGATAATTGTGAGTTAACAATCCAAGACTACTAAACGAAACATTATGTGTCTGACCAGGGAGTGGTGAAACCTATGGTATACAACATTGTTCTCAGGAAGCTCTACTAAAACCAGAGTTAAGCACGAGGTCACGGGAGGTTGGTTGCGGAGATAGCCCTCCAATACTGGCTGAATGTGGGAGATACTTCTAGGATTTGTTCGTGTACGAGGACTCTTGAGGGATTCGTACCTCTTGAGTTTCGGGCTTAGCTACCCTACCCATACGATAGATCCCACCTGCAACTGTCTGCCTGAGCATTGGTTATATCGTGGTGACCTTAGTTTCTTTACCTAGGTATCACATAGGGCATTCGTTGCGGTTATTCTACAATTTTCCTAAGTCAGATAGGGGTTGGACAACACAGTTTCCTGTTGTATAGGGATTTGACCCTTTGCACGCAGTGAAGTCTGGGATCCCTTATAACTGATTTTGTTACCTCCGGTTATAGTTTGGGAGTCTCAAGCCTCTCCTAGGAGAGACATACCGATTGTAGTGTTGGGAGGTCCCTTGATCCAGTCCTATTTGTGTGCATTTGGCTATAGTTTCTTTAGGTGCTTTCTCTTTGATTGAATTAGTTGGCCATTAGGAAGCATTTGATTACTTGACTTTTGGAGTTATCATGGAGCGATATCCACCTCCCCGTTGGTCTTGTTTGGCTAGCCTTCCAGCCGACGAGGTAACACGTCCTTTTTATAAGAGACGTCGGAGGATCCCCTCCAATCCTTTTGATACTTTTGAAGAACTTCAAGCTTACGTTATGACTACTCATTCTGGCACAGAAGGAATTCATGTGACTCCATCAGGTAGAGTCGAGAACAACCCTACTCTTTCCACTCCGCGGGGTGGTGGAGAGGGAGGTTCAACGCCACACATTAATTTTTTTGGTTCTACGACGAACCCACCACCAGAGTTAGACCCATTTGATGGTACACACACACATGGTTTCTGTTATGGGATTCCAGATCTCTATAACACTACAAACCCTTCGACCACTAATCCATTTTCAATTGGTATGCCCATCCTTAATTAAAATCTTACATCCACTTCGTTGGGTAGTCAAGCTAACACTAGCCTTTGCATTGTGGGCACTACTCCCTCAAGGGGTGGTGCACCCCATTTTCAACCATTTCAATTTAGTTCTAGTTATGTCCCCCCAACCACCACAACTGTTGGGGGAGGACCACGTCCTAAGACTGCCCCTCATTTTAGTAGGAACACTTCTCATAACACGGCTCATATTCCACAACCTAATACACATGCTTCTACACATATACCCGTGATTACGACCACGTCTGCTAATCAGCATGTCCCACTTAACATGGGAGGTGGGACATACCCTATACTGGGGGTGGGAACATACCCTATACTAGGGGTGGGAACATACCCTATACCTATGGTCATTACTTGACTACCCCTGCTACAAATAGCACATATACGCCCCATAATTATGGTGGTAATCCTCATTATAATGAAACCGGTTATGCCCGTATTACAACCCTCCTCACTATGGTTCTCACAACACATATATACCTTCGTACCCTAATACGGGTCAGGTGAGAGGTGGTTATCAGCCTTATGGTCATGGTCATGGTCCATACTATCCTTCGGGTCCGCAAGGTCAACCTCTTTTGGGAGCTTATACTTAAGCTTCACAGCCATAGCTCTTGTTTCTTGCTTGTCTGAATCTACACGATATTTCGAAGCTCACGAATGATCCAATGTGTCATGATCCTACTTGGCCTCCAGTCCCTACCAGGCTCCCTTCTAACATTCCAAAGTTTGAAGGGAAGAATGGTGAGGATCCGGGTGATCATGTTATGGATTTTCACCTTTGGTGATCCTCGAATTCATTGAATCATGATTCTATTCATTTTAGACTATTTCAACGCACCCTCACGGGGGCATCCTCGAAGTGGTATGTCAAGTTTCCTGGGGGCACTTGTAGGGTTTTAATGAGATAGCCTTGGTTTTCCTAGACCATTTTCAGCTGCCGGTTCGTTACGATATTAGCACCGAGATCTTATCTACCTTCCACCAAGACAAATCCACACACATATCTGACCACGTTCAAGAGTGGCATCGACGGAAGAGGATGGTGAAAGCCAACATTCCTCCAGATTTTCTGTTGGAATGGTTCCTTAAGTATTTTCTTCCATACATTTCGAAATATGTTTCCATGTCTGGCATTACGACTGAGGAACAAGCTATATATAAATTCCAGTAGCTAGACCTAGTCTACGCTCAGTCTAGCATCCTATACGATATTATTCCTGATGCACCGCGGTCACGACATGAGCCCAAGACCGTTCTTGGACCACATGCTAATGTCACTATTGGATCCAGAAGCACTCGACCCGTGGATTTGGTCACCAATCAAATGCAAAATTTGTCTATTGGCCAATCTACACCCGGACATGCTCGCGCCTCGTCCACTTCCACCCAGTCATCCGATGTACATTCTATACAATCGGCAAACCCATCAAGTAACCAACAACCTGGTGGAAAGAAGAAGGGGAGAAACAATCGTAAGGGTGGTAATAATTCGAATAATGGAAGTAATCAAAACAATCCTAGGAAAAAGAATTCCAACTCTCCTCAGGATGGTGGAAATGCTGGTGGGGACCGTAAGCCTAAGCGTAAGGTGAAATTCCCTTGCAAACTTTGTGGGGAGGATCATCTTACTCACTTGTGTCCTCGAATTGAAGAAGCATCAAAGCATCTTGCACAGATCCCAGCTGTGTTGAAATATCCCCTTCTGCATCATCAGAATTGGCTTCGAATGCTCCTGTCACTGGCTATGGGACTAACGAGACTCACAACATCCTCTCCTCATGCCGGTGGCTACAGATGCATAAATATGGTTAAATATGAGGTTAGTGTTGCTACTCGTCAACGCAATTATGGTGCACCACAAATGAATATGGGGAATGAGCCTCCTCCTACTAAATCTTCTCTGCATATCGAGAAGCCCACTACTATGCTATGGATACCAAAAGGTTTTCTTAAGCACTCCATGCATAATCCCAATGCCTGAGCCGCCCAAAACTACTCTATTGTGGAATATTTGGGCCAAAATCCGTGTGGCATGTCGGCTCTTGAGGTTTTACAAGCATGTCCTTCACAGAGGAATGCCCTTTTATCTGCTTTGGGAGTCCAGGATGAGTGTATCCCTAACATCAATAAGTTCGACACTACTGATATTCATCCTCGCTTGCTTTATCATGTGGCTTTTCAAGTCCATGTGAGGTGCTTACAGAAATTCATTAAACGCACGGTGGTTGACGAAGGTGCTTCCACCTCAGTAATGTTGTTGGATTGTTAGAAAGCTCTTAGATCTCCTCCCCTGTCAAAATCTATGACCATGCTTACTGCATTCGATGGTCAGTCGTTTAGGCCGCATGGTATTCTCCCTTCCCTTGAGGTCCACTTGGGTGGGAAATCCATGCCTATTGAAGTCGAGGTGGTTGATGTGCCCATCGACTACAACTTTCTTCTGGGTAGGAATTGGATCTACGCTATGAAAGCGATCATTTCCTCCGTGTTTAGAATTATTTGCTTTCCCCATGAAGGCAAGATCGTGATGGTCGATCAGCTAGACTTCCCTAGTTCCACTTCCGTAGCATCGTCGAGAACTGTTGTTCCCCAGATCAAAGATGCTCTGTCAGCAACTAGGAACATTGGTGTAGGATTGTATCCATCCTTGATGGGATCATTCAACTTTGTTGAACCAATTGCCTTTATTGGAATTGTTTCCGATAGTGCGCCCTCCTATGTAAATAATGTACCTTTCCGGACTTCGTATTTTAATGATTCGTGGACTTTACTATCCGCAATTTCCCTATCTGGAGATATTTCGCACATTGGAATGGATTTTCCCTTGTCTATAGCTAAGCTTGCATACTGCGAGATTCAACAAGTCACTGTAGAGCCGGATCTCTCCTCTTCATGGACAAAAGAGGAAGATCCCGTTATTCTACCCACGTGGGCATCCGACTCATCTTGCTCGCAAGATTGTCTTGATGGTACTTTTCCTTCGGATGAAGCCATCATTGAGGCTATGTGTGGTAGTGAGAGGCCTTGGGAATATTTGCATCATCGCTCTTACTTTCTTCCTAACCTTGATCTCATTGAGTAGGAAGAGTTTAGGACGACTCTTTCTGAGAAGGTTGGTCACCTTGTGGCTCCTTTGGATTCACATGGGATTTATGCGGAGGGGAATATGGCTAATATCTCCCCAACCATACCTATCAACATCTCTTGCACACCCGAAAAGATAGAGAACATTTATATCGGTGTTGATTGTTCTCCTGAAGAGATCCAGATATACACCAAACTATTCAAGGAATTTCGGGATGTTTTCGCCTGGTCTTATGAGGAGATGCCAGGAATAGACCCTAGTATTGTTGAACATGAGATTAAAACGTATCCTAATGCTAAGCTAGTTCAAAAATGAACTTGTGTTGTGAATCTAGGAAGGTAGCCGCGATCAAGGAAAAGGTAGAGAAACTACTTAAAGCTGGTTTCATCTACCTGGTTCCCCTTACTGAATGGGTTTCAATTCCCGTTCCTATAGATAAGAAACAAGGAACAATCCATGTGTGCACATACTTTAGAGATCTGAAATGCACATGTCTGAAAGATAAGTTCCCCACCCCATTCATAGGTCAAATCTTCGATGCATGTCACAGAAGCGAAGTTTTTTCGTTTATGGATGGTTTCTCTAGATATAATTAGATCCAAATATAGCCAGGCGATCAACATAAAACTTGTTTTATATGTCCTTAGGGTACATTTGCGTACCGAAAAATTCCCTTCGGCCTTAAAAACGTCGGAGCTACTTTTCAACATGCCATGACTTATGCTTTTCATGACCTTAAGCGCTTAGTGGAGGCATACTTGGATGATCTTGCTGGCCATATTGTAAGAGAGTGGACCACCCCAAGCACCTCCATCTCATTTTCGAAAGGTGTCGATGTTACAAGATTCGGTTGAATCCTAACAAGTGCATCTTTGTTTTGAAAATAGGTCGCCTTTTAGGGTTTGTAGTCTCTAAAGAGGCTATAAGAGTCGATCATCTTAAGGTTGAGGCAATACTTCGATTACCTCCCCCACGAAATTTAATTCAACTTCAGAGCCTCCAAGGGAGAGCCACTTTTCTACGACATTTTATAGTGAATTATGCTAGTCTTACCAAAGGTTTCGCATGCCTATTGAAGAAGGACACACCATTTATCTAGGATGAGTGAGCCCAGCAGTCTTTCGACACTTTGAAGAAAGCTTTGGGCCCCTCTGCTTAGTCCACCCGACTTTGCTAGATATTTCTTGCTTTATGTGGCCGCGTCTCTTGAGACAATTGGAATGGTCTTAGTTCAGGTAGATGATGCGCTCCAATAGCATGTCATCTATTATCTTAGTCGAAATCTAGTAGACGCTAAGATGAGATACACTCATGTGGAGAAGTTGGCACTTGCTACTGTTCATGCACTTCAACTTTTACGACACTACTTTATGCTTAGGAAAACTACCGTCATAGCACACATCAATCCATTCCGGTTTGATCTCGATTTTGCTTCGGTGAAGTTGGTGAAATCCTTGTTTTTCACTGAGATCATGTCGGATTTTCCACGACTTGATGAGGACATTGTCCATGAAGATTCCTTTTTGGATGAGCACTTATTTCTTATCTCGTCAGTGGACCCTTGGTATGGGGATATCATAGTGTATCCTCAAACTTTGAAGTTCCCTTCGCACTATTCACGAGATGAACGATGGAACGTGAGACATCATGCTAGATATTATGTCATTGTTGGGGAAAATACTATATCCTTCATCGTTGTTTAACTCATGAAGAAGCGAAGCATGTACTTAATGACTGCCACGGTGGGGCATGTGGTGGTCACTTATCTAGGCTTGCGAGAACCCAACGTATTATGAGAGTTGGTTACTTTTGGCCTTCGATCTTTAAATATTGTATGAATCTCGTAAAGAGATTTCACCGTTGCTAGGTGTTTTCTTGGAATATACACCTGCATCCGGTGCCCCTTCATTCGGTCGTCACCGTCGGTCCCTTCACCAAGTGGGGTGTGTATTTCATGGATTGCAAACCAGCTTCAACTGGGGGACATCACCATATCATTGTGGCCATGGACTACTTTTCAAAATGGGATGAGGCCATGCCAACCATAAAAGCTGACGGTGTTATTGCAGCCCCCTTCATGTTCAGTCATATTATCGCTCGTTTCGATATCTTGAAAGAGATTGTCACCGACCATGGTAGTCACTTTCAAAACAACATGATGGCGTATTTGTCACTCAAGCTTGGGTTTCATCAAGATCACTCATCTTCTTACTACCCCCAAGAGAATGGTCGAGGAAGTCAATAAGTCCTTAAAGACCATTCTCCAATGTAACATCCAACAAAGCAAGAGCAACTGGCACATTATGTTATATCCTGCTTTGTGGGCATATTGAACCGTAGTTAAGACTGCCACTAGTTTCTCACCATTTCAGCTAGTACATGGTGTGGAGTCTATATTGCCGATTGAATGCGAAATCCCTTCATTGAAACTAACCATAGAGCTCCCGCTTGACACTTCAGATATTGAGCAACATTTGATCCACCTTGAGAATCTTGATGAGCAGTGTCGAGATTCCGCCGTGGCTATAGATGCTAGCAAATGTTGTGTCAAGGTTTAGTATGATAGGTCTATCCGTCCCCGACAATATGTTGAAGGTGACTTGGTCCTCTTATATGACCAAGCTAAGGAACCCCCAGGGGCAAGCAAGTTTAACCCCATGTGGTACGGTCCTTACATAGTGAGGCATGTCCTTGAGAAAGGAGCCTACAAATTTGAAGACTATGAAGGGAACGCCTTGAAGAAGCCTAGAAATGGGCTCTACCTCAAGCAGTATTACGCTTGAGCTTCTAGCTCGAGCTAATACTTTTGTATACTATTGTATAGTTGCTTCTGTACATAGTTTAGATTTCTTTTGGTTTTTCGATCTGCTGATTCACTTCCGTTTGGTTGACAGATGTCAATGGAATCTCCTGTGTTCTTGGGATTTGTGGATGGTGCTAGCAGTCATACGTAGCGACTTGTTTCTGTTGTGTGGGTTATTTATTCACCTGACCATCAGATTGTGTCTTCAGTAGGTGCTTGTCTCGGTTCTACATCCAACAATGTGGCTGGGTACGGTGCCGTAGTTGAGCTACTTCACGATGCCATTTCGCATGGTATCTTGTCTTTAGAAGTCCACTTGGATTCACAACTGGTTGTGTCTCAATTGAATAGTCAATATCGTGTGAGGGACCCTACTTTACCACGGAGGTTCTTAAGGGTAAGACTCTTGGAAACGTCATTTTGTTTCCATTACATACTTTCACATTCTGAGATGTTTTAATCATGTATATGATGCATATGCTAATTATGTCCTAGATTGGAATTTGTCACATCAATGAAAGAAGCACACAAATAAACATAAATTCATACATTTGTACATACACATATAGTAAGACCAGAGAATCATAGTTTTTTATAAATAATAAGTCCAAAATGTGGTGTCACAGTACAAAACTGGATCCCGTAGCTCTCAAAAATATACATAATCGATACAAAAATATGGGAATCTAAGAAATCTATCCCCTACGGGGAGGCCTAGCTACCTCGGCAGGATGTGTCTGCACGTAATAATGTACTGCATTGGCTATGTGCCGCAGTAACCACACCCAGGTGCCTGGTACTCCTACAACATGGCATTGCATCGCCTCTAGCAGATGCTCTACATCGATGAGTGGTACTCTGGTAGTCATGCGGGTCAGTTTGACCTGCACGGTCTCTAGTGTGTGCTCTGCTGCAGCGCTGACCACCTCGCCACCCCTTCCCCTACGACGATGCCTCGGGTATCCCTCGGGTCTTCGAGGACCCCGATCTGCGAGCAAACAGTCAAATGTCAATATGTGTCACCACACCAAAAATATTTTTGCATTCTACTTATAATAAAAAATCCAAAAATTAAATATACGAAAACATAAAAAACAGTAACATATTGATGTCTCTGAATGTGGCCCCTGGCGGGAGTGGCATGTCCCTATCGCCACTGAAGTCTATGCCCTCGTATGGATAGTCATCAATGGTGATGACCTATCGAGCCCACCAGTGAAAGAACTCCTCTGAATATGGTGACGCATGTTGGCCATGACCCTGTCGCATCAATACCTCTTCCCACCGGGTCAGGGTTGGGTCACATAGACTATGAAGAGGGAAGTCAACCCTCAGAATGAGCCCCAGAACTCTCTCGAAAAAGAAGCTGCAGAGTATACTGCTATACCCGAAGTTATTTTCCTATCCCTGCTTGTACTTCATTAAATGGGTCTTCATGGAACCCAGTAACGTTGTACACCAATCATATACTATAGGCCTCATGCACTCTGTTGCGTAGAACATCACTGGCCTTGAAGCCTTATGTAAAGCTGCAAAACCTGTGATCCTCGTGAGGGGGAGCACTATGATCTTCATGCTCAAGTTCACTATGGCCCCAATGGGTACCTGGCTCCCCACCTTTTGGGTACCAAGAATACAGTACCGGTCTATATAGTCAGGGATGGTGATCCCACCACCTACAATGCGAGATCAAAGACTAGCCACATCCCCTCGGCGGGACAACCCTGTAATAAAATATATGTCATCCACCTCTAGAGAGAGTGTTTGACCATCCAAGTTGAAGCTCTGCGCATCTACGTCCCTGTAGTCTATCAATCGATGGAGCAATTGGTTTTGGTCCCTTAAACCCTCAATGCTCCAGAATTTGTAGAGGCCACACGCTTGTAGTGCTTGTTGTGCGGGAAAATCTTGGCGGACTTGCTCATCAACCACATCATGCTCCCTCTTTCTCCACTCTAGGACCATCTAGAGGCAAGAAATAAAGCATTTTTACCTTTTACATATAAAAAAACCACATCCACGGCCCTATACGTGGCCTAAAATTATCACAGGGGCGTCTACCCAAGGTCAACGCATGCATTGACCGCATCCAGTAGGCCCTACCCACAACCCACAAAACTATAGCCCGCGTACATCGCCGAGATGATGTATGGCTGGGCTAATAAAAATTCTGGACCACTAAAAATTGAAATAAAAGCAATGAAATTGAAGAGGAGGATGAGATGACAAACCTGCTCCAGACGGCTCGAAGAATGGATGCACGTAACTTCCAGAATCAACAACTGAAATCTGAGGTGAAAACTAACCAAAAACTCCAATTTGGGTTAAATGTGAAAATGGAATAGTAATTGTAATTTTTGATTACTATTTATAGTTTTTTAAAACCCACTTTCCTATAGTTTTTACTGTTTTAAGTTGTTTTGGACTAATGTGTCATCGTGGAGTACCATTTTGAACAGATTTCTTCGACGAGAGTTGATTTTTTGACCATTTCGCGCCTACGGCAGGTATTTTTCACACCCATCCACTACAAGATTTGAGGCCAAAATCTGATGACAAATTCTGACGACATCAGACGGAAAGGTTTGTGTTGTCAGATTGCACCTTCAAAATAACGAAATTTGATGATTTTTTTTTAAATTGAGTGTACTGTTCCTCAGATATCCAATGCCCCTTGTATATCCGACGAGGCCCTTGAAATATTGATCAATGTCATCGGATATCCGACCTAATTTAAAGCCTGCTGAAGTTAGATATCCGACGGGATGTGATATCCCTAGCATGTCGGATATCCGACAACTACTCTCCAACGGTAACTAAGTCCAAGGCATCGAAGATCCGATGGAAGATTGAATTTTAAAACCTATAAATATCGAAACATTCTAACATGTTTTCTATAAAAGCGATGGTCTGCGGAATTTTTTTTATTCTGCAGACTGTTTTTCATTATATCCATTGTTTTTTGTGATTAAAGCGAGCAAAGTATGGAGCTTCATTTTCTAAGATTGATAATTCATTCAAGCTCTTTACAAGAAAATGTCAACTAGCAATATTCCTGATCCAGACGAACAAAATCGACAATTGCTTGCTAGATTGTGGGAAGGAGTTGAAAGAAGGGGTGATGGAAAATGTTATTATCCATGTAGTCAATGCAGGGGTTTTAAGAGGAGAAGAATTTTGATCACAATAGCCACAAAACATTGTAGGGAACATGGACATGCTGAGGGGGGACATGAATATCATCCATTTGTAAGTTTTGCATTATATAGGTTTTTATTTTGATTGCTTTTGTAAATGTATGTACTATTTTAATATTTATTATTTATTATAATAATTTTTTAATATTTATTATTTTAATATTTAATATTTATTATAATAATTTTTTATAGCATCGCTTATCTTACCTTAGTGGATAGTATGGGAAATTTTGAGTTATATTTGAGTACCTTTGCTCAGTAATTCGGTCAATTATTATGTCTCTTGGATAGTTTGGATGCACCTATTTGACCAATTATTATGTGTTAATTTTTTAGCATTAATTCAAGATACTCTAGGATCTTTACTGAGAGAATAACATGTACAACATATCAAGTATAACAATGCGTATCAATCACAACAAACAATCACATGAGACAATAAACACACAGAGTTTCACTGGGGAAAACCATAAAGGTGAAAAACCCCACAACTTCCTCAGAGATAGAAAGAGCAATGATACAACCAAATACAAGAGATAGTCTTCTACTAGAAGCTACTCCTCCTCCTCAACTAGTGTGCCACTTTCCGAGTGATGTAAGAGTGATTAATGAGATGATCAAATAGAGATCTCTCGATCTCTATTTATACTTGTCCTGTCTTGCCCAATAAACTAACAGGGCTGACTCGTCTAACTCAGTCTAATAACCCATGGTTACATTAATCCGAGCCGACCCCACACTTGGTGGTCTAATAACCCATCACAGCAAGTTACGACACTTGCGACACTTGTCAATACAAATGACGACACTTCCGTATAGAGGAATAATACCATGTCTACAGGAGTACAATATACAAGGTGAAATACATTCCGAAGTTACATATACATCAACACTCCCTCTTAACTAAGAAGGTATTTATTGACATAGATCTTCTAGCACAAGTCTTCTTCTCTGGATCATCATCATAAAATCATGATCATCATCACTGCCGCTGCTATCTCAATCAATCTCCAATCTACTCGTCATAGGAAGTTCTACAGAGCCAGTCCTTTTTCATACTGGATGTAAGCCCACCACCTGTAGGTCTTCATCATCATTGGCCATACTATGGAATCCTTAGGACTAATTATGTGCATCAACAAAACCTCAAAAGAGCATCTCAGGACTAATTACGAGCATACTTCTCAACCTAACGGATCTCCCAGGATCTTTTACATGTAACTGCACAACCTGTCCATGACCATGGGGTATCATCCTGATACTCATAATCATATTGATCATCATCCACAAAGCACAATCCATATGCACACAACACGGCACTTACACTCACCAACATGGAAGGAATTTCCTCTGACCATCTGGGAAAGGTTCAGCACTCACATAAACGCACATGGGAGAACACATCTACCACCATGTCGGAAAGGCTCTGCACTTACATCAATGCACATGGGAGAACACATCTACCACCATGTCGAAAAGGGTCTACACTTACATCAACACACATGGGAGAACACATCTACCACCATGTCGGAAAAGCTCTGCACTTATATCAACACACATGGGAGAACACATCTACCACCATGTCGAAAAGGCTCTGCACTTACATCAACGCACATGGGAGAACATATATACCACCATGTCAGAAAGGCTCTGTGCATATGTGTCTTCGGACTCATCATTCATGATCCACCTGATCATGTCAAGGAATCCTCCCGATGCATGTCATCATAGTGTGATCATCCTGATCATCGATGCATCCACTTGATGCATATCATGTATCTACCTTATACATATCATCATACATGATCTACCTGATCATAACAATGTATCCAACTGATACATACACAAATACATGATCCAACTGATCATAGCAAGCATCCAACATGATGCATATACAAAGCAGTAACTGGAGCATCATCCTGATGCTCATCATCTAGCACTTACATCCACAGCCATGTGAAGGATCCTCCTCTCACCATGCTTGGAATGGCTCTAGCAAATGTGTCCATCACTTCTTCCTCGAAGTGTCGTCACTCTGAAGAACACCAAGCCTCTCTCTGAATTACTCGAACTTCACTCTGGCTAGTGGTTTCGTCAGCACATCTGTAATCTGCTCATCCTTCGCAACATATAGGAGCTTCACTGCTCTTCTCTGCACCATATCGCTGATATAGTGATATTTGATCTCAATGTGCTTCAACATGTCATGGAACACCGGGTTCTCAAACAGCTTCACAAAACTCTAGTTGTCACAAAATATACCAGTAGCATCCAATGGGAGATCAAATAACTCAGACAATAGCTTCCAGAGCCATACTGCCTCACAACTAGCCGAACAAGCTGCAGCATACTCTGCTTCGGCTGTACTCAGTGCTACGTAGGACTGCTTCTTGCTAAACCAAGAGATCACACCTGATCCCATACTAAAGTAGCACCCAGAAGTGCTCTTCCTATTTGTAGCACTTCTTGCCCAGTCTGAATCAACATAACCCTACAGGTTAAACTTTTGATTCGCATCATACTTGAGCCCATAATCAACTGTACGCTTTAGGTACCTCAGAATATGCTTTACAACAACCAGGTGAACACTCCTTGGATCTATCAGGAACTGGCTCAATGTGTTCACCGTAAAGCAAATATCTGGTCTCGTGTTCGTCAGGTACATCAAGGACCCAATCATCTGACGATACATCATGACATCAACCAAATCAAATGAAGCATCACATAGAAGCTTCAGGTTTGATGCCATAGGTGTGTTCATGGCCTTGCAGTCCATCATCCTGAACCTCTTCAGGATATCTACTGCATACTTGCCTTGTCCAAGGAAGATTTCATCTGCACTCTGCCATACCTCCATGCCTAGAAAATAGTGCATCATCCCAAGTCCTTCATCTCGAACTCGGCAGCAAGATTCCGCTTGGTATCAGCAATCAAACTGTCTTCTCCTGTAACAAGCAGGTCATCCACATACATAAGTAGTATCACTGGATTGCCTTCCTCAACCTTGTAGTAAAGGTTGGAATCTGCTTTACTTTTGGTAAAGCCCAAACTGGAAAGAAATTTGTCCATCCTACCATACCAAGTCCTAGGAGCTTGCTTCAAGCCATACAAGGATTTCTTCAACCGACAAACATATGACTCCCTGTCATGTGTCTCGAAACCAAGTGGTTGCTCCACATACACTTATTCTTCGACTACACCATTCAAGAAAGTTGTCTTGACATCCATCTGGTGTATATTCCATTTCATCACTGCAGCTAGAGCAAGTACTGATCTGATCGAAGTGTACTTGGCTACAGGAGAAAAAGTTTCTTCATAGTCTATCCCATCTTTCTGGGAGAAGCCACGAGCTACAAATCTCGCTTTGTATTTCTCTATGCTGCCATTTGCAGCATGCTTGATCTTGTAGATCCATTTGGAAGTCACAACTGACTTCCCTTTAGGTCTTGGGACTACATCCCAAACATCATTCTTCATGATCGACTGATACTCTTCGACCATGGCATCCTTCCATTCTTTCTTTTCCGTTGCTTCTTCATAACTAGAAGGTTCTTTGTTCATAATGTCACAGAGTAAGGCAACATAACTGGTGTGTGATCTAGTTCTCTTCCTTGCTCTGTGTTCTTCTAGAATACCATACCTTTCTGCATCTTGAATGAGCTCTCTAGCCCATGCAGGTTTCCTCTTGTGAGATTCCTTCTCACGGGGTGGATCTACAGGTTCTTGTGGATCTTCAATTTCTTGATCTGCTTCTGGAATTGCTTCAGTCATGGTAGTATATTGAAATCTAGTTTCCTTTGGTTCTTCATGATCTTCAACAGGTGCCTTTCTTGATTTGATGAAAGTTGAGTCTTCATCAAATGTTACATCCCTGCTGACATCAATCTTCTTGAACCCTAGAAACTATATTCTGTAAGCCTTCGACCTTTCACTGTACCCCACAAAGATATCCTTCTTTCCTGAAGGATCTAACTTTGTCCTCTTTTCCTTTGGAACATGTGTGTATACTGGACAACCAAATATCCTGAGATGGCTGACCTTAGGTTTCTTACCAGTGAAGACTTCTTCTGGTGTCTTGTTGTCCAATATCTTGTGAGGTGTTATGTTCTGCACATATGCAACTATCCTAGCTGCTTCTGCCCATAGATGCATAGGCAGATCCTGGTCATGCAACATTGCCCGTGTTGCTTCCATGATTGTTCTATTCTTTCTTTCTGCAAATCCATTTTATTGTGGATTGTAGGGGGCAGTCAACTCTCTCTTAATCCCTGAATCACTACATAGTTTCTTGAAATCACCTGAAGTGAATTCTCCGCCATCGTCGGATCTGAATGTCTTGATCCTTTTATTAGTTTGATTTTCCATTAAGGTTTTGAATTCCTTGAACTTGTCAAATACTTCATCTTTGTTTTTTAGGAAGTAGAACCAAGTCTTCCTAGAGAAATCATCAATGAAAGAGACATAGTATACATACCCACTCAGAGAACTGGATGACATCGGATCTTATACATCGAAGTGGATCATTTCCAAGATCCCTTTTGCTTTGCTTTCACTGCTTGGAAATGCCTTCTTAATGTTCTTTCCTTTTGCACATCCTTTGCAAACACCTTCATGCTTTGACTTGATTTCAGGAAGACCTTCTACAGCTTTACTTACAATTGGTAGTGCTCTATAGTGCACATGTGCAAGCCTTCGATGCCAAAGTTCACTTGGCTCCATGGATTCATGTACCATGGCATGTTCAGTTTGTCCCTTCAATTTGTACAATCCTCCCTCTTGCTCTCCAATCACCACTGCAACATCAATAGTTTTACCCTTTGGGCACATTAGGACTTGGCCATCTACAAATGCCACTCTCATGCATTTTGTATTCAACGCAGAGATGGAGAGTAGGTTGTTCTTGAGCCCAGGTACAAATAATACATCTTTCATATTCAAGGATTTTCCAGAGTCTAGGTTGTAGGAGGCTTCACCACTTCCTTTGATAGGATATTGATAATCATCCCCAAGTTTAACCTTATGGGGTGATTCATGTTCATATAGATTTACAAAAGATTCTTTAAACCTAGTCATGTGTTTGGAAGCCCAACTGTCAATAAGCCAATCATTACATGCATGAGAGATAGTACCTGTGAGGGTTAATATTAGAACATATTCATCTTCACTAGATGAGTCATCACTTTCTGCTCTAGCTTTCTTCCTGGGAGGTTCATCATCCTCACCAGCATGAGCATGATATCTCCTTTTGTTGCTCTTCTTCTTTTACTGAAGTTGTTTTCTTTCTTCTTCTTGGGACAATCTCCAGCAAAGTGTCCCTTCTCATTGCATGTGAAGCATCTAAGATCTTTCTTATCTTTATGTTGATGGTAGTGTGAAGATTTCTTGGCATGAGAATGCTCCCTCTTGGACTTTCCTTTCTTGGTGTGTGCTGTGAGAGCTTGATCTTCATTTCCCATCTTCTCTTCTTGGGCTACAAGCCTAGCCTCTTCTTGTGAACATTCCTCCCACACTCTAATGAAGGAGACCAATTTATTTCTTGCACAGATTCCTTGGATAAAGGAATCCCATGACCTAGGTAGGCCATTCAATGTGGTCATAACAACTTCACCATTGTCCACTACTTCATCCACAGCTTCAAGTTGTTCCTTAATCTGAGAGACCTTAGAGAAATAGGATTGAATGGTCTATCCATTCTGAAGCTTTACCCCTTTCAATTGGTTCCGCAGGGTCATCTTTCGATTTATGTTCTTCCCTTCAAATAGCTTGGTCAAGGAATCAAACATATCCGTGGGTGTCTTCAGAGATGACACATGTGGGATGAGATGATCCTTGATAGAATCAACAATGATCCTCTTTTCCTTGACCAAGTTCTTCTTGTGAAGAGATTTAGCCTCTTCTCCCTCTGGGACAGGGACCTCAGAGCTTATGTAAGAGTCCAACTCATTTTCTTCCAAGATTAACCCAATCCTATACTTCCATGCTCAGAAGTTATCAGCCCCTTCAAGTTTATCTTCAAGCATGGTGTGGTGAGACATCTTAAAGAGTACTTCAAATGGAAATAGAAAAGAATTAGGTCTTACGACTTGATTTGCTGAAAACTGGATCTGGTCCCGGATTAGGGTTTGTCAGAGAAACCCTAAATATTGAAAATGTGAATTT
The DNA here is from genome assembly GCA_027924585.1 of Larix kaempferi. Taxonomy (NCBI): domain Eukaryota; kingdom Viridiplantae; phylum Streptophyta; class Pinopsida; order Pinales; family Pinaceae; genus Larix; species Larix kaempferi. Next base: position 10,260,503 of record BSBM01000742.1, read on the forward strand.
CAATTTTCTTAAAGGATAGAAAGATGTGCCTTGATGATATGATTAGTGTGGTATGCTCAGAATTTGAAAACTGCAAAGTTTCACCCTTCATAAATGCTTTTCAATCTTCCGGACTCACTGGGGAGGACCCTGAATTTGAGTTTCTCGGATCTTCACCTAACCAAAAATCTTGATCCAAAGCTCTAAAATTTGATTTTTCCACGGAGCTTCCAGCTATGTCTTCAGATTTCAGAAATTCCTATTTTTGTGGAAACCCTAAAATTTAGGGCCAAAACTGAAAGTGCTCATAATTGAATTCTGATTGGGCAAAAATATTCTCCTTGATGAGTAGAGTCAATGTACCTTGCTTCTTTTCCAAAATATGTGGAGAGAAACCCAATAAATAAGAAACCCTAGTTTTCACCACTGCACAATGTCTTCTTCTCAGGGAAGCTCTAACACCATGTTAATTTTTGAGCATTAATTCAACATACTCTAGGATCTTTACTGAGAGAATAACATGTACATCATATCAAGTATAACAATGGATATCAATCACACCAAGCAATCACATGAGACAATAGACACACGAAGTTTCACTGGGGAAAACCATAAAGGTGAAAAACCCCACAACTTCCTTAGAGATAGAAAGAGCAATGATACAACCAAATACAAGAGATAGTCTTATACTAACAGCTACTCCTCCTCCTCAACTAGTGCGCCACTTTCTGAGTGATGTAAGAGTGAGTAATGAGATGATCAAATAGAGATCTCCCGATCTCTATTTATACTTATCCTGTCCTTCCCAATAAACTAATAGGGTCGACTTGTCTAACTCAGTCTAATAACCCATGGCTACATTAATCTGGGCCGACCCCACACTTGGTGGTCTAATAACCCATCACTGCAAGTTACGACACTTGCGACACTTGTCAATACAAATGACGACACTTCTGTATAGAGGAAAAATACCATCTCTATAGGAGTACAATATACATAGGTGAAATACATTCCGAAGTTACATATACATCAACATTATGTCTCTTGGATAGTTTGGATGCGCCTATTTGACCAACAATACAATTGGTCATTGTTATTTTCATCCCAACATTACAAAAATTGTTACATTTTAAATGCATCACATAAATGTTTACATTTTTCTTTTGAAATTTTGACATTTTGCGTTTGAATTTCTTATATTAACTTCTATCTATTGATGGTTTCATGTAATTATAAAGGAAAGACATCCTACAACATATCGTCCGAAGGAAGTGCTTCCAGAACAAGTACCGGAGAAACATGGAGCTATGAATATTAATGGAGAACAAGTTAATGATCATATTGAAGAATATGATCTACTGATAACATAGTTGAAGATGATGTTACAAATACTTTGGTCCATGATTCATTTCATGTTAGAATGGATGATGATGATCATCATCATTTTGATGATATTCATGATATACCTCTTCTTGAGAAGGCATACAAACCCCTTTATGAGGGCTCCGAGACAAATCTTCTCTCTGTTATATTGTTGATAATGAACTTGAAGGTTATGAATGGTCTTTCAAACATATCAGTCACATGGATGTTAAGGTATGTAATACATTGCATCACATAATATATATGACCGTCTAATAATTTTATTTTTAATTCATAAGTCAATTTAATACGGAATATGAAATGTGTTTCATTAATATTATTTCTATATTATATTAACTAGTATATTTTTATTTTAATTTGTTGTACCATGATAGGTGAATATTTGTTACCACCATCAAATATTTTACCTCACACATATCGAGATTTATCTGCCATCATGAAAGAAATTGGAATACAGTATGAAGCAATTCATGCATGCCTCAATGGCCATGTTCTATGTTATAATCAGCATGAATTTGTAACAGAATGTCCTAAATGTTATATCAGTAGATATCGTACAGATCAAGTAACAAAAAAGGTTCCTCACAAAGTTCTATGTTATAGTCCCATTATTCCACGTTTGCAATGACTCTTCAGGTGAAAAAACATAGTGCAGTTTATGGATTACCATGCATGGAACAGAAGTCAAGACGACATTATTCAGATGCCTGCAGATGGGTCTGCATTTATAGATATGGAGGAAAAATGGTCTCACTTTAAAGAAGAACCTCATAATCTTAGGATTTCTTTGGCAATAGATGGTGTCAATCCATTTGCAAAGATGAGATCCGTTTATTCCGTGTGGCCTATTTTTTTATCAACAATAACATTCCTCCATGGTTGACAATAAAGAGGGAGCACATAATGTTGTCGATGATTGTTCTAGGTATATTGTGTCTACAGTTTTTTTTTAATGTAGCGGTATCTCATTTATCGTATTTTGTCGCATAATGTCATATATATATATTTTTTTTTTCTATTTTGCAATATGGTTTATATATCTAAATGGTATGTCTCATAATTATATTTTTTATATGTTCAAATCAATCAGGTAAGTACCAAGTCAAAGATATGAATGTATATATTGAACCTCTTATTCAAGAGCTACTAAAGTTATGGAATGGCATCACTATGTATGACGTATCTAAACCAATACGACAAAGGAAATTTAAATTCCATGCAATGCTTGTATGGAAAATACATGATGCCCTAGGGTTAACCCATTTTTGTGGTATGTAATTATAAGTTCCACTTTATTTGCATTTAATTTTATGAACTAGTTAATATATTATGCACGCATGCTTTTCTAAATAATCAAGTCATTTTGTATAGAATTATAACTGATCACATAGATATTCCATCTCTTTATGTAGGTATTCAAGCAAAGGGGAAATTTGCATGTCTAGTTTGTGGTCCTAAAATCAAATCCCGTCATTCAAAAAGCTTAGGAAATGAGGTGTTTGATGAGTATAAGCACTTCCTCTCTAAGAATCATAGGTATCGAACTACCGAAAAACATCTGTTCAATGGCAAGCAAGAGTCGTTATTAAAACCACAGAGAATGACACCTCACCTATGGAAGTTGCAATATAATAGAAATCGTCAAGGTATGTATGAATCATCGTATATGAAATGTTATATTGTATTTTTTTATTGTGTTTTATTTACTATAATTGACATTGATTTATGTAATTTCATGATTGTTGTTCATGTGATCATCATGAAGGAATCAATGGGATTCCACGAGGAATGAAAAGTTATCCTAGGAAATTAAGTAGGTTTCCGTACTATGAGCACCTACAAATTGCTCATCTATTTGATACAATGCATATCGAAAAGAATGTGACTAAAACATTATCACGAGTATTGGATGGAAGGAGTGACAAAGAAAAATTGTCAAAATTTGCAAAGACATTCAAGATAGCAACCATGCAATGAAAGACGTCATTCAATTTCATAGCAACGGAGAGCAAATTAATATAAACTCACTTCCATAGATGTTAACAGACCAGCAAAGTAATGTTGTAAAAAAAGTAATTCGAAAAATTAAATTTCCCACCGGATTTTGTGCAAACATGAAGAATATCATAACAAAGAAAGGTTATTTTGCGGGGGTGAAAATGCACGATTGGCATGTCTTCATGAAGGTAATTACTATGGTATGCATTTAATTTATTTTTTTTCTATTCCAATGAATATGGTTGGTATTTTTGTTTGTCTACTCTTTGTTGAAAAAATGATTGTATATTGTTATAGTATGTTCTACATCTCTCTATCCTGGACAACTTTGACAACAATGTCAAACAAATAATATATAATCTTGGGAAATACATGAGGTAAGTGGTGTTTTTTTCCATGTGCTTGGTGTTTGTTTAATTCAACATAGAACTTATATTTGATTTTTGTGCTCTAATTCATGTTATGTAATATAATGTTTTTTTTCTTTAATTTCTTGATTGGGCTTTCATGTCACTTGTAGATGGTTGTCATCTAAAGAATTCCATAAAGAAGACATAAAGTATTGGAGGAGAGAAATTCCTCGTCTGATGTGTGAAATGTAGAAGCATCTACCTTTGACATTTTTCAATGCACGGGAACACTACCTCATACACCAAATTGAGGAGATTGAACTATGTGGACCTGCGCACTCAAGGTCCATGTGGATGGTTGAGAGGCACTTGAAATTTATGAAGGGTTTGGTCAGACAACAAGCATATGCTGAGGGTTCTATGATGGAGGGATATATGGTATACCAAAACGTGTTGTATATTAGTGAATATATTCCTATATTAGCGTCAAAGCTCAATTTACATCGCATTTGTCTTCTAGACTCCATTAAAGATTTTGAATGGGAGTACTGGAAGGGGAAAGGTAGATCGAGGAAGGTGAAAGGTAATATAACACATTTTACTGGTGATTTTTATGTATATGTATCATACATATTCTATTTTTATATTCAGTATTTTTCATCAATTTAGAGTGTAATATACTTTGTTGAGTGACTATACATTTGTATTGAATTTTAATTTTATTGTCATAAAACAGTTGGTCGAGAGTGGAATGAAATTCATTTATACATCGCAAACAATCTTGACTAGATGAAGGTATGGATTGGACGATGTGAACAATATGGTCATGGAATATCATGGGAATGTGTGGTTTCATTGGTTAAAGATGCACATCGCAATGGATATACCAATCTAACACAAAGGGAAATTGATTTATCAAGAGGTTTAAAAGATAAGCAAGTAAGCATATTAATCAACCACACTATTTATTTATTTGTAAAAAATATTGTCATTGTACATGCTGATATTTTTCCTTGTTATATGGCATTATAAACATGCACTAGTTAATCATAAATATTGGATCATTATGTAATATTTTCCTGTATGGCTTGTTGTAGGTAAAACACCATAAGGCTATGTGGTGCAATGGCTATAGATATCGCATCAAAAAGTTGGATGAAACGAAGAAAACATTGGATTGTGGGATATCTACAGTCTTTGAGGCGACCAATGTCCCTTATAGAAGTGACAGACATCCAAAACTCTCTGAAAATCGATACTATGGGTATCTGGAAGACATTCTTCCGTGTGAATTTAACTCCTTTAAGGTATTTATGTTCGTTTTCAAATGGTACAGGTGTCGATTGAATCAACATGATCCTGATAAAACAATTATTGAACATGATAATGGATTTACCATGGTAAATACAAGGTTGTTTGAGCCAGGAACATAGCCCTGTGTTCTTCCAACCAAATGTGAACAAGTATTTTACTCTGAGGTTCTAGGTAGAGTGGGTTGGTCATTTGCTGTGAGACACGATCCAAGGGGAAGGCCTGTAAAGTATAACATAGATGAATGTAATGAAGACGTTCTCGAAGAAGAAGATGTCGTTGAAGATGATTATGATCAACATGAGTTAGATGATCACGTTCCAGAAGAAGATGTCAAAGAATTTCTTGAATTAGATGATGTATCAAACAATGTCCATGAAGATGATATTGACGATGACATGATGATCGTAACTGACATCGCCGACGATGATGATATGGCCAATCCTTACAATGTTGAATCTGGATCATCGGATGATAGAGATGATGACTCAGATGGAGAAGATGATGACGTCCGTTCAAGTGTACAAGGTATGCAGTAATATATCTACTCTATATATTTTGAATATTTAATATTGCGGTAGAAATATTGAATTTTATTTCCAGTACGTATAATAAATAAACGCTTTCTTAGTGTTTTTTCCATTTTCCTGTATGTTATAATTAGAAACATTGCTTGCTATATAGTATGACAAAAAACACATTTAATGTTTTTGTACATAGATATTTTTGTCGGGTTATGGGAAATTGAGAGTGATGTGAGGGGCCATAAGAGCTTCCACCTTCACGTGGTTGACCTTGTTTAGTAGAGAATATTAAATGATTCTCGAAATAGAGAAAAGATTATAAGTAAGGAAATGCACAATTATCATGCTAACCCAAATGGCGTGCTTGATCATGACCATCATCTTCATCATGATCTCCATTGCTGTATGATATCCGTTGACGTAGCTACCTAGAAAGACCAACGACATTTGTTGTCAGTGGTTTAGCGAAATCGTCGGATTCTTTTGAAGTCAGAAGTCTGATATCTGACACCTCTTTCAGTCGGTGGTATGGTGAGGTCATCGGTGGTATGGCGAGGTTGTCGGTGGTCGCCTCACCCAATTTATTATTGTTTCCATTAACAAGATGCACTAGATTTGTTATTATATTTTTTATTGTTGTGCTACTTCTTGGGTGCATAATGGTTTGGGGTTCATAAAAATGGTTTCCAAGCCCCAAATAACAACATAATTCACATCATATTTCAAATTAGGCTTATAATAGCTCCCATGCTGCAAAGTTAGGCCAAGTAATAGGTGTGATCAATTATACAATAACCGAAATGATGATTTATGGTTCCAAGTTCTGCAAAATAATATTGCTATGTCTAATATATTATTGTGCAATAATTTGAAATTTATAAATTAGAATGAGTAGTACATATAAGTTGGGGTTAGTCGATTGCATCACAATAACAACTAGAAAGTAGAGCCAAATTTCAATAAAATGCAACAAGGGTGGGAGAATTGAGGATAGCATGGGATGGATAGGATGATGCAACACTTAAAACACAATTTAAATATAAAAGATCTCAGTTTAAATAAAAATGTTTTCAAGCTACAAAAATGAATAGGGTTCAACATTAGGGGTGGAGTTTAGGATGTGAAAGACTAAAATTTCTATAAGTTTGAAAGAATCAAAGTGGAAGAATTATATAAATCCATGATAGAGATAATGAATGACAATTATATTATGCCATAGCTTTCCTCATATTCTAAATATATTCCCATTTGTTGGCCATAAATTAAACCTAATTACTTTGCACAAGTAAGCACTAAAGACATTTTCCATAAGACAAAAAAACCTAGTAATCCAACCCAAATATATGAAGAGTATTCCAACGATAAATACTATTTCAGTGACAAAAACTCAAGAACAAAGAATGGTAGATATATGTACTATATGTTTGTTCTAGAAATTGTACCTAGACTACGAAGGTACAAGCTAGGACAATCTCAATAAAACTAAAGGAAACTGAAATGGTTTTTTGTGATTTTAGTTTGAAGGTTTCATTCACAAGAAGGAAATTAATCATCAAACCAATGCAAACACTAAATCATGAAAAAAACTTGAAGAACTGAGGTATAAACATATAAACACACAAATAAACCATAAGCATTCCTTAAACATGTAATTGGTTCTATCCACAACTCATAAGCATTCACATGAATAATACCTTAATCAAGAAATGAAATTATAAATTGAGTGGTCAAACAAGCCATAAACATAACCAACAAAAGAGTAAATGAGTGGCTTATATATGTATTCAAATCAATATTAGTCTTCAAAAGAACTTACATGAGAGTATATAGCACCAGTCTGAGTATACATCAATGCCTTAGCCCTATAACCCTTCTCGGACAAAATACCAACCCTGCTAGTGTATTTTTTCCTCCTTTTATCATTACAAAAATAGAGTAGTTTCATAACTACTTTTAGGTCAAGCTTTGAGACAGTTACATAAGTAAGTTATATACTAACATTCAAATGTTTAAAGATTACAAAATCTAGTATTAACAACTATGCACAAAATAACAAAAATAAAATACTTAGATAATTGTGCACTTGGTGGCATTTAAAACTGCTTAGCAGCTTCTGCCAACATGGATATTCCCTCTAATGCATTAGATTTCTTTTCATTTTGAACCTGCTCTGTCTCCATGTTTTTAACCCTGTTTGATAGCATCTTATTCTGCTTGCTTAAATCCAGAATCTGCTTGGTTAAATCTTCAACCGGAGCCTCTGTTTCCCTTTTTCTTCTTAAAGCTTCCTTTGCTACTGCAATTAATTCTTGATAATGGGCATTGACATCCTCCAGGTCTTCTCTTATCCTTTTATTTGTAATGATGAGCCTCTCATTAGATTCATTCATGAATCTTATTTGTGACTTATGCTGCTGGAGTGATTTCTTAAGATTTTCCACTTCTTAATCCATATGAACATCTCCAAGCAATGTCAAATCTTGGGTTGATGACCATAAGATATCCAAATTCCTAGAAATCAAGTCTTCTTCTTGCCTATTCCTCACTGTTGTTTATGAAAATGAAACCCTTGAAGCCATTCCTTGCTCCATACTAGGAACAGGTTCCTCTTTTGCAACTTCATGACACTCTTTAGATGATTCTGATATCATTGGGCCATCCTGTTGTATGCTTGTATGACCCTGCTGCAGCTTCGATTCTTCCTTACCATCTTTCTCTTCTTCACTTGAAGAATCCTGAATAATATTGACCTTTTCCCTTTCTAGCTTAGGGTCCAAAATTCTCCTCATGTTCAACCTGAGTTTATTTGCAGCTCTGGTCTTAGGTCTCCATCTAGGTCTTTCAAGCTGTACGAGAGATTTTACATCTGCTTTAAAGTATGGAACTTGCAAAATATTTTCTTTGGTATTGGCTACAAGAGAAATTAGGGTTAAGTTCTCTTCTGCAGGAACAGAACTCTGCTTCACCTCTGCTGAACTTATAGCTTCTTCAGGATTTGAACCAACTACCTTTTCCATTATTTCATCTTCAATAATGTGCTCATGCTCATCTCTAGTCGTGTTTTCCTGCTCTGCATTATCAGGGTTTTTAGTCTCTTCCTGTAGATTGCTTTTCTGCAATTTATCTTGTATTATACCCTCATCTGCATATCTTTTAAATATTTTAACAAAATTAGACTGTTTGTTGGGCAAAATTTTCTTCACATGCTCACCCTGTTCAGTTGTAAACCCTGACCAAAACAGAAAATGGTCCCAACTTCTATTCTCCTTCTGCAAGACTGTTAAAACAACTAATTTTATCAATCCATGGTGAAATAATGATTGTTTTGTATGATCAGCATGACATTTGACCCTGTTTGACATCTTATGAAGGCTTCTGAGCAAAAAGAATGGTAAATTCATCTTAAGTTGTTGATTTAAATGTAATAAAAACCTAATATGATACTTGAATACTGATGCAAACCGACCCTCACATGTAAGATACCTTTTCACAATCCCAATAACCTCCTTCCACTCTGGTTTGAAGTTTGTTAAATGAACCCCTTTGCTCCAGTCAAGGGATTCACGACCTGGTAGCAGAAAAGTACTTAGGTTAAAATCAAAAGGGTTTTTCTTAAGCCACGATTCTCCTTCCATGGGCGCACCGGTAGCTTCAACAACTAAGCTCTCCGTGAGTTCAAATTTCAGAGTATTAAAACTGATAGTGTTATTGGTGAGATTTTGAGCAAAGGAATGGGAAAATTCAACATTAAAACCTATAATCTTATCAAAGAAATCGAACCACCCTGTTGCCTTAAACAATGCTACACATTCTAGAACATTCGTGGCCCAGCTTGTGTCTGTTTGCTCGAACCGGCTTATTTTACCACTCTTACCCATATATCTATAGTTACTTCACCGATTTACTTCTTGGAAATGAACAGAAGTAAAAATCCTCAACAAATTTCAGAATACGTGGCCTCAACTTTGAAATTCGTAGCTTCCAATTTTAGAACTCGTGGCCACTCCTATCCCCAATTCCTTCAATGATGAATCATGATGGGTTTTCACAAATGTCATGATACGTTGACCAGCTGCCTAGACGTCTTCAAACATCATCAAAAGCAATGGGACAACACTTTCCATTAATCAGCCACGTTCCTCCATTATTTCAGATTCCCGCAATGCCTTAGTGTATGCAGTTTAGTTACAACGCTGCGGGAATGTCTCCATATGAAAATTTTACAAACAAGCTCAAAATAAAGGTTAATCATAGGGATTAGGGCAAATAATTAGAGCAAATTTTCATAAGTATTTTAAGACCTTTAAAATAAATGAAATACTTAATAATCCACTAGGTATAACCTAAGAAAAAATAAAATAAATTAAAGCAATAATCATAACATATAAAATGGAAAGAAAATCAAAACCATTTAAACTTGAAATAAAGTAAAATAAAAAGCAATAAGGAATAAAACATTAAAGAAAAATCACATAGGGACTAGGTACAATTCCAGTCCTAACACTATACATAATTAATGAAGATCCCTCAAAATTATTCCCAAACTATCAATGGAATAGCATATTGTGACACTAGCCCAACCTTAAATGGTGTGATGTCTCGTTAAAAATAATAGCAGAAACTATACTTTGGAAAATCCACCTTGATCCAAGTAGATATTTAGAATTGCAACTCTATTCCATTATTAGATAATCCATTTCTACTAGATTATAAAAACTTTGTGTATTTTTAGCTAACCTAACACTTCATATGTCTAACAAAAGAACTAAATCATACTTGTGTTCATTCACTCCAAGAAGAATAACAAGCTAAGGATCTATAAAATAGAATCCGTTGTTTTCTCTATAGAAACTTGTGTTTGTTTGGTTGTAATTTGTTAAAATAGTGATGGAATCTCCAATTGAAAATTTTGATGTTGGTAGTTGTTGGCAATATGGAAGTGCAGATTGTGCAGGTTGTCATTGATGGAAATCAGATGAGACAAGGCAACTTACCATGCAACTTTCCATGCAAAGGAATGGCAGCTAGATGATGACAAAACTTAAATCGTACTAAAACTTAAATCGATTTATACCCTCTCAACCCTATTGAAATCGTACTAAAACTTAAATTAGAAAAACATTTTTGTGGTAATTTGATTTCTGATTTTCATGTAGCAAAGTTTGAATCAGCTCACATCTAGTCAGGAATTGCCATTAATCTCAAGCAGAACCACATGCCTTGTTTCAAAGTACATCAACTATTGTACAATTTTTTTTCCCTTTGTTTCAGTGATGGATATTCATTGAACTATAATTATCATTGAAACACACTAGTATCATAAGGCAATACAACACATGGTGTATAGCAGAGAGAGTTTTTCAAGAGTACAATTGAACATTAGTGCACGAAAGCTCTGATATTTTAACATAAACTATAGCCTTATATCAGTAGCCACTATACAATCTACTAGGTAGGGTTAGGTAATGAAGCAAGGCACCTAGGCCAATGCAAGGCAAGTCTAGGATTCCTACCATGCTTCAGTATGTCTACATATTTCTAGAGTTTGAACACTAATACCATAGCTCATTTGACCTAGAACATAGCATGAGGTTTTGAGACAACAAAAGTGAAATGTTGTACAAGGGTTTCATATATAGAGTTACCATATTTAGTCTACCAGGCTATTTGACAAATCCTAGAGGGATCAAGTCCATTTGTTTTCTTATGTGGTGCAAGTATAGAGGTGCTCCTGTATTTGGTTCAGTAATGTACCTCTCACTGCAAGAAGCATATAATAATCCATACTTGTATTAATTTGTTCATAAAAATTTTGGTATTAAACACTTGGAATCCTTGTAGTAGTTACACCAGCATTTAAGCCAACGAGTGAATGAGGGTAACAACTTTTCCAATTCAAAATATTATTGGACCAGCCAAAACAAGTCCCTTGAAGAGACACAAGATGAAACAAGTCATTGCAAGAGTGGTCTATTGACTACACCCAAAAACCCTTGGGATGGAAGAATATGCAAAATATGCAATGAAACCAATGTGAAGATTAAATCCATGCACTCTTGCAATACATATAATTTACTACAAAGAGAAAGACAACCAAGAACAACACACATTCCAACATTTAGTTCCACTAGATCACTTAATTCGTTTACAAAATTTTCCAGCAGATATCATGGATCACCGAGTGACTGCTAAATTCATTTTATTATTGTTTGATAGAATGAATAGGTTGTCAATGGACTATAAATGGGGAAACAAATTATTTGTTAGAAATGATGTGAAGTGCCACATTTTGGGATGGTGTTGGTGGGATCAACAACCATCTTTTCCAGCCAAAAACACACATTAGCTTGGGCCATGATGAGACAACGATAATCCACCTGTAGTAGGTTGCTTACACGAATTTGACATCAACATAGTCTAGTGGAAAGCAGATTAAAATATGAGCAACAGAAGGAAAATAATGGCATAAACATTCATGGAAGATTGGAAGTTTAACTATGCTTGACATCAACTGCAAGAAAAATGTTAAAGACCTGAGTAGCCAATAGAAATTCATTACTAGAGAATATGGATTGATTCTCTGATTACAAGCTCACACTGAATGGCCTTCTAGTGTCACCTGGAAAAAAGCTAGTATGTAATTCTTTGACCAGGATAATAAATAATATCCCTTGATGTTAATTTATAATATGCAATTCTAACTTCTAAGGGTATATGATTGATCATATCTTGTTGAACTGTGATTAATGGAACAATTAGTATATATTTCATTTTGACAAGCATCTGATTAGATTGAGGTACTTAGTCAATGAATTTGATACTTTGAAGATCCAATATTGGAAGAATTATGAAGATGTTGCAAAGGAGGAGCACCAAAAAGATAAAAGTTGCTTAAAATTATCGAATTTGTTAGGATTGGGGTAGTTCAACTATGATGAAGGATGGATTTGATAGAGGAAGAGTATTGTAATACAATGTTTTTCTCCCTTGTCTCAAAATCCAGATGTGTTTTGGGAAGAATACCTAGATTATAAGATCGTAATATAGAGTTATCTTTCATGGAGGAAAGAAACATTGAGGTAAAGCCGTAGAGGAAGTCTGTTTTCCAACCATTGTTGTAAGAAGCAGCCGCTCACCGTATCGTGGTTACCTAGGAAGGTTGTCCAACTTTCAGAGGTGTGAGAGAAATTGGAGAGTTCGTGCTCGAGGTGAAAGAAATCACTCGAAGGTAAATCTGAGTGGATAAAACCTAAAAATTGTAGGCGGAGACTCAAGGACCGTCCGATCACAATGATTGACGGTTGTGGTTCCATTTGGTTTTTGGATATATCCCACATTGACCACGGAGTTTTGTATCTTGGAATTTATAAGGACAATTCTAAGTAGTTCTATTTGACACGTAGTGCAAAGGATTCTTGGTGGGGGCTCTGGGTGATTGGACTCCACGAGAAGCTCACCATCCCGGATCCTAGGACAACCTGTCAAGCCCCCAATCCTTTTGGAAAATGTGGCATTGACGTGGCGTCGAGGTGGCATTGACATGGTGTCGAGGTGGCATTGACATGGCGTCAAGGTGGATGGTAACAAAACGTGGATGATGATCATTCAGATGTGGCAGAGTAGTCAAATGCTCAAGCGTTAGTGCTATAAGAACATGAAGACTTAGTACAAAATCCTAAAGCGCTAGTTTAAAAATAAAATATGAATAACGGTGTTAATATTTTTTTTTTAAACTACATGGAGTAAAAATTAAATAAAAATATATATAGTTAAAAAATGATTTTTAATGTAAAGTCATTTTTTAAAGGCTCTCATTATTTTTGTAAAGTTGTGTTACTTCAAAATACACATGAACTATATGGCATTTATTTTTGTCTTTATTTTTGTCATCAGATTCATCTCCATTTAACAAATGTATGTGAAATGGTTGGGCTCTAATCTCATGGGCCTTGCAGACTCTAGTTGTTGGAGGGTATATGACATAACATCTTCATGTGCGCGGCAAAGAGACACCAAAACTTCAAACCCGAATTAGGATCTCACTTGGATGTTGTGCACAAAATGGGGTCTTGGTTAGTTGAGTATCCTCCCTTGGGTGCCTCAAATGTCCCTAATCCATTAAAGCATGCTCTTTTAGGAACCTACTTGGTCAAATTGAGTTTTTTTTGTGTATTTTTTCAATCATGACTTGTTTAAACCTTATCACTCTTGTTTCGAGCGGTTCACACTTTCTTGCATAAGATTGTTCCTTGTCATTTTATTCTCATATCAATGATGAAAAATACAGAGAAATATTGGATTACTATGGAGCATCATGAGCAATACTAATCATTTCCCCTTTAGCTTGCATTTAGTACCTTGACATCATCATCATCATCATCATCATCATCATCATCATCATAATCATAATCATCATCATCGGCATCGTCATCTTCATCGTCATCATCATCATGACCATCATCATCGGCATCAGCATCTTCATCATCATCATCATCATCACCATCATCATAATCTTCATCATATTCATCATCATCCTTATCATCATCTTCATCATCATCATCATCATCCTCATCGTCATCATCACCATCATCCTCATCATCTTCATCATCATCTTCTTCATCAACATCATCCTCATTTTCATCATCATCATCATACTCATCATCATCTTCGTCATCATCCTCATCATATTCATCATCATCATCATCATCATCATCATCATACTCATCATCATCTTCATCATCATCATCATCATCATCATCTTCATCCTCATCCTCATCCTCATCCTCATCCTCATCCTCATCCTCATCCTCATCCTCGTCATCATCATCCTCATCATCATCATCATCTTCATCATCATCATCATCATCGTCATCGTCGTCATCGTCGTCGTCGTCATCGTCGTTGTAGGATATCCGATGCAGATACCTAGAAAGACCAATAGCATTTGGCGTCGGTGGTTTAGCGAGATCATCGGATTCTTTTGTTCTAAGGTGGGTAGACTTTATAATTGAATTTATAATTTTAAGAATATAGTAAAATGGTTTTAACTTATAAAGGTGATAATAGAATATGTTTTGATTTTACATTACTAATAAATAGAATCACGAGATAGAAACTAGGGAATCACTACTAGATAGAATCCATTTCCTTGTTGTTCACACTTTCTTGCATAAGATTGTTCCTTGTTATTTTATTCTCATATCAATGATGAAAAATACAGAGAAAGATTGGATTACTATGGAGCATCATGAGCAATACTAATCATTTCCCCTTTAGCTTACATTTAGTCCCTTTACATCATCATCATCATCATCATCATCGGCATTGTCATCTTCATCATCATCACCATCATCATCGACATCGTCATCATCATCATCACCATCATCATCATCTTCATCTTCATCATCATCATCATCCTTATCATCATTTTCATCATCATCATCAGCATCATCATCATCATTATCATTATCATCATCATCATCATCATCATCATAATGATCACCATCATCATTGACGTTGTCATCGCTATCACCACCACTATCATCTTCATCATCATCATCATCATCACCATCATCATCATCTTCATCATCATCTTCATCATCATCATCATCATCATAATGATCACCATCATCATTGACGTTGTCGTCGCCATCACCACCACTATCATTAACATGATCATCATCATCTTCATCATCATCATCATATCTATCATCCTCATACTCATCATCATCACCACCATCATCATCTTCTTCATCATCAGCATCATCATCATCATCGGCATCTTCATCTTCATCATCATCATCATCATCACCATCATCATCAGCATCATCATCTTCATCGTCATCATCATCATCACCATCACCACCATCATCATCATCATCATCCTCATCCTCATCCTCATCCTCATCCTCATCATAATGATCACCATCATCATTAACGTTGTTGTCACCATCACCACCACTATCATCAACATGATCATCATCATCTTCATCATCATCATCATCACCATTATATTTCTCATCCTCCTCCTCCTCCTCCTCCTCCTCCTCATCATCATCATCTTCATCATCTTCATCATCATTGACATCATCATATTCATCATCATCATCATCATAATCATCATCTTCTTCATCCTCTTCATCATCATCGGCATCGTCATCTTCATCATGATCATCATCATCACCATCATCATCGGCATCGTCATCTTCATCATCATCATCATCATCATCATCACCATCATCATCATCATCATCATCACCATCATCATTGACGTTGTCGTCGCCATCACCACCACTATCATCAACATGATCATCATCATCATCATCATCTTCATCATCATCATCATCCTCATCATCATCATCATCATCATCATCATCATTGACGTTGTCGTCGCCATCACCACCACTATCATCAACATGATCATCATCATCATCATCTTCATCATCATCATCTTTATCATCATCATCGCCATCATCATGATCATCATCTTCTTCATCATCATCATCACCATCTTCATCATCCTCATCGTCAACATAATCATCATCTTCATCATCTTCATCTTCATCATCATCATCATCATAATCAATCATCATCATCATCATCGTGTTACATAGTTACATAGTTCTTCCCCTTTCCTTATGATCAATTTATGGTTGAAATGGGATGTTTCGACGGGACCATGTTCTTAACCACTTGGTATTGCTAGGTGTTCCACACGAAAATAAAAATTGCTCATAATCTTGCTAAGCCCCAAAAGATTAAAAAGTGGCATTGTTGGGTTAGCATGGCTGGTGTTACAACGTAATTTTCCACCTTGTGAGTATCAGCATTCTTTGGCCTACATGATCCATTTCACTGACTCAAATCCACTTTATATCCTTCAGACACTATTTTTCCCTATTTTTTCCCCTGTACGCTAGCTACATCATTACAGTGGGCGTACCTGCGAGTTGCATCACTATAGCCCGCGGATAGTATGTAAAATGGTAAAAATCACTAGTTTATTACTTTTTACTCCCAAAAAGCGGTTATTGGGTGACCTTTGACCCTCCATCTACCCAAGAAACGCCTCGATGTGTCCTTTCACTTACCTTTGAGAGGACTATATATTGAGCACATATGGCTTGTGGACGGGAAGAGAAAGAAGAGCAAGAGAACTCTAGTGGATTTTTTCCCTATCTTGAGTCTACACTCATTGATCCTTGTAGTTGTGAACCCCTTATGTTCACCTTCCAAACTCCTATCATAAGTTTGAGTTTGCCATTCATGGAGGATTTAAGTGGTGGAGGCACAAGTGGATTGATCCAGATCTTGGTTCAGATTGGTTTCCGGCAAGAGGTCGTATCACATTGTACTTCTTCTTGTTTATTAATAGAAATACTCATATTCTCGTCCATTAATGTTGTGAATGTTGTTTATTCTACATTGGGTTGCATTTACTTATAATATCATGGACCATTGCTATTGATGATGTTAATGTCGTTTATATATTATATGTACTTGTTGTATATTGGTTGTCAAGAGTAATTTGCAGATTCAAGTGCACATATTGAAAGCTCCAATGGGGATCTACATCAAACGTTTGGATCAAGGTTGGTTATATTCTTCATTATCTTAGCATTGTCATTTATATAGCATAGTTCCAAGAATTGAGTTAATTTCTGGTAGTCAGCTGTCTGTTGTGGTCTAACCCAAGCCATAGTGAGTTTTCTCCAGTGCAACCGATTGATGTTGCTCTATAATGTCTAAGAATGAAGTACATATAAACCCATCAACATCATCCATGGTCATATTAAAAAAAATATTGACACAGAATTTGAATTGAGATTAGACATAATATCATGTTGATTAAGAACTCACACTAGTGACTACACATGTTGTACTGAAGGAACCTCCTAGGGTTTATGTAACTTTTGAATTGTGAAGAATTTAGTACTATTCAGTTTCAAGATGACCTTCAAAAAACTCAATGTCTCCAACTGAAGATACTGTATTAAAAGAAAAAAATTTAAAGAGTAATGAGACAAAAGCTAGTGATTGAATATAAGTGAGATTTTAAAAATGTTATCTGATATTTGCAAT
This sequence comes from Larix kaempferi, assembly GCA_027924585.1. Classification (NCBI taxonomy): domain Eukaryota; kingdom Viridiplantae; phylum Streptophyta; class Pinopsida; order Pinales; family Pinaceae; genus Larix; species Larix kaempferi. Next base: position 10,278,129 of record BSBM01000742.1, read on the forward strand.
AAGAATAGGAGTAAGCATAAAATGTCCATCACACATATACAATAATCATGGCACTAGGCATAAAACTATTAGTTGCATGTAACCAAAAGAGCCTTAAACTCATGAAACTTATTGAATACTTCATCATTGTTCTTCATAAAGTATATATAGGTCTTTATGGAGGGTGACATAGTGTTAAGAGATGCTTGAGGTAGGAGGGAGAGGGAGTGAACTCGAAGACCAAAGGGAGAGGAATCATTATAAATGAAACATAATAAATATTACCAGTTAAAGAAGTCGATGACATAGGTAAACATACATTTTCATGAATCGTATCAAGAAACTATCTTGATCTATGCACACTACTTGGAAAAGCAATCTTTGTATGCTTTCCAAGTGCACAACCCTTGCACATACCTATCTTATAGATCACAAAGTTTGGAAATCCCTACACTATTTCCTTTGAGGGTGGAAGTGCTCCATAGTGCAAGCAACCAAATCTCGTGTTCCAAATGTTCCATTGGTGCTACACTTTATTATGATGAATTACTTCTAATCAAACTCCACACACTTAAGAGGTGTCATATCTTAATCTAAAACAAGATTATTAGTTAAACCAAGAACATACAAAACATCATTCAACTCAAGAACAACACATCAATGGCATGTGGAAAAATCCAAATTCCATATTGGTAACTAGATATGTGGCATCATCGCGTAACTCTACTTGTATGCCAACTTTTTTCTCTTTAAGTCTATTGAAATCCTTCTTATTGAATGTCACATGTTTGGATGATCCACTGTCCATATACCACCCTACACTAGAGATGTTGTTAGTGGAAAGACATGATACCATGGAGAAGGTTGTCTCTAGCTTGGGTGCTAACTCATCCACTCTGAATACTTTTCCATCCTTGCCAACTACTTTTGTTGCTTGTTATTTTCCTTCTTCCTAGGACATCGACATGCATAGTGGCCCATCTTGTGGCATGAATGATTTCACGTGACTCGAGTGGTTCTTCCCATGCCATGATAATTATGGACAAAAATAATAAATGAATGAAAGTGGGATTTCAAAGGTGGTTTAAGTTAAATGTATAAAAGTAAATATGTTGCACATTGAAGCATTTAAAGTTAGGGGTGTATTTTATGGGGCCTCTTATGCCCTAATCTCATCATACTTTTTTAATTACAAGACTAAGTTTAAGCATTAAACTATTAAGGGAATGTAAGTGAGATTTAAATTTTACTAAAATCTACAAAAGTAATATGTAATGCAAACACGCATTTTATAAGGATTTGGAGTTTATATGGTAATGTACATTAGGTTTACTAAATGAAGCTCTTGGGAAGCATGTTGTTGTAAAAAAAATATTTAAAAAAAAATACAAAAAAAAACAAAAATATAAATTAAACCAATATCCCATTCCATTCCTGCTCCCATCGAAAATATGCCAGTCGCTCTCGCGCCTAATTGATTTGGTCCTGAGTTTCCCTGCCTCTCATCCTACTCGATGTAGCTAATTCAAGCTGCCCACTAGATGCCTTGTCTCGTCTTGCTCATGGACAAACACTGCATTGACGACCTCGTCGGCTGTCAAACCCTGCTAGACCCCTGCGAAACCTACCAAAATATTGTGTTCATCACGACCCCACCACCGGCTGGAAGGAGCGATTGGAGCTGGGAAGTCATAGGATATTCAACTCAATCAGAGAGAAAGTGACAGGACAGGAAGGCCAAATGGTATGCCCTAAATTTTATATATTGAATGGTATTTTTTTCTTGGTTAATGCGTATCCATAGCAAAAGAAAATAGGTTGAAAACTCTGTGCAAGAGTTGTGAATTGCATACATTAGAATTTTTTTATCTTTTCCATTTATTCATTTATTCATTTATTCAATTGGGAATCTGGAGTGCCGTGTGCCCTTGCCTCTAGATTTGCAGGTGATGACAGGCCCAAGACTAAGGCCTGTCCAGACCCAAGGATCTATCTTAGTGTGCCAATTTTTCCACACAATCTTTAAGCTTCTATTAGTCAACCAATCCTGCACCATCGAACTTCCTCCTATGCACACAGCGACCGTCCATTCTTGGTCATGCTTTCTCTGCACAAAACCCTATGGATAGCTACCAAAACTCATCGGGTTCCTGTTCCTGAATCCTTCATTCATCTCTACACACATGTGCTTAGATCCAAACTTCATCTCTGTATTGCATTAGCTTTTAACCAATCTTGGTACTCCTTCTCAAGTTGAACTGGTGTTATTTGACTGCCTTCCCTTTTTATATGCATATTGCAGAGTCACTATTATCAGGTTTGCATCCTAGGTTCTTCAATACAAGAGTAGATGGATACTTCATACCAATTGTTAAAGTCTGATCCTAGGACCTGTTTGGAGTGAAAAATTTGTTCAACTATTGTTTTTATTGTTAAAGAGTGGAGTCGTGGACTAAGAAGTATTAACTGATGGAAGAGGGATGCATAGAACACATCCATAAGAAACCCTTGCTTTTTGATGTGTGAGTCAAAATATGTGTGTCACATAAGGAACCCAAAAGAAATCCAGTCCATAATTGCTACAAACCAAGTGTCTTCAACCTTGCCTTAAGATGGAGGCCTTGCTTATAGAAAACTTGCAATTTGCAAAGATGCCTTCAAATACCTGAGTTAGTTAATGGACAGACTTATGTTTTCAAGAGGAAACATTGTAGAGGCAAATCACACTAGGAACTTTTGGAATAAAACAACAGGACACCTTTTTGGAACTTCAAGGTTTACAGGATATTGTGATAGTGATTGATGATCCCAACCATGTTTAACATGATAAAGATAAATATATTTCTATTTATAATTATATTTTCTTTGTTCAACTTGGACCTCTATTGTTTTTATCCCAAAACCAAAAGTGATTTAACTCTTTGTACCCATGCCCTCCGTCCGAGGAGTGTTTCCAGTGGTCTTGAGTTTCAACCTGGAAACAAGCCTTGTGTAGAGCCCCTCCTCTAGGGTCTTTGCTGTTTAACCTGAAACTCAACCGCTGCTACAAAAGAGATTAGAAGCATAATGACTGTATAAATAAATTAAATAAATGAATAAACTAGCAAATTAAAACAAACCATAACCATAACCAGCAAAGCTCGTTTAACCATAGGCGAAGCAACCGTTAGCTCCGCCACCCAACCATAGGCTCATGCTTTCAGTCGCATGGCCTCCCCCGAGCTTTGGGTCGTAGAGCTCACACACGTTTTTCAGAAATCCAGCTTGGGCTTCCCCTCCCACCAGGATTTCTCAGCCAAACCCTTAGATAGCAGCAAGTCTTTGAGGCATTCAAAAATTACGACAATCGTCCAAATCATGGGCCCTTTACCCATTCCCTAAGCCTTCCTTATAAAGGAAAATCTCATGCGACACATGTCGCTTCATGCATAATTAAATATGTTTAATTAATTATTTAATTAAAACACTCACCCATCCAAGTGTCAGTTTCTTTGGGAAGTGCACCTACACCCCTAAGTTTGCTCTAGTTTGTCCCCCATATATTTTAATCAACTCCTAGCTTTTAGTTGACTAGGTGTCTAATCTTAGGATTCTATTTTGCTCCTAAATAATGATTTCTATTATTTTAAATGCTCAACAAAATAACTATTCATGTGCAAATGTCTAAACTATTTTTATGCATTTGCCAAGTAATAATCTAGAGTTATTCTCCTAAGTTTTTATGCAGTTTAATTTAACAATCAAACTCACTAGGATCACGGTGCCGCGTCGTTGGGCCCCTGGTTCCTTAATTTTTAATTCCCTGACATTGCACCACTCCGTCGGGCCCACTCATCCATGTTTTCCATTCCTTGGCATGGTACCGCATCGTTGGGTCCTTGCGTCCATTCTTTTCGTTCTCGACAGGGTACCGCATCGTTGGGCCCTTCTACCACCGTCTTTCCGTTTTGACTTGCGGGAACTCTTGTAGGGATTTTAGGAATCGTTACCATCCATCCTCCGTCTACATGCTATCTAGGGACTAATGGCGCTGAGGAGTGAGTCCGTTCTCACTGCGCGCCCCTCAACTCGTACGTGACTAGCTCCGTCGTGGCCCACCTCATATGCCCTCACGCATTCCTCTTGAGAAAGCGGATCAATGCTTATCTGCTCATGCATGGTATTCTTGTCGGAAGTCGACATCGTCGTCGCTCCCCCTGTGTGTGATTTACCCGTACTCTACGACCCTTCATGTTCCTTTGTGTGTCCTTCGGTGAACCGTTTCACCTATCGCTACACACATTTCTCACAAACATAAATCATTATTTTATTGATTTACAATCAATGGTAATCATAAATATACTCAAAATAAAATCAAAGGATTATTTTATTAATGTTTGAAACAGTCGGGTCACTAAGCAAGTTCCCTCAATGTCTACAGTAGTCTAGGGGCACTACATACACCCCTACTTATTTAGAACTTCGTCCCGAAGTTTAGAATAAATGCGGAAAGCTATGATGCATCTCAGTTGCGTCCTCCCAAGTCACAAAGCTAAGGTTGTAGCTGTCCTACTATACTTTGACTTGATCAATCAGGGCTAATCATTAAGCAAGAACTAATCAATCAATTATACCACTCCACATATATAATTTAAATCCTTAATTCATTTATCAATTATTGTCGTCATTCACATCTTCAGGTTTTCCTCAATCTTTTAAGACATATCAAGGCTCAAGAAACCACTTTATCGAAGTTGTTCGGCTGGGTCACTCGACAAGTGCCCTTAAGGTCCACAGTCATTCTAAGGGCATTACATACACCCCCTCTTAAATAGAACTTCGTCCCGAAGTTAATTTGTTCTTGTACTTTCGATGCTAGGATTTATCTTAATTTCTATTCTCATCTTCTTTCATTCTATTCTATTTTTCTCCAACAATCATGGCTATAAGCACAAGTGGTTCAAGTCATTAGTTCCTATATCATTTAGTATGGTTCCAATACATTCTCAGGAACTTAATCGTAACTTCACATAATATCAATCCAATAATACATTTAATAATTGTCAGTCCCGACTAGATTTCCTATCTCTTATTCATTCATGAGGGTCTACGATGTCCAAATTTTCAACAAGCTGCACTGCGTCAATAGCCACCCAATAGTTTATCAACATAACAAATCCAAGTAAGGTTTCAAATTTATTTGGTTATTTTCCCTCCAAGACAAGTCACGGACTCAATTCCAAAAGACTATTTCCAAATCTCCAAATGTTTTAATAATGTTTGGTTCTCAATAAGATAGGGTTCGAGTCGTCGAAATTTAGTGACTTAGTCAAAAATTTAAAGCTTACCTCTTAGTCCATTGATCATTAACATCATGTCCAAGTTAATGAGCTTATCACGTCCTTATTCATTTCATCATTTATGTTTTTGTCATCCCCATCAAGTCGTACTATGTTCGTTTTGTCATCCTCATCGAGTTCTATCTCGGGCTAGTTGTATTTAATGTAGGGACTCCCATTTCGGGTTCCCCCAAAAAAAACAACTTCTTGCAAGGTTTTCTTCTCTTCCTAACTTAAGCACAGTTAATATTCTATAATTCAAGTAAGTTTAACTTCTCTCTTTTCACAATTCAAAGCACGATTACAACTAGTAGTGCATACCTGTGAAGCCATCGCCTTGATTTCAGAAAATAAGCATTTACAACCAATCGATAAAATTCTTGATGCAAGACCCCTCATCAAAGTATATGAACCCTGAATATCATTCAAACTTTTATACTAGCAAATTTAGTGAAGAATAATTCTAACCTATTCGGGAAGCTAGAAATATTCTTACCGAGGATGAAGAAGTAAAAACCGCAGCTTTGACTTTTCTATGTCGATCTTTATGCATCACCAACGAACCCAAATGTAGGGTCTCTTCTCATGAGCAAGGGGAAAGAAAATAAATAAATAAAAATTGTACTAACATCCTTCGTATCAAGTGTAGGTCACGAACTTAGCTTGGAAGACAATTATCACCATTAGTATCCAATCTTTTTATAGAATCATAATTAGCATAACAATCATAGGTCATGATTTAGTTACTTTAATCCATAACTTCAAACAAATCATTTAATACACATATCATATTCTCTTCCTTAGCTTACTGAAATCCATCTAACGAGTCATCCAGGTTTCCCATCTATAAGATTCATAATCACCTTACGACATGGTTCTGAATTTAAAGATTGGTGTTTTCCTCAGAAGTGAATCTTAGAACAAAATCAAGTAATACTTTGAAATTCCTATCTAATCCATTCCCTGACACAATTCCCAATGATTCTAACTTTTCATAGGTAATATATTACTTAAAGCATATGTAACTTAACCATAAGACCCATCGGTGCAAATGTAATTCTAATATAAGTACAATGGAGATTCTAACCATAGGAATCCTTAAAAGCAAGGTAATTCTCAACCATGTGTATATTAAATATCATATAATAATACTTACATTCCAACCTTTAACATATAAAGTATTTAATGATATATAATAAGACCTACATTCCAAATCATATCAAGTGTGAATGTATCTATGGTATAAATGTATTTGTGATATTTCAACCATAAGAACTCTTACGTGTACTACAAAATCTAATCCTGTACATGTTGATAATACCTCATAAGATTTTGCATTCAAAAGTATGTAAAAATATAATGGAATTTCTAAATTCAATGAATCAAAATTCTAACTATAAGAGAATGCAATGCAATTCCTAACTAAGTGCATATTTCCTAACATATGATAATGTTTACCTTGAATCTACAATTCTCATATTACCTTAATAATATAAGGCATTCTTAAGTAATAATGATGACAAATTTATTGTGCCCTATCTAAATAAGGTGCATCTATGAATTCATCTAATTCCTACCATTTCCTTTATGTAATGTGCATCCATGCATTCAATCAATCCTTAACATTTCTTTTATTTAGTATTAAAAATACATCCAACATTTGTATTAACATTTCCTTAAATTAAATGCATCCTTGCGTTTAACTATCACTTTCATTATCATTTGCTTCTAATCCAAATCGACATAATAAAGAATATAATAACCCACCTACTTGACTATGACTTTAGCAATGACCCATACTAGGCATTTCCTTTTCGAAAATTGTTGACACCATGTAGTAACTTAACTTCCAACTATACTTGGTGCGTTTTCTTTTACTATGACTAAAGTAATAACTCATTACCCAGATATCAGTTTAAAGGCACAAATATATACTTTCAATTCATACTAACTACATTGGTGAAATTTCCCACCAACCTATTATTTAAATATCATTGAAAAGACATAAGCATATATTTTGAATTCAAGTTAATTAGAGTATCCCAAGTTTATAGGGCGTGAGCTTCCACCCTACCCTTTAAGGTATTCCTATGAAAGGGGTACAAGAATTTATAATGCAACGAAAATCTTGGTGACCAAATAAATTTCTAAATAAAATAAAATAAAAATTACAGGGAATTACGTTCGCTTCCAGATTTGAACACAAATCAATTTTGAAAACAAATTTCAGAGAAGTAAATTTTGATACCCAATTAAATTTCCGAATTAAAAGTTACAGGGCATTACATCTCGCTTCTAGGTTTTAAACACAAATAAATTTTGAAGACAAAATTTTCAGAGAAATAAATTCTAATATCCATACAAATTTCCGAATTAAAACTACAGGGCGTTAACTTCCACTTCCAAATATTTGAACGCCAATAAGTTTTTGAAAACATAAATTTCAGAGAATAACAATGAATCAAATTACAGTTTATACAGAATTCTGGAAGGACGCCGTTTTAGGCACACGGAGAATAATTTTATTTTCCCTTTTAAAGTTCAGGTTGCAGTCACACTCTGTGTTTCTGGAAATGTCGGGAAAAATGGAATACGGTTGCAATCAACAGCAAAAAAAAATAAGAAGGCATGGATACCCGATCTCCGTTCATTGACGTTATCAACAGGGATCGGACCTAACTACCATCATCGTGCAAACGGATCTGGGTTGCATTCGATTTTAAGTGTAGAGACATTGTCAACAAGATAAAGATCAACATTAACAAGGTAATAGAATTCATCAACAGAGGACGGCGATTGCAATCAAAAGGGAATACGCACTCTACCAACAACAATTTGAAAACCATCTACCCTGTTATGTAAAAGCAGCGCATTCATACCATCACTCAAACATATAAGTAGAAATACCCAATTAGAAACCTATAGTTCATCTAAGAACCAAAACAAAACAAATCGTAAACTTCTGGAGATGCACAACATTTCGGTTCACATTCACCATCAGAAAACTGGAATTCGGATCCATACAGTCTTAAAAGAGGAGGTCACAATCAAGTTTTTGAATTTGGAAAACACATATGGAACTAGATATATCATGATTATGGTACAACATAATTCTAAAAGTAAATTACAAATCATCCTAAGAGATCTGGAATTGCACAAGATGTTAAAAATGAACTTGACCCGGTTAGTCCGTTGATCGAGCAATCTAGTATGCTAATGAAAACAGGGTTGAAAATTTCCGAACCCAAAATTGACTTTTGATAAAGAGATATGGAGACGGAAAATAGAATGTAAACCCCAAATAAAACTGAACTCCAAACGAAAAGTAAATAAAAAAAAAAGAAATCTTAAAATGGGGTCGGCTTTGGGGATCACAGTCTTAAAATGGAAATTTAGGAGTCCAAACGTAGGGTTTAACAACGAAATTAAAGTATCAGTGTGAAGTTTAGAAGGGTAATGAAATAAACTCGAAGTTAAGTCTCGAGGGATTTTCACACAGTTTTATTTCTTTAAATAATATCGGGTTCACACCGATTCTGGAGTAATTTACGGCTTTCGCGAAATACTAGAGATCGCTGCCAGATCTAATACAATAAGCATTGCATAACCGTACCTTGAATTAATTTCATAAGGTGCTTCTGATGGAAGTCAATGCACAACACTATTATAAGACATAAATAAATACATTGTTTTAGCGAATATTTATCACCAGCATGGAGCAAGCGCAAAACTTCTTCCACATGGAGACTAGCAGTGCTCTACTCCACGTGTTACCAATGATACACTCAACCGCTGAGCCTTTTGTCCAATACATGCATCAATGCTGGAATGAGATAGTGCGTGGTAACGTTCAGCAAGCTCATGCGACAGATACTCCTCCTCCAGCTGTTATAATGGAAATACGCACCGACTTCACTAGGAACAAAATCTGAATGTCCATACTATCTCGACTTCCACTTGACATTAAACTACTAAAAAGTATGCCACGATGGAATCCACTGTTTACTGGCTAAAAGCACATCTATACATAAGTTTTATCCCTCACTTAAAAGACTGACAGAAACTTGATGACGGAACAGGGAGTTCAACTGCCTACTGGGTATCGGCGAGATTTTCTCCTTAAGTTGTGGAGCGTCATGCTCAGCTCAATCGAAATATCGAAATGCTAAGCGTATTAACGCCGACTTACTAGGGCTCGACACAACACAGTTCACCACTCAAGGATCCGAGCCATCCTTCGTCTAGCATAGTTGGAAACCCAACAGGTTTACACGATCAGAGAGAGGATCGAGCATACCCAGCAGGTTCGCTGGATTAGACGCAGGTGAGGAGGTAAAGAGTTTTCAGGAGTTCCAATCCAGGTTCGGTGTATAAGAACTTATGAAACCTATCTTTAAACAGTACATCAATCCCTGTAACAGAGAATCCCGCGGTCGAGAAAAGGCGTGGGAACAGAGTTTTATTCAACAGTTTCAGAGGTCAAGTTATGCACCATGCAGGTGGTTTCGGATCCCAAAGGTTATACAGATAGAGAGCAAGGGATACCGTCAAACACAACACTGCATCCGCTTAAGACAATGCTCACCACCGGGGTTGGGTCGGTAAAGGTTTCCTGTAGGCTCCATGACCCGGTTTTAGTCGGCGTTTCCCTCATTCCAGCACAACACAAACTAAAAAAAAAAAAAAAATCTTTTCTGAGCATCACAGGGAAACTGTAATTATCGATTACATTCAGAATTAAACATAGAGCTAATGCAACTTTCTCTTCTAACCGCAAAGAGAGCACTATAATTACAATCTATGTATCCAAAATTTGAGCATGGATCAACAATCGAAATTCTCCTTTGATCACAACCAAAGTACTGTAAATAAAATTCCTGTTACCAAAATTTAATGTCAAATTAGGCTTTCAAATTTAAAAGTAGGACTAAATCAATTTCCTCTTCTAACGCGAGCAGATATAGCTGTAAACATAATATTACAATTCCAGTTTTAAACATAGAACCAAGCACGAATTTTCCTTCTGTATACGATTAGAGGGTTGTAATGTAAAATTGCGATTTCATTTAAAAACAGAGAATTAAATACGATTCCTCTTGGAACACAAACAAAGAACTGTAATGTAAAATTACAATTTTAGATTGAACAGCCAGCTAATTACGATTTTCTTCTTTTGAACACAAACAAAGATCTATAAATATAAAATTGCAAATTCATTTTTAGACATAAATCTTTAAATGATTTCGGATTACTTTTCTAGAATCAAACAGGGGAATAAACAAGTTATGACTTCGTATTTCCAAACTTAAACGCAGATCCCTATATGACATACGATCAGATCATAGAGACTTTTTACTGAATACCCTTCAAAAAGGAAGGTATCGAAACACGTCACTACATATATATATGGCTATGCGGTTGACCCATAAATTAAACTTTACATCTATATGCACTGTCAAAAATTACAGTCTATACTTTCAGCCATTAAACCCTTTCATGTTATCTCATAAGCACAAAACTTAAATTCAAATAATGACGTAGATTACCTCTACCGACGAATAGTAGTTAAATCCAGCGCAGTTTGAAATCCACTCTCGATCTCCAATAACTCACCGACGGACAGCTCGGCTGAGATCCGGTGCCCTTAAGGCTCGACCGGCTTTGATACCAAATGTACAGCCCCTCCTCTAGGGTCTTTGCTGTTTAACCTGAAACTCAACCGCTGCTACAAAAGAGATTAGAAGCATAATGACTGTATAAATAAATTAAATAAATGAATAAACTAGCAAATTAAAACAAACCATAACCATAACCAGCAAAGCTCGTTTAACCATAGGCGAAGCAATCGTTAGCTCCGCCACCCAACCATAGGCTCATGCTTTCAGTCGCATGGCCTCCCCCGAGCTTTGGGTCGTAGAGCTCACACACGTTTTTCAGAAATCCAGCTTGGGCTTCCCCTCCCACCAGGATTTCTCAGCCAAACCCTTAGATAGCAGCAAGTCTTTGAGGCATTCAAAAATTACGACAATCGTCCAAATCATGGGCCCTTTACCCATTCCCTAAGCCTTCCTTATAAAGGAAAATCTCATGCGACACATGTCGCTTCATGCATAATTAAATATGTTTAATTAATTATTTAATTAAAACACTCACCCATCCAAGTGTCAGTTTCTTTGGGAAGTGCACCTACACCCCTAAGTTTGCTCTAGTTTGTCCCCCATATATTTTAATCAACTCCTAGCTTTTAGTTGACTAGGTGTCTAATCTTAGGATTCTATTTTGCTCCTAAATAATGATTTCTATTATTTTAAATGCTCAACAAAATAACTATTCATGTGCAAATGTCTAAACTATTTTTATGCATTTGCCAAGTAATAATCTAGAGTTATTCTCCTAAGTTTTTATGCAGTTTAATTTAACAATCAAACTCACTAGGATCACGGTGCCGCGTCGTTGGGCCCCTAGTTCCTTAATTTTTAATTCCCTGACATTGCACCACTCCATCGAGCCCACTCATCCATGGTTTCCATTCCTTGGCATGGTACCGCATCGTTGGGTCCTTGCGTCCATTCTTTTCGTTCTCGACAGGGTACCGCATCGTTGGGCCCTTCTGCCACCGTCTTTCCGTTTTGACTTGCGGGAACTCTTGTAGGGATTTTAGGAATCGTTACCATCCATCCTCCGTCTACATGCTATCTAGGGACTAATGGCGCTGAGGAGTGAGTCCGTTCTCACTGCGCGCCCCTCAACTCGTACGTGACCAGCTCCATCGTGGCCCACCTCGTACGCCCTCACGCATTCCTCTTGAGCAAGCGGATCAATGCTTATCTGCTCATGCATGGTATTCTTGTCGGAAGTCGACATCGTCGTCGCTCCCCCTGTGTGTGATTTACCCGTACTCTACGACCCTTCATGTTCCTTTGTGTGTCCTTCGGTGAACCGTTTCACCTATCGCTACACACATTTCTCACAAACATAAATCATTATTTTATTGATTTACAATCAATGGTAATCATAAATATACTCAAAATAAAATCAAAGGATTATTTTATTAATGTTTGAAACAGTCGGGTCACTAAGCAAGTTCCCTCAATGTCTACAATAGTCTAGGGGCACTACACCTTGGATGGCGGGCGTGGATACATAGAGTCTAGATTTTCTTCCAAGCCAATAAATTCTAGACTATTGAAGGTGTCTTTGAATTTGATCATGGTGGTGTTGCAAGTTTCATAGCTAAGGTTCGTAAGCAACTTTCAAGCATGAAGGAAATACATATGGGAAGCAGTGATGAATATACACCTCTTTCTCTTGTTCCCCTGTATCTGGATTGTAGATATGTTTTCATTTGTACAGGGCTTACTGAAAGTGAGGCTTGCAGTACTTGCGGAACTATGAATTCGAGAGAGGTGTAGAGAGTAAATTTTATAACTGGGTTTCCTTTGTCGAATGATGGTTGTTTGACTAATTCAGCCAATTATTTGGGAAGCTTTTCAATTTCCTCCCTTTCTACAAATGTGTGGTATAGATGTGCCATAGATGAAATTTTTAACATCTCAAGGAATTAGATCTTTGACCAAACACTAGGAATGACAAACTTGGGTACTAAGAAAGAAATAACAACAACAAATCATTATCATATGTATGGTTGTAGGAGGGAAGTTTCAATTCCCATATGCAAGATCTTGTGGGAATTGATGTCAAGGTACTCAATGCAAGCTAAAGGGGAAATGATTAGTATTGCTCATGATGTAAAATTAAAGGATGTATCAACTTCAACTTAGGTTTCCTTCAAAAGTCCACATCAGTTATGTGTTGTCACAAAATTTGCACACATTGAACACTTTGAGATTCTTGAAGATGACAAATGCCTTCCTAAACCACAATTTTAGGCTATTGCTAGGAAATTGGTGTTGGCACGTCATTATCTCTATTCTCATAAGGTTATTTATGGGAAATTTATTAATAGAAGTTTCCGCTTTATTTGGAAAACATCCATGAGGTTCAATCTAGATCAATCAACAAGCATAATTTCTTGAAGTTGCATTATTCCAAACATGATTAACTGGTAGCATAGACGCACTCATTCATTTTCATGAGTTAGTGGTCTATTTTTGGTACCTCCCTAACCATTTTAATATGTTGAGAGTCTTATGGGAGTGAAAAGCATCTTTTTGCAAAGATTTATCATCATGTAGAGGAGGATAAAAGGGACAAAGATGAACATTTGAAGGGGTTGAAAAATTGCAACTAGAAGATTCTTGTGTCCTCTTTGTGTCCTCTTTTATTCGTGTTTAATTTTTCAACCTTTGGGTGGATACTCTTGTATTTATAGTCATAAAAAAAAAGTTGTGGTATAGCTTCCCCTATTGCGGTTATTATTTTTGTATTAAGCTCATAAACATTTATATGTAGTTTATTGTTTCTACTATCATTGTGTTTCTGTGATGATTGATTGAAGAATGTTATAAGTGTTCCTAAAGAATTATGAACATGGATATATACAATTCCTTATATTTATTATCACTTTGTTTTATGTGATGAATTCATTTGCATGACTTGAGTATATCTAAAGCTCTCCTTGAGGCCCCATGAATGAACTTGAACACTTGCTGCATTCTGCAATTGAACATTTCCATCTTAACCCTTTCATTCTGCAATTTAAAGAGAGAACACTTGCTGCATTTTTCTGTACCTGCATGGGTGTATAAACATGCCTGAAATTAATGGCTTCCAAATCTTTTCTTGCTGACAATAAACATAGGACTGGATTGTCTGGAAATGAACATTGAAGACATATTTGGGAATTTGATCATGGATTGTTTTATATGATATGTTCCCAGATTTCCTTACTTTTGCATGCCAATAATTGTCTAGACCATGAATCATTCAATCTAGATAGGAAACGCATTGAATCATCAATCCAGAAAATGAAAATTAAAGGTGACAGGAGGTCAATTTATTTGACAAACTGGTGATTTTCGTGCTCACTTGACAAACTAGCGATTTCCTTTTTCATTGTCTAATAATATGCAAAATTCCCATTGTAGTGATGTCACTAGGATGCCAATATCTAAAGAAACCTCAGCATTAATATTGAGATGTAGATTCTTCCTTTGCTTTTGAAATTGTCTATTAGATGGGGTTATCCATACATGGGATATCTGAAGGATGAGAGGACCACAACCAAATACATTGAAAATAATAGGAGGACAAAACTGTCATTTCTAAATTTTGATCGTGAAATTCTATCATGATGACACTTATTGACTCAACATGTAGACTAAAAAAATCAATTGATACACCTATATAGACTCTACACTGAATGCTTGCAATTCTTGAGGTTTTCATCTTTTGGTGACTATGCACAATATCACAATGTCATGATTATGCTTGCTAAGGTTTAAACATAGTCATGCATTTTACTCATTAGAAGTAAAAGAAAGTTATTGTTGGATTCATTTAATTTCAAAGAGTAGTTATAGTTTGAAAGAACTCTCTTCTTACCTTAGCTAGCATTCATTGAAAGGAAAGGCTTATTTGATTCATATGCATTTGCATGGTTTGAGTCAGTCATCACACCACGAGTTGCACTTCCATCACCCAACTAAGTAATACAACCATTAAAATTTAACTAGCTAACTAAACACACTTTAACCTCGCTTGAGGATAAAAAAAAATTGGTAGTTAGGTAGGACACCGAGGATAGGCATCCAAATAATTCTCTCTTGTCATTTTCATCTGAGACATAGTTGTTGTCCTCTAAGGTACTAAAATCCTCTAGTATTTATTGACATAGTCATTGACCATTTTGTGGAGGGGCCTCCTATTTTTTCTCGGGTTAAGTCGCGAGGATTGATCCGGATGGACTTCGTGGAATGTCGCACTCCACGTATCCCCTAAGGCATATCGATCCATTGTCTTCCTTGTACTCTACCATATTGGTGATACAGGAGTGATAAGACAGAAGTGCCGAAAACCTTCTCCGACGTGTCATGAACGAGGTAGCCTTGTAGCTTTTCTTCTAGGGCTCTTTTACCCAGGATTCCTTTTGGTAGAGGGATATCCTTCAAATTCGGTCTCTCACTTCTTACTGTTCAACTTGGATTTCATCACCTTATGAAGGATATGATTTTTCAAGGTCTCCAGCTCCTAGTTAGGAAGTTTGCTTGCTATTTCACCTTTTTAGAGGGTTTTTTTTCTTTTAAGTGCTACTTGTTGGCATTCTGGTCACATCTATTTCAGCTCGCTTACTATGACACCGGTCCTAGTACAATTTTTTGAGCTTGCTTTTTTGGCCTGCGAGCCTTGTCTTTTCCTAGCTCCCCTTCTGCACGGTTGGTTGCTTAGGGTTTTTGAGTTCTTACACAGTCAATTACCAAATATCTGATGATGTGTGATGTCCTCTTCTTCTAGGTCTTCGAGATGGTTGAGTTAGATGGTCTTCTCAAGGGACTGAACACCCCTTGATGGAGCCACTAACACTTGACCTTAGGAGTAGTCTAGAGGACCATGTGATCACATCATCTATGTGGGCTTTTCCATTTACTGTGATGATGGACTTTTAGGTTATATGGAACAATGGTACATTTGAGAGAGAGATGATTGGTTATACCCCACCTTGGTTGATTGTCTTATGGTCCTTTCATTTTGTTGATAATATTTTTGTGGTACCTTGCCTTATACCTTTTGGGTCTTTTACTCATCTTGGGTTATCTTTTGATTTGTACCACCTTTTATGTTTTTGGTCTTGTGGGTACTATGGTAGTTTTTCCACATTTGAGGTACACCCCCTTTGTCCAAGTTGTTATGAGTCTTTATACCCACTTCGTACCACCTTCCAAACCTTAGTTAGGAAGATTGCTTGCTATCATACCTTTTGGTGGTCCTATTTGAGTTACAAGAGGTAGTTACAAGGAGATATTGCATTTAAGAGTTAGTTACAAGGAGCTATTGCATATAAGAGTTAGTTACAAGGAGCTCTTGCATATATTTGACATTATTTGACCTTCCATCTCTTTGGCATGTCAAATAATAGGTAGTTACAAGGAGCTATTGCAATATATATTTGACCTTATTTGTACCTTCCCCACAATGGTTGATTTACTTTTGGTCCTTACACCCTGTTGTTTATTGGTCTTCTGGTAGATTGTACTTTCATTTTGGTCATTTCATTTTTTCGTGGTACCTTGCCTCCCACCTTTTTGGTCTTTTATTGATCTTGAGTTATCTTTTGATTTGTATCACCTTTTATGTTTTTGGTCTTGTGGGTATAACTATGGTAGTTTGTCCACATTTGAGGTAGTACACCCCCTTAGTCCCAATGGTTATGAGTCTAATTTATACCCACTCTTTTCTTTTTAACTTGTACCTTACTGGTTGGTTTTTGTACCGTTTGGTTGGTCCTTGTACCTTACTGGAGGCCGTGAGTCTCTTTGGCCTCAGTCTGCTGGCTGTCAGCTCATCTTTATTGTGACTGTACTGAGCGTTTTGACTGTCATTGAATTTATTTGATTGACCGTACCATAGCTCAGTCATCTCTCTCTCTGGTTTGTACTAACCCTATAATAGGGTAACTTGGTTCCTAGAGTTGACTGGCCTCTAAGAGGCACAGTCATTTCTAAAAGTAACTCTTCTGAGTATATTACAGGAAACATCTACACCTAGGTAATCAAATATGTGTTGGTTATAATACTTAAGTAATCAAATTGTTGGTAATCAAATTGTTGGTAATCAAATATGTGGTAAATAATTTGAATTAAGTAGTTAAGACTTGTCCTGCCAGACAAAATTATTGGTAATCAAATTATATTTGTTGGTAAATAATTTTAAGAGTGGTGGAACTCCTCGATTGAACTTGTGAGGAAAATTATCTTGGAGAATAAGTGTCCTGACTATGAGACAACAACAAATATGTATTCAACAACATATTAGATATTATGGGGACTAGGTGCGAAAATAATTATACACCTTCAATTACCAAGTACTATAGTGATGAGTGGCTTAATGAAAACCATCCAAATTCCATCATTTAATAGGATATATTAGGACAAAGCAATCCTTGAGAGGTGGAGAATGGATTTGTAGAGTTTTCCACTAAACTTGATATTTTTAGATGTTATAACATGATAGGGACATGGGACTAAGAAGGTATATGATTAATGGGAAACACATGGGGTAGCATACACTATTTTACAATAAGTCATCAAAAGGTTCCTTTCTTAGGTTAGATCATCCTTTTGTTACAAGAGGAATTGGTGCACATATGAGAACGTGAAAACTTTGAAAAACAACCATCTTGAATATAAGATCAAGGTAAAAATGTTACCCATACTGCATGTCATCGATTATAACCTTCCCAACATTATAGAAACAGAAGCTTCATACATAGGATGGGGATGAGTTTTAAAACAGGTAATAAAACCTAAAGAAGAGGAAATAGTCCAATTTGCATCAGGAACTTGGTATAAAACTGAGCAGAACTATGCCACTGTCTATAAAGAAATCCTTGTAGCACTGAGATGCATAGATAAGTTCCAAATTCATTTGTTGAACCATGACTTTATCATAAGAATAGAATGCTCTAGTCTTCCATTTTTGCTAAACAACACACTAAAAATTGCAACAACAAAAGTAAAGTTAGAAAGATGGCAAGCATTGTTTTGATGTTATAACTGTACTGTTCATGAGCACATTTATGGGAAAGCAAAAAGCATTCCTGACTTTTTAACAAGAGAATATTTGACACAGCGAAGTATGATGTTAATTTTTCACAAGCGAGCCTGAAGTAAGCAAGCCTGAAACAAGTGAGATTGGTGCAAGCGAACCTGAGGCAAGTGAGCGTAGAAGGTCAAAGCGGAATCCAGTGGGCCCATAAACCACAAGTAAACATGGAAATCTTTGCTTGGACCGAAGGAAAACATCAGATCTATAAAATTAATGATAATATGAGTTGGTTGGATTATATGCAAACATGGAAACCTAGGTGGGATTTGAGACATACTGAAGTATTAGATGCTAACTTACAGGGATCTGACGCTTTTATTAGACTTGTGCCAGAACTCAGAAGAATGCCTATGGGATCCAATATTGTACCAGAGATGATTTACAACAACTCCCTGAGAAAAGAAGTTGATGCAAGCAATTGGTTAACACACCTCTACCATGATCTTAACTTAATCACGACATAGGTCTCTACACATCAGCCCAAGCTACAACTAGACCATCAATACTAATGTATTAACCGGATACGTTCTTTGAAAGCATGGCCACATCAAGATGCTAGTCTTTGGTTTCCAAGTACTACACACACTTATGAAAAATATAAAAAATTATGGTGGCAATTCTTGAGAAAAGAAAATACAGATAGAACATATTATACCATGCTAAAGTTTGGACTTCAAATTACACATGATATCCATGAGGATCTAGCTACATTATACGTCATCCCTGATTGGATGAGAGACTATTGGTAGTCATTCGACATTAACCTGACAGCATTAGAACCAGCTGTTATTTATAATCTAAAACAGGACGTTGGAGAATCTCTCAAACAAGTCAAAGATATTTTGCAGATAAAGATTACTACAGATCAAATCCTTGAGTACTACATTAAATACAAAGAACAATGGATTGTCAAAACCCACATAGATGTCCACATGCATCATAATAGACGTGTGGTCCTGAGGTCTATTTAATCAAAGGCATGGAGGACTGAATCCAACGCCTTTCGAGAAATATATGGTCCCCCATACTCCAATGATTTGTAAATATCTCAAAAGTATTTGGCTATGAGTGGGGCCTTGTTGATGCCCTGAAAATCGCAGCACCAATCAGCAAGGTATTCTCCCTAGTAAGCAAGCCCAATTAGATTGCTCACCGTTCGGAGTGGGGAATCCGTCCAATTAACAACCCGGTTACTGTGTAATATTTTAAAGATTTGTTTTACTTTGCACCGGTTGCGGCCTAGTCCACCATTTATGTATTTTTATTTTAAAAGATGATATGCATGTGCATTAATCTAAATGCAAGCTGTAAACAAATCCAATCTAAAACTGTTTTAAGCAAATCTAATCTATCCTCATAAGGAGCAAATTTAAAGGATGAGTAATAAACTGGAAATGCAACCAATAACTTCACAGATAGCTGTTAAATTGAATAGAAGCATTTACAACAGAAAATAAAAATGATCAAAGATAGCTTTGATAGAGATAAACATTCTATTACCCATTTAACACATAAATTTTGCAAGGAAATGAAATCATTCATAACAGAGAATTAATTCACAATAGCTAGGAAAGATTTCACAGAAAATGTATGAAAGATGCAGAAATAGTTCATCAATTATCCAACACAATCCCAAGCAAAATGTTGTGCCGGCTTCCACAGGCCAAAACGATTTTCTTATTCATGTAGCAGAAATAGTTCACGTACAAGACAAAATGTCCTTTCACCTGCCAAAAGTCCTTTCACTATCTTCTATTCATCTATATATAGCCTTACAAAATTCTCCAAGAGCTGCCACCTGTGCTCTAACCCCCCTGATTCTTTTAATTTGTCTTTTAGTGCCCATTTTACAAAAGTAGAATAAATCCTCAAAATATTTTACAAAAGCAAAGGGGAGAAAAACTCCAGCTGTCTTTAACATTTAAAATATATGGGCAAAAAAAATGCTCCAGCCTTTAATCAGAAAATAGGAAATGTCAAATCAGCTCTTTGTTGGCACTTCTACTGCAGCTGGCACCACTACTGCAATTGGTGCTTCTACTATTGCTATTCTGCTTGCTTCTGCTATGTAATAATTCTACTATTCTATTGCTATTCTACTATTGCTTCTACTATTGCTATTGCTATTCTGCTTGCTTCTGCTTCTACTTCTACTATTGCTATTCTAAATTCAGATGTATAAGCCATAAAAGTATTAAATTGAGAGGCCACCCTCTCTCATCCATGGTATTTGGTAGCACATAGTTTTGGCCCATGGTATGGTCTCAAGACACATTGTAATAATGCTATATAAAGGCCTAGCAAGCCTTCTCATAATAACAAGTTGCTCATTTCGTTTCTCTCATATTTTCTATCGTTCATTGTGAAATTAATTAGATCTGAGTGACTTATTGGTAATTAGTTTCAGAGGTGGGGCTCATCCTTGAGCCTCACCTCCCATTCGCTTCATATGTTTTTGTTCATGCTTATTCTCATGCAAGATTAGTGTTTTTCATGTGAATTTTATGACAGATTTGCATGCTTAATCTCCTCCTCTCTCAGCATTCAAGCCTTCCGGTTCTCAGCTCCCAAGATCTGGATCAATGTGTGTGAACAAATGCTTTCCCAGTGCAATGGTGAAGATCTTCTGCTGTCAGCACGTCCATTTTCTTCACATAATCCATCTCCGCGCTTGGAATCTCATCTTTCAACATGTTTCAACTCTTGCTTCTAGGACCTCCTCGCCAGCTGATTCGAGCTCGGACACCTTTAACTTCTTGTCACCTCTCGGCATTGCGCTTTAAAACTGGTAGCAACCATGCATGAGTAGGCAGATGATAAAAAATAATGAAAACTAAACATTGAAATGAAAGTTATCACCACAGCAAGCACATCCTAGATGAAATAGTACTAGCCAAGACAACTTTCAACTTAACAAAACCGAGTGACAATTGAGGCTCAACTCGCCGAGTTGGGCCGACGTTGAGGACAAACTCATCGAGTTGGGCCGACATTGTGGATGAACTCGCCGAGTTGGGCCGACGTTGAGTACAAACTCGCCGAGTTGGGTCGACATTGCAGACGAACTTGCCGAGTTGGGCCAGCGTTGTAGATGAACTCGTTGATTTGGGCCGACGTTGTGGACGAACTTGCCGAGTTGAGCCGACGTTGCAGATAAACTCGCCGAGTTGAGCTGACATTGCGGATGAACTCGCCGAGTTGAGCCAACGTTGCAGACGAACTCACTGAGTTGAGCTGACGTTAAGGCTCAACTCGCCGAGTTGGGCCAACATTGAGGCTCAACTCACCGAGTTTTTTTTTTTTTTTTAACTTAAGAAACTTTGCTCTCTTTAGAAAACTAAGTAAGAAAAAAGGCCCTTTTGATGGGGCTTGACTTCTAAGCAAACTTTTTAGAAAAATAAAAGCAGGGGACCTAATATTTACAAAAAAATGGGGGGGGGTGTTGCAACAATAACAGGCCTGTCCATTCAAATTGTCATAAATATTGAAAAGAAAGTCTTTGTAACTATGTCATGATAATATAAAGAAAGCCCTACTTTTCTCCGTGTCAATATGATTGAAAATCTATGTTATGCAATAAATACCCTAAGTCAAGATTACAAGTAATTTTCAAAAATCAGCATTAGTTGGGAGTAGGACTGAAAGCTACCATTTTTCAAAACAACTTACATGTTTACGGTTCCATTGTTGCTTGATTCAATTACTTTCAGTCATCTAAGAAGACCATGCTTGATTACAAAACTACCCATGTCTTTCCAATATTCAATGAGTTCATCCTTTTCCTTAAGAATATTTCATTTTAGATTTTGAACAAGATTATACAAGTTCCACAACATTATATAAAATATTTTTTTTGAAGATTTGTGAACACTTATTAACCACCTAAAAGATCTTACTTTTGAAAGTCATAAAAGTGTTTAGAAGTTTTCCATAATGGTTAGTTATTTTTATTTCATATTATTATTGTTAAATATAAATATCTTACTAAATGTGAGTGTACTTCAATTACCAAGTTGATGAACCCAAACTAATGGGATGAAAGAGACTTGAGGGCCATGACGACAAAGCTGATAGTTGGATGGTGTGATATGGGACTCAAGACCCAAAGTAGCAATAAAAGACAGCTCATGATTGCGTGAATTTCTACTCATAAGAAATATAAAGTGATCGTCTTCCTCATCACTTGAATGCCTACATGTTGAGAAAGGGAATGAGGATCAAGTAACGTTATAAAAGGTGCTACACATCACCTTTTAAGAGGCACTATTGTTAAATTTTCAGAATTTACTTCAATCTGATCTAGGATCTTAACTAAGAGAACAACATGTACAGCAAATCTACAGCATATCAATCATGGACACGATAATGCAAGAACACAAAAGACACAGAGTTTACTTGGGAAAAACCATAAAGGTGAAAAACCCCAATAACTTCCTCAGAGATAGAGAAATGATACAACCAGAATATAAGAGATAGTCTTCTCCTAGCAGCAGAACCTCCTCCTCCACAAGTGCGCCACTCTCCACAGTGTGAGTGAGAGAATAGAATGTGTAAAATGAGAGAGACACACTCTCTATTTATACACTAACTTGACTTGACCTTTACTCAACTAGGTCAGCCTCAATTTAACCACTTAACATAATGCTGACTGGGCCGACCCCCACTAGGGTGGTATAATAACCCTTTGACCCACATGGCCGACCCCCAATAGGGTGGTATAATAACCCTTTGACCCACATGACTTATACAGGGCCGACCCCAACAAGGTGGTCTAATAACCCATCAAGTATAAGTTACGACACTTACAATATAAATGATGACACTTCCGTATAGAGGAATAATAACATCTCTATAGGAATACAATATACATATATGTGAAATACATTCCGAAGTTACATATACATCAACACTCCCTCTTAACTAGGAAGGTATTTCTCGACACAGGTCTTCTAGCACAAGTCTTCTTCTCTGGATCATCGTCACTGGATAATCGTCATCGAGTCATCATCATCGTCACTGCTGCTGCTATCTCAATCAATCTTTGAATCTACTCGTCATAGGAAGTTCTACAGAGCCAGTCCTTTTTCATATTAGATGTAGGCCCACCACCAACAAGTCTTCGTCATCACTGGCCATACTGTGGAATCCTCAGGAGTTATTACGTGCGTCACAAAACCTCAAAAGAGCATCCCAGGTTGTTACGAGCACATGGCTCTACCTATAGGATCTCCCAGGGCCATATTATATGTGACCTCACCACAAAACCTCGCAAGAGAATCCCAGGCTATTACGAGCACACAGCTCTACCTATAGAATCTCCCAGGACAGATTATATGTGGTCACCACAAAACCTCGCAAGAGCATCCCAGGCTGTTACGAGCACACAACTCTACCTATAGGATCTCCCAGGGACAGATTATATGTGGTCATGGCAAAACCTCGCAAGAGCATCCTAGGACTTATTACGGGCACACACCCCAACATATCGGATCTCCCAGGGACATATTATATGCCATAGGACAAAACCTCAAAAGAGCATCTGCCATATATCCCAGGGCCAGATTATATGCCATATGCAAAACCTCGAAATACTATCTGTAGATCTCCCAAGGCAAAATTATATGTCCTCCCAGAGCAAAACCTCGAAAGAGAATTTGCCAGATATCCCAAGGCCAAATTATATGCCATAGGAAAAACCTCGAAAGACTATCTGCAAATCTACCAGGGCCAAATTATATGCTCATCTGCACAACCTGATCCACGGCCATAGAGTATCAACCTGATACTCACCATGCATCATCCTGATGTACACATGATCATCCTTATCATCATCAATGCAACATCCTACTGCATGTCATCTGGAGCAACATCCTGAAGCTCGTCATCCACGATCATCCTTATCATATCATGCATCTACCTGATGCATACCAAGTATCTACCTGATACAAATACAAATACATGATACATATCATCATACATGATCCACCTGATCATACAATGTATCCACCTGATACATATACATATACATGGTCCAAGCATCCAACATGATGCATATACAAAGTACATACAAATGATCCTACTAATCATATCCAACATCCAACATGATGCATACATACATATAAATGATCCAACTGATCATATCCAGCATCAACCATGATGCGTACATACATATAAATGGTCCAACTGATCATATCCAGCATCCAACATGATGCATACATACATATAAAAATGATCCAACCGATCATACAAAGCAGAAACCAGAACATCATCCTGATGCTCATCATCCAGCGCTTACATCCACAGCCATGTGAAGGATCCTCCTTCCAACATGCTTGGAATGGCTTCAGCAAATGTGTCCATCACTTCTTCCTCGAAGTGTCATCAATATGAAGAACGCCAAGCCTCTCCCTGAAGTAATCGAACTTCACCCTAGCTAGTGGCTTCGTCAGCACATCTGCAATCTGCTTGTCCGTCGCAATGTATAGGAGCTTCACAGCTCCTCTCTGCACCATATCCCTGATATAGTGATATTTGATCTCTATGTGTTTCGACCTGTCATGAAACACTGGATTCTCGGACAGCTTCACACAACTCTGGTTATCACAAAAGATACCAGTAGCATCCAATGGGAGATCAAATAACTCAGACAGTAGCTTTCGTAGCCATACTGCCTCACAACTAGCTGAACAGGCTGCAACATACTCTGCCTCAGCTGTACTCAGTGCTACGCAGGACTGCTTCCTACTAAACCAAGAGATCACACCTGATCCCATACTGAAGCAGCATCATGTGCTCTTCCTATCTGCAACACTGCCAACCCAATCTGAATCAACATAACCCTGCAGGTTAAACTTTTGATTCGCTTCATACTTGAGCCCATAATCCATTGTACCCTTCAGGTACCTCAAAACATGCTTTACTTCAACCAGGTGAACACTCCTCGAATCCATCAGGAACTGGCTCAATGTGTTCACAGCAAAACAAATATCCGATTTCATGTTCGTCAGGTACATCAAGGACCCAATCATCTAACGATACATAGTGACATCAACTGGTTTAGATGAAGCATCACACAGAAGCTTTAGGTTCAATGCCATAGCCTCGCAGTCCATCATCCCGAACCTCTTCAGGATCTCTACTGCATACTTCCCTTGTCCAAGGAAGATTCCATCTGCACTCTGCCACACCTCCATACCTAGAAAATGGTGCATCATACCCAATTTATGCACATATATGACTCCCTGTCATGTGTCTCAGAACCAAGTGGCTGCTCCACATACACTTCTTCTTCAACTACACCATTCAAGAAAGCTGTCTTGAAATCCATCTGGTGTATCTTCTATTTCATCACTTTTATATTTCTCTATGCTGCCATCTGCAGCATGCTTGATCTTGATAGATCCATATGGAAGTCATAACAAACTTCCCTTCAGGTCTTGGGACTACATCCCAAACATCATTCTTCATGATCGACGGATCATGGCATTCTTCCCATATCCTGGGAACTTCAATATCTTCAATAGATAATTTTGTTGCTGAACAAATGTTGTAGTTCTTCTTTTGTAGGTGATGGCATACGATCTTTCCTACACAACAAGTTAAATTGCATGATTAGAAAACATCTCATAGTTTTCAAAACAAATTCTTACACATAAATAAATATGTCATACAGTCATGCAATTATCTTAGCCAATGCTTCAATACAACATTTATCCATATCCCGTAAGTTTCTAGATGCCTTCCAATCTCTACCAGAACATTGTTAAGAGTGTGCATAACTCCCAACATGTCAGCAAAGAGGTTTCATTCTAGATAAGTAGCAATGGAATGTTGTACAGTGCCATAGGCCACTTACCCATGCATATTAGTAGTATACTATTCATCAATGCAACTATTCTAATATGCATAATACACAACCTAATTCTAGGAACATCAGTATATACATTATTGAACAGTGTTATTTAAACAATAAAATATGCAAGTAATGACAATTCAAATACTTATCTTTGTTTGTTTGTTGGGTTGACTCCCTCTCATTCTTTGCTTCTTTTCTGCAACTCCATTCTTATGTGGATTGTGAGAAGTGGTCAACTCCCTCTGAATATCTGCATCCTTCCAGAAACTACTGAAGTGTGCTCCTTTGCTTTCTTGCAGGAACAACTGGAGTGTGCTCCCTCTTGATCTTTGCTTCCTGGATTACATGTCCTTGAACTTACATCCATCCTTAATCGCTATGCATGCTTATTAGTATCATCATTGTGTTATCATTGAGGTCTCATACATAATCACACATTTATTAGTATAATCTTAATACTATCAAAACACAATAATCTTAAACATGTATATTCATGATCATTCACAGATAATAAACATTAGTATTCAAGGTTTCAGGGAAGTCTTCTTTTACTCATACACATTCTTATTTGATCATAGGACTCTTCTGGTTAGTTGAATCATCAATCAAGATAAAAGATATAATATGCATAAAACCCATAATTATTCAAACCTATACCTTCATGATTCTTCTGGTTAGTCATATCATCAATTATGGTAAGAAACATAATATGCGTACAACCATGATTATTCAAACCTATGACTTCATGAATAATCATTATCAACAATACAACAGTATAAGATCCTAACACAAGGTAGGATTCTAGCTTGATATAAGAAAAACATACCTGGATTAGCATGCTAGCTAGTTATGTCTAACATACCCGCATAATGTCTACTGGTTCTCTTCAGTGACTTGTGCTAGTAACATGCATGTCTCATAAGTTAACCATTGTAGAACCAAGCTATACATACCTCGAAAGTAGATCTTCTATGTGATCTATGACAATGGATGAATCTTTGGCTTCATGTCACCATGAGCATATGTTCTTGAAGTAGAACATGATTTGACTTTCTTGGTGTACCTTTTGTGTTAGCAAACAACATAAACCTCATACAACATCGCAATGCATTAGTACAATCATAAGTGTCAAAACCTTAATCAATGAATATCTTCTATTAAGGTGATATGACAAGTCCAGTAATTAATCAAGATTGTAATGTAATGATATGAAGACAAACATATGATAAACTTAACCATGAAACATACCTGTCAAGACTACTTGTAATCTTCTTATGGAAGGCCTTAGCCTCATCTCCCTCTGAGACAGGAACTTCTTCACTTATGCAGGTGATCAATCCATCTTCTTCTAGGATTAACCCAATCCACTTGATTTGCAAGAACTCGACCTGGAGCTGGATTAGGGTTTGTCAAAGAAACCCCAAAAATTCAAACTTTAAATTTCAAACTTCCGAAAGGATAGAAATATGCACCTTGATGAGCTGATCAAGTTGGTATATTCAGAATTTGAAAACTGCAAAGTTTCACCCCTCAAAATTGCCTTTTAGATTTTCGGATTCACTAGGGAGGACCCTGAATTAGGGTTTGAGTTTCCAGGAGCTTCACCCAACCAAAATATTTGATTCAAAACTCTAAGCTTCGATTTTTCTGAGGAGCTTCCAACCGTGGTCACAGATTTCCAAAATTCCAATTTTTGCAAAAGCCCTAATTTTCCATCTTTCCGATCAAAGTCCTGAACTGGGGTTTGATCAAGCCCGGCCTTCTACCCAACCAAAAAATATGATATTGGTCTCTAAATTTCCATTTTTATGAGTAGCATCCAACCGTGGTCTCTGATTACAAAAATTCCAACTTTCTCCAAAGCCCTAAATTTCGGAAGCCATGAATGAAGGTACTAAAAAATAATTCTGTTTTGACAGAAATATGTACCTGATTGTTTCTGGTGTAACTCCAAACTTTTCAATCCACAGGCTCTAAAAAGTTTTCCCGAGATATCCCGACCTGTTATATTTCCATCCCGACAGATCTGACCTCAATTGGATTCTCTGAGAGAGAGTTATGCCAAGTGTCGCAACGTGACCTGTTTATGGGATAATACAGGAGAGCGAACTTGTACAGCGTGCCACATGTCACTATTTCAACTTCGGCCTCTGAAAACGTTTTCTAAGATAGCTCGACCTGTCATATTTCCATCCCGATAGGTATGACCTCAATTGGATTCTCTGAGAGATATTTATGCCAAGTTTCGCAGCGTGACCTGTTTATGGGATAATACAGGAGAGCGAACTTGTACGGCATGCCACGTGTCACTGGTTCAACTTCGGCCTCTGAACAATTTTCTTGATATCGTACAGTCTGTGTACTACCTGTCACTTTTTACGAAATTTCATTTGGAGCTTCCTAGCCCAAGTTATGACCTTTTTCCCAAGGTCACTTGATTTTGACTCAGATCTGGAAGAGGCAGAAACCCTATATTGTACAGATCATAAATCACAAAGTACAACGAATTAGAGGTTGTCCTTTGGAAAAAAAGGTACATGGGGATCTGATATTCGGCCTATAAAAGTTTCCGATCCGAAAACTTTGCCAAAACAGATTTATAGCAAAAGTGCTACGCTGACTCGTTTTCGCTATATCAAGCCCTAGCATCGTAAGTGCAACAAGTGTCATACATGCGATATCATGCCTTCTTTCAGGCTAGCTCTGATCCCATGTTAAATTTTCAGAATTTACTTCAATCTAATCTAGGATCTTAACTAAGAGAACAACATGTACAACAAATCTACAGCATATCAATCATGGACACAATAATGCAAGCACACAAGAGACACAGAGTTTACTTGGGGAAAACCATAAAGGTGAAAAACCCCAATAACTTCCTCAGAGATAGATAGAGAAATGATACAACCAGAATATAAGAGATAGTCTTCTCCTAGCAGCAGAGCCTCCTCCTCCACAAGTGCGCCACTCTCCACAGTGTGAGTGAGAATAGAATGTGTAAAATGAGAGAGACACACTCTCTATTTATACACTAACTTGACTTGACCTTTACTCAACTAGGTCGGCCTCAACTTAACCACTTAACATAATGCTGACTGAGCCGACCCCCACTAGGGTGGTATAATAATCCTTTGACCCACATGGCTGACCCCCAATAGGGTGGTATAATAACCCTTTGACCCACATGACTTATACACGGCCGACCCCAACAAGGTGGTCTAATAACCCATCAAGTATAAGTTACGAAACTTACAATATAAATGACGACACTTCCGTATAGAGGAATAATAACATCTCTATAGGAATACAATATACATATATGTGAAATACATTCCGAAGTTACATATACATCAACAGCTATGTCTTGCGGTCGAATCTAAACTTTTTTCCTATGGTGCAGGTAGAACCAAACAGGTATTTGTCAGATCTGTCTTCCTCGAGCGAGGGGAGTTTAGGAAGGCTAGAGGAAAGTGAGACATCCAATATGTGTAGAAGAGTTGTTTCAACTAGATGTCAAAAGACCAGAAGAAAATTCCATAAATGTAATGAATTTTTTCACGATCAAGGGGGGTCATGTTCCTATGATGATGAGACAATAGACGATGTTGAGGTGCCCTTGAGGTACAGACATTTAGTGAAACAATGGGTACCCAAGGATCGTCCTCAATCGAACACATATTTTTGTGTGAATGAGAGGATATATCGAATTGCACCGTCGTCAATACATGGTTTCGGGTTCTTTTGCATGGATGGCATAAAGGTCCCTTACGGCACATGTAAAGAATTGATGGAGTATTTTGGACCCTATTACAACTACAAAGATTGGATGTGCCTGGTCCAATATACAAAAAGTATGTGTAGATCTGGATTGTCAGCAAACTATTTACAGTTGAAAGACAAAAATCAAAATAAAGGAGCAACGTTGTACATGGACGGAAGGCAAAAGCCACAGGGAATATTGTGGGGTTTATAAACAGTACACAACCAGGGTCTACAATTAAGCAACCAAACTGCGAATTTGAGGGGCATGAAGGAAACTGTGTTTTTGTAGTTGCCATTAAATCAATATCTGCAAGAGAAGAGTTGCTTATTAATTACAATTTGAATCAAGTAGATACAAACAAGGTTACTATGGGAGTGGTACATATAACATTTTACCCAACCTTTTATTAATGATTTTAACATCTTAAGGATTTTTTGTTAGTTTATTTTGTTTAAATTTTCCATATTTACTTTGCAGGCTAGTTATCGGGATAAATCCCCACCAGAAGATGGTCGAAGCAGTACATCTTCCTCGAGGGAGAAGGTATACATCTTTGTAATAGTACAAATATAATAAGAAAAAGAGTTTTTTTTGCTTTTTTTTTTCATTATTAGTATATTGGTTTCGTTTATGTAATGTTATCTATATTTGATGCAGAATGTTGATCGGGAAAGCCACCCGAATGTTCATCAGACGACAACAGTCTTGGGGCAACAGGTAAACTTGATTGTAATTGTACAATTTAAATATGTCAAAATGTTTTCTCATTATATTAATGTTTCAATGAATATTTTGGTTTCGTTTACGTAATTTTCTCTATGTTTTTTATGTAGTCCGGTTCTGCAAGAGTCACAATACCCTCGACGCAACAAGTATACATCTTTGTAATAGTAAACATGTATTATGAATAATAGCTTTTAATCGATGTGTTTTTTCATGAATAGTTTTGGATTCGTTTAGGTGACTTTCACTATGTTTTTTATTTAGGTACATGTAAGGGGCAACTCCCAGATATTAGCAGATTAGGGAAAGTCACTTATGACCATCAATCCGATGAGTGGATCACGATCCTCTAGGTTGCAGGTATAATTCATTCGAATTATACCAATATAATACGTAGCATAATGTTTATTTTGTTATGTATTTTTCATGTGTATACTAGTTTCGTTGTGATAATGTTTTCTACTTCTCTTTTGCAGGGGCCCAATGATCGGGGCAAGTCCACAGCTATGGATCAGACGACACCATCGTCCAGGCACTAAGTAAACCTAGTTGTAATTTTAGGAATATATCATGATAGATATGTTTTTATAATACAATTTTAGGAATCTATCATGATAGAACTCAATAGTATTTTATATATTTTTGTTGCAGCCCAGTGAATTGCTATTTGAAACAACATCGCAATAATATTCAGTAGATCCTGAAGTGGCTGAGATGCTTAAATATTCCTACATAATTGGTGAATCGACAAACCCGTTTAAGATGATAGAAAAAATGTTGAATAAATATAGTGTGGAAATCATTGCTTTGCTAATCAAGGTTCCGCGGACAAGCCAGATTATGGCAAGGATTGAATTTTTGGAACGGAGATCTAAATCCTTGTGAGTAAGTTGAGGAATCTTGAATCATAAAATAATTCATTTATAACTTTATAATTTTCTCTTTTATATGATAGTACAGAATGTATAAGACGTGGTTTGTATTTACAGAATTATCAAACACCACACAATAGTGGTCAAGGCGGTGTTGACCCCAGCAAGGCTCGTGGAGAGATGTGGCATCATGAGAAAACAACTCCACATGCATCGTCTCCTTCGCCATTGTTGTCGACTGAACAGTCGCCAACACATTCTGACACACCATGGACCCCAACTTCGAGCGCACTAGCCACCAATGATCAACGCACACTGGATCGTCTAGAAGAAGTGGTCGACATCGAGAATCCTAGTAATATCGATATCGCCCTAGGTGCATTTCTAGGATCTTCCTGTGTCACTAGAACGGGAAAAATGGAGGAAACATTTTTGGTGGATGAAGATCTCTTCCCAATAAATATTGAGAAGATCCTAGGTAATTAATATACGTTGATCAAGTTAGTGTTTATAATTTCATTGTAATATACCGATAAAACATTTTTTTTCAACTAATTAGGATCATGGCATGATCATTTTGTAGGAAATGATGTTTTCTATAAACAAATGAATGACGCGTCCTTGGAGATATTCGGACCCACCATCTGAACAAGGTGGGATAGACAACCGAATTTTTTAAAATATGAACTCGCTAATCGGTTGGTTGGCCTGTTTGGTGACAAGACCTTTAATCAAGCCAAGGTCCTGAAAAAGGCTGGACAACATATGAAGGTTGTCTAAGACCAATATAGGACCCACCTGGAAAAAAACCATAGGTATGAGCACCCTCCAATGATTCCAGCAATGGAGTGGAAATCTCTAGTGGAAGATGGAAAGGAGAGGGTTCAGAGAAGAGAAGGAAAGATACCACTAGGCACAGGGAGATATGCAATAATTTATGCAATGTAATTCTAAACCTTATTATTATTGATTTCTATATCGAACTTGGAACATCTAACGTATTTCAACACTTGCATAGGCTGTCAGACACATCAAAGGCCACAAAGCAAAGACTAGAAAAAATATGTCAGCACAAGCTTGGGCCTGGTGGTTATTTGAATTTGGTGGCAGAAATTGTAAGTTTCGAAAAACCAATGCATACAAATAATAAATTGCAAATTATTTTTCGTTTTATTGCACCGCAAAATGTTAATTAACGACGTTATGCAAATATGCAAGTCGGCCGATTCAATGAAGTGGCCACTGAGGAAGACATGAAGCTTGGCTTCCAGCAAGGCTTTAGAGCTGTTGTTGAACGCCGAAAAAGATTCTTTGGGAAAACACAGTCTTCTGGTACCAATCCATCTGGTGCACAGGTATATAGAATCTATATACTTTAATGAAGATTTATTGCTTGTGCAATTTATTTGTTATAAATACTTGACAAAAAATATTGACTTTGTTTGGAGCAGGAAAGAAATAATCCCCCTAATGTCAAGGAGGGACAACAACAAATCGAAGATCATGCTTCGAATCCTAGTAATGAATTTATTCATATGCTACAATTTTATGTATAGCATTGCAAATGGTGAACATTAATTGTAGTTCACCATATTTCAACTACAGAACATGTAGAGGGTGAAACTGTACAGGTTGAGCCTGGACAAGAACATGAACAACATGATGTGGCCACACCAGGTAAAAAACACCTTTGTAATGTTTTTTTTAAATGAAATACTTGTCATTACAATAGCAAAATACAACGATGTAACATTTTCACATTGTTGCAGTAAATCCGAACCCCTTGCCACAAAATCCACATCTGAATCAACACTCTAGGATGCAGACATCAAGACCAGTGCCTGATGAAGAACCAAGAACCAGAGGAGAAAGTACAGATCTAGATGGTCTTCTTATAGATTTTGTACAAGTACAAAAGAGAAGAAAAACTAAAAGGAAGTGACTAAAAAAACGTCGTCTAATTATTTTTTATAATAATATATCGTCCATGATTTTTGGCCTAATGAATGAATGAATGCTTTAATGGTTTAATGATTCAGTGTAGTAAACGGTTACCTTTATTGAAGGTCGTTTTTTATTGAACGAATGTGTTGACTAAATGAATGAATGGTTTATTGAATGTTATCTTTTATTGAATGGATGTGTTGATTGAATGAAGCAATGGTTGAATGAATTTTAGCCTTTATTGAATGAATGGTAGATGAAAGTTCATGATGAAATATGGATGAATTTGCACATATTTGTTTTTTTCAAGTACATGCATTGGGTATGGGGAATTGAGAGTGATGTGAGGGGGGGGAGGGGCCATAAGAGCTTCCACCTTCACTTGGTTGGCCCTATTCAGTAGATAATATTAAATAATTCTTTAAATAGAGAGGAGCTTAGTGAATGGCTACGATGTTGGCTTTCTACAACCCACTCGTGTGTCATCTAAATTTTGACAATTTCTTGGAGCTTGTCGTGATGTTTGGTTGCTCCTCATAACCAATTTCGGGTTTCTAGATGATGAAAGATCAATTGAGTAACTATTTGTGGAGTATAGTGAGATCTTGTTTGTAATGGGTTTGTTGATTCGACATGAAACTCTGTATGAAGATGAAGTGGCCAGTACTGGAATAATATCAGTGCTAATTGATGTCCTCCGAGATAAGCAGGAAAAAGTGAGATTGTTTTTCATGACAACACTAAGTGAGCTTTTGTTATACATCTCCACTCAAAGTGATAATTATCCAAGAGTTGTTATTGGTCGGAAAAGTCGAGCAAAAGATGGGTGAGAATCATCATCTACCTATAAGGTTAGATATAACTAAAACCTTTTTTGATGTTTATATATTCTGATAGAATTGATGCACTTTTGATTTTTTTTGCAGGATTGAAATATGTTCACATGTATTTCAATTGATATGTTCTAGCTTCAAACATTAACTAACACTTGGTACTTGTGATAGGTTCCTAGTGCATTGTGGAAATCCTTGAAGATGGGTTGAAATCCTAGCATCAAATGCTAAGTAAGAAACGATCTATGAAACCCTGCCTAGCCAAAAATACTTAGATGATTTGTAAAAAATACAAATTTGAAATCCCTTGGCTCTACAAGAAGGCAATGTCACCACATTGTAGTCACAAAAAGTCATGCCACTAAAAGTCTCTAGACTATTGTTGAAGAATCAAATATGGAAACACTAGTTATGTTGTGATAAAAAAATAGTATATCCAATAAAGTCTCTAAACCACTATTGAAAAATCTGGTTCGAATCCATGATTTTGCAATCACAAAAAGATAGTGATGTTACCAGCATGTTTGGTGATGTTGCATATTTAGATCCTTTTGTTGTTGGGAAGACAAGATGTAGGCTAGGCCAATTGTTCTTTCTTTATAGTAGCTAATTATTAGTGGATTGTGGTAATAGGCTTTGTTGTTTCTTCCTGGTTATTGGTGGATTGTGGCAATGAAAAACAGTTTGCAGTGTCTTCTTGTTAAGATTTTGTGTCAATGTGATTTTGGCTATAGCTTATGGCTTATATGATATTGAACACCATTGATTACCAATAGAATCCCTTCTTATAAAAGCTTCTAATATCTAACATGATATCTATTTATAATTAATTTTTTATAGTAAAAAAATATGGAATAACATTCTTTGTTCCTTGCAAGTTTAGTTAGAGTCAATATTCATGAGGATGAGTTGGCCCTTCGGTTCTTACTTCAATTGTAGTTGATGTGCCAGTACCTATTCCTACATGTTCTTCTCTTCCATGACTATCTTTGTTTTTTCATCTATGACTTCATTACATTCTAATTAGCCTCAAATTGCATCATTTAAGGTCTCATATTTCTGCTTCATCTAATTCAACTTTGTATTTGTAAAAATAATTATGTCAAGTATTCCTATCATAGGTTACCTTTGGAAAGAAGTGTATATCTGACCATTTCCAATTATTAGTATTTTTTTTTTTTTAAATACCATAAGGTCGTCGAATATTCGACGACCCGCCGAAGATATCCGACGACCACGCTGAAGCTATCCAATGTTCTTGCCATACCTCCGACGGCAAGGAACGTTGGACAATGGCCATTTGAACATGGAAATGTGGTCGGATAACTAACGACCACTCCGAAGCTATCCGACGTTCTTGCCATACCTCCTACGGAAAGGAACGTCAAATAATGACCATTTGAACATGGAATGTGGTCGGATATCCGTTGACCACGCCAAAGCTATCCGATGTTCTTTCCATACCTCCAACGGCAAGGAACGTCAGATATCGTCCATTTGAACATGGAAATAGCGTCGACTATCCGAAAACCATGCCGAAGCTATCCGACGTTCTTTCCATACCTCCGACAGCAAGGAATGTCAAATAGCCGCCATTTGAACATGGAAATGTCATTGGATATCCAACGACCACGTTGAAGCTATCCGATGTTCTTGCCATACCTCCGACGGAAAGGAACATTGGATATCGGCCATTCGAACATGGAAATTTCGTCGGATATTCGACGACCACGCCGAAGATATCCAATTAACTGTTAAGTGCTAGTTGTCAAATATATGACTTCCTGTTAAGTGATAGATGGTTGAATATCCGATTGGAAAGTGTCGTTGGATAACCGACGATCATCCTACCGTCGGATCTCTGCCGAATTTCAACCGACGTTAAAAAAGTATGAAATTTGTCAGATAGCCGACCACCAGATGTAGAAAATCCGACTTTTTGGCTTTCGGATTTTGGGTCCAAAAAACTTAGTGATATAGGTTAGATGTCATTTTCTACTGCATTATGCATTTGACCTTTGACCATTTTTCATTAACCCTAGGTGCGACCATGCTTTTTAACCAACACAGAGCCTTCACATTGCTATAGAAGTGTAGTTATTTGGCGGTAGGGCTTGTCCAAACATGGGTGCCCTAGTTAGATCCTTTTTATGTGTTTTGGCGTCGATTCCATTGTCTCTATTTAGGATTGGGAGTCCTTCGTAGTTACGCCATGATGTTACGATAAAGACTCATACTCTACTTTGTCTTATGCTGGCCATCTCCCATAAGGACTCCCCCATTTTTTACCAAATTGTGATTGCATTGCATCATCCTACTTGTCGCTTGAGCCTTGTGCCGGCTCCCACTTACTCAATTGTTATCTTGGTGCCTGAGCACTTTCCTTGTCAAGCCCTACAGAGCTTTCATTTTCCTTTCGCAATTTGATGACCTTTTGACCCTGAGGGAACACCTCCCTGAGTGTCCACATCCTGCATATGCTTCCTTGCATTGATCATAGGTATGTTCCACTGCTTGGGACTAGTTTGCTTGCTATTTGACACTCGTTCCCTCACTTGTTGTACTATAAGCAATTTTATTCTTTTTCAAGCTTTCAAAATATGAAAAAGACCAAAAAAATTTAAAAAAACTGAAAAAGCCGGACGGGAAAATTTTTAAATCTTCTTGTTGGCAGCTGTTGTGTCACCTTTGAACAGAGCATTCATTCCACTCCATTCATCATGAGTCGGGACTATAGTAGGACCTTA
Source organism: Larix kaempferi (assembly GCA_027924585.1). NCBI lineage: Eukaryota > Viridiplantae > Streptophyta > Pinopsida > Pinales > Pinaceae > Larix > Larix kaempferi. Next base: position 10,314,886 of record BSBM01000742.1, read on the forward strand.
GGAGCTGTACTCGTTTCTCAAATCATACTCCACCGGTTCATTAAGCTTCCAGTCATTATGGATCCCTTTGTTGATGCCTCCTGCATTGCACAGTGTTATTATCATCTAGTACTTGAGTCTATTCTACCTGAGTCTATCCATCTACTCATGCTCTTGTTCAAAGCAAGTCCTAAAACCAGAGTCACACACCCCTCAAATCTCTTTACTATTGCATGTCAGCCATCCTTATTGACTCAGTATGTTTCATCTGAGTTCTTCCAAATCTTTCAACGTAGTTGTTATCTCGTGCTAGTTGATGGGGGATGCCTTAATGCCCTCCTTCTAGCAAGTTTCGTTCCATCGACTTCAACTCATTTATCCCAGAATTTGAGACTTAGAGTTCGGTTGAGTACCTTGAGGCTTGCAGTCATTAGTGGTAGGTTCTCTGTCCATCGACAGTTTTGGGAATACATCAATGTCTCCTGATCGATGGATTCATCCTAGTGTTCGACCTCAACACATCTATTCATACTTTAATGATTGTACTCTATGCCTTGATGCCCATTTTCATTATCGGTGGGTTATCTCGTGTCTGTTAACTGTATACATCATTGACCGGTAATCAGACGATGTCACATCAGGTTCAACTTCAACACCTTTATTCACTTGATGGGAATTGCACTGTAGACGATTTGTGTAGAAGACCCTAAGCGTTAGTGGCATTCAATATGCTACTTATGATCATGACTATACTTATGAGATATCATTTCTCATCAGCAATTTGTACCTCCAGTTTGCACCAGTTGTTTCCTTTTCAGCATGGATACCATATCTTACTGTAGATGGATCATGGCTATGATCACCTATGACATATATTCATTATATACTGCCCATTTATGGCCATTGTATCATATTGTTGTATTGTACTGACATGTATTCAGAGATATCATTGTATTATGATGAGTGGGATACTCCTTCCAGTTGTATCTCCATCACTCCACTTCTGAGATTTATAATGTATTTTGGCCATCAAAGAATCTTCTCTGACCTCACACATTAGGGGGTATCTGTTATAGCGTATTTTTCCACCTTGTGGGCATCAGCATTTATTGGCCTTCAGTATCCATTATATTGACTCAGATTCATGATCTTCCCTTCAAGAACCAAATTTCCCTATTTTTGTTCATGTATGCTTGTTGTTCCACTATAGCCAGCATACACACAGGATGCACCTAATTAGCCCGCGTACATTGAGTTACATGGTAAAAGTCAGTAAAAACTCAATTTTTACTCCCAAAAAGCGGTATTAGGGTGACCTTTGGCCCTCCATATACCCAGAAACGACTCAATTTGTCCTTTCACCTACCTTTGGAAGGTTATATATTGAGCTCTTATGGTGTATGGAAGGGAGGAGAAAAGAGAGAGCACCATAACTCTAGTGGATTTTTTTCGTGACTTGAGTCTACACTTATTGATCCTTGTTGTTGTGAACTCCTTATGTTCACCTACCAAACTCCTTTCATAGTTTGATTTTTCCATTGTTTGGAGGATTGAAGTGATGGAGGCACAAGTGGAGGGACCTAGTTCTCGGTTCAGATTGGTTGCTGGCAAGAGGTTGTATTATGTACTTCTTGTTATTAATTAATGGAAATACTCATTTTCTCGTCCAATTGATGTTGTGAATGTTGTTTAAATTACATTGGGTTACATTTTCTTATGATATCATGGACCATTGCTATTGATTATGCTAATGTCTTTCACATATTATATGCACTTGCTTGTATTTTTTTTTTAGACTAACTTGCAGGTTCAAGTGTAGAAGGTTGAAAGCTCAATGGGGATCTACTTCAAACATCTAGTTGAAGGTTGGTCTTTTCTCCATTATCTTAGCATTGTCATTTATATAGCATTGTTTTGAGATTTGAGTAGTGTTCTGGCTGTCATCTGTCTGTTGTGGTCTACCCCAAGCCATAGGAATTTTTTCTCCGTAACACATGGCCATGGTGAAGCAACCTATACTTATTCTATAATTGTTTTCAACTAGTGTCAATATTACACTCATAGTTTATTATTCCCTATATAGAGTGTGTGTGGTTTTTTGAGATGTTATGCAGGGCCATTGAACCCTAGAAGCATATTTTAGGGCCTAAGACATTTGTTTTCATCCTTGGACCATATCACGACCTTCAAATCCATGCCTTGTGTGCAAAACCCCAAAGTAGTGACCATATCCCTCTTGTAGGAAAAAATTATCTTTATAAGATTGTCGGTGTTTCGAGACCTTGTACATGGGCCATGATCCCTAGAATCATTTATAGGTATAAGATATTCAGTTCTATTATTAGACCATATGCATGGTTTAGAGACCCTTATTTATTGTGTAAAAACTCAAAATACTAACAACATCTCATTCAAAAGCTAAGTATGCTCGCTACATGGCATGCTAGGTGTCTTCAGGCATTATGCATGGCCCATTATCCATGTGTTTTCATCTTTGGACTATACTTCGGTACCTTAGACATCTATGGTATAAATCCCTACACAATACATACAAAATGTTTTTGTCATCTACAATCCTATATGTGTTCTTGGTTTTCATGGTAAGATTAATTTAAGGATGTCCCAAAATTAATTAATTTGTTATACTTACTTGTGAATTAATTATTATTATCCTCCATTCAAAAAAATTACAAGAGGGGAAAATTATATATGTTGCAATCCTGATCTAGCCTAATATACCCCCACCTAAGTTACTACCTTAACATCACCTACTAAACCTTCCTAAACTAAACTACCTTAATATAACATATTCTACACTTACCTAAACTATTGACCTATCCTTACATTTCTCAAGCCAATGGTTATACTTAAATGAACCATACCCTATAGCCTAAGCCACTCCACTATCTAACCTACCCTACCAAACCTACCTAAAATTAGATCATATCTAGCCTATAAATCCTTACCTTAGTCTACCATAACCGAACCTACACAACCCTTCACCCTCCACTATCTAACCTACCCTACTATGGTTACACTAACCACATAACCTACTTTAACCAACCATACCTTGTCCAAAGTCAGTCTAATCTAATACTTTCTTATACTAAACTAAAACTACCATAACCTAGCCTAGACTACCTTAACCATAATCTATCATATACACTACCATGTCCTACCTTAAAGATTTGCATAATCCCTATAGCAAAATTTCCTAACCTAGCCTCAACATACATCATATATACTCCATTACCCTTAGCATCCTAACCTAATATAGCCTAAACTACCACAACCTCGCATACTAAACCTCTCTAGCATGGACTACCATGATATAACCTAGCCTACACTAACCTAAACCACCTAAGCCATCCTTAGTTTGTACCCTAAATCCTAGTTTGTATCCTAAACCCTATAAACCCTATTTTGTAACATATACCCTATTTTGTATTCTAAACCCTAAAAACCATACTTTGTAGCCACTAAGATACCATTGACAAATCATTAATATCAAATGCAATCTCACCATTGACCAATATGTAGTAGAAAACATGAACAATATGCCACCATTGATTCGAATGCTTAACGGTGGTTTTAGGCCCCAGAACTAATTATTCGACATGTATCCTTGAATGCCTACAGGGGGCTACTTGCAAATGGACCAGTACAACAAAAATCGTGCATCAGATTGCGAAACTGTTGATTCCATTGGATTCTTGGCATCAGATTACAGTTAGGGGTTCGTGACTCTTGCAAGTCCCATGGTCGGAGGTGCCTTTTATTCGGTCGGATAGGACACTACGGTTTTGTTCAGTGGAACACCTGCAAATTTTGCATTGGGGAATTCAAAAACCAAACCAAGTAGCATAATTGGGTTCCATCATCTCCCACTATTGTGTTTGGCTATGGTGGATGTGGTCACGATGCCCATGGTTTCCTATGAGATTTCAATTAAAAATTTATCCCCTTGTGCAAAATTAGCATTGGCCCTTACAAAGAAAAATACTAGTGATGGATATGGCATAATATGGCCATTTATGGGCAATTTAATCATGGTATAGGGGTTCCCTTGGGTGAAAACGAACATCTTGAATCCATTGGAATCGACGGTTTCACAATTCAAGTTACAGTTTCCATTCTATCGTCGGCTGAAAATCCCCCCCCTGGGGCCATTCAGGGTCAATTTCTGTATTTTCTCTAGGGGAACGAAATCCAAATTGGGTAGCATAGTTGGGTTATGTTAGCTCCCACAACTATGTTTGGCCATTTTGGACATGGTCATGTTTCTTACAGTTTCACAAGAGATTTCAATTCAAAATCGACCCCCTTGTGCAAAATCAGCATGGGCCAATAACAAAAGGATGTACACTTTCTAACCATCCTACTAGCCTTTGTATCCATGGTTGGTTTATCCCTACCAAAACACACTTGTAGGATGTCATGGAACTCAATTCTGCTATCTGATTCGAATCCTATACCCTCAACACAAATTGAACAGGTGGCCTTGAAGGCCTCTAGGAGATGAGATGCAACTAGCCATAGAACGATGAACATGGATCATATCGATGAACTGTCAACTCTGTTGAAAACAAGAAGTCAGACAATGACAGCCTCTCCCCTGGTTCCATGGCCCAGAGCTCGTCATTTTCGACAATTTCAGAAACTAGGGTTTCCCTGAGTAAGAGACAATGCCATTTCTGCAATATGTGCTCAAATTTCGAAATTCCTCGACCGTGAGATCATGGCTAGAATTTCCACTTCAAAATTTCCCAAACACACTTGAAATATCTCAAATAATGTGATTATGATGCCCAGGACAAATCCTATGTCCCAAGCACAAATTCAACATGTGTCCCTGAAAGCCTTTAGGAGGCTAGTTTCAACTGAGCATAGAACGATGATCATGGCTCGGATTGAAAAACCGTTGAATTTGTTGGGATTAGGACATTGGAATAATGCTAGGGGTTCCCCTCTCCCCTAGTTCCATGGCTCAGAGCTTGTCCTTTTCGATTATTTCGGAAACTAGGGTTTCTCTCAGTAAGAGACAGTGCAATTTTTGCACTATGGGGTCAACTCTAGAAACTCCTTGACCATGACATCATGGCTAGATTTACCATGTAAAACCTACCCAAAAACACTTGCAGGATCTCACAGAACTCAATTTTGCCGCCTAGTTTGAATTCTATGCCCCAGCATAAATTCAACCTGTGTCCCTAAAAGCCTCTAGGAGGTGAGTTGTAACTGGCCATAAAATGATGACCATGGATCAGATCAATGAACCATCAAATCCATTGGAATCAAGACATCATAATAATTCTATGGGTGCCCCTCTTCGTGCCCTCTCCATTGGTTCTATGGCCTAGATCTCATCCTATTCAACGATTTCAGAAACTATGGTTTCTCTGAGTAAGAGATAGTGTAATTTCTACACTAATGGTCAAGTTTGGAAATTACTCGATCGTGAGCTTGTAGCTAGTGTTCCCATATCAAAATTACCCAAACACACTTTCAATATCTCACGGAACTTAATTATGCTTCCCAATTTGAATTATATGCCCCCCACACATGAAATTCAACATGTGTTGCTAAAAGACTCTAGGAGGTGAGTGACAACTGGCCATAGAACGATGATAATGGCTCTGATCGATGAACCATTGACTCGGTTGGAATCAAGACATTGGAATAATTCTATTGGTTCCCTCTCCCTTGGGTCCATCGCCGATATCTCGTCATTTTCGACGATTTCAGAAACTAGGATTTCTCTCAGTAAGGGGTCAAGTTTGGAAATTCGTTGATTATGACCTTGTGGCTAGAATTCCCATGTCAAACCTACCCAAACACACTTGCAGGATCTCACAAGACTCAATTTTGTTTCCTGGTTTAAATCTTATGCCCCCGACACAAGTTCAACATATGTCCATGAAAGACTTTATGAGGGGAGTTGCAACTGGCCACAAACGACGGTTGTGGATCAGATCGATGAAACGTTGACTCCATTGGAATCTAGACATCAGAATAATTCTAGGGGTGCCCTTCTCCTTTAGTTCCATGGCCTAGAGATCATCCTTTTCGACAATTTCAGAAGATGGGGTTTCTCTTAATAAGAGATAGTGCAATTTCTTCACTAAGGGCTCAACTTTGGAATTTTCCTCAGCCATGAGCTCATGGAAATAGTATATTAGTTGGAAAAAGTAGATATAGGAAAGAAAAAAGGATTAATGATGTAGGAATATGTATAAAAATAAGATGACAATAGTCATCGGTCCAGCACCTAGCCCTCAATTAGCCAGCCCCTAGAAGCTTCTCACTATTCAGTTTTAGCCATCCAGTTGCTTACTGCGCCCTTCTTCCTTGATTTTAGGGAGCAACTTGCCCTTCTTCACCTACCAGTACAGTTGTCACTTAGATACACTCAGTTACAGTCAGTTACACTCAATTACACTTAGTTACAGTCAGTTACACTCAGTTACACCTACCAGAGTTAGTTTGACTAATGGTTGACAGTTACTTGAGCATTGATGACTCCACTTGCTTAATGCGCCCTTCCTCCTTGATTTTAGGGAGCAACTCGCCCTTCTTCACCTACCAGTCCAGTTGTCACTCAGTTACAGTCAGTTACACTCAGTTACACCTACCAGAGTTAGTTTGACTGATGGTTGACAGTTACTTGAGCATTGATGACTCCACTGATGATGATGATGAAGACTTCCAATTGTGCTCCGATGATCATGAGGACACCTAGTTGTGCTCCGATCACACTCTATTGATCTTATGATCACTCTAAGAGGCTAATTCGAATTTCCACCTTAGGCATTCGAATCCTCTCTACCATTGTACTATTTATTTGTCCATATTGTGATTAATTAACTAGTGTGTGTGAAGTATTATTGCTTCTATCTGAGTTCTATTGTACCATATTATTTTGTTCCTCATTATACTGGATTGCTCACTCTTCTTCTATTTTCCTGCTTAATCATAATTACTCTTGTCAGCTATACATAATCTCTTAGATCTGCTATGAGGATTTTCACATGGTATCAGAGCATGTTGAGAGTATTGTTTATCTTTATTCTTGAGAGTTTTTTGCAGGTTATTACCAAGATTTCGAGTGCAGCAGTTGCAACAGTTTCTGCATTTTTGCAGCAGCAGCAGTTGCAGTTATTCTATATTGTTTTTGCAGGTCTTCTACAGCTTCAATCTATCCTCCTCCATTCAACTATGATCCTCTTTCTCCATTCAACTATGATGAATGGAAACCAAAGATGATAGCACATTTGAATAGAAATGGTCTCTTTGATTATTGTTTTGAGAGAGAGTTCCAATCCTCTGAAGAAAATATTGACTGGTTAAATAATGGTGACAGAGCCATGGGAAACATGATGCTTTCTATGTCTCGGTGCTTGGTACACCAATTCATTGATGATGTTGAATCTCAAAAAGAGATATGGGCCTACCTCGATGAAAGATTTGGCATACATAATGAAGGGATTGGTCCAAATCCATTCGAAAGCAAGCAAAGTGTTCCATTCGCTCCCCTTGATGGTCTCTCATATCATTAACCAATATCATCTCATATTGAATTTTTTGACAAAGAACTTGCAGATTCTCCACTCATGCTCAAACTTTCTTCTCTTTCTGTACCAGCTCACACTCTAGATATTGCAGAAGGTCCTAAATTCTCTCTTGCACCAAAGTCTGTTGGTTTGCATCATGATCACATGATTATTTCAGAGGTCAAAACAGCTACTGAAGGTAATGCATTCGCTCCTCTCTAGCTATATCCTCTTTTATACTACTATATGATCATAAATTCATGCTTTCAGAAGGTTATTGAAGATGATGGCCATTTCCATTCGCTTGGGATAAATTCTCATGCAATTACTGGTTTTGATCTCACCTCTCATGGTTCAAAGGAGATCTCAAGAAACCATGATTCAAGTCTTGGATATAATTTAGATTCTAAGCAATTAATGCTTGGGATAATTTCTCATGCATATGATAGTTTTGATCTCACCCCTGTTGGTTCAAAGGAGATCTCAAGAAACTGTTTTTTAAGTCTTAAATCTGATTTTGATTTCAAGCAAAAATGTAATAGTTATTTTTGGCATAACTCACCCATGGTGGTTCGAAGGAGAAGACAAAATACTATATGCACTTTCACAGATTTGATCCTACCTCAGTTGATTCAAATCACAGGTTCAAGGATCATTCTCATACTGTTGGATTTGTTCTCATCACATTCGATCTAAAGAGCAAGTACAAGCACATGCTTTTTGAGCATGATCCACTTCTTCCCAAGAAGAAGATACCTCCAGACATATGACCAAGCATCACACATGCTTGAGTTTGGAGCATTTATTTTTGTGTGTGCCTTACAGTCTATTTTTTGAGGAGGGGGTATGTTTCCCATGAAATTTTCCCACTTCCTTGTTTTATTGATTGTTATTATTCATTGTATTGGGTGACCTTTGGTCTTAGTTACCAGGGCCCAGGATGGATTAAGGGGGGGTGTTAGGATATTCCTATACTCCATCCTAGGCCCACCAGTATTTTGATCATTTACATTTTCAGTCATGCATGCACCTTTAGGGTTTGCATGCATTCTAGAGTTTGCATGCATCCCAGTCATCAGTCTAGCACCTAGCCCCCAGGAGCTTCTCACTATTCAGTTTTAGCGCTCCAGTTGCTTAATGCACCCTTCTTCCTTGATTTTAGGGAGCAAATTGCCCTTCTTCACCTACCAGTCCAGTTGTCACTCAGTTACAGTCAGTTACACTCAGTTACACTTAGTTACAGTCAGTTACACTGAGTTACACTAAGTTACACCTACCAGAGTTAGTTTGACTGATGGTTGACAGTTATTTGAGCATTGATGACTCCATTGATGATGATGAAGACTTCCAGTTGTGCTTTGATGATCATGAGGACACCTAGTTATGCTTCGATGACACTCTATTGATCTTATGATCACTCTAAGAGGCTAATTCGAATTGCCACCTTAGGAATTCGAATCCTCTCTACCATTGTACTATTTATTTGTCCATATTGTGATTAATTAACTAGTGTGTGTGAAGTATTATTGCTTCTATCTGAATTCTACTGTACCATATTATTTTGTTGTTCATTATACTGTATTGTTCACTCTTCTTCTATTTTCCTGCTTAATCATAATTACTCTTGTGAGGTATACATCATCTCTTAGATCTGCTGTGAGGATTTTCATAGTAGGATTTGCTATAGCCCATACAATTGTAGTAGTAATCCATTATATTCACACAATGGTTTTTGTAGAAAAATTACTTCACATGAGAGATTGATTGGCATGGGATGTCATGCATAGGGGTCTCATATAGACCCTTGCCTCACACCAAAAGCATTACCCATGCTAGTGTTTTGTATCACTCTTTTTCGATGTACATATTTCAAACAAAGGGTTGTTTGATCCTTGAACAAAATAAAATCCACGTGTTCCTTGTACTATGCTGCAACTATAAAAATGTGTTGATCTATATTGACCATTGGCCAAAAATTTCTTACCATATGTCTTTTCCCTATTGATGTCCACTGCTCGTTGCTTTGATTCGACATTATTGCAGAGAACCATTGAACTATGGATTATTCATCTTGTATATGAGGGTTCATCATAAACCTCATCTCCTTCCTTCATAGGGAATTTTTTATGCATGAACCATCCCCATCATGCTCTCCTTTCTTGTGCTCAGTCTCAAAATAGTTCCAAATATGTGACACATTGTATTTCTATGAAAAATACTACACCATTGGAATACCCGATCATTTTTTAACTGACCCACACAACCATCTAACCATATCCAATGTTGATCCATCTATATATCTATCTCCTTCAGTTTATCATAGAAAATTTGAAAGCAATGTTGCACATAATGTAGTTCATGGAACTTGTCATCATTGATGTAGAAGTTTGTCTCTTTGACTATTACCCTCTTCTCGATGTTTCTCTCTAACCTATGCCTATATATTATATGTACTAATATGCTAACTTGGTCTGAATGGTAATATTTAATTTGAATCTCATTTTGTGGATGAGTGGTGTAGTTCTTAGCAAAATCCACAACCAACAATATGGTTCCAAGGGGAAAGGTGTCCCTGCATTTTTTATACTATTCATCCAGTCGTTGCACTACATGCATATTTTGAACATACTGCTTGGTTTTTTTATAAAATTATTTAAAGAAATCATATATTCATACCTAGTGCCAAGAAAATAAGGGTGTTATTACAATGTGACCTTTAAAAAATATATATGTAGAAATTAAGTGTACAATATGAAAGTTTGCAATCTTCACCTACCCGTGACTTCACCAATAAAATCTTTTTGTTTTCCTCCGCACTATCTACTTGATATGTTACATATTTGAAGCTCTGGATGTCTACTATCATCCTTCAAAATTGTGTTCCTCGCTTTCATGAATGCAATGGTTCAATAAAATAAATCCACTGCACCTGGAACATGTCCCATATAGACATGATTTTTCATAATATTTTTTTCCTTTGGCCCATGGACACATGATACTATCGATGGGAGGCCATCAAAATAGTAGGTTTTGTATTAGATTGGGAGGCCATCAAAACCGCTGGGTTTGTATTAGAATGTCCCTATCAAGCTAGGAGGAAAAATGGTACTTTTGGATATTGAAGTAGTTGATCTATAACTCAACTACAAAAATTTGTTGGGACTTAGTTATATGTATGCTATGAAGGCAATCACTTCCTTAGTTTTTTGGAACATGATGTTACCCCACAATGGGAATATTTTCACCCTTTACCAACTAAAATACTATGACCGACATACCAACACAAACCTAGATAACATCCTATCCACCATAGGTTCAACTAATTATCCCCCGTATGTTGATATAGGTCTAGGAATTTACAAAGTTTCTGACTTCCTAGGGAATACTCGAGTCCTCTACGTGAAATCCCTACATCCACATATAGTCTCATGTGTACCATCTTCACCTCCGAAGACAAGTCAACCCCACCCCCCGCACCAACATTAGCATATCCTACTAGTTGTGGAACTGAGAATGTATCATAACTCCATTGGTGCCACCAATATGTCAATTCCCTTTATTGTTCCCCCCACAAGAGTCAAAGGAATGGTAGTAATGGCCCAAATCACACTACTCTGGATTATTTTGGGAACACCTATGTGTTACTTGATGCCACCCCCAAATGTTTCCAAATCCAATAATCTGTTATGAGTTTATCTCAGTATCACCTATAAGAACACCATCGAGACATCCTATTTATACAATACCACATGTGACCCAACCACCACCGGTTGTCACTAAACCAAACATTTGGGTCATGAATCAACCCAAGTTGAAATCCCCCATGGTACCACGTACTACTGCTACAGCTAGAGTCAACCAACCATGTGCTCCATGTGGGAAGTAAGGACATGCCACTAACCGGTGCCCCACCTATTAGAGCAACCCAACACCATACAAAATTCGGCAAGGGGAACACCAACCATCTCAACTGCGCCCAACACTAAGACCAAGACCAAGACATTATGCACCAATCAGGTATGCATAATATGTTCATAGTTTGGGAATTATACACATCATTTTCATAAAGTCCCTTGTCTTTAAGATGCATTGGAAACCATTTGCCTCACACACTATGTGGATGAAATACCCTCATCCAGTCATCAAGATATGTATTCCATCAACTTTGTCACTACATCAATGCCAAATCTAGAGATGCCCATACTAGAGGTACCAACACTAGAGGTAGCACATCCTGAAATATCTATTCCAGTAGCACAACCCCATTGGTGTTCATCATGTGGGAATCATACCCATATGATACCAAGTACTTTTGGCACATTTAAACCTAATCATGCCACTAGTCCTCTAATCCTAACCCATGAACTTAACTGTGCCCAAGCCACTCATCCATGTAGATCATGCAAGAAACTAATCTGTTACTCGTTTTAGTGACCCATCCTTCCCATAGAATGAGCACTCCACCTAGAAAAAATGCGGCTTGAAGACTACCCTCCTCCCCTTAGAACATACCCACAAGCATTGTCTGCAAAGGAATTTCTTCCCCATATCCAAATGCCAGCAATCACGTTGACATCATCAATATGTCATCGTTATCTATTTTATCTACCAGCGAAAACACATTGTCGTCATCAGAGGAATACCATGGTATACCTCCAAGATCATCCTATATCATGGAAGTTAACCACGATTCATCAAACAATCCTTAGACACCTAGAGAAATATGACATGTGTTGGGTGTCCTTAGGAGATGTAATCCATGCAAACTCACCAATGAGTTGCATTCAACAAAAATCTCCCCCACAAGTCAACCAAGTTGGGATTCCACATGGACACACAAACATTCTATAATCCAAATAAGTTCACCAATTGCGAACACCAATAGTCTCTAAGTTGAGTAGGTGACGCCACCATTCACCCCCTATGTAGTCCCTTTCTTTTTAATAGTGTAGCATCTTATTTTTATTTTTAATCTCAAATATTGAAAATGTGAGCAAACATTATTTATGATGTAGATGATTACCTCCTTAGACTTATTTGTCGGCTTCGGTGATAGCGTGAGTTGTTGGTCAAAGAATTTGGCGTTAGCTTCTTGGGCCATTTATACCTCAACTCAAGCTCTATACCACACAAGTGGATTATGCTTGGGGGCAATCACTAATAACTAAATACATTGTGATACATTCATTGGGTTATTGAACAATGACATTCACATCATAATACAACACCTCCACGTCCACTTAGATTCTCAACTCATTGTCTCACAACTAAGAAATGTATTTTGTGTACTCAATCCACTCCCCTTTTGAAATTTTTTGCAAGTATGCCTCCTAGTCCAACAATTTGAAACAATCACATTCGTCCATGCCCCTGGGAAATCCAATGCATTTGACAATCACGTTGCTAACAAGTTCCTCGATTGGCACCTATTACATCGACAGTCAATGTGATCCTACAAGCAAATCAAGACTGTGTATTTTTACCATACAGGTTATGTGTTAGCTCCTAAAGCTACACATCAACATAAAACCACATATGAGAATAAACATAAACATACATCACACATGTATACACCAAACACATAGATGATACTACCATGCTGCAAAATGGTGCGTGCGTGTGTGTGTCATCAAAATTCTTATATACATTAGAGCCTCATGGACCATACATGCAAAACAATATGCCTCATGGTGGTATATCAAAAAATTGCCTCCCATAGGCTATGTCAATCACATATACAAAATGGGGTTCCTGTCCCTATACAAAAATAACATACATGAGTGCCTCGCACTCAGCGAAGCTCCCTCGGTAATGGAGCACAATGCCCCAAAATCATTAAAGGGCACATGGCCTACACTAGTGCTACTGGTGGATCTAGTGTTGGCCTAGACCTGGAACTTGTGTTGGTCTTGCTGGTGGAGGATCTTGTCCTCCCTGATCTCCTCAAGTGATGTGATCATCCACTGCAGCCATGTGTACCTCCTGATCCACCCAGGCCCACACTCTACTGGGATCCATACCACCTAGGATAATTGATCGTTGTCAATAGAACCAAACGGACGCTCATCCACACCCATGGCAAGGATACTTAGCTGCCTCTCCAGGTAGGCCAAAACCATAGAAAGTTGGTCCCATCGAATAAAAACACAGATGGGTGCCACACCATCTCTTAGTGTCACTCCCTCCACTCCTCCTCCTACTCCATTAACATTCTCATCACATGATCAACTACATCGATGCCCAAGAGGGTGGCACATATGCAGTAGCCTGTACTCCGATCGGTCTCATAGGACTAACATATACACAATGGTCAATAATTTATATACATGTATACATAAAACATGTGCATAAAATAAACATGTGCAAAGCATGTACAAAAAATATCACTCTTACCCCGATCGTCCCAAACCTAAAATGGCACAAAAGACCTGGATCCCTACGGAATTCCATCCCACTCCAGGGATATCTCTCCATCGCTCTGATCCTCTGTCTCCATACCTATATGTAATGCTTTATGAAAATAGAGCGTACCTAACCTCCACCATCACTAGGCATCATTCGCACCCAAAATGCCATCTAGGGATCCCTCGACCTTCTCGGGGCACTACCATCGACGGTCACAACAATGGATACTATTGTTAGGAAAAGTGTTCCTATAGCAAGGAGAGACTACCAACATACTGGGGAAAAATATAGGCATACAACGTTCTGCAAGTACAATTATTTAAGCAAAGAGATTAGGTTTTAGGAGATTGTGTACCATATTCAGAAGGTTGATCCAAGCTTCTCCTCTTGTTCTATAATGCAACAACCTGCAAAACAACTACAAACCTTCCTCAAACCAATTTGACTACAAATAAAAGATTGATATTTATGAGGAAATAAAACATCAAATTGTAATTAGATCTGAAACATGCATGAACAAATCTATTTGGAAAGGAAGAATGTCTGATCTTTATTAGTGAATGAAGCAAGTACATCAAATTATACCTTCCTTCAAGCATGACACTTCATGAAACCAAGATTCAAGGTCTCCTGCTCCGCTTCTCCAAGGATCCCAACCTCTGATAAGATGTGCTAGGGTTTACAAGAAACTAGGGCACAAGTGAGGGGGATGTGAATCCAAATTCCTCCAGCATAAAACTATAATGGGCTTGATCCCCTTTCATGGTCTCTATCCCTCTCTTATATAGCAAGTGAAGAAGATATGGTCGAATAGGAAGTAGTTACAACTGAAGAGGAGGTTCCAAAGCCACCCAAAACCATAGAGAGGGTACCTGCAATTCTTACCATATGAAACTTGATTTTTTTTAGGAAACCCGCAGCTTTATCATGTGCAAACCTACGTTTTTGTGGAAAAATGGTCAAAAATAGCCTTTTCTGGGGGTTTTCTAGAGAAGTTTTGGTCTCCAAAATTGTTCCTAAGGTTATTACCTATCACATGGGCCATGAATTAGGTAATTCCATCCATTTAAAGTCTCAAATATGGCTCTTCCGTCCACAAATGTCCTTTTGTGTGACTCACAATAATCTCATGAAGTGTTGTCATGCGACCAAAATACGTAAGTGTCGTCACGGACAGAAAAGTGCCAATTTTGGCTATAACATATACCACTCGAAGAAGTAGGAGAATACTATGCTCTTGTATGTGAAATTTCCAGTCTCCTACACAAACATCTTTTTCATCATCTCATGAAGACATTGATGCATCATATGCCCCTAGGATACTCAATGTCTGACCATAACTCTCTCCACCAGGAAGATCTAGCTGCCAATAATCCTATTACTACTTGTGACCATGTATACTCGCACGATAATAGCCACCACAACTCAAACCAATAGGTCCACAATGTGACCGATCCCAATCTACCCCAACACCTAAGATGTGAGGCTCTTGCCACAGTATTGAGCAATAAGCAGATCAATGTCTGATAACCAGCTAGAGAAGGACTGGTAGCGTCCCTAACCACATGGATAGGGAGCCCCATCAAGAAGTATATATTCTGACCCTCGATGGCCAGGTCCTCATCACCCCTTGGAAGAAACCTCATTAGGCATCCCACATCAACATGATGGCCCATAAAAGGGCATCACAAGACCTCATATATGGAGATCAAAAGAACTTGAGCAGCCTTGCATCATGCAAGTCCCATTCTGCCACTGGTGCCCCTGCCACATGCTGTTTGAAGACTCAACCATCATAGTGGTGATCTGATCACTCTAGAAACACCATAGTCACACTCTGAAGGCTTCAACAAACATAAAGAACCCAAACTTAGAGTCAATTCCAACATCTCAGAAGTAAAAAAATTACTCAAAATAGCACAACTTTTCCTATACAAAGTAAAGTGATTCACGTGGCCATACCATTGACATACATATGCGCTATATACCCATGTGATAGAGAAAACTGAATAGTTGCACTTAGCACAATCGTATCCCATACAATCACGCTACAAAGATGTGCTAAAGATACAAGATTTTGTCGCACTGATGTGCGACTATTCACTAAACAGTCACGCAATAACAATGCATGGGCAAAGTGTCAACCCCCAGTGCGACAAGTGATTTTCAAGGGAGACCCGTGTAGGGTAGAACGGGAAACCCTTTGAAACCTCTAAGACCAGATGAAAACACAAACGACTCGTCATACGACTCAATTATCCTCGCAGGATATAAATTAACTCGATAGAAATGAAGAGGATGGGATCACGACTTACCTGGAGATCACAAAATCAAAATCCCATGGTCGAATATCCCAAAAACAACAAAAATATATCTAGGGAATCAACATGTCAACCAGTACAAATAATTTTGAAAAGCAAGCCCCACCACTATTTATAGTTATTTGACCTAGTTTTCAAACAACCTATACACATAAACTGTAGCTCCATTTGACAAACCATTCGCACCACCATGATCAAATTTGTGAGCTCTTCAACACGGTGCGTTATGTTTCTTGCACGTTTCTTGTCCATTTTCTACATTGGAAATACTCTTTTTAAAATCAATATTACACTTTGTATGTGTTTCATGTGTGCAGGATTATTGCTAAAGAAAAAACCTCTCATTTTACAACAATGGTGCACATATTCCAATCACAGCGATATCATCTCGACCTATAAAATATGAAATATATCCCCTCTATTTGCATTGAATTTACCTAGTACTCCCATTGATTACCATACATTCCTAATTCTCGGTCATGACATGCCATCAATGTTGTCACTAAGAAGAGCATGTTACACCATGGGTGTGCACACCATTACAACCCATTCACACTTTGGCACCCATGACGCCGAGCCCTCCCAAGTACGAGGAATCTAATTACTCACCAAATTTTTCAAGCTAAAACCACATCTCATTGCCTTGCATTTTTCTCATCACACCCCTCAGATTTCTCAACACATGTTACGATTACAATTCATAGATAGCCTCTCATCCCCCCATGAGAAATATACCATTTGCATTCCTTTTTATTATCATCAACCCCCAAGAACACAACAATGGGCCCCCACCCTCTGAAGATACCAATCCCACTCTCGTAGGAACATTCTACATGGCATTGATTCACTGGGTACCCATCTTCTTGTCTACATACAACTATTACATCATCATCAAAATAATTCCCCAACACACACAAAACCGTCGGAACCTCGTCCTTATATATCATTGGTTCCCCAAACCAATTAAAACCACGGGGACCACATCCATAATTCTTTATGTACAAATCATTCCTTGATCCACATAAAACCGTTGGAACCCAATTAGACTATTATTTTGGAAGCACCTCTTGGTTTCCCTTGATCATTGTACTTTAGTACACCTAACCTCAGCATTGCCAGTTTTGTCATCACCTTACTGCATCGATATCGTGTCTTTGATAAATCCCTTCATCTGTAGTATGTTTCCCTCTGTTACACTTTGTATCATCACTTGAAGAATGTTTTCGTCGGTCACTCACCCATGTTTACATTGATGAAGGGAATTCATGAGCCCCATGCTTATCAACCAATCTTGTTTCAAGTCTGTGAGTCTCCTAGTTGGTTACAAATGATCTTGGTTCTTGAGATAAGTCCCTTGTCTTATCAGATGCTTCATGTCTCATTAATGTCAACTCACCCTATTCTGAGACTTGTAGTGGTTATAGTTGTACCTTGGGGTCCCTCCCATCCATATAAGGGATCTCCTCGAAATAAGTATGAAGAGTCATTAGTTCTCCCTAACTTAGTGGTCTCCACTATGCTCGACACTAACAAATTTATTGCATTAGGGGGATTCATACATTATGATGGAAGAAATATTCACATTTATGATTCATGGTAGAAGCACATATGGTGTAGTGAATTTATTCCAACAAATTCACCATTATTCAGGTCCCTCACCCTCGTGGGATGTTCGTGGTCATCAATAATTCCTCTTCTTCAACACCAGTAACATTATTTCCAGGATTCATTTACTTATGCACAGATTGAATCCTCCTTCATCCTTTTAGCAACAGTATCAAGGGTTGACCCCTCAGCCCCCTCTTATTGTAATCTATTTTGACAAGTTTTCACGAGCATAGGTATGCCTTCCTTGTTTGTACAAAATACCATATATTCTTTATAAGTTCAATGGACATCACTAGCAACCTTCCCTGAAGGACTAGTATTTTCACCCACAATTTCTTGATAAGTTATTAGAATATGAAGAGAAAGAAACGATGATGCATTTCATCCATATAATAACCTACAAACCTCATACATCAAGGGCATCTGTTAATTCTTAAATTTCTCACAAATGTGACATTTCATCTATTCTTGAAGAAAGGCATCATCAAAATACAACATGAAGCTTATTGAAGACATCCTCATCGGATCCAAAATATAAATTGAGCCCTAAAATTTGAAAGGCATTCAGTACAAAATATCGCACATCTAAAATCACTAGACACCCGCACTAATTAGCACTACCTTCATGTTCAGTGACCCATGCTTACCCACGTGAAATTTCCTTTGAATCCCATGCAACTATCAAAATGGTGGTATCACTTACTTCCGCAATGCATTCAAAACTCAAAATTTCTCTCTTGGCTCCAAAATTCAAATGAGACTCCTCACATGCTTGGGAGCATTCAATAGCCCCCCCATGTACTTGGAGAACCAATTCAAAGGAAAGAGTGTTCACATTTGGATCTAGATGTTTCTTGGTCTCCATTTGGACAATAAAAGGAAGCCATGGGCATGCGTTCTATAAGAGCAAATCAGAGCAAAGTTATGTTGTTGGAATTACATTGAGATCTCATCTTTCAATCTACTTCCTCCCTCAAATTGGCATGCAAAATATCCCTTGCTTTCTTTCTCTAAGAAGCAAGTGCTTCTCCATTGTTTGATGCTAGTTATCTTACAATTGTGAGGACAAAAAGGACCTCCCTAAGGCATATTGTTGGATTCCATTGAATCCGTCACCTTATAGGTGACAACATTGCATTTAGTTGAACTATTGTGAAATCAACATTTGGTTTGGCATACTCACTCTTGTTCAATTTGTTTTTGCTTAGCACTTGTCCCATTTATTTCTTGTTAATTTTTTTTTTCTAATTGAGATTTTTCTTTGCCACTTGGACTTTTGGATACTAAATCATTCACAATACTAGGTCCTTACCGCAACCTTAAGGATTTCTCTCAACAAAGTGGGAAGACTACTCATTCTTGTGTCTATTTATCCCACAATAGTATGCATGATTAGTTATCGGTTAACTAATTCCTCACAACACCCCAGATAATTGTGATTACTAGTTGGGTTTAATGCATTGGTTGTTCACTATGAAAACCACATTATACATCCCAATTTACCTCTGTCGATTCACTTTTTACATCTCTCATATTTATCAATTTGATTGATCATTGAATCACAATTTTGATAGCAATCCCCAATATTCAATTTTTTTTTTTTTTTTCCTTGCTGCTTAGTAACCATAGCCACTCCAATGGATGCTATGTTCATTTTGTTATCTAATTGCTAGCTCTACAAATAATACTTAATAGCTAGTTTATTTGTTAAAACATAGTTTGGAGTATTGTGCGTGCTCATTTAGATATCATAGTGTGCTCTTCAGTGTGCATTGTGATTGCAAATAATAGAGCCAATGTGTTTTGTTTTTACATTTCAATATCAAAATATAATATTTGCTAGCATAACAGAGTTATATGGTAATTATATTCCTAATTGCAATTGGCTTTTGTACCATAAGCAGGTAAATTAAGTAGAACTCTACAAAATCCTTATGAGGAAAGAATATCTGACAATTGATTTTTTCTAGCTAGCCATGAATTTTCCTTTCCACTAGGCTAACCACTTTTCCCTGACTGTTCAATGTCAATGATTCATCTTTCAAGAACTGCCTTTTTTGTGCCAACCAAACTTTCCAAGATAGGAATTTAGGAAATGAATACCATCTTGAGGCTAGAAGAAGCTTTCCTTTTATGGAAGAGGGATAAGTTATGTTATAGCTAACAATAATTGAGGAATGGATATATTCAATTCCTTTAAATCCAAACTCCATATCAATGTCATTATAGGAAATTGAAGAAATAAGTGAATAGCATTTTCTTCTACTTTTTGGCACAAGGGGCATCTTGAAGGGTCGGGAATGCCCCTTGTTTATTTTTCACAATAAAAAATTTGTTTTTTCCAGTAGCTAGCTAAAAAAAAATTCTTTGGGAATTGTTTTCTTGTTCCAAACACTAGTACAAAATGAGAAATTAATGACTAAAATTCGACTATAAACGACTATTTTTTAGTCGGTGACTAATAGTATCCGATTTCCACTATCTTATCTCTAGTCGTATCTCACTAGTCATTAATTGGTTGACTTATTAGTCATTGATTTAGTCATTCATTGATTTAGTCATTGATATTCACTAATTAAGTCATTGATATTCACTGATTAAGTCATTGATTTAGTCATTGATACTCATTGATTTAGTCATTGATTTTGTCATTGATTTAGCCATTGATTGCCACAATTAATGACCAAATATACAATTAAATAAACTACTAGATGATAACATATTAATGGCAACGCTAAATATGACTAAACGTTAGTCGCGCTATAAGATACTGGAAATTAACTACTAATAGTCGTATATATGTGAATTTAGTTGTTTTCTTAGTCACTAATTTATGATAGGGTACGGAGGAATCGAACCACCAATCTACTTCCTATAATTAGGCAGGTGCTCTACCATTGAGCTAGCACCCTTTAAGAAGTTTTTATTGCTTGACAATGATGATATTCAAACAAATTTTACATCATTCAAGCATACAAAATAATGATTACCAAGTTACTATAGATCCATAATGGCTTACCTTGTACTAGTCCTTCAAGTCTTTCAACTGCATTTATTAAGTGCAAATATATTTTTGCACTTAATAAAAGAACTTGAAGAACTTGAAGGACTAGTACAAGGTAAGCCATTATGGATCTATAGTAACATGGTAATCATTATTTTGTATGCTTGAATGATGCAAAATGCAAAAATCCCATAAATTTATAGGAATGACAAGTATGCATCCATTGTTAAACTATCTACTGAGTCATCTAGAGTCATGCCAAGATATTTGAATTTGACTGAAAATTCATAAGTAACATGAAGATAATGGTGAATGATGCCATGGAAAGGAGAATTTCGGTTTATATAGAAGCAAAGGATGAGCAATGGATGTCCATCTTAACTTCAAAGGACCAAAACTTGAACTAGTAAATTTGTAAAGGTTACTTCGTCTGGTAAAGGTTACTTCATCTGGTATGTCAGAAATTCCATTAGAAAGTAATTGGCAAGTACGTTTACGAGTATTGTACAATTTGTCTTGTACATCTCCTAATATCACCCTAAAAGGTTCATTTGGGGGGATCTGTTTCCAAAATTCTGCACCAAATTCCATAGCTTATTAAGCAACACCTTAAGAAAAATAATAAAAAGGTAAAAGATTAATGAAACTAAAGTTGGAGTCCGACAGCCTATGTAATGACTATATAGAATGATTCATTGAAAATTTGAAAAACTATGCTATTTTGATGTTTCCGAAATACTAATCTAGAATCGAAACTGCCGATATTATAGCCTTCAAAGCCTCAACTCAAAAACATGGCTCTATTAAGTGTCATAATTGTAGGTTTCATGCCAAATAAGTGGACTTCGGCACTTGAGTTTAGAATAATTATGAAAGGGCAAGTATGGATGAGCAAAAATTTTAAGACAAACAAATAGCTGCACTTAAAGAACAAGAATTCAAAGAATGAACATCACCATTTTCAGTGGCCATATCAAGAAATGCTTGAAGCTTTAATGCCCTTCTATAATACATCATGCCGCGTACTGCAAAAAATCATTTATGTAATTTACCAAAATTTAAAATCGAAATCAAGATAATTTATAACTACTTCATTGAATCAAAATGATGAAATAAATTGAGGAAGAATTAGAACACATTATTACCTGTTCTGGAAAGTGTTTGGCCTCTTTGTGAATCCCAATGGAGAAGATGAAGCACATTCTCTTCCCTTCCCCATACTTCACTATCCCTTTTACAATTTAAACGCTCCATAAAGATATTCCATTCATCTGCTTAAAACAAGACCGTATATTAATTTGATCCAGGTTAGCCAATAGTGTGAACTGCAAAGTAATGTAAAAAATATATAGAATAACTCAACTAAGCAATAAACAAACCTGGATAAATATTTTGCAAATAAAAGATAATCGAAACTCCATCCTCATTTTCAAGTTCAAGATCACTTTTTGAATAAACAATTTCGTCATGATAGTATGGAGTAAGAACATTGTAAAAATATAAATATAAATTGAAATAAATTAGCAATGAAAAATGAATATCACTAAATAATTTTTCAGTCTATGGGTTGATCCAATGGAACTTACTGTCAAATTCAATTCTCTCTATATATCATGCAATTATATATATATATATATATATAGAGAGAGAGAGAGAGAGAGAATTGAATTTGACAGTAAGTTGCGTTGGATCAACCCATTGACTGGGATATATATATATATATATATATAATTGCATGCATATATAGAGAGAGAATTGAATTTGACAATAAGTTGCGTTGGATCAACCCATAGACTGAGAATATATATATATATATATATATATATATATAAAGGCTAACTTAATAGGATTCATGAATTCCTATTGGCTATTTTAGAAAATTTGTAATCCTCTATGTGTTCACTGCTCATTTATATCTTGTTATATGTTCTCCAGCAAAACATATTTGCATGTCAAAAACAGTGCATTGTGAAAGTCAAACTATGAACTAGGTTAATTTTGTCTGCTTTAAAATACAGAACAACTTGCTGACAATCCTAACATAAGATCAATCCATCCTAGCACAAGGGGTTAGCTCATTTGTTTGTCGCCAATGTTGCCAGGCATTTGGCTAGACCCATGCCAGCAGTTGCCCAATTTGAATCCCCTTGGGTTAGGTGCACTAGTCTACACTAACAGGTTTGCTAGGGATGCCATCCAAGGATGTAAGGAAACATTCTTGGGTTTCCATGTGAGGTTTTCCTTATAATAAAATGTGATCATTCCATCCTATATGCATAAATGCATGTCCAGTGAAATAGCAATGGAAAATGGGGGGAAACCCTACCTTAACACTCTTTTAGGTCTAAAGAAACCTGAAGCAACACCATTGATTAATACTGAAAAGCATAGTTTGTATGGAAATTGGAGATTTTAGAATGTATAAACAAATTACAACAATGTTGTTAATAGAAAATCCCAAGACAGATATGCAAACCTGAAAGAAATCATTTTTCGGACTGTGGGTGCACATGGCATATCCATAAACAAAGAGTTTGTGAAAAATTCTATTAATCTACGTGCTTCTAGATTCATAGGTACATCCATGGCAGATTCCTTCACTGTCAAAAGCAAGTGAAGCCTTTTACCTTTGGCATAACATAAAAGTGCAATTAGCACTGTTTTTGGCATATCATAAAATTGCAATTAGCAGAGGAGAATTTCTTGTCATAAAAACAGATCAACTAAGGTGGACAGAAAACACATGTGAGAATCACCAAGCAGAATTAGGATCAAAGAAATAATATTCATAACTATTCTCCTTAGGCCAATTAAACTGAAAATATGAGTTGTATTTAAAGTTCAAACTTTAAACTGTCTCCCTGTAACTCTTTACCTTTTCTCATTTGTACACCAGCAATTAGTACCCTCATAACATGTTTGAATGATTCATAACATTCAAGAACTGCACATTTCATGTACTCATCAACACATATCCGTTTCTAGAGATCTGTGTCTTTAGCTTTAAATTGAGTTTCCATATCCAATACTATTGAAATCTGCATGTTGTTAAGCAGATTTCACATTTTCAGGAATAAGGAAAACTTAATTTTTTTAATAAAATCATTAATAATTAAGGGACTGAGAACCTTGTTGGCAAGTAAAAATGGCGGCCATTGTATTAGCTTCAGGCTTGGATCTGATGAATATGGAACAAGTAAAAGGTCCATTTCTCTGCATGCATGTCAATAACATGATATTAATTGCATGGAAGATGTATATGGACTTTGAAAAGTATATGCATGACATGCATAAGAACATTTTTTACGAGGCAATATATAAAATCATTAATAATTAAGGGACTGAGAACCTTACTGGAAAGTAAAAATGGCAGCCATTGTATTAGCTTCAAGCTTGGATATGATGAATATGGAACAAGTAAAAGGTCCATTTCTCTGCATGCATGTCAATAACACGATATTAATTGCATGGAAGATGTATATGGACTTTGAAAAGTATATGCATGACATGCATAAGAACATTTTTTACAAGGAAATATATAAAAATTATATATTGTTATCTATTATCCAATATTCAAATTTTATTGCCTGTTGCTTATGAGGCTTCCTCACAAAAACTAGAAATAAATTCATTCCATAGTTGTGCAAACTTGGTAGCTTCTGTCCTCCTGCTTGGAGAAACCTGAATGGCAATGGTGGATACATAAGATTACAATCAATTTTGTATAAAATGTTGTCGAAAGACAATATTTTGATAAAGTTCAAAGTGATTTTCTATGGAAGCAATGTAGAGGAAGTGTGAGATTTTGATTAACCTCTTCAAAGCGTCGAGCAAGAGAAAATCCTTTAAGTAGTGGCTTTTCAGATGGCACTAAATTAGCATTGAAAGCACCAGGTAAAGACTGAAATCTTGATCTCAACATACTCAGAGTCTGAATCTGTGGTCAGAAGATAAACAAGAGATGTACATTGATATGCTTCTATAAAGCCCAAAAAACTTAACTGATATTTTCTTGCTGAAAATTCCAAATAAAAATTATTTATTCGTCATCACAAGTTGAATATTCTTCCATAGGATTGTAACAAGAATAGGTGTTAAATTGTCAATATGCAAAGAAGATAACAATAACAAAATATGTTGCCAAAGATACCAAGATGGATAGATACTGACTGGCTTGTAAAGGCATGATGTTACAGAGCTAGTTGCTGGTTAGACCAAGGAGGTTACTTTCAAGACATGGGTCGTGGAGAGGAGGGCCTCTTTTAGGAAGGTAGTGTCAGGATTTTGGCCAAAGTGATCTAGTACAAGGATTGAAAATATTCTAAAACAAATGAGGACTAAAAGAGGTACATGGTCCAGGGCCTAGTCCTGCCAACAAGATCAAAAGGATGCCTACAAAGATCAGAGAAGAATCCAAAATACATTATTAGCTCAAAATGTTCTACAAAAAAGGCTCTTTCTTATGCAAATATGCATTAATTTGTAATGGACAAATAGTTGTGGCCCCAAAAGTTCAAATTAGCCAAGGCAAAGAGATATGGAAGTTGGATCACACATTTTTGGAAGGTTGTAATGAAAAAATGAGAGTTCCTAAAGGATTAAAAGAAGACGAGTCTTTGCTTTTTAGGTGCGTCACCTTATAATTTTTTTCTTTTACACTGCCTGAGGTTCAAAGTTTTACTAATCCCATATTTCATTATTTTGTAGTCCTGATACCTGGAAAGAGTCAAAGAAATGCCAGCTTGGATTTTAGTTCTGCAAGTAGCATTGGTACATGGAAGGTTCACGATGTAGTAAACCCTGCATTTCTTGCCTGCAATACAAAATGGAAGTTTGATGGAACCTCTAATCAAAATGTTGAAAATATTTCATCAAATTGAGAAAATGAATGGCACTCTCTCTTAATATTTTCCAATGTATTACAAGAAACATCTGTAAAAGTTGATCATGCATAAGGTTCCTCTGGAATGCAAAGAAGGGAAGCATTCTCTCTGGAGTTGTAAGATGTTGTATAATAATTTTTGCTCAAGTGGATTCATCTATGTTAACAATAGGCCTACCGAGTAGCACTTTGCTTGGATGAATACTTTATATGCAGGGGGGATTATCTGTTCGCAGTTCTGGCACTATGGTGACTATTATGTCTACAAGAGAAGGCCAGACAACCTCAGGTTTTGACTGATCAAAGCTCCTCTCTGGTATGCTCCTTTGTCTAACATGTTTTTATATTTTAGTGAAGCACATGGGGCACTTTTCTTTCTCTCAAGTTTCTTACTTTGTTTGATTTTGGTTGTGTCATCATTTCTAGTTTAGCAGTGGTATATCTAGTGAAGGCATGTCCACTAGTAGCACAATTATCATGTGGAACAAGTCTTATATGGTCTAAAATCCAAGATCTATACTAGGATATCAAAAAAAAGTCTTCAATTATTTCCAAGGAAGACAGTGGATAGAAAATCATTGTAGAGGTAAGGGCCTTGTTTCCTCATTTTACTAGACATTCTATGATTTCATGAGATATTCATTTATGTTGAGATTTCTGCATCCCAGGCAATGTATGCATTGCTAGCTGAATTTTAACAGGAGAAATCTTAGAGATGGGCATGCTCTGCCCAAGGTCTACATGAATGGACACGGATAAAAAATTACAGAAAGATCAGCTAGTACAGATCCAACAAGGTATTGGTGGCATTTTACTTAAACTATTCATATGTAGATATTGATTTCTTTCGTATACTTGCTCTTCATTATGTACCCAATGTGAATTTTCCAATCCTTAAGAGACTAACTGTCCTTATGTTCTCAACTAAACAAAGTTGTTATTTAATTGCAGAAATTAAATTATTCACCTAGCAAAAATTACACATATAGCTGGAAAATAAACAATAGAAGCATTGTTGG
Organism: Larix kaempferi; assembly: GCA_027924585.1. Classification (NCBI taxonomy): domain Eukaryota; kingdom Viridiplantae; phylum Streptophyta; class Pinopsida; order Pinales; family Pinaceae; genus Larix; species Larix kaempferi. The sequence goes on from BSBM01000742.1 coordinate 10,341,654, forward strand.
AACCTGATCCTTCATGGTAGGTGAAGGCGAACAGTTACCCCAACCTCCTATTAGTGTTAGCGTTTGGGATCCTCTAGAATCTCCACATGTAACTAGCTGCACATGTGAGTAATGGGGACTGATGCAACTTCCACGTGGTGCCATGGTAGTCAAAGCACAAGTCAACTTGTCAAAGACATAACTTTATACAAACTTCGATTGAGGTGCTATTTGGACTGTTGGAAGGATCTCGACAAATAGAACAACCAGGTGGAAATTTTTGAGGGGAAAATGTCCATTTAAAGCCCAAACTAGGTTCTGTATGTTCCAAGACCACAATTCACTAAATTAGAATTGACCCATAAAATGGGCTTGACCAAGCCATAGCTCCAATTTTTCACCTCGAAGAGTACCTATACCGATGAAGAAATATGTAATGATCCATTTTCAATCACCCAAGTTCACACCCTATCATCTTATCTCTCATATTCAAAGGGAGATTCAAAAGAACAATGTGGATGAGGAGGTAAACTTTTCAATAGAGGGCACATGTGTCATATATATTGGCACTTTTGATTAAGTTACCATTAGATCTGTGTATTCTTGCTTGTTTCCTTTGTTTCAATGTATTTGGAGATAGTATTTCCCAATTTTCTTTCACTAGATGAGAAGCAACTTCATGGGCATGTAGAGTAGGTTCATAACCCTTCATTGCCGCTCATTAATTGTTCTTGTCATTTAATCTCTTAGCCTAGGTAGCCTGTTATAGAGTTAGTACATATTAAGGTAGAGTAGATGTCAAACCTAGTTAAGGATTTTAATTTTTCACCCACCTAGGAGGAGAATAAACCAATGTTCCACAGGGATGCGTCCTGCAGGGTTGGAGGTGAGCCCCCCATGCTTTCCACGCCACTGAGATGGGAGGGGTTCCTAGCAAAACATTTTTCCATGTCCCCCATTTTGTGAAATGCACAACGAAACAACTGATAATCTGTTGCAAAGAAAAATTACCTAAAAACACAGCAATGAGCATTCTAGATAAATAACCAGTATAATTAGTTCCAGTTTGCTCCATGTGAAACAAAATTGCTATTTGTTGGCTACATAGATATATTTCCGTAAAACAGAAAGCACAGACCTAAACCAGAAAACAGAAAGCAAGGAGTACCTATTTAGTATTTACCTATGCTTTATGATGGTAGTGCCTGAGGAATATTTGGGAAGAATAAGAAAAGACAGAAAATTTCTTATTGAAAGATGTAATGGAGAAGAGGAAATTGCACCTGATGACATGTATGAAAGTTTGACAAGAGAAATATGTAGGGAATACTTGAGGAAATTAGACCTATTATACAAGATTAGGAGCCAATATGCTCTGGTAGTTGCTAACATGAAATTGCATGGGCAAGAATAAGGCCAAATATGTTCCAAGGGTCCAACCAAAAGATCTATGCATAGTGTAGCACCTACAAAAAGGAACTAGCATTTGGAATGGCATGTTTAATGGAAAGGACTACAACCATTCATAATTCAACAAGCTTAGCAATATTCAGGATTTCAGGATTGCAAGGTTTCCAATGGATTTTAGCATGTATCAGGGTATGGGATTGGCATTTAATCAAGCACATCAACCCCTCTATCTACCATTATGTTGGTGGTGTTGATTGTTGAACTCCTCTATCACTACCTTAATAAAAATGTACCCTTCACTCAAGCAAAATCATTTTTTAAGCATGGGAAACTTTTTGAAATTTTCTACCTTATCTTAAAGCTTGGATTAGGAGGTTTCATCAAAATTGTAGGGTGTTGACTAATGTTCTTGGAAGATCAACTTCAAGATTTAAGGTAGAAGCAAGGGCTAGAGCCTAGAGGAGAGGGGGATAGGAAGAATAGGATCCCAATATGTGAAATTCAAATACTGAAATATGATAAATCATATTAACAATCGTGTTTACATTGCACAATGATGAATTTAGTATTTAGTATTTAAATGGTGATGGGATGAGGCATTGTTATGTTAATATGTTGGGATTTATATATTTTTAATAATTTTGGAGATGGGGACCCCAATGTCCCCCCCCATCCCCCATGAATTTTCCTAAAATTTGGGGGTGGTCTCCACACGTGCCCCATGTGCGTTTTCCCACTCCCGCTCCCACGCCCACATGTCCTGGAAACTTGGTGGAACATTGGTTATAAACCAAAATGGACAATGTTCGATCCATACAATGTCAATAGTCAAGTTTGAAATCATATGAAAAAATATGATAAAACATAATAAATATAACAACTTAGGCATGAGTGCATACTAGAGTCCCTCCACCCCACCCTTTCTCTGCCTTAGCGGTTTGCTACAACCAAATGAATTCATCCTCCAAAAATAATGGCTCTTGGGCCTACTAGCTTTACTAGCTTTGCTCAACAATCCGCTCAGAGGTTGTTTCAGCATAATCCATGTGAATGACAGTAATATTAGTGCCACCTGATGTATGAAACAAGTTACAACTCGAGTTTGACCAGTCAAGCCTAGCCAAGTTTTTCTAGAACTGATTGGATCAACCCAGGTTTGAACAGTTTTACTGATCCTGGCCCAGTCTGGCTGGATCTGAACCAAACTGACCCAATTTAGGGGTCTAGTCTAGTCAAATCATCAATTCCCAATAAACTCAGCCCAATCTGGTAACTATGGTCAAGCTTAATAAACCTTACATTCATTTATGTCTACCTTAGCTCCCAATAACTTTAGTCCAATAAATACAAAATTTCAAGTTCTTTTGAAAGTATGTCATGATTCAGGTGAAGCAATGTTTAAAATTTTAAAATGCATCATTGAGGAAATCACTAGGAGGTCACTAAATTCTCTACTACAGCCAATAAAACATATACAGTTAAGGTTGGAGACATTAAAAATCCTAAATTAATGGTAGGTTTCAATTAGGGTGTGTAAAATACTAAACATGACTTGCGTCTGGAAAAAATGTATCCTACCACTGGGAAACAAAAGAGAGTGGTATCAGTTCAAAGTGCCATCAAAACTCAGACCCTTGAAAAGGCAATTACAGTTTTTTCCTTTCTTGTGGTTGTGCCTGTGTTGAAATTGAGTATACAGTGATTATTCATTATAGTAATAAATTCAAAAATAATGATTCTATCAAAATTTTAAAATACATTCATTCACACCCACTTATAACCAACCATCAAACAAATGGAGGACTATATGGTATCACGAAGACTTAACAATGCTTGCCCCTAGTACAAAGTGCCATTAGAACTCTTAAGTGACACTAAAAGGAACTCTTCTAATTGTTTTCTTTCTTGTGGTTGTGCTTGTGGTGGAATTGATTATAGACCTATTATAGTCATAAGTTCAAAAACAAAGCTTCTATCTAATATGCCAATTCTAAAATGCATGCATTCACACCTCACTTAATCAGCCATCAACCAAATGGAGGGCTCTCTGGTATAGATAAAGGCAATGGACATGGAAACTCTAGACCTCGGAAAATTTCAGAATAGAACTACTTCGTAACTTATAAAGAGAACACTACTATTGCACTCTTCAAACATGAAAGAGAAGTACCTTCAGTGCTGGTCTTCGAAGACTTGATGCATGTAGATATGCCCTCACAAGCCAATAGATTAGAATGTCCAAAGGAATCTTGAGATTGTGAGAATTTTTTATCCAGGGGTGGGTTGTAGAATGTCAAACAGAGTCAGTACTAAATTACAATATATTTAGAAAGACAAAACTCAACACAATAAGAGCTTATTGAAAAGTACACTACTCACTGAGAGCCTGAGAGGCATTAATTCTTTTACGCATATCCTTGTTAAGCAAACATTTGACAAAGTTGTGTTGGAGTAAACTCACTATGGCTTGGGGTAGACCACAACAGATAGCTGACTACCAGAAATTAACTCTATTCTCGGTATTATGCTATATAAATGACAATGATAAGATAATAAAGAATATAACCAACCTCGATCCAAACGTTTGATGTAGATCCCCATTGGAGCTTTCAATCCATGCACTTGAATCTGCAAATTAGTCTTGACAACTAATATACAATAAGTACATAATATATATAAACGACATTAACATCATCAATAGCAATGGTCCATAATATTATAAGCAAATGCAACCCAATGTAAAATAAAAAACATTCACAACATTAATGGACGAGAATACGATTATTTCTATTAATAAACAACACTTTGAGGTATGTTCCCACCCCCAGCATTAGGATTAGCATGAGCAGTCGTGTGGTGACTATGAGCATAAGAAGTGTTCCCAACCCCAACGTTAGTGTTACTAGTAGCAGGAATGGTGGCGTTATGACCATAAAGATAAGATATATTCCCACCTCCTACATTAACATTACTAGTAGCGTTGGTGGACGCAAAAGTGTGCGGTATATGTCCACCCCCGTGGTTAGGAGGAGCATTAACATTCGCAAAAGTGGTCCTGGGTTGACGAGTAACGATATGTGTGTTAGGAGGTGGATGGTGAGTCATGTTTCGAACATTGTTCCTATTAGGTTGGGCAGTCCTAGGAGGTGGTCTTCTTCCAACATTAGCATTGTTAGGAGGATTATGACCAGTCCTCATATTATGTGTGTGAGTGGACAACGTGGTGCCCCCGGCGAGGGTATTGACCCCAGTGGGTGTAGTGTTGCTAACACCATGACTAGTGCCAGCATGACTACCAAAAGCAGTGGGAGGATCAACTGTGCTGAAACTGGGAATACTATATGAGAACGGGTTACTGTTGATCGCAGGATCTTCATCTTCAGGTAAGGTTGGCATCCCATAAAGATAATTATCTAGATTCAAAGGATCGAATGGATCGTTCTCAAGTGGGTTCATCCAAATTGAACCAGGTTAGGTCTCAGGTAGATCACCCCCCCCCCCCCCGGCCTCTCGAGGTGTGGGGGTGTCTGAAGTGTGTTTGACTCCACCCGATGGAATCGTGGGTACTTCCTCCGTGTCGGAATGTGCGGCCTTCATAAAGTCGGCTACATATGTCTCATAAGAATCCGAAGACTCAGAGGGAGCCCGCCGGCGTCCCCGAGCAACATGGCATGAAAGTTCGGCCGGTTCTAAACTAGCTAACCGACGTGATCGATGGAGAGTAGGACTCTGCGCCACGATATCTCCAGAGAGAATATCAAATCACAACATCTCCTACGGCCAACTATCAATAAAAAACAGCAAATCAAAAGCACACACCTAGAGAAACTACAGCGAAGAGTAGACAAACACATTGGCTAAATGAGCTCCCGACACTAGAGCCGGTATGTCTCGCCTAGGAGAGGCTTGAAACTCCCAAACTATAGCTGGAGGTAATATAATCAGTTATAACGGCCCCCAGACTTCACTGCGTGCACAGGGCCAAGTCCACTGCACAAACAAAACTGTGATGTCCGACCGCTATCTGACTCAGGACACAAACAGCATAACCACTGCAAGTACCCTATGCGATACTTAGGTAAGGCAACTATGGTCACCATAATATAACCAATGCTCAGGGGGACAGTCGTAGGTGGGATACGTCGTATGGGTAGGGAAACTCAATGAGGTTCAAATCCCCCAAGAGTCCCCAGATATGAACAAATCCTGGAAATATCTCCCACGTTCAGCCGGTATCAAAGGGATATCCCTTCAACCAACCTCCTGTGACCTCGTGCTTAACTCTAGTTTGAGTAGAGATTCTTGAGAACACTGATATATACCATGGATTCCTCCACTCCCTGGTCAGACACCTAATGTTTCGTCTAGTAGTCTTGGATTGTTAACTCACAATGATCTATTCCAAGACTCTAAACCTATGCTAGTTGGTGTACCCTATAAATAAAATCGGTCTAATCAATTTTAAGATTAGGCGTTAATTTTAGTGGTTATGGTTACTCAAGGGATATGGTCGTGAAACTAGTTATGTGTATGACTCAATAGTATGCAAAATCGTCAAATCCTAGACTCATCTATCCAATAAAACAATGTCACTAGCATGCAAAATCAACCCAACGATTTCGAAATAAAAATGCAATCCTTTTATATTTTCTATGCACAGGAAAAACCTAAATGAAGGCAGCAAGCATTCAATGCAAGATGCAATACATGAAAGTAAATTTTGTTTTTTTGTATTTTCTCTTATAAGCAAAAGGAAAATGCAAAACTATATGTATTTTTTTTTCAGTATAAGGAAATGAAAAATGCAAGCAAAATCCTACTATCTAGTCACTGATATGCTAAGGAGATCACTAAGACAACCCGGCAGATACCAAACAGTAAGACTCAGCCAAAGGAATGAGCTAAAAAGGAAAAAACCAACAAGGCTAAATCCAAAGATGGGTAGAAAAACCAACAAGGCTCAACTAAGAGAAAAGAAGAGTTTTGGTCACAACCAAGGCATGGAACAGTCAAGAATCAGTCCAACAAAGACTCAGGATCAACCAAAAACAACCTAGCAACAACCAAAGGTCATAAATCAACCAAATCCAGAGTTATACGCTACTATCGAAGGAATACCTGCGGGTACCCACAAGCAGCAAAGTAAACAGAGGCGGGTGTACGCGGGCAGAGCTAAGCTAGCCCGTGGGTAAGGAAAGGAAAATGGGCAAATAAAGAGTCCAATGGCCCAGAAAAAGCAAGTTTTCTATAGTGTATCTCAACGGCCAATCAATGACACAGAGCTTTGACAAACAACAACTCTAATTACGGACTAATGCTCAAAAAATCCCCAAACATGGATGTTTTCCCTGGTGGAGTTGCCATTTCTATGTTGGAGAAAACTCAGTATGGCTTGGGGTAGACCACGACAGATAGCTGACTACCAGAAATTAACTCTATTCTCAGTATTATGCTATATAAATGACAATGCTAAGATAATAAAGAATACAACCAACCTCGATCCAAACGTTTGATGTAGATCCCCATTGGAGCTTTCAATCTGTGCACTTGAATCTGCAAATTAGTCTTGACAGCCAATATACAACAAGTACATAATATATATAAACAACATTAACATCATCAATAGCAATGGTCCATAATATTATAAGAAAATGCAACCCAATGTAGAATAAACAACATTCACAACATTAATGGACGAGAATACGAGTATTTCTATTAATAAACAAGAAGAAGTACAATGTGATACGACCTCTTGCCGGCAACCAATCTGAACCAAGATCTAGATCAATCCACTTGTGCCTCCACCACTTCAATCCTCCATGAATGGCAAACTCAAACTATGAAAGGAGTTTGGAAGGTGAACATAATGGTTCACAACTACAAGGATCAATGAGTGTAGACTCAAGATAGGGAAAAACTCCACTAGAGTTCTCTTGCTCTTCTTTCTCCTCCCGTCCATAAGCCATATGTGATCAATATATAGTTCTCCCAAAGGTAAGTGAAAGGACACATCGAGGTGTTACTTGGGAAAATGGAGGGCCAAAGGTCACCCTATGACTGCTTTTTGGGAGTAAAAAGTAATTAACTAGTGATTTTTACCATTTTACATGCTACCCCCGAGCTATAGTGATGCAACTCGCAGGTACGCCCGCTGTAATGATGCAACAAGCGTACAAGGGAAAAAATGAGGAAATAGTGTCTGAAGGATATAAAGTGGATCTGAGTCAGTGAAATGGATCCTATAAGCCAAAGGGTGCTGATGCTCACAAGGTGGAAGATTACGTTGTAACAGATGCCCCTTAATGTGTGAGGTCAGAGACTGATGCTACGATGGCCGAAATACATTATAAAACTCAGAAGTGGAGTGATGGAAACACAAGTGGAAAGAGCAACTTACTCGCCATAATACAATAGTATCCCTAAATACATGTCAGTATAGTTTGTTTTCTAGAGTCAGTATGGGTACACATGAAAATAATTTGTAAAATGAAAACTATCAAGCAGTTGAAGATGAGCTAAGGCCACAACCTTTCCACTAGAAAATGTTGGAACTGACTAAAATATTAATATTCATCAAAAAATGTCAACACTATTTCACATATCATGAATCCCATTTTCCATAGTAAGTAGCCATTATCAAGGAATCAATTCGTTGTCTTAAATCAAATAAAAGACAAATAGAGGTGGAAGTAGATACACGCTTACATATGCATTACTGCAATCCATGTCCATCTAAGGCCTCTTATAACAAGAATTGGCAATTAGGAAAAAATTAAAAGTCTCATTATCGGTAATTTATGTAGATATGGTGATAAAGATTAGGTCTGGGATATACTTTAGGCTTGAGGTCTTACTCACCACTTTTAGTTTCTTGGAAATGTTAAAGCTAACTACAAAACTATAATATTATTTACAGAATATCAACACTTTGTATTTCACATATCATAAATCCTATTTTTCATAGTGTGTAAATGGGCATCATCACAGATCAATCACTTGCTTTGTAGCAAATAAAAAATCAGGTAGAGGTGGAGGTACACAATAACAATTATAGATACTTTATGTAATTCATCTTCTTCTAAGGCCTCTGATAACAAGAATTGGCAGATAAGAAAAGCCTCCTTACCATTAATGCAAATAGATATGGTGATAAAGATTGGGTGTGGGATAACATTAGCTTGAGGTCTCACAGTTATCTAACTTGGAAATATTGAAACATTCTAGAAAATTTAATATTCTTCACTAGCAACATTAGTTTACATAGCATAGATCCTATTTTTCATAATGTGTTAGTGGGAATTATCACATAATCAATCTGTTGCTTCATTGCAAATAAAAATCAAATAGAGATGGAGGTAAATAAGTGTAATTACTAATTACAAAAGCGTGATGCAATTCATCTTCATCCAAGTTCTATAACAAGAATTGGCAATTAAGAAAAATCTTATCACCAGATTTAAAGAAATATGGTTATTAAAATTAGGTGTGGAATTACTTTGGCTTGAGGTATCATATTATAGTTTCTTAAAAAATGAGGGTAAAAGAAAATATTAGTAAGAGGATACCTCTGGCTTGAGATCTCGATGAACCACACCCTGAAGATGACAAAAGGCTACAACATTTAAAATTTGAACGACAACAACTTTTGCATCATCTTCTGAATACTTTCCTCCTCTGTGCAAAATCAAAGCAGAAAGCAACATTATTCATTCAGTTAATTAAAAAAATAAAAATGAATCATCCAAGTTTTACCTTAACACTGTATTACTTTGAGCAGTCAGATAAGATAAAATAATTTTATTAATGTCCAACAAATGACCACAAAATGAAATTTAAAAATCTGCATAACTTTCAGTGTAGTTCAGCACTAACAAATCTAAACCTTAGAAGCCAAAAAATGAACATGTTTAAAGAAGAGGAATAAAGAAACGGAACCCAAACCCAAAGAAAAACATGCAATAGCACATGCCTTGAAAATTAAAATGCAACTCTAAATTCACATACCTTGAAAGGATCCGTTCTAGCAGCTCACCACCCTCACATAACCTGAAGCATAAAGTAACGAATTGTCACTTTCAAACCTTCAATCTAGTTCACAGCCAATGCAGCCAATGTAAAGCGAGTAAATAATGTAATTAGAATAGAACATCCTAAAGATCCAGCTTGGATTACACTCTGGATCAGTTTTAAAAGAACAATAGTTGAGTTCTAATATGAGACTTTGGGTATATATGGTAGTAGTACCATAAGAACTGAATTAGTGACTGACTCACATCAAAAGCACACTGCAACTGAGCTACTGGATTTAAACCAGTTTCATAAAAATATATCTGCTAAACTAAAGTTGATTCTAGAGTGAATGTTTTGGGAAATAGGAGTAGGATGATTTCTGGAAAGGCTCATATAATGACTATTCCTCTCCAAAAGGATCCATTGTTGTATGATATCTTAGAATTTTTTTATCACAGACAATGTTTTCTAGGTAAGTGTACAATCCATTTTTGACTTACACGAGATCTTTTTCTCTAGAGTTCAATATGGCTTTGTAATGGTATGTTGGGTTTGGGAAATATCCAATTGTAGGTATAGGCCATAGTTGATTGTTCCAACTATTATTAGTGATCTTCTAGATAGGTCCATACTTTTTTCTTTTATCCTTGTATGTTACTCATGTTTATTCTTTGGCTCGATCCATGGCCTCATAAATGAAACCCATGCACAATTTATCCCCATCCATCATCCAAAAACCTTAACAAGGGACTTGAAAACTTACAATCTCTTTTTCAAAATATTTAAATCGAACATAGGTTGGTAATATGATGATCGAAAAACATTGAAATGGATAGTTGCATCATAAAACCATCCAGCCATGTATTCAAAAGTTGAATCTTTGTATTGCTTCTTCCAATGGCTATCAATGATGGGTTGAGTTTGAGTTCCAATGCTAGGGGTGGAGGTGGGTGGAAAAGAATTGTTAATCATATTCCTATTTGTTGTAGTTTTTTTATAGATGATAAGTATATCACTTATGTCACTGCCAAATCACAGAAAGTAGGCCAAAAACAATGCCAACTCAACTCTAAGCTCACTCTCAATCCAAGTCTCCTCATTGCAGCTCCATGATCTCCAAATGCTTTTAAATGCTCAATGGGAGGTGTAAGGGAAATAGGGTGGGGGGCAGGGGAGGTTCTCATACACTCTATGTTTAGGGTTTGTGAGGGAGGGAGTTTTTTTTCCCTTTATTTGTGCCTTATAACACTTTTTTTGCCCCCTGGTTTTGGTGTAGACCAACCTACCTTGACAACATATTTAATGGTCTTCAGGCTTGATGCCAGCCTGTTTTTCTCTCCTCGACAATTCTACCAACATGACTATATAGAATTCAATTTCAGTGAAAACATTGCAAGGAGAAAGTTTTAAGGAGGAAATTTTGGGTGTGTGTTAGCTACAATAGTCTGTGCTGAAGCATTCACCAAGAAAATATATGACAGTAGTTAAACCCAAAATCATAGCACTAGGAACACAATCTTGGCAAATCTCTAGCAGTAAAAGGAGGCTACAGGAATGCAAACAACATGAGTAGTCCTATCAGATGGATCCTATAGAATATCGCATCATCAACCTGTGAATTCATTATCCACATGCACTCAAATTTGATGAACAAGCCAAACTCCAGTTTTATATTTGAAACAAATTGTCAATGATCTAGAAAGAGGAAAGATTACCATAGTCTGGGTGTAGCATAAACTTTTAAACAACTAGCTGGAATTGATCTTGTAATAGGAGTATAGAGAGAAATACCTAAATATATAGGTGCACATTTGAATGAGTGGAGATGATATCATTGGTACTTGGGCCCGATTTTTTGTAATAGAATAAATGGATCCGACCTATTGCACTTACGTTTTAGGGATATTCTATTCTAAACCAAAGTCTAGGGATGACATAAATATGTACAAGAGATTAGATTTGACTGATGCTAATTCCGTTCATAAATGAATATTTCTACAGTTATTGGGGTGTCTTCTTGTTGGTTTGATTTCGGTAAGTGGCTTAGAGCAGAAGCTCACTTTCTGATCTCTGTATCAGCTTAAGGTTTGAGTTTTGTATCCCTTTTCTCATACGTATTTTATGACATACCCCAAGAAAAAATGACAAATATGAAGATCACCCTAAAATTGAAACCTTCTAGAGTGTAGGAAAGACCTACGGTTGAAACAACCATTAATTTTTATCTTCTGCGTTGTTTGGAGCAATGGAGAGCAGCAATAAACCTCAATTTTGATTTCTGGATAGTACTATAGAATCGTTTTCTTAGTATAATTTCCTTTTAATAAAGACCTAAAGGGGTATTCTGGTCACATGCACTATTTTGGGCATATCTGGCATAGATCTTTAGTAGCTTTCCAGCCATGAAAATGGTACATCAGTCAAAAATTCAAAGATAAAGAGGGTTTTCCTATAGCATCACATGTCAAACTTTAGCATAGGGGCTGAATTGTGTTAAGAGGAGGGTTCTAGCCCAGGAAGAGGGTTTATACTGTCTTTTGAAATCCATTTTAGACATCTCTTTTAGCTAGCAGTTTTTGATAGCGTTGATCCACGTATTGGATATTTCATTCGTTGTTTGTGCATCAATTTTATTTGTTGTTTGTGCATCAATTAAGGGACTATTTTGAAATATCTGGGGCCTCATCCTCCATATTCAACCTCAGGCAGCATGGGAATGCCCGACCATATAGCACGCAGAGAAAATTACATATTCTTTGGCTACAAATGCTTGGTGTGAGATAAGCCACCGATTTAGATCAAAATCAACGAAATAATCAGAGGAATTGAATGACTACAAAGCCTGGATTGGCCGAAAATTTTCCTAAAACCTTGCATTTTGTTTCAGTTCTAAACCCAAGGCTTCTCCGAGTTAATATCAAATGATTTTCAAGCTTCTAAACCTAAGGCTTCTTCATAAAAGTGTTTCTCAATCTTATAGAGCAACATTTTACTGTTTAAATGGAAAAATATTTGAGAGAATAAGCATACCCGGCCTCTAATAGTAGCGGTGTGCCTGACCATATAGAACGCAGATAAAGTTGCACATTCTTCGGTCATGAATGCTTGGTGTCAGACAAGCCACTGATTCTGATCAAAATCGCCAAAATAATCAGAGAAATCGAATGATTACAAAACCTGGATTAGCCCAAAATTTTCATAAAACCCTAGATTTTGCTTTCGGTTCTAAACCCAAAGCTTCTCTGGGCCAATATCGAATGGATTAAAGCATAACAAAATACAGAATTCAATGCATGGAAATCATATCTTATGCATTCTGAACAGAGTTTTAGTAAATCGGCTATATTAGCAGCGAACAACAGTGACGAGCTCTTGCTGCTTCTCATCTCAGAGTGAGTCCCATCCATATTTTTCTCCATATGATCTCCTTGAACTAATACAATTTCATAGTAGAAATTTCTAGGCCTCAATGGTTTCCAAAGATCAAACGATCCATATAGTACAAAGTGCGAGGGATTGAATGCGAACACTAATGATTATCATACCCCCTTAACTCTACGTGTGCAACAAATTCCCTAATTAACTAATTAGAATCCTCTCATAGAATAATCAAATTCTATGTTAATGTGAAAACAGTAGCACATGTAATGTTTAGAAGCCATCTTGATGGAATTGGGCCATGAGGTGATTCCAGCAACCTTTTTCCTACCCCATTTACACTAGTGTTTCATTTATCCCCTTCTCTTTTTCATTATTATCATTTGTTCTAGGCCTCCCTTTCATCAAACCCATACTAGATGGATTTTACCACTGTTAATATTTTGATGTCCACATACATTTTTTTCCTTCTCTAATCTCTCTTGTGAAACTTTAAGAGATAAGCATTTAGAAAATGTCCATAAGTATGCAATGTGAACACCTAGTCTATGGTATTTCTACATATTAATCCAATAATTGCACTTAAGATGACGTAATGAAGTCCGAAAACATGCAGGAGTAGCTACTGCATGGAAGGAATAGCTACAGATTCAGTTCGTTGTTGTTGAATTATATCCAGGCCTATTGGTATTTTCATCCATGAATACACTAACCCTTATAAATCAGCACCAACATGTTTGAGAATCATATTTTCACCTTCAAACAATAGTATTTCCAGATATGGACCTATTTCCAATAGTAGGTGTAGTGATTGTCTATAGCAGCAACGCTAAATCTATATTTCCTATGTGATTAAGGACCTAGTAGGAGGAGCATTCATCCTTTGTATTTATTTGAAGGGGAGTGACCACCTTGAGAGTGCCCTACATCTCATTCTTGGAGGATTCGTCCCTAATTGGAGGCCTATTCTTTTATTATCAATCCACACTTGAGGTATCTTGTTGATTTTTCATGCCAATTGGAAGCTAGAATTCAATAATAGATGATCTATTGCACACTCATGGAGGAACATACCACCATTTTGAAGACTATGGTGCTATTTTGTTGGATTTTTCTCCTTATTGGGATAGCCTCAAGAAGGGCCCTTGGATCCCTTTCATTCATCTTGTTGTGTTATTTTAAGAGGGGCCACCCCCGCAGGAGGTTTTCTACTTGGTTGTTGATGTATCACTTATGGAGCCATCCCTCTTTGGGAGAGTTGTTGCAGCAAATTATGCATATTTGTAGGAGTTTGTTAGAGTCATCCACCCTTGTTGAGATTGCTTTATGGATAACGTTCCATCATTGGAGGCCTATCCTTGAAAGTTAGTTACTTGCAAGATGATTGTCCAATTAACTAAATGTCCAACAATGAAAAAAACACACCTTCCCTATTTAGTGATTCTCATGAAGATATTGCATTAAGTATCTATGAACTTGATTGAGTAGACTCTAGAGTGAAGGAAAAATCCTCAAATAAGTTTGGAAACTAATTCACAAAGCCGTTTTTGGAGTTTAAGGGGTCTCATAAATCTATTTGAGTTGGTTGTAACTATAGATTTTTGTGCAATAAAGTCAGAAATTAAAGCAAACATAATGGAAACCTAGTTGGACAAGGCACTTATGGATGTCTACACTGCATTATTAAGATCTGCAGAACATGGAGAAGCTATAGATTTCATGTTAAGTCCGTTAAATTGCACTTATAAGTTTGAGGATCTTAAAATTGTAACATTTTGTCACTGTTGGCATCTAAAAGTAGCTCTCTTTGTTGGAGAGGTTGTCACATTTGAAGGAAAGACTATAATAATTCTAGGGAATGCATTGCCATCCAATTTTAGCATATTATTCAGCCAAATAGATGAGTGGCAAAGCATAAATTGAGAAAAAAAATTGAAAACTTGCTTAAGATTGGTACATGGTTTATTTACTCTCAATTAATTTTTGTTATAAATGTGGTGTGGTTTATTTACCTGCATGTACACACCACATGTTAAAGAAATGCAATATGCAAATGCCACCTTAAAGAGAAAGAGATATGATCTGTGCTTTGAGTAAGTGCCCTAATATCCATATTTGGAGTGCATATTTTTGAAGCTCCGTATGGAAATCAGAATGTTCACGCAATATGGAATATCCTAGAGATTCCTTTAGGAGAGAAAGGTCAGGGAAGTCAGATGTCCAAGCTGGATTATTACTGGAAACACTGAAGCGATTAGTGAAGACCTATTTAGTTGATTGCACCCAAAAAAAGTCCATAGCCTTGTAAAAGTGGTTGAACAATAGCCTTTAATTAAAATTGATAATTCCATGATCACAGTCAAGCCAGAAATTGTTGCAGATGAAATGGTATACTCTAGTAACCATGCTCTTATTTGTAATTTCATGGTGCATGGCCATCTGAAAGAACACTATGAAAATATATTCGATTCCTCGTTTACTAGTATCAGTGAGAAAAATAGAATGCTTTTTCAGGTCATACAATAAGAGAATCTAGTCACAAACAGTTATGCAACTTTGTATTGTTGAGTTTCAACTTTCTCTTTGCACAATATCACAACTTTGAAGACGTAGTCTTGAATCCATCCCACAACTTTAAGGTTGTAGGATTATTATTTTTTGGAACATGATTCCTTACAATCATTTTGAAACATTTCAAATGAAACCTTGATCAATCTCAATGGTGTTAGGATATTTAGACACTTAGGAGTTAGTTAAGATCAACTTGTGTAATATATCCGTTAGGGATAGTGTGTTTCTTTAGTATGCATTAGTATGCATTTGTAAATACTTAATCCGATGATCACGATATGTTCCCGACATAGAGTGATCCAACGGCTCAACTTTTCTTAGATCAAACATAACCTTGATCCATGGCTTAACACCCGATTGGTCCATGATCTCTATTTAAAGAGCATGGAGAGTCATTGTTTAGTTGATCAATTATGAGAAGCTCATTTGTAACTTTCTTTCTTTGCATAATAAATTGTCCCGTAGAAACTATTTGGCCGGGGCCGTGGAGTGTTTCCCTCAAGAGGGTTTAAACCATGTCAAAACATCGGTGTGTTGATCTGTGATCTATTTATGTGAAGTGGTTTCTCTTGGTGTTCAGTCCTTTGGTAGTACCCTGTGTACCCGAACATGGTATCAAAGCTTTTATGAAGTGCCGCTTCCGGTTATGATCTAGATCTTGAACTGTTGTTGCCGAAACTCGAAAGGGTTTCTAGTTCTGGTATTTCTATGCATTTATGGGCTATGGGAGGTATTCCATTGCATCCGGAGCATCATTTTCATTGGGAAATAGTTTTCGTTTGATCGAAAACGGTTCCTAGTTGCTCCAGAAATGCATATTTCATTAGATCTGAAGGTATAATGTTACAATGATGCATTTTTTTTTTTTTAAAGGAAAAAATCTCATATTTCATCTTTTTTTACTGTTAGATTTTTTTTGGGGTTCAAATTGTTGTTTTCCCGTCTGCGTATGCTCTTTGCCATGCACCTTGAGCGATCTCGGCAAATCAGAAACAGAAAGGGAAAGGGTTTTTCTCGGCTGCGTATGCTCTTTGTCGTGCAACTTGCGCGATCTCGGCAAATCAGAAACAGAGAGAAAACGTAGACTTTTCCAGCAAGCTAGCAAGATCTAACTCCACAAGTGTGGAAAAGTTTTTTTTGTTTCGATTTGTGGTTTGTTTTGCAGGAAAAAGGGCAAGCACACAAACCGAGCAAGAAGAGTAAAAAAAAAAACCCTTCTTCATTCCCATATTTTACATACCTTTTAATCTAGCTCACTTGGTTCAAAGTTGCTTTATTCCTTAATAGGTCTTGAGTTCAAGTCTTAAGAAGTTACTTTTAAAAGAAAAAGTGCATGCAATTTCTATTTTCAAGTTATTTTATTGTGAAAGTACATCTTACTTAAATAATAAAAAATAAAAATACAAGTGAATCACTTAAGTTTTTTTATTGTTGCACTATTTAAAAGTAATATCATTGTAAAAGTGAAATCACTTATTTTACAAAAGTGGTTCACTTAAAGCAACTTTCTTGTAGAGTGATTGTCAAAAGGTTCATCTTGAGAAGAGGGAGGTTCTTTTTTTTTGCTGGACATTCTCTAGCTGCCACGTCACTATTGGGGACATCTTCAATAGTTTCTTCGTTCAAGCATAACTTCATCATACAGAGTTAGTTTTCAGTGTCGTTTTTTTTTAAACTGCCTATGTTTTCGAGCTCTTCACATCCAGACTATTGGTTTCTGCTTTTACAGCCATTAATTTACAAATATGGTCGCCCCTTGTGATATTCTACTTAACAGTTCCAACTATTTTTCATGGAAATCTCGTATGGAGGATGTTCTACGAAGTAGGGGGATTTTCATAATTACCTCAGGGAAAGAAAAAGAACCCACTGATGATGATAAGAAAATAAAATGGGAAAATAGATGTGATGAATATTGTGGATTGATTGGAATGTCAATCTCTACTGATTTGCGATTCCACATATCTGGAATTGATGAACCTAATGCTACTTGGGACAAGTTGGAATCTGTGTTTGGTAAACACAATGAAATTCAAGGTCACCAACTCGAAAATGAATTGATTTCTTTAAATCCAAGTGACTTTTCATGCATTCAAGATTATTTATCTAAGTACAAAACTCTTAAACTCTTATGTGCAGAATGTAAGATTGAGAGGGAAGACAAACAATGCATTTATCATATTCTTTCCAAACTTGGACCTGCATATTCTGTTTTTGTATCTACATTTTACTCCATGAAAGCATCCTTGAATGCAGCTAGCTATCAAGAGCCTAGTCTTGAATCCTTTTGTGATTCCTTGATTAGAGAACAAGATAAACTCATTCATCTTGGAATAATCAACAATGCAGATACATCTGGGAAAGCCTTATTGTCCCAACAGAAAGAAAAGTCCAAGCCTCCCAAGAAACAAAATTTTCACAATAATAAGTCAAACAAGGGTCCAAAACCCTCTCAGTCAGCTCCTTCTTTAAAAAATGACAAAGGATCCAAGCCAAAAGGCAAGAAGACTGAGCGTCATTGCAACTATTGCGGGAAAGATAATCATGATGAATCTAAGTGTTTCAAGAAGATGGCAGCCTTGGAAGCAGCAATGAAGAAGCACCACATCAGCCTAGATTCGTCTTCAGAATCTGCCTCTCATGGACATGCACTTTGTGCTTCTGGTTATTCTTATAATGCATCTTTTTCTTCTACTTCAAATGAATGGCTCATTGATTCTGGAGCATCTTATCATATGGCAAAGGATCAAGCCATCTTTTCTACTATGCATGAATGTAACACCAAACAAATATTTGTTGGTGATGATAGATCTCTAAGTGTTGTAGGAGCTGGAACAGTTCCAATAGATAATGCTCATTTTAGTGATGTACTATGTGTTCCAAGAATTTCCTGCAATTTGTTATCAGTCTATCAAATCACTCATTCTGGTGAAGGTAAAACTGTGACCTTTACACCTCACCAAGTTGTAATCAAGGATTTTAAAGATCCTCAACAGGTCCTAGCTACCGGAATTGTTGATGATATTACCAGGTTGTACAAGTTTAACAACTTTGGGTCATCACCTTTCCCTTCAGTTTTTGTTGCTCATAGTGATAACTTGAGAAAACTTTGGCATGAGCGATTTGGTCACTTAAATTATCGTTCATTGCAACAACTATGTAAAGAAAATATGGTGACAGGTCTTCCGATGGCATCTTGCAGGGATGGTGTTTGCTCTGGTTGTGTACTCGAAAAACATCATCGAGACAGTTTTGACAAACATGCCTCTTGGCACGCCTCGGTTCCCTTGGAGCTTGTGCATAGTGACTTGTGTGGTCCTCTCCATCTGCTTCCTTTTCTGGTTTCAAATATTTCTTAACTTCAATTGATGATTACACCAGACGCACTTAGGTTTATTTCCTAAAACTTAAGAGCGAAGTATTTAACATGTTCTTGGCCTACAAGGCCCTTGTGGAAAAACAATCTGGTCATCAAATTCTTAAGTTAAGATTTGACAATGGAGGAGAATATGTTAACAATAAGTTAACTACTTTCTGCACCGAACAAGGCATCCAACAACAACACATTGTTCCATATACACCACAACAAAATGGTGTAGCTGAGCGGAAGAACCGCACTTTAAAAGAAATGGCTAATTGTATGATCCAATCTAAGGGACTAAGTCTTCAATTTTGGGCTGAAGCCATTAATTGTGCAAATTACATAGTTAATCGCACCCCCACTAAAGCATTACAAGGTATAACACCGGAAGAAGCATGGAGTAAAACTAAACCTGATGTAAGTCACTTCCGTGTGTTTGGTAGTGAAGCATAGGCTCACATTCCGGATGAAAAACGGAAAGCATTGCAGCCTAAAAGTGAAAAGTGCATATTTGTTGGATATTTTGAAGATGTAAAAGGTTATAGACTTGTTCAACCACATTCTCATGATATAATCATTAGAAGAGATGTTAAATTTGATTAAAATATCTTGGCCTGCGAGCCTAACTCGACGATTGTGCCATCTTTGGCCTGCGAGCCTGATTCGGCATTTGTGCCTTCTTCTTCTTCTTCCAACTTCCTTGATAGGTTTCCAACTCCAGTTTCTGATGATGACAGTGAGGATGAAAATCCACCTCCACCTGCTCATGTTCCTCCAGTTGCACCAGCACAAGTGCTTCCTCGATGGGTCCGTTCAACATGTGAAGCAGTTGGTGATCTTGCCGGTGATCCTAGAGATCAACGTCGAACACGTTCTCAGTTTCAGCGAGCCTCTTCTCTTTTGGCTCAAGTTTCTGAGAATCATGATACAGAAACTTTTGCAGAAGCTTCAGGGAATCTAGATTGGGATGCCGCCATGGATGAAGAATATCGTTCCTTAATGGCGAACGATACTTGGGCTCTTGTACCTCTTCCAAAAGGAAGAAAACTTGTCAGATGTAAATGGGTCTACAGAACTAAGTATGCATCAGATGGAAGTGTTGAAAGACTTAAGGCAAGGTTAGTTGCCAAAGGCTTTTCCCAAGTTGAAGGGATTGACTACAATGAAACCTTTGCTCCCGTCGCAAAAATGAACTCCATCCGCCTTGTTCTTTCCCTTGCAGCCTTACATAACTGGGAAGTCCATCAAATGGATGTCAAGTCTGCCTTCTTACATGGTGATTTACAGGAGGAAATTTACATGGAACAACCTCCTCGATATGTTCAATATAACTCTAGCCTTGTCTGCCGACTTAAGAAATCCTTATATGGCCTTAAGCAAGCTCCTAGAGCTTGGTATGCCAAAATGGATAACTTTCTCCTTGACACTGGTTTTTCTCGATGCCATTCTGACCCCAATGTCTATACCAAGAAAGTAGGAACCCCCAAGTTGTTCTTAAGGGGGGATGTTAGGATATTTAGACACTTAGGAGTTAGTTAAGATCAACTTGTGTAATATACCCGTTAGGGATAGTGTGTTTCTTTAGTATGCATTAGTATGCATTAGTATGCATTTGTAAATACTTAATCCGACGGTCATGATATGTTCCCGACATACTCAACTTCTCTTAGATCAAACCTAACCTTGATCCATGGCTTAACACCCGATTGGTCCATGATCTCTATTTAAAGAGCATGGAGGGTCATTGTTTAGTTAATCGATTATGAGAAGCTCATTTGTAACTTTCTTTCTTTGCATAATAAATTGTCCCATAGAAGCTATTTGGACGAGGCTGTGGAGTGTTTCCCTCAAGAGGGTTTAAACCACGTCAAAACATCGGTGTGTTGATTTGTGATCTGTTTATGTGAAGTGGTTTCTCTTGGTGTTCGGTCCTTTGGTAGTACCCTGTGTACCCAAACAAATGGTGCCAAACGTTTTACACATACACCCTTTTCTTTGTGCTAAAATAAATTTTTCAATTTAGTGAAGTAGAATGCATCCTGACGAAATTATGGATTGCTAGGAGAATGTGAGAATGCATCTTAATGAATTTTTGGATTGATGTTGGAGAATTCCACTCTAAAGCTCACTGTCTACAATCCTACCAAATTGTTTGGAATTCATGTGGTCTCCACTCATGTGAATCTCATGTATAACAAGCTATCGGTTATTACAAGTCAGGTCAGTAGAAAAGGATTGAATGTTTTACTATGATTTTAGAACTTGCATTCCCACTAATTGAAGTCACAAGTTAATTTTTTATTTATCATGGTAGAATGTGGTTCGCCTGCTAAACTTTGGCTTAGTCTTTCTGGCCACCACCAATCAACCACACTACTTGGTTGTAATACCATGTTGAAAATTAGACAGGCTAGTGCACAAGTTTTGTCTCTCTTATTTCTTTTTATTGTTGAATCATGCTTACCACATTGATGGATTGTATAGAAGAAGCTTCATTGGGACCTATATTAATGGATGCATTGTATATAAGAGGAATCATCATCGCCTAGATTCATGGATATCCATATTTATGGTAAAAATTGGATTGGTTGGTAGGCTGCTCTACTATACCACAAAGCTACATGCCATTTTCATGACAGGAACCCTTCACCATGTTGAAAATTGGACAAGTTGGGAATCATTCAATCAAGGTGTGGATTGCATCTTTATGATACTAATCCTTCACCAAGCAACATTGCAAAGGAGAAAAAACTAGTATAGTTGTTATACAACCTATGATGCCAAGAACAAGCTCTTTGACCTACATTTGGATATTTATCTATGGTTGTACTAGTATTACCTGGATGTTTTAACATGACTGCTCCTTATTGTGCACCAATATTCCAAGATTCATTGAAAAAACTTTATGGAACTGATCGTTTATTGGAAGAAACCAATTTTATAAAGTGTTGTACCCAAGGGATTCCCAAAACTGTGGAACGACTGATTGTTGACACTTATTGAAATTGGGTGACTTATGCCAACAACCTTTTTATCAAAATTTGAACTGGATAAATAAGTATCACTTCATGGATGAGTGTCACAAGCTTCACTTCAAAAATAATTCAAAAAAGTTCAAACAAAAAATCTGATTGAATCAATTCATTAGTCATCTAAAGTGTTCATATTAAGAAAATAAATAAATCAAATAGATTTATCATAGAATATAGAATTACCTCATTGAAAGGAGACGAAAAATTAAGCATTGATTTAACGTTGTTTGGATCAATATTTTTTGGTTCTTTTGGAGCCTAGCCGCATAAATCAAAGGCACGATACTCCTTATCATACATCTTCTTGACAAATGATCCCTCAATTGAGTCCATCTATGAACTATGCATCTCATCATTACACTTTGTATCTAGAGAATCCACCATCCTCAGTCCTTGACACCACACTTCGTTAAGACATTTTATCAAACACTTGGCATCTGTTATCCCCATTTTCATGGGTGTGCCCTGCAGCCATGATAAAAGCAGGTATGTGTGCCCTAGTGCTGATGAAAGAGACTTTAGAAAAATTCTAGGCAGTACCTATGTGAAGTAGCACCCTTCTACAATATCATAGTTTGAATCTGGGCACTTTGACATTGTTTTAGATAGATTCCATAAGTAATTTTGGGTTCTTACCTATAGCATTTGAGGCCTCTGAAACAGTGACATGTATCCAAACAACAACAATAGGTCAAATGAATTATTTGAAAATATAATCAGCCAAGGCACTTCATCAAACTCCATTTCTGGGCATAGAAGCAATTGCAAAAGGAGGTTTCCTGTAACAACACCAAACATTCTACAATTTAGAGTTTTTAGGGTTTTTTTATCAATCCTATGCAATACTGACAGCATACTGAAGGCCTGTAGCTTGTAATATCTCCCAGTGCACCTGTTACCATTCTCTCAGCCTTAGATTCGACCCGTTATTATGCCCTTAATCAGTTAGTAATTCTATTGGATGTTGATTCCTTCTTGGTGATGATGCTTGCTGATTAACAGAGAACATAGAGTGAGGATTACCTTTGATTGATTGAAGCAGTGAAGGATTTTATTGCAATCTTGGGAGGCTCGATTAAGCCATTCCGGAGAGAGATCGTATAGTTTTTAAGCCAACGTTTAGGGTTTCAAGTTTATTTTGAGAATCCAGCCCCAAATTCGGCATCACTTTTGTCATTTTTCAGGGGTGAGTAATATTGATGCAATTCTACATGAAAGAGATGCCCCACGCGCCTCTGTACGGGCACCGAAAAAATACAAAGAAAACGCTACTAACGTTTCTTTCCTAGATATATATTGTTAAATGTTAAATGAATATTTGATGATGTTTTAAATCAACTTATTGCCCCTTATTTACCATGTATTACATTATGCACCTCATACTACATTCGACACATCATAATAGCATGAATAAGGTTACTTCGCACCTATAAGTCTACACATCACAGCGTAGTTTTTATTTAGACAACTTCAGTAAGGTTGCTTTCCTTGGAAAGTATTTGATAAAGCAATTTTAAGGCCAAATTGTTCATATTCTAACTTGTCTTTTACATGTACAAATTGAGTATGATTCATACAACATTAACAAATCAATTGGAGAATGGATAATGAAATAATGTCATAAGGAATCAGATAATATCATTTGTTTATTTTAATTTTGAAAGTTTTGAAATTTATGAAGACGGGTAATCAAAAAATAATTGTTATAATTTGAAAGTGTTGAATATGCACTCAACCAACATTTTAAAAGGAATCAATATCCATAATCCACTTTGAAATGTACAAAGTTTTTTCATTATCGTTGGACATTATTTGTGGAGCTAAACCCTCAGAGGTTAGCTAGAGTTTGATGGATGGTCTAGTGGACTCAAATTGTATTGGAAGCACTTATTGTGGAAAGCCCTAAATATTTCCTTTGTTTCCATATGGATGGAGTGGATGCCGTTGAGGGCCTCCAACCCCCTTAAGGACATTTTTTCTAGGACAAGGAACCTTGGAAGAAGCCAGTTTTAGGAAGGCTTGTGGCATCATCAACCACTTCTTCCTTGCTTATTGAAGACTTTTCCCTTTTATTAGGGGCCCTATGTATCTCATCATTGTACTAAGTGGCATTGACCACCTTATTTTCTTGTATTGTTAGGGTTTCGTTGCAATCTCCACATGTACAATGATTGGATACATAGGGCCCCTAATGAAAGGGAAAAGTTTCGCACAATGAAAAAGAACCCTTCTTGACAACATATGAAAAACAATTATGCTTGCATAATGAAGGCTTTTTACATAAAACATCATTCATGATTGAATACTAGCATGAGATGTCAATGAAGAAGTATGTTACAAGAAATTGTTGTATAATCTATGGATAACCAAAGTTAGATTATGTAATTGACTAAACTTGTCATTGTGTGACACCTTGGTTCTTTAAGTCGCATAGTTTATGCAAGTAATCCTTTGATACTTGCACAGGCTTCGTGTATGTCACCAACATATTAGATGTTGTACTCTATAAGTTTTTGTGCATATTTAGAGATGGAAAAGGATCAAAATTTTGTGTTTTTGGCCATTTTGATAAAGTACTAAAGTTAAAGAGGCAATCACATGGCCCAAATTGGAAAACATATTTAGTTCCCATGAATGGCATTCTCTAAAGAAAACCTATAAAGACATGGATCTCTCAAGAGTTCCAAGAGTTCAATGAATGTAATGCTTTTTTGTACAAGTGGAATAAAAAAAACAATCATTCTCTAGTTCCAAATTCATCATTTCTCATTAGTATCATCAACATTTTTATTGAAGGGATCCACTAGTAGAAGGATTAGTCGAGGGTAAAAGTTTTTTTTTCGAGGGGGGGGGGGTGAGAGTTAGTCTAGGGGAAGGAGGACAGGGGGAGGGTGGAGGAGGTGGTCCTTTGCATATTTTCTCAATCCTCTTGTGCCTACCATGACAGTTTGAAATATATGTTATGGTAGTAGTACAATATATGGAAGATGGAACATGAAGACCAAAAACCCTAAGAGATCACCAAGGGTAACAAGGGCCCGCAATGGTGTTTTAGTCCTTGATTTTTTTGAATTAGATAAGTGTTGA
Organism: Larix kaempferi; assembly: GCA_027924585.1. NCBI lineage: Eukaryota > Viridiplantae > Streptophyta > Pinopsida > Pinales > Pinaceae > Larix > Larix kaempferi. Next base: position 10,366,482 of record BSBM01000742.1, read on the forward strand.
TGTGAAAAATGATGAAACAACACCTCTATGACTCTAGCATGGTTCAAGCATATCTAGATTAAAAAAATGAGGCCATCCAACTGAATTTCCATAGTGGGTGGTGAAATCTATTGACAGTGTTACAATTTAGTAAATTTTAACACTGCAGATGGATTTAGAGACCCCTGAATCCATCTGCAGTGTTAAAATTTACTAAATTGTACAAATTCATTGTCAAAATTGTAATTTTCCATTGCCGATGTGACACAAGTAAAAATTACTAACATAAACAACAAATTCATATTCTTAATCGTTGTTATCTAGTCATATTTGTATTCCTGTGACTAAATTAGTCATTTATGTTAGTCATTTTTATTTCAGTAACTTGTTATCTAGTCGTATATTTCATCTCGTGACTAAATTAGTCGTTTATCTTAGTCATTTTTAGTTGGCTCACTTAAAATTGCTCAATTTTAGTCATTTATCCCTTGAAAAACTATGGTGACTAACATTTTTAGTCGCCTGGTCACTTATCTCTCATTTTGTACTAGTGAAATGTTCACCCAATTTAATCTCAAGAAAGATATCACGTTTCCTGTTCGAGAAGAGGAGTATTCTTTTGGATTATATGTTGTCTAGATTTTAAATTCTAGGCTTTGTTGTCTAAGGATCCCGATCAGATCAAAGATTCTCCCCACATATGGTATAAAAGAGAAGCCCACTCCTCCTTGGGAATTTCTGGAAGGTTGGTGGACATTTCCAAGCAATCCATTCTCCCTCATGACTCAGTTCCCAAGAGGAGATATCCTAGTGAGAGAGTAAATCCTATTATGAAAAATATACATTATATTTGGTTCTAGACTTTTAATAGTACTTAAGGGTGTATTTACTATTATGTTATCTTCTCATAGGGAGATATCATACCCATTTCTTAGTGACTAGGAGAGAACATCTATTATTATTTGCACTGCAATTTTAGCATCTTCTATGTCCTTATATCCTACTAGGGGGTGGGATATTCACCTCTAATTACTACACCTTTTAAATATTTCTTTTGAAGAACTTCTTTCCATCGACACCTATGTCTAAAGAAAAGACTCTAGGTGATTTTGGCTCCAATGGCTCTATTCAATTTAACTAATTCTCTTGTTCCCAAAATACCCTGTGAGAGAGTTTTAAAACTTTGTCCCAACTTACTAAGTGAATTTTTATTTTCTTTTCTTCACATTTGCCTCCCTTACATGGAAATTATAATTAGTTTTTTGGTCTCATTCAAAACCCCTATAGGAATAAGAGAATATTGGAATATATATTTGAGAGCAGTCACTTAATTAGATGAGCTTTCCATGAAGATTTAGCTTCCTAGCCCCCCATGCTAGAATTTTCTTTTTGATTTGCAATAGAGTCGGGAAATAGTCCTCTATTTTGTGCATTTTGAGTGCAATCGAGGTTCCAAGGTACTAGAATGATTGCCAACTTTGATCCCGTGAAAAATCTAAAATATGGGTTATTTTCCTTGGGAATGTGCCCAATGTTTTCAAACCATGTAGTTTGCACTTTCCCTGATTTATTGAATCACCAAAGGCATCTAGGAAGGAGTAGAGAATTGATTTGAAACTATTTTCTAAGATGAGAGAAGCACTCCAAAATGACAATATTATCTACAAATTAAATTGAGTGTAATTCACATTCTTAGCACCTTTATGGATACTTTTTGTAGAGATGCTTTGATTTTCAGGCTTTGTTTAATGTTTTCCCTAAAACATTTTCCATTATGATGGTAAAGAGGGAGGGGTAAAACTTGTTGGAGCCCTGCAGAGGATTTAAAGAAGTGAGATGAACATCCATTTATGAAGGAGGCTCTCTATGGAAATTCTATACAACTCTTGACCCAATTGATAAAAGGGAAGGAAAAACCAAATATTTATATTTCCACAAAGAATAATCCAAGCATTACCTTATCAAAGGAACTGACCATGTCTAGCTAAATGGTCATGCCTCTTTGTCCTTATTCTCAAGGGATCAAGGGATTTTATTCTAGAAAGACATACATTTTGACTTGGCACTCTTGCATATTTCCTAAGTTATAAGTTTAGAGATAAGGATTTGAGTGATCTTGTCATCCACTCGAGTCATCATAGTGTCTATATGTTGACTTCATAAAAATATGGCACATATAATTTTCATTTCATAAAAATATGGGGCATACATGACCATGAATATGAGTTCCCAATAGAATTAGTAGCCCATTACTCAAATGAAAACCATATGAAAACAACCTTGGAAGAGCCATTAGAGGCATGATTTAGGGAATTGCAATCTTCTCTACAAGGAATTTAATCTAATGATGAGGGAATTTCATGCATATCATACATAAATGCCATCATCAAACAACATTTTCATACAATTATGCATGGTTTTGAACAAAATCCATGACTTTAGTGGGAAGTTCCTTCGATGTAAAAGTGACTAATAGCTTGTTGGCCATGATTGGTGATGTTCCATACAATGTTGAAGAGACATATTGAACAGAAATAGATGCAGTGGAAAGGTGAATGGTTTATGGAAGTTGGACAGTTAACCAACGAAGTGACTAAAAGGGATTGTGGTCATTTGAGTAGGACTCTAGCAAGCTATGGTTATAAAGAGTCATCCAAGAACCACAATAGAGCATTGAGGTGTAGATTTTCAATATTTAAATGTATATTTATTTATGTTATTGAGAATGAACAGACCTATTCCCTTATGACTATGTAATCCAACTTTGTAACAATTTTATCTATACGTGGATTATTCAATCCTATAACCTCCATCTCTATTCTAATTTGTATAATTGCAAACTATTGTGTTTAGTCAATAAAGCATTTATATTAATGAACTAGTCAATTGTCAAGCTCATATATACAACATCACATTAGAATGTACATATTAAAATAAAAATAAAAAATATTGAATTTGAAATTTTATGGCATCCACATCAATGGCAGCCCAATATATAAAATATTGCCAAATATCAATGTTTTGCATCCACTAAAATGCAATTGTTATAGGATTGTTATTGTATACACCATCACATTAGAATGTACATAGTGAAATAAAATTTTTATTGAATTTAAAGTTCGCTTGCATCCTGAGATGTATACACAACAATATTAAACACATCCATAATACACAAACAACATTCTCCTCTTTGCACATCAATTCATAAGCAAGAGGATCTCCTTGACACACCAATTAATTGTGAATGAAATTGTTGCACGAGTTGTTTGTATGTATACAGACGTTGACAAGAAGCATGAAGGATATGAACCACGATCATTTCTGACCAGTAAGATATGTTAAAACCCCAACCCAAAATTCTGAGATCTAATAAAACCAAGTTCCAACATGGAGATTCAATGTTGAATGGAGCATGATGACGAATCGCTTGAGCTGAGTAAAGCTTGAAAATTGAAACTAACATATATAGGGGCGAATGCAACTGAAAAACTGGATTCAACACATAAAATATGGATGAATTTAACTCTGAATTTGATTTCCATTATCGATAGAGGGTGAAATAGCCCCAAGCAATTTCCATTCCTGGAAATCGAGGGCGAATGGGAGCTTCCTAGTGATTTTTGTGGATGAACAGAGGTTCAAATAAGTTTTCAGAGGGGCAAAATTATTTTATCTCATATCCCATTTCTAAATTTAATGGGTCTAACCTCGTATTGATTAAAAACAAATAAATAAAATGTGGGTTAATCATATGCAATGGGTTTTTAATATAAAAATTGCCCATTAAAAATTTACAACCCCTAAATTGGTAAAATTTTCGCCCCTAAAATTTTTGATGTTAAGAATACCTTAGGTAGATATTTAAAAATATATATACAACATATTACATTTGACATTTTCTTATATGCTCATATACCTATGGATATTGAAATTAGTGTTCTACGGAAAATAATCCTAATGACTGGGAAGTGAAGAGCTCAACAACATACTAATGAAATCAAGCAAAGACCAAGGAAATCGTGGACACATAACAAGATATTCTTTGTTGGAAAAGAACCATAGTTTAAAGATCAAGCAATTGGTACCTTATATTCTATAAGGTTGATCCAAGCTTTTAAATCTTCATCCTTCCTCCACAATCTTGTGTGAAAACCTTGCAAAAAAAATGCAACCTTCCTCAAAACATTTGGCTATACATGAATGAATAATAGAGTTAAAAGCACATACATATAAAAGCATGGAAGACTTATAAACATTCAATTCATATATACCAAACACTAATAATATGAGAAGAAAAAAGTTTATTTATTGCTCATGAAGATGGCAACAAATATGTTTACCTTGTCTTGCAACAACACCTCTGAAACCAAGATATGGACTCTCTTTCTCCTCTCCTTCAATCAAAACTCCTCCAGCATTTCCTTAAGGTATGAGTGAACCCCTTCTCTCATGGCCCTCCCTTAGTATTTCTGACAAATCAAGGAGAGTGGTTTCGAGAGAAGGTTAGTTAGGGTTGGTGTGGAAGTTAGAGAACTACCACCAACTACCCCTATTTCGAATTTAGTTTTTATTTTTCGTGATTTTATGAGGGACTCGCGAGTGAAGGATTTACAAGAAGCAGGTAACCCACTAGGAAGCTTCAGAAAAGTAGCGAGTGCAACTTTTTTGGGAAACTCACGAGTGGTGAAGGGGTCACCAACGAGTAACTCACTAGATGCCAAGTATAGAGTCGCAAGTAGGTCCTAAAGTCATATCCTGGGTATTTTCTAAGGATTCTAATAGTATACCTAAGTATAGTATTATAGGCGAATATTTTGGATTGAAAAAATCATATATATCGATAAGTAGGTGAAAGTTAAATATGAAACATACAATTTACTACTGAAAATTATAAATTTGAGCAAATATTACAATAAAAAAACGTATTTTATGTAAATATAGGCGATAATAGAGAGTAAAAATGACCAAATAACAAATTTATTTTTTGAAAAAAGCCCGAAAAATAGCCAATTGGAGAAATTGCACCCCTAAAAATTACTCTGGTCATATCACAAAAATGAGATAATATGGAGAATTGGAGAATGTCTAAGGCCACAAGCATCTACAACAAATCAAATCTCTTCCATCTATGGTGTCCTTTTCTGTGAGCAACAATTTAGTGTTGTCACAGACATAGAAGTGCAGATTTGATTGATAACAAATTCCCCCTAATGTATGAGGTCAGAAGGGTAGATGATGGCCGAAATACATTAAAAAAGTGAAGTGGAGGAGCGCAAGAGTCACAGAATCCAAATTCCAAAGGTACCTGAAACAAGACAAAGGTCATCGTACAATATAGTCTTGACATAATGCCATGTTTAGAAGGATAGAACATGATCTCCAATACATAGATATAATTGATGTATATAGCATGGCCATTGAAATACAAGTGTCGATCCATGTAAAAGGATAACATATCCATAGTGAACAACATGGATCTATGTCTCATGGGGATCCAAAATGAGTGTGGCTCAGTCTTGCGCAACTTGGGCAATAAAAAAGTGTGATAAGCCCAAGGTCTTCAATCCAAATCATCAGAAAAAGGTACGTAACCTAAACCATGAGAATAAAGGAGTTGAGTTCAAACATGGAGGATGCTGTTTGATTACCGGGCATTGATGTGATCCGTTAACAAATGCAAGGACACCCACCAATAATGAAGATGGGGCCCAAGGTACCTAGTACATTCTTACAAGTGTGAATAAGAGGTATTGAAGTTGAACACTTGAATAATATGTCAAGTAAGAGACATCAATATATTCTCATGACTCAACAACAAGAGAATTTGCCACTAATGACTGCAAATATCAAGGTACTAACCGAAACTCTAAGTTTGCTTCCCAAAGAAAGATAAGCTGAAGTCAATGGGAATAGACCCATGAGAAGGAAGGCCTTAATGAATCCTTCATCATCTCACACGAGGAACACTTGGAGACTGAATTTGTATGAAGTAAAAATGAGTACAGACTGACATAAGGGATGGCCGACATGAGGATTGAAGGCTAACTGCAGAATGGCCGACACACGCGAAATCCTTGAATAGTGAGCACAGAACTGGAGTAACTTAGGAAGCTTGGAACATATAGGAAACATGATATAAGTATGTCATCTAGGAGACATAACAAACTCTCCATATGATCGGAAGAGTAAACAATTGGAGGATTAAACAACTCTGGAATCAGGTTTATCCTAAAGCCAAAACTAAGACCCACTAAATAAAGACAAGTGTTGTGTTCAAGGAATAATGAGACTTGCTGCCATAATATGAACCAATGACGGGGACCTTTCCCTTCCCTTTCTCTTTTTAGGTATCTTTTCATTTTTTAATGAGCATGAAAAAGATAAAAGGAAGCTCAATAATGTCTTTCTTGTAAAATTTTAATGAGTCCAAGAAAGTAAAATCATGACCTTCTTCATTTTTGAACAAGCTCGAAGAAGAGAGAGAATTAGAATGGTTGATAGGGGTCTAACCATGTGTGATTTTATGAGTCCATGGGAGGAAAAATCAAGATTTTTTTCATTGTTTCATGGGTTTGAAGAAAAGATAGACTAATACTTGATAGGGTACTGATCTTTGGATTTTAATATCGAGCTTGGATTTGTTTGTGTTCGCCGTTGTTTTCATATTTAAGGAGTCTGAAAAACTTAAACATTAACTCCATACACGTACTAATGGATTTTATATCGAGCTCGAGTTGGTATATGCTCGCAGGGATTTCATATTTAGAGAGTTTGAAAAATCCTAAAGAAGACTCCAAGGGGTAATTTTTCGTAAAGTTAGTCTCGTCGTCCGAAAAAGTGTAAAATTATATGAGAGATAACTCTTCTAGCCACAATGAACTAGAGTATTCCTTTTTCATAAGTAATCCGAAAAGGTCCATAAAAGGGTTAAACTTATACCTAAGTGGATGTCCCTTCAAATCCTTTAGCGAGTCTGAAGTGAACAAGTATACTTGGTGATCTTGTCAATTTTAAGGACTCTAACAAGAGCCTAAAGAAAACTCCATATGAGCAGGAGCTTTGTTAAAGGTGGCTAGCAAAATAATAAAGGCAGAGTATGCAGTTATGGTTTGTGGATCACAATATACTGAAAAAGATCCCGTAATGGAAACTGAAAACATGGGAACCAAATGTGGCATGGTGTGCTATCTAGGGTAGGTTCTAACGATGTAAGAACAATGAATATAGTGGGAAAACAAAAGGTTAATGTCGAATTCCATGGTGAAAAAGGGGTACTGAGGCATTAAAAATATGCGAAGGTATAAATGCAATGCGATGTGTAATAATAGCCTAACCAAAATGCCATGAGTAACAAACCTTTTTCACATAATGATGTGGAAAAAAACATATAAAAAGTTCCTTTTCACTCTTTGACCTAGTCAAAACACCTTTGTTAGTGGTCATAACTGAAAAAAAAATGACACAAAAGACACTTAAACTATTAAAAGTGGGTAAAAATCAACAAATAATTACCACAAATAGTGAAAAGGGGTAGAACCAAGTCATTTTACCATTTTACCATTGCAAAGAGAAATAAATCCCTAGGATTCCATCGTTGCTTGCAACCAATTTGTTGGATGATTTCAATTTCCGTTAGTTACAGGTAGTTCCTATCTCTCTCCTATGCATTTTCATATATATTTTTATGGTTTTCTGTGGAGTTTTTGAGTTTTTATTTATCTTTTCAATTTATTAAAGCGTACCCATGGGTGTATCAAGTTAAACTAGCGGGATCGATGAAAACCCACAGGTGAAGGGTTCTTCAACTGTGGCTAGGATGCTACTGTGCTAATGTACACTCGCGGGTGGTGCAGTTCACATATAAAAACTCAACGCTCACTCAATTAAATGGATATCTTGCAGATATGGTGCTTGCATGGAAGGAAAGGGAGCACGAGGCAATGGATAGAGAATCCATGCATGATCCATTGAATCTAAATGCCTTACGTCAGTGTGGTCTATTGAAATTCTTTCGCACATCAAATATGAGGGCTAAACCCCACTTGCTTGAGAGCTTATTGCATATATGGGATCCATATCAGGAAGTGTTTAAACTCCAAGGCGAGATACTAGAGCTCACACTAGATAAAATTTACTTCATCATCGGATTGTCTCGTCGAGGAGAGGTTGTTAACCTCAAGGGAAATTTTCATGGGGTGGGAGCCTTATTAGTGCAAGACTATGCAAACACTTATTGCATAGCTGGTATGGAAAAAAGTGGCACTTAAGTGAAAATAGGCCATATAGAGATCTTTCCATTGAAATCCATACTGAGCACCATCACCTGAGTTGGAGGTAGTGCCTCTCAACACTTGGCTACCCGCAATTATATGCAAAACGGTGTGGAGTGCTTGTGTAATGTGGTATTTTACTGGTGCACTGGGCTATTGGTTAACATGAAGCATCAACTCACTGAGTGTAAGATGGGTAAGAAGAAGAATTTTGAATATGGGACTATCTTATGCACATTCTTCTTCGAGAGAGTTCCAAGTTTGAGTCCTAGAGTGTCCCTTCCACCGGTTGATAGTCGTGAGCCCAAGATGACTCATTGGGGTGAGTTGTTTGTACGAAAGGGAGGTGGAGACACCCATACTTCTTATGATGATGAGGAATTCTTAAGGTGGTGGAGCCGATAGGTCTCTGCATTTTAGCAATTTCCATATATTGGATTAGGATTTCGAGGAGATACGGAACTCATGCTTCCTCCATGATCATATTGGGGAGACATAGGTAACAATTTTGTTTTGTCATTAGTCATTTTTTTTATGAATTTTGTTATAAATATGTACAGATATATGTTTTCATTAGTTTAAGTATTAACAACATACTTGATGCAGATGTTGGACCAGTGAGGCCATCTAGACACCCTATAGTGTTCATATGACCAACGGATTCGAGCAGAGCAGAGACCATGCTTCGAACCATTGAGGGGAAGATGAACTAGTTGATACCTGAAATTCCTACATATCGGATAGAGTGCATGCCTATGGATATACATGAACATGTAGTGGGTGTGACCCCTGTATTGATTAGGATACTCCATAAAGTAGCTAGACTGGTTTTCTTATAGAGAGGTCATAGCTGAAGAGGTTGAGGCTCTCGCCTCTCCTTAAGGACATTTACATCATTTTGAGGCTATACACCCAATTTTTGTATATTGATATGTATATTTGACCAATATGGATACTCAAACTCTTTTACTATTTTTGCACCTATATATATACATCTATTGTTTATAAACATGTTTACCTTATGTGCATGGTTATTTATTTACTGTGTATGGTACAAATGCTAGTCAAGTATATATTTTTCATATGCAACAATTATAGTGTTTTGGTTTCTTGAAATGTGTTGATATATGATGGAATCAAAATGTATTTCAAGCAATTTAACTTTAAAGAATTGACGTAATAATGAAGAATCCCTAACCCGATACTCACTAGTAAGCTGAGACACAATTGACTGAGAATCAAGCCTAACCTCCATACATGAAATTTCGTGGTGTAATGCATCTCAGAGCAGCTCAATAATAACACTATACTCGGCCATATTGTTAGTAACATGGCCTAGACAAACACCTCCTGATGAAACAAGCTGACCTGTAGGTGAATAAATCACCCAAGTAGTTGAGGCGAGGTTACGAGTATGATGACTAACGCCATCAATGAATCCTACAAACCACTTGGTTGACATCTGAAACACAACTAGAGGTACATGAGAAACAATAAAATACAAAATCTACACTAATGTACATCTATTTACAAGAAAAAGTATATGATCTATGCATAATATTTCTTCAGATCGAGCCCATTTCTAGGCTCCGGAAGCTTATACCCATCATAATCGACCAATTCATGTGAACATTTCTTCAAAACCTTGGAGAAAATGTAAGGTCTGATCCACATAAACTTGGACTTTCCTTCCCCCGAAGGATCTCTGTACTCATCATAGACCAAAACAAGGTCTCCTTCAGAGAAACCCTAGGTTTAACAGAATTATCATACTGACTTTTGACTCATTTCTTGTGTGCTTCATTTCCAATTAGCACATCTCTGCGTTGTTCATTGAGATGTTCAAGATGAAGCAGATGTTCTTCCAAAGCAGATGTCTCAAGTAAAATTTGAATATACAACTTTAATGGTGGTATTTTGCACTCAACCGGGGTGACTTCCTCCATCCTGTGAACGAGTTGGAAGGGTGAAAAACTTGTAACAATCTTAACGGTTTTTCGATACACCCAAAGAGGCAGATAGAGAATAATATTCCATTTTGACCTACTAGCATTAATTGTACGTTGGAGAATGGTTTTCAAAGTTTTGTTTACTGCTTCGACTTGGCCATTCACCTGCGGGTAGAAAGGAGATGAGTTCTTTTGTATAAATCCTAGCATAGTAGTCAACTTAGACATCATATTATTTTTAAAATGTCTTCTATGATCTGTAACGATCTCTTTAGGAATACAGAACCTAGCAATAATCTGATTGAATACAAAATAGGTTGCGGTTTCACCATTCGCCTTCACAGTACGAATTTCCTCTGCCCACTTAGTAAATTATTCCACAACGACAATAATGTATTGATGCCCCCTAGCATAAACTGGGTTGCATGTCATATAATCAAACCCCTACTTGGTGAATGGGACCATTGCGATGATGGGGAATAAGGGAGCAATATGTGCTTGCAACATTTTGGTGAAAAGATGACACGGATGACAAGGTTTAATAGCTTCCACACAATCCTTGAAGATGGTGGGCCAAAAATAACCAACATAGTGTATTTTTTAAGCTTTTTCCAACCCAGAAAGATGACCCCCACATGCTCCATTGTGGGCATCATTTAGAACAAACTCAAGCTCTTCAAGAGTTAGGAGACGTTGCAATATGGAATCAACCCCTCGTCTAAACAAAGTATCAGAAATTATGAGGTAATTCTTAGCATTATTTCAAAGTCTTCATCGCTCTTCTCTTAAGAAAGTTGGTGGACACTTCAAAGTATGGAGATAAATCAAAATATCCCCATACCACGGATCAGAGGTAGAAATGAGGAAGATGTGTTCATAAGGGAATGAATCCTCTTCCATGTTAAAATATTCACCACTAGGGAACTCAGAAATGAGTTCGGAAAATACTAAGGAATTTTTGGATATAGCAGACTGAAAGGTGAGATCAAACTCCTAAAGGATAACAATCCATTTATTAAAGTTTCCCCCGATTATGTGTCGGGTTAAAACGTGCTAAAACAAATTGATGTCTGGAATGACTGTAGTGGTTCGCAACAATATGCAATGGTAGAACCTCTGAACTTCATGCACAACTGCAAATGCCAACTTCTCAACATGTGAATACTTAAGTTTAGGTCTCAACAAAGCGTGACTAAGGTAATAGATGACGTGATCCTAGAGTTGATCATCCTCCTAGAATAGAACTATGCCTACTATAGAATCTGATGCAACCAGATATAAGATAAAATCATGAGCATAATCTGGAGGACTCAACAAGGGGGATGATAGTAGTTCTTTTTTCAAAGCCGCAAACAAGTTTTGAGCAGCCTCGTCCCATAAAAATGGGGTGTATTGTTTGAGTAAATGCATAAACCCTTTCGTTATTTTCACATAGTTAACAATGAAATGTCTAAGGAAGTTGGACATGCCTTATAGACTCTGAAGTTGTCTAATGTTTCTAGGAGGAGGAAATTTTATGATCGCCTCAACTTTCAAAGGATCTACCATAATGCCTTTATTAGACATGATGAAACCCATAAGTCGTCCAGACTCGACACAGAACACACATTTATTAGGATTCAATCGAATCTTGTAGTTTCTACATCATTCATACATGATTGTAGATGATCTAGATGATCTCATCGCTTTCTAGATTGCGCAAGGAGATCATCCAGGTATGGTTCGACTATATGTTTGATATCATAGAAAGAAAAGTTCATTGCTCATTGGAAAGTAGCTCCAGCATTCTTCAAACCAAAAGGAATCTTCCTATAGGAAAAGGTACCCTAGGGACATATAAAAGCAGTCTTGTGTTGATCTTCAGGTTTTATTTGAATCTGATTATATCCTGAAAATACGTCCATGAAAGAAAATATTTTGATCCTGCTCACGCATCTATGATCTGATCAATGAAAGGCATGGGGTAATTATCTTTAGGACATGCTTTATTGAGATCCCTAAAATCGGTGCAAATGTGCCCCTTATCAACCGGAATTGGGTTGGAAACCCATTCTGTCATTGCAATAGGATAGATAAACCCGAATTTCATGAGATTTTCAACCTCGGATTTGACGGCTACAACTTTCCATGGGTTAACTGGATGAAGCTTCTGTCGAACTGGTTTCACCTTCGAATATGTCTTAATCTCATGTTCAACTATAGTTGAGACGATGCCTAACATCTCCTCATATGACCAAGCAAAGACATCACATAATTCTTTAAAGAGATTGGTGTACATGCAAACTTCTTTAGGAGAACAACTTGCACCGATGAAGATGTTTTCTACGATACCAGGTTTTATGGAGATATTGATCGACATTGTTGTCGATATATTATCCATATTTACTTCAATGAAAATTTCCTATTTCACTAAAGGGTTAACAGGCTGATCAACATCTGTACTAAGTCTCACACGAAACTACTCATTTTCAATTATTTCTAACTCTGGAAGGAAATAGGATATATGATGCATATGTTCCCAAGGGTGATCAATGACTATCATTGCTTCCAAAATGGCCTCATCCGAAGGAAAACCGTGTCTAAAAATTCGAACGAGTGAGTGGAGTCTATTGCCCATGCAGGTGCGTAATCGACATCTAACTCCTCTAAGACTATAGGATTTGAGATGAGATCTATGGTAGATCCTTGTAATGCTTGATAACCAAATTTTGCCACAAATTGGGGAACCATTGGCTCATTCTCAGTAGGTAAGATCCACAGATCAGATCTATTAGATATTGTGAAGACATCCTTAGATACTAAAAGATTGTTTTGAGTACTCGTTGAACCAATGTAACTAACGGGAGCAGGAAAATCGAAAGTTCCCATAAGAGAAGAATATAAAACTACTCCCAAACTCTCATTGGGTGAACATGCCTAATCAATCCTCGGGATATTTGATTCCGAAGAGGTTGTGTTATTTTTCAAGGTGAATGAAAGTTGATTGACTGTGACGATTCTTCCTTCATGAGGAAACATCAAGACCCGAAAAATGGACGGTGGAATAGCTTGCATCACATACGTCCAACTCCTTCCTAAGAACAGATTGTAGTCAAGAGTAGCATCAACAACCTCAACTTCTACTGACACTGCATTACCTGCTAACTGAATTGCGAAGGAGGGTAAAATCCCATATAGACGAAAAGATATTCCATTGAAAGCAGTAAGCAGTATGATTGAAGGGACTAACCCAGGGGAGCCTAAAGCTCACAAGCAAGAAATATCCATTACGCACGTAGACGTGCCTTCATCCACCACCATTCGTCCAATGGTTTTAGAGCCATGGAATACATCAATTTGGAAAGAAACGTGATACAAAAACCGAGGTTTGACAGCAGCATATCAAACTTATCCAACATACTCGATGAATCAAGACTTCCTATGGCTTCCAGAATTGCATTCTGTTGTGAGGGGAAACTTTGCAAGACTTCTAAAGCTGACATGGCACACAAAGTTTGTGCTAAGTCTTCCACAACATAATATTTGGGAGCGGCCCTCATGTTGGGATTGTGTGATTTCCACTTATAGACACCTTTTTGTATCTTAGGCATAGGGTCAACAGGCCTCTCAATGTGAAGAGGAGAAGACACCTCAGGAGTGTCTTTGTCTTTTTGCGACGATTCCGAGGTATAGTTTCTTGCTTTGGTTTGCAATAGATTTTCTGAGCGAATCATGGTTATATAGGATTGATCATATGATGGGGCACCTTGGGTTCCCCTAACACTAGAGCCATCAGAAGCCATTTTTTTTCCTTTGGGAAAAGGATCCTTTAGGACAGTGGGTTTGTTTTGTTGTAGTAGCTTATGGGCTTCATCAATTAAGGGGAATTGATGAGTCAAGTGGTCTTCCTTGCAAAGTTTGCAAGGAAAATTTACTTTCTTCTTTTATTTCTTACCTCCCTCAGCATTGTCAATGGTCTTGGGCTGGTTTTGATTACCCTCCCCCTTTTTTCCCTTGTTTTTCTTTCCACCGGGTTGCTAAGTACCCTTTTTGTTAGACTACACATTGTGTATAGTAGCTATTTTAGAAGGGGAGGTAGAAACTGTAGATGCCTCCACTGCAGAATGCTTTATATATAGCTCTTGTACTTTCCTAGCCAAAGCTTCTACAGTCGATGAGTCAACTGAACCAACAATGCCATCACCATGCAGTCTAGGCTTAGGTTTGAAAGGATTAGTAGTTGATCTCGGCGCGTCAGGAATAATTTCATACATGATTCCAGAATGAGAGTAAATCAATTCTAACTGTTGGGCCCTCAATATGGCTTCCTCTTTTGAGGTAACCCTTGAAGCAAAAACATCTTTATAGATGTAAGGTAGGAGTGATTTCAAAAACCATTCTAATAAGAACTCCAAGGGAATCCTAGCCTTGATCATCATTTTCCTCCTTCTTCACTCATGAATGTGATCATATATGTGAGTGGCCTTATTTTTCCTAAATCTAGACAATAGGTCTATGTCGGCATCATACCGCACAGGAAGTTGGAAATGGTTTAAGAATACAGTCGCTAAATAATAAAAATAATGATAAGCATCAGATGGAAATTCAATGTGAATTCAATAAACCATTTGGATGCTACATCGGTTAAGGTCCTTTGGAAAAGGCTCGACCGTATAGAATTGTCATTCATCGAGTTGGAAGAGCACCACAAATGAAAAGTAGTGACATGGTCTCCGAGATCTTCTCCAGTCTTACCTTCAAAGTTTGGAATGTCTAAAGGAATTTTGGTTGGAACGAAAGGCCAAGTTGAGTCGTGATGGATGGGATCGTTCATGAGTTTCGAAAGTTCTGGAAAGTTTAAAGTTGCCAGAAATGGTAACCGTGGTTTAGACAATGGAAAATGTGTTGGGGGGGGGTGGATAAGGAAATTTTCCTGAGCCACATCCCCCATAAGGTTGGTTGGGGTTTCCCCCAGCCATCGATTTTGAAGTGAAAACGTTTTGAAAATAGCTTCATCCATAAGCAAGTGGATTATTCCCTTGAGAGCCACTCCACTGTGGTTTAGTATAACTAGATCCAACTGAAAAAGGAGTTGAAGTGGAAGCAGTGCTACCTCTTCCATCAAAAAGTGAAAAGGGAGCACTCCCTAAAGGTACATTCGATGTTTGTACATTAGTTTGTTGAAAACCATATCTTGTAAAGGGATTTGAATTCGTAAATGGTGCAGTGGAATGAACCGGCACGAAGCCTATAAAAGGTGCAGAGGGAGGAATATGTCCTCCATGATAGGGGAATGCATGGAAAAAAGGAGTCGAACTAGTAAGCCCTATCTGTATGTTTTGAAGGAAAGGGGAGGAAGTGAACGTAATTATAGGGATCCCCGTAAGAGGTACACTAGATGAACCAATGTTCGGTCCGAAGGGTATAGAAGTTGAAGCACCCTAAGTGCTACATGGCCCTAAGGATACCGTACTAAAGTTCAATGATGTGATTGAATCAGAATTTAACTGCAATGAACTAGGTACCTGAATTCTAACATGTGGGGGAGAGAATCCTCCATAATCGATGATCTGAAAATGGACAATTAACATTCCTCCCATTCATAGATTCTCATCAATTCTCAACTTTCTTTAACAACATAAATAAATTGGCATTGTAAAACAAAATCTTTTGCATCTAAACTTAAATTGTGCATCAAACACATAAAGACATTACGCAAAAAAGAGAGATGATAACAGAGTTCACCAAACCCCCTGGCTATGTCTCCGGCTTGAATAATGCCGAACCATTTTATTATCCTTCTCCAACAAAGGCTGGAACCTTCTCACTGATGAGTTACATGCTCCATACAAAGCTACCTTCAAGAAGGCACTCACATAAGTGAATTTGCTCCAGACACTAGAAAGACTAAACTCCTCATAATACAAAGCTCTCACCAAGCTCTCCAAAATCTCTACAAGAACCATTTCCATCCTTCTCCCAATGAGAGGATTTTATAGCTCCCTTATGGATGCTTAGTCATCACCCATAAGAAGGAGCATATCTCTCCCATGATCCCCTAAAGTAGGATCATGAGACACCTTAAAGGGCATGTGGAGGAAGAGTCCTCTTCCTCCTCCATGAGAATCTCAACTAAGTCATGAGGTGGATTCTCACCTTTTAATTTCCTTTTTATAATTAAAAATGAGAAATTAATGTGCCAAATCCCTTATTACAATGTTTGTCCATAAAAATGTTTTTATGTACAAATTGTTGTAGAAATTCCTTCTCCTGTCGAAACTTCAACCTGAAATCTTTTGCGCATGCGAGATCCATTTGTCCTTGTTTAAGTTGTCTTCGAAAGATTCCTGAAAGCTCTTCGATAGCTGATCAATTGTAAAAGAAATGGACATCATCTTCATTCTTCGAGTGAGATGATCCTCCTAGATCAAATCTCCCCACTAAAGGAATTTTTGGACCTCCAAAAGTTTCAAATCTGTAGAAGAATCTTTTATCTCCATCTTCTTCATTGCTTTTATTCATGGCTGTCTTTGGCTTTACTTGGGATGATGTTTGCATTCTTTTTATTAGTTTTTAGGGTGTGGGGCACCGCCAATCATGCACCCAAAAATTACAGTTGGCTTGATTTAAGAGTTTGTGACTTACTCTTAAATGAATTTACAATGTTTCTAATGAAACTTAAGCATAAAAATGCTCTTAAGTCTTTCCAACTCTTAGAAGGGTTTTTTTTTTACAAAAATGATATCTTTTACTCTTTGCGTCCTTAAGAGTGGCTTTTACAAAGCCTAAATCATGAGTTCCCAATCATAATGGTAGATAAGTGTACCTATTGGCTAAACTCTATGGCCATTTTCCAACGTTTGGAAAATGGAAAATCTGATGGGTTCCAAGCTATATAATATTCACCAAAAATATAGCATCAAAACTTTACCATAGTTGTTGTCTTTTATGCATATCCATCCATTATGCCATCGGTGCTTGTGTGTTTACACTTACATCGTGGATCTTGACACTGCCTCGTACTTTCGACCCCCAAAACTTAGCAGCATCAACGTGGCCTCTGCATTGCGTGGTTACATAGCAAGTATCTCCACAACAGAACCACATCCGATCATGTAAATCACCGTTGGAGATAAGCTTGACCCCTGAGTATTGCAGTAATTCACGAAACCTTTATTGTGCAGAACCTCAATCACCAGGAAATATTCCACCATAAATTTGAAGTTGCACACAACACAAAAAATGTAACGGAAATATATTGAACCGATGGAGAAAGAAGCGATGAAAATTGAAAAAAAACTCCACTATTATGGAATATAACCGCCTCTTTTTTTGTTTTTTTAACCGCAACAGGAAAACCGCCATTCATGAGCGCAGTCAAGCTGTGAATGAGCTTTGTTGTTCCCATAACCTAATTGTGAACAGCCTGCAGCAATCTGAACATGGAAATAATTGTCGCCGCAACATACTTCATCTGAATAAATGCGATGTCTTTGCCCACACAGACTTGAAGGGACTCTGCAGGACGAAATAGCCATCATCGTTCACCCACCTCTGCGGCTTGAATTGGAGGCAATCGCCGCTCCAGATGGCCTCCATTCGACCCATGGCGTAGGGGTTGTAAGTCACATGAACTAACATGTTTGATCCAGGAAGAGTTATTTAACACGATTACGCTGCCTTCCACCGCGAGCTCATCCATACCCAATATTCCAGCGACATTTTTGCGCCTTCTTTGGGGATGATCATCATATTGAAGCAACTGCCATGTGAACGGTCATAATTCTATCATTTTCGTTGGTGAAATGGAATACTTCCTTTCAAGTCGACGGCTGAGAGATTGCAACAATCATCATTCCACGTAGAATATAACTCCATGAATGGTGTAATTCATCTGCAATAATGGATCGATCCTCCAAGTATCCAATGAAGCTCTCTATATTTGATATGGTGTTACTTCTGTGACAAACTGAAGAAGGTCGAGCAGTGAAATTTTTGAGAGATCCATACCTATTTTGAAATCCCCTTTCACAATAATAGCGCGGATGATCTGCAAGCTCGGTCGGCAGCTTCTTCATCAATCTAAGTGTGCTTGTGCTTCCAAATGGCAAGAAGTGTGCTCGCAATCGTAATCGCGCTGTCAATTTGTTCCATAACAGTAACATCAGTTTTGACCATTTTGCAGCGTTTCTTTTAGCTTATGCTTTAGCCTTCAAGGAAAGAAAATTTTGACATGTGCGTTCGTCACTGCAGGAACTTCAGCTTCTTGTTCACAAGAGGATATTTTTTTTTTAACCCGCGCTTCTCTAACGCCTATAGACTTCTACATCCACTGATAGTCCATGTGGCTGAAAACCTCTTCTGCTGCTAATAGATCTGTGATATTATGCAACATTATCATATATGCAATAACATTTTTTTTTAACAAAATTAACTAGATCCGTGATCTTATGTGCAGGTCATGCTTGAGCATATGTTCATATGTATAATATATTTCCATGCTTTCACAAATGAAAACAAAATGAAAAAAAATTCAGTTTTGTAAAAATGAAAACCAATTCTTACTCAACCAATCAAACGAACTTTGCTTACTGTCCTTGGACAAAGAAACCTCCTCTTGCGAGTCAGATTTTTCTTGCTGGGGATGTCTGCCAGTGTCGTCCTTCTTCTTTACCCAAAGAGAAGGATTTTCCCTTTGTGGCCTACTTTTAACTACACCTTTCCTTCGACCATAGGCTTTATCTTTCCAGCATCCTACAACATTATGAGTCTTTCCTCCACAGAAAGTACAGAAAAAATTGCCATCATACCTTGGCATTTTCTTAACTGCATCGCTTCTTGGTGACTTGCTTGATGCTTCAGAATCATATACCTTTTTTTTTCCTTCACGGATTTGAAACCATTTCGGTTTCAAGTCGGGATGCAAATCGCGACAATGATCTGCAACATGTCGTCGTTTACAACAATAGGAAAAACTCTCCCAAGAGCTTTCACTGGACATCGGCTCTTGATATCCCAATCCCTGGTATCGAGGGCGTTCCTCCACTTCAATTGGTTGCATAAATACTTGGCCATCCATACCAATATTTCCTCCATTAAACCCCATCTTGGTGAGGAGTTTCATACCAATCCCATAGGTATGTTTTTCGAATGAACCTAAACAAACATTTGCATGAGATGTACCAGAATGATCATGATTTTTTGTCTACCTCATTTTTCACTTGAGGAACAAACCTATTCAAGAACTCTTCTTTGATCTTCGATGTGTCATCCATCTTTTTGATTGACGATGTTGACGATAATACATCCATATGTTATTCCCCCTCATGCGGACAAAAAGTACAAATTCCATCCTCGTCGATCGTCGAAGGGCTCCTTGGATTGTCGGCTTGCTTATATCTAGCTAACATTTCCTCCTTAATTTGCATCTCATGTTGCATTCGCTTGAGTTGTTCTTCAAGCTCAAGCTTCTCGTTTACCAATTCATTCCCTTGTCTTCACAACTCCACGCTTTCTTTTCCGTCATTGTCCTTTTCCTCCATACAAAAGAATCTCATACGAAAATCGACATCCTTACACATATTTACATATATAGTTGCGGAAGAATAAATTCCTTGTGGATCCATATTAGTTCTATATCTCAGACACTAAATGTACACACTTAAGCAAAATCAATCTAAAACTAGATCGAAACTAATCTTTGATACCAAACTTGATCTGAAAATGGAAAATTAACTTTCCTTCCATTCACAGATTCTCATCAATTCTCAACTTTCTTTAACAACATAAAGAAATTGGCATTCTAAAACAAAAGCTTTTGCATCTAAACTTAAATTGTGCATCAAACACATAAAGACGTTACACAAAAAAAACGAGATGATAACGGAGTTCACCAGACCCCCTGGCTATGTCTCTGGGCTCGAATAATGTTGAACTGTTTTATTATCCTTCTCCAACAAAGGTTGGAACCTTCTCACAAATGAGTTACATGCTCCATACAAATATACCTTCAAGAAGGCACTCACATAAGTGACTTTTCTCCAGACACTAGAAGGACTAAACTCCTCATAATACAAAGCTCTCACCAAGCTCTCCAAAAGCTCTCCAAGAACCATTTCATCACCCATAAGAAGGAGCATATCTCTCCCATGATCCCCTAAATTAGAATCATGAGACACCTTAAGGGGCATGTGGAGGAAGATTCCTCTTCCTCCTCCATGAGAATTTCAACTAAGTCATGAGGTGGATTCTCACCTTTTAATTTCCTTTTTATAATTAAAAATGGGAAATTAATGTGCAAAATCCCTTATTACAATGCTTGTCAATAAAAATGTTTTTATGTACAAATTGTTGTAGAAATTCCTTCTTGTGTCGAAACTTCAACCTGGAATCTTTTGCGCATGCGAGATCCATTTGTCCTTGTTTAATTTGTCTTTGAAAGCTTCCTCAAAGCTCTTCAAAAGTTGATCAACTATAAAAGAAATGGACATCATCTTCATTCTTCGACTGAGATGATCCTCCTGGATCAATCGATAGAAGAAGTGGGAGTGTAAACATTTCCCGAACCTTCCCCTGTGTTATCCATGATAAAACCAGACGTAAACCTATAAACACTTAACTCGGATTGACCTAAAGAAGTTAACTGCACTAACACCGAATCATAGGGTCTAGTTGAGGGTGGGTTAAAGGGTCTTACAAATCCTTCTACTTGCAAGTCCTCAACCTCAGTTCTGTGTGAATCCGGTGAAGTTTGATTGATAAGATAACGTTCCCTAGGTGGATCACTTGTTCCAATTGGCTCAGAAGATCCACTCGTGTTTATTTTTCTCCGTTGAGGTTGCGGTGGAGGCTCCATAGTGAGTGGAGGAAGGTTTTGCAAGCTCCTAGATATATGGAGAGGATGATACTCCACAACTAAAAAATTAACTTTAAAGAAAAACTAGGGCCAACTAAAACAAGAGTAATTAAACAACACACCACTACAAAATTACTAAGTGATCCAGACCAAGCAAATAGATGACCCTCCAAAGGAGCATCTGGGATGATGAGGGCCCAGAACAAACTAGTGAAGGGACAAAGAACAGTTATTCGGGGTCCACAATACAGATTCGATGGGGCCAAGCATTTGAATCACCAGCTGCCTTCCCAAAGAATTGTAGAGGGTTTCCTCCCAAATCTTTTCTATGTGTAATGGAAATATCCTTCCACCAACACCCGTGTAGAGCCTTAAAGGTCCAAATACTAAGGCTACCAACTTTATAGAAAGGTTCCAGGGGGAAGTTGCAAGTTGAATCAATGCGCATGGGTGGGGTAACAAAGAAATCATAATCACCAAAGGTACTAATGAATATCCGTACATGCACCAATCCTGGTAGATGTTCAATTTAATTTCGGAGGGCTGTCTCCTCTACTCAACCTTTCACAACCTCAGGCTTGACTCCGGTGTAAGTTGAGCTTTCTGGTTCACCTTCTACAAAGGTGGATTTACCTGAAGATTGGCCACTATGTCTAAATTCAACTGCTTTGGATAGTTTAAGACACCCTAATCCAAAGCACTAACCTAAACTAGTTGGTGATAGAACCTAAAAAAGAAAAAATACTAATTGATTTTAAATTAATGGTTTTTTCAAGGGTGTTATATAGTCAGAAGGTAGTGGTTGTGTGCATAGTAATGTTACAACTTAAATGTAAAATCAATAAGATAAGTGTATAATGAAATTGTGCAATGATTCTTTCACTTCTTTTGCTTTTTCTTTTGTTTTTTCCTTTTGAAATCAAAGTACCGATAATGAAAACCTAATGAAGTAAACAAATTTCTTTTCTTTTTCAAAAATAAAGTTATGCAAATGCAACTACTTTTGAAAATATTTGACTACAATTCTTGCTAATGAGACTACTTGTTTTTGAATTTTCTTTTTAAAATAGGGAAAGAAAAACTAACTATAAACAAGCTAACAC
This sequence comes from Larix kaempferi, assembly GCA_027924585.1. NCBI lineage: Eukaryota > Viridiplantae > Streptophyta > Pinopsida > Pinales > Pinaceae > Larix > Larix kaempferi. The sequence continues at coordinate 10,388,617 of BSBM01000742.1, forward strand.
ACCCAAATAACAACTAAGCATATAATATTCTGCACCTAATCTTACAAGATCAAAACTCTGAAAACAACATGTTCAACTAGTCAATCCAAACTAATATTTGAATTCACTAATCTTGGTATAACACACTTTGAATAAGGATTTGAAAGATAAGAAAGGTGTCCAACAATGGACCTTTCGTGGTCACATAAAACTCTCAGACAAATCAACAACCAACGAAGGTCAACCAAAGCATCCATAAACCACACCTCAAGCATGCAAGGCTCAGAGACAAACCCTAACAAGCTTCAAAGTCAAGAAAAAGGTCCAAAGGAAGAGTAAAGACCTAAGCACAGACAGTAAACTAACTATACCGACCCTTTAAAGAGCAATAAATCCATAAACATTCAAGGAAAAACCATAAAAAGTCAACCCTATCAAAAAAATGTTAACCTACAGGGATAACCACGACTATGTGGACAACAACAGGATGGCCACTCATGGGTGTAAAACCTATAACACGTGGGTAACAAGGGAAACCCGCTACTATAAGTATAGACAAGTAGTGGGCGTGCCTTAAAAGTTAAAAAAAAAAAACTCAATAAGATCAAAATTGGGGCCAAGAGAAGTGGCACCAGACCTCTGCAGACTCCTCCTAAAGCCTAAAAACACACTCAGACTGAAGAAATATCAAACAAAGGACTCCCAAAGCAACAAGGCACTCCCCAACGGAGTCGCCAGTTTTGTTGTACGAAAACTAATCCTAATGACCCGGAAGTGAAGAGGTCACCAACATACTAATTAAATCAAGCAAACACCAAGGAAATAATAGACACATAACAAGATATTATTTGTGAAAAGAACTAGGGTTTAAATACTAAGCAATTGGTACCTTATATTCTAGAAGGTTGATCCAAGCTTTTAACTATTCATCCTTGTTCCACAATCTTGTGTGAAAACCCTACAAAATAAATGCAACCTTCCTCAAAACATTTGGCTATACATGAATGAATAATAGAGTTAAAATAACATACATATAAAAGCATGAAATACTTCTAAACATCCAATTCATATGCCAAACACTAATAATATGAGAAGAGAAAAGTTTCTTTATTGATCGTGAAGATGACAAAAAATACATTTACCTTGTCTTGCAACCGCACCTCTAAAACCAATATCTGGACTCTCTTGATCCTCTCCTTCAGTCAAAATTCCTCCAGCATTTCCTTATGGGATGAGTGAACCCCTTCTCTCATAGCCCTCTCTTTGTATTTATGACAAAGAAAGGAGAGTGGTTTCGAGAGAAGGTCAGTTAGGGTCGGTCTGGAAGTTAGAGAACTACCACCAACTGCCCCTATTTCGAATTTACTTTTTTATTTTTCATGATTTTATGAGGGACCCGTGAGTGAAGGCTTTACAACAAGCGGGTAACCCGCTAGGAAGCTTCATACAAGTAGCGAGTGCAACTTTTTGGGGAAACTCATGAGTGGTGAAGGGGTCACCAGTGAGTAACTCGCTAGATATCAAGTATAGACTCACGAGTAGGTCCTAAAGTCATATCACAAAAATGAGATAATCTGGAGAATCAGGAAATGTCTAAGGCCACAAGCATCTATAACAAATCAAAGCTCTTCCATCCATGGTGTCTTTTTGTGTGAATGACAATTTAGTGTCGTCACAGACAAAGAAGTGAAAATTTAATTGGTAACAATTAGTAAGGGATTGTCAAATGAGATGATACTTCAAAGGATTTAAGGCTTCATATGAAATCAAAATTCAAATGATGGAAGTACATCTTTCTAGTGTTATATTTTTCAATAAGAAGCAAATTTATAAGATTCTTCTCCTCTTGCATGAGATTATCCTAAGAGGATAAAAGGCATTAAACCAAAATCGAAAGGATGGAAATCCTATGAGGAATAGTTTTCAAATGATGAAGAGGAACATAATACAAAAAAACAATAGGCTATTGCTTCAGAGAAAGCTACCACTAGTTATCCAAAAGTGTATCTTAATGGATTCATGCCTTATATGGCGGATAGAGAAGAATACTAGGATACTTTAATGATGGTATTTGCAAACACAACCACATTATTAGGAACAAAGATATTACATGGATTTGAAAACTCTAATTCCTATAAGGATTTAGAAAATCATATAACTTCTATACATCTAATTTGTCATATGACTCTTCATTATTTTACTTTTGAATTATCATTGGTTATTATGGAATCTCTTCCAAGTGTTGATGTATATGTAACTTCGGAATGTATTTCATCTATATATATTGTACTCCTATAGAGATGTATTATTCCTCTATACGGAAGTGTCATCATTTGTATTGACAAGTGTCGCAAGTGGTGTAACTTTCTGATGGGTTATTAGGCTGAGTTAGGCAATTCAACCCCATTGGTTTATTAGGCTGCTCAGAACAAGTATAAATAGAGAGCGGGATCTCTCTATTTGATCATCTCATTATTCACTTGTACATCACTCGAAAAGTGGCGTACTAGTTGAGGAGGAGGAGGAGCTACTAGTAGAAGGCTATCTCTTGTACTTTGGTTGTACTTTGGTTGTATCATTGCTCTCTCTATCTCTGAGGAAGTTGTGGGGTTTTTCACCTTTATGGTTTTCCCCAATGAAACTTTGTGTGTCTCTTGTCTCATGTGATTGCTTAGTGTGATTGATATGCATTGTTATACTTGATATGTTGTACATGTTATTCTCTCAGTAAAGATCCTAGAGTATATTGAATTAATGCTCAAAAATTAACATGGTATCAGAGCTTCCCTGAGAAGACATTGTGCAGTGGTGGAAACTAGGGTTTATTGTTTATTGGGTTTCTCTCCACATATTTTGGAAATACATCAAGGTAGATTGACTCTACTCATCACGGAGAATCTTTCTGTCCAATCAGAATTCAATTCTAAGCACTTTCAGTTTTGGCCCTAAAAATTAGGGTTTCCACAAAAATAGGAATTTTTGAAATTTGAAGACGTAGCTGGAAGCTCCTTGGAAAAACCAAAGTTTAGAGCTTTGGATCGATATTTTGGGTTGGGTGAAGCTCCAGGAAACGCAAACCCTAATTTAGGGTCCTCCCTAGTGAATTCGGGAAGACTAAAAGGCATTTCTGAAGGGTGAAACTTTGCATATCTCAAATTATGAATTTACCAAGCTGATCAGCTCATCAAGGCGCATCTTTCTATCCTTTCAGAAAGTTGAAATTCACATTTTGAATTTTTAAGGTTTCTCTGACAAACCCTAATCTGGGACCAAATCCAGTTTTCAACAAATCAAGTGGTAAGACCCAAATCTTTTCTATTTCCATTTGAAGTACTCTTTAAGATGTCTCACCACACCAAGCTTGAAGATAAGCTTGAAGGGGATGATAACCTCTGAGCATGGAAGTATAGGATTGGGTTAATCCTGGAAGAAAATGAGTTGGATACTTACATAAGCTCCGAGGTCCCTATCCCAGAGGGAGAAGAGGCTAAAGCCCTTCACAAGAAGAACTTGGTCAAGGCAAAGAGGATTATTGCTAATTCTATCAAGGACCATCTCATCCCACATGTGTCATCTCTGAAGACAACCAAAGAGATGTTTGATTCCCTATCCAAGCTATTTGAAGGGAAGAACATAAATCGAAAGATGACTCTACGGAATCAATTGAAAGGGGTAAAGCTTCAGAATGGAGAGACCATTCAATCTTATTTTTCTAAGGTCTCCCGGATCAAGGAACAACTCGAAGTTGTGGATGAAGTAGTGGATAATGGTGAAGTTGTTATGACCACACTAAATGTCCTACCTAGGTCATGGGATTCCTTTATCCAAGGAATATGTGCAAGAAAGAAGTTGGTCTCTTTTAGTAGACTGTGGGAGGAATGCTCACAAGAAGAAGCAAGACTTGTGGCCCGAGAAGAAAAGATGGGGAATGAATATCAAGCTCTCACAGCTCACACCAAGGGAAGCAAGTTTAAGAGGGAGAGATCTCATAACAAGAAACATTCTCACCCTCATCACAAGAAGAAAGATCTATCTCATGTTCGATGTTACGAATGTAATGAAGTAGGACACTTTGCTTCAAATTGTCCCAAGAAGAAGAAAGACAACAACTTCAACAAGAAGAAGAACAACAACAAAAGAAGATATCATGCTCATGCTACTGAGGATGATGAACCTCCCAGGAAGAAGGCTAGAGCAGAAAGTGATGACTCATCTAGTGAAGATGAATATGTTATAATCTCAGCCCTCATAGGTACTATCTCTCATGGATGTAATGATTGGTTAATTGACAGTGGGGCTTCTAAACACATGACTGGGTGTAAAGAATCCTTTGTAAACTTATCTGAACATGAATCACCCCATAAGGTGAAACTTGGGGATGATTATGAATACTCTATCAAAGGAAGTGGGGAAGCCTCCTACAACCTAGACTCTAGAAAGTCCTTGAAGATGAAATATGTGTTATTTGTACCTGGGCTCAAGAAGAACCTACTCTCCATCTCTGGATTGGATGCAAAAGGCATGAAGGTTGCATTTGTAGATGGCCAAGTCCTAATGTGGCCAAAGGGTTAAACTATTGATGATGCATTAGTGATTGGAGAACAAGAGGGAGGATTGTACAAATTGAAGGGACAACCTGAACATGCCATGGTACATGAATCCATGGAGCCAAGTGAACTTTGGCATCAAAGGCTTGCACATGTGCACTATAGAGCACTACCAATTGCAAGTAAAGCTCTAGAGGGTCTTCCTGAAATCAAGTCAAAGCATGAAGGTGTTTGAAAAGGATGTGCAAAAGGAAAGAACATTAAGAAGACATTTCCAAGCAGTGAAAGCAAAGCAAAAGGAATCTTGGAAATTATCCACTCTGATGTATGCGGTCCAATGTCATCTAGTTATCTGAGTGGGTATGTATACTATGTCTCTTTCATTGATGATTTCTCTAGGAAGACTTGGGTTTACTTCTTGAAGAATAAAGATGAAGTATTTGACAAGTTCAAGGAATTCAAGGCCTTGATGGAAAATCAAACTGATAAGAAGATCAAGACATTCAGATCCGACAATGGTGGATAATTCACTTCGGGTGATTTCAAGAAACTATGTAGTGATTCAGGGATTAAGAGGGAGTTGACTGCTCCCTACAATCCACAATAGAATGGAGTTGCAGAAAGAAATAATAGAACAATCATGGAAGCAGCATGGGCAATGCTGCATGACCAGGATCTGCCTATGCATCTATGGGCAGAAGCAGCTAGGGCAGCTGTATATGTGCAGAACGAAACACCTCACAAGATATTGGACAACAAGACACTAGAAGAGGCCTTCTCTGGTAAGAAGCCTAAAGTCAGCCATCTCAGAATATTTGGTTGTCCAGTATATACACATGTTCCAAAGGAAAAGAGGACAAAGCTAGATCCTTTAGGAAAGAAGGGTATCTTGTGGGGTACAGTGAAAGCTCGAAGGCTTACAGAATATACTTTCCAGGGTTCAAGAAGATTGATGTCAGCAGGGATGTGACATTTGATGAAGACTCAGCTTTCATCAAGTCAAGGAAGGCACCTGTTGAGGATCATGAAGAACCAAAGGAAACCAAATTTCAAGATACCACCATGACTGAAGCAATTCCAGAAGCAGGTCGAGAAATTGAAGATCCACAAGAACCTGTAGATCCACCCCATGAGAAGGACTCTCACAAGAGGAAACCTGCATGGGCTAGAGAGCTCATTCAAGATGCAGAAAGGTATGGCATTCCAGAAGAAGAACACAGAGCAAGGAAGATAAATAAATAACACACCAGTTATGTTGCCTTACTTTGTGACATTATGAACAAAGAACCTTCCAGTTATGAAGAAGCAGCGTAAGAGAAAGAATGGAAGGATGCCATGGTCGAAGAGTATCAGTCGATCATGAAGAATGATGTTTGGGATGTAGTCCCAAGACCTGAAGGGAAGTCTATTGTGACTTACAAGTGGATCTACAAGATCAAGCATGCTGCAGATGGCAGCATAGAGAAATACAAAGCGAGATTTGTAGCTCATGGCTTCTCCCAGAAAGACGGGATAGATTATGAAGAGAATTTTTCTCTTGTAACCAGGTACACTTCCATCAGAACAGTACTTGCTCTGGCTGCAGTGATGAAATGGAAGATAGACCAGATGGATGTCAAGACAACTTTCTTGAATGGTGTAGTCGAAGAGGAAGTGTATTTGGAGCAGCCAATTGGTTTTGAGACACATGACAGGAAGTCATATGTGTGCAGACTGAAGAAATCCTTGTATGGCTTGAAGCAAGCTCTTAGGACTTGGTATGGTAGGATGGACAGCTTTCTATCCAGTTTGGGCTTTACCAAGAGTAAAGCAGATTCCAACCTTTACTACAAGGTTGAGGAAGGCAATCCAGTGATTCTACTTATGTATGTGGATGACCTGTTTATTACAGGAGAAGATAGTTTGATTGCTGATACCAAGAGGAAGCTTGCTGCCGAGTTCAAGATGAAGGAATTGGGGATGATGCATTATTTTCTAGGCATGGAGGTGTGGCAGAGTGCAGATGGAATCTTCCTTGGACAAGGAAAGTATACAGTAGAGATCTTGAAGAGGTTCAAGATGATGGACTGCAAGGCCATGGACACACCTATGGCATCGAACCTGAAGCTTGTGTGTGATGCTTCATCTGATCTGGTTGATGTCACGATGTATCATCAGATGATTGGGTCCTTGATGTACCTGACAAACATGAGACCAGATATTTGCTTCGCGGTGAACACATTGAGCCAGTTCCCGACGAATCCCAGAGGTGTTCACCTGGTTGTTGTAAATCATATTTTGAGGTACCTGAAGGGTACAGTTGATTATGGGCTCAAGTATGATGCGAATCAAAAGTTCCACCTGCAGGGTTATGTTGATTTAGACTGGGAAGGCAGTGCTGTAGATAGGAAGAGCACATCTGGGTGTTGCTTCAGTATGGGATCAGGTGTGATCTCTTGGTTTAGCAGGAAGCAGTCCCGTGTAGCACTGAGTATAGCCGAGGTAAAGTATGTTGGAGCTTGTTCGGCTAGCTGTGAGGAAGTATGGCTCTGGAAGCTACTGTCTGAGTTATTTGATCTCCCGTTGGAGGCTACTAGTATTTATTGTGACAACCAGAGTTGTGTGAAGCTGTCTAAGAGCCCTGTGTTCCATGACAGGTTGAAGCACATTGAGATCAAATATCACTATATCAGGGATATGGTGTAGAGAGGAGCAGTGAAGCTCCTGTATATTGCGACGGATGAGCAGGTAGCAGATGTGCTGATGAAACCACTAGCTAGAGTGAAGTTTGAGTACTTCAGAGAGAGGCTTGGTGTTCTTTAGATCAACGACACTTCGAGGAAGAAGTGATGGACACATCTGCTAGAGACATTCCAAGCATGGTGAGAGGAGGATCCTTCCCATGGGTGTGGATGTAAGTGCTGGATGATGAGCATCAGGACCATGCTCCAGTTACTACTTTGTATATGCATCAATTGGATGCTCTGATCATTTTGATCATGTATTTGTATATGCATCAGTTGGATGTTATGATCAGTTTGATCATGTATTTGTATATGCATCATGTTGGATGCTTGTTATGATCAGTTGGATCATGTATATGTATATGAATCATGTTGGATGTGGGATATGATCCATTGGATCATGTATTTGTATATGTATATGTATCAAGTGGATACTTGTATGATCAGGTAGATCATGTATTTGTATATGTATCAGGTGGATACTTGTATGATTAGGTTGATCATGTATGATGATATGTATCAGGTAGATACTTTGTATGCATCAGATGGATGCATTGTATGATCAGGATGATCATAGATGACGAGCTTCAGGATGTTGTTCTAGATGATACGCATCAGGTTGATGCTATGATGATGATCGGGTTGATCATGTGATGATGTACATCAGGATGATGTATGGTGAGTATCGGTTTGATACTCTGTGGACGTGGACAGGTTGTGCAGGTAGCATAGAAAAGACCCTTTAAAATCTGTACAGGTAGAGTGGTGTGCTCATAACATCCTGGGATTCTCTATCGAGATCCAGACAGGTAGAGCGGTTTGCTTGTAACATCCTGGGATGCTCTGAGTAGGTTTTTCTACAGTTTCGCATAGAAAAGATCATTTTAAATCTAGACAGGTAGAGTGGCGTGCTCATAACATCCTAGGATGCTCTATCGAGATTCAGACAGGTAGAGAGGTTTGCTCGTAACATCCTGGGATGCTTTGAGTAGGTTTTGCGAAAGTTCACATAGAAAAGATCCTTTAAAATCCGGATAGGTAGAGTGGTGTGCTCGTAACAGCCTGGGATTCTCTATCAAGATCCAGACAGGTAGAGCGGTTTGCTCGTAACATCCTTGGATGCTCTAAGTAGGTTTTGTGAAGGTCAACATGTAAAAGATCCTGGGAGATCTGATAGGTTGAGCAGTGAGATTGTAATCAGTCCTGGGATGCTCTTTCGAGGTTTTGTTGATGCATGTAATCAGTCCTGAGTATTCCACAGTATGGCCACTGATGATGAAGACCTACAGGTGGTGGGCCTACATCCAGTATGAAAAAGGACTGGCTCTGTAGAACTTCCTATGACGATTAGATCAGAGATTGATTGAGATAGCAGCAACAGTGACGATGACGATGATTCGAGGACGATGATTCACTGATGACGATCCAGAGAAGAAGAATTGTGATAGCAGATCTGTGTCGAGAAATACCTTCCTAGTTAAGAGGGAGTGTTTACGTATATGTAACTTCAAAATGTATTTCATCTATATATTATTGTACTCCTATAGAGATGTATTATTCCTCTATATGGAAGTGTCACCATTTGTATTGACAAGTGTCGCAAGTGGTGTAACTTGCTGATGGGTTATTAGACCACCTAGTAGAGGGGTCGACCCGGATTAATGTAACCAGGGGTTATTAGGCCGAGTTAGACAAGTTGGCCCCATTGGTTTATTAGGCTGCTCAGAACAAGTATAAATAGAGAGCGGGATCTCTCTCTTGATCATCTCATTATTCACTTGTACATCACTCGGAAAGTGGCACACTAGTTGAGGAGGAGGAGGAGCTGCTAGTAGAAGACTATCTCTTGTAATTTGGTTGTACTTTGGTTGTATCATTGCTCTCTCTATCTCTGAGGAAGTTGTGGGGTTTTTCACCTTTATGGTTTTCCCTAGTGAAACTCTGTGTGTCTCTTGTCTCATGTGATTGCTTAGTGTGATTGATATGCATTGTTATACTTGATATGATGTACATGTTATTCTCTCAGTAAAGATCCTAGAGTATATTGAATTAATGCTCAAAAATTAACACCAAGAGGGTGGGATGAGGATTAAAAGAAGAAATGAGAAAGGGAAGGATGAACGATTGGGTAAATCCATGAATATGGGTAAAGTTTTCTATGTGCTCAATCAAGCTATTTTAAGCTCTTGATCAAGTATTTTTGGTGGAAAATCCAAACCCTTGACTGATACATTGGCTGGGTTAAGAAAATTCTTAATCGATTTATCGATCTACAAGGATAAATCGAGTGCTGAATAGATCAATCAAGCTCCTCGACCAATCGTTCGATGGACATATGGCCTAGATAAGGATATTAAATATCTTGATCAATCTAGGAGCTCGATTGAGCTCCTCGAAGAATATCAAACAATCTTGAATGATCAACCGATAGAATGATAGTATAGCTTGATCGAGCTAGGACCTTAATCAATCCCTAGAGCTCGATTGAGATATCTGTTTATATATATGTATATGTATATGTATATGTATATATATATGTGTGTGTGTGTGTGTGTGTGTGTGTGCACACACATACATACATACTTAACCATGCATTTTTCCCATAGGAATGCTCAACTGAGCTGTGCAACACACCCAATGAACCCCATTTGCATTAATCAACCCTCCATTAACCCAATGGCATCAACCCATTGGTCCATTTTTTGCATTTTAATAGATTAAAAATGGTTTCTTAACTGATTTAAAAAAGAAAATACCCCATGCAGTTGTTATGCTTTTGAAATTTACAAGTTTTCCCACAAAATTTAATTTCCATTTATTTATACAATTAAATAAAATTTAATTTGTTTTTCTTTTAAAATTTATTAACTGGTAGCAGTTATGCTACCGTAACTTTCAAATTTTACTTTAATTTTTTTTTTTCAATTATATCTACTATTAGCATTAACACTATTGTTTTTTCAATGGTGCCTAGCAATAAAAAATATTGACAATTTTTTTTAATCCTCTAGTAATGCATAGAGGAATGAAAAGAGAAACTTGCTAATGAAAACTCAAGCAAATTGCTATATTATTAAAAACCATTAGCAAACATGATGCAGGAGCATCGAGGATAAGCCATCAATGTGATTGCGTGTTCACATGTTGTGGCTAGCAAGACGACAAGATGTCATGAAGTAGGGAAGTGAATTTGTTTTCCCAAGTATTTCAGTATTTGCAAATATGTAACTGTCTAATGCATTGTTAGTTTTTGGGGAAAATAGGACATATTGGCAAGTTGATACTCCCTGCGTGGAGATCATGCCAGATAACCAGTTTGTTGAATAACGATGGGGACTCCTTCATTATGGAGGAGAGTTAGTTATTGTTTTTCTATTCAGTCATTCTGTTTTGGGATTTCGAATGGGTGAAAAGGGGAGAGAGAGAGAGACTCAGTGGGAGAGCTCTGTGTGAGAGAGATTCGGTGCGATATTTCCTGAATACCAGAGGAAGATGAGACTGTAAGCAATTTCCTGCTACTAGTTAATGAAATTAGCAAGTTCTATGTGTTCAATAGCGTTACTGTGCATTTGAATGAGGGATAATTTGAGATTCTATCAGGTAGAGTTGTGTGCATGTGTTAGCCTGATGTCTATGTGAATGAATCTATAATGTATGCTTGCATGAAATCCCATGGACAATTAAGAACACTCAAATAATTCGTAGACCAATGTCATTAAATAACAGAGGTAATTTCTTGTTGTATTCAGTTTCAGTTCGTAATTGTAGGGAGTATGTAAAATTTATGCAAAGTATCGAAATACAGAGGCCCCAAATATCTGATCGAACTCATGTTTAGGATACAAACTATTGTTTTCCATTAGATGATACATAGACAGAGAGCATCGACTGTGAAATCCAACATTTAGAGTGTTTACGAATTCTCATTAGCGGTTCAGCCTTTGGCTACGACTGGCTTAAACCTCCGGCTGTGATTGCTCATAGTGGGTAGAGCAACATATGACTGCAACTATTCATAGTGGGTGGAGCAATATCTTGGATGCAACTCGTTATAGTGGCTTTTCCAACAGCGACAGGTTAAGAAGCGATCCACATTTGGCTGTGACAGATTTGGATGCGACTCATTTGGATGCAACTCAAATTGGGGTTTCTAGAAACAGTAAGGTTACCCAGTGTGGTACAATATTTCCCATCCACCCTGCCACCAATTTTGGTATCAAAGTGGGATTTTCTCAGCACAACAGAAGAAAGGCATGGCTATACATTTGGGCAGAGAAAGGGATCGTGGCAGAGGGAGACCAGCAACGAATGCAGAAGTCTTGGAAGAAATGAGAGAAATACAGGCACGTATGGAACCTATGGAGATGGGAAGACAAAGAGATCCAGAGGCAGGGGATGTGAGTGAGCCTGAAGAAGAGGAACAAGGAGAAGAATCAGCACCCATGAAGAAACACCAGAGCTGAGATACTTTTGATCAATTCTTGGAGCAACTTTGAGGCCAAAACCTGAGTTTCCTACCTATGAAGGGAGCCTCACTGTTGAACATCTCATTGACTGGATCAGTAAGTTAGACAAGTACTTTGAGTATGATTAAATTGAAGAGAACAAGAAGGTCATATTGGTAGTGACAATATTGAAAGGACATACATCCCTATGGTGGGATAGTGTGAAGGATGAAAGAAGAAGGAAGAACAAGCCATTGATAAAGAGCTGGGATAGGATGGTGGCGAAGATGAGATCCAAATTCTTGCCAAAGGATTACCAGCTGACTTTGTACAAACAAATGTAGAACCTTAGGCAAATATTATTGACTGTAAGAGAGTATACTGAAGAGCTCTATAAAGTAAACCTAAGGGAAGGCTATGTAGAGGAATCAACAAAAAAGACTACTAGATATGTCAATGATTTAAGGATGGAAATTCAAGATGAGATCGGCATGATATCACCGAGAACAATGGAAGATGCATACCAATGTGCCTTGAGAGCAGAAGAAAAGTTATTGAGAAATCAGAGCTTCAATAGGGGAAGAGGTTCAGCCCAAGGAAGGGAGCGAACAGCTGGAAGATGAAGGTTTACATCCCAAAAAGGAGAATCCAACAACTCAAAACAACAAGAGCACCAAGGTAGAGGATGTGACTCAAGAGGGAGAAGACCTTACCATGGAGGTAGAGATAGAGGAAGAGGCAGAGAAACTGTCTACAGATGTTACAAATGTAACAAGTTGGGGCACAGATCCTTTGAATGTCCTGAGAAGGAAGACATAGGACAAAGAGGAGCCTATGTAGCTCAGAATGAGTAGCATCAAGAGTAGATGACATTAGCTGAAAATTTTCCAGAGACAGGTGAGCCTTTGATGATGAACAAAGTCTTATTGAAACCTGAGAAGGAGAAAGTAGAACTCGTTCAAAGGAAGTCTTTATTCAAGACCATGTGTAAAGTCAAAGGGAAGCACTGCAAGATGGTGATTGACAGTGGGATCACTGAAAATCTTGTTTCCACAGAGATGGTGGAGAAACTGAGTTTGGAGAAGACCAAACATCATATACCATACAAAGTATCATGATTGCATAACGGACATCAAATCCTGGTAAGTGAACAATGTGAAGTTGATTTGCAAGTAGGTACATATAAAGATAAAATTATATGTGATGTTATGCCCATGGATGTCTGCCATATTCTTCTAGGTATACCATGGCAATTTGACAAAAAGGTGATACATGATGGTAGGATAAATTGTCATAGTTTTGAGAAAGATGGGATAAAACATGTTCTTCTTCCCTTGCAAGAAGGGAGTACAACAGGGAAGCAAGCATCTAAGGTCCTAATGTTGACAGGGAAGGAGTATTTGCAGCAAATTGATGAGGAAGAACTAAACTATGTAGTGGTATGTAAGCCTAGAGTGGTAGTAATGAAGACCAATATTGCAGATCTGCCCGAGGAGATTCAGGAGATCCTAGGTGAGTTTAGTGACATTGTGGTAGATGATTTTCCCAATGAGTTGCCACCAAAGAGGGATATAAGTCACCATATTAATTTTATTCTTGGAGCAAGCTTACCAAACAAGGAAGCATACAGGTTGTCACCTCAAGAGAATGAAGAAGTTAGAAGGAAAGTATAAGGATTGTTAGACAAGGGGCTGGTTTAGAAAAGTATGAGTCCATGTGCAGTGCCACCTGTACTCACCCTAAAGAAGGATGGTGAATGGAGGATGTGCACTGACTTTAGGGGGATCAACAAGATTACCATCATATACAGGTTTCCATTACCTAGGATGAATGACATGATGGATTTCCTGAGTGAGGAAACATGCTTTTCAAAATTAGATCTGAAGAGTGGATACCATTAGATCAGAATTCGAGAAGGAGATGATTGGAAGACACCCTTTAAGACAAATGATGGGTTGTATGAGTGGCTAGTTATGCCATTCAGACTGTCCAATGCGCCAAGCACCTTCATGAGATTAATAAACGAAGTCTTAAGAGATTTCATAGGTAAGTTTGTGATAGTTTACCTTGATGATATTCTGATTTTCAGTCAATCAAAGAAAGAACATTTGAGACATCTAAGATGTGTTTTGGAGAGATTGCAAAGGAAAATTTTTTAGTGAATGTGAAGAAGTGTACATTTCTAAAATCAGAACTAGTGTATTTGGGTTTTGTTATCTCAAGAGATGGATTGAAGATGGATCCGGAAAAGGTGCAAGCAATCATTGATTGGCCTTCACCTCAGTGCATATTTGAAGTGAGAAGTTTCCATGGATTGGAAAGCTTTTATAGGAAGTTTATAGAGCATTTCAGTGGTATTTGTTCATCTATCATTGAAACAATTAGGAAGGACAAAAAACCATTTCAATGGACAACAAAGGCTAAAAGAAGCTTTCAGTTTTTGAAGAAAAGGATTACTGAGCAACCAGTATTGAAGTTACCAGGTTTCAAACACCCTTTCCAAGTGAAATGTAATGCCAGTGGAGTAGCAATTGGAGCTATACTCAGTCAGGAAGACAAACCTATAGCATATTTCAGCGAGAATCTAAATGATTCAAAACAGAAATACTCGTCCTATGATAAGGAATTTTATGCTATTGTCTAAGCATTAAGCATTGGAGACATTATCTGATGCCTAGGGAGTTTGTTTTGTTTTCTTATAATCATGCATTGTAATACATCATGATGCAACAAACCTAAATTGAAGCAGGAGAATGTCAAATGGGTTGAGTTCTTGCAAATCTTTACCTTTGTGTTGAAACACATTAGTGGACAATTAAATCGGGTAGTTGAGGCATTAAGTAGGAGACAATTGATTGTGCAAGAAAATCAGATCCAAGTTTTAGGATTTGAATACTTACGATATTTGTATGAGACTGACATTTATTTTCAGAATGCATACAAGGCTTGTAGGAATCCTGTGGAGGTAGACAGAGAGCCATGGATTGAGTACATGTTGCAAGATGGTGTTGATGTATTTGTAACTTCGGAATATATTCCCTTGTATATTACATTTGTACTTTATTGTATATCCAATAGAGATGTATTATTCCTCTGATTGGAAGTGTCATCATTTGTATTTGCAAGTGTCACAAGTTACATTGTAAGTGTCGTAATTTGTATTGATGGGTTATTAGACCACGAGTATGGGGTCGGCCCTAGTTAGGTCATGTGGTTGGGTTATTAGAATTGAGTAGCAATTCTGCCCTATTGGATTATTGGCAGGTCAAGTCAGTGTATAAATAGAGAGGTTGTGTCTCTCATTCTATTCACTCACTCACTTCTCAACCTCGCATAGATAAGAGAGAAAGTGGTGCACTAGTGGAGGAGGAGGAGTATTTGCTAGAGACATCTCTTTGGTTTTGATCATTGTGATCTTGGTTTGTGGCTTATCTTATCTCTGAGGAAGTTGCGGGGTTTTTCACCTTCTTGCTTTTCCTCGGTGAAACTATGTGTCTCTTGTGTGATTGCTTTTGTGTCAATGATTGATATGTTGTAGATATGTTGTACATGTTATTCTCTTAGTGATCTTGAATGATAATGGAATGAAATTATTGAAAAATTAACATGGTATCAGAGTTGACCTAAGAAGAAGGCATTATGCAGCTGTGGAAGCTAGGGCTTCTTAATATTTGGGTTTCTCTCCACAGATAATCAAAGGCGGGAGGATATATTGACTCTCCTAGAAAGGGTGCATCTTTCTGTGAAGATAGAATTCAATTCTGAGCATTTTCAGTTTTTGACCTAAAAATTAGGGTTTTTACAAAAATTGGAATTTCTGAAATCTGAGACTATGGTTGGAAGCTCCTCTGAAAAATCAAAGTTTAGAGCTTTGGATCAAATTTTTTAGTTGGTTGAAGCTCCAGGAAAATCAAACCCTAATTTAGGGTCATGTCTAGTGAATCCGGAAGTTTCAAAAGCAATTTTGAGGGGTGAAACTTGCAGAATTCAGAATATGAGTATACCAGCTTGACCAGCTTAGTAAGGGAATCTTTCTATCCTTTCAGAAGTTTGAAATTCAAATTTTGAATTTTTAGGGTTTCTCTGACAAACCCTAATCTAGCTCCAGATCCAGTTTTCAGCAAATCAAGTGGTAAGACCTAAATCTTTTCTATTTCCATTTGAATTACTCTTTAAGATGTCTCACCACACCAAGATTGAGGATAAGCTTGAAGGGGCTGATAACTTCCAAGCCTAGAAGTATAGGATTGGGTTAATCCTAGAAGAGAATGAGTTGGACACTTACATAAGTGAAGAGGTTCCTATCCCAGAGGGAGAAGAGGCTAAAGCCTTACACAAGAAGAACCTGGTCAAGGCCAAGAGAATCATTGATGATTCTATCAAAGATCATCTCATACCTCATGTGTCTTCCCTAAAGACACCTAAGGAGATGTTTGACTCCTTGACCAAGTTGTTTGAAGGAAAGAACATAAATTGGAAGATGACTCTGTGGAACCAATTGAAAGGGGTAAAGCTTCAGAATGGAGAGACCATTCAATCCTACTTCTCCAAGGTCTCTCAAATCAAGGAACAACTTGAAGTTGTGGATGAAGTGGTGGAGAATGGATAAATTGTCATGACCACTTTGAATGGCCTACTTAGGTCATGGGACTCCTTCATCGAAGGAATTTGTGCAAGAAAGAAGTTGATCTCCTTTAGTAGACTATGGGAGGAATGTTCTCAAGAAGAATCTAGGCTTATAGCCCGAGAAGAAAAGATGGTAAGTGAAGACAGTCTCTCATAGCACACACCAAGAAAATCAAGTCCAAGAGGGAGCCACCTCATCACAAGAAATATCCTCACTACCATCCAAAAGAGAAGAAAGATATGAGATGTTTCAATTGTAATGAGAAAGGACACTTTGCCTCAGAATGTCCCAAGAAGAGAAAAGAAGTTAACAACAACTTCAAGAAGAGATATGATGCTCATGCTACAGAGGATGATGAACCTCCCAGGAAGAAGGCTAGAGAAGAAAGTGAAGACTCTTCAAGTGATGAAGATTATGTTCTCATCTCTGCTCTCATAGGTACTGTTACTTATGGGTGTAATGATTGGCTTATTGATAGTGGGGCTTCTAAAAATATGACGGGACTCAAAGAATCTCTTATGGACCTATCTGAACATGAGTCACCTCATAAGGTGAACCTTGGGGATGACTGTCAATACCCTATAAAAGGAACTGGTGAATCCTCCTACAAGCTAGACTCTAGGAAGTCTTTAAAGATGCAAGATGTTCTATATGTACATGGTCTCAAGAAGAATATTCTCTCCATATCATCTCTAGATGAAAAAGGGATGAGAGTTGCATTTGTGGATGGCCAAGTACTCATGTGTCCTAAAGGTAAGACCATTGATGATGTAGTAGTAATTGGAGAACAAGAGGGAGGCTTGTACAAATTGAAGGGGCAACCTGAACATGCTATGGTACATGAATCCATGGAGCCAAGTGAACTTTGGCATAGAAGGATTTCTCATGTGCACTATAGGGCACTACCAATTGCATGCAAAGTAGTAGAAGGTCTTCCTGAAACCCAGTCAAATCATGAAGGTGTTTGCAAAAGATATGCAAAAGGAAAGAACACAAAGAAGGTTGTTCCAAGCAGTGAAAGAAAGGCATAAGGAATCTTGGAAATTATCCACTCTGATGTATGCAGTCCGATGTCATCCAGTTCTCTGAGTGGCAAATTCAAGGAATTCAAAGCCTTGATAAGAATATTAAACAATGGTGGAGAATTCACTTCAGCAGACTTCAAAGATACTATGCAGTGATTCAGGGATTAAGAGGGAGTTGACCACTCCTTACAATCCACAATAGAAAGGAGTAGAAGAAGCTACTTCAGAGTCGGACTCCAATAGCTCCTGCAAGGAAGCAAAGATTGAGAGGGAGTTCACCCAACAAACAACAAAGATAAGTATTTCAATTGTCATTTCTTGTATAAATAATATTCTTCAATGATGTATTTACTTATGTTCCTAGAATTAGGTTGTGTATTATGCATATTAGAATAATTGCATTAATGAACAGTATACTACTAATATGCATGTAATGGGTAATTGGCCTATGGAACTGTACAACACTCCATTGCCACTTATCTAGAATGAAACCTATTTGCTGACATGTTGGGAGTAGTGCAAACTCTTAACAATGTTCTGGTAGAGATGGAAGGCATCTAGAAAGTTACGGGATATGGATAAATGTTGTATTGAAGCATTGGCTAATTGCATGACTGTATGACATATATTCTTATGTGTAAGATTTTGTTCTGAAAACTATGAGAAGTTTCTAATCATGCAATTGAATTTGACTTGTAGGAAAGATCGTGTACAATCACCTACAAAAGAAGGACAACAACATTTGTTCTAGCAACGAAGTTCAAGAAAACAATCTATTCAAGATATTGAAGAATCTGAAGTTCCCAGGATCTAGAATGCAATAATAGAAGGATGCCATGATCGAGGAATACTAGTCGATCATGAGAATGATGTTTGGGATGTGGTCCCAAGACCTGAAGGGAAGTCTATTGTGACTTCCAAGTGGATCTATAAGATCAAGCATGCTGCAGATTGCAGCATGGAAAAATACAAGGCGAGGTTTGTAGCTCGTGGCTTCTCCCAGAAAGAGGGAATAGATTATGAAGAAAAATTTTCTCCTGTAGCCAGATACACTTCCATCAAAACAATACTTGCTCTGGTTGCAGTGATGAAGTGGAAGATACATCAGATGGATGTCAAGACAACTTTCTTGAATGGTGTAGTCGAAGAGGAAGTGTATGTGGAGAAACCACTCAGTTTTGAGACACATGACAGGGAGTCATATGTGTGCACATTCAAGAAATCCTTATATGGCTTGAAGCAAGCTCCTAGGACTTGGTATGGTAGGATGGATAGCTTTCTATCCAGTTTGGGCTTTACCAAGAGTAAAGCAGATTCCAACCATTACTACAAGGTTGAGGAAGGAAATCCAATGATACTACTATTGTATGTGGATGACCTGTTTGTGACAGGTGAGGATAGATTGATTGTCGATACAAAGAGGAAGCTTGATGTCGATTTCGAGATGAAGGACTTCAGAATGATGCACTACTTTCTAGGCATGGAGGTGTGGTAGAGTGCAGATGGAATCTTCCTTGGACAAGAGAAGTATGCAGTAGAGATCCTGAAGCAGTTCGGGACGATGAACTGCAAGGCCATGGCCACACTTATGGAATCAAACCTGAATCTTCTATGTGATGCTTCATCTGAGCCGGTTGATGTCACTGTGTATCGCCAGATGATTGGGTCCTTGATGTACCTGACGAACACGAGATCAGATATTTGCTTTGCAGTGAACACATTGAGCCAGTTCCTGACGGATCCCAGAGGTGTTCACCTGGTTACTGTAAAGCATATTCTGAGGTACCTAAAGGGTACAATTGATTATGGGCTCAAGTATGATGCGAATCAAAAGTTTAACCTGCAGGGTTATGTTGATTCAGATTCAGGCAGTGTTGCAGATAGGAAGAGCACTTCTAGGTGCTGCTTCAGTATGGGATCAGGTGTGATCTCTTGGTTTAGCAGGAAACAGTCCTGCGTAGCACTGAGTACAGCCGAAGCAGAGTATGTCACAACTTGTTCGGCTAGTTGTGAGGTAGTATGGCTTAAGAAGCTACTGTCTAAGTTATTTGATCTCCTATTGGATGCTACTGGTATCTTTTGTGACAACCAGAGTTGTGTGAAGTTGTCTGAGAACCCGGTGTTCCATGATAGGTCGAAGCACATTGAGATCAAATATCACTATATCAGGGATATGGTGCAAAGAGGAGCAGTGAATCTCATGTATGTTACGACTGATGAGCAGGTTGCAGATGTGTTGACTAAAGCACTAGCCAGAGTGAAGTTTGAATACTTCAGAGAGAGGCTTGGTGTTCTTCAAATTGAAGTTACTTCGAGGAAGAAGTGATGTGACACATTTGCAAGAGCCATTCCAAGCATGGTGGTAGGAGATCCCTCCTATGGCTGTGGATGTAAGCATTGTGTTATGAGCATTAGGATGATGCTCCAGGTGATATGCATCCAGACGATGCTATGATGATGATCAGGTTGATCATATTTAATGAGTATTAGGATGATACTCTGGATGATATGCATCAGGACGATGCTACGATGATGATCAGGTTGATCATGTGTGATGAGTATCAGGATGATACTCTAGATGATATGCATTAGGATGATGCTATGATGATGATCATGATGATCATATGTGATGATATGTATCAGGTAGATGCATTGCATGATCAGTTGGATTATGTGTGATGAGTTCCGAATACACACATGCACATGGGATTTTCAGACATGGTGTAGATATGTTCTCCATTGGTCGTGATGTAATTGCCGATATTTTTTGACAAAGGTGTAGATGTGTTCTCCCAAGGTCATGATGTAATTGCTAAGCCATTCTTCATAAGGTGTAGATGTGTTCTCCCACGGTGAAGATGTAAGGGCTGGAGCCATTCTTTACAAGGTGTAGATATTTTCTCCCACGGTAAAGATGTAAGGGCTAGAGCCATTCTTTACAAGGTGTAGATGTGTCCTCCCACGGTAAATATGTAAGGGCTGGAGCCATTCTTCATAAGGTGCAGATGTGTTCTCCCATTTCGGTGGTGTAAGTGCTATGTATGTGCATCTGGGTTGTGCTTCGTGGATGATGAGATGACATGATCAATATGATCATGAGTATCAGGATGATACTCCGTGGCCGTGGACAGGTTGTTCAGTTGCATGTAAAAGATCCTGGGAGATCTGATAGGTTGAGCTGTGTGCTTGTAAAAGTCATGGGATGCTCCTTCGAGGTTTTGTTGACACACGTAATCAGTCCTGAGGATTCCACATGATGGACAGAGATGATGAAGACCTACAGGAGGCTAGCCCTACATGCAGCACGAAAAAGGGATGATGATGATGCTCCATGATCCAGTGATGATGATCCAGCTCCAGAATTGAAGACTTGCACCAATATGTATTGATGACCTATGACTAGAGAATACCTTCCTAGTTAGGAGGAAGTGTTGATGTATTTGTAACTTTAGAAGATATTCACTTGTATATTACATTTGTACTTTATTGTATATCCAACAGAGATGTATTTTTCCTTTGATTGGAAGTGTCATCATTTGTATTTGCAAGTGTCGCAAGTTACATTGTTAGTGTCGTCATTTGTATTGATGGGTTATTAGACCACCAGTATGGGGTCGGCCCTAGTTAGGTCATGTGGTTGGGTTATTAGACTTGAGTAGCAAGTTGGCCCTGTTAGATTATTGGCAGGTCAAGTCAGTGTATAAATAGAGAGGTTGTGTCTCTCATTCTATTCACTCACTCACTTCTCAACCTCGCATAGCTAAGAGAGAAAGTGACGCACTAGTGGAGGAGGAGGAGTATCTACTAGAGACATCTCTTTGGGTTTGATCATTGTGATCTTGGTTTGTGGCTTATCTTATCTCTGAGGAAGTTACGGGGTTTTTTAGCTTCTTGGTTTTCCACGGTCAAACTTTGTGTCTCTTGTGTGATTGCTTTTGTGTGTATGATTGATATGTTGTAGATATGTTGTACATGTTATTCTCTTAGTGATCCTGAATGATAATGGAATGAAATTATCGAAAAATTAACAGATGGTTTACTCTTTAAAAATAGTAAACTTCATATTCCCAAATGATCCATGAGAGAGAACCTGATATAGGAAAAACATAATGGAGGGATGGCAGGTCACTTTGGGAGTGATAAAACCTTTGGGTAGTTGAGCCATTTCTATTTTTGGCCAAAGCTGAAGTCTGAAGTTGAAAATTGTGTGAGCATATGTAGGGTATGCCATCATGCCAAGGGAAGAATCCATAACACAGGATTGTACACACCATTTCCTATTCCAACTAGGCCTTGGGATTCTGTGAGTATGGATTTCATTTTGAGTTTTCCAAAAACGCAGAAGGGAAATGATTATATTCTTGTAATTGTTGATAGATTTACTAAGATGGCACATTTCATTCCATGTTATAATACAAGTGATGCCACACACATCGCTAACTTGTTTTTTAATGAAATTGTGAAGCTACATGGTTTAACTAGGAGCATTGTATTTGACAGAGATGTAAGATTCACAGGTCATTTCTGGAGGACCTAGTGGAAGAAATTGGTTACCAAATTGAACTTCAGTTCAGCATATCATCCACAGTTTGATGGCCAGACTGAGGTGGTAAATAGAATTCTAGGTAACATGTTGAGAGGTCTGAACAGAGAAAATCCAAAACAATGGGACAAAGTGCTAGCTCAAGCCGAGTTTCCATATAATGATTTACCAAACCGAAGTACATGAATGAGTCCATTCAAAATTTTGTATGGTATGCATCCAAGAGGGGTGTGTAAACTTCATGATTTGGGTCAATTGGAAAAGAGAAACGCGGATGGAGAAGAATTTGCAACAAGAATCAGTGAACTACAAGAGCAAGTTAAAAAAAGATTGCAGCAAAGTAAGACTAATTACAAAACAAGAGCAGGTTCCAAGAGAAGAGAGAAAAACTATGAAGTGGGAGATTTGGTTTTAGCACATTGAGGAAAGAAAAATTTCCAAGAGGAGAGTATGACAAGCTGAAAATGAAAAAGTTTGGACCTTGCAGAATACTCAAAAAAAATTTGGCGAATTCCTATGAGCTAGAAATGCCAATAGGGATTGGTATCTCACCTATTTTTAATGTTACAGACCTGTATACTTATGTGGTCGATGATACAGGGAAAATTATAGAAGACAGGGATCCTGTGGAATATCTTCAATGACTGAAGCATATTCCTATAAGCCATCCATCAGGATCTGAGTCTATCTTGGATACTAGAGTGGCAAAAAGTACTTTATAGAGAGATTACTTGGAATACTTGATCGAATGGGAAGGACATCCTGTAGAATATTCTACATGGGTGAGTGATAACGAGTTGGAGACAAAAGGTTTATCAATAGATGATTTACTAAACAGGGGTTCAAAATTTTTAACCTTGGGAGTCTGATGCAAGAGCATCGAGTCTAAGCCAGCAATGTGATTGTGTGTTCACATGTTGTGGCTAGCAAGAGGACAAGCTATCCTGAAGTAGGGAAGCGAATTTGTTTTCCCAAGTATTTTAGTATTTGCAAATATGTGACCGTCTAATGCATTGTCAGTTTTTGGGGAAAATAGGACATAGTGGTGAGTTGATACTCCTTGCGTGGAGATCAAGCCAGATAGGTAGTTTGTTGAATAACGATGGGGACTCCTTCATTCTGGAGGAGAGTTAGTTAGTTTGTTTTTTTGTTTAGTCATTCTGTTTTTGGATTTCGAATGGGTGAAAAGGGGAGAGAGAGAGACTCGGTGGGAGAGCTCTGTGTGATAGAGATTAGGTGGGATATTTTCATGAATACCATAGGAGGATGAGATTGTAAGTGATTTCCTGCTACCCGTTAATGAAATTAGCAAGTTCTATGTGTTCAATAGTGTTACTATGCGTTTGAATGAGGGATATGCTAAGATTCTATTAGGTAGAGATGTGTGCATGCATTAGCCTGATGTCTGTGTGAATGAATCTCTAATGTATTCTTGCGTGAACTCCCATGGATAGTTAAGAACACTCAAATGATTCACAGACCGACTGTCATTAAATAGCATAGGTAATTTCTTGTTGTATTCAATTTCAGTTCGTAATTGTAGGGAGTATGTGAAATTTATGCAGAGTATCAAAATACATAGGCCCCAAATCTCTGATCGAAATCGTGTTTAGACTACAAACTATTGTTTTCCATTAGATGATACACAGATAGAGAGAAACGACTGTGAAATCCAACATTTAGAGTGTTTACAATTTCTCATTAGCGGTTCATCCTTTGGTTGTGATTGGCTTAAACCTTTGGCTGCGACTGCTCATAGTGGGTAGAGCAACATCTGTCTGCGACTGTTCATAGTGGGTGGAGAAACGTCTTGGATGCGACTCATTATAGTGGCTTTTCCAGCAGCGGCATGTTAAGAAGAAATCCACATTTGGATACGACACATTTTGCTGTGACTCATTTGGCTGCAAATCAAATTGGGGTTTCCATAAATAGTAAGGTTACCCAGCGTGGTATAGGATTTCCCATCCACCCTGCCAACAAAACACATGCTTTTTAAAATCATAGCCCTTATAAATGTTAATTATAAAACCCTATCACCCCTCACTTATATAACCCAATTAGTTCAACCTTCTAATCCTCTAAGTTGTAAGATGTCACTGAGATTGACAAATGAGTTGTCATTGAGGTGGCAAGCTAGGTCATCTTTTGTTTATCTTGATTTAGGATTTCCTGAACCAGATTGTGATTGTATATATCACTATAAGGATATCTATGTAACGCTCAGTTTATAATTATCATAAGTTATAATCCTTGGAACCCTTAACATGAACACCTATATAAATATAACCCTTAACCCGTTTTTTTCTAACGACCCAATATTTAACATAGTCTAATAGCCATCCAAGGCTAATTTAAGGGGTTTTTCATGCCTCAATTCCCAATTAGGGTTAGGTTTTTGGACCTTATAGAATGTTCTTGCAATTCCACATGTGAATAGCTCTCCATGTGTCAGAAATGAGAGCTCACATGGAATCCACTCAGTACCATGGTGGTCAATTGGATAGGTCAACTTGCGGGAGGCATAACTTTGTCATACAGATTCTATTTGAGGTGAATCTTACATCGTTGGAAAGGTATCAAAGTGTATAATTGTGTCAAGGGGAATTAAACAAGTGATGAAATTTTGGCCCAAAAAATCATCGTTTAAGCCCTCAAAAGGTTCTGGACCACAAATATACAAAGTGATCCTTGCCCCTAAAATGGGTCTTGCAATCCAATTCATCCAATATTTCTACCCAAAAAGCCCCAAACTAGTTGAAAATTATATATTGATCCAGTTTGGATCATGTCTCCCCATTTTGGGAGGATTTTGGTCTCCAAAATATTTTAATGAATAAGGTGAGGAAATTTTTCTTCTACCTTATCCTTGAAGTACCATTTATCCTTGCCTGGAAGTTGTCCTTTCAACCCCACCTACTATAGTTCATATTGTCCTCGGCAAGTTGTTTTGGACATCTTCTACAAAACTGTGTTTTTTGCTAACTTTTCCTGAGCCTCTGGTGCTAAGTACTCTACATAAGGTAAGATTGCTCAGGTTCCTTATCCAAAATGGAAGGTTCATACAGTTTAATATTTTCCACATTCACTATTGAGTATGGGGGTATACTGAGTCTGTAGGCATTATCTACTACCTTCTTCAACACTTCAAAAGGACCATACTATAATTCCTTGATATTCTTACTAGGACCTTGTAGTCTTTCCTTATTCAAGCGCAACCAAGCTTTGTCTCGAACCTTGAATTTTTTCTCAACCCTGTGTTGATCATGTCTATCCTTGTGCTTTTCCTATGATTTATTCAATGTCTCTTGACCTTGCAAATGGATTTTCCTAATATTATCAATGGATTTTTCAACTCTTAATGCTTCACTAGTGGTGTTTTCCTTGAAATACCTCATTGAAGTCCTCATCTTCTATGTATTCCTCCTTATATGCATAATGGGTGAAAGGCTCTTGTTGATGCCCCGGAAATCGCAGCATCAATCAGAAAGGGATTCTCCCCGAGAGATTATCCCAATTAGATTATCTCCCGTTTGGTATAGGGAATCCGTCCGGTTAGCAGTTCCAGCAACCGTGGGTTTGGAGTTTTGTTCCAAATATACCGGTTATGGACCGATCCACCGTTCTTTTGATTTTATATTTTATAATGATATGCAAGTGCCTATTATGAATTTAATCTAAATGCAAGACTGGAAAACAGATCTAAGTTTAAAACTGAAATAAATCTAACTATCCCTGCAAGGAGCAAATTTAAAGCATGAGCAATGAGCTGTAGGAATTATCTTAAAGAATAAACAGATAGCCATTAAATCTTGAAGAGAAAGCTACAACAAAGATAAAAGATATCAGAAGATAGCTTCTAATTAAATATAACACATTTCATTACTCATGAAAGAGAGAATTCATTTGCAAAGAGAGAAGCAAGATCATTTAATACAATGAAATAATTCAAGACAGTAGTAAAGATCTCACAGCAAAGTATAGCAGACACAAGAATAATCCACAATGCATCCAATATCCATTCTCATGCAAAACGTCCTCTCCAGGATCTTATTAGAAGATTTTATTTTCTTAAAACATGTGCAAGATAGCCCGTACAAGTCTAGAAAATAATTCCCTGCCCAAAAAGTCCTTTTACCTTCCTTCCTAACTTCTATTTATAATGTTACAAAATGCCCTTTGGGATACCACCTGGCCCTTTACACTTGTCACCTACAGGCTTTTCCCCAAATAACAGACAAAAATGTGACCTCCCCTTTTTACAGAAAATTATTTAAAAGGAAAAGGACAGCTGTCCTCTAACTCTGCATTTTATACATACGACAGCCATAATACAAAAAATAGAATTAATGTTCTCAGCACTTTCACTCCTGGGCATGCGCTTCAGTTGGAAGAGAGGCACCCGAACCAACTGTTGCTGCTGCTGCTTCTTGAAGAGAGGCACTCGAAACCCCTGTTGCTGCAGCTGCTGCTTGGGAAGAAGGAATCGGGCCAGCTGGAATTTCTGCTACTGTTGGGAAAGAAGCATCCGGATTTGCTGTTGCTTCTGCCACTGCTGCTGCTTTCTTCTCCTCTTCTGCAATGTAGATATACCATATACCAGTGTCCCTTATGACTACATTTGCGGAAGCAGGGAGCAAAATTTTATGAGAAGTCACATTTTTACTAAGCTCTGCTCCAATGCCTTGAATTTCTGTTACTGCAGATTGATGTACTTCCTTAAGCAAATGGCTGTGGATTGATGACATTCCTATATAATGTTGGAGGTCATCAATGGCTAGGACATCAATCTTCTTCACATATTCAGTTTGGATGCCCAGCTCCTCTTTCAACTCAGACAAACGTTGTTCTTTGCTCGCGAAATCATCAAGGGACTGCGGAAAACTCAATTTGCACTTGTCATGCACTCCCTGGATTCTTTGATACAGACGGTTAATCCTATCCATTGTCCCTCGCACGCTGGCCATTAGCTTACTGCCACAGTTTCTGTAGAATTCCAAAAGGGCTATGTCTTCATTAAAACCTTCTATAGATTTGAATGGGAGATGCGTGGGGAATTCCACCTTTCCTTCTCTCCATTATATCTGGCTCAGGATATTTTCCTTAACCCGAGTATGCTTAGCTTTAAGCCTATGGGCCTCTGCATTAACTTCTTTTAATCTGACCACCATGGCCTTGAGCTTGCATACTTCTTCAGTGATTAACTCCTGAGTGTCGTGCATTTGTTTTAGGATGCTGCAGGACAGCTCATGGAAGGGGAATATATCTATCGTTTTGTTCTCTGCCTACTCCAATTGTTCAACCAATGCTAGCTTGTCTACTTCTAGATGGGACACCCTGGCTCCTGCATCAATCTTTTCTCCTTCTAGAATCATCATCTGGACTGTCAATTGGTCCTTTTCTTCCTCTAGCAGGTTATATTTGTCCGACAATTCTTTATGTTCAATAGATAGGCGATTATACTTATTCACCACGAGATCCTTGTAGGCTTGTTCATTAGCCACAGCATATTGTAGCATGCGAGCTCTCCTCTTAGTCGACTCAGATTCTTTAACTATATCAGCTACATTGTCCAGCGTTGCTTTTTCTGTCTTTACAAAAGTGGATGCCATAGCTAAAGGATCCTTGTTTGTGTTTTGCATTATTGTGGTCTCCCAGATAGTAACAATATCTTCCTGGAAGAGTCTCTTTATCCTCTCTTCCGACTTAAGGACCATAGCCTTCCTCTTCTTATCATAGAAAAACTCATCCCATCTGGACACGGTATGTTCTTCTGATGGAGAGTAAGGGACGATTGGGAGGTCTATGATGTCTATTTCTACTTCCGCGGGTGGGATCCGGACTACCTGAGATGGATCTGTTCCCGCATTTTGGGTACCAGAGCCACCTGCTTGGGCTATGTCCATCTCCACATTTTGAGTGTTGGAGACACCCATTTGAGGTATGTCTATCTCCATATCCTGGGTGCCGGGGTCTCCTGCTTGGGCATCTTCACCTGCCTTGAGTTCTTCTTCCACTTTCCGCCCTGCTTCAGCTTGCTGTCTTCTCTCTTCTACTTCAGCTTGTGCCTGATCTTCATTTTCTTTCTACTGCCTTTCATCTTCAGCCTCTTTCCGCTGCTGGGCTTCCTCAGCCTCTTTCCGCAGCCTCTCACTTTCTGCTTCTTGCTGCACTCTCGCCACCTCAGCTTCCTGCTGCAATCTGGCAATTTCAGCGTCTTGCAGTAACCTTGCTTCCTCTTTTAACCTTTGTTCTTCTTGGGCTCGGGCATCATCTGCTTCCTTGTCTTTCTGCTGGATGGTTTTCTGGGCCTTGGTAGAGCTAGAACCTGCTCCACTACCTTGGCGACAGATCCGCAGCTCAGCCATGTTGCTGATGCCTCTGAGTGCCTCCTCCTCGGCATCATAATAATGAGCGTACTTGAAATGGGCATAAATTTCCTTACAATGCTCGAAAACTTTTCCTCGCCTGTCATTCCTGTGGAAGATTACCTCACCGAAGTGGAAGGATTTCAGCTCTTGAACAAACTCCTCAGCTGAGGCAACCCCTGATAATTTGTATGCTCCTATGCAGAAGGGCAAAGGCAGGAAAGAAGCCTTATGCTGCTTGTTAAGTACCGCTCCAATTCCATCCAGGAAAATTTGTCTCACTGCCTCTTTAAGGACCACATAGTTAGTAGCATATCTCGGAAAAATGTATGGAGCTTTAGTCCCTCCAAACATTCTGAGGTAGGTGCCTTGTTCTGAAAAATAAAAATCTCCATAATTTTCAAGGACTTCCATAGCATTCTCCGACAGGCAGTTGGGCTCTTCCTTGAATATATGCTCATATAGGGGCATGATGAACCCCTCACAGATGAGCTTATAGCTGGGTTTGTAATTTTGAGCCCACAACATCCTGAAAGTGGTATAAACCGGGGTGTTGGCCTTATCCCATGTGCAGCCTAATTTGGGAAAAGATAACTTGGCCAAAACACAATCAATAAGATATGAGGACATGTAGAATTCTGCCTTCTTTAAGGCCAGTCCTTCTCTTGCAGCAACTACCATTGAGGCCAAACTGTCTGACAGGAGAGTATCCCAGTCGAACACAGTTCCTTTGAACGCCTCGAAGTGGATGAAGGGAACCCACTGAATTTTGTATACGGTGCCATCGGGCATGCTGAAGACTCTACACAACATCAGGGCGATTAACCTGAAAGAAGGTCTTAGATTCTGCACATCATATTCGTCATTACCTCTTTTTCTTAAGTGCTTTCCTGCGACCAATAATTTTTTGGCCATTTCAATATTGTTCATCTGGCCCAGCCATTCATCACTCAGGGCTTGTTGGGGACGTGGGAATTTATAGGCTGCAGCAAGATATGCTGGGTGGAACGAGGCGATGGCTATTTTCCTGCTGTCATGTATTACTCTTGCCTCTGCATCAGTATGTTCGAGTATCCACCCGATTATTTCAGAACATGGGAACAGTTCGGGGCGGGTAGCAGCTCTAGCTATGCCCGAGGTTCTGATATTGAGATAAATCTGCTCCTCTTCCAGCAACATGTCCGGGATATCTTGGTCTCGGATCATCCTATAGATGCCACCCCATCGGATTTCAGGAGGAATACTGGTGGTGCACCTAGTATCTTGGAACGTAATCTCAGTTCTAAGTGGTGCTGGTTGTGGTTCCATCATTTTAGCCTTCTTCCTACCACCTTTTGGCATTTTGACTTATCCCTGCTGGAAACCAAATACAAGTCATTATAAAAAATGTGTAACACATTGTGAGTTTTAACAAAGAGCAGCACCAATTTAACATGCTAATGAGGTATATAAATAAATTGTGAAGCTGCATGTTGGGAAGCAAAATACACCATTCCAAACAAGAAATCTAGTTATAAAGACTTGATTCTCTTAAAGGGACAAGGTTCATAATGCTCCCGAAAGGATAAGTATGTCGAGGGAACAACTTGCTCTCAGTCTAGCCCTAGGAGAGATGGTATCCTTCGTCATTGTGCTTTTAATGGTTAGTGGCGGGTGAGTCTGGGAGTGAAACAACCTTATGACGAAATGAGGGAGCCGCTTTTCCCACTTATGAACAGGCGAATAAGGGGCCTCTTTTCCACATTTTGAACAGGCGAGGGCTTTAGCTGACCGCCATGGTTATTTGCAGCACTTTGACACGGCGCTCTATGGTAGGCTTGGACATTGAACAGGGGTGACGGCGCCGAGAATATGGCTGACGAAAAAGCTCGTGTGGTCATAGTTTTGGCTTTCGGCTGGTGGAACGAGAAAT
Organism: Larix kaempferi; assembly: GCA_027924585.1. NCBI lineage: Eukaryota > Viridiplantae > Streptophyta > Pinopsida > Pinales > Pinaceae > Larix > Larix kaempferi. The sequence goes on from BSBM01000742.1 coordinate 10,418,786, forward strand.
CCATGGGGCCTCGGTGGTTTTAAGGACAAAATAACGAAGTATGCAACTAGAGTCTATCAGCCACATCTTAGACGAAACAGAAAATGGAAAGGTAATCTAAAGTGTAGATAAGACAAAATTAACGGTTAGAACCTACCTGGCACGACGAGGCGGCCGAATGAGGTGGATGCGGACGTGGACAAGCGAGCTGAGATGGAGCAGTTTGGCGATGCGTCCAACAGTGCTTGTTAATCGACAAAAATAACAATAGGGTCGGTCCAAACACAATCGTTTATTTAAACGTTTTAAGCACGTGCGGGGTTTAAAATGGTGGGTGGTGCATTTAAAACGAGGCTTTAATATTCGTACGCCGTGGTCACATCAAGTAGTCTCGATATGCGCGCGCGACCGCCACCCGCGGGATGGACTCATGAATTCCACCCGCCATTGCGGAGGGATAAAATGAAGGTTTCCACCGTTTCGAAGGGAATTGGTGAATGGCTTCCACAAGTCTTTCGAAAAGCGTTCCGCGGGATTTCGGAAGGAATATAGCAAATGTTTCCGCAATAACAAAGGGATTCCGTGAAAGACTCCTGCCGTTTCGGAAGGATAAGCCGAACGGCCTCGCAGAAGTTAAAGCTTTCGGCTGGGCTTCATAAATGTTTCCGAAATTGCGGAGGGTTTTCGTAATTAGCTTCCGCAGTTTCGAAACGGATCAGCGAATGGCTCCGCCATAAGTCTTTCGGCAGGCTTCGGAAAGATAACGCGAAGGCTTCCGCAATTTTTTGAAAAGTTTCTAAGTCTCTGCGGGGTTTTGAAAAAAAAATGGTGAAGGCTTCCGCAAAAGACTTACGCCGTTTCGGAAAGATAAACTGAACGGTTCCACAGAAGTTTCTCGGCGGGGTTTTGGAAGGATTACACAAATAGCTTCCGCAGTTGCGGAAGACTTTGGCGAGTAGCTTTTGCAACTTCGAGACTTAAAAATTTTCAAAAAAGACTAAGTCACTCGGCGGCCCCGGGGAAGGTTGGCGAATGGCTCCCACAGTTTTCGGAGGATAAGTTGAATGGTTCCGCAAATGCGGGGCTTTCTTCAAATCGTTCTGAAAACTTTCGAAAAGTTTCTAAGTCCTTTTCGAAAAGTTTATGCAACAGGATCCCTTCGTTTCGATAGGCTAACCCGAATGGTTTCTGCTGTTTCGGAGAGATAACTCGAAAACTTCTGCATCTTTGGGAAGCTTCCACGAATTCTGTCTTTCGGAAGGAAACTTGGAAAGGTTCATGGCAAGATTTTTCTGTTGAGAACAAAGTTAAAAGATGGAAATGGCCTCTTAAGGCAGCCTTTCTAAAAATAAAAGGAGGGGCCCCAATATGTCAAAAATTTTGGGGGGGATGTTGCTGCAACAACAACTCCATAAACATAAGAGTACACAAATATGTGATCTTGGTTGTAGGTGTCCTTGAGAGCATGTCTACCAGCTTGTTTGTAATTCCCTTCTTATATTTAATGATTAGATGGAATTTCCATAAGAATCCCATCCACTTATTTATAATAGTGTTTTGTTTTATGTATCTTACTATGGCTTGCAAATAATACATTGCTTGGTGATCAGTGTGAATGTTGGTCTCCTTCCCCATCATATAGTGTTTCCATTTCTTAATAAATTAAACCAATGCATAGATTTCCTTGTCGTATGTAGGGTAGTTCAGGGTGCCACCATGAAACATTTCATAATGATATCATACTAGCCTCCCTCCTTGCATCAGAACTACTACCGTAGCATACCCACTTGCATCTATCTCCAATTTGAAAATATTTTACATGTTAGGTAATGCAAGAACTGGTGCCTAGCTAATCTTTTGCTTGATCTCCTCAAAGGATTTTTGTTAATTATTTCCCCACTAGAACGCCTTGTTTTTTGTTGTTATGGAATGGAAAGGTGCGACTACAGTTGGAAAGGAAGCTATAAAATTTCAAAGGTATTGTGATTCCCCCATAAAGCTCCTAACTTCAATGATATTTGTAGGAGTAGGCCACTTAGTGATGTTCTCCATTTTTGCGGGATCAATCTTAAGTTCTCCTCCACCAATCGCATACCCTAAATACACCAAATACTACTAAGCAAACCCATGTTTCTTAATGTTTTCCAATAGTTGATGTTTTTTCAAGGTCTTCAACACCTACTTGAGATGTGAGATATGCTCATCCTAGGTAGCAATATAAACCAATATATCATACAAATACACTATGAAAAATGAATCTATGAAGGGATGCAATATGTCATTCATCAAACACATAAATGTAGCTGGTGCATTACACAAACCAAAAGGCATTACTAACCAAGGTATAAACCTTGCCTAGCCTTGAAGGTGGTCTTCCAAGTGTCTTCTTCCTTCACTCACACCTAGTGGTATCTGAATTTGAGATCCATAACATTTTACCCGCTTCTACGATGTATCCTACATCATTAAGAAAATGAATCAAGGCATGTCAAAAGATTCTTTTCTTTATCAAAAGATTTTTTTTATTGGCTAGAATTGGCTAGATCATTTTGAAAATATATTTTTTTATTGTAAGGAGGGTCCGTGGTTCAATGAATAGATTATAATTTAGTCATATGGTTGAAAATTAAGACAATTTCCAGGAAAGGAGATGGGTAAAGTAGAGGCATTTCTAGTTAAACGTGAATTAGTCAACCAAAAGTTTTAACCGATGGTGGGTTTATCATAGATTAACTATCTAGGGATTCTAAATTTCATTAAATACCAATTGGTTTCAAAAGTGAAACTTGCAATTAAATATTTTTTTAATGTCTACGTAATTAATATGAGGGTGGTGTAGTTATGATAATGGTGGCATTAGATCTACATGGATTCATCTTATTAAATACTGGCCGCCTTCAAAAGTGAAACCTGCAATTAAATTATTATTTTTAATGTCCATGAAGTTAAGATTAGGGTGGTGTAGTTATGATAGTGGAGGGATCAGATATGTGTGGATGAATGAAATCGATTTAGTGTCCAATCAATCTAGTGAGTGACTTCAAAATTTTCATTGATGGAATGCTTTTATAAAAACAATTACCTCTAGGTAAGTTGCATCCTTCGAAAAATTGGAAAATGCTTGAGCTCTCTTCGACCAATAATATATGATTTAGTCACGGTGTGTTCATCGAACTCGGAAAATATAGATCATATTGCTTCCCTGAAGGTATTTCATGATAACCACCTCAACTTTGTTCTATTAGTTGTTGGTGCTATGGAGTCTATTTCTACTTTGCATGGACATTGGATATCCTGTTTTTATTTATTTATTAGTGAGTGGCTATAACTTAGCTACTCATATTTGAAACTAAATTACATTAGGGTGTTCCTTTATTTTTAGACAGCTCTATTTCGTGACCCACTCTGGCTCATGGAGAAGATATAATTTTGTACTACATGTTGATTTCAATATTGATGGTGTACATTTTTTTTCAAAAGAAAAAAAAAAAACATATTTTCTACTCCGGTAAAGAACCAAAATACATTCTAAAGGTGTTACAAGAACTATAACACTGATGTAGACAACTAAATCTCTTTAGAATCATTAAATTTTTATAAAAGAAAATATGCCTTTAATAGGCTCATTAGTCTGCATATGGACTGCAAAGTAAAGCTTGCAAAGACATGTATTATAAGTTGTAATCCTTCCAAAAAGAAAACTTGAAACATAAAGTATATCAACACTGAATATAATTAAACCAAATCAAATATTTCATCTAGCTAAGAGATTAGACCCAATTTGTTGACAGTGACTTGTACATCCAACATTTCTTCACTGACTACCTACCCCATAGGGGAAAGTAGGCCTTCCTTTTATAAATCATCTCCTAAGAAATTATACTCTCGAAATATGTAAATCATTAAAATCATTATATTGTTGTGATCAAACTAAAACATATTTATTCAAACCAAAACAAAGTTATTCAATGAGTTATTCAAACCAAAACAAAGCTCAAATCCCAGTTGTTGACAATGACATGCCAATCCAATATTTATTTAATGAGAACTTGTTCCACAAGTGAAAGTAGGCCTTCCTTAGATAAAGAATCTACCAAATTATTGTTCCTATGAAAGATGTAAATCATTGAAAATATCACTCTTAGGTTTGTTGGATTGAGTCATTGAAATACTCTTATTTAGCTTAATCTATGTTATACTTGTAGTTATTAGTTGTAAAACTAGTATGCAGTATAAAATATAGACAATTTTTATCAAAGTTAGGCTTAGTAAAATACACACCAAAGTCCATTCACATGTCCTTTTATGAAATTAAAACTACAATTACTTGAATTTAGATATATTTTTGGCAAAAACCTCTCTCATATTTCTGGGAACCAATTTAACCTGCAAAGTTGGAAACCTTGTATTTTTACATAAAATTGCTCATCTTAGAATTCCCACACATGCTTCTTATTTGGGTAATTTTTACTGATTATAGTTGGAAATGACGTATTTCCTCATTTTACATCATCGTGAATTATAATATTTTAATTTTGAGTATGCCAAAGTGTAAATTTGTAAAATTGGGAATAGTAAAATGCACGCCACAGTCTGTACATTGGTCAATAATTGAAATTAAAACAACATGCATTAATCTAGTTACATTGTTCACAAAAACCTCTTTTAGTTTCCTAAAATGATGGCTCATTTTCCCGCAATGAATCTGCTAAGATGGAAGTTTTTCAAACAACTTATGCTCAGAGTCAAGCTATGAACTTCTTCGTAAAATACCCATGACAGTATGTTCATTGGTCAATAATTTAAAATAAAATTGAATATAATAATCTAGATACATTGTTCAAAAAATCCTCTTTCATATTCCTAAAATTATGGGCCATTTTCCCACAATGAATCTGCCAAGATGGTAGTTTTTCAAACAACTTATGCTCAAATTCAAGCTATGAATTGCTTAGTAAAATGCATGCCATAGTCTGTACATTGACCAATAATTGAAAGTAAAATCAGAGGTGTAACATCCCATAGAAATACCAAAATTTTAAAAAATTTAAAATAGAAATAATTATCGAAGTTGTTAATGCAGAACATATAAAATAATTAAAATTCTTAACTAGGATAATTAATAATGATGACACGTCATATTGCTCAAAATAAAATATGACGTAGTTGTATTTTCTATTTCATATTTAAATGGATGCTAAATTCCTTAATGAAGTATCTTTTAAGATTATGCATAAGAATACAATTTACAGATCTGCTTAAATGCTAAATGCGATTAAATGTTGTACATATGTTTGTATTATTATGATGTTCTTGATGATGTGCTGTCAGTTTGTTTATTTGATGATGAAGGGGTCATACGAGGTACCCTGGGGTTTACTTAGCTACATTTAGCTAAGGCATTTGAATCCCGTTTCCATGTGTAGACCGCAGGTAAGAATTTCTACGACAACATGTGTTAAGAGTACAAGTGTCTTTCAATTCACTGTCAATGTTATGTTAAAATTCTAAGTACTTCCTTGCGAAACAAATTACTGGAGGTATGAATATTTGGTTCCAATTCTAGTTTATGTGTTGACTTACAAACTCCTCAACGGTATAAATTCACATCGTCTATTTGTTTTTATAATACTATGTTTATTATCATATGTCTATTGTCATTAACATCAAAAGCAATGAAACCAATGTCCATTGGTAATTCTTTTAGAGAACTTGTAGAAACAATGTTTATACTATTGAACTGACAATACATTTTGCATCTACAGAACTTAGATTATTTTAAAGTCTCACAATTATCATTTTATTAACAATATATGCTATAAATTAACATTATGTTGTACATGCAAACTTTACCTAAAGTCTTAGTCTTATCCATTGATTTCGATACATAGCTAATATAGGAATTACGCATTGTGAATATAGCGCTTATGCTATGAACTAGTATTATATAATGCATTTACATAACCTAGACTATATCTAAGGTTTTCATTTATCAAATAGATAACATTATATATATATAAATTCATCCTATTGTTATACAAAAACTATAGAAATGAAATAGAAATATTCTATAGTGACTATGCATCCACAATAATACTTTGGCATATAATATAAATGTTACAATGCCTAAACAATCTTTGAACTATATAGAAATGTGCACTTATGGGTTTACTAACGCAATGATACAATCCATAATATGCAATCCTAGCTTTTATTCTAAGCTTTGACATTGTATGAAATTACCCTATGCAATTGAAATTGTCGTTGGTAAGGATTTGATGGTTATTAAATTGTTTGCTGGAATGAACTGGCAGGTTGACAGTGGCCCATCCAAGTATTAATGGTCTTGACCGAACTCCACAGTGGAATGTGCTGTTGTCAAACCACGTAATCTACCCACGTGAAACTTGGTTTATAAAACAACTATGAATCCGAGTTGTGCATGGTTACATATCGATTTTTCTCCGAGTTGTACATGGTGTTGTCCCTTGGCATGTGATGTTGGCATCATCGTGGTTGTTACAATTAATGATATATTAATGTGATGGTTGCTCGACTCTCAACGTATCTGGTTGGCACCATCACGCTCGTTGATCTCACAAGATCTTGATCGTTGAAAGAGAAACCCTAAATCCTCATTGTAAGTAGTGATGGAGGATCTCCCTGTCTTCATTTTTACATTAGAGTTGGAGTTATGAGGCCAATAGGCTGCTAACATGTAGGGTTTTGAAAGAGTATTTCTCGGAGGGTTTCGATCCTGAGACCTGTGGGAAGAACTTGCTAGTTCATGGTGTCATGAATAATGGAGGACCAAGCCACTGGTTTTCCTTCCTTCATACAGTTTTCACAAGGTGATACTATCGTCGAGAGTTACAGGCATATTTCTATTGTAGTTATAATGCTAGTAATGTTTTCCATACAATTCTTATCGTAGTATTGTTTAAAGTCTTTTCTGATATTTGTATTATAGTTTAACCTCTTTAATACTGTGCGACAGGTGCAAAAACATCGATGAAGTTATAGGGTTTGCGGGCCTAGAGGAGAAGGAATTTCTCAGCCATTGGGTATGCCTTGGAGGTTCACTTCCTTGTAGGTACCCTGGGCATGATGTGGCCGAAGTTCTTTTGTTTAAAAAGAGTCTGTTACTTTCATATTTTTGGCATGGTTTTCTTTGCCACAGTGATGATTGTTTTTAAATGATAATTTCTGTAGAGAGGATAACCCTCAATTATTTTGGCTCTGTGAGGCTTGGCTGCGTCGTTGAAACTTGTGTTTGTAATGTTGTTTGTAAAGGGTAAAACCCTGTGTAGTTTTGTGGAACTTGGACCTCGTTTTAAGGTTTTTGGTTGATAAGGGATAGACCCTGTGTACTGTTGGAACCTTGACAGGTCCATAATGTAAACTCTGTTATAATTTTGTTTTAAAATTTTTGAATGGGAAACCATGAACCGAGGGTTCACTTGCACTTATAAACGATGGCTCGTTTTGTAATGAAATGTTGTTTTTTTAGAGTAATGGTTGAGAATTGTTTATATAATTGTTGATGTGGTGCTAAACAACGATAGTTGTCTTGGCCGAGAGTTATGGTTTGCATAACTGTTGATAGTTATTTCTTGTACTTCTTATCGTTGTTGATATTTAGTAAATTTGGTAAAGTTTGGTCTTCGTCAGTGTTGAAATGGAAATGCCATACAGTTCGATTTTTTGTTTAAAGGAATGGAACCTTACTTGTAGCTTTCGTTGGCAACCTTGTTTGTTTAGAGAAGTCGAACCCACGAACTGGTCCTTAACTCGTACATGTGAATGTTTCGATACTGTGTATGTTTTCTTTCTAGGATTGTGGGCTATCGTTAGACATAGATACTGAATCGTGCTTTCTGCTACGTGATGCTTAATGTCTTGTTAATAGTCTTGATATGTTTTAAAAGATGGTATGGTTATATTAAATGTTAGTTTGGGTTTGGGAATTCATAACTGTTATAACATCATAAATAAATGTCTAAGTTTTCCATGAATGGCTTGAGGAGAAAATTATGATCTATGTAATCAAAATCTAGGGTCTGTGATATCTTAGGGTTTTGATTTTTACAATGACAGTGTTTGTATTTCATAGTTGAAATCATATGTAATAGTTTGTAAATAAATAATATGTATGTATTCATAATAACCTTGTATAGAATGTAGTTTTTGCAACCGCTATATTCTTAGAATATAAATACTTGAAAATATGAAATTTATGAGATTGAAATGCATGTGATTACTATCTGAAATAGATAGGGTTGAAAATAAAAGTATAAATCTGTGCAGAAACAAAATGTGTTTTTCTTTCATTTAAGAATTAGATGATTTCTATGCAGTTGTTTATACTATACTGTAATATATCCTAGTTTAAACATATGACAAAATTTAATCACGAACATTACTGTATTCATCTTTTCAATCAATGGCATTCAACCTATCACTCATCTTTCTTAATTCACTTCTCTATACTGGATTACGATGCAAAAAACAGCATGGGTAAAAATATAGAGATGGTTATCGATTCAATCATTTCATAAAGCTTTTTCATTCAGAAACATACTTAGATCATAAAATAAAATAGTTTCTTCTATATGAATGTAATTAATAATTCTATTATGTAGAAACATTTAGCTGTAAACAAAAGTAAGAACAATAAAACCTGGTTGATTGTAGGAGAAACAAACAGCCCAAGGAACCTGTTCCACCCAACCTATTCCTAAAGATAGCCAAGTTACTTGCCTTAGGACCCTCGAGCCTGTTCACTGAACCACCAGGAGGAAGACTTTGTAGAAGCCTTAATACATCAACTTGTAGTATAATACAGAGTATCCAGTCATAAAGACTCAGCAGTCAAAAAGACCTACACCAGCACTTCTGGTTTTACTTCTCAGTATATCAAGCAGACTCACAGTTGCGCTCTCACATAGCCTCCCTATTCGAATCTCTCAGTGATCACCTGATGCACTTGAGGAATATTTCTGCAGAAAATATCGTAGGGGGCTACCTGCCGATTTCGAATTGCCTTATCTAGGCTGCCTAGGGCTTTTAGTGGTTAACTGGTCATTAATGAGCTGCCTGCTCTCTTCCACCCACCTAGGGGATAATGCCAAAAATTTAGGGGTAGTTGTCCCATAACCAATAGCTAGTAGTCGAGTGCAAATGCTTCCATCTGTCCCATACCTTCTAACAACTTCCATTCCTCCTAGTGGGTCAATGAACACTCATTTAATAGTTCCTTTGGGTGTTTGTCTCCTATTTTAATTTATTAAATAATAATAATAAGTAATTACAATCATCCTTGACCAAACTTGGTCATAATTACAAAACTTTGTAATTATAATTTAACATAAAGTATTTTGCAAAATAAAATAATATTCTCAAAATTTGGGTAGGTGACAAGAGGTCTGAAGCTAATTACATTGCTCACAAAAACCTCTTTTATATTCCTAAATTGATGTCCTTTGTCCCCAATAAATTTGCCAAGATGGAATTTTTTCAAAGAACTTATGCTCAGAGTAAAGTTATGGACTACCTATATAGGGTGTTATGTAAAAAAAAGTGTAAATTTGCAAAAATGGGCTTAGTAAAATGCACGCCATAGCATGTACATTGGTCAATAATCGAAAGTAAAACAACAAGCCTGAATCTAGTTACATTGTTCACAAAAACCTCTTTCAATTTCCTAAAATCATGGTTCATTTGTCCACAATGAATCTACATAGATGATAGTTTTTCAAACAAGTTATGTTAAGAGTCAAGCTAGGAACTGCTTTGTAAAATGCACGCCACAGTCTGTACATTGGTCAATAATTGAAAGTAAAACCACAGGCCTAAATCTAGTTACATTGTTCACAAAAAACTCTTTTGGTTTCCTAAAACGATGGGTCATTTTCCACAATGAATATTCCAAGATGGCAGTTTTTGAGACAACTTATGCTCAGAGACAAGCTATGAACTACTTAGTAAAATGCATGCCATGCCCTATACATTGGTCAATATTTAAAACTAAAACCACATGACTGTAGCTAGTTACAATGTTCACAAAAATCTCTTTCAGATTCCTAAAATGATGTGTCATTTGCTCCTAATGAATCTACCAAGGTGGCAGTTTTTCAAACAACTTACGCTCATATTCAAGCTATGGACTACTTATACAAGGTGTTATGTAAAAACAATGTAAATTTGCAAAAATGGGCTTAGTAAAATGCATGCCACAGTTTGTACATTGATCAATAATTGAAAATAAAACATCTTTCTTGAGGCTAGTTACATTGTTCACAAAAAATTATTTTAGTTTCCTAAAATAATGGATCATTTTCCCACAATGAAAAAGACAATATGACATGTTTTCAAACAACTTATGCTTAGAGTCAAGTTATGAATTGCTTTGTATAATTCACGCCATAGTATTTTCATTAGTCAATAATTGAAAGTAAAACCACATTTCCGAAGATAGATTTATTGTTCACAAAAACCTCTTTCATATTCCTAAAATGATGGGTCATTTTCCCACAATGAATCTACTAGGATGGCACTTTTTCAAACAACTTATGCTTAGAGTCAAGCTATGAATTGCTTAGTAAAATGCATGCCATGTAACAATCCAAAAATACTATTAAATTACTTGTAAATAAAAATATATAGGAAAACTAAATTAATTATTAAAATAAATAAACAAATTAAATAGAAGGAAACACTTATCAGCAAGAATTGGATAACTATGAATAATAATAATAAATAATAAATAAATGAAATGAAATTGCTAACCAAATTAATAAAATATACTAGATTCAAATTCCAAAGAAAATGAGAGAAACCTATAAAAATGAGGAGGATTTTAGGGGAAGGGAATTCATTCTTCTTAGCTTTGAAGGAAGATATGTATGATTATGGTTATGGTTATGGAAGGTAAGGGAACAGATCTGGCTACGGTTTATTGGTTGGAGGATTGAGAGGTTTCAGTGTTTCACTGAGGGGTTGGTTGGGTGGAGAGTCACCCCCCACATGTTGTTTTCGCTCATCGCTGATGGAGTTCTAGAGGTACATGCTTTCCATTAGTCATTGAATCCAGGTATGTGTTCTCGTTATTTCATTTTATTGTTATTATGATATCTCAGTTATTGTTTTAGATCTACAAATTTCTCATAGTAATAAATTGATCTTTATTAATTATATGAAATAATTGTTTTCTAAATGAGTGTGTGCTTAAGGCCCATTGGGGATTTACATTTGGTATCATAAACTAGGTTTCTAACCCTAGGACTTATGGACCCTGAGTCTAATTAGAAAAATCTATAAATATCTCATACTTTTTATGAAATATGATTACTATATCTAGCAAATTTACATTATATCCATGATAATAGTCAAGAAAGAAAATATACATGTATCAATTTATTATTAATACATAGATGTAATTTATATCTTAAAAACTTATGTTTGAAACTAATACATAATTTATTAAAATATATAAACATGTTATATATGAAATTGAAATTAAAATACACTTAGACCTTCAATAAATATATTTGGATCTATACAAATTTGTAATCCAAGCATTATTTCATTGTTTTGAATATGTACCTCAAAAGCATGATATGAATGAACAAAGGCTTTTATGTCAAAATTAATATATATGGTTCACTAATCTAAAATTAGACCTAATAGATCTATAATAATGTTACCATATATATATATATATAACCCTTCTTCTTAGTTGTAGGGGAGTTTAGCCAACCGAAATTATTTTTCAAAAATATCATCTTTAATAGAAAATGTTGCCACCTAGTTTAGGGTGATCTGATTGTTTTCCATTTACTAATTAAGTACTCGTTTTTGCAAGTCGCATTGTTGGTGTAAAGCACTTCAATTTAAATCATAGTAGCACAATTTTAGTACGAATAAGGATATGAATATGATTAGATACTGAAAAAAAATACTTAATAAAAAAATCAAGTACGGATAAAATATGGAAGTAGAATTCTTATATATACTAGATTTTTAATTAAATATTCACCAATATAGCATAAATAAATAAAATATTTTAAATAAAATATTCAATTCACTAACCTAATTATACTACTATGGTTTAAATATGTGGGGATTTGAGCCTTTAACCTATTTGTAGTTGCAGTCAAACTGTTCAGTGATATGTTGGGATCTTTTGTATTGGTCGGCATCAGAATTAACAAAGATATAATCCAAGTTCACAACAAGCAAAAGAAAAAAAACATAACTTAGCCCAGTTCTCCAAATAGATTACAATTTCTCTCTGCAAGTTGGTTTATCACATTACGATTTTACCCTTATTGGTTCCTATCCCATCCTCCTCCGCTAAAAAAAATGAGGAAACCATCTGCTTGAAAAGACACAAGTAAAGGGATGCAAAAGGGTAGAATAGTGTTTTTTACACTGCTATATGAATTTGCATCCTGGACTCGAAGGTGCTCAGCAAGGTAGATTCTCAGCATTTTGTTGATGCGAGAGCAACCTCTCATCCACAGAGAGCTGTTAAGAGTTGTGTAGGGACCCCCTTTTGTGTTGGGTATGTTATATCTCTTCACATGGTCGCTGCGTGTACAACACGATCCCTACGGCACTAGTGATTCGCCTGCGTCGGGCGCGTCCGAAGGGGGGGGTTTAGAGGGGGGGTAGCCCGACAGGGCCCACCCCCTTCGTTTCGGACCGTTAGGTTCCGAAACGACACGGAGGGGGCCGTTAGGCCCCCGGAGTCTGCGCGGAGCGCAAAATTTTTTGGGTTGCTTTTTGCTTTTTCGCGATTTTTTACCCATTGTACTCTATCTAATTCTGGTAAAAGGAATTAGGGTTGTAACCTAATTCGGGTAAACGAATTAGGGTTTTAGATGCTGCAGAATACCATTTATTGTATTGTACATGTAAAATAAACATATAATGAAAAAGGAGCTATGCGGCTCTAAGTTTGGCTGGTTTTTTCCCGGTTAAGGGTTTCCAGGTGAAAATCTCTGTGGAATGTGTGTGCCATTGTGTATTTTCTGTTAATGCTTAAGAATCATATGAGTTTGTACTTCACTGTTAAGGTTTAAAACTTACATTTTGGACTTACTTACTTAAAAATTATTAGAAACTTAAAACACAATATAACCATTATGATGCATAATTATTAATAAAACTTATCAAATTCGAGAACTAACAAAAACATCGTATACCTGAATCTGTTGCTGGAGGAGTAGTCATCGTCGTTAGTCCGATCCTGCTTGCCCTTGATGTCTACTTTGCTCGTTGTGCCCCTCCAACAAAAGCTTGTTTAACCATTGGTGAAGCAACCGTTAGCTTCACCACCCAACCATAGGCTTATGCTTTCAGTCGCATGGCCTCCCCCGAGCTTTGGGTCGTAGAGCTCACACACTCACTTGGGAAACTTAGCTTGGGATTCCCCCCCACCAAAGTTTCCAACCAAACCCTCAATAGCAGCAAGTCGTGAGGTAACTCAAAATTACGATAGTCATCTAGGGTCTGGGTCCTTTACCCATTCCCAAAGCCTTCCTTTTAAAGGAACATTCCATGCGACACATGTCGCTTCATGCATAAATACATATTTTATTAAATTTCCAATTTAATAATACTCACCCATCCATGTGTTAGTTTTTCTAGGAGTTGCACCATCATTCCTACAATTGCTCATGTTTGTCCCCTAGATATTTTACTTAACTCCTAGTTTTGAGGTGTAAGTGGAGTTGACTAGGTGTCCATGCTTAGGATTCTACTTTGCTCCTAAAATAAGGATTTATATTATTTTAAATGCTCAAAATATTCTTTTATGTGCAAATGCCTAAATAACATTTAATATTATTTAAACGCCAAAGTAATCATTTATGTGCAAATGCCTAAAGTACTCAAATGCATTTCTAAGTAATGTTCTAGGTGCAAACTTATATGTTTTCATGTAGTTAAGTTTAACAATCATTTTCAATAGGACCCCAGTGCCACGCCGTTGGGCTTCCCTGTTCCTTAATTTCATTTCCCCGACATGGCACCACTCCGTCAGGTCCAGTCATTCATAGTTTCCATTCTTCAGCAAGGTACTACATCGTTGGGTCCTTGCGTCCACTCTTTTCGTTCTTGATAGGGTACAGCACCGTCGGGCCCTTCTGTCGTCATCCTTTCGTTTTGACTTGCGGGAACTTCATGTAGGGATTTAAGGAGCCGTTACCTTCCATCCTCCATCTACATGCTATTAGGGACTAATGGTGTTGAGGAGTGAGTCCGTTCTCACTGCATGCCCCCCAACTCGTACGTGACCAGCTCCGTTGTGGCCCACCTCGTACGCCCTCACGCTTTCCTCTTGAGCAAGCGGATCAGTGCTTATCTGCTCAAGTGTGGTATTCCGTCGGAAGTCGACATCGTCGTCGCTCTCCCTGTGTGTGATTTACTCATACTCTACGACCCTTCTTATTCCTTTGTGTGTCCGTCGGTGAACCGTTTCACCTATCGCTACACACATTTCTCACAAACGTAAATTAGTAGCACTGTCCTCAATAATCACAATTTGATTTATAAATCTGCTGCTTCATTAAGCGTCTATAATTTACTCAATCATTACTCATTCGTCTAATCACATAATCAATTGCACAGCTAGTCGTTAAGCATCATTCATATGTACAGTTTTCATATCAAAGTTAATCGTTAAACAACATGAAATTGTCCATTCACAATAACTACCCAAATGCACATATATCAATCAATCGTAATCGTAAATATACTCAAAATAAAATCATAGGGTTATTTTATTAATGTTTCAAACAATTGGGTTACTCAGCAAGTGCCCTCAATGTCTACAGTAGACTAGGGGCACTACAAGTTGTAATCTCAATGGTCCTAAGTTGGTTAGTTAGTTGAGTCAATGGTCCTAAGTTAGTTGAGTTAGTTTTTGACTAGGTCATTAGTCGACCCATGGTATACACTGGCCCATAGTATTAGCCAGTCGTTTTGGTGTTATGTGAAACTATATATATGTGTGTTTAATAATGAGAAGGAAATCAATATTCCCTTTGTGTTTCTGCTCTTATGTTTTGTGTATTGCAAACCTTATCATGGTATTAGAGCGTATGGCCTGATCCATACATGTTGTTGTTGGGTAAGTCTTTTCACATAGTGGAAAGCACACATGTGTAGATCAGCTCTGATCATGGTATCAAAGCTGACGGCCTGATCATTGTTGTTCATGACAGTCGTCTCTTCAGGCATCGAGTTCAAAATCAAGTAATATTCCTTGCTTGGCATAGCAAAAGACTAGACAAGCGCTTTCAACAAAGTTTCTTCTTCCTTCATTGGGTGACTTACGTTCCAATCTATGTGAATTAAATAATACAGAAGTTGCTTACATCTGATATAGATATAGATAGAAAACCTCTCTCAAATGTGCATAGCCTCTCTGGAAGTTGTTGAGACAACCAATCTCCACCCAAAATCCTCTCCATGATCAAGACAAGAATCTTATATTAGAAAATCCTCACATCTAGACAAGAATCTTATATTAGAAAATCCTCACATCTAGTTATTTTTACACGAGATCCATACATTGTAATTGTTGATCCAATAACTGATTCATAGATCTCATGTGAACACAAACAAATCTGGTCAAATATATGCTCATTATTAATGGATCTGAGTGTTTCCTTGCATATCTACCTTCAAGTTATTTCCCAAGATTACTCACTCCCAACGAATGCCCTTTCCAAACAATGGTGGCTCCCTTCATATCAACACTCCAAACAAAAACCAGGCCATCTTCCTCCACCATTATATTATGCCATGATCGTTGTATGGAAGCTGAAGTTTCAAAAGACTAATCTACAAAGAAGAATGAATTAGATTTGATATATCCAGATCTGGCATTGAATAATTTTGGAAATTGTCCAGATTTAGAGAGTGCATCTAATATGTTTCCCTTGGTGCTAATGGTGATGACGTTCAGATGGGAGACGCTACATCTACCGTTGTTCAAATGAAAGGATGCACGATCCACTACAATTGTGAATCAACAGAAACCTCTTATGTTGCTCTTGATAAAGTTTGCAATACACAGAACATAAAGAGCAGAAACACAAAGGGAATATTGATTGCCTTCTCATTATTAAACACACACATATATAGTTTCACATAACACCAAAACCACTGGCTAATTCTATGGGCTAGTGTATACCATGGGTCGACTAATGACCTAGTCAACAACTAACTCAACTAACTTATGACCATTGACTCAACTAACTAACCAACTTAGGACCATTGAGATTACAACTCTTAACACACCCCCTTAATCTCAAGTGGGACGGTGTGGTTAGCACTATCAATGTCTAAGTGTTGTGCCTGGTGGTCTATGTCTCAGCTAGGCATACATTTCATTCAAATAAACTTAAGCTTTACTTTCTTCCTTGATGTGTACTTGGACTGCTTCTTCTTTGTCTTCTTGAACTTGATGCTAAGTATGTGTTCTTCAGCATCTTCTTTGTCTTCTGCACAATAAAAAATGTTATTGCTTTTCATTGGTCCTGGAACATAGTGCAATTCTTCTTCTTCTTCTTCTTCTGTTTCAACATATTGTATGTTGTTGTCCATTTTACCTGCACACTTAAAATATTTGTCAGAAAAAAGATACATATATTTCAGCTCTTCTTGGAGAGAATTCACATCTTCCTCTTCTCTTGCTTCACTGAGTTTCACATCTTCTTGGAGAGCATTCACTTCTTTGTGCTCCTCATCTCCATGTTCTTCATCTTCTCCATCTTTTGTTTCAATGGCAGCTACATCATCATTAACTGTTGCATCTTGTACACAATGTGCATCCTTCACTGCTTCCTCAAAAACTATGGGCTGATAGGGAAACATAGCATATTCATACTGCTCATCAATAATGGGAGTCTGCTCATATAGCTCCCTCAAAATTCTGATTTTCTGGTTCTTTGATGAACAGAATGCTGCAACTTCTATGCTGCTATCAACTGTCTCTTTCTCTGAGAGACTATCACTCACGTCACTAGGGACTTCAACATTGACAGGTTTGTTTTCACTGTCATCAACAAACAGAGCTAGATCAACAAGCTTTGTTGAGCTTACTTGATCATTGGCTACGTCATAAACACAATCTTCTTGGTTGTCTTCCACTTCACCATGGGATTCTTGGTGCGATGCATGGCTTGCAAAGTCAACTAGTTCCTCTTCACTAAAATCTGCTTCATCTTCTTCTATTTCAGGTTCCTATTCACTGCACTTTGCTTCATCTTCTTCAGGTTCCTCTTCACCAAACTCTACTTCATCTTCTTCTATTTCAGGTTCCTCTTCACTGAACTCTGCTTTCAATATATCCCAAGCTTCTTTGGGAGTAGAAACTTCTGAAATGTAATGAAAGATGGAATAATCTATACCATTTTGTATGATACTTAAGGCAACAACTTGCCTTCTTTCTTTTTGATACTCTGTCAAATTTTCAAATGCTTCTAGATCACTAGGATCCACTTCAGCTACAAAATTCCACAGATCTTGTGACCTTAACAGATCCCTAATTTTTAGTGACCATAATTCATAATTGTCTCCATCAAAGGTTTGCCATGAACATATTGAAATTAACAGATTTCTGACCTCTTCGATTTCTTCTGGTAGCTCTTCCAGCACCATCTTCAAGATTCAATCTTCTTGGTCATTTCTTCTTCGATCCTTCAGACTTTAGATCCTTGGAAACTGGATAGAAACTCTAGATCTTCTCCACCCTTTTCTACACAAGTTTTTTCTTGGATCAATCTCTGCAAGACTAGATCTTCTGCAATCAATGGCTGGAATGTTGTCCAATATTTTGGCTCAGTGTCAGCAATACCTTCTCTTCAAGAGCGGATTTGAACAATGCTCATACTTACCATGGGTTATGACAACTTTTAAACTGGTCAGCGCAGCTTTCAGAATTCTGAGATCGGTTTCATGTTTAGGCTTGCCATGGATTATGACAACAGTTAAACTGACCATCGCAGTCTACTAACTGACACAGTGAGTTGATGGGGTGCGACGGAAAAAATCTTATGGGTTATTTGAATGAAATGTATGCCTAGCTAAGACATAGACCAGCATGCACAACATTTAGACATTAATAGTGCTAACAACACCATCCCACTTGAGATTAAGGGGGTGTGTTAAGAGTTGTAATCTCAATGGTCCTAAGTTGGTTAGTTAGTTGAGTCAATGGTCTTAAGTTAGTTGAGTTAGTTCTTGACTAGGTCATTAGTCGACCCATGGTATACACTAGCCCCCATAGTATTAGCCAGTGGTTTTGGTTTTATGTGAAACTATATATATGTGTGTTTAATAATGAGAAGACAATCAATATGCCCTTTGTGTTTCTTCTCTTTATGTTTTGTGTATTACAAACTTTATCATGGTATTAGAGCGTATGGCCTAATCCATACATGTTGTTGTTGGGTAAGTCTTTTCACATAGTGGAAAGCACACATGTGTAGATCAACTCTGATCATGGCATCAGAGTTGACGGTCTGCTAAAAAAACTTAAAGATATCCTATAGATATCTTACGCATCCAACATAAAAATCGAAAAACACATTATTGTTGTTCATGATAGTCGTCTCTTTAGGCATCGCTTACTTGATTTTGAACTCGATGCTTGAAGAGACGACTATCATGAACAACAATAATGTGTTTTCGATTTTTATGTTGGATTCGTGAGAGCTCTATAGGATATCTTTGAGTTTTTTTAGTAAACCTCTACAAATTTCCCAAGAACATGAATACTTACAGCTTGATTATGTCAACCTGATTTGCCCTCTCATCAACCATCCATGTGCTACAATTGGAAAGAGAAGGACCGATATTTAAGGAATTAGATAGATATGTATTGTTGGTGCAACAATTTGATCTATACCAACCAATTTGATCTATACCAGCCATCTTCTGTAGCAATTCGATTTAAAGATTGGATAGACTAGAGTTATTTGGTTACTCAGCCTCAGATTTAGAGCCAGTAGAGATATAATGAATTGTTGAAAGGAGGAACAAGCTATTGCACGGAGAGAAGCGAGGTGCTCTGCAGTCAAGTATGGGGGAGATGTTGTAACATTCGTTCCTAACAAAATAAAAAAAAATCCATGTTGGCTCATAAAATAAAATATTATGAAAAGTAATTAAAAAATCGATGTTCGTTTATAAAATAAAAACTTAAAACTTAAACCCGGATCTAGAGATCAAATTTCTTAAGTTTAAATTTTAAAAAAGAAATACACCAAAAAAAATTAGATCCCTCGGTGTTTGATAAATCCAAATTTAACATAAATCTATACCGATTATAACATAAATCTCCAAAATTTACCATCCTCCCATGCTCAGAAGCCAACTTTCTATATGCTCTAGTACTCGATTGTTCAATCTTATACTCTCTCTTTTTTATCATCTTCCTCATCATCCAATCTTCAAAGGCATCATTGTCGTTATGAATTGAGCAACCTATTTGCACCAAGTATCTGGTTTACAACGCCACCAAGTGGTAAGAAGAATTGAAGGAACGATCAGTATGGTGACTATTACTCAAACTTGCCAAGTGGTGGCAAGTTTCACCAAGTCAAGCGTGTTTGATTTAATTGCACTATAGCCCAAAAACGCCAAAACAACTTCCAAAATAAATAAATGTGTTGATATTACAACTCATTGACTATGTTTATATTATAAGTCATGTGACCATGGTAAAATGAACATGGCCTTTGATGCTTTCAAAAAGTACCGGCAACTAAATTAATTGCCACATAATTTTGGAGATAGCACGATTAGCCTAGAATGTTAGGATATAGCTTTAGCTATAGAACTTTCTCTTGCATAAGTCCAATTGTTATCCATGGAGAACCACATTGATGGAATCGCCATATTTCCAAAGATAGCATAGATCGATGTAAAGTTCCATGTGTGATGCCCAATTATTCTGGTTTCTGAAACACATCCTTCAGAATGTGCATCAACACCATACTGTGTTAATAATGTTAATAATAAGTGAGGACACTTTACAGTTGGCACGTTATAACAACATAGGCATATTAAATTATTAATTGCCAACAATGCCATAAATAATATTTAAATTAATAAATCCATTTAAATAATGATATATGTTGTGGACACCTTTGTCTAATTTATTTTAAACACATATTATTCTACCTACTTGTTTGCCTTATCAGTTTCTTTATTAGGAGGTTGAGTTAATTATATGAAACCATATCTATATTAATTATAAGGCTTGGTTACCAAAATGATTTATTTAGTTTGCAATGGTTCATAGATAGGTAGTTATTGGAGTTTTTATTTTCTCAATGTTAGTAATGTTATATATATATATTAAGCAAAGGGTTTATGATGAATAATAGCAATAGTGAATTTTCACGATGAAATAAATTATTATCTTTCTAGTGGTGTATACCTATGGATAGCATTAACATGAATTATGAGATTGTAATAAGGTTCTTATATGACTTTATGTAATAACAATGAAGGAGTGTCTCTTTCAAGTGATAAGATCTCTTAATGATTTGATTACTGAGAGTCATGAATAATATAATTTTAAGGGGTCTAAATGCAAAATCAATAACTTAAACATTCATCACTACTAGATTGTAATTTCTAAGTTCAGTCTTAGAGACTAATGAGCAACACTTAGCTTACAAAGCAAGAAGCTTGTATCCCAATGTCTGGTTGAGTATTTGGATCAAGTAAGTTAATCCTTTTGACCATGGATAATGATAGTCACATTTGATGGATAAATCATCACGGCTTAGCCATTCTTTCATGACAGAAAAGTTAAGTAATGATAACTTAGAGTCCAACTCATTTAATGATATAGCAACCTTGGATTGAATTAAGCCATATATGCAACGAGACATTAAAACTTCAATGAGTGATCAAAATAAATATTGGATAGGGAAAAGGGATGGTAGATGCACTTATAAATGTTATGATAGACAAGGAAACTTAATATCATCAGTTAAAGCATGCTAGTAAGGAAAATAATAGTTGATGTCAGGATTTCACTAAATTTCACTATGAGGGAAAGAATGCATGCTTAGAGATTGTGGTTATCGATGATAAGGGTTCCTTGGAAGTTAATAGTATACTCTCATGATGAAATATATGAGAAACTCTAAGCATCTAAATGATATGACAATATTCTTGTAAATGGATGATAAACTAAAATTAAATTTGAAGATTAGTGTCTTGAGAATAATATGTGTCACACTTAATATGTATCCAAATTGATAAAATTCATGTGTGAGATGGATGTTTAATGGTATTTCTTACATAAGATGTGATATCTTGTAATAACCTTGAGCTGTTGATGAATCATGATATTAATCTTATATAGGTTATATGTTGACATGGTTATCATATTGAGGATGTCTTACAATATTTGGAATACACATGGTTGTATTACATTTATGTTGATATGTTGATTACATCTAGTGATCATTATGAACCTTGTTGAGATGTCGTGATGTTAGCAACAATGTCTTCTTTGATGATATTTCCTAATTTCACGACATGTGCTAACCACTTGTGATTATTAATGATGATATTTCATGATGAAATGATGTAATAACAAGTCATTCTTTGTGGAAAGATAGCTTATAACCAGCATGCAGGAACATATGGTGGATCACAATGATAAGATAGCATGGTGATCTTGTGATGACATGTGGTAGTTATTTTTATGTTGATTCTTATGATAACATCTGGTGAGAAGCATGTTGATATTCTCTAACTCATCAGGATTGATGGCTATGAATGCATGTGGCTTTTATTTTTGATATTCTTATAATGATGATCATAATGTGCTTTTCCAAGATATATTGGTAGAATTGCTTAATATTAATAATGATATTATAATGCTTATGGTTTGTTTATCATGTCATCATATGCTATTCATGAGGATGATACTTCATGAGAACCATATGGTTTTATGTTGATGTTATCATCGTCTCATGGCATAAGGTAATGTGTAATTGTTTACTATTCATGGTTTACTATGGATAGGGTGGTGTATGATAAAGTTATGTTATCTTCATGGAATATGGTACAATATATTCATAATGATGATATATGACTAATGCGTTGGTTGCATGTTATGAGGTAGTTATTGGCAGGAAACCCACTCATGGGCCTTGGGATGATTAACTCAAGTATTTCGTGGGGACCCATAACCATGATTGAGAATGGTTACTAGCAACATCTTATGGGTAGGGATAGCTCAACCAATAAAATTGTGCCATTAGTTCTTTTAAATTCCAAGAATTCTGGAAGTCCATGGCTAGATTTATATTCACTGGTGGGAGGTATATGGGGGGGACTTCCGATGGCTGGGGCTATATGCCAGTGTAAGTTGTGGAGAAATTTTTGGGTTAGCCTATCAAGATGCCTAAGGTACACTAGGGTAGTGTACCAGTAACCATATGCCCATCCTAACCTAGATGATACCTTAAAGGTTAGCAAAGTCAGAAGGGGAGAGTGGCTAAGGCTATGGTAACTTCTCGATAACTTTTGATTCCTACTATATGATCCACAGACAAGTTAAGTAGAGGACCTATGACATGGCGAGCGTTACCATCCAGAGTTTTATGTGGAGGTTTATGTAGGTTGATCAGATGGTATGATTCTTAGGGAGAGGGTGTGTAAGGGAGGAAGTAAATTATACATAAAGATAATAAAGATACCTAAAAAAATTAATTGATAAAAATATGAATTAGTAAGAATAATAAAAAAACTTGTAATAATATAAATTACTATAATTATTAGTAGTACAAATAAATAATTACTCGTATTGGCCACATGAGTAACTCTCACCTGTGCAATATTACTAAAATATATGTATACTATATAAGTAAGATGCAACTTTGAGACGAATTTATTTGAAGGAGGGGAGTATGTAACAACCCAAAAATAATATTAAATTACTTGTAAATAAAAAAATAGGAAAACTAAATTAATTATTAAAATAAATAAACAAATTAAATAAAAGAAAACACTTATCACCATGAATAGGATAACTATGAATAATAATATTAAATAATAAATAAATAAATGAATGAAAGGAAACTGCTAACCAAACTAATAAAATATACTAGATTCAAATTCCAAAGAAAATGAGAAAAACCTATAAAATGAGGAGGATTGGAAGGGAAGGGAATTCATTCTTCTTAGCTTTGAAGGAAGATAGGTATGATTATGGTTATGGTTATGGAAGGTAAGAGAACGGATCTAGCTATGGTTTATTGGTTGGGGGATCAAGGGCTCTCAATGTTTCACTGAAGGGTTGGTTGGGTGGAGATTCGTCCCCCACACATTGTCTTCCCTCATCTCTTATGGAGTTCGAGAAAATTATTTCCATTAGTCATGGAATCCAAGTATGTCTTATCTTTATTTGATTTGATTGTTATTATGATATATTGGTTATTGTTTTAGATCTACAAATTTCTCATATTAATAAGTTTATCTTTATTAATTATATGAAATAATTTTTTTCTAAATGAGTGTGTGCTTAAGGCCCATCGGGGCCTTACATGCCATAGTCTATACACTAATCAATAATTGAAAGTAAAATCATGGGTCTAAAGCTAGTTAATTGTTGACAAAAAAATCTTTCAAATTCCTAAAATGATGTGTCATTTGCCCCCAATGAATCTACCAAGATAACATTTTTTCAAAGAACTTATGCTCAAAGTCAAGCTATGGACTACTTATGCAAGGTGTTATGTAAAATACAAAGTGTAAATCTGCAAAAATGGGCTTCGTAAAATGAACACCGTAGTTTGTACATTGGTTAATAATTGAAAGTAAAACAACAAGCCTGAAGCTAGTTACATTGTTCACAAAACCTCTTTCAGTTTCCTAAAATGATGGGTCATTTTCCCACAATGAATTTTCCCAGATGGTAGGTTTTCGAACAACTAATGCACAGAGTCAAGCTATGAACTTGTTAGTAAAATGGAGGCCACAGTCTGTGCATTGGTGACTAATTGAAAGTAAAATCGCATGCCTGAATCTAGTTACATTGTTCACAAAAACTTCTTTTACTTTCCTAAAATGATGGGTCATTTTCCCACAATGAATTTTCCAAGATGGAATCTTTTCAAACAACTTATGCTAAGATTCAAGCTATGTGTGACTTAGTAAAATGCACACAATAATATGTACATTGGTCAATATTTAAAAGTAAAACCACAAGTTTGCAAATTGTTAAAATGTTCACAAAAACCTCTTTCTGATTCCTAAAATGATGTGTCATTTGCCCCCAATAAATATGCCAAGGTGGCAGCTTTTCAAACAACTTATGCTCAGAATAAGCTATCGAGTCATCGACTACTTATATAGGGTGTTATGTAAACAACAAAGTGTAAATTTCCAAAAATGGGCTTAGTAATGTGAACACCAAAGTCTATACATTGGTTAATAATTGAAAGTAAAAGCGTAGGCCTGAAGCTAGTTGCATTTTTCACAAAAACCTCTTTTAGTTTCCTAAAATGATGGCTCATTTTCCCACAAAGAATCTTCTAGGATAGCAGGTTTTCAAACAAATTATGCTTGGAGTCAAGCTATGAACTGCTTAGTAAAATGCACGTCATAGTTTGTACATTGATCAATAATTGAAAGTAAAACCATAGGTCTGAAACTAGTTACATTGTTTAGAAAAACCTCTTTTAGTTTCCTAAAATGATGTGTCATTTGACCCCAATGAATCTCCCAAGGCAATTTTTCAAAAAACTTATGCCCAAAGTCAAGCTATGGACTACTTATACAGGGTGTTATGCAAAAAACAATGTGTAAATTTGCAAAAATCATCTCGGTAAAATGCATGCCATAGTCTATACAATGGTCAAATGATTACCACAAATTCAACTCTATTTAACCAAATGTGGTCCGAAACGTCCCTCAAAGATCAGTTGTTGATGATGTTTCCATTACAAATAACTCTACTCAAAGTCTACAACGCTACATTTCTCAAGAACCTAGGAAACCTTTGTCTCCAACTGCAGTTGAAGGGAATGAAAATGTAGTTCTACCAAGTGGACAACAATTTGAACATAAATATGTTAAGAACTTGGATGCAACTAGAAGTCATGAAACAATTGAAAGAACTATCTTCCATTAACGAATGGACGTAAATGCAAATGCAGTTGGAAATCATGAAATAATTGAATGAACTGAATTTGATGAACAAATGGATAGAAATGCATCTATAGAAAAATAAAAATTATACAAATGTACAAGCTCCAATAGAAATATATGAAGGGTGTTTAGTATATCAAACTACGCATGCTTCAATCCTGACCAGCAGGAAACCGCATAAGGATGTCATTATTGGTTCTTAAGAAGCAGTTAATATGGTATAACCATAGACTAAATGAGGGGAAGAAAAAATTTAACGAAATTGGTATAGGGTTCTCTAGGAAGTCACTTCAATATGTAGATGAAAATGACATTATTGTTGGAATTGGGTACTTCCTGAGCAAAAACTACAATGAACTAATGGTTTCACATATGAAGTTAGAGTGAAGCAAGTAAAGTCATATCCTTCCTTTATGGTTGAGGCATATGAAAAGAGGATTGGAAGTAGAGTCATCGAATTTTCTTTCGAACTTGGTATTGATTATTGTGTACATCATGATCAAGTTGGGTAGGTATGTGAGATATTATTTGAGTTACTAGAAGATAATGGCTTGATTTCTTGTGTAAACCTTGGAAAATGGAATGGAATGGAAGAATATAGGCAGGTTTTAGCACATGTTACCGATCCTATAAATAAGGAGAACTTAGTGAAACAATTAAACAGGTTTTCACGGGATGGGATATTAATGGCAGATGGAAGGGTAGTGAAAGTGAATTTTTTTGAGTGTCATGATCTAGTAGCCATATGCAGTTTAGTATGTAATAATATTGTTTCTCCAATAAAAAGTATCTCAAATTGTTATTTACATAAAAAAAGTCTATCAATGAAAACTTCTTAACCATCATCATGTCATCTTGCTCTAACTTTAAATCATCTCCTTACCATTTCTAACTTATTGTCACTTCACAAAATCCTATCATAGAGCAACATGTCTCATGATAAACATCATTCAAGTAACTCTCCATAACGGGTCAACTATAAAAAAAAATATAAAAAATTAAGCAAATTTTGAACTAAACTCTCACAAGATCCTAAATATAAAATTAGGACAATCATAACATTATTATCCAACGTCCATAAGATATTAGTTATTACAATTTAAATCCATAGAGATATCAATTAAACTACTTTTCATAAGCTCTAAAATATAAAATTAATACGACCATAACACCATTAATCAACTTTCTTTGTAGTTAAAGTATAGATTCAAATTAAACCATCCTATTTAAGGCCACATAACATATTCCTCTCAACTTTTTCATGGTCAAAAGGAATGTACATTATATTTAGTAATAATAACTAAATAACAATCGATACAATTACATATATATAAGACCATATACATATAATTTTGCAACGATGTTAATGAATTATAAACTATAATTATATTCAGTGCATCTACTTCTCTTACCACATAGCATATAATACTGTAGCGACATTATTGAATTATAAACTATAATTAAAATTCTTGCATATACTTCTTTCAATAATTACAATCAAATTAAGTATCACCCATATATTGACCGCGGACATACAAATCACAACAATGACAGAGCGATTATAATTGAAGGTAATAGCATAAAATTATGACCAGCCACAACGTTGTTATAAACAGTTGAACTTGTTTCTATTCAAATAATTGAATTTGATCAGAGCTATGCTCCATCGGATCTAGCTTTGTAATCTTTCCCTATGCCTATGCCTATGCCTATGCCCTTGCTTTCTTTGATACTGATGAAACGGCTAGTCATTCAACTCAATCAAATGTTTCTCACTCAATGCATGTGGGATGTTTCCAATTTTTAAATAAAAGATTAAATTTTCCCGAAGATATTTTGAAGCCTATAGTATTACAAAGAAGCAATACTACATTTGTTGTTGACTTAGACAAAGTTTGCTACCAAGACAAGATGGAGTGCATTGAGAAATTGAAGGATCTCATGAAGACCGTGGATAATATCCTTGCCTTAATTTTTTTTTTTGGTATGTAAAAGCAAAGGCTACACCAAAGGTAGTTACAGGATCACCATGGAGAAGTTTATGTTTTGGAGCTAGGACGCACTTATAAATGTCCACCCTCTTTTCGATTTTTTTCATCCTAGAATCCTTCTCATCTAAGAGGTGGAAGGAAAGGTCTACTGAAGTATTTTCTGAACTGTTTCACTAAGGTTTATGTGAATGTATGTATATGACTTTTTTTTTGGTTACTTTACATACATCTATTCCCATGACATACCATTCAAAGTTGAAAGAGTTTGATGTGCGCTTTCATTATGATTCAATGGTTGAGTGTAGATATGGGCACTTGGATCCCCATGTGTAGTGTCCCTGGCCAAACTAAGGGGAAAGGCATTGGAAATCCTAGGGAAAAGGGGCTAATGTAACGTACCCACCCATCCATCCAAGGCAAGGGAGGGAACATGATGCCAAATTCTGGTCTTTTACATAAACTCAATCCATGCATTAGATTCATACACATAAATTCAAGAGTGTGCAAATGCAAATCAATTAAACATGCACAGCGGAATAAAAACTATCCACACACATTACTCATACATACAACATATCAAAAACAGTAATCAATTTAAACATTGCAGAAGTAATACATGGACAGAAAAACACTTATCTTTATTGTGCAATTGTCTCAAACAACTAGCTATGTCGCTGCAACATTCCACCCAACAATAGGAAAGTTGT
Source organism: Larix kaempferi (assembly GCA_027924585.1). Lineage (NCBI taxonomy): Eukaryota > Viridiplantae > Streptophyta > Pinopsida > Pinales > Pinaceae > Larix > Larix kaempferi. The sequence continues at coordinate 10,446,657 of BSBM01000742.1, forward strand.
GTTCATCAATCTCTCAATACAATTTCCACCCCTGAGCTGGGCATGATTCTTATAAGGAAAAGGGGGCATTCACTCTTTCACAGCCAATTAATCATTTCATCTGAGCCAAGGCAGTCCATAGCTGGGTTTATCAGGCTACATTCGAACCCTGGAGGCTTACACTCAAGCTCAAGCCAAAGCAATGGATTTACCAACAGGATGGCCATGGGTTTGGGATTTCCCCAAATCATTTCCATCCAAAAACGAATTATGGGATGGGGAAAAACATTCACAGGGAGGAAAATGTTTTCTCCCCAACTCTCTCAACATTTAATAGCAAAACCGGTCTCTATGGAACCCCAATTCCATTCCCCTTCTTCCCCACTGGTATACAATACAGAAACACCCTTCTCAGCTAGGAGAATGAAGGAAAACACATCAAACATGGCTAGAAAACGCCCAGGTAGCTCCAAATTCGTGAGGGAGGAAGACTGGTTCATGGGTAATGGTTTGGGGAGCAATTCATGGCTCTTTTCTTGCCCAAGAAGCCAAACACGTTTTTCCATGTAGGGTGGCTTGCGCATACTCGAATTTGGACAGCCATACCTCCCATTCCCCAAGGCATTAACTACCTCAACCAACTCTTGGGAGAAATCAATGATTGGGTACAAAAGTCAACATGAGTAGTTGAGGGTTTGATGGGTTCTCTCATTGACACTTGGCTTGACTTGATTGGCTCCAAGGGTTTGAATGTTTCCCTCCCAATTCCTTGTAAAATCATGCTCCCATCTCTTTGTTGCATTGCATAGCTAGTTGTGGGTATTTTATTAAAATGCATATTTACATAATATCCACAATTCCACTGTACTTGGCTCGCACGTAAACCATATGCATCAATAAATCGATGGCGGGGCCTTGGCCTTGAGCTCCTCACCATGATTTCATAACAATATTACATCATTTACAATTTTAATTCCATGGGGTTAAGATGGAGACGTTACATACCCCTCCCCTTGGAATAACATCGTGCTTGGTGTTCCAATACTTAGGAATAAATACCCACTTTATACATTTTTCAAAATTCTCAAATGGTGGCAGGTCTGTCCTGCATTTCATCTCTTTACTTCGAACCTTCAGGATCAAGTCCTTTGGCTTCCACAAGCTGCTCCTGTTAGCTTTGATCTTCCAGCTCTGCAGGTGGGCATTGCTCCACAACAATCTCTTCCTTTTATTCACCTTTCAACTGATCTACAAGTCTGGAACTTCATGGCTGCTATCTTCCTTGTTGTCCCTGGCAACTATTTGAGAAATATTTTCAACCAAATCAAATAGCTTTTGGCTTGCTTCCATGATCAATGTGCATAACTGGCTCTCGCTTTTCTCACTAGCAACACTTGGTTAGTACTAGCTACACTCGATGGCTTTCAATGTCTCACCTGTGAGACTCATCATGAAAATTTCTGTTAGGACAAGCATAACACAATATTAAAATTAGCCAATTATTTTCCCAATTGAATTGGAACATCCATGCTTTACTCATGAGACTTCCACACATTTCATGCTTTTCCAACATACACATGAACTCATTCATGTTCATCCTTCCACATAGAAATAACTAATTCAGCATTCACAATTCATTTCAAGCAATTAAACACAATTTTTTTTAGCTATGACATGCACTCAACAATCCTTTGATTTTGAGATGCGTCAGTCAAAAAGGAAAGAGAAAAGTAAGAGTTTCCCCCTTTTAGTCTTGTTCCAATCTGGAGCTACACCGTCACTCGTGGTTCTATGCTCCTTAGCCTCTTTCACTTCAATGTGAATGCTTGCTTTTCCATTTCTTGGCTATGACACTTAGTGTCTAAGGTCTGTCTAATGCTCTTTAGCTAGGGAACCTTTCCCCATTGTTGCTTATAGAACCTTTGGCTGCTAGGACCCACACATGTCCACTAGCACCATCTTTCATTACTGCTCATACTGAGCTCTCTTTAGGATAGTCACATGTCCACATGCATCCTCCAGATGATTCAATAGTCCTTGCTTCCAGCAATATCTACACTCAAACATTGAATCAATTCACATGTTTAATGTATTTTCATAGGGTTTATCTCTAAACAAGAGTTTAAGAAATCATAATTAAATCATATACACACATATATTCATAAGCAAGAGTTGCAAGATAACCAAATACTTATCTGTATTGGATGTCTTCACTTTATTCCATAGGATCCTTCTTTGCTTTCCAAGCATTGGATTTCCCGTGGATACAACAATGAATGTTGGGCTAGCATGCAGGCTACTCCATACCCATTCGAATAGGAAATGTCGGGCCAGTACGATGATTGGGTTTATTAATTAATTAAGGAATGTTTGGCCAGCACTTGCGCTGCTCCACAACATCAAGTGGTTAATGTTCCCACCCACTATTCTCTAAATTTATCGAGCATTAGTTACTCTTTGGATTTACCAAGAATTTAATAGTACACAACTAGTTACTTTCCGGTTTTATCAAGGATTTCATAGTGCACAACCAGTTACTCTCTAGCTTACCAAGCATTTGTGGCTCTTTCAGGGTCCTTACTTCTTGCAATGGCCAAGGTTTCCAACAAAGAAACAATAGTGTATTAGCTTGGTTTTCATAAGACTTATACCTGAAATATTCATTGTTCCAAACAAGAAATAAATGAAAATGAATACTTATCTGTAATCTGCATTTTTTTTGCTACTCCACAGTTTTCCTTCTCTGCTTTACAAGCCTTGGATCACCTGTGGGGTGGATGCTTGGACAACACGCATGCTGCTCCATAGAATCATCCAAATAGGCAATTCCAAGCCAGTACGCCAACTGGGTTTATCAGGCATCCCTAAAATCAATATGTTAAGCCAGTACGCCGACCGGGTTTATCAAGCATTTCAAAAATCAGTATACTAAGCCAGTAGGCCAACTGGGTTTATCAAGCATACAACGACCATTTCCAAGCCAGTTTTCCGACCGGGTTTGTCAGGAAATAACACCCTTCACCAATGTCTCCACAACATGCATATAACCAATGCCAAGCCAGTATACCGAATGGGTTTATCAGGCTTCCAATTTAACAACATGCCAAGCCAGTATGTCGACTGGGTTTATCAGGCATCCAGTTTAACAACATGCCAAGCCAGTATGCCAACTGGGTTTATCAGGCATCATACAATTCTTCATCCACACAAGGATGGCACTCATTCTCCTGTGCAAACCATCGGTTCCCTTTAGGAACTCTATAGGTGACTTTCTTGACTGCAGGATAGCATGGCCCCACAATATCCACTCACACTATACAAGGATGATACCCCTTTTCTGCAACATAGCTCCGCGGGCCTATCCATCCCTTCTGGTGTCCTTTAGTGTGAGCGTAGAAAGGTTACCACTACCCATACAGTCCTTTTGAGCACCTTTTATTCACTTTGCCTCTTAACGTGCAACACCAAATTGCATCTGTGTAAACTGATAGCACAATAAGGATAAGCAGGTTCATCAGTATTCCTTCTCTAAGATTGTAACCATATTTCATAACATTCACTATCAAGTATTGAAACACCGAGAATGCGTCCATTCCCTTAGGGTGTAGTCAATATTGACAACCCTAACATAACCCAACACCCAAAAGGTATGCATCCCTTTCTGATGTGAGCCATGTAGGCTTTAGTCACACTCAAGCAGTCTGGAACAATAATGAAATAATAAAACATGATCTGCATATTAAATCTGATAACCAGACATGCATATTCTTTAGCTAGGGTTACAGAATACTCATTCATTTAACATATGTATCTTTTCTTCATTTGCGAAGAATGGGAGCTCCCTTCTCTGAATCAACAGTACTTCGGTTTTCCACCCCAATTTTTTCATGGTCCATAACCCTCACATGCCTCATTGGCATAATTTCACCATCTTACTCACATGGATTTCCAACATGCAGTGCAGCTAGGATATTAACAAAACTTACTATAGTTTTTCACCCGAAACCCATTTCCAAAGGATGGAGTCGTTCCCATCTAGTTTGGCTTCTACAGGCCATCACACATGGTCTTCCTGCAAAGTGTCATCCTGGCACACTTATCAAATAGCCAAACAGTCAACAACATTTAACAATAACTTCAATTCTGATTGTTTTGTAACCAATCAATGGCATTAATAATTAAATTCAATATGAATTTGCAATTCTGTCTACTACAACAATTGATTTGCTTAGCAACGAGGCTATCATCATATTGTTTGGCTTTCGTAAGTGGTATTACTCTGTCCATTATGGTTTCACCCTTGCTACCATACATGAACATCCACCTACAACATGTCTTCCTAACACAATTTTTATATAAGCCAAATGGTCATTAGCAATTATAAGCAAATTTTCAAATCTGAAATCTACAAATCTATTTTCCTACAGAAATTAGATTTGCAACCATGAGATTATTCTCATAAACTTAAATCAGACAATCTTCAAATTTGTTTCATGCATAAGTTACAATCATGAGAACCTTCTCATAACCTTTGGCTTTTGCACATGGTAGATCTCGGTCTTTGCTATGGACTTATCCTCATTGCCATATGCAAGACTTTTCTACCTGAAAACTAAAACTTCAATCAACCAAACATGTTGTGAGTATCTATGCATATGATCCTTTCATTGCCACAACAGTCACTGAAGTGATCTCAGAATCATAACACTCAATAATTCAAACACCTTCAGTTGTTAACATTTGAAATGCAATGAAATATACATATTTCTATATATGCATCATTATCACAATAATATTGCAAGTCACAGTCACACTATCCATGCAATTTAAATAAACTATAATACTCATTACTTCACATTCCATGCAACTCTATCCTTCCAACAGAGTGCTCTGGTAGCCCATCAACTGTTTACCTTCTTCATGCAGCCTTTCTCCTGCATTCATAGCAACTCATGAAATGGTCTCAAGATTAACAATAGTCCACCATTTCATCTATTATCTAACTACCTCGAAACATATATATGTCACACCCATACATTCACACAATGCATCTCAACATGTGCACCCACACATATGCATGCACATTCACAATATTTACATAATCTTTTAATGTGCATTCACTCAAAGCGTAACCCCTTGATACAACCTTGCATTAATCCATGAATACTAGGCATTTCAACATGTTATGGTCTAACCATGCTTATCTCATATGGCATACACTACAACAGAACCATAAGTCATGACTTGCTTTGGTTGTTAAACTCACAACCAACATACACAAATGGCATGATATAATTTCATATGAATGCATTGAGGTTTCTAAGCAACTATAGGGTGTAAGGCTCCTTGCCTTTACTTACCTGCACCTCACCATATTCGGTAGGTTGACATTCACATTCAGGCACTTAATACCACATGCAACAATTCAACATATTTTAAACATAGTTGAAGGGACTTTACCAAATCCTCTTTCAACATTCATGTAATTTAAGCACAGATAACCATCACCTGCATGGTTGTCATTAACATCGCTTGATGTTACCTGATCAGTTGGCCTCTTACCAAGGCTTCACAGTCCTTTTGCTAACCTCATGATCACAGATTTGTTGCACCATCCTTTCTTCACAAGGTTGTTGGTCATATGCAACAACATCATCCTCATCTTTAGCCATGCTTTGGTTGTCTTTGGTCCTACAACCAATGCGAACACAACCAATTATTAGCAACCACCATAATGATCTTAAGTGGCTCATTGCATATGTAAAACCTCACTATTTTACCAATATGCAGTATCATATACATGTACAAACATTTTCACATGCACTATGCAATGTCTGTTAGTATTCCAACTAGTACATATTTACTTCATCTATCTATCATCTTACATTTTCAATCATGCTTTTATGGTATGATTCGTACAACCATTTTCAACAACATTACTGGTGATCAACCATAGGCACTACCATTAATGGGCTATTGCATGTGTAACTTTCACTACCTTTACCCATATGCAACATCATATTCATGCATAAGCAATCCATATGCACTATGCAATGATTCTTAATCACGCCCACTAATTCATATGCATTTAATATGCTACTCTCTTGCATTTCCAATATCCCTATGCCATAACTTTCAGTATATAAAACTCAGAAAATATAATACAATAGAAAGAGAGGAGTTAAGGAATTCTCCCTTTCCAATTCCTCCTCATGACATGGAGTTCCTCCTCCACATCATAGCTGATCATTTTCTTGTCTTCCCTACCAAGCATACAAGCAATCATTAGCTATGATATTCTCATGAATTTGCAATTCAATATATATACATACATGTATAACATTTATTCTTGCTATTTTTCAAACATGCAATTATTATGCTATAAACATAAATAGTTTAAGTTGAGGACTTTCCCTCTTATCAACTTGCTTCTCCCATTGCTCTTTGACAATGCATATTACAGCCAATTACCTTTAATAAGGCCTCCACAATCTTCTATGCAATTTCTGCTTCTCATCCCAAGCATAGAGAATGCATTTCACACTTTCAATGAATGTCTCTGGGGGACAACGGGGGTCAAGGGGGCTTGCCCCCTTGTGGATTCCCTGCGCAATTGCACTTGAAACATTTCCATGGAAAACAGCTAAAATTCCCTGTTTTGGAGCAACTCACCGAGTTATTCCAACTTGTTTCGGGCCAACTCGCCGAGTTCTTCTGCCGTTGCGGACCAACTTTCCGAGTTCTTTCGCCGAAAGACACTTAGAAAAATTTTCGGACCAACTTGCCGAGTCCTTCCGCCGTTGCAGACCAACTCGCCGAGTCCTTCCACCATTGTGGACCAACTCGTTGAGTTCTTCCGCCGTTGCAAACCAACTTGCCAAGTTCTTCCGTTGAAAGACACTTAGAAAAATTTTCGGACCAACTCGCCGAGTCCTTCCGCTGTTGCGGACCAACTCGCTGAGTCCTTCCACCATTGCGGACCAACTCACTGAGTTCTTCTGCCGTTGCGGACCAACTTGTCGAGTTCTTCCGTCGAAAGACACTTAGAAAAATTTTCGGACCAACTTGCCGAGTCCTTCCGCCATTGTGGACCAACTCGCTGAGTTCTTCTGCCGTTGCAGACCAACTGGCTAAGTTCTTCCACTATTGCGGACCAACTTGCCGAGTTCTTCTGCCAAAAGACACTTAGAAAAATTTTCGAACCAACTTGTCGAGTCCTTCTACCGTTGTGGACCAACTCGCTGAGTTCTTTCGCTGTTGCGAACCAACTCACCAAGTTTCGCCGCCAACTTCAGCACAACCTCGCCAGTTCTAGTCGGCAACTTCAGCGCAACATAGTGAGGTTCACCGAAATACATCAGCTCAACTCCACGAGACTTGCCGAATCAGTTAGGCAAAACACTTAGAAATTTTTTTGAAATTTTGAAACCTTTCTTAACGGTCTGTGCTAGGCAAGAAGCATACTTACCTCTGCTACTATGATAGGTATCCCATGAAGGCCCAATGTTGCAACCAGCAGCCCTGATACCATTCTGTAACGTACCCACCCATCCATCCCAGGCAAGGGAGGGAACATGATGCCAAATTCTAGTCTTTTACATAAACTCAGCCCATGCATTAGATTCATACACATAAAATCAAGAGTGTGTAGATGAAAATCAATTAAACATGCACAACAGAATAAAAACTATCCACACACATTACTCATGCATACAACATATCAAAAACAGTAATCAATTTAAACATTGCAGAAGTAATACATGGACAGAAAAACACTTATCTTTATTGTGCAATTGTCCCAAACAACTAGCTATGTCGTTGCAACGTTCCACCCAACCATAGGCAAGTTGTGTTGATCAATCTCTCAACACAATTTCCACCCCCGAGCTGGGCATGATTCTTACAAGGAAAATGGGACATTCACTCTTTCACAGCCAATTAATCATTTCATCTGAGCCAAGCTAGTCCATAGCTGGGTTTATCAGGCTACATTCGAACCCTGGAGGCTTACACTCAAGCTCAAGCCAAAGCAATGGATTTACCAACAGGATGGCCATGGGTTTGGGCTTTCTCCAAATCGTTTCCATCCAAAAATGAATTATGGGATGGGGAAAAACATTCACAGGGAGGAAATTTTTTTCTCCCCAACTCTCTCAGCATTTAACAACAAAAACGGTCTCTATGGAACCCCAATTCCATTCCCCTTCTTCCCCACTGGTATACAATACAGAAACGCCCTTCTCTGTTGAGAGAATGAAGGAAAACACATCAAACATGGCTAGAAAACGCCCAGGTAGCTCCAAACTCGTGAGCGAGGAAGACTGGTTCATGGGTAATGGGTTGGGGAGCAATTCATGGCTCTTTTCTTTCCTAAGAAGCCAAACACATTTTTCCATGCAAGGTGGCTTGCCCATACTCTAATTTAGACAGCCATACCTACCATTCCCCAAGGCATTAACTACCTCAACCAACTCTTGGGAGAAATCAATGATTGGGTACAAAAGTCAACATGGGTAGTTGAGGGTTTGATGGGTTCTCTCATTGACACTTGGTTTGACTTGATTGGCTCCAAGGGTTTGAATGTTTCCCTCCCAATTCCTTGTAAAATCATGCCCCCATCTATTTGTTGCATTGCATAGCTAGTTGTGGGTATTTTATTAAAATGCATATTTACATAATATCCGCAATTCCACTATGTCTGGCTAGCACGTAAACCATATGCATCAATAAATCGATGGCGGGGCCTTGGCCTTGAGCTCCTCACCATGATTTCATAACAATATTACATCATTTACAATTTTAATTCCATGGGGTTAAGATGGGGATGTTACAGCTAAGATTAGTATAACACAAAGGATTAAGGTGATTTAAGGTTAGGCCAACAATCCATACAACCAAGAAATTAAAAAAAATACTTCTAGCCTCTTTAAAAATAAAATGCATAAAACCCAAGCACAACATTTTTCCCAATGTGCATATTATTGAAGGAAAACTTGTTGTAGAAATAAAAATTAAAGGAATGTGAGTAAGATGCGAGAAAATTGGAATTGTGGTGTACCAAAATCGTAAATTTGGCACACTACCTCCAAAGACTCAAACCTAAGCCAAAGAGGGTTTGGTTCAAGGGTGAAGAAGGATTGGGGAACACTTAGGATAGGTTATTGATCTCTGTTATGAAGTTTTTCAGGTTTATGCAGAAATCAGAAACTTATTTGCATACTGGGAGTGGTTTGGGAATGATTTTGGAGAATTTGGAGGGAGTTTGGGGAAGCGGGACAACACAGTGTCACGATATCCAAATGGCCTAAAATAGTAATTAGGAGACTCTATTTTCTGAAAAACCACTAGGGATGGATTCTAGAGAGCCTCTGTTTTCTTCATCATCTTACGGAATGTGAATTGGATCTCCTGAGAGGAAGATATGGACAAAAAAGTGGAAGCTAGTTGAATTTGGCTAGTGAAAGAGCAAGGGTGAGAAAGATGGCAATGAAGGGTGTGGTTTTATGAAGGTAGGATAGAAGTTCTAAAGCATATGGTTTTAGGTGGTCTGCAAAAATATGCAGAGATGCAAGGTTCATTATTCCATCATGTATATCATTGGGGAATATTTGGATTTCCTAGCACATTGACCATTGGCACATTCAGGAGTGCATCACGCTTAGGAACCTTCCATTGGTTAGACCAATGGATGCAAGGTGTTGACCCTAGGACTTGTGTGGAAACTCCTCTACTCCTGGTGTTCAATGGGGTGCCACTAACAATCACTAGGATCAATGGATGTATGTTTGGGAAGCAAGATTGAGGAATTGGCAATTTTGGCTTAGTGAGGAAGCTAGTTTCCAAGGGCTTCCAAATAGAGTACATATGGCCTTTACTAAAATATTCAAGTAGGGTATGGATAGGACCAAAAACATGTTGTATAACCATATATAACTTCAGATTGACAAGGGAATACGTTTTGGTTAGACAATTAAGCTTAATCACAAGATATGTCAATATACATGCAATATGGAGACAATAGGCAAAAGAGAGAGACACAATAACAGAGCACACATGCAAGATAAATGAGAAAAGATAGTAATAAGGGATAAATCACTCATGTTGCGTGCAAGTGGTTTTTAAGGGGAGTTTGATTTACTCCTATAATCCTCCTTGCGAAACTTAAACTGGATTTATCTTACATGTTATCTAAGTTAGTGTCTAGCATGAAGAAGTATTATGCCCATCAACTAAGTATAGTAGAAGTGCCTCAGTGTCATGTTGCAAAGAGACTGGACTCGATTTGAAAGTCAGACCAAAATAATGATTGCATGATGATGCACATGGTACCTAACTTATTTAGAATGAATATTCACACAATATATTATTCAAATGGAAATACTATCAAACATTTCACAATACTTCTTTTAACGATCTGGGTTTCCAGATCTAACAATTTGAATTCAAACTCTATTTATCATAATCAATCCGAGAGCATGACTTCTTTTAAATGCATGCATGAAATAGATTCACATATAACTACTCTTTTTACAAAAATGAAATTGAAACATACTGAAAAGCCTGTGTTAAAATTGGACACTTCAAGGATTTGGAAGATTGATCATTTATTCATATGCTTTTGGGGAGGTATGTTTACAAAGAACATAGAGTGATAGCATATGCTTTAATTGCATAAGAGATTCTATCCTTCAAACGCATCCCACCGCAAGACTATGCATGCAATAAGAATAAAATTATGTTGTGTAAAAACGCTAAAACCTGCACAAGGCTCAAAATTTTTTGAGGAAATGAAGATTCTAGGCATTGTAATTTTCTTCAAAATGATCAAAGAAATCTTGAAACGGCTATAGTGGGGCATTTAACATATAAAAAAATGTTAAAGAATATTTGTCTTGATATTTATCCTAGCACAAATTTTGTCCATTCTTGGCATAGCTATGCAGTTTTGCACATCCAATATATTGCAAAGAATAATGTAACTGCCAAGCAATTTGTGAAATTGAAGCATGCACTTTGATTCAACCAACCATCAAAAAACTCAAATTTTAGTTTAATCAACAGATCAAGTAAATAATTTTGATTTCTTTTTCAACCAACCTCAATAGATCTAACCCAGCATAACAGTAGAAAAAATATAAGCTTGGCCTATTTTTAAATGGTTTCGCGGGTACATGAAGGTGATAATATATATATATATATATATATATATATATATATATATATATATATATATATCTAACGATCCAGGTTATTAGATCTGAGAATAATTCAAAGGTAGTTTTCACTCAGACCAAATTTAGATGATATCTACTTAAAAAAACAACTTAACATGGTAAGAACTTTAAAACAATCTACACTATCAGATATATACGTCATATCTAAACAGTAAAAATTTAAGGCTTCCCAAAATGATTAAAATACAACGAGGAAACATATAAGGCTTTCCATGGAGAGATCTATACATAAATTATTGTTCACACGGTTTTAGTTTGAATCTGCATAGCACTAGGAAAAACGATTCCACCTATAGCCATATATAGATAGATAGATAGATAGATATTCGAAGTACAAATTATGAGCCACGGGTCCAATTTCTTGAACCGTGCTCTAGTGCATGGACCCTCTAGGGACCCTACTGTAACCACTAACTAATCACGCACACCTTTAAAATGGCAGATCTAAATTTAACAAGCAATTTTTTTTCTTTTGAATCAATCATGGATCAATGATCTCTAACATTAGCATTTTAAATCTAATAGTGGATATGACATAAAAACAATCATGTATTCATTAGTTTTCCAACTGAAATAAAGAACTATAAATAACATTGATCTAACATGTAAACTCTTGTCATGAAGTGACGAAGGCTACGAATGCTTGAGGAAGTATCTCACACAAATATTCCCTTCGAATTCAAGGTACGTACGGTTACTACTGAGAGGCTCCCAATCTTGTTCATACAATGACGAACCAAACCCTCAATAGTCACCATGTAAATCCAGCATAATCTATGTCATCCAATAATAAGGTACAAGAGATGAGAGCCTCATTCTCTCATTCTCTTTATATCCTTTCAAACTTGCCATGCATCTCACACATGCATAATTCTGAATTATTTAATTACTTTTTCTTTTATTATTCTTCCACCATGTGTCACTTTTATCCTCGGTCATATTTTTCTAATTTTTAATTTGAGATTTTTTCCCACCTAATATCCTAAATTTTCTCTCAAATGATTCCTTCAATTTCTCCTAATTGTCTGTGTGTGTGTATGCATGTGTTTACTTGATACTTGAAATAATTTATTTGTTGTCTTTTCTTTATTCACAAATTCATATCTATTTGCAAGTAATAAATTATGATATTTTTATTTGCTCATAATTTAATTTAAAAAATATATATTTCTTTTAAAGCACATATTCTTACGCCCCTTTAGTGTCTTCTGTTTATTGTTGTGTCGGAGTTGCGATGAGCATATTAATGGTGTCATGTTCTGTGCATGCCCTTCAAATATCCCTTCCATGGTGGGGACTCGCATGGCATCTGAGACCTCGTTAACTTAGTTCAGTCAACCCTATTAAGGGACTAATGGTTCTTGGGGGATAAAGTTGAGCCCTTATTGTGTGCCCCCCATTCTAAGCCTCATGAGTGATCGAATCTGCAACATACCCTCATGGTAACACGCTTTTGAAGACCAAAATACTCTCTCGCTTTTCAACTCACCGCATGGAGTAATCGCTAGTCTTACATATTCTTCCCATTTAGCCCTACTACCTTAAGTGGATTGATTGACAATCACAATCTAGCACCTGCACTTGAAACACTACACACATCAAATATGTCTAAATCAAACATAATATATCAATTTATATCAGGTCAACATCTGTCATGGATACCTTGACACAATTTGGAGTCCACACAGATCGATGCCATGTTGCGTTACATGTACATGTATTTTCCTATCACACTCAACAACCCATCAAAAGTACATGATGTACATCAACATCTTGTATTCATTTAATAATCATTCCACAATTTGATGGAATCATAAACATTTTATCATCATCAAATCATTAGTTCATAACTTTATGGCAATATAAACATATAATCGCCATCAAATAATCATTTCACAATTTCATAATGGACAACTTTAAAACAACCCACTTGTTAATCAAAGCATCAGTTTCCACACATGGACGAGTCATTCGAAGAAAATGTTGAAAAATTTGGCATCGACAAAAAATTGGCAAGGGTCCTGAATACAACTTCTCGGTGTTGACATAGCAACTGTCGACAGGAGTTCACTTCACATTGTCGTCAACAAACCATAAACCGAAATCCCTTATGCACCGGCCCAAAAAGGTTTTACCCTTTCCAGCAACACTCGTAGAGCAAGTGAAGTCTCACCCGAGATGCAGAAGGGGGATGCAGGAACCACGTTTCCGCAGTGGAGTTGAGTACATGCATTAAACACACATTGCACTTGTGGAAACCAGAGATTATGTCTTCCGCAATGTACTAACATTTCATCATTCGCATATTCATCAATCGCAGCATCAACACATAATCAAAATTCGCATCAACATGATCTCACTACTCATTAGCATGAACAAAAATTACCAAACCCATAGAGCATTAAACATCTCATAAACATTTGCATTCATCATCTCACAGAAACAACAACAAAGATAGAACCATAATCGAACATCTTCATGCATTCATTAAAACCTATAGAATGACCTTCGCAGAAATAGTCAATACATCATATCATGGATACAAAATAGATCAACAACCGGATCAGAACTCAAAAGGTCAATTGTTCTATTCATCGATGGATTCCCTTAGGCTTACAATCATACTCTTTTTATACAAAACTAAGTGGTTACAAAATGGTCCACCTGACCCTTATCTAACTAACTATCTACTTTCACGCTTCCGCATTCTCTACGAATGACCCTTTCTTCTGCAGATCATCCCTTTCGCAGTTATCGGCTTCCACACTTCCTCTGGATGCCAACATGCCCCCAACACAAACTTGTGGTTCGCCCTTGAGCCACCTCAGCTGGACACCGCTGGTACTGGTCTTATCTGTCACAGTGGTAACTTCTGAAGCTATTATTGACATCTGGAGCTCACTGCCATGTACTTCTCGAACTCGTCCTCGAGTCTCTTGAAACCTTGATCATTTACCTCGATCTCATCCACCAGTCTCTTGAAACCTTGATCATATACCCCTTCTACGCTTGCTCAAATGCTTTAGGCTTGCTGTGACCTGGGGACAAGTTCGTTGTCATTGCCAAATCGTGAAATATGCCAGCTGCTCTGGCACATCTATTTCACACATTTGACCATCCACTGCTGGAGCCAGCGGGCCTCTGCCCCTGGTGTTCCAGTGGTCGGGGAAACCCTGGCCCTTCTAACTACTATCGCACTCTTAGACATCTCGGGTGATACCTCATCTCTGCTTCGCCCAAGTATCCACACTGCTTCCTTCACTGGTTGTTCATTCACGGTCGTCGTTCTTTCTCTTAGCGCACCTCGAGTGCTCCCACTCGAAATGAAGTGCACCATTGAAACTATCTCACTTTCCTTTTCCACGGCTTCCTTGGGATTGTTCACCCAAATTCCTAACTCTCTGCATCTAACTGACTAACTTGCATCTTACAATCCACTAATCCGCCTCTTCAAACTTTCCCTACTTCAACTTGCGTTCTGCAATCCTTACACCGGTATTTATGCTTGCTTCTTGACACTTACTCATCATTTGAAAAATCTTATCCACAACCAACCGAATCTGTCATCATACTTCTCCATCGTCTTCTGGCGATGCCGATCTGCAGTGATCCTACTCAGATTCGACTCCCCCATGCTAAAACGTGCGAAGCATCGATGAGTGGCCTGGCTGGCCATGCTTCCCGCATGATTTCTACTTTTTCCTTTTTCTTTTTACTATGTTTCTCATCCTCTATGCGCCTGATCATGGCGATAGGGCTTCAACTGATTCCCGTTTACTAATTTTGGAAACAATGCCCCATCTAAGCTTTTCAACTGCACCGCACCGCCATCAATAACAAAATCTATTATGTAGGGACCCAACCAATGCATTTGTAACTTACTTGGGTACTTAGAAAACTTACTGTCATATAGAAGAACTACATACCCACGTTGAAAGTGCTTTTTTTTAACATGATGATCATGCCAAGCCTTCTATCAGTCATTTTCCACCTTCTGATGAAAGCCTGCGATAAACTGGTCCTCATCGAGTTGTACTAATTGAGCCAATCATTCCTCCAGTGCTCCATCGTCGCTCATGCCAGTGAAAACTACAATTCGCAAACTGGGGACAATATACTCCATCGGAATTATGGCTTCCTGCCCGTAGACAAGTTTGAATGGTGTATGGCCAGTCAAACGTTTGCAAGTTGTGCAATACGCCCAAATTATCGCAGGGATCTTCAAATCCCAATCATCTCGATTCGTGTTGCATACCTTCATGAGCACATGCTCCAGGATTTTGTTAAATGCCTCCATTGTTCCATTTGCTTGCAGATGGTAAGGGGTTCTCTTTCTGTGTTGTATTTGAAATTCCTTTGTCATGGTTGTGATTGTCTGATTAACAAAATGAGTCCCTTGGTCGCTCATTAGTATTTTTGGGCACCTGAACCTGGTGACCACATTGTCGAAGAGGAATCTTACTGTCGTTGCAGCTGAGCAATCCTTCACCGACACTACTTATTCTCATCGTGTTAAGTAGTCCATCACAGTAATGATGTAGCGTGACCCTGTTCTTTTTCCTTGTGGATTGATGGGTCCCACAAATTCAACTGCCCACTTGTCGAAATCCTTTAGTGTTACTTGAGGTACTAGTTGCATTTCATCCCTTCGTGATGGCTTCCCTGTCCGTTGACATACATCGTAGCTTTTAGCGTAGTCCACATTATTGCCATGCATCGTCGACCACCATAGTCCTGCTCGTAGGATCTTCCTCGTGGTGGTGTGTCCTCCATAATGTCCTCCAGCGATCCTGTCATGAGCTTCTGCATGAATCCTCTCCTGTTCATGTGGAAGGACATATCATCGAAGTATCTCATCAGGACCCATTTTATACAATTGTCCTACAATCAATTGAAACTCTCCAGCTCGGATGACTGAATGCTTCTTTTGATTGGTAGTGAATCCTTCTGGTGCCTCCCCTATTTCCAAAAACTGAATGACTTGTTCGTAATGGTCATCGACCATGCCAACCCTAAACAACTGAGCATTCATCAATCCTTTGTCAATGCTCTGTGGCTCTTCCCTTGACTCTATTCGTGACAAGTGGTCCAATCCTGCATTCAGTCATCCCGTCTTTACAATGATTTTGAAATCGAATTCCTTGAATAGTAACAACCATTGACAGATCTGCCCCCCCAACTTAAGCTTGTTCACCAGGTATTTTAATTCCAAGTGGTCGGTGAACATTTTAAAGTGGCCCCCTAATAAGTAGTGTTGTAATTTCTGTAAGGCGTAGACCATCACCAACCCTTTTCACTCTATGGTTGTATAATTCTTCTCCACAGTAGACAACTTCCTACTTGTGAAGGCTATCGGGTGGTCAATGTCGCCTTCTCCTAGTTGGGCCAAGATGACTCCTAATGTGACTGATGACGCATCGACATGAATGTGGAACTCCTTCATCCAATCTGGGAATGCCAATATAGGTGCGACAACCATCTTTGCTTTTAATATGTCCAGACTCTTTTGGCACACTTCATTCCACTCAAACTTGGCGTCTTTCTTCAACAACTTCTACATTGGTGTTGTGATTGCTGCATACCCTCTGATAAACATCCTGTAGTAGCCTGTGTGGCCCAGTGTCGCTCTCAATTGCTTGACTATCGTCGACAGTGGGAGGTCGACAATAATTGCAATCTTTGTCAGGTCTACCATCATTCCTTCCCTACATACAATACGCCCCATTAAAATCCCGAACGGAGCACAGAAGATGCACTTTTTAAGGTTCAATGAAATTTGGTACTGCTGACATTGTTCCATCATTAGCCTCAGGTTTGCTACGTGATATTTGACCAACCCATACACTGTATAATCATCCATATAGACGACGAGAAATTTATGAATGTAGTCTTTGAATGTTGAAACTACTAATCTTGAAAAAATTGTTGGAGCATTCTTCAATCCAAATGGCATCACTATATACTAAAAGCAGCCCCATTCTGTGATGAATGTAGTCTTATGCCAGTCTTCCTTCGCAATTTTGATTTGGTGATAGCCTGAAAACCCATTCGTAAATGAGTAGATTTCCTGACCTCCTACTCCTTCAAGCACCTTATCCATGAATGGTGTCGGGAACAGGTCATGCAAGCATGCATCATTCAATTTCCACAAGTCGACGCAGATTCAGACTTCGCCAGTTTTCTTATCCTGGACCACCATTGGGCTGATCCACTTGGATTCCTCTACTGGTTCTATGATGCTTGCTTCCAGCATCCATTCAATCTCGGTCTGCACTCTCTCCTTGTGCTGTAGATTTAACCGGTAGGGCCGCTGCTTAACTGGCCTTGCATCAGGTTTCAGGGGGATCTTCATTTCTCCTAAGTCCCCGAAAATTCCTTTCATCTCCGACAAATTCGTTGGGAACATATCCTGAAACTCATGCAACAAATCAATCATCTTTGCAATAGTGGAATCATCCCAATAATCCACAATGCTTGAAAACATCGGGTTCTCCTCTGACCCAATGCTTACTTTCTTGATCTTCAGCGGTTGCTAGAATTTGTCGGAAGGTATTTCTAGTGCCTCGACACTGCTTTCCCTCCGACTCTGGTACATGCGTAGCCCTCGGATCAT
Organism: Larix kaempferi; assembly: GCA_027924585.1. Lineage (NCBI taxonomy): Eukaryota > Viridiplantae > Streptophyta > Pinopsida > Pinales > Pinaceae > Larix > Larix kaempferi. The sequence goes on from BSBM01000742.1 coordinate 10,464,483, forward strand.
CCTCATCATCCGACTCTCCTGTGATGTTATAGCACTCCACCATCATTTATGGTGTTGCAGTCCACCAGAGTTCTAATGGTTTCTCTGTTGGTACAATTTCAAATATTTTCTTGCGAATCACTTGCAATGCACTATGGATGAAGGGGTTCTCATCTGAGAAACAAAATGTTTGGATGAAGCCATTTGTTAGCTGCTCCCAAGAAGTCGTTCTGTGTCACAGTTCTGCTGTGACATACCAACTCTATGATACTTCATCCAGTGTGTGAACAAATGGATGTACCCATTCCTCTTTTTCTTGTAATCCCCATTTGCTTTCACACTCAGCCAAATATGCATGTGGGTCGCTTCTGCCATCAAAATTCCTTCTGCTATATCCTTCCACATCGTTGAACCTAACTATCATTAGGTGGATACATAGTGTCCAGGTTGTGATATTAGACTTGTGCGCCACCCACCAGCGCACAGGAGTAGCCTTTAAGGCTTCCTCCAAGGCCAATAGACATTGTGGTTTCGCCACTTTCTCCTCAAACTCCACGAGAAACATAGCCAAATTGGGAAATCCTTCATATGTTGGTAGCGCACACTCCTCTGTGGATACCCATCGTAGTGACTGCGTGATCCAGGAACACCTTCTAAATGACACTTCATGCATCCGATTCTACCAATTCTCCGTCTGTTGTAGGATTAATGTAATCCTCAAATATATTGTATATACTATCGCATCCCTCCATAAATTCATCTCTCGTTGGTTCAACGTATCACTTCCCTTCCGTAGGATCCAGAGGTGCAACGACCCTCATCTCGCCATTATCAAACGACATGGTCCACTTCTTGAAGTTGATTATAGCTAGGTTATCGATTTCCCAGTCAATCCCTAGCAGCCTGGGTAGGGACTGATATTGTCCACGATTTCAATTACATCAAAATATACATAAGTCTTTAGGCCCTCAATCTCGACTGGAAGCTGGTACACTCAACCAAGTGGAGTAACCTTACTTTGATTTGCTAATCGCAGCTGTACCAGTGACCAAGCCAACTATGGTTTCCCCATTGTCTCCCATGTCTTCTTGGTCAGAATGTTGACGTCCGACCCCAGGTCCAAGATAATTGAGTCAACATCAAATGCTCCAATTTGTGCTGACATTCGCATCTCTCTCCTCGTCTTCCTCTTATGTATGTGATTGACCTTTTGTTCCTAGAGTACACCCTCTCGTCGAGTCAATAGATTGGATATCTCCTCCAATGCATCCTGATCCTTTTCCAATTCTAGGAAACTCTTCAAGAAGGCTTTTAAGGTGTTAGCCTTTCCCCGCGACTTCGTTGCATAGAACGTCGGTGGCATGTCATAGGTCATTTCTTCCTGAAGAAGTAACTTCCTCCCCTGTCTCATCGCCTCCTACGCTTCCAAGAAAACATCTCTTTCGACCCCTCCATGTCAAAGGTGACATGTTTCCATACTGATGGTCGTACAGTAGCCCATGACCCATCGGCTCCTGTCACAGCTCCTCCTCATGTCACTACCCCAATAGTCGCCTGGTGTCTTCGAGCCTCCATTGATATCATCTATACAGCCGGTGGATTCTGATTCTGGTTTTGTGGAGGTGGTGGCGGATTCTTGGTCTTCCATTTTGTGATAAGCTACAGACAGTCTTCAATGCCATGATCCACAGTGCTGCAATAAGTGAACTATGGCATTGGATTCAGGCAATCCCTCTGATAGTTCCCCTGCTTCCCACAATTGTAGCATATAATCGGTCCTCGTCCTCGTCCAGAAGTTCCTCCTCATCATGTTCCAGTACCTCGATCTCTGTGGAATCCTCCTCTATCCCATCCATGCAGTGGGCCATATGGTGGGTACTGCGGTTTCCCATACTGCAGCTGTTGCGGTGGTCCAAATGGCGGGTACTACGGTGGAGGATACTGTGGTGTTGGATAATGTGGCTAACCACATTGCGGTTGTCTATACTGCCCCTGATCATACTGTTGCAATTGGTGATTATATTGGGCCGGTGGTTGATTATACTATTGTTGTTGCTGACCCGGTGCATGTTCTTCTCCTACCATGAAATATGTAGCTACAGTCCTCTCTCGGAGTAGGCCATAAGCTCTGCAGTTTTTTTCATCGTGGCCAACCGATTTACAGAACTTGCAATACAATTTCTCTGGTTTCAACACCATCTTCTACAGATAAACACACTTTTCTAGTCGATGGCCTCTCGTTTGGAAGACACGACACCAAGGAAGCCCTCCCCGACTGAGGGGATTTGGTACATCGGATTGCAAATACTCTCGGAAGTCTGGGCACTGATCCTTGTGGCGTCCCTCTTTCCTACACCTGGTACACCAAACCTCTTCATGGGCTTCTTTCCAGGGATAATTTTAAGGATCCATACTTATTTAAAAGTGTATAAACCTTGGCAAATCTTACCAATTCTTAAAATGTCAACTATAAAATATTTGGCGATATTTTTCTAAAATTATTTCAATTTCTAAGGATTTTATATAGCTTATATAATAATTTGGTGATTTTTAGAGTGAAAAAAGTTTACCCCATCAAAATTGGGAAAAACAAGGCTTCAAAAAATGCAAATTGGCGAAACGTTTTTTGGAAAAAAACATGGAAAAATAGCCCATGGGATAAATTCCGCCCCTAAAAGTATCCTTGCCTCTTTCCCTTTCTTCATGTCTTGCAATTGGATCGTCAATTTTTCCAGCTGCGCTTGTATTCAATCCATACCCAACCTTGTTTTGTCGATTGGTGAATCCTCTAGCTTCATCGCAATCTCCAATGCTTCCGCTTGGGTCACAACCTTCTGTTGCATTAGTGGTCCACAGATGTGTGGTACCAATCCTGCGATGAACTACTCCTTGTGCTACATATCATTTATCCCAAAACTTACCTTTGCTATCAGTGTTTTGTATTGCTGATAAAATTCCCATACCGGATCATTTGGGTATTTCTTGATTTCTTTGAGCTCGATGACATACTACAATTCTGATTTTGGCTTCCTAACTTCGTCGATCATTCCTTCTTTGAACTGTGCCAATGACTTGGCCAATGTTCCTGCTAGAACCCTTGTAAACTTCATGAACTAATCTAGCGCATGAACCCTAAGGGTCGTCACTAGTTGTCCCTTCTTAATATCTTCATCCTGGACTTGCTTCACAATCCATACTACTTTGCACAGAAACCAAAACTGCTCGGGATCCTTGGTCCCATTTCCATGGAATGTGGGCATTTTTGTGTCATCTGCCATTCTAACGTTCCTACTATTATTTTTTATTGATGCACTACTTTTACCGCTGCATGTAGGGAAACTTTGAGAATAGCTTGTGTTTCTTCCTGTGAAATTATCGGTAGTGCGCGGGGTTGCAGGTATGTTGTAACTTACGATCCGTCCCTCTTATGCTTCTGGGGTAGCCTGGTCACCGTCTTTGTCACAATAGGGTCGCTTTCTCCCTTGTGGTCCTGTTTTGCAGTCTTCTATTCCAGTCCTCTCAGGAGACTCTCTCTCAGAACTCCTCTTCTTCTCAGGACACCAAAATATCACCCCACTCCTCAAGGTACCACACTCTTCGTCAGCTTCCCTTAGAAACTCGTCATCGCTCATGTCCATCTACCCCACATCTTTCTATCGGATCCACATTCACACAACACCTACAACCTCTGCACACTGATCTTTCTACTTACCGGAAGTCATCCACAATATGCCCTTTTCGTAGACGAGCATTTTAATCCACAGTTTTAGCAACAATAAGAACCTTCCCTTGGTCCCTTGAAGAAATTCCTTTCCGCGTCGCTATATGATTTGATTGTGTCTACTGGGAACTCAGTAATATGTCCTTCTAGGATACTATCCACCCAGAAATCGACAGCCCTTGATACTGTGTTGTTGACACATTTTAACTGTCGAATCAGTTATGGTGTCCAATGCTTAGGCTCAGTCTTTTGGAAATGGTGCTTCTGTAATATTAGCTGCAGTAACCACTCATGCAGCAATACTGGGAATTCACAGAAAAATATCTCGTGGATATCTAAATAAACGTACTTCTGCAACCAACTGCTTACCGTCTGTCTAGGGTTTTGCTTCTCTCCTTCTGTGAATTATTCTGTCTTTCTATCAAACCACTCTTGAATCTCCAGTTTTGTCAAGTGCCACAACATATCCTCTTCTTTTCCTCTTCACTGTCCCAACAACGGAACCATTTGTTGACACAACGACTATCAACAAGGGTTCACTTCGCACTATCGTCAACAACCCATCAACCGAACTCCCTTATGCACCGGCTCAGAAAGGTTTTACCCTTTCCAGCAACACTCGAAGAGCGGGTGAAGTCTCACTCGAGATGCACAAGGGGGTTGCAGGAACCACGTTTCTGCAGTGGAGTTGAGGACATGCATTAAACACACATTGCACTCGCAGAAACCAGAGATTATGTCTTCTGCACTATACTAACATTTCATCATTACCATATTCATCAATCGCAACATCAACACATAATAAACATTCGCATCAACATGATATCACTACCCATTAGCATGAACAACAATTACCAAACCCATAGAACATTAAACATCTCAGAAACACTCACATTCATCATCTCACAGAAACAACGACAAAGATAGAACCATAATCGAACATCTTCATGAATTCATTAAAACCTGTGGAATGACATTCACAGAAACATTCAATACATCATATCGCGGATACAAAACAGATCAACAATCAGATCAGAACTCAAAAGGTCAATTGTTTTGTTCGTCGATGGATTCCCTTAGGCTTACAATCATACTCCTATTTATACAAAACTAAGTGGTTACAAAATGGTCCACATGACCCTTATCTAACTAACTATCTACTTCCTAGCTTTCGCGTTCTCCGTGAATGACCCTTTCTTCCACAGATCATCCCTTTCGTAGTTGTCGGCTTCCGCACTTCTTGCAGATTAATCCCGTGCTAACACTCGGCAACATTGGCGAAAAAATCGGGAAAAATAGAAAACCTCAACAAACATTAAAAAATTAAAAAAAACATTTTTTTTTCATAATTTTAAACATGTAAAGCAACAATAACATTAGATAAATACATTGGAACATAAATATGGACAAAGCACTGATATATATCATCATCATGTAGTCATGTCAAATATAAAATGATACATCAAAGTCGATACAAAATCCTGAAACATCATAGTTGTCCAATCAAGGACTCAAAAGTGGATAACCAATACAAAATGACATCACATATATAAATGTATCCGAGGAAAACTAGCATCTATCTATCTAATATCAATTCCCTCATCCCCTTTTACAACAAAAGGTCATGGGTCATTTGTTAGGCCCTCCCCTAGCACTAGTAGTAGTAGCAGAAGGTCATGGACATGTATCTAATATTGGACGATGAGTGATGGATGGAGCAGTAGATGTATCAATCGGTGTAGAAGGTGGCAGTAATTCTAGCACATCACCCTATGTGGTGTCTCTGAACTCCCCCTTCTCTCCCTCCTCCTCCTCCTCCTCCTCCTCCTCCAACAATCAGCTCAAGCAAATGATAAAAAAAGTCATTTTCCCCCTCTTAAGACGCGGATTCGATGTCCTAGGTGATTTTTTCCATTGACCCACGACTTTTAGGAAAAAATCGTGACTTTTTTGAAAAATTCGTAAGGTTAATATTTTTTTTAAATCACGATTTTTACCTGTCAATTTTTCAGCTTAGGGAAAAAATCATGATTGTTTAAAAAATCATCGATTTTTTAGAGAGTTTTTCAACATTGTTTGAAAAAAAATGCCCTCAAAATAACTCAGCATAATAATTAAATCCATACACAATTGGTTCATTCAAAATCAAATTCCTCGAATAATAGTATCACATAATAATCCAAGTCTAAGTTAAAAGCAAAGCACCGCATAGTTAGCTTAGTATTCTTAGTAGTTCCCCCCTAATCTCGCATATACGTTTCCAACACTTCATAAGCTTACGAGTACCAAATTAATAATTAATTATTGGAATTTTAGCAATTAAATTGACCAACACTGTACCTAAATTACTTTTTCAACCTGAAAACTCAATTTCACCCAAGGTGGGGCCCCACATGCCAAAACCATTTTTCCTTTTTCTAAATGATAGAACTAAATTTTCATAACTCTTTGATGATTGATGAGCACCATAAATTTAATTAATCCATTTATTGCATTAAAATACATCATTTGGTTGCAAAATTTGCCCCAAGGGTTGTCCCTGCACACAAAACTAGTCGCTTGGGGAATTAACCTTTTAGGCAACAACATTACTTTGGTGGTCGGACTATGAAAGTTTGAGATAGATTTGAGTAGTTTTGCTTAGTTTTCTCTCTCAAAAAACTTAGTCGTGCATGTTTGACCACAAATAGCAACCAAACACTCTTTTCATCCCTAAAGTAGTGACCAATCCCTTTTGGTCTCTGTTTTTTAGGCAACAATAGTGACTACTAGTGAGAAAAGTCATCTTTAGCCTTCTTCTTTTGTTTTGTGTTTTCTTTTTCTCTTCCTTTTTTTAACACTTAGAGGTAATAGTCAAGCATAGTTGATTGATCTATTTTATTGTTTGCATGTTTCATTTACAAAGAAAAAATCAAATATCGATTAGTTTCTTAAGTAGAAAGTAAACTAGTCTTCAATCTCGTTACTTCTTTTTTTCATTTCCAAAGTAGTGCTTCTGTCAAATGAATAAATCAAGTAGGAGTTTTCTATTACAATATATTTTTTTGTTTGAAACAAAACATGTGAATGAATTAAACATTTCAGTTGTGAGTCGCATGTTTTCATGAACTTAAGAGATCTTGCTTGAAATCAACACACATTTTTATGCTTTACAATTTAGTAGTTTAAAAAGAAAAAGTTACTTCTTTTATTCTAAAATATTTGTTGTTATTACCAAAAGAAATATCAACACTATAGTGATTGTCTTGTTTGTTGTAAACTATTCTTTATCAATCATAAATATTTTGTTGCTTTTAAAAAGTATCACAATTTTTTTTCATTTCAAAATATTTCAAGAAAAACTTTTCTCGTTATACATAACTCTATGTTGTTTTCTTCAAAATAAAAACACATATTCATTAAATTTGGACTAATTCCAGTCCAATCCTATAACAAACTAATTAGTTACTTAATCGATTGATGTATTAAGAGATGAATTCATTTGCGTGCCCCTTCCTATTATATATCCACTATGGATTTCATCTTTGTAATCATCAAATTATTAGAAAATATATTTATTATTTGGGAATCCATCTTCCAATTGGTATCAAATCTCAATCCCCTGAAGCGTGAAGACAAGTTATGGGAGACACTACATGGAATTCAAGGTTCCTTTGCTACATGCTATCTCTTTTCATTTCAATAGTCACCTCACTCCCATACCTCTCGCAGTCACCGCATGCCGCTCCATCCTCACGCGCCTTCTATCCACCATTCTACTGCACATTCTCTCCCACACCCTTCCATTGCCCTCCTCTACACCTCCCATCACCCTCGACATCCTCCAATATCATTCGTTCCTTTTTAATCCTTTTATTATAAAATAAATAAATAAATATTATTGTTATTCTAATAACAATTATTATTATTTTTAATTATTATTGTTATTGTTAGATGTTGTTGTATTTTTTGTTGTTATATATAATAGTTATTATGTCATCACCCTATTCACTGAAGGCTCCCACATTCTCAAAAAAAAATTATAATCATGAATACAAGAAACATTGATAGGAAATTCGGGGAAGCTCATGAAGGTAATGAGTCAGTAAAAAATGAAAACGTTGAGCTTGCTAGAAGAATTACAAAGATAGTTCAAAGTGTATTATCAAGTGTATTACAAACATTCAAAAAAAATATAATCAAATATATGAAGAAATTATTGCATTCAAGAATGAACTCGAAACATCAAAAAATGGAAGTAAAGGAATGAGTATCCCTAACTCATCCTCGTAGCATCATTATTCATCAAATATTGGTTTGTTCAATAACATTATACACAAAGTAAAAGTAGATATCCCAAAATTCGATGGCAAGGACAATTGAGAGGGCACAAGATGGATTAATACAATTGAGAACTATATCAATATGCATCATATAGATGATGACGATGACAAAATCAACATTGCAACAATGTACCTAGAGAAAACACCTTGTGACTAGTTCATGTGGCGGGACTCAAAATATCGGGGAGGAATGGTGATAGATTGGGATACCTTTAAGAAAACAAATTTCAAAAAATTTCATGATATAAAAGAAGAGGAACTCTTCACCAAGCTCACACGCTTAAAACAAATATGGACAATGGATGAATTTTTTAATGAGCTACATGTTTAGCCAATTGTGTCGATAACATATATGATAAATGACTTCTACATGTTGCCATAACTAGGTTGAAACCAAGCATATAGAATGAAGTTAAAGTATTAGAACCCAAAGATGTTGAATCAGTGCATCTTCCAAACTCATTGAAGCAATGAAGATGTTTCATAAACAAACTCCTAACCTTCAATTGGAAAAATCAAGCTTGTAATATATTCCTCCTCATGAAAGGATCTCATCATCGGATGCAAAGAAGGATAAGAACCTTTGTTTTTAGTGTAACGCTCCTAACTGGATTTGAGGTCATATATGTAAGGACTAAAATTTATCTCTATGTGAGAAACATAATAATAATGAAAATGATAGTGATGAAGTCGATGATGTCTCTCCTAACACAAAAATGGAGTTCGATGATTCCAACATCTAGAAGTCTAATGATACTCCAACACTTTCAGTAACTGCAATGACGAGTATTTCTCAACCCCAAAACCTTAAATTCCATAGATTTATCAAGAAAATTGAAGTGATGGTGATCCTAGATAGTGGTAGTTCCAACAACATTGTAGATACAAAGATAGCAAGGAAATTAAACATATTCATTCATCCCACCTCGAAATTCCAAGTCTCAATTCCAAAAAACAAGACTAATTCATGTGACGGAAAATTTCATAAGGTAGAATTATCCATTAATGACTACGAATTAAAGTCTCCTATGTGTGTTATTCCAATTGGAGGTGTAAACATTGTCTTGGTATCCTAATGGTTAGCCACTCTTGGTATTGTTGGGTTGAATTTACAAGAACAATTTATAATATTTTTTGAAAATGGGAGAAAGTACAAGTTGCAGGGAATCAACTTTCCTCCTCCTCAAATAGTGTCATCCAATAGAATGGAAAAAATGATTAATAAGGGATCCCAAGCATATTTTCTACACTGTTATTTAATGTAGAAAACTGCTAATGAAAACAAAAATAATGACCTCAAGAAATTAGATAAAATTCTTGAAAATATAGTACCATTTCTAAAGAACTGCCTTGTGGTATTCCCCCACCTCGTTCTATAGATCACATCATAGAATTGATCTCGGGTTCCGCCCCAACTAGAAGGAAGTCTTATAGGTAGTCTCACCAACATAAAATAGAAATTGAATGCTTAGTTCAAGAATTATTGAAATATGGTGTTATTATCCGAACTAAGAGTCCTTCATCAACTTTGTTTATACTTGTTAGGAAAAAGGACAAGTCATATAGATTTTCATTGATTATTGATCATTGAATAAAATTACCATAAAGGATAAACTTACAATTCCTTTCCTAGATTAATTATTGGATGAGCTCCATGGAGCTAAATATTTCTTTAAGATGGACCTAAAATTAGGCTATTACCAAACAAGAAATGGAGAGGAGGATATTCCCAAAACTACCTTTTGTACCCATGAAGGTTTGTATGAGTTTTGGGTCATTCCCTTTGGTATAGCCAATGCTACCTCTACCTTAATCCAATTGTAATGAATGATTTAGTTCGTCCATACCTATGAAATTCGATACTTTTCTTCTTTGACGATATCCTTGTTTATTAAAAAAATTGGAATTCACACCTCAACCACATAGAGACAGTATTAAATATCCTAGAAGAGAATATTTTCTATGCTAAAAAAATCTAAATGCAACTTTGGACAAAGAGAGATAGTATTTTATGGCCATATTATATCATAAGAAGGAATCAAGGTAGATCTAAAGAAGATTATTTCAATTACAGAATGGCCTAGCCCCAAAACAATCACATCACTAAGAGGATTCCTAGGTCTTACTCCTTATTACAGAATATTTGTTCAAAATTGTGCACATATTGTGGCAATGTTAACAACACAATTGAAAAAAGATGCTTTTAAATGGAATGAAGAGGATGGAGCTTGTTTTAAAAAGATGAATATTCTAATGACATCTACCCCATATTTCTCCAAAACATTTGTCCTTGAATGTGATGCTTCAGGAATGGGATTAGGTTTCGTACTTATGGAAGATAATCACCCCATTGCTTTCAAAAGTCAAAGATTAAAACTAGGGGAGCAAAAAAAAATATACATATGACAAATAAATGTTGGAAATAATACTTGTTGGGAACCAAATTTCTTGTGAAACCATACCACCATAGTTTTAAGTATTTCCTAAAACCCAGGAGAATCTTTCATCAGAGAAACAAAATGGGTTAGCAAAATCTAGGTTTTTGACTTCAACGTTCTTTATAAGAAGGGAAAGGAAATTTATGTTGTTGATGAATTATCAAGGAAACATGAAAGTAGTGCTACACTATGCACTATATCCATAGTTATTCATGAGTGGATCTCAAAGGTGGAAACTAAGTATGTCAAAATCCCAGAGATGAGGAAGTTAATAGAGGAAGTTGAAAGAAACAATGAAACCAATCCAAATTTTACGTGGGAGAATGACATATTGTGGTACAAATGAAGGATATATTTTCCCAACCTTTCTAAATTCAAACTCCAAATCTTGAAAGAGAATCATGATTCTGCGACTGCAAGTCATGTGGGGTTTTTCAAAACATACTATAATATTTGATAGTCCTTAGTTTGGAAAGGTATGAAGATTGATATTCATAAATATGTCATGGAATGTGATAACTATCAATGACAAAAATTTGAAACAATTTCTCCTCCAAGCCTTCTTCGAACTCTACACATCCCAGATCAGAAATGGTATAAAATATCTATGGACTTTATCACCAGCCTTCCTACCTTAGAAGGAAAAGATGGTAAATTTATAAACGTAGATCAATTAACCAAATATGTGCACTTCATTGGAATATCTTCGAAATCCAAATCTAGTCAATTCATTGATAGCTATGTAAAATATACCTTTAATCGCCATGGTTTTCCCAAAGTTATTGTTAGTTATAGGGATCCCAAATTTACGAGAAAATTTTGGAAGGAATTGTTCCACCAGGTTGGTACCTCCTTAACCATGACTACTTCATACCATCCCTAGAGAGATAGTCAAACTAAATTGGTTAATAAATTCCAAAAAGGGTACCTAATGAATTTTGTGAATCATCACCAGTCATAATGGCTCAATTAGTTACATATTGCCAAATGGTTGTACAATACTACATCCCATACTTCGGAAAAAATGACCCCTTTTGAATCCTGATATGTTTTTCCACCCCCCTCGATAAAGGAATATGTTTTCAACGGTTTCAAGGTTCCTGTCATGAAAAAATATCTAGCGACATCTGATGAAGTCCTACGTATTTTGAAAAATCATCTTGAACAAGCAAGAAATCGAATTAAGCAACAAGCCAATAAGAGAAGAATGGATCATGAGTTTTTGGTAGGAGAATGAGTACTTGTTCTACTCCAACCTTATAAGCAAATTTCGCTCAAGAATTACAAATTACACATACTTGCACCCAGGTTTTATGGTCCTTAACAAATCAGGAGGAGTGGGTCAAGTTGCTTATGTCCTTAATATTCCAAATAAGGGTAGATTGCACTGGTTTTCATTTTCTTATTTGAATACAAAGTTGGTTGTTACATTTCATATACAAACAAAAATATCCCTTTTAGATGAAGAAGGGAAGTTAGTATTAATTTTTGAAGGAATATTAAAAGTTATAACTGAATCCCTTCACTCCAGAAGTGTCAACAAATATCTTATCATATGGAAGAATCTTCTTGAAGATGAGGCTACCTAGGAGAATGAAGAATTTAGATCTAAACATTTGTCCTTACCTATGCTTCAAGGATGAAATATTTCAGGATAGGATAGCTTGTAACAAACCAAGTAGTTAGTTAATTGATCGGTATATTAAGATATATGTCCATTGGTGTGCTCCTTCATTATTATATATCCACCGTAGATTTCATCTTTGTAATCATCAAATTATTAATAAATATATTTATTATTTGGGATGTCATCTTCCAAACCCCCTTCGAAAATAGGTCAAAAATTACCTTTCTAAAGTCCAAAAAGAACTTTTCTAAAGTGCAAAACAGGGTTCCAAAAGTGCCAATATTAGGTTCCAAAAGTGCCTTTTTTATTTGAAATTTACACTTTTGGAACCGGATTTTGCACTTTTTGAATATGATATTGACACTTTTAGAACCAATTTTCATGCTTTTGAAAGCTTGTATTGGCACTTTTGGAATCAAATTTTGTGCTTTTGAAAACTAATAACTGCATTTTTAGAATCTAATTTAGCTCATTTTAATTCCGATACTAACATTTTTAAAATATGATTTTCACTTTACAAACCCCAATTTTGGGTTTACTAAATTTTCAATCCCATTTAACAATTATTACTCATAACTTTTAAAGTTGGTAACTCATCAGTAACAAGTCCCTTCGAAAAATCAAGCATGACTAAATATTTAGAAATATGAAGATCTTAATAACGATGCCACACATAGAAAATACTATCAAGATAAAAAAAAAATTGTATTACATTATTCAACAAACTAATTTCATGTTTTTTATAATATAGTTTGAATCATTAATACCATTTAGGTGAAGCAAGAAAGGAAACAATCGATCTAACAAGTATGTGTCAATCTCATCCTCACAATTATAGCTTTTTGTAATTACATAGTTCCCTTCATCATTACAAACATGTGTTTCTTTCAAATAATATACAATCACTGTGTTACTAGCATCATAAGAATCATTTAAGATCTTCCAGGATTTATTTAAAGGTTGGTGATCTATACTTTTTCATTCCCAACTCCAACATAGCCCTTTCTTGGTATGGAATCACAATCATCTTGTGTTAGTATGAATTTAAATTTCTCATTTTGCAATTCAGTTTTTGCAAATAAATATGGCAAAAACTCATTCACATTTATTTCTTGCACAAATGTTCATACACCAGCCTCAAAATTACTAAGGCGTTGTTTAAGAAAATATTTTAACCCTAGACATTAAAAATAAACCTTTGATCTTGTAACAATGTTTGGATCTCTCGGGAATAACATGTTTTGTACTGATATTTTAAGACTAACAATACTCCATTCATATCGAATATAATCAACCATTTATCTAATATTCTTGTATATGCATGCAAAAACATACAACACAATCTCATTAGTATGCCCATTTCTACATTGCAAAATTAGGAAGCATTTTTATTACCAATATGATATGGTTTTTTCAAACATGCCATCATTTAAATAGTTATATTCATATTTTTTTCCAAAAACCAATTTTAATAAAGCAAATACAAGTTTCATGTAAATACACAAAATTGTTTTTTCCTATCACTTTCATATCGATAGTAAATGTGTTACCAGATCACAATATATAGCAATTATCTTCACTATTGTCATCTGAATTTGAATGTGTTTAACTAGTGCTTCATGTTTTGACAAGGCACAAGGTGATTCAAAATTGAACACAACATTGTTTTTACATTTCTATCTCTTTCATCCAAACCATAAAATCTCCAACTTGATGGCATTTTCAAATAGTTCTCCTCACTATTGTATTCTGAATTGTATTGACCTTCATCTATGAATAAGATGTTTGATTTTTCATAGCTATCTCCAAAATGGATAAGTACATCTTTAAACATTTTCTTGCAAAAAATGTAGTACTCCACCACCAATATAATTATACATATGGGACCAATGCATAATATGTATACATTCTTGGCAACCCCAAATAAATAAGATCATTCCATATTTCAACCATTTGAATTCACTCTTCAAGTTTCTTATTTCTATGCACTCTAAATAAGTAAACCACAGAGCAATGTCAAAATGCTCTTGTGCAATATTGATTATATCATGAGTAAACTTTCATGCATAATAATGGTAGTAGTCATGCATAAAATCAGATTGTATGTAGCCTACTCTTTTTCCAGTAAAATCCTGAACTCCAAGCAACAACCCCTCTACTCCCAATACCAACTTCTTTTGAGTTGGTGTTTGCGATGCATACAAAAACCATAACTAAAAATGTAACTACAATAAGATAATAAATAAGGCATTAAATTAAAGAAGTTATTCATAATACATAACCAAGAAAATACATATTAAGAATATATAATAAAAGTAAAATTCAACAAATAAAATATATAAACATTTAAACAAAAAATAATTAACCATAATGAACTTTCTTCACAAAAATATAATTAATGTAAATAACATTTGATTCGATAATTATATAATGTTTGAAGTTTGTTATTGATTTTTTTCAACCCTCAAAGACACGAGAAATTTTTTTGATACCAGATTTTGAATCTATTTTATTGAGACCTTGCCATAGTCCTTTTATCAAATTAGTGTCATCCTTACAAGATATATTGTAGGGATTCTTCACAATGCAATCGTATATATGCTTCACTTGTTTCTCTTCACCCTCCAAAAGAACCATATCCATGTTCCTCTCAGAGAAATATACTCCACAATATTTCCAAGTTTTTGACATATTTATCATGATAATCTTTAGTACATTTATCAACAAACCAAACAAATTTAAATTCATTCTCAATATTTTTTTCTTTGCTCCATGAAATTTCTTAAATAAATCCATCCTATCACTTCCACTTTTGGTTGACCAGATTCCAACATGGAATTTGCTTAGACATATTCTAAGAAATCTAATGCATGCGGTCGTGATTGATGCAATTTTGACTTGTCATTAAAGTATTGTCTTTGTCAAAACTTGTAAAAACTTATTTTTTCTTTGTGAATAATTTCTGACTAAATACATAATCCTCCAATTCTAATATTAGTATTGTCACATTGTTATCTGAATCTGCACGATAAAAAATATGTGTCATATATTGCATAATACAAGTTCTCTATAGTTTTTGATAGACATATGAAGAATCATTGGATTTCTTACATATCAATGATTTGCTAAGGGAAAATGGGTGACACACCATATTGGATTCAACTTCCATGATTCAAATTCCATGCCTGACTATAATATTTCATTATTTCCACAATTCTCACTTATATCGCCTTTTCCTACAAAACAATAAAAATAAACATTTTCGATTAAAATTTTACAATCTTTAAACTTTAAAGTATATTGACTCAAACATATAAAACTTGGCTTCCTCTTTGTCTCCACCATTCTTATCTTGATCTTTTGATTGTTGTTTAGTATTTTTGGAAGATTCCACATAGAGATAATCATCTTTTTTGGCATTTCCAGTCTTAATAGAATATTCTTCCGATGTAATTTTGTCTTCAACATCTATAGGTTTTTCTACATATTGAAAACAATTTTACTTTTTAAAAGATGATTAGGAAAAAGAAAAAAAAATTAAAACATCAATAGAAAATACCTTTTTGTCAAGCTAAAATTTCATAAAATGATTTCGTGTACAACTCCTGTTGAACTGTATCCAAAACCAAAACAAACACCCTATTTCTCGATCTGTTCACTGAACAAACAAATATACATCCAACATAGAATGAAAGAACCATGCCTTCAACCGATTTAAACCTTTCAGCAATGTGATTCCATAATGTTGTAACCCTTTCTTTTTCAAAACATATTTTTTGGGATCCAATATCAAATCCAACTGTGGAATATCATTAAATTGCTAATTATCATCATGACAATACATCTCCATTGGACGAATGGATACATTGTCTCCTTTCAGTCCAATTCTCTGACACTGTATAACAGAGAACCCAATGAAAGAATCTTTTCATTAATTCCTGTAAACACCAAGGAATGGGTACTCTTTAACATGTTTCTTTGATCTTTTTTTCAATTGAGAGAATGATATACTGATAAAATATAACAAATTGACATCAATTATAAAAATTATGGTACACGTTTCTACATTTGAATCAATGTAAACTAATAATTCAAGAAAAACATGTTTCATCCACTCATGAACATAGTTACTCATATCAACAATAACAAGCTCACATCAGACTTTAGGTTTAAGTAATTTGATGCTAATCAGTGTGTTGCACAATGAAAATGGAAAATAACATCGACAAACAAAGCACAACATATATTTTTCAAATTCGACTGCCACACTAATCTCCTTATGTTGAATATATAGGTCCATAATATTTGAAGAAACCATATGGAATTTAGGTTTGTTCATCATCATATCTATTTTTTCTCTTCGTCAAATATTTTGTTGGATTCTCTAAGAATAGAATAGATCGCAACTACATGAAATTATTTGCGGAATTTTTGTAAAATTCAACTAATTTACTTTTCTTTCATATACATTGCAAGAAATATAGAACTCATCATCCATAACTTTGAAGTATTCTCAAATCTTATCCCAGTAAGATCTTTCATCTGTTTACAATATTGTTCCACAGTCTCTTCTTGAGAATAATAATCATTGTTGTAGAGATCCAAATAGATCCATCCACTATTTTATTTCCTACAATATTGTGTAATTTGGCTTCATCTAGGTCATCCAATGGTCTGAAAAAAAAGAGAACCATATTGTTTTGTTTTAATTTGTACAAAATCATCTTGCATTATGTTCTTAAGTGAGCATGTGAAGGAGCCATTTTTATAAAGTTTGAATATAGACCACCATTTGTTCCACAAATCATTTGATATTAAGACAAGATTCATCTTGTCTTGAAGAATGTTCTTGGTTGAAACATCAAAAGTATCTATACATTCATTTAGAAAATTATGCAAACAAATAAAGTTGAAGAGTAAAAAAACATTATAATTAGAAATAAAATTAATAAATTTGAAATATGCCTCTAACAAAATTTAATTTATGCCTTCCATTTATTTGATCGATGTGTCCCTTTCAAAGGTGGGAAGGTTTGTTACTATAAATCCATTTCTCCCTTTATTTCATTACTTGATCAATGAAAGGAGTGTCAACAAATTCCTTCTTATAAATATTTTGATATTTGCATAATTTTGTAACGATGCCCTATGGAAAAACTTTATGAAGCAAATGAGCATTACAAAAATGGTATCTACAATGAACTGATTGACATTTGGGAGTTTGGAGTATTTTCTTTTGGTTTGATATTGTATGTTGTCCATCTAGGATATATAATTTCAAGGCATTCATCTAAATTTCATCTTCATCATGAGGATCATAAGGAAATTGTGTGACTCTGTCGTAAGACAATAAGGTAACCTCTCTAAGTGTTGTTGTAAATGTTGTGACAAGGAAACAAAAAAGTTAACCACTTCTTCCTCATTGACTTTTCGATATTGTGAATGTAGAGGCACTATTTCACATCTACTAATATCAATAAAAAAAAAAATCATTAAATATTTTCTATTTAATGTGTTCCTTTCGAATTCCTTCTTATTTATCAAATATTTTACTAGCCTTCTGCATGAGGGCCTTTGAAGCACTCCCTTTCAAAGTCTTAAAATTTTATTGACTATTATCCTTTTCTAATTCACTTATAAAATCTCGTCTAAGGAATGTTAACATATTTTCATGATGGATATTGGTGAGTTTATTCGTCATATCCATCCAATGTAATACAAAAGAGGTTTCTTTTGACAAAAACATTTTTCTTAAAATAGATAAAACACCATTTTTTAAATTGGTTTCCTTGCTTGTCCCTAACCTATTTGATCGATTGTATGATGGTAAAACCCACCGCTTTTTTTCACAAGATATAATGTAATCAAGGGAATCTTCTTTCATAATATATGGAATATAATTATAAACTAGAAGGTCAAATTGTATTAGAAAACAAGTATTTTTTCAACAACCTCCACTTGGAGATGCATTATGTCAACATTGGTCACATATGTAACCGTAACTATTCCAACATAAGAGACTTTTTCTTCATCCACCGTATTTATTCCAACATAAGAGACTTTTTCTTCATCCACCGTATTATTCAAGGTAATGACAAAAAGCACATCATCATATGAAATACATGATCATTAAAACATAATTAAACAATACATGTGTTCGAATATAATGAATTTCAAAACATCATCATAAATATTTCTGCACGGGAAATATATATATATATATATATATATATATATATATATATATATAAAAAGAAGTAAGAGAAGTCTTTAAAACATTGAAAATAATTTAAGATAGTACCAGCACAAAAGTATTGTAACTTGATGAAGACTGTCTGTGAGTCAATTTAACAATAGAAATATTATTGACAATACTACTAGCAACTCCTCTTAACTTTTCTTCATAAATTTCTTCGAACTCCCTTTTGAAACTAACTGGACTTTACTTTTATAATCATAGGATACAACTAATAGACCTAATGTATAGATCGAGTCATCAACCAATTATAACTAACCCTTCAAAAAATAGATTGAACATAAAAGAGGTGCTTAAAGACTCTATTATGACAAGACTAACTGTCTTCATCCAGAAATAATGATGTAACACGAATTTCCATTTGTCATACACTGTGAGGGAGATTGATTAATATGATCAATCATCGAACTTACTCAATCATAAATCCAAATTCCATCTATAGATGATCGTCTTTGATGTCTGTTCCAGTCTTCATAATGAGAGAAGAAATATAGTAGACACTTCGACTGATCTAGAAACACGAGCATCTTCAAAATGATATAAAAAAATGACACCTTCCATAAACACATTCTAAATCAAGACTTATCTTTTAAAATGTCATTGATAATTTAACATCTGCAAAATAAATAAATAGTGTATCATAAAAACGCCTATTTTGTAGGTTTTCTAATACTAGCAATTGACTTAAAAGAATAGGTCATTTCCAACAAAATATTTACTTGTATTATGACCGGTATATATAAACCCTATGCATGTATAATAACCTAAGGAAAACCAAAATAAATAAAAAATGAGCATTGATGAAACCTGAGCATCAAGTCTTGTGTGAAACATCAAAAAACACAAGTAAATCACTATGTACTTGATTAACTTCCTTATTTGATTGGGTAAAATTGTGTCCATCCCCAACGTTCCTAGCTCAGGTGGCAGAAGTCGAATTATACATGAACCAAGGGATAACTTGATCAATCATGTCAATGTATTCATACTTGGAAAGAAAACCAAATATCCATAGCAATAGGGATCAAACTCAAAATTCCATTATGAGGATCCATAAACAGAGAACTAATCTCGGAAGGCAAATCCAAGGATCCATACCTAGAGTGATCATACTCGTGATGAAAATATGAGTATCCATAACCAAAGGTATCAAACTCGAAACACAAATCTAAGGAGTTTGTATCTATATGGATCTATAGATAGAGAGATAAAGCTTAGAAGGAAAATGAAAGATATATTCAATTTAAAATGGGTCCAATCTAGGGAGATTGTCTTTAGAAAGGACATAAATAACTAAACTAATGTCAAAAGTGATCATAGACTCTAGGAGAGATTCATTTGAGGGAAGAACATAATTCAAAAGAGAACATATGACAAAAAATTTACTTAGACCGGAAAGGGGGATAATATTGAGGTTCACTACCTACCCCAAGTACCACAATCACTTCTCACTTGTAGTAACCTATGTGGAATCTAGGGAGAGTAACTATAGAAGCCTCTTCATGAAAAATAACTAGGTGGAATAGTCATGGGCCAATATTTCACATTGGGTGGGGATATATAGGACTTCATCCTACAGCTAAAACTTCAGCATAAAAGCATCACTCTAATTCACATTCCAACTTTACTCATGTTCCTAACATTCCACATCCACTAACTAAGTTTCAAGGGATAATATCAACACTTAAGCAATGACCTTGTGCTTGATTCTTGTATAACAGGTGCTTTCCCAAAAATATTCCTTGCTAATAAAGAGCATTATCTCTCAACTAGTAAAGTCCTATTTTTTTATGTGATATCCAATAATTTACTTTCCAATCCTACAGCCAAGGTTGTATCCGTAGACTATTGTTGATTTTTTGTACAAGGAATAACAAGTCTTTTTCATTTTAGTTAAGTTCTACTTTTGGTTGATTTTTACTTAGAGAGATGAGGAAGTAATAAAAAGATGCTGTTATCAAGTGAAAAGGTATAAAAGAGAGAATTCTTGTAAATTGAAAAAATGATTTAAACATGAAAAATATATTTCAATTCAAAAAAATTGCAGAGAGTACAGAAAATCAAGCATACCCTTTCAAACCCTAAAGCCAATGCAATTTTTCAACAAAAATATTTAAATCCAAAGCAATCAATTATTTTTAGTTCTCATGAGAGCATGCTAATGAAATCAATCTAATATTTTCATTTGAGAGGAGACATTTCATAATGCATCAAACTACCTAAGAGGTCCCTAATAGAAACAAAAGAAAATATTTTTTCCAATAATCAATTTTTATTTTTTGAAGTTTAAAACTATCCCTCAACAAAATTTAAATGGAACACCTCTCATTAAAGACGACTAGACTTCCAACCAAGGTTCAATACTTTTCAATTCTAAACAAAACGTCAAAATTAAAATAGTAATTTTGAGGCTTGTATAATTTTGGGTCACCCACAAGACTTGCTCACAAGTTGCTAAAGAGTAACATGCATTTTTCTCAGTCCTTGTTGTTAGCACTCAGAATTTCTTCCTTGGTTGTGGAAGGATAGTTCTAAGGTAACTATTTCAAACCAATATTTAGGAGGAAACCTAGCTTTTTCCTACCAAAGAGGGCGCTCTCAACAAATAAATATAATGGCTAGAGATATTTTAGAGTGATTATGCATTAAAATTGTAAAGGGCTGAAACACATAAATACCATTGGGCATGGAGTCAAAATCAAAATGTTTAAGAATCAACATAATTTTAACAATGAGAATTTTCACAAAGGCAAGCTAGTTATCATTTCACAGTCAAGTTCTTATTTGCAGGAGATAATGGAAGAAAAAGAGACAATCCATCAACATTGGGCACCGATTATAGATGAATCCAATATTAATTTTAGAGGAAAAAGTTGTGAACACTTAGATCCAATATATCAGGGCATATGTACATGAATTTTGATTTAATCAAACTCTCATCTAAGAATGAAAGAAAACATAATGGAAATAAATTTACTGGAATAACAAAACACATAAGGAGAAGGAAATTACAGACTATAAATCAACAACACAGGAATCTTTGCTCTTGAAAAATGGGTTCAACTTTGCCCGACCATCTTTATTAAAACTAGAAATGGCTCGATACAAAATGTATATTCCTTTCACGGGTTCCAACCCTGATTACATTTCTAAAATTTGTTTTTATACATAGAGAGGCTTCTTGAGGCAAAACCTAACTGTTTTACTTCTAAAAATAGTAAACTTTAAACTACTTATTACATTCCATTTCTGTCAAAATTTGCATAATTTAAAATTTCCCAAAATAACATTTGGTATCTTCTATTAATGGTTGTATCTGATGACGAAACTTTCTTTCTCGGACAGGAACCTTCACGTGTGCAAACTGTATTTCATTTTTCCATACGTCTCCACCATTTTCCACTATTATGTAAAGGGAATATCGTAATTGTTCATTTCTTTAACTAGAACTTTCATTTCCACATGATCTGCAATTGAGATTGGAGGTATTTTTGCACCTATCATCGCCAACTAGTTCAGAATTTCAAAATCATCTGAGAGTTTTTCTAGCACAATTTTTCCTGTTAGGACATGAGTAATGTCTTCAAAGTTTTCATGGTTCATCCTGATTTCAAATAACAAATTCTTATAATCAGTCTGGGAAATTAACTCATTATCTATATCCCAGAAAGAAGGAAAACCTTTTTGAATAATTTTTTCAAATGCTCTTTTGAAAGATTCCACCTGTTTCTTCATCTGCTCCGCCTTAGTCTAGAGATTCTCAACATGAAAATGGTTTCCAAGGATTCTCCTAGCCCAAGTGATAATTGTTATTTTTTATTAATGGCCATCGCCTTCAAATCATCTTCTGTCAAAGTATTTAAAAATTTAATGGTATTTTGGGTTGTGTCCTTTGTTTTTTTATCTAAAACCTCTCTCATTGTTGTGCAGCTTTGTATACTGTCTTTGGAAATTGTTTCATTTGTCTTCCTAAAATTTAAGTAAGGCATGAATTTTGAAGCCTCATTTATTATCAAGTCCCAAATTAAATGTTTTGCACCCTGCATGGGAAGCTTCCTTGTAATTTGAGACACTAACTTTTGATTTTTATCTATCAACTTTTTATTCTTATTTTCCAATTCTTTTATTTCCTCTTTTTTTTTTTTTCGAAGCCTCATTTATTATCAAGTCCCAAATTAAATGTTTTGCACCCTGCATGGGAAGCTTCCTTGTAATTTGAGACACTAACTTTTGATTTTTATCTATCAACTTTTTATTCTTATTTTCCAATTTTTTTTTTCTTTTTTTTTTTATCTGATTTTCTTCCTCTAAATTTTATCTATCAACTTTTTATTCTTATTTTCCAATTCTTTTATTTCCTCTTTTTTTTAAAAAAAATTTTGAAGCCTCATTTATTATCAAGTCCCAAATTAAATGTTTTGCACCCTGCATGGGAAGCTTCCTTGTAATTTGAGACACTAACTTTTGATTTTTATCTATCAACCTTTTATTCTTATTTTCCAATTTTTATTTTTTATTTTTTTATTTTCTTCCTCTAAATTTTGCATTTCTTCTCTCAATTCCTTAATTTCCACTTCTTTCAGACTTACTTGAGACATGGCTTGAATTAAATCCTTTGTATTTGATTCTTTGCTTCTTTGACCTGTTTCTTGCCTTTCTTGTACCATACCAGCTAGTTTTATCTTCAAATCTTCAATTCGAGTCATGAGACTCAACCTGTCCTTCTCCCAGCTAACTTATTTTTCTTCAATTTTAAGAAATTTCACTTTATAATCATCTAACTCTTGTGATAGGGATTCTTTTTCTTGTTCTAAAACAATCAACTTAGATGCTAGAATCAGTTGAGTGGCTGGAATTTTGAGCTTTTTGTTAAGAAACTGAATGGTACTTTCCTTTTAAATTAAGAGTTTCTTGCTTGCTTCTCCTTTATTTGGTTCATTATTGGTTTCCACTAAATCAATTTGCAGTTTCTTGATCTGTTGTTGATGAGTTTTATTCTCTGTCTTCTCCTGCTTTAATTGGATTTCTAATCTGTTCACTGTATTTTTCAACTTTGTAATTTTCAAAGTGGCTTTCATCAGGTCTATGTAAATGATCTCTCCAGTTTTCCTATGCAAATGGATATTATATGGAACTGGTATCTTGTTCAAATTTATCTTCATCTATGAAACTCTATCATCAGAAGATATGGCCAACTTGAAAGTGTTTTTTACAGGATCTCTAGAAGTCATTAAAGTGACCTTTGAATCTACTACATTTCTTATTTTAAGAAACAATTTGTTGCTTTTCTATGATGTAGCCTGTTTGTCTTGACCATATTTAACGTATAATTCAGCTCTAGATTGAAACTTGTCACTATCACCTGTAGCTTTCTCTTCATCAAATTTATAATCATACATTTGAACCTCTGGGCCTTGATATTTTTCTTTCTTTTTCCCTTTTCACTACCAAACATAACCAATTCATTATGTGGATATGATTTGAATTTCTTTCTTCCTTCCTGCTCTTCCACCTCCATATCAGTAGTTTCATGGAAACTTCTCTTACTGGAAATTTCAATTTTAGATGGGGTAGGTATCAAATTTAGCTGAAAATTTTGCTAGGCCAAAAGGATTGGATTGTGAACAATCTACAACTTCTGCATTAGATTCATACTACAAAATATTGGCCTTCCCAGCTAACCCTTCAACTTCTTTATGATCAAATGCCTTGCTTTTTTTTTTGCTGCCTTCTCTAGGAAATGATATGGCATGGGTCATAATCGATAGCAATGGCCTTCCTAAAATTCATTATCTCCAATTGTTTTTCTATAAATGAAAGGGAATTTCTGTTCTTGACGATGAAAGGGCCTATATCTAGAGAAAATTTCATGTTTGAAGCCTTCTTGAAAGCCAAGAAATGGTCATTTTAAACTATCAACTTTTGTCTGATGAATTCTAAGGAAAAAAATCTCAATGTCAAGAAAGATGGTAAAACCCGTGTGATCTAAAAAATTATCCAGGATCTTTATAACCAATATTTGCATGTGAATGTTTAAATGCTAAAATCCATTAAAAGGATTAAATGACCAATTTAAAGAGCATAATTGAAACACATAAAGCACATAAAAGAGATATGCAAACAAAAAAATGAAGACAAGAGTTGATAATGGAGTTCACCCTTCTTGGGATACATCTCCGGGCCGCTTCTAATGGGAAGACCGATCTTATTAAGTCTTCAAAGGTTACAAAACGAGTGTTCTGGAAACACTTCTGAATTCTAACTGTCAAATGCAGAAATAGATTGCACCACTGTTTCTGTCTCGAAATTATGAGAAAAATGAGTATAAATTTGACCATATATGCCTGAGACCCTCTCTCGCATGCAAAATGAGATCAAATTCCTGCATAAAAGGAAAAATAGCACTGATAGTATGGATTATGCCTCGAGATTTGTGCCCATTAATGGACCTAAGCCTTGGAAAACATGCCTATACTCTATCTCCGTCACTGTGCAAACTGGGTGTGACTTGAACTTCGCTTGGAATTTTGGGGCTCATTTTATAGGTTTTGGGTGCTTCAACTTTAAAACTATATTATGTTGAATCCCTTAACAAATGGTTACTTTGGCTCATTGATTAAAGCTCTTGTAAAGATGGGAGGAGGTCGTGGGTTCAACGCCGCAGACATCTCCCATATCACGATTGTTCTGCACGGATCGGTGGTTTATGTTATAATGTATTAACACATTACATTATAGTTCATCGATGGCGTTTCTTATGGTATGTGTCCACGCATTATACTTTGGTGCTATAATTTGGTATATGCGATAAGGTTTGTTATAACACTATTGCAATGTGGCAATAATTTGGCGCTATAGTGTTGAATATAGTTTGTCAGGCATGGGGTCAAGGGCTATGCCCTTGCCCCCCCCTTACAACATTGTTATACAACTTAATGAAGTTTTGTGGTAGCCTAACCAAGGTCGTGGGTTTGATTCCCAAAACTTCAAGAAACCACATTTTTCCAACCTTTGAACCATTTTTAACTATTTTTGTCGAAACTTCAACTACGGACAACTTCTTCAATCGGAGGTTGTTTCCCATGAAACGAGCGATGACGGAAAGATATCGACAAGCTCTTTACCACGGTAACCTTTGAAATTTTGTTTGAATACTTTAAACCAGATTGACAATGAGATGATCCTCCTGGATCAAACCTCCCCTCTGAGGAGATTTTGGACCACCAAAAGCATGGAATCATTATGCAATCAAGTGAAGACATGTTCGTATCACTTGTCCTGTATCACTTGTACATTCTTGGAACCTGTACATCTGACTCAACATGACAATCATCAATAGTGCACAAATATTGTTAAGTACATTAACTCCTTTTTCAACAAAATCTTCATTCAATATAGTAGGGACCAACTATATACTGTTGATCAGCAGTAATCTGATATCAACATTGAACATGTGAAAGATTTTGTACTTATATCATGCTTATTCTTTATAATAGGAACATTATCAACCCAAATAACTGTATTGTGATGCAATTACACTTCCTCTTCATGCTTAGAATTTTTTTCTTCCTTAATTTGCATAGACATAAGTGCCAAATTCTGACTTGCATTAACAATCCTTTTTAATTGTTGTGTAGTTCCCAATGATTTGCCATTTTTAAATGAATGTGAGTGTACTATGTACTCAATTCCTTCCTTAAACAAGTGATACTTATTATGTTCTCTATAGAATATTGTATTTCGATCATATAAGTATGGGATTCCCAACACAATTCCATAGATATCTAAAGGAACCACATCAAATTCAACTTCATCTACAAACTTGGATGTAATTGCAAACTTGAGATCACTTGTCTTGTTACTTGTAATCTTTTATCTTTTCATACCCAACCTAGTGGATAAGGTTTCTTGTGTGGTTTAGTTATTAATCCCAACTGCTTAAATACTTCTTCTGAAATAAGATTAGCTTGAGATCCACTATCTATGAGTGTGTCGATCTTGGTTTGCTTAGTGATTACCCTTATATGAAACAATGCATTCCTTTTTCTATCCTTAGAACTGTCGTGATATTTAGAAGTAGAAGCACATGAGGAGCCAATGTTAGAATCATTACCAACAATAGCTTTACCTTTCACACCTACGATTGATATCTTGGTTTCGTCCTTGGAATCTGATCCACTATCTTCAACGATAATCGTAGCTTTTTGCTTGCATTTCTGATCCTTAAACCACTTTGGTTTCATTTCTGGATGTAGCTTCCAGCAATGTTCTACATCATGTCCATCTCTCTGACAATGAGAACAAGAAATCTTTGTGTCCACTTTCTTCACAGTAGTAGCATGTTTTCTCTTTTATTTTTCCTTGCCTTTTTTGGATGACTGGATTCATCTCAAGAAACATCATGAACACTCTTCCCTTTGGATTCAATGTGCGTAGCTTGTACACATACCTCATCAAGATTAGTAGGATTAAACATAAGTATTGTATGACGCAAATAATGATGTAATCCACCTATGTACTTGAGAAGAATTTCTTGAGTGTAGAGAGGTATACCAAGTATTAAAGCTCTCTTCCAAAATTCTTGTGTGTACTCTTGCACACTTTGACCCTTACCTTGCCTCAGATTATGCCAATCCATCATTGCTTGTTGTATGTAACCCAATGGATAGAAATGCTTCTTTAATGCTGACTTGAATTCATGCCATGAGGATATAATGTTTTCTTTTGAGGCCAAATCCTTTTGAGTTATACTCTCCCACCATATGAGAGCGGTCCGTCCAAGTCTGAGAGAAGCTAACTAAATTTTCAAGCTATCTTCATTAAACTTTTGAATCCTACAATAGACTTCAATCTGATGGATCCAATTATCTAATGTTTCAGCATTAAGTTCTCCATTATAAATAGGTAACTCAAACTTAATATCAAGCTTTAATTGAGGCATATTGAGATCAATTTTTTGTTTAGTTGAGGCATTTAAAGAACCATCAAGAAAATATGGGGATGATGGAGTAGATTTAGGAGGTTCCTCACCACCTTCTTCTTCTTTACCTTTTGCATGAGAAGAACAACCTTGTTCGCCCTTCTACTGATATTGGTAAAGTTATTCCACCATACTTTGCATCCTCATGAAAGCTTTAATAAAATCCCCTTCAGAATTAATTGAAGAAGTCCCATCATCTCCTTTTTCCGAATCCATTCTCCTTCTTCTTGATCCAATCTCTAGATCAAACACTTCAAGCTCTCCTTCACTTCTTTGAAGCCTAGATCTTGTTAAAATAAACAAACTCACAATGCAATGGTTAAGATACTCTGATACCAAACTTGATCTGAAAATTATCCAGGATCTTTATAACCAATATTTGCATGTGAATGTTTAAATGCTAAAATCCATTAAAAGGATTAAATGACCAATTTAAAGAGCATAACTAGAGCACATAAAGCACATAAAAGAGATACGCAAACCAGAAAATGAAGACAAGAGATGATAACGGAGTTCACCCTTATTGGGCTACGTCTTTGGGCCACTTCCAATGGGAAGGCCGATCTTATTAAGTCTTCAAAGGTTACAAAATGAGTGTTATAGAAACACTTCTGAATTCTAGATGTCAAATGCAGAAACAGACTACACCACTGTGTCTGTCTCAAAATTCTGAGAAAAATGAGTATAAAGTTGACCATATATGCCTGATACCTCCTCTGACATGCAAAATGAGATCAACTTCTTGCATAAAAGACAAAATAGCACTGACAGTATGGATTCTGCCTCGGGTTCAATGCCCATTAATGGCCTTCGCACCTTGGAAAATGTGCTTGTGACTGCGTGTGACTTGAACCACAAACTTGACCTTTGCTTGGAATTTCGGGGCTCGTTTTATAGGTTATGGGTGCTTCAACTTTAAAACTATATTATGTCGAATTCTTAAACAAGCGGTTTCTTTGGAGAATTGGTTAAATCTCTTTTAAAGATAGGAGGAGGTCGTGGGTTCAAACCCGTGGACCCCTCCCATATCACGCTTTTTTTGCACAGATCAATGGTTTATTTTATAATGTATTAACACGTTACATTATAGTTCAACGGTGGCATTTCTTATGGTATGTGGTTATAACATATGTGATATGATATGGTCCATGCATTATAATTTGGTATATGCAATAAGGTTTGTTATAACACTATTGCAATGTGGCAATAGCTAGGTGCTATAGTGTTTAATATAGTTTGTCATATGGTTTGTTATAATGGTTTCAACATATAGTTATAATATAGTGGGGCCTCGGTGTTGGCATGGGGTCAAGGGTTATGCCCTTCCCTCCCCCTATTTTTACAACATTGTTATACAACCTAATGAAGTTTTATGTTGGCCTAAACAAGGTCTTGGGTTCGATTCCCAAAACTTCAACAAATCACATTTTCCCAACCTTTGAACCATTTAACCACTTTTAACCATTTTTCTCGAAAATTCAACTGCGGACAACTTCTTCATCTAGAGGCCGCTTCGCACGAAACAAGCATTGACGGAAAGATATTGACGAGCTATATACCACAGTAACCTTTGAACTATTGTTTGATGACTTTAAACCTGATCGACGATGAGATGATCCTCCTAGATCACCATGGCTCCTTCACAAAACCATAAAGCCTAATCATTGTGTGTTATTTCAACAAAAACTAGTCACCAACTGCTTTATCTAGACTCAGTTGCATTAGGATTTTCATCTCTGGTAATACTCTTGGTAAATTTTCTTCAAAAATCAGCCTATATACTTATGATAATATGATATTCATGAAGTTAAACATATTGTTCTCTATTGTAGCTGAAAAAACTACCTATGGGAAATGTAAGCTCTCTTCACTGGACAATAAAAAAAATTTCATCAAGTATGTTTGAAATCTGAAATGTCTGGTACTGTGGAAATTCACTAACTGAGAGTGAATACTCTTAGCTAAGATTTCATCAAATTTAAGGCAAGGAATTTGATTGTAATATGTCTCTGGGATACTGGAACTCAATCTAAAAATTAAACTTAACTGAACTTCAGTGATCATTGAATCACTATAAAACCCTAAAAACTGAGAAATCAAAGACAAGACTAGTTGAGAATCTTCATCGAAAAAGGTAATGTCCAGTGGGTAAGGAGTATTATCAATTGAAATGTCTAGTCTTAGACAATTTTACAGGAAATCTTGTGTGGATTCAGGGAATGATTGTCTCTAGTAGCTGACTAGGCGAAGTCTTCTTGGTGACAAGAGAAAGGCAAAGGTATTTCTAAATATTTCCTAATAGTTGATGAACTGATAGGGAAAAGGATGTTTTTTCTAAATGAATTCATGACTACTTTTTTGGCTTGAGAATAGTTCGTCGCATAGCAATAAACAAAATCTGGAAACCCTAGGGTTTGTTCAGGGAAAAAATATATTAAATTAGATTTATAAACATTCTATACGTCTAAAACCTGTTTCTGCAAACCATCCGAACTTGCTTTTAATCTCTGAAACTAGAATTTTAATCATGACAGAGTCGTAAATATCACCATCGCTATCTTCCAAGACCTCTTCTATTCTTACAAATTCAACATTCTGAGCTACTATTTCACTAGAGACTTCCATCATATAGAACCTTCTAAACTGCTTGCATGGGATTTGAAGGACCTACCTGGAAACTGACATGTCGAAAATGTACCTTCTGTCGTCTTACCATTGCACGCACACATCCCAACCACCAGATGCTCAAATGACAAATTTTAACCCTTCCACATGATTTGGGTTTTTTATACCCTGAAGGTGGTTTCGCAGCGTCGATAACTGGCTTTCCTTACCACCCCCCCGAATTGCAAAATGATATAGTAATGACACGTGGAGGGCGGTATGGTATTTCACAACCGCCAAGGGTCTCATTCCGACGTGCATGTTGGCAGCATGGAATGAATGTGAACTGTTGATCTTCCCATGTCCCGATCAACTATCCATTGATCTCGCTTCCTTTTTAACGTCACTTCAATGGTCATTTCGACGACCTTTACTTGTGTTATACACCTCGCTTCTCTTTCCAGTGAAACTCTATCTCTGTCGTTGATCTTTTCTCATGCAATCTAGACCATCATTTCTTTTACATGATATTCCAAATCCGCTTCATCAACCCTTTTAGCTCCCTTTTAACTTTATCCAATGGTCACATGGTACATTTTCTTCAAGATTGGGCGCTTTCCTCACAAAGTTTGGGTTATACCAAACAAAATTTTTATTAACCATCTCCATCAACTTTAACAATACCGTTTCAACAATTGGATCCAACTTGGGATGCTATCCTCCCAGTGAGGTAGCAAAGAACTTCGTAGCCCAGTTCCTTATTCATGTTTATTTTTTCAATATCTGTTTTTAACCTTTTTGTATATGCAAAAATTCGTTTGAAAATCAAAATCATATATACAATCTATGTACAGAATTACCTTTCTTTTCCTTGCTTAAGAAAGAGAATGTTTGATGAATCTTCCATTCATTGGACTTCCTGCAATAAATTCTCCATTTTGGTCCTGTAGAATGAAAGAATTATCTCCCTGGTAGGCAGTGATCGCATATGGGCCCTTCCATAAATGCTCAAATTTTCATGTTTGTCTTCATTTCTAGCATCCCATTTCAAAACTAAATCATTACTGTGGAAATTTCTTTCCTTTATCTTCCTGTCAAATGTCTTTTTCATTTTTTCCTGATGTATTTGAGTTTTGTCATATGCCTTTTCTCTCATTTGGTGCAACTCTATTATCTGATTTAACCTCCTATGCATATGGTTTTGCTCTTATGCAACCCTCTGTAGTAAATTCATGAGTGGAAAACCTAATGAGATGGGAACAATTACTTTTGTTCCATGAACCAACTGAAATGGTGATGTACCAATAGCTCTTTTTGTGCTAATCCTATCTTCCCATAATGCATATTTAAGTTTGGTATGCCATGCTCTTTTGTTTTCCTCTAGCAGCTTCTTTATAATCCGCCCCATACTTTTATTTGAAGATTCCGCCAATCCATTACCCTAAGGATAGTAGGCAATTGAATGGTTCAAATGAGTATGATATTTGTAAAAAAAATTAATCATCTTCTTAGATCTAAAAGCCTGTGCATTGTCTGTCACTATTATCCTAGGACATCCAAACCTTGAAAGAATATTCTCCTCTAAGAAATTAATAATCATTGTGTTTATGGCACTCCTGGTTGGTATGGCTTCGATCCATTTTGTGAAATAATTTGTTGCAGTCAAAATCCATTTGTGTTGACCAGAAGAATTCAGATTAATTTCTCCAATAAATTCCAATACCCACTGTTGAAAAGGTGCTTCAACTGAAATTGGCTTTAAAGGTAGAGGAAAAATTCTCCTCTTTCCATAAAAAATTTGACACTCATGACAAATTGAAATCTCTTTAAACACATCAAAAAAATATTTGGCCTCTAAAAACTCTTCTCTCATAATTTTATTGATTGTTGCTTTCCATGAATGATGTCCTCCACATACCTGTTGATGAAACTCTTTCATGATGTGTTGTGCTTCATCCTCAAGTAAATAATTCAACAAAATCCCTCTTGGATCTTTCCAATACAAATATTCGTTTAAGATGCAAAATTTTGCTTCTTTTAATTTTACAGATCTTGATCTAGTTTTTCTCAACTCAGGAGGTGCCTGTAGATTCTGTAAAACATAAACAATATCACTGTACCAAGGAGATAGAGAAAAATATTTAATCACTAGCAAATCTAGGACTGTTTCAATTGAAAGATCATAAATAAAGTTCATATCCAGAGAATCATAATTAGTTTCTTCCATCAGCTTTTCCAAACCTTGCCCTTTAATCAGTTTTGTAGGTTTTATTTCCGGATCATATTCCAACAATATTGCAATCCACTTGGATCTCTTCCCTTCAGGTTTTGGTTGGGTAAGAATATCTTTAACAACAGTAGTTGGAACATAAGAAATTATGTGTGAATGCAATATGTAAACTCTGAAATATTTCAAAGACTTGATCAATGCATAATCTTGTTTCTCCATTATATCATACTTCAATTCTCCATCTCTCAAAATCTTACTGAAAAAAGCAATAGGTTGTTCCATATTCTCCTAATTTTTCTGGAATAATACACCAGCTATGGTATGTTGTGAAGCAAAGGAAAATATAATGAATTCATTTGAAAAATATGGACTAATTAAAACAAGAGCTTATGTGAGAGCTTTTTTTATATCTGTGAAAGATTTGTTATCTTCTATAGTCCATTTGATATCATTTTTCTTCTTTAGCATGTTTCTAATATTCCTCAAAAATTTTGCGAAGCTTGGAACAAACCTTCTCAAAAAATTCACTCTCCCAATGAAAGATTGAATTTCCTTCTTACATCTTGGTACCCCAATCTTTTGAATGGTTGTCACTCTTTCAGGATCAATTTTAATACCATCTTTTGATATAATATGTCCTAACAAGTTTCCTTCTTTCATGGAAAAATTAGATTTTTTAGGATTTAAGGATATACCAAATTTTCTACACTTCAAAAATACTTTCTCCAAATGCTTCAAGTGATATGCATTTGATTTTAAATCAAATGTAAAATCATCCATATATACCACTACAAATTTGTCCTTTTTTCAGCAAATGCAATGTCCATGGCTCTTTGAAATGTTGCTCCTGCATTCATCAATCCAAATGGAATTTTGGCATACATGAAATTTCCCCAAGGTGTTGTAAACGTTGTTTTATCTTGATCTTCTGGAAGAACTTTGATCTGATTATACCTTGAAAAACCATCCAACATTGATATCCTTTCTGCTCCTACAACCTTTTGCAAAATATGATCCATCTTAGGTAAAGGATAATTATCTTTCAGAGATACCTTGTTTAAATTTATGAAATCTACACAAAGTCTTATTTCTCCATTATTTTTCCTCACATGAACAATATTTGCTACCCATCTTGAAAATATAAGAGACACAATAATATTGGCATCAAATATCTTTTTAACTTCCTTTTCAATCACTGGTAGCAGCAAAGGATTTATTCTTCTGAGTTTCTGTTTAAAAGGCTTTTCATTTGGTTTGATGGGAATTGTATGCTAAATAATGGAAGTATCATATTCTTTCAAATCTTCATAACTCCATGCAAATACATATGAAAATTCCTTCATCATCTCAACATACTTTCTTTCTTCTTCCGGTGGAAAATTCCTTGAAATTTTCACTATTTTAGGTTTTTCTTCTATCTCGATATTTCAATCTTTAATCTCACCTTCATGAGGTACCACTTTTGTATTTTTGGCTACATAATTTCTATCAAACAACTTTTCCAAAGGTATAAGACCCTTTGGAATGACATTGTTTTTTAGTTGAATAATTTATTTTCCTCCAATTTCATTTTTTAGCTTCAAGCTTGTTCTTCTGAAAAATCTTCATTATTAACAACTTCCTTCATATTCCGCTCTTAATTATCAATAATTGTATTGGAAAACTCATCTGACATATCTAACAATATTTTCATTTGCAAATCATCTTCAAAAACTTTCCAATATTTTTAATTATCAGGGATTGAAGGCATGTTCACAATTTCAATCTCATATTTCTTGTTTGAAAAACTAGGAACTTTAAAAGCTCCAGCAGTAGTACCCAAGGAATCTGCTACTGAATTTTTTATTCTAGCTATCACCACCATCTTGTGTTCATAAAAAAATTTCCCAAGAAAATCCCAAACTTCATTCATGTATGCCCTCATCCTTGGATGTTTAGTTTGAAAACTATCATTCACCTAATTATTCACCAATTCAGAATCTCCATATACACCAATTCACTTTGCTTTCAAATATTGTAACACATTGAGTCCCAAAATCAAAGATTCATATTATGCAACATTATTTGTACATTCAAAGTTCAACTTAAAGGAATAACCCAAGAATTCTCGATCTCTAGATATTATCCACACACCTGCACCAACACATTCTCTACTTATTGACCCATCAAAATGCATAGTCCAAATCCCTTCAGCTCTTTGTTTCTGCTTAAGGATTTCTTGTTCTATAACCAACTTTATTTTCTTCTTTTTGTTTGTCAAAATTTGTTTCTTCTTCAAAATGAAAATCATTGTAAAAAATAGAATACCCTAAATCAATATCTACTGCATAAATTGGATGATTATCTAGTTCATCTTTACTGCTTACCACATATGGAAGTCTCTTCTCTCTGTATAACCTCCTGTGTTCACAAAAAACTGGAATTGTAGCGAAAGACATATCCATCTGTAAGGTTCCTCTGAGTTTTGAAGCCCAAGACTTAGATAACAACATACCAAATTTTGGAGGAATATATGCAACAACTACTTCCATGATAAGAATTTTAGCTGGAATTTTACTGAGGGTAACCACCAAGTCTTTGATTAATCCCAAACATCTGACCTTTCTTGAATCAAAAGAAAAAAAATATTTGTAAGGTCTTGTGAATTCCAAACCTGTAATGCCCGCCTTGGTACCTTAACTGTTTAGAATAACGAGGTACTAGTTTTGAAATGAACAGGCTAAGTAAAACATGAACCATTTGAATTTACTTTGAAATTTTTTGAACGAAAGTTATAGAAACTATTACTTTACTTAATAAATGAATGCTCGACTGATTGAGATAGAATGACTAAATGTTACATATACTCGACTGACTACGATAGAACGGCTGAATGTTAGATATGCTCGACTGATTTAGATAGAATGACTAAATGTTAGATATCCTCGACTGATTGAGATAGAATGATTGAATGTTGAATATATGCTCGACCGACTGAGATATTATGATGGATGATGAAATATTTCATAGTGCAGCGCTACTAATGTGCACTTGAGTGTGTATGTGTGCAGTGGCAAGTAATATGATTTACCGACTGACCCACAATGGAATTATAGGGGTCGTAAGAATAGAAAGAACACATAGGGGTACGATGACTGACTGTCGACCCTGGATTATCAATCCATGCACGGGTGAAGCCGTTTCAGCTCACCCGGGGAAGCGTATGCCGTACGGGAAAGGCCATAATGATTTGGTCGTGTACGATGAGTTGAGGGGCGCGCAATAAGGAGAGACTTATCCCTCAACATCCCTTAGTATCCAAGGAGCGTGGTTGATAGATCGGGGTAACAGTTCCCGGTCGCTACGCAGTACTCCCCATAAGAAGGAAGAAATGAAACTGTCAGAAGGGCCCGCCGAAGAGGTACCTAGACAAGAATGAGAGGAAGAAAATTAATCAACGGTATAAATGAAAATTTCACATAAGATTTAAGAAATACTTTATTTCATTTTGTTCTATTTTATTAATTTGAATAATTCTATTCAAGATTTTAATTAATTGACTTCATTCTTTTGAAAAATAATTGAAATAGGTCATTAATAAAGGAATTGTTTTTCTTTTATTATTATTCAAGATTTTACTTTAATTAATTTTATTATTCATTTAAATTATTTTATAAAGAGGAAATTTAAAATAGATTATACTTTTAGTAAAAGGAATCATCTTTTAATTCAATCTTAATATTAGGAAAAGAAAGAAAAGTAGAAAGCAATAAGTCCAACTAAAAGATTGTTAAGTAAACTAAATGAGAACCAAAAGAGAAGTAGAACTCTTCTACACCTAACTCCCACTGATCTAGGGATTTAGGTGCATATTAAAGACATTAAAAAGACACATGTATTTGAGAATATTGGAAATCAAAAATATTAAATTAAATTAAATATGTGCATGGACAGACACATGGTACACATGATTTTACTATATAATGAGGGAGGAGAAGGAGAGAAAGACATATCTTGCTCCCTAATGTTGGATGGTCATCATAATCTCGGATGATGTTATGATCCTTGGAGTTGGGATTAGCCGGAACGGGGATTGGGAGATCCTTTTGGGAGGCTAGTGTGTGTGTTCTTACGACCCCTTTAGCTCGGGGGTTCAGGGTGAAGAAGAATAACCCCGATAAGGTAGGGAGGTCAACCGAGGGGTCACTCGGTACTTCGTCAGGAGATTGGATTGGATCGTACAGAAACCACTTCGAGGACTCCATCGATTCGCTGGACCAACCGTCGAAAACAGGTTTGAAGTATTGTTATTTTATTTATTTTGCTAAATATTTTTGAGAATGAATAAATTGAGTATATAGTTTTATATATTGACATTCATGTACTACAATAAATACAATTAGATCTATGGCTTTTATATCTTCTTCTGAAAAATCATATTGGAAGTATTTTTGGGGAACCCAAAATGGGGGTCCCTACATTTGGTATCAGAGCCAGTCGAGCCTCGAGGGCACTGGACTCATATTCTATAGGGGTTTATGGTATATTCATCGAAGCTGGATGGATTGGACAATTGAATCGAGTGCTACTACAACGATCTACTTCATCTTGGACTCGACAAGCGAATCAGGTTCGATGGATTTTTAATATTGTTCAGTATTTGAGATAGACATCGTACTTTAAAACTCTGTTTTAGAAGTATTTATATTTTCAGACTTTTGGGAATGTGTTGAGGCAAACTGACCTCCTATTGTAGAATTATGGTAGATCTATCTTTCTGCAATTGTAACTCTACTTTTAAATGATTATGTGATTCAATTTTTGTGTTTAAATTAAATATAGAACCACCGTGAAATCAACAGCCTACGAATTGACCCATACTGAAAGGTTGTAACTCTGTTTTTTTTTTTTTTTTTGGGATCCGATTTCTGTATACTCGATAGGAAGTAAGTTTAAGAGTCTACTGTAATTTGTTTACATTCTGGAATTGGGACATATTTTAACCTATGAAATATTATCATATGCAGATCGAAAGTAAAGGACTCTGTTTGCAAACTTACTAGTGAGTTTGATTTCGTCTTCAGGTCTCATAAACTAGGTCGATCCAGTTTTATTTTATTTTATACTTTGTTTTAGTTGTATATGTTATAGATCGTTGTTTATATATACTCAAAATTATGATCAATCCCTTATCACCACCTTAATTTTGAATCTCTATCAAAACATAAAGTCTGATCTATGCATAAAGGGAATAATCTCTGTGGGAGTTTTAAATTAAAAATTGATTGCTGAGATGATATTTTTTTGAGGTCCCAACCTCTTTTCTTTTCTGCAGACTATGTTTTAAATTTAGTTGTTGAATCCATTTTCCAATTTACTGATCTACGACTCTGTGTGACCATTTTCAAGAATGAATCGCTCAAAATCACCCTTTTGAATCCTCTGTGTATCTAAATTTAATTAATAAATCCATTATGATTGTTTTTTATCTAACAGTATACGGTTCCAACGTCTATATGGAATCAGATCGGAACCCTTCAAATGTTGAGAGCGATCCATCCGTCCTCGGAATGCTAAATAATTTTAACCTCTGTTTTAACCATATTCAATGAGACCCAGTGAGATAGAATCATGTTCTTCCTTTTAGTTCAGTAATCTCAAAATTTATTTTAAATTGTTGTGGCTCGGTTTAAACCATGTCATTGTAGCACCCCTGTGATCTGAGATCATTAGATTTTATGTGTATTCAATTCGTAGATGAATGGCGCCCTCCAGAGTTCTGCATTGTGATATGTAGCAATTACTTTCTAAATCGCTGTGGATCCCTTTCTCGAATCACTATCAAGGTATCGAATCTCTATTATTGTTGATGCCGATCTGGGTGATCCCCTGCATAAATCTACAATCTGAAATTCGACAAGTAGTTAATGTTTATATACTGTCCTAATTTATGAATCTTGTTATTGCTTAATGTCAATTGGGTTGATCCTATTTCTATGTATGTAAACGACCAATAGCCCTTGAAATCGCCTTGCACTGCGAGACGGTAATTACTTAACTTAATCTGAGTTGATCCAAAAATTGAGGCTTTCAGAATTTTGATGAGGATTGAACTTCGATCTCTATAGTCTCTGTGTGTGACTAACTCGAATGTTTGATGGCGATTACAACTTGTTTATGGTTTTGATTTTGAATTTTAGAAAGATCTAAATTTCCACTTCAAATGGCGATTTCAAACTGTGTTAAAATTGATGTCCAAAATTCATTGTATGATTTTATTTTGGACTTAAAAGAAATATCTGTATGTGTATGTCTAATTGGAGAATTGGACAACGTTTCCAGAATTCCTGGTATGATCGGCATTTCTTTTGTTTTGTGGGTTTGTGAAAGAATAGTTCGGTAGGATTTCAAACACATGAAATCGCTGCCTCCTTTACTTATTTTATAACTTATGTGGGCAGGTTTGGGAACCCGATATATTATATATGTATTGGTATTTTCATGTTTAGATGATATATTAGATTGTGTAATGTTAATAGGATTTTATTTGAAGAATATGTGTATCCTGTCATATTGAATACCCTCACCTGCAATAATGTCTTATTGATCATTGGAGATACAGTGTTATATTTGTATCCATTGCCTATGAGATTGGGGATACAAAATAATAGGAGATGCACTAGATGGGAGAGGTTTTTGGATGTGTGTGTGTTACACGTTTAAGAGTGGAAATCCATGTAGATGAAAATATGCATAATCAATTATGGTACACATAAAGGGAAGGCTTCAACCGGGATCGTTGTATATGGGATGGGGCGAATTCGATATTGCTCACACTTGTGCTTTCGGGTCAGAGTAGTGCTTTTATCATCTCTGATGGAATCAGGCTTGATCTATGTATCTGCTTGAAGTGTAAGCGCAAGACTAAAATCTGTCTCTCTTTTATTTCTCTGAATTTATATTTTTTATATGCCCATAGCAGAGAAGCGATCACTTCTGAGAAGACATCCCGAGCATGGTCCTTAGATTTTAGCTATGTCTTTTACATTTTTCATAGATCGGTGATAACTTGTGTAAGCGTATGATCGCCAGAGATTGCTCTGTCACATTCATTGTTTTATTTTATTTTATTTCCGGTAACCATTGTAAGCGTGTGATCACCGATTTAATTGCTCTGTTACATACATTTTTAGAGATTTGTGTGTAACCTGTAAGTGTAAACTCCGAACGTGATCTCTGGATTATCATTAAACTTGTTTGTTTTGATATATATGCATTTTGGGATGGGATTGAAGTCGGTCTATTTTAAATTCACCCTTTTCCAGCACTGTTACACGAGAATAGCGGCAGATCGATGGCCTTTATGGATCAAGTATTTTAACCTCTACTCCTGTCGATATATTCTGGTATTAGTATAGGATTTTTAACGTTGATAGGCATACCTAATAGATCTAGTTAGATAGAGAGGAAACAAGATCTAAATACTACTAAGAGCATGGTATGTTGCAGCACCTGTTTTAGGCATTGTATTGTTTTTACGGATCCTTATGGGTCGATCCCCTCTAGCGTTTTAATTGTTTATAAAATGTTAGTACATGTACTGGTAGGAGTGGGAGGGTTATTTCAATGAGAGCGATCTCCTAGCTAGGCAATTGATAAGTTCCTTGCTGTAGGATTTTTGTGATCAGCATGAACGCTAGGAAACTCAACTGTTATGTTTTCAAACTTGTAGTACAGCTCCGAGATTGATTGTATTGTAGATCAATGTTGAGTTTTCCAAGTGGAAGCATAGAGCTGTAGATATTTAATTCTATGTTTTGCTTCACGATCTATACTGTGGATTGAAATATTATTTTTCTGCTTGAGCGTAAATATTTGGGATAATGATCCCTCGGTTAAATATTATCATTATGTTATATTTGTCAGATACTGTCAATTGATTACTGCTTAAAGATTTGGGGATAAAGAGCCCTGCGTTATGCATTACATATAGTATAAATTACATGCTATCTGATTGGTGAAGATTTAGGTATTTTGACCCCTATATATTTCATTATTAGTGTATATACAGAAATTGTTATACATGCTGGAATAGTGTGTGATAAATCAGGGCATCGATCCCTTCTTGTGTCCATGGTTATGGTTATACACTGTATGATAAAAATAGTGTAGATGCCAGCGTAGATCCCTGTTTAGTTCTGTTCAGTTTATTTAACCCTGAAATAGGTTTGGTGGTATTAGAGTAAGATTTATGGTATTGAAATTTTATGTTGGGAGAATGTCTCTAGTTTTACTTCTTTTATACATTGAAATTTAATATATAAGCGTTATAGATTGCGTAAGTAAAAAAATGAAACCCTTAGTGCAAATGAATATAGTTTTGGAAGAAAGAAGTAGCTCCATCACCTTAGTAGGGTGGGTGTGAGTTTAAAGATGGGTCTTTAGACTTATGAGATAAGTAGGAAAGGAAGTCCTCGATGTAAGATTTTATTCCTTTGGATGATAGAATACTCGTCATCTCGACAAGGAATTAGATTGTTGAGAAGAGTTTGGATAACCGACCTTTGTAATAATTCTCTAGTATGAGAAATCCTTGATGAATAACAAATGTCTACATACTTATGATTGTTTCAAAGATGTTGTCTCTCGGAGATGCTTGAGAAAATGGAATTTGTATAAGAAACAATTGTGTTGCAGTTGTAACCTCTTTTATGAATAAAGTATGATGTGACATTTGGTGGACGTAGCCCATAGAGTTGGGTGAACCACGTACATATGGTCTCCGTCTTATGTGTACTTCATGTGATGCTTATGATGGCTTTGTTCTTGTTAATGTATAAATATATTTTGATGAGTGAATTATTCATGGTTATGTATCTTGTTCATGTAATAAGAGATATAGGTATATTTATTGTTTTAGGCACAATTATGTTATCAGTAATGGGTAAGAAATTCATAGAGATGTTTAAGTTAAAAGACTGCATTAATTTTGGATATGAGGTAATATGTTGTGTAATTATTAGGCATGTTTATGTTGGGTCAATTCATTATCATTAGAATTTTATTATGAGGATAGGATATTGAAGTTGTAGGAAAATTGACTAAACCCTTCACATAAACAAGCAAGGTCAGTAAGGGTATTGATTGAAGGGAATGGAAAAATGATATCACGAACTTCTTATTATTAAATCATTATTTTTATGAATGGAAGGATGGTGGACCTTGGTCATTGGCATAAATTATTTTCATTTCGAAATCTTTATTATGAGAATATTTCGTTTAAAATCCACTGAAATACTGACTCAGTTATTAGGGTATGTTACATAAAAAAAAAAAGAGCTGCAGTTTTTACTTCTTCATCCTTGGCAAGAATATTTCCATCTTCTCGAACAGGTTAGAATTATTCTTCACTAATTTTGCTAGTATAAAAGTTTGAATGATAATCAAGGTTCATATACTTATATAAGGGGTCCTGCGTCAAGAATTTTATCGATTGGTTGTAAATGCTTATTTCTGAAATCAAGGCGATGCCTTCGCAGGTATGCACTACTAGTTTGTAATCGTGCTTTGAAATGTGAAAAGAGAGAAGTTAAACTTACTTGAATTATAGAATCATAACTGTGCTTAAGATTAGGAAGAGAAGAAAACCTTATATGACTTTGTTTATAAAAATCTGAGATTATACTTTTAGCTATACTAAGTAAATGGAACTCTAGTATTTAATTATACTTTGGATTATAAGAAGAGAGAGGTTGCATGTAAGATTAGTTTAGTAATAGTTCAGGAATGTACTGAAGAACAGAATTGAGAAGGGTAAATTCTTATTTTGAAATTCGGACATTGTTTTGAACATGTGATAGTTATACGTAATTATAGAAAAGGGAGAAGTTGGAATTGAATATTTGATCTCTTATGTTGAAATATGTTAGTGTTTTCAGTATTTTCGTAAATGATATAATTATAGTTTTGTTGAGTTGAAAGGATTTGTTGTAGACGATTTCAATCCCGGTTACAACTAGTGAGTTGAGAGAGACCTGTTGTGGGGATTACTACACTATGAAAGGTACGATTTAGTTATATTACCAATTAGGCGGCTTATACTTATATGAGGGTAGTAAAGAAGAAATGAAATTTTATTATCAATTGTGGATATATTGAAGAAATGAATGTGAAAAGGAAGTGAAAACTCACCGTGGAAGCACATGAGACTTAACTTCGGGACGAAGTTTTAATAAGAGGGGGTGTATGTAATTCCCACCTCAGTACCTTAACTATTTAGAATAACGAGGTACTAGTTTTGAAATTAACCGGATAAGTAAAACACAAACCATTTGAATTTACTTTGAAAATGCTTGAACGACAGTTATAGAAACTATTACTTTACTTAATAAATGAATGCTCGACTGATTGAGATAGAATGACTGAATGTTACATATGCTCGACTGACTGAGATAGAACGACTGAATGTTAGATATGCTTGACTGATTGACATAGAATGACTAAATGTTAGATATGCCCGACTGATTGAGATAGAATGACTAAATGTTAGATATGCTCGACTGATTGAGATAGAATGACTGAATGTTGAATATATGCTCGACTGACTGAGATATTATGATGGATGATAAAATATTTCATAGTGCAGCGCTACTAATGTGCACTTGAGTGTGTGTGTGTGCAATGGTAGGTAAGATGATTTACCGACTGACCCACAATGGAATTATAGAAGTCATAAGAACGGAAAGAACATATAGG
Organism: Larix kaempferi; assembly: GCA_027924585.1. NCBI lineage: Eukaryota > Viridiplantae > Streptophyta > Pinopsida > Pinales > Pinaceae > Larix > Larix kaempferi. The sequence continues at coordinate 10,507,374 of BSBM01000742.1, forward strand.
GGTACAACGACTGACTGTTGACCTTGCATTAGAAATCCACACATGGGTGAAGCCGTTTTAGCTCACACGGGGAAGCGTATGCCGTACGGGAAAGGCCATATTTGGTCGTGTACGATGAGTTAAGGGGCGCGCAATAAAGAGAGCCTTATCCCTCAACATCCCTTAGTCTCCAAGGAGCGTAGTTGAGAGATCGCAGTAACGGTTCCCGGTCGCTACACAGTACTCCCCATAAGAAGGAAGAAATGAAACTGTAAGAAGGGCCCGCCGAAGAGGTACCTAGACAAGAACGAGAGGAAGAAAATTAATCAATGGTATAAATGAAAATTTCACATAAGATTTAAGAAATACTTTATTTCATTTTGTTCTATTTTATTAATTTGAATAATTCTATTCAAGATTTCAATTAATTGACTTCATTATTTTGAGAAATAATTGAAATAGGTCATTAATAAAAGAATTGTTTTTCTTTTATTATTATTCAAGATTTTACTTTAATTAATTTTATTATTCATTTAAATTATTTTATAAAGAGGAAATTTAAAATAGATTATACTTTAAGTAAAAGGAATCATCTTTTAATTCAATCTTAATATTAGGAAAAGAAAGAAAAGTAGAAAGCAATAAGTCCAACTAGAAGATTGTTAAGTAAACTAAATGAGAACCAAAAGAGAAGTAGAACTCTTCTAGACCTAAATCCCACTGATCTAGGGATTTAGGTGCACATTAAAGACATTACGAAGACACGTGTATTTGAGAATATTGAAAATTAAAAATATTAAATTAAATTAAATATGTGCATGGACAGACACATGGCACACAGGATTTTATTATATAATGAAGGAGGATAAGGAGAGAAAGACATCTCTTGCTCCCTAATCCTGGATGGTCATCATAATCTCGGATTATGTTATGATCCTTGGAGTTGGGATTAGCTGGAACGGGGATTGGGAGATCCTTTCGGGAGGCTAGCGTGTGTGTTTTTACGACCCCTTCAGCTCGGGGGTTCAGGGTGAAGAAGAATAACCCAGATACGGTAGGGAGGTCAACTGAGGTGTCACTCGGTACTTCATCAGGAGATTGGATTGGATCGTGCGGAAATCACTTCGAGGACTCCATCGATTCGCTGGACCAACCGTCGAAAACAGGTTTGAAGTATTGTTATTTTATTTATTTTTCTAAATCTTTTTTAGAATGAATAAATTGAGTATATAGTTTTATATATTGACATTCATGTACTACAATAGATACAATTAGATATGTGGCTTTTATATCTTCTTCTGAAAAATCGTATTGGAAGTATTTTTGGGGAACCCGAAATGGGGGTCCCTACAAAACCCAAACTATCTACCACAACCTTTGGCATTAAATTATGTGAATCTCTTGAATCAAGCATGGCATTACGAAGAATCATATCATGGATATTCAAACTCACATAGAAATGTGGAACATCTTCCGAAATACTATATTCTATTTTGGAACCAAAAATAATAGTTGGAGCATCATCATTTAGTTCTAATGTATCAGGTTCCATTTGTTCTTCACTTCTAACCATCTTTGCAATCTACTCTTTGTACTCAATATTTTTTTTAATAATTCATTAAAAGGGATGGTAATTTTAATCTTTGAAATCTCAGTTTGCAAATTGAAAGAAGTGCTTGTTTTATCATTTTCTTTGATTAAATTTATTTTAATTTATGGAAATTTTTTCACCATATACTCCTTTTGTTTTTCTTTCTTATGCTAGGCTAGTTGAAGGTTGATCAATATGACCTTTTCCTTTATTCACAACTGCATCTTTGTTTCTGAGGTTGATTTTTCTCTGAAGATCATTCATAGCGTTATGATATCCAATTTGATATTGCTCTGTTTCTAATTCAAAAGTATTACACTACCCTTATTGAGAAAACATGTCATGTTCCATTTTAGTCAAATAAACTTCAGATTCATGATCATAAAAATGATGTATCTCACTTTCCACGGGTCCAATTTCTTCCTCCTCATCAACAAAATTTTCAGGAAATGGGGGTCTAACTTGTTGATATTCTGCATTTCTCTGAATTCTTTGATCTCTTTGTCTTACCTGTGGAGGAATTGGTCTTCTGAAATTTGGATTTCTAATTTATGGGTCTTGTCGATCCCTATTTTGAGATTTGTTTTCCAAGTCTAATATATCCATGATTCTTTCCATAGTCTTCATCATAATATCAAATTTTAGCATCAGTGGAAGAAGAAGTTTCAAATCTTGGTTTTCTTCTCTAATTTTCCTTCTATCTGTTTCTGTTTTTGTTTCATTTTTCCAAAATCCATGAAATTTTCCTCAACCTTGTTAACACCCAAAAAGTGTTCACTACCTCATCTACCACATTATATGGCTCATTTGTCCATTTTCCTACCATATTTCCCTTAAAATCTCAAAAAATCCCATTAAAAAGCCTCCAAAAGGCCTAAAATGCCTCCAAAAGGCCTAAAATGCCTCCAAAAGGCCACAAAACCCTCAAAATAGCCTAAAAAAGGCTAAAAAACCCCCTTTTCCTCCAAAAATAGCAAAAATCCCCTAAAAAGGGAATAAAAAATATAAAATAATGAGGAAAAGGAGGGAAAAACCCTATACAACTGCACAAAACCATGTGTTTCCTAAAACCATGGGTCAGCACTCCACCACCAAAAAACTATAAATAGGTGATGGAGATCCCTTATTCCATATCCACAATCACAAGCACCCTTACTCTGCCAAAATCTCTCTCGAAACCCTAGTTCACCATTGAACTATTTTCACCTTGAGAGCCACTTTTGGCCCATTCCCATCATTGGAGAAGGAGAAGGAGCATATTGAAGCTTGGAGCATCTTCTTGGACACTGCAAAGGGCTTCAGCAAACCTTCACATTGAAGGTAATATCAATACAAAAAAGCCATTCTTTAAATTTGATGTTTATGTTTCATGCATGTTTTAGAAGTAATTTAATTTTTGTTTTAGCTTAATTATTTACATTTACTGAACTGCTACTAAGGAGTCCATTCTCCTTAGTAGGTGCTCATTTGCACAAGCTAGGGGTAAAACCCTAGCTACAGTTTTGGCGACTCCCCTAGATTTTGAATTTCTGGTTTCCGTTTTGAATTTTTTACTTTCGGCTGTCCCTTTCGGCCGCCGCATACCGCGTCTTTTCCCTCTGCAGTCGCGTCCCGACCGCGCCTTTCAGGCCTTTACCTGCGATCCGACCGCGGCTCTCAGACTGCTTCCGACGCCCCACCGACGGATTCAAGTCTGTTACCTGCGATCCGACCGTGGCTAATCAGCCTGCTTGCCGCGATCCGACTGCACCTGTCGGCCTTTTTGCCGCGTCCCGACTGCGTCTTTTTCCCTATTTCCCGCGTCCCGACTGCGTATTTTTCCGTATTTCCTGCGTCCCGACCGCCGCTGTTGGTCCGAAAGCCGTGACCCGACCACCACTGTTTCCACCAAACCCGCGGTCTGCCTGTTCTGTTTCGCCACAGACCCGCGGTCTGATTTCTGCAGTTTTCCTGTTTTGAGCCCAGCCCCTTTTGCTGCAATATTTTCTGCATCTGAACAACCCTCTGTCCTACCTGCAGCCTCACTTCCTTATAGCCTTTCTGCAACATAATTTATGTGCCCTTTACAGAATTCTTTTTAAATATTCAGTATTTTTAAATACAGAAAATTTTGCAAGTTAAACTTTCAATTTCAGCATTATTGATAGTTGGAAGTTGCCCCCCTTGTGGCACTTCTATTTTTTGGGTTCATCACCTCACGCGCACACACTCTGTCACATAAATCAAGTGAGCCTTAAAAAGTACCTAATTGAACCAACATTCTAACCCCACTTGGGGAACACAAAAGAATCATTGTAGTTAGGTAGGGTCGGGGGGATAGGCTTCCAATAACACCCCTCGGTCACTTTCACTTGAGACATAGTTGTTGTCCAAATAGGGAACCAAAATCCCCTAGTACTTTTTGGCACGGTCACGACCAGTTTGTCAAAGGGCCTCTCCCTTAGGAGGGTTGAAGTCGGGATACTGGTTCCGGAGGCCTGAGTGGAATACCGCACTCCATTCAGTAACCGAAGGGCTACCTTTCGCGGTTCGCGGGATATCCCTGTATAGGGGTATTGCGGTCAACGAACTAAACGGCAGATTCACCTTTCTGGACGTGTCATGAACGGGGTATCTTAGTTGCCATTCTTCTAGGATTGACTACCCGGTGTCCCTCCTGGTAGGGGGATATCATAGCCACTTGGCTTTTCTACTCATATTGTCTGACTTGGATTTCATCACCTTGCAGAGGATATGTTTAGTTGAGTCAGAATACTTTTAGTTAGGTGTTTGCATGCTCCTTTACCTCCCTTTGGTCTAGTGAGTCCACCATTTTTTCTTTTTAGGAAACCTGCTGCTTGTTGGTATTCTGACCATCTTTGTTGTTACTCCACCTATTGTAGCACAGCTGTTGCAGTGGGTGTTTTGAGTTGGTTGTTGGCCTGAATGCCTTGCTTTTTAGCTCTCCTTCTGCACACTCGGTTGCATTAGGCCCTTTTTGAGCTGTTTTTACTCACCTCAACCCACAGAGATTAGACACCATCTGTCACCATTGAGTCCCCGAGACATTCTCGGCGCCTCAGGGGCGAGCCCCCACAGCACGGTTCTCTTGACACCACTCGTCATAGATTCCGATCATCATCCGTTGATACCACCCATCACAGATCTAGAGCCTTGTCACTTGACTCCACTCGTCAGCAACGTAGTTCTCCGTCACCAGATAGTGACGCACCTTACTTTACCTCCGATTCTGAGACAGAGTCTGAGAACCCTATTTATACTGCCCCTACTAGCCCCATGGCTGGCACGACTTCCACTCCGTTTGTCATAGGGACCATTGATGGCACATCCACCACCACACCAGTTACTACACCTGTTTTGGGTATGCCCTCCATGGGGCCCCCATCTACCGTTCCCCTCACGGTACCTATTCCCGCACAGGAATCCCTATCCCCACTACATCAATGGCTCACACTACCCATGGTGGTGCTGGACCATCCTCCACCACCTCAGTTCCCCCACTTGGGGGCACCACCCCACATCTTGTCCCTCCACTTGGGGTCACTGGCCCCAACTTGGTCCAACCCACTACTGTGTCACATCCTTCTTCCAGTTTGCCATTCATGGCTAGCCTCAACCTACCTGACCTAGCCAGATTGACCAACGATCCTATTCGACACGACCCTACATGGCCTCATATGCCTACCAAGCTCCCCTCTGATATCCCTAAGTTCGAGGGCAAGGCCGGTGAGGACCCACAAAACCATATCATGTCTTTCCACCTATGGTGTTCCTCTAACTCCATCGTGGATGACTCTGTTCACCTCCGTCTCTTACAGCGCACCTTCACTGGCTCTGCAGCCAAGTGGTATATCGAGCAACCTCATGGGACCCATGCCACCTTTGCTTCCCTTGCCTCGACCTTCCTGCAGTTCTTCCAGTTGCCTGTCCGCTATGACGCGGGCGTTGAGATCCTTCTATCTTTTAGGCAAAACACGGCTACCCATATCACGGACCACATCCATGAGTGGCGCCGACGCCGTAGCTTATGCAAGATCAAACTAGATGACCGGATCTTCCTAGATTGGTTCCTCAAATCCCTTCTTCCTGTTATCGCTAAGGATGTAGCTTCAGAAAGACCCCAGTCTGAAGAAGAGGCCATCCTTAAGGCACAGCAGTTCGACCTCATTTACGCCCAGTCGGGTTAAATTTATACCATTATACCTGACGCCCCTCACGGCGAGTCCTCCCATCACGATGCGCCGGGGGCATCCCACGCTGCAGACGGCATCATCGGTCGTGTTTCTTCGCATCCTCAACCATTTTCTATAGCACGACCTACCCCTGGCCCCGACCTGTCGCGGGCCACCTCACAGTCTGGAGCAACCAACTCGTATGCTCCCATGACACATCACCATGGACCCTCATGTCCACCTCAGTGCTTCGGTTATGCGACTCCTGCTTATGCTCCCCCAGTCGCACCTCAGCCTTACTACCATCAGTAGGCTTCCCCAGCTCCTGCGCCTTCACAAGCCCAACCTGCTTATTATCCGCCACAGGCAGCCCCTGCGGCACACCCACAACCCGCTCCGTAGCCATATCAGCAACCCCCTCAGGTTGCTGCACCTGCTCAGCCTCAACCTACATATCATCCATCGCAGCCTGCTCCCGCACCTGCGCAACCTCAAAATCCACCTGCTTCCCAAGGGCAAGTTTACGCCCAACAAAAACCGCAGCAAAACCAGAACAACCAACGCAACCAGGCCCAACAGAACCGCGGCAAGGGCCGTAATCGTGGGAACAACCAACCTGCCGACCAAGCTGGTCAACCGGCTAATCCCCCCGACAACAACAATGCGGCCCCCGCTAATCAAAACCCTGATCGCCCACCTAAGCAGGCTAAAAACCCTAATCTACGAACGAACCACCCTTGTTCTATTTGCGGGGTCTATGGACATTACACACACGCTTGCCCACACTTAGAGCGAGCTCGGCAACTCTAGGTTGACGAGGCCCATCGCCAAGGGCATGCGGCTCCCCAAGCACCGCCCAACCCCCCCCAACCTCAACAACCCCCTTTGGTGCTGCAAAACCCCTTACCAACCCAAGGCGTGGTGAACACTCAGCCGTTGGCCCCTCAAGCTAACGTGCAACCCCAACAACAACAGATCACATACGTCGCTCCTGATCAACCCATGTTTGACTCAGGTACCCACCACTTGCTGATGATGTCATCTGCTGATGTCAACCTCCAGACCCGTCGGAACCAATATGGCTCCACCTCTGAAGCCACTCCCACGGATAAAGCTACTAACACCCATCCCACCGATCAGGCGTTACGTATACCTCCGCCGCCCATAGACGGCGCTGCGAAAGCTCCTCGTTTCCCACTTCGCCGAATCAACAATAACCCCAATGCGCGCGCTGCATCAAACTACAGCATCGTAGACGACCTAGCCCAATCTCCCGCAGCCATGTCTGCGTTAGAAGTCTTGAAGAACTGCCCTTCCCAGCGCAAGACTTTACTTTCCGACATTGGGGGGATTGACCCAAATGATTCGAATTTGATGGCATTTGATTTAGACCAGTCTGAACCACGCCTACCTTCCAGCTTAGCATTCCAAGTTACTGTCTCCGTTAGGAATATTGTCATCCATCGGTGCATCATCGATGAGGGTGCCTCCACATGCGTTATGTCTACATTCGTATGGCAGAAGCTGGGATCCCCTCCTCTCCAACAGTCCACCACTGCATTACGCACCTACGACGGTCGTTCGGCTCAGCCCCAAGGCCTCCTAGCCAATGTCCCCGTCCAGTTAGGTGGCAAAACTGTACTCATTGACATTGAGGTAATCAACGCCCAATTGGACTATAACCTTTTACTTGGCCGCAACTACATGTATGCCATGCGGGCAGTTGCCTCTTCTGTCTTTCGTACCATGATGTTCCCCCATGAGGGACGCGTGGTTAAGGTTGACCAGCTCACCTACTATGATCCCAGTGCTCCCGCGGCACCTGAAAATGTTCTCCCCATGGTTGAACAACCTGTTTCTCATGCCACCACCTCATTTGTTTCCGCTACGGGGCCTGGAGTCTACTCAGACGCGCCGATGACCTCCACCTTTCAATCGATTCCTCCCCCGTCATATACGCCCGAAGTATCTGATTTATGTACTTTATCCCACGATAACCTACCACCTAATAATCAACCACCCTTGTTGCCAAAACCACCATTGGTACCTAGCCACATTTGTGTTACACCTATCCATACGATCCCCTTCCTAGTTCCTCCATCAGGAGTAGTAAGCGCCCCGGTCATGGCTACCCTTAGCCTCCCTGGGTTAACCTTGGGATTACCTGTATGGTATCTTTCGCCTCCCGTTCGCCCGCTGACACCAGATGTCGTCCTCCAACCGGTGCAACCCATGGCTACTACCTCTCAGCCACCTCCTGGTGTCTCTACCCCTTCGTCCTCCTCAACTCCCCCTCCTCCTCCCAAACCCACTCGGGGCAGAGGCCCACAACCTTACACTGCTGTCCCACCTCCCAAGACAGTAAAAAACCCTCCAGTGTTTCGTGCTCCTCCCAAATGCTCACTGTGTGACGAGTTGGGCCATGCCACGCACCAATGCCCTCAGTTACCAGCCCTACAGAAACACATGCAGATGCTCGACGATGATCCTAACATCCCAACTGTCGAACTCAACCCCACTCCCAAGCCTAAAGATAAGTCCCTACGCACCAACCACTCTTGCGCGATATGCGGTGTTTACGGGCATTACTCCCATCATTGTCCCGATCTCCCGGATTACAGAGCAGCTCTCTATGAGATGAACAATCTGGATCTTGAGACGGCACCACCTACCATTGAGGAGATCTACCCCCCAGACTCTTCCCCTTCCGGAGAGGTTAATACCATATATATGATCTCTTCCACCACTACCCCCTCGTCAACCGATTTGACCACGCAAACTTTCCGTACCGATGAGGAGATTCTTGAGGCCCTTACTGCCCCGGATTATCCCTGGGATGATATGCATCACCGCTCCTATTTTATCCCAGAAGAATCCTCCTCTAACTCCGCTACCCAATACGCGGTTGAATCCAAAGACTTCCTCCCCACGAAGGTCGACTGGTTCAAGGACCCTATTCCTGCTCCTAATGCCTTCGAAGAGGGTAACATGGCTAACATATCACCTGTCATCCAAGTTGATATCGCTGCCCCAGTACGTGCCCCTGAACTCATCACTTTAGGAGCATTCTGCAGTAAACAAGAGATTGAGGAGTACCAAAAACTCTTCCAGGAATTCCGTGATGTCTTTGCTTGGTCCTATACTGAGATGCCCGGTCTTGACCCCGCCATTATAGAGCACCACCTTGACACCTCTAAGTCAAGGGGCATAATAGATCACCTCGACCCTGGGATAGGGGGCATGATCAATCATTTTGAACCTTCCCCATCACATCTATCTCAGCACGTCAATGAACCCATCGTTCAAACCAACACATATGTGATCCATAATCACAAACCCCATGCACATAGCATGGGGGCAGGTCATTAACCTTGCTCAATTTTTCACACTTGTGATCTCAACCATTTTTGAGGTCACATATCACTTGTAGATTTGACTTGATTTTATACACCTAGTATTCTGCCCCCGCGGGCCATCATGATACACCTAGTATTATGCCCTCCATTTTTTACGAACCATTTCCACCACCGAAATCAGCACGACGAGACCGTCATGATGGTCACCTCGTTGCATCATTTTTACCCCGTCATTTTTTGCCCATTTTTCAGATGCCACTAGTCGCCTCGGTTTGCGTGCCACATCGACCGTTCTCCATTTCTCACATGTTTTATATCATCGGATTCATTTTTCCGAGCTGGTGATGATGCTTGAGATCATTTCTCGCTCTCACCTCCAGATTTTCTGGGTATTTTTTCCAAAACGCCCTCGTCACCTCGGTGTGCGTGCCACATCGGCCGTTACCCGTTTTTGACATCCTTTATATCGTCGGATTCATTTTTCCGAGCTTGTGATGATGCTTGAGATCATTTCTCACTCTCACTTGGTACAATTTCAACATTGTGTCCCAACACCTTGCTGCCTCGGTTTGCGCACCACATCGGCCGCCATCGGATTGTTCCACATTTTTACATGAGCCCTTCACTCCTGTCATACTGCAAATGTTTCATTATTTTGCCACCATTTCATCTACCCCGCAAGGAGGCCCACCAGTGTTTCCCCCTACCCGTGCTCTTGGTCATCATTATTGATCCTTGATTGAACACTTCCTCCTTGCCTGGCCATTCCTTTTGTTCGGTATAATTTTATCCCTTTTTCGGGCCGGACAAGTTCTTTACGAAAAAGGCACTTAGGGAGTTTCCGTTAAGCTCTTTTCTGACTCCTAAACGAATGAAAAGATCGCCGAGCAATCTTGCTTCCTTTCATGCTCGTTAAAGTACCTGAAAGGGCGTCTATCTGGTATAAGTTTAACCCTTTTCCGGACCTGGTAGACTAATTACGAAAAAGGAATACTCTAGTCACACCGGCTAGAAGAGTTCTTCATTGCATCCTTTTATGCTTCTTTGGGCCTTGGAGACTAAATCTACGAAAAAGCAACCCCCTGGAGTCTTCTTATCTGCTTTCAGACTCTCTAAAATTGAAAGCAACCACGAGCATACACTGTCCTGGGCTCGTTAAATCCACATGACAGTACCATTCCATCACTTCAGAGTCTTCTTATCGCTTTCAGACTCCTTAAAATTGAAAGCAACCACGAGCATGAACTGTCCTGGGCTCGTAAAATCCACACGACAGTACCATTTTACACATACTTCTTCTAGTTCCTTAACCCGTGAAGAAGTCCCCACCCGTGCCTCCTGGCACTATGATCGATCATCTCGGCAGCACCCCCAATCAGGTCGCCTTTGTTCAGAGTATTCAGCAGTCTTCTGCCATTTTACACCAGCTTGAGTCTCCCTCAGCCAGTTACCCTCCCAGATCCATTACAGCTATGATCCCTTTCCCCTCAGTCAGTTTTCTATGCTGCCAGATCATTCCCATTATCATACTCTGAACAAAGGAAGTTTGAGTCCACCCACTCTACTTGCCCAGTTGTCCCCCCACAGTTCGGTCAGTCCTGCCATCAGTACTATCACATTTCGGTTCTTCACCTCGCGCTCCTGTCAAGGAAACATCATTGCCTTGATAGTTGCAGGTCTCCCTCTGTCGACGACAGCTCCTCTATTCCAGAGGATAGGCCCAGAGGTCCCTACGCCTTGGACTTATCACCATCTGTGGTAAGTGCCTACGGATCACTCTGAGAGGAGTCGTCATTGCCTCTCCGAGTGGTTGTTCCTCACATGCTCGACTTCAGCACCTTGATCGCATCGTTGAGGATCACGTAGGATTATATCCCATCAGTTTTTAGTCGAAGACCCCGGATTTCCCCCGACTCTAGCACATTGGTGAGTCACTTCGGAACGACCAGTTGTATGTTCCCGTGGATTTCCGGGCTGCGTTGGCGTTTGTATTCGGAAGCCATCCAGTTACATGCTTCCTTGAGTACCCAATTTCAGTTCCAGATCAGTTCCAGTTTTGTGTACCATTGTGAGTATACCCCTTGTCACTCTGATCCAGCAGCTCATCAGCACCTGTGGTACCACACTCAGTAGCACTGTTGATTGTTCCAGTGCACCAATTCTGCAGTTCACACATGATCCGCTCAGCAGTATGTCCCAGATTTGTGTCCCCTCTGGACTCTTATGATGTATACAGTGGTCATGTATCTTACAGGTCCCCCTTTTCGGGCCTCACAGTTCTGTTTATATATCTTGATACGAGCATGGGTATGCCCACCTCGTCCATATATTGAGATTATTCCTCATTCAGTATTTGAGGTCATGTATATTTCAGGTCCCCATTTTTTGGACCCCATTGTTTATGTTATGTTATATCCTGATACGAGCATGGGAATGCCCGCCTCGTCCATATGATCAGATGATTCCTCATCCATTATTGAGGTTATGTACTTTTAGTTCTTGCAGTTGTTCGGGATCGTTGTTCCGGGCTCCAGTTTGTTTCTTCTCTTCTCTCCACACCCAGGAAAACCATTCATGACTTATGATGTCCATCGGCCATATGATGAGCTCCTACCCTCACACATCAGGGGGCAATCTGTTAACACCCAAAAAGTGTTGACTACCTCATCTACCACATTATATGGCTCATTTGTCCATTTTCCTACCATATTTCCCTTAAAATCTCAAAAAATCCCATTAAAAAGCCTCCAAAAGGCCTAAAATGCCTCCAAAAGGCCACAAAACCCTCAAAATAGCCTAAAAAAGGCTAAAAAACCCCCTTTTCCTCCAAAAATAGCAAAAATCCCCTAAAAAGGGAATAAAAAATATAAAATAATGAGGAAAAGGAGGGAAAAACCCTATACAGCTGCACAAAACCATGTGTTTCCTAAAACCATGGGTCAGCACTCCACCACCAAAAAACTATAAATAGGTGATGGAGATCCCTTATTCCATATCCACAATCACAAGCACCCTTACTCTGCCAAAATCTCTCTCGAAACCCTAGTTCACCATTGAACTATTTTCACCTTGAGAGCCATTTTTGGCCCATTCCCATCATTGGAGAAGGAGAAGGAGCATATTGAAGCTTGGAGCATCCTCTTGGACACTGCAAAGGGCTTCATCAAACCTTCACATTGAAGGTAATATCAATACAAAAAAGCCATTCTTTAAATTTGATGTTTATGTTTCATGCATGTTTTAGAAGTAATTTAATTTTTGTTTTAGCTTAATTATTTACATTTACTGAAGTGCTACTAAGGAGTCCATTCTCCTTAGTAGGTGCTCATTTGCACAAGCTAGGGGTAAAACCCTAGCTACAAACCTCTACTGCATATTTTAACATATTTGTGTTGATTTTCTTTCTATTAGCATACAAGAAAAATCACCATCAAAAGCATCTGCATAATGTAACTTTGCAGCTCCTACTAGGGGTTGAATATCAGTAAGGATTGAATTATAGACTCTCGTAAACCTTCCAGAAAATTCTTGAACAGACTCAAAATTCCCCTTTCTCAAATTATTATATTGTGTCAAGATTTGTAAAGAGTTCTTTTTATCTTCCCATATTTCAATAAAATGATTTACAAACTCATCATATGAAGGAACCGACCTTGCAGCAAGAGTTATAAACCATTTTTTAACCTCTCCTGATAAACTTTGAGCCAACAACCTCATTTTCGCATCATAATCTACTTCTTCAAGATCAATAAAATCATTATATCTATCAATGTGTTGCTGAGCTGTATAATTTCACTCTCAGTCATATAGTGTAATTATTTGGGCATAACTTTGTGGAAGGTCATGCAAAACAACAGGTAGGGAGAGTGGGGAAAAGATAGCAGCCATAACTACTGGAGAGTTTTGAGCAATATTATGAACTTGTGGTGGTGGATTCTGAACTTTTTGTTCCTTCAACTCAACTTTTCCATATTTTTGTAAATTTTCCCAAACAGAGTGTAATAGATATGATTGAAATATTTTTTTATCAATAACTGTTTCTTTTAAATTTTTTTCATACTTTTACGTAAATAAATATTGTTCAAAATTTACATTTAAACCAATGTATTCAATATCCAACAATTCTTCTTGAAAAGAAGGAAAAAAATTCTGACTGAGATGTACCTTCTTCAATTTTCCCATTGTTTCTTCTAAGAATCTTTTCAGGACTTTCTACTCGAAATAATTGAGGATCTGTATTACTTATCATATGAATCTTTCTGGAAGCCACAATTTCTTTTTGGAGTCGTCAGGAAAAAATACAACCAAAACAAATATCAGACCTCTTTTTCCAACAGAAATATGATCCAAACTGTCATTCTTCCTAGAGAAAATTTGAACCTTCGATCCCTGGCAACGGTGCCAAAATCTTAGCACTCAGAATTTCTCCCTTGCTTGTGGAAGGATAGTTCTAAGGTAACTATTTCAAACCGATCTTTAGGAGGAAACCTTTATTTTTTCCTACCAAAGAGGGATCTCTCAACAAATAAATACAATGGCTAGAGATATTTTAGAGTGATCATGCTTTAAAATTGTAAAGGGTTGAAACACATAAATACCATTGGGCATGGAGTCAAAATCAAAATGTTTAAGAATCAACATAATTTTAACAATCAGGATTTTTCCAAAGGAAAGGTAGTTATCATTTCACAGCCAAGTTCTTATTTGTAGGCGATAATGGAAGAAAAAGAAACAATCCATCAACATTGGACACTGATTATAGGTGAATCCAATATTAATTTTAGAGGAAAAATTTGTGAACTCTTAGATCCAATAAATTAGAGCATAGTTACATGAATTGAAATTTAATCAAACTCTCATCTAAGCTTGAAAGAAAACATAATGGAAATAAATTTACTGGAATAACAAATCACATAAGGAGAAGGAAATTACAGACTGTAAATCAACAACACAAGAATCTTTTCTCATGAAAAATTTGTTCAACTTTGCTTGACCTTCTTTATTAAAATTGGAAATGGCTCAATACAAAATGTGTATTCCTTTCACGGGTTCCAACCCTGATTACATTTCCAAAATTTGTTTCTATACATAGAGAGGCCTCTTAAGGAAAAACCTAACTATTTTACTTCTAAAAATAATAAAATTTAAACTACTTATTACATTACATTTCTGTCAAAATTTGCATAATTTAAAATTTCTCTAAATAAAATTTGGTATCTTCTATTGGCTGTAGCTACTAACGAAACTTTCTTTCTCGGAAAACAAATTTCACGTGATCATTTCATTAACTAGAACTTTCATTTCTACATGATCTGCAATTGAGATTGGAGGTATTTTTGCAACTATCATCGCCAACTGGTTCAGAATTTCAAAATCATCTGATAGTTTTTCTATCATAATTTTTCCTGTTAGGACATGAGTCATGTCTTCAAACTTTTCATGGTTCATCCTGGTTTCAAATAACAAATTCTTATAATCAGTTTGGGAAATTAACTTATTATCTATATCCCATAAATAAGGAAAACCTTTCTGAATCAGTTTTTCAAATTATCCTTTGAAGGATTCCACCTGTTTCTTCATTTGCTCTGCCTTATTCTGGACATTCTCAACATGAGAATGTTTTCGAAGGATTCTCCTGGCCCAAGTGATAACTGCTATTCTGTTCTTAATGGCTATAGCCATCAAATCATCTTCTGCCAAAGTATTTAAAAATTTAATGGTATTTTGTGTTGTGTCCTTCGGTTTTTTATATAAAACCTCTCTCATTGTTGTAAAACTTTGTATACTATCATTGGCTATTGTTTCATTTTTATTCATAAAATTTAAGGCCTGAATTTTGCAGCCTCATTTATTATCAAGTCCCAAATTAAATGTTTTGCACCCTGCATGGGAAGTTGCCCTGTAATTTGAGACACTAACTTCTTATTTTTATCTATCAGCTCTGTATTCTTATTTTCCAATTCTTTTCTTTCCTCTTTTTTTTTTATGATTTTCTTCCTCTAACTTTTGCATTTCTTCTCTCAATTCCTTAATTTCCACTTCTTTTAGACTTACTTGAGACATGGCTTGAATTAAATCCTTTGTATTTGCTTCTTTTCTTCTCTGACCTATTTCTTTCCTTTCTTGTACTACACCAGCTAATTTTATCTTCAAATATTCAATTTGAGTCTTGAGACTCAACCTGTCATTCTCCTAGTTCACTTCTTTTTCTTCAATTTTAAGCAATTTATCTTTATAATCATCCAACTCTTGTGATAGGGATTCTTTTTCTTGTTCTAAAACAGTCAACTTAGATGCTAGAATCAGTTGAGTGGCTGGAATTTTGAGCTTTTTCTTAAGCAACTGAATGGTACTTTCCTTTTCAATAAAGAGTTTCTTGATTGTTTCTCCTTTATTTGGTTCATTATTAGTTTCCACTAAATCAATTTGGAATTTCTTGATCTGCTGCTAATGATATTTATTCTCTGTCTTCTCTTGGTTTAATTGGATTTCTAATTTGTTCATTGTATTTCGCAACTTTGTAATTTTCAAAGTGGCTTTCATCAAGTCTGTGTAAATGATCTCTCCATTTTTCCTATGAAAATGGATCTTATCTGGAACTGGTATCTTGTTCAAATTTATCTTCATCTCTAAAACTTTGTCATTAGAATATATGGCCAAATTGAAAGTGTTTTTTACAGGATCTCTAGTAATCATTAAAGTGACCTCCGAATCTACTACATTTCTGATTTTAGGAAACAATTTATTGCTTTTCTTCAATGTAGCTTGTTTGTCTTGACCATATTTAACGTACAATTAAGCTCTAGATTGAAACTTGTCACTATAATCTGTAGCTTTCACTTCATCAAATTTATAATCATACATTTGGACCTCTGAGCATTGATATTTTTCTTTCTTTTTTCCCTTTTTCACTTCCAAACATAACCAATTCATTATGTGGATCTGATTTGAATTTCTTGCTTCCTTCCTGCTCTTCCACTTCCATATCAGTAGTTTCATGGAAACTTCTCTTATTGGCAATTTCAATTTTACCTGGGGTAGGTATCAATTCAGCTGAAAATTTTGTTAGGCCAGAAGGAATGGATTGTGAACATTCTGAGACTTCTGCATCAGATTCATACTGCAACAGATTGGCCTTCCCAGCTAACCCTTCAACTTCTTAATGATCAAATTCCTTGCTTTTGTTTTGCTGCCTCCTTTGGGAAATTATATGACATGGTTCATAATTGATAGCAATGGCCTTCTTAAAATTCATTATCTCCAATTGTTTTTCTATAAATGAAAGGGAATTTATGTTCTTGACGATGAAAGGGCGTATTTTTAGAGTAAATTTCATGTTTGAAGCCTTCTTGAAAGCCAAGAAATGGTCATTTTCAAATATCAACTTTTATCTGATGAATTCTAGGGAAAAACCTCTCAATGTCAAGAAAGCTAGTAAAACCCATGGCTCCTTCACAATACAGTAAATCCTAATCCCTGTGTGTTGTTTCAACAAAAAACAGTCACCAACTACTTTATTTGGACTCAGCTGCATTAGGATTTTCATCTCTAGTAATACTCTTGGTAAATTTTCATAAAAAATCACCCTATATACTTCTGATAATATGAGATTCATGAAGTTAAACATATTATTCTCTATTGTAGCTGAAAAAATTGCCTGTGGGAAATGCAAGTTCTCTTCACTCGAAAATAAAATCATTTTCATCAAGTATGTCTGAAATATGAAATGTATGGTACTATGGAAATTCACTAACTGAGAGTGAATACTCTCAGCTAAGAATTCATGAAATTTCAGGCAAGGAATTTGATTGTACTCTGTCTCTAGGATACTGGAACTCAATCTAAAAAGTAAACTTAACTGAACTGTAGTTACCATTGACTCACTATCAAACCCTAAAAAATGAGAAATTAAGACAAGACTAGCTGAGAATTTTCATCGAAAAAGATAATGTTCAGTGGGTAAGGGGTATTATCAATTGAAATGTCTGGTCTTAGATAATTTGACAGGAAAGCTTGTTTGGCTTCAAGGGATGATTGTTTGTACTGAATAACTAGGGTTTCTTCGGAGAAGTCTTCTTGGTCATGAGAGAAAGACAAAGGCATTTCTAAATATTTCCTAACAGTCGATGAACTGAAAGGGAATTTTTTTTTTTCTAGATGAATTCATGACCACTTTTTCAGATTGAGAATAGTTTGTTGCGCACCAGGAAACAAAATATGAAAACCCTAGGGTTTGTTTAGGGAAAAAATGTATTAAATTGGATTTATAAACATTGTGTACATCTAAATTTTATTTCTGCAAACCATCTAACTTGCTTTTAATCTCTGAAACTGGAATTTTAGTCATGACAGAGTCGTAAATATAACTATCCCTATCTTCCAATGCCTCTTCTATTCTTACAAATTCATCCTTCTGAGCTACTATTTCACTGGAGCCTTCCATCATATAGAACTTTCTAAACTACTTGCACGGGATTTGAAGGACCTACTTGGAAAGTGACAAGTCGAAAAGGTATCTTCTGTCGTCTTCCCATTGCACAGACACCTCCCAATCACCCGATGCTCAAATGACAAATTTAAACCCTTCCACGTGCTTTTGGATTTGTATACATCTGAAGGTGGTTTTTAAGTGTCGATAATTGGTTTTCCTTACCACTCTCCCAGATTTCGAAATGATATAGTAATGACATGTGGAGGACGATATGGTATTTCACAATCGCCAAGGGTCTCATTTCGACACAGATGTTGGAAGTGTGGAATGAATGTGAATCGTTGATCTTCCCATCGCCCAATCAAGTGGCCATTGATCTCACTTCCTTTTTAATGTCACTTTAATGGTCATTTAGGCATCCTTTACTCATGTTATACAGCTCGCTTCTCTTTCTAGCAAAACTCTGTATCCGTCGGTGATCTTTCCTCATGCAATCTGGACCATCATTTCTCTTGCATCATATTCCAAAGACGCTTCATCAACTCTTTTATCTCTCTTTTAACTTTATCCAACGGTCACGTGGTACATTTTCTTCAGGATTGGGTGCTTTCTTCACAAATTTTGGCTTATACCAAACAAAAATTATATTAACCATCTCTCCATCAACTTTAAAAATACTGTGCTGACACTTGCAAAGAAATAACTTGTATGTGCATAAAAAATATCACAACCTATGCAAGAGTAATTCACAAAATCTCATGATTGTAATAGAAACATGCCTCAAAATATGGGATAGAGAAGGGTTGACATTGTTTGAATGAGTTCTTTTAGCAAAAGAAGAAAGTTTCAAGTCATCAAAGAGGCCTAGAAGCATATCTTTGTTTTGGATCAACAACGATATTTGAGAAAAACTTGGAATCTCAAGAAGAATTGGTAGTCCTTGTAACCTCAACAAATGAAATGAAATATGGAACATTTTTTAAGATTACATGAAGTGCCCATTGAACTGATTTACAAAAGAAGTATTGAAGTGAATCTTCGAAGCAACCATGATCCAACTTGAAGACAATCTGAGATCTTGCAAAAGACATATGATAACGTAAATATGTTTTGATATTCAAATTTGAGAAAGATAAGATTAGAATTAGAAACAAATCCTACGATATTTGATTGAGGTGATGTAACTGACCTGAAAATGCTACAAACATAGAGCATTCTTACTAAATTGAAGCAACACTTGGTATGGAATAGGTTGACCTAATATGGATGCACAACAAACAATGAAGACAAAGCATAAATAAATACAGCCCTAAATGTTGAAAGTATTCAAATAACTGAGAGGCGCGAGGGGGGGGGGTGAATCAGTTATCACTGTGCTTAGACAATTTTACATTCTTTTTCCCTTTTAACTTTGATAAAGTTTGACAATCAATATGATATGAGATGTTCTATTCACAATCCTTTATAGCAGGTATATTGTTATAACAGAATTAAATATAAGGCATATAAAAAATGTTAAATCATGTAAATATGCAGAGGCACTGATTTTCCTGAGGAAACCCATAAAGGGAAAAAACCTCTTCTTCTTAGGATGAAAGGCAAGTTCCAACTTCTCTTTACATTCTATTTTATCTGAGCTACAACCCAGATGAGGCTGCTACCTTTGTTTCTTCAGCACCAACTGAAAGGAAGCTACAACTCCCAAATGTACAAGCACCAACTTGCAAAGAAGACTTTATAGTCTTCCCTTGCTCCTCCCTACCACCCTATGTACGAAAAATTTCAGTCAATTATATCACACTGGTTCAGATATATCAGTAGATACCCTTTTCATTTTTGTTATGTGCTGCTATAGCTTGGATTTTTGGGCATTCTATTCTTCATTAAATTGAGCCACACATTTTTCTTCTGAATTGTTAACTTCAAATCATAGCTTCATCCACTTCAGCCAACAACCACTCCTCTTCATCCTCTCCATTCTCCCACACATTTTGTTCTCCTCAATTATTTTTTTATAGATGTTGAAGTTATATGCCTCGGTCTCTTTAACTTCCAGATATTCCAATTCTAAAACTGAAACTGTCTCTTTAACACCCAATTCGAAAATTGAATTGTCTCTTTGACTTCCAAAATTTACACGCTTTAAATTAATAAATAAAAAAATGTTTGAGAGTCGCAACTTGTCTGAGTCACGACTGTCTGAGTCACGACCATCTGAGTCTCAGCCATCTGAGTCGCGGCTGTCTGATTCATGAACGTCTGAGTCTTAGCCATCTGAGTCACAGTCGTCTGAGTCGCAGCCATCTGAGTCACGGCCGTATGGGTCTCAGCCATCTAAGTCATAGCTTGTCTTAGTCGCAGTTGTTTGAGTTGCAGCCGTCTGAGTCATGGCCGTCTGAGTTGCAGTCGTCTGAGTGATAGCCGTCTGAGTCACAGCTTGTCTGAGTCACAGCTGTTTGAGTTGCAACCATCTGAGTCACAGCTTTTCTAACAACATTCTTTTCTTGTATTTCAAAATTAGTCATATATTTAGTAAACTGAAGTTGGTATGGTCTGAGTCACCTGGCTTATCTGCTTTCCAACCATCAATGACACTTGAATCATAGTGCCAACAATCTCCCCCTTTGGCATTGATGGAAACCTAAAATTTATGATGCTGCTTTTCATCTGGAACTACCTGAACTTCTCCTCCTTTCACATCAATGTCAAAGATACATTTTACAGAAACAACTCCCCCTATCAAGAAGAATCCAAAAAAAATGGGCATGAGGAACTACACAAAACTTATAGTATAATCATATCTGGAATACACACATACTCCCCCTTTCAAGGTGAAATCAATAATCTAGTCATGAGGAAAAGTCAATATGAAATCATCATAAGCACATATCTGATATTCATTAAACCCAGACTCCCCCTATCATGGTGAGAAGATCAGTTGGAATTGGGTAGGACACCCAAATTCTAATGAAGATATTCAAACTGTGCCTTGGACAATGGTTTAGTAAAGATATCAACCATTTGTTTTGTAGAGGGAATAAAATTCAATTGAACCACTCTGTTTGTGACTTGCTCCCTCAGAAAGTGATACTTAATTGGTATGTGCTTAGTCTTGGAATGAAGCACAGGGTTTTTAGAAACACTGATAGCACTTGTGTTATCACAGTCAATAGGGATAGGTTCAGAATATTTTACATCCAAATCAGCAAGAGTTTGTATCACCCATAATATCTATGTACAACATGTTGCAACAGCTATGTATTCAGCCTCAGTAGTAGATAGAGAGATAGAACCTTGCTTTTTACTCATCCATGCTACTAATGAATCGTCTAAGAAGAATGCACCTCCACTAGTGCTCTTTCTTTCATCTAAATAGTTTTCCCAGTCTGTTAACACCCAAAAAGTGCTCACTACCTCATCTACCCCATTGCATGACTCATTTGTCCATATTTCCTACCATATTTGCCTCCAAAACCTTAAAAACCAAGTGAAAAGCCTCCAAAAGGCCAAAAAACCCCTTTCCCCCAAAAAATAATCCAAAATTCCTCCAAAATAGCAAAAAACCTTCTAAAAAGGGAAAAAAAATACAAAAAAGAGGAAAAAGAGGGAAAAAGGAAGCAAAAACCCTATACAGCTAACCTAAACCATATGGTGCCCAAGACCATGGGTCAGCACTCCACCACTAAAAACCTATAAATAGGTGATGGAGGCTCCCCATTTTTCATTCACAATCATCCATATCCTTACTCTGCCAAAATCACCCCTAAAACCCTAGCTCACCCTTGAGCTACTTTCACATTTGAGTGCCCCTTTGGCCCATTTCCAAAACCCTTTGGAGAAAGAGAAAGGAACAACACTGGAGCTTGGAAGCAACCCTATTGGACTGCTGCAAAGGTTTCATCAACCTTCACATTGGAGGTATAATCAATACAAAAAACCAATTTTATTATCTTTCTGTTATTTTATGCACATGCTTAGAGTAGTTACTATTTTATTTACTGTCTTTTATTTACTGTATTTTCTGAACTGCTACTAAGGAGACCCTTCTCCTTAGTAGGTGCTCATTTGCACAAGCTAGGGTGAAAACCCTAGCTACAGTTTTGGCGAATCCCCTAGTGTTCCTTTGAATTTCTGGTTATAGTTTTAAACGTTTTTAATTTTCTGCAATATTTTTTTGTTTTTTCCTTTCGACTGTCCCTCTCTGCTGCTGTAAACAACATTTTTTGCCCCCGTAGTTGCGTTCCGACCGCGTCTTTCAGACTGTTACCTGCGATCCGACCGTGGCTCTCAGACTGTTGCCGGCAATCTACAGGAAGTTTTTAGTTTGTTACCTATGATTTGACCGTGGCTCTCAGCCTGTTTCATGCGATCCGACCGTGACTGTTCACCCATTTTCCCATGGATCGCCTGCGGCTTGCAACGCTTTTTCTGCTACCCGCCTACGCATTTCATCCTTTTTCTCGTGTCCCGCTTGCGGCTTTCAGCCATTTTCCTTCTATCCACCTGTGTCTTTCGGCCTTTTTACCGCGTCCCACCTGCAGCTTTCAGCCAATTTTTTGCTATCCGCCTGCGTCTTTCGGCCTCTTTACCGCGTCCCGCCTGCGGCTTTCAGCCATTTTTCTGCTATCTGCCTGTGTCTTTCGGCCCTTTTCCCGCGATTCGCCTGCGGCTTTCATCCATTTACCTGCTATCCACCTGCGACTTTCGGCCCTTTTCCCGCAGTTCGCCTGCGACTTTTAGCCATTTACCTGCTATCCGCCTGTGACTTTCGGCCTTTTTCCTGCGGCCCGCCTGCGTCTTTCATCCAAATTCCCGCAATCTTCCCGTGACTGTTGACCTATTTCCCGTGGTCCGACCGCACAGATTTGCCACAGACCCGCGATTTGTTTTCTTCATTTTTTCCCTGTTTGAACCCAATGCTTTGCTGCAATTGTTTATGCACCTACACAGCCATCTGTCCTATCTGCAACCTTACTTCCCTACAGCTTGTTTTCTGTAGTATTATTTCTGTTCCATTTACAACACTTTTTAAATTTTAGCATTTTAATTGAAAAGAGAAAATTTTGCATTTCAAAGTTTAATTTCTGCATTGATATTTTTAGTTAGAAAGTTTCCCATCTCATGGCACTTTTATTTGGGTTCATCATCTCACACGCACACACTTTGTCACCTAATTCAAGTGAGCCCTAAAATACTACTTAACACAACCAACATTCTAACCCCACTTGGGGAACACATAAGAATCTTGTAGTTAGGTAGGATCAGGGGGATAGGCATCCAAATAACACCCCTCAGTTGCTTACACTTGAGACATAGCTGTTGTCCATTAGGGAACCAAAATCTCCTCATATTTTTTGACACGATTTTAAACCAATTTATCGGGAAGGCCTCTCCCCTAGGAGGGTTGAAGTAGCCAAATTGGTTCCGGAAGCCTGAGTGGAATACCGCAATCCATTCAGTAATCAAAGGATACCTTTTGTAGTTCTCGGTGTATCACCCGTATGGGGATACAGTGGCGATAGAACCAAACTGCATATTCACCCAACCGAACATGTCATGAACGGGATATCTTAGTTGCTTTTCTTCTAGGATTGACTACCCGGTGTCCCTCCTAGTAGGGGGATATCTTTAGCCACTAGGATCTACTATCCATATTGTCTGACTTGGATTTCATCACCTTGCAGAGGATATGTCTAGTTGAGTCAGAATATCATTTAGCTAGGTGTTTGCATGCTCCCTTACTTCCTTTTGGTCTAGCGAGTCCACTATTTTTATTTTCTAGGAAACCTGTTGCTTGTTGGTATTCTGACCATTTCTGTTGATACTCCACTTATTGTAGCACAGATGTTACAGTAAGTGTTTTGAGTTGGTTGTTGGCGTGAGTGCCATATTTTTTGCGCTCTCCTTTTGCACACTTGGTTGCATTAGGGTTTTTGAGCTGTTTTTCTCTCAACACAACCCCCAGATACTTGACACCATTTGTCACCATTGAGTCCCTGATACATTCTTGGTGACTCCGAGGTGAGCCCCCATAGCACGGTTCACTTGACATCACCCATCATAGACGTAGATATTCATCACTTTATACCACTCATCATAGATCTCGAGCTTTGTCACTTGACTCCACTCGTCAACAGCATAGAACTCCGTCACTTGATCTAGATACCCCTTATTTTACCTCTGATTCTGAGGCAGAATATGAGAACCCCACTTACACTGCACCAACCAACCCCATGGATGGCATGACATCCAACCCTTTCTTTGTAGGGACCATTGGTGGAGCATCCACCACCACACCAGCTACCACACCTGCATTGGGTATGCCCTCGATGGGGCCCACATCTACCATTCTAATCACCATACCCATTCCAGTAACTAGCATACCCATCCCCACTCCATTAATGAATCACACTACCCTTGGCGGTGTAGGACCATCCCATACCAAATTCGTTCCTCCACCTGGGGGAAACATCCCCAACCCAGCCCCTCCACTCTGGGGCATTGGCCCCAACATGGTCACAACCATTAGTATGTCACATCCTTCTACTAGTTTGCCATTCATGGCTAGTCTCAACCTTCCTGACTTGGCTAGACTAACTAATGATCCCATCAGACATGACCCTTCGTGGCCTCACATGCCCACCAAGCTCCCCTCTGACATCCCTAAGTTTGAGGGCAAGGCAGGTGAGGACCCCTAGAACCATATTATGTCTAGCCATCTATGGTGTTCCTCCAACTCCATAGTGGACGAGTTTGTCCACCTCCGTCTGTTACAGCGCAACCTCACTGGCTCTGTAGCTAAGTGGTACATCGAGCAACCCCATGGGACCCATGCCACCTTTACTTCCATTTCCTTGATTTTCTTGCAGTTCTTCCAATTACCTATCCACTATGACGCGGGAGTTGAGATCCTACTATATTGCAGACAGAACACCGCTACCCACATCACTAACCACATTCATGAATGGCATCGATGTCATAGCCTCTGCAAAATCAAGTTAGATGACTGTATCTTCTTAGATTGGTTTCTAAAATCCCTCCTTCCTGTCATTGCCAAGGATGTGGCCTCCGAATGACCCCGGTCTGAAGAAGAGGCCATCCTCAAAGCCCAGCAATTTGACCTTATTTAGGCCCAGTCAAGTTATCTATATTCCATCATACCTGATGCCCCTCGTGGCGATTCCTCCCGACACAATGCGTCGAGGGCATCCCATGCTGTAGATGGAATCATTGGCCATATAACCTCACATAACCAACCCTTTTCCATAGCACGTCCTAGCCATGGCCCCGACCTTTCATGGGCTACATCTCAGTCTGAAGCAACCAATTCGTATGCTCCCATGGCACATCACCATCATTCCCATGGACCCTCATGTCCACCTCAGTGCTTTGGCCATGCCACCCCCGCTTATGCCCCACCAGTCACACCTCAGCCATATTACCACCCACAGGCTGCACCAGCTGCTGTGTCCTCTCCATCCCAACTTGTTTATTACCCACCACAGGAAGCACCTGCGACAAACCCACAACCCGTCACACAGGCGTATCAATAACCCCCACAAGGTTCAGCACCTGTGCTACCTCCACCTACTTACTATCCACCACAGCCTACTCCCACACCTGCACAACCCCAGAACCCACCTGCTGCCCAAGGGCAAGTGTATGCCCAACAGAATCCGCAGTAGAACCAAAATCACCAGTGCCAACAAGGCCAACAAAACTGTGGCAAAGGCCGTAATCGTGGGAACAATCCCCATCCAGACCAAGGCGGTCAACCTCCCAATCCCCCAAACAACAATAACGCGATATTTGCCAACCAGAACCCTGATCAGCCACCCAAGCAAGCCAAAAATCCTAATTTGCAAACAAACCATCCTTGTTCTATTTGTGGGGTCTATGGACACTACACACATGCTTGCCCACATTTGGAGCGAGCTCGATAACTCTGGACTGATGATGCCCACCGACAAGGGCATGCAACTCCTCAAGCGCCACCCAACCCCCCACCACCTTAACATCAACCCTTGGTGTTACAAAACCCTTTACCAACCCAAGGCGTAGTGAACACTCAGCTGTTGGTTCCCACTCAAGGAAACGCGCCACCACAACAACAAATCACTTATGCCGCTTTTGATCAACCCATGTTAGACTCAGGTACCCATCACTTGTTAATGATGTCATCCACTGATGTCAACCTTCAAACTTGTCAGAACCAATATGGCTCCACCCCTAAAGCCCCTCCCGCCGACAAAAACACTAACGCTCATCCAATTGATCAGACATTACGTATACCTCTGGCTCCACTAGATGGCGCCTCCAAAGCACCTCGCTTCCCACTTCACTGCATCAAAAATAACCCTAATGCTTGCGCTGCATCTAATTACAACATTGTAGATGACTTAGCCCAGTCTCCCGCAGCCATGTCTGCGTTAGAGGTCTTAAAAAACTATCCTTCACAGCACAAGACTTTTCTCTCTGACATTGGTGCTATTGACCCAAATGATTCACGACTGATGGCCTTCAATTTGGACCAATCCGAACCACTCCTGCCTTCCACTTTAGCATTTCAAGTTTCTGTATCCATTCGGAATCTTGTCATCCATCGGTGCATTATCGATGAAGGTGCCTCTACATGCGTTATGTCCACATTTGTTTGGCAGAAGTTGGAATCCCCTACTCTCCAGCAGTCCGCCACTGCGTTGCGAGCCTACGATGGCCATTCAGCTCAACCCCAAGGTCTCTTAGCTAATGTCCCCATCCAGTTGGCTGGAAAAACCGTGCTCATTGACATAGAGGTCATCAACGCCCAACTTGATTATAACCTCTTACTTGGCCGTAGCTACATGTATGCCATGCGGGCGGTTGCCTCATCCGTTTTTCGTACCATGATGTTCCCCCATGACAGACGTGTGGTCAAGGTCGATCAACTCACCTATTATGATCCCAATGCCCCCGCTGCACCCAAAAATGTTCTCCCCATGGTTGAACAACATGTTTGTGGTGCATCTACCTCGTTGGTTTCCTCCGTGGGACCCAGAATTTACTCAGATACACCGATGATCTCAACATTCCAATCCATTCCACCCTCGTCACCAACAACCGAAATATCTGACCTATGTACCCTTTCCCACAATACACAAACACCCAACAATCAACTGCCCTTGTTACCCAAACCACCATTGGTACCTAGTCATATTGGTGTTACACCCATCCACACAATCTCCTTCCTATTCCCTCCCTCGGAGGTAGTAAGCGCCCCGGTGATGGCTACTCTCAGCCTCCCCGGGTTAACCTTAGGATTACCCGTGTGGTATATTTTGCCTCCCATTCCCCCACTGACACCAAATGTCATCCTACAACCGATGAAACCCATCGCCACTACTAGTCAACCACCTCCCGGTGTCACTACCCCTTCGTCATCTACGAATACACCCCCTCTTATCAAGCACACTGGGGGCAGGCCCACAACCATACACTGCTGTATCCCCTCCCAAAATAATTAAAAACCCCCCTGTGTTTTGTGCTCCTCCCAAATTCTCATTGTGTGATGAGTTAGGCCATCCTACCCATCAATGTCCACAATTACCTGCATTACAAGAGCACATGCAAATGCTTGACGATGACCCCAACATCCCGATTGTCCAACTCGATTCATCCCTTAAGCCTCGTCATAAATCACTACGTACCAACCACCCTTGTGCAATGTGTGGTGTTTACAGCCACTACTCACATCACTGTCATGATCTCCCAGATTATAGAGCAGCTCTCTACGAGATGAATAATTTGGACCTTGAGACGGCACCCCCCACAATTGAGGAGATCTACCCCCCAGTATCACCCTCATCCGGCGAGATTAATACCATCTATATGATCTCTTATACTACCACTCCCTCATCAACTGATTTGACAACTCAAAATTTCCACAATGGTGAGGAGATTCTAGAGGCTCTCACTGCCCCGGATTACCCCTAGGAGGATATGCACCATCGTTCCTATTTCCTCCTGGAGGACTCCTCCTCCACCACAGCCACCCAATTTTCGGTTGAGTCCAAAGATTTCCTCACCACCAAATTCAACTGGTTTAAGGATCCCATTCCCGCTCCCAACACCTTTGAAGAAGGTAACATGGCCAACATCTCACCCATCATCCACATTGATATCTCTGCCCCAGCTGGTGCTCCTGAAATCATGAAATCATTTCGTTAGGAGCTTCCTGCACTGAGCATGAGATCAGAGAGTACAAAAATATTTTCCAAGAGTTCTACGTTGTATTTGCTTGGTCCTACACCGAAATGCCTAGTCTTGACCCCCCTATCATAGATTACCTCGACCCGGGGATAGGGGGAATGATCAACCGTTTTGAACCTTCCCCATCACATCTATCTCAGCGTTTCAATGATCCCATTGTTCCAACCAACACATATGTGATCCACAATCACAAACCCCATGCACATAGCATGGGGGCAGGTCATTAACCTTGCTCAATTTTTCTCATTTGTGATCTCAACCATTTTTTGAGGTCACGCGTCACTTGTATATTTGATTTGATATCATACGCCTAGTATTTCGCCCTCATGGGCCATCATTTCTCCCCACCACTGCATCCTTCGCTTGGTGTGCTCACCTTTATTTGTAGCCATTTTTTAACCTAGTTCTTTTCTTTGACCATTCCGGAGTCCTTATTACCTCCATTTTTTGCACCATTTGCATTGCCAGATTCATATTTCCATGCCCGTGATGATGCTTGAGATCATTACTCGCTCTAACCAAAAAATTTAGGGCATTTTTCCCATGCCCCTCGTCGCCTCGGGTTGCATGCCACATCGGCCGTTATCCGTATTAGATGTATTTTATGTCGTCAGATTCATTTTTCCACACTCGTGATGATGCTTGAGATCATTTCTCGCTCTCACCAATACCAATATCAACATTGTGTCCCGACACCTTGTCGCCTCAGTTTGCGTGCCACTTCGGCTGCTCTCCATTTTTTATATACTTTATATCCTCGGATTCATTTTTCCGAGCCGGTGATGATGCTTGAGATCATTTCTCGCTCTCACCCCCCTATTTTTCGGGTATTTTTTCCAAAACACCCCCCCATTGCCTCGGTTTGCATGCCACATCGGACGTTATCCATTTTTGACATTTTTTATATCGCTAGATTCATTTTTCCGAGCTCGTGATGATGCTTGAGATCATTTCTCACTCTCACTTGGTACAATTTCAACATTGTGTCTCGACACCTTGCTGCCTCAATTTGCATGCCACATCGGCCGCCATCTGATTGTTCCACTTGTTTACATGAGCCATTCACTCCATTCATACTGCAATTATTTCCTTATTTTTTCGCCATTCATTATCCCGCAAGGAGGCCCACCAGTGTTCCCTCCTACCCTCGTTCTTGGTCATCATCAATGTTCCTTGATTGAGCACTTCCTCCTTACCTAACCATTCCTTTTGTTCAGTATAATTTTATCCCTTTTTCAGGCCAGACAAGTCCTTTACGAAAAAGGCACTTAGGGAGTTTCTGTTAAGCTCTTTTCTGACTCCTAAAACAATGAAAAGATCGGTGAGTAATCTTGCTTCCTTTCATGCTCATTAAAGTACCTAAAAGGGCGTCTATTTGGTATAAGTTTAACCCTTTTCCAAACCTGGTAGACTAATTACGAAAAAGGAATACTCTAGTCACACTGGCTAGAAGAGTTCTTCATTGCATCCTTTTATGCTTCTTCGGGCCTTGGAGACTAACACACGAAAACGCAACCCCCTGGAGTCTTCTTATAGCTTTCAGACTCTCTAAAATTGAAAGCAACCATGAGCATGAACTGTCCTGGGCTCGTACAAATCCACACGAGAGTACCATTCCATTATTTCAGAGTCTTCTTATCACTTTCAGACTCCTTAAAATTGAAAGAAATCACGAGCATAAACTGTCTTGGACTCATATAAATCCACACGACAGTACCATTTTGAACACACTTCTTCTCGTTCCTTAACCCATGAAGAAGTCCACCCGTGCCTCTTGGCACTATGATCGATCATCTCGACAACACCCCCAATCAGGTCGCCTTTGTTCAGAGTATTCTACAGTCTCCTGCCATTTTACACCAACTTGAGTATCACTCATCCCAGTCACTATCCTTGATCCATTACAGCTATGATCCCTTTCCCACCAGTCAGTTTCCTATGCTGCCCGATCATCCCCCACCCTCATACTCTGAACAAAGGAAGTTTGAGTCCACCCGCTCTACTTGCCCAGTTATTCCCTACCCCCATAGTATGTCAGTCCTACCATCAGTACTCTCACACTTTGGTTCTCCACATCGTGCTCCTATCAAGTAAATATCATTGCCTTGCTAGTTGCAGGTCTCCCTCTGTCGACAACAGCTCCTCTATTCCAGAGAATAGACCTAGAGATCCTTGCGCCTTGGACTCATCACCATCTGTGGTGCGTACCTACGGACCATTTTGAGAGGAGTCATCATTGCCTCTCCGTGTGGCTGTTTCTCACATGCTTGACTTCAACACCTTGATCGCATCATTGAGAATCGTGCATGGTATATATCCCTTCAATTATTGGTTGAAGACCCCGAATTTCATCCGACTCTAGCACATTGGTGAGTCACTTCGAAACTCCCAGTTATATGTTCTCGTGGATGTCCCAGTTGCGTTGGTGATTGTATTCAGAATCCATCCAGTTATATGCTTCCTTGAGTACCCAGTTCAGTTTCAATTTAGTTCCAGTTCAGTGTACCATTGAGGGTAGGACTCCCCGTCACTATGATCCAGCAGCTCATCAGTTCCTCTGGTACCCCACTCAGCAGCACTATTGTTATTCCAGTGTAGCAGTTCTTCAGCTCAGACATGGTCAGCCCAGCTGTATGTTCCATATTTCTGTCCCCTCTGGACTCTTATGATGTACACAGTGGTTCTCTATGTATCTTACAGGTCCCCCTTTTCGGGCCTCATTGTTATGTTTATATATCTTCATACGAGCATGGGTATGCCCGCCTCGTCCATATATTGAGATTCTTCCTCCTTTGAGGCCATGTATATTTCAGGTCCCCATTTAGTGGACCCCCTTGTTATTGTTCTATATCTTGATACGAGCATGAGAATGCCTGCCTCGTCCATATGTTCAGATTATTCCTCATTCAATATTGAGGTCATGTACTTTTAGTTTTTGCAGTTTGTTCGGGACCGTTGTTCTGGGATCTAGTTCGTTTCTTCTCCTCTCCACACCCCAGGAAAACCATAAAAGACTTATGATGTCTATTGGCCATACAATGAGCTCCTGCCCTCACACATCAAGGGGCAATCTGTTAACACCCAAAAAGTGCTCACTACCTCATCTACCCCATTGCATGACTCATTTACAGCTACCAAGTGACTTTGTTTGGGGGCAGACTGAAATCTTCCTACCATTCCAATAGCATGCATGATATCAGGACGAGTTGTTGTAATATATAGAAGACTGCCTATCATTGACCTGTATGTTCTTTGATCAACATCTGGTGAGATATCATCTTTTCTAAGCTTGCAGCCAACAATCATAGGGGTACTAACAGGTGAATAATCCTCCATTTGGAACTTTTTCAACATCTCCTTCAAATACTTTTCTTGAGAGAGAAATAGACCTTCAGAAATTTGATTCATTTTAAGACCAAGAAAGTATGATAATTCTCCAATCATTGACATTTCAAACTCAGATTGCATGGCATTAGCAAACCACTGAACAAAAATGCATTAGTACATCCAAAGATAATGTCATCAACATAAACTAGAACAATTAATAAATCATCACCTTCAGTTTTGATGTATAGATTGCTATCAGCAGTTGATCCAGATTTTATGAGAAGAACGAAATGAATACAGATTATTAGCAGATGCTTAATACAAAATAACAGAGTACAGTAAAACTAGTTTTCTATTCAATAAGGAAATAAGCTAAAACTATAAAATGCAGCGGAAAACAAGCTTGCTGGAAGGGTGGCGGCTTATCTCTGAGAAGAGATGTGACGGCTGCGCTCATTCCGAACAAAATGGTTACAATGAGGCTCTGAAGGCATTTTACAATAAACAGGAATGTCAAAAACCCTAGACATCCAAAAACCTAACCCTAGGAGACGAAGTACCAAAAGTCATGTGGGCCCCGTTTGGGTAAGTTAGTACATCAACTTCCCGAGGTCGTAACTCTTGCATACGATCTCTATTTGGGGCGTTGTTGTGGCCACAATAGATCCCATGCTTAGCCAAGCATGGGAGCCCCACAATTTTAATAAATGCAAAGGTAGTTGGGTGAGTCATCTTGAAAATTTTAGATTTTGATTTTACATCTAAAAGTTCTTCACCCATTCTTTTGGTCTGCTTGTTTGTAAGGGTTTCATTATTTCTTCCAAAGTGTTTCAGGCTAAAAAGAGCCAAAATTTTGAGTATTTTGCTGACTGCTATCATCATCCCGAAACCCGACATTTGGAGAACCTGAAACCCGCAACCCGATGGCTGTGGGTTGCGGAATCATTTTTAATAAGATTGAAGAATAATTAATCCGAAACCCGAACCCCGCAATGGCGGCATCCGGATTTCGGGATTATGATTTTTGTTTATCTGGTGTGTGTTCCCGAAACCTGCAACCCGTGATTTCGGGATGCGGCTTTCGGGATGGTTATCTTACGTCACAATTTAATGTTTCCGAAACCCGCCACCCGCATAGTCGATTTTCGGCTTTCGGAAATCCTTTTTTACTTCCGTTTTGCATACGCGCAGCTCGCAAATCCGTACTTTCGGGTTTCGGCTTGTGGGATCTTTGAATAAGAACTTCATACAATTTTTTTTTGAACTCGATTCCGCATTCCGCTCCGGTTAATCTCCATCATCCGTCTGTTATAATCTCACGGTCATGTTGATTTTGGGTAATCAGTTAAGTCAGGCTTTTCCATCCTGTCTTTTTGAAACCTGGTTCTGCCAAATTATCAGTTTTCTATGTAATTCATCACAGCGCACACCATTACAAGTCTATCAGTCACCTCAGGTTGGATGGACGTCGTCTCTCCGCATTAAGTTCGCCATGCCTAAACTTGAGCTTTGACATCTTGTCGTTTTTGTTCCACCTCTTAATGATTTGATTTGTTACGTGCGAAGAATTGATGGCCTGTGTACTGGAACTCCGAGTTGAGACCTTTTCACATCAACTTTATCACCATAACCTTCTCCTCTATTATTAATCACC
Source organism: Larix kaempferi (assembly GCA_027924585.1). Classification (NCBI taxonomy): domain Eukaryota; kingdom Viridiplantae; phylum Streptophyta; class Pinopsida; order Pinales; family Pinaceae; genus Larix; species Larix kaempferi. Next base: position 10,540,132 of record BSBM01000742.1, read on the forward strand.
ATTCATAATTATTGATGAGAGATTGCTTATAACGATGTGATTGTCAAGACAATTCAAAATCATGCAAGCAGTAATTGAACTCGTACTTCGCACAGGCTTTGATCCGACTGGAACATACCTTGGCTCTCTTCATTTCAATTGAAGTAATTACAATGAATTGATTCAATAACTTTAATCATTGCATATTGCCCCACCCGATTATCATAGACCTGCTTACGAGCCTTTCAATAAGCAATTAACATGAAAGTTCCAGTTCACCCATTGCCTTCTAAAACAGGAAACACTCTGTTTGGCATTCTTCTTATATCTTTTTATCCAAGACTCATTCAGAATGAGCAGTATTCATGCAAATGGTAAATTTTCTGATGTTCAGGTTGAAAATGAGGAGCTCTATCCCTTGTTATATGAAGAAATGTTGTCACCATCGTTTGATGCAGGTGTTCCTGATCTTAGCAGCGGTAGGAGCGAAGAAGACTTCGAAACTCTGTCTGCCTACATTCACAACCCCGAAAAGAGAAGAAAGGAAATTATGGAGGGATCAACTGATCTTGATACTGATGTTATACAAGACTTTATAATCAATGAAGAACCTGATGGGAAAACTGATCTTTTGAGATCAAATCTTTTACTCGTAGAGTGCCAGCGGAGGCCAAATATCCATGGGTGATTACCATCCCAAACAGCTCGAGGATAGGGTAACTCTTGCATATGGTTAACTGAAGCCTTTGGCTGGGTTTTCATCCCTTGTTGTGTGCCTTGGAACCCATTCCAGCACTTTGCACTCACCCTGCACCCCCGAGGCATCAACATGCGTACAATAGCTCATTGGAAAGATCTATTCAATAACTCCAAAAAGATATGGAAAATATCGATTTCGGCACGCGAAAATGGAAAGCACATAGTACCCATATTTTCCCAAGAATTCGACGCCGAAAAAACGTCATTCGGGGCCTCAAAATGGCTTCGAATGTTCAGGACTTGAAAAACTACTAAAAATAGTATATTACTGAAATTGCCAAAAAACTATTTTGAGCCAGTTGGAAAGGTTTGTGGCCACCGATATCTACCTGGATCAATCCTCCCTCCTTAGGAAGCAATGGTCTCCATTGCGTTGAGTTCCCCCATCAGATGAGGAAATTTTCGCTGAATTTGGCCCCGGGTGAGCCACTTTCCCTAGTGCAGGAGCTGCCTTGCTTTGACAACTCGATAAATTTGGATCCTTTGATGTCGAGTGCCCTTGATCTGTGTGTCTACAATATGATCACTAGATTCCTGTTGCAGGCATTCATGGTTGAGCTCCGTTGGTGTCAACTGCTCTGCTATCTCTGAGGTGTCTAATAATGGTGGGAAATATGGCGGAAGGAGAGCCACGTTGAAGACTAGATGCAGACCAAGGAAGGGGGAATGTTGAGCTCAAAAGCATTGTCACCCACCACCTTGGTGATGGTGTACGGCCCATAACAGAGTGGGTGAAGCTTCTGATGGGGCCCTGTAAGGCACTCTTTCTACAAATGTAACCAAACTTTGTCTCCCACCTAATACTTATGTCGCACCCAATGTTGATCATGGCACTGCTTGTACTTGGAATTAGACTTCTGTAGAATATCCTGAACCTGTTGGCGGATATGTTGGATCTGTTCAATGAACCGGGTGGCTTTGTCAGCTTCTGGGGACGAGTCAGCCAAGGTGGTTGCCAAGGGAAGTGAAACATCCATGGGGCCCAATGGTTGGAATCCCAACCCCACCTGAAAGGAGTTGTGGCCAGTTGAGCTATGCAGGGCTCGGTTGTAGCTATGCTGGACATAGGGCAGACTCTCATCCCATGTGCGGGGGTGTGTTGAATTGTACATGCGCAGGATATGTACGACCATCCGGTTGATGACCTCGGTTTGGTCGTATTTCTGGGGGTGGAAGGAAATGGATTTGGTGAGCTTGGTATCCAGTAGTGACCAAAGGCTCGACCAGAATGAGCTGAGGAACTGACTATCACGGTCTAAGATAATGGTCTGTGGGATCCCAAAATGTACCCAGACTCATTCAAAGAAGAGCTTGGCAATGGCTTCTGCTGTGATGTTCTTCTTGTAGGTGGCTAGAATCACCATCTTGGAAAAGCAATCAACAACCAAAAAAACACAGTCATTCCCCCTCTTGATGGAAGGGAGGCCCGACATGTATTCCATTAAGATGGATTCCCACGGCCTATCGGGAGTAGGAAGAGGGGTGTATAGGCCATGTTTCTTAGTGGTCGGTTTGGCAATAGCGCAAGCGGTGCAGGACTTGATATACTTGCCGACATCCTGTCGAAGTTTCGGCTAGTAGAAATGTTTCTGCAGCACTACCACTGTCTTCTTGATGCCAAAGTGTCCTGCCACCCGACTGTAGTGAGCTTCCCAAATCAACTTCACACGCTCGCTTAATGGAACGCAGAGATGGCCCAGACGTCACAACAACCTGTCCTAAAGATGGAAATTAGCGACCACTGAGTTGGTGCCCAACATTTGGTAGGTGGTGGAGAAATCAGGGTTTGTCTCGTAGAGGTGGGGCCATCCAGAGGTCTCGTGGGTGCAAGAGTCTAGCATTGTGGTGAGTGCCACGAATGGAGGTCGACTGAGGAAGTCAGTAGCTCGGTTGGTACTCCCTGTTTTATATTTGATGTTAAGGTGGAACTACTGCAAGTATGTTGACCACTTCTCATGGCGGTCATTCTGCAACTTTCCTTGGGTCTGCATGAACTGTAGTGGCTTGTGATCAGTGTGTATGATTGTCTCCTTCCCAAGAATGTAATATCTACACTGGCGTCAGGCTTGCACAATGGAGTACAGTTCTTTGTCGTAAGTAGGGTACTTACGGACAGTGTTTGATAGTGTCTCACTATGATATGCAACGGGGTGGCCATGTTGAGTGAGAACGGTGCCCACAGCATAATCTGAAGCATCTGTCTCGATCTCAAAGGGATGTTGCAGGTCCGGTAATGAGAGTACCGGCGATGAGCACAAACGCTTCTTTAAGTCATCGAAGGCTTGTTGTTGGGATAGGCCCCACACAAATTTTTCCTTACCGCTGCCCCTGGTTACTTGGCTGAGGGCCCATGCGATATGAAAGAATCCTAGCATGAACTGGCGATAGAAATTGGTGAGGCCCAAGAAGCTCCGAAGTTCAGTGAGTGTGGTTGGGGATGGCCAGTCACGGATGACTTGGATATTGGCTAGATCCACATGCACACCATGTCGATCAACGATGTAGCCTAAGTAATGGACCTTGTCCATGCCAAAGGAGCATTTTTCCAAGTTTGCATATAGTTTGTGTTGTTGAAGGGTGTGCATAACCTGTTGAATATGCTGCAAGTGTTCTGCCCAAGTCTTGTTGTAGATGAGGATGTCATCTAGATACACCACTACAAAATTATTGGTGAAAGGTCGTAGGATATCGTCCATCATCCTCATAAAATTTGTTGGAGCATTTGTCAAACCAAAGGGCATGACCAACCATTCAAAAATACCTTCTTTTGACTTGAAGGAAGTCTTCCATACATCTATCTGTTCTATTGGGACCTGGTGGTAGCCAGACTTCAAATCAATCTTACTGAAGTATTTTTCCCCCATGAACTGATCAAGGAGGTCATCGATTTGGGGAATCGGGTATCGGTTGCGGACTGTGATTTTATTCAGGGCCGAGTAATCAATGCAGAGTTTCCAGGTCCCATCTTTCTTCTGTACCAGCACAATTGGGCTCCCACAAGGTGATGAGCTGGGATGGATGTGCCCCTTGTGGAGCAATTCTTGGAACTACCTCTTGATCTCCTCGTTTTCCAATGGATAGCGGCGATAGACTGGCCAGTTGGATAGCGGCTTTCCTGGGGTCAGATCGATGGGATGCTTGACCTAATAGTGAAGAGGTACCCCGGTAGGAGAGGAGAAGATATCTGAGTATTCTTCCACCACCTTATCCACTTGCTTCTGTTTTGTGGAGAGATCGGTCGCGGAGGCCCTGCATGTGGCTACGATCTTTCTCTTATTCTGAGAGAGAATCACGAAGAAGACAAATTTCTCAGTCTAAGAGATGACCTTCCTACATTGCTTGGCAGAGATCAAGGAAATAGCACTAGGAGGGGCTGCCTCGAGTATCCTGTACAATTTCCTGTTCAAATAAATAATAACACTACGAGGCCTAGACTCATATACAGCATGACGTTTCCATAAATAAGGTTGGCCCAAAATAACATCTGAAACTTCGAGAGGAGCAACATCACATGATACCTTGTCCTTGAAGGGCTTGATGCCGTACAACAATCGGCACTTTTGGCTGACGCGGAGATCGCTTCCTTTGTAGAGCCATACAATGGTGTAGGGTTGTGGGTGCGGTGTTGTTGGAAGGGCCAGGCACTTGACGACCTCTGCTGAGATGAGGTTCTTCTGGCTACCGCTATCAACGATGAAGTGTAGCGGGGTGTCTTTTACCCACATCTTTGAATGGAAGAGGCGTTCTCCTTCTTCTAGCTCGTCTGGCTCATCGGGATGGAGCTTGGTGGTAGCAATGGTGGCACTGGGTTCCATGTCAATGATCCGTCTTCCCCTTTCTGGTTTGGACTCAGAGTCAGAATCCACATCTAATTCAGATGCTTTCACTTCGGCCACCAGCGACTTCTTTGAGCGACAGTCAGCAGTGTTATGCCAAGGGCTCTTATGGAAGTCGCACCACTTCCTGGTATCTTTCTTTGTCTTTTCGGTGTCCTTTGCTTGTGGTTTGGACTGGTTATCCTGATACTGTCCATCTTTGCTCTGTCCTTTATTCTGTGGGTTGGGAGCGCCCTTTCCTGTCTTTTGCTGTGAGGGGTTCCCAGACCCAAACTACCGCGTCTTTTGTTTGAGCTTCTACTCGATTTTGACGGCATATCGGTAGGCCGTGCCCAAGGAAGAGATGTCCACAAATTCCATTTCGGTCTGGATGTATCTATGCAGACCACCGTGATACTTGAGCACCATATGTCGCTCTAAATCCTTGATACCCAGCTTGGTGCACAGGGTATGGAAGATATTTGTGAACTCTGGCACTGCTTGGTCTCTTTCCTGTCGCAGCGTGGTCCATTTGGTATACAAGTCGTCATAACTTCCAACAGGGTAGTATTGTTCCTTAATAGCATCCTTGAAGGATTCCTAGGTGGCCGTGACTAAAAATAATGAGGTTTCATCTGTGTCCTTTTGTTCACATACAGTTTCCCACCAATCTTTGAAATGGGAAATGACTTTGAGGAGCATAAAAGTAATCTTTTCTCTATTCGAGAAGTTATGGACATAAAAATACCCTTCTAGTATATTCAACCACTTATCTACAGCATCTGCGTCTATCTGACCTTCAAACATAGGAATATCGAAGTTGATTTGTACCTTGAAGGGGGCGGCGCCTCCACTCGAGGAAGATGCGTCGCTTGTTGGTAGTTGCCGAAGGATTTGCGTGAAACTATTCATCATCTCGTTCCTTTGTTGCGTGAGGTCTTCCTCGAGCAACATTTTAAAAGGATCTCTTGTCCCATCATCTTTATTTTCTCTTGCCATGAGAGGTCACTTGGGCATGCGAGAGCTTTTATCCTCAAGAGAAACAAGCTCGAGACCCAATTCTTTGTACCTTGACCTCATTGGGGACATGCATTAAGACGACAAGGAGCAGACCGCTCTGATACCACTAATCTGGATTTTATGAGCAGAATGAAATGAATACAGATTATTAGCAGATGCTTAACAGAAAATAACAGAGTAGAGTAAAACTGGTTTTCTATTCAATAAGGAAATAATCTAAAACTGTAAAATGCAATGGAAAACAAGCTTGCTGGAATCGTGGCGACTTATATTTGAGAAGAGATGTGACGACTGTGCTCATTCGGAACAAGATGGTTACAATGAGGCTCTGAAGGACTTTTACAATAAATAGGAATGTCAAAAACCCTAGACATCCAAAAACCTAACCCTAGGAGACAAAGCGCCAAAAGTCATGTGGGCCCAATTTGGGTAAGTTAGTACATCAACTTCCTAGGGTCGTAACTCTTGCATACGATCTCTATTTGGGGCGTACAATAGCTCATTGGAAAGATCTATTCAATGAATACAAAAATATATGGCAAATCTCAATTCCAACACGCGAAAACGATAGGCTTGCATTACCCAAATTTTCACGAGAATTCGACGCCGAAAAAACGTTGTTTAGGGCCTCAAAATGGCTCCGGAAGTTCAAGACCCGAAAAACTGCTAAAAATAGTATATTACCAAAATTGCCAAAAAATTGTTTTGAGCCAGTTGGAAAGGTGGGTGGCCACCGATATCCACCTGGATCAGCATTGCCTTCTTGAATCCTTTTTCTTGCAAATATTTATCCAATTTGTAGGACCAGGATCTTGGTGCTTGTTTCAATCCATATAGTGCCTTCTTAAGTTTGCAGACATAATCAGGATTGTCTGTCAGTGAAAAACCTTCAGGTTGCTCCATATACACTTCTTCTTCTATATATTCATTTAGAAAAGTTGATTTAACATCCATCTGATAAACTTTGAAATTTTTGTGATAGGCCTAAGCAAGAAACATTCTTATAGCTTCCATTCTTGCCACAGGTGCAAAAGTCTCATCAAAATCTTGTTCCTCAACTTGTGCATACCCCATGCAAACCAATCTCGATTTATTTCTCACAATTTGTCCTTTTTCATTCATCTTATTCTTAAATACTTATTTGGTACCTATCACATTCTTATCTGCTGGTCTAGGAACAAGTTCCCAAGTATTATTCTTTTCAATCTGATCAAGCTCTTCATTCATGGCTTTTATCCAATCTTCATCTTTACTAGCTTCATAAAAATTCTTGGGTTCTATTATAGATAAAAAGGCAATGTGAGACTGTTCTGTATCTTTGAGTAACTTTCTTCTTGTCTGCACACCTTCATTCTTGTCACCAATGATCTGACTTTCAGGATGATGTTTCTGAATAATTCTAGAAGGAGGTTTTACTGATTGCTGTGGTGAATCTGCCTCTTCATTCTCTGACTCGGATTCTTCTCTTTCTGATTCTTGGACCTATTATTCTTCATCTTTAGCTGTATCCTCTGTACATGAGTCATTTTTGTTTGTCTGAGTGTCTTTTACATGACTCCCTTCATCTACTTTAATATCAATGCATTGAACCATTCTATGCAATCTCTTATTGTAACATCTATATACTTTACTGTTTGTAGCATACCCTAGGAAAACACCTTCATCAGCCCTATCATCATATTTGCCAAGATGCTCATCATTATTCTTGATATAACACTTACTCCCAAATACTTTGAAATTATTGATTGTAGCAGGTCTCCCAAACCATAATTCATAGGGAGTTTTATCACTCTTCGGCCTTAAGTGAGCTTTGTTAAGTATATGAACAACTGTATGAATTGCCTCTACCCAAAACCCCAGAGATATATTCTTTTCTTTCATCATTGATCTTGCCATCTGCTAAACTAATCTATTCTATCTCTCAACCACTCCATTTTGTTGTGGAGTCCCTGGATCTGTATACTCTCTTTTGATACCCTATTCATCACAAAATTCCTTGAAATTCCTTGAACTGAACTCTCCTCCTCTATTAGACCTTACTTCCTTTAGTATTCTTCCTATTTGATTCTCAGTCAGAGCTTTAAATACTTTAAATTTTTCAAATGCTTCAGATTTTTCTTTCAGAAACGCAACCCAAGTAAGTCTAGAATAATCATCATTAACTAGCATAAAATAATTTTCTTTTCTTGTACCTTCCTTCCTTGATGGTCCACACAAATCCATATGCACTAACTAAAGAGGTTTATCTGAAGAGGGGAAACTCTTGGATTTGAACTGTGTTCGAGTCAGTTTTCCCATTTGACAAGGTTTACATACAACATCATATGGTCTTGATATCTTTGGAAGATTTTTCACTTCCCCATTGCTTCTAAGTTTGATTAAATGATCAAAGTTCAAGTGTCCAAGTCTCCTATGCCATAACCATCTTTCATCATCCCTGCTTAAATAACATTCTTCTTTTTCTTCTCCCAAAACATAGACATTGTTTTCTATCCTTATTCCTTTTGCAACCAGCTATACTGAGTTTACAGATTTTATCTTACCATCTTTAGAAGTGAAAACCACTTCACATCCTTTGTCATAGACCTGACAAGCACTAAGGAGATTATGTTTTAAACCATCCACAAACAATACATCTTGAGCTTTCCCTTTGCCATTACTCAGACTTACCATTCCTTTGCCTCTGATTTTTCCTGGAGCATCATTCCCAAAAGTTACATTTCCTGATTTGTGTTCTTTTAGAGACAGAAACTTACCTTTATCCCCAGTCATGTGTTTGGAGCAACCACTGTCAATATACCATGGCTCCTTCTGTCTTTCAACAGAAAGCACTAAATCACACTGATTGCTTTCTTTCTTCTTCCACACTTTTCTTTCAGCTGAATGATTCACTCTTGAATATGTTTTGTAGTTCTTCAAATAACATTCTAAAGCCTTGTGTCCATAATTATAACAGATATAACATTCATGTTCATTGTATAGAAGATCAAAAGGATTGACATTCCTGTTATGAATTCCTCTTATGATTACTGATGGAGTACAGTGGTTATGATTATTCACTGATTGTTTCATTCCATGCTACAGCATTTGATTATTGCTAAATATTCTTCGTTGAGTGTTTCTAAGATTGAAAACACAGGTTGCAGCTTTGTGACCAAAGTTAGAACAACAATAACAGTAACCATTAAAGAAATTTTGATACCTGAATCTTGGCTGTCCTCTTGAAATTGATTGCCTTATCATTCTGTGTTGGATATCTTCTTCTTCATGCTTTCTTGACTGCAGAGTATTGCTTTTTGTTCCTGTAGCTATATCTTTTTCATCATTTATTAGATTGTCATTACTATTAATTTTATTTTCTTCAACTTTGATGGAGATTGCAAACTTTGTGAATTCTGATTGCTTGTTGCTTTGAAAGTTTATCACCTTGGTTATTTCTTTGTTCTCTAAGTGACTATTGCTTGAACCTTGTTCATAGAATAGACCAGATTTGAACAATGGAGATCTTTGCTTACTTAAGATATTATTCAACTCTTCTGAGGCTTTAATGCTTGAAAAATTATGATGATGCAAATTTTGGAATTTCTCTAATTCTTTCTTAATAGTCACCACTTATTCTTCTAACTTTTCACATCTTGCTCTACTTTCAGCCAGCTGTTGCTTAAGAATGTCTTCTATTTTCTTTGCCTCTTCTAGTTCTATTTTTACCAAAATACAGTCTATACTAGGTTCTTTGTCATTCTTTTCATACTATATTAGTAACTATTTTTGTTTCCTCTTCTTTTGTCTGAGTCTATCAATTTCTTCTAATGCACTAATTAACTCACCTTCCATATCAACTACAGCATCTTCATCATTCATGTCACTCTTTGTAAAATCAATATCAAGATCTTCTATGGCCATAAGCATAAACTCATTCTCCTTATTTTCACAGGAAGATTCACTATATGTAGCTTCTGAAGAGTCAACATCATTTGCACACAAGCCTTTCTTCATGTAATTGTTATCTTTATTATATCTTGTATATGTATGTTTCTCTTTATCAACGGGATTCTGATCTCTTTTCTTATAAGGAAATTTAGATGCAAAGTGTCCCACCTTACCACAATTGAAACATTTAAAGGGCAACTTGCATTTATATTTCCCTGATCCATTTTTCAGTCTTCTTACAAATTTTGCCCCAATCTCATCCATTTCAAAATCAGTATTTTTGTCTACTTTGAAGGAGGCTTCTCTAGTGTTATTTTTATCTTTGTTGATCCTCATTTCATAGGTAGTTACAGTTCCTAGGAGTTGATCAATACCCAAAATTTTAAGATCATTTAACTCTTCTATTGCTGAAACTTTGGGGTTAAATTTATCATGCAAAGATCTTAAAATTTTCTGAACTAAGGATGCTTCTTCAAGTGTTTCACCGAGGCCCTTCATAGCATTCACAAGCTCTTCAACCCTTAGGAAATATTTACTAACAGTCTCATCCTCATTCATCTTTAGTTGTCCAAATTTCATCCTGTATGTTTGCATTTTGGCATCTTTAACTTTCTCATTCCCTTCATGCGGCTATTAATAAGTTTATCCCACATATCTTTAGCAGATTCAAGATGCATCACTTTCACAAACTCAGATTCATCAAGACAACTTAATATTTCATTCATTCCCTTAGCATTAAAACTGAATTCCATCTTGTCATCTTTGGAAGCAAGAACCACAGGTTTTGTATATCCAGTTTCTACAACTTTCCAAACATCAGCACCTAGGGACATTAAATATGTTCTCATTCTAACTTTCCAAAAGGAAAAAATTGTTCCATCAAACATAGGAGCTTTATTGGTTGATCCTTCATGGCTTGTCATGTTTAAGATTTAGGATCTACCTTAGACTAAAGGAACACTGCTCTAATACCAATTGTTGAAAGTATTCAAATAACTGAGAGGGGGGCTTAATCAGTTATTACTGTGCTTAAACAATTTTACATTCTTTTTCCCTTTTAACTTTGATGAAGTGTGACAATCAATATGATATGAGATTTTCTATGCACATTCCTTTATAGCAGGTATATTGTTATAACATAATTAAATATAAGGCATATAAACAATGTTCAATCACATAAATATGCAGAGGCACTGATTTTTTTGGGGAAACCCATAAAGGGAAAAAACCTCTTCTTCTTAGGATGAAAGTAAAGCTCCAACTTCTCTTTACATTCTATTTTATCTGAGCTATAACAACCCAGATGAGGCTACTACCTCCGTTTCTTCAGCACCAACTGAATGGAAGCTACAACTCCCAAATGTACAAGTACCAACTTGCAAAGAAGACTTTACAGTCTTCCCTTGCTCCTCCCTACCACCCTATGTAAGAAAAATTTCAGTCAATTATATCACATTGGTTCAGATATATCAGTACATACCCTTTTCATTTTTGTTTTGTGCTGCTACAACTTGGATTTTTGGGCATTCTATTCCTCATTAAATTGAGCCACACATTTTTCTTCTGAATTGTTAACTTCGAATCATAGCTTCATCATCTTAAACCAGCCACCACTCCTCTTCATCCTCTCCATTATCCCGCACATTTTTTTCTCCTCAATTGTTTTTTTATAGATGCTGAAGTTATATGCCTCGGTCTCTTTAACTTCTATATATTCCAATTCTAAAACTGAAATTGTCTCTTTAACTCCCAATTTGAAAATTGAACTGTCTCTTTCACTTCCATAATTTACACGCTGTAAATTAATAAATAAAAAAATGTTTGAGAGTCGCATCTTGTCTGAGTTGCGGCTGTCTGAGTCACAGCCATCTGAGTCTCAGTCATCTGAGTCACAGCTGTCTGAGTCATGGCCGTCGGAGTCTCAGTCATATGAGTCACGGTCGTCTGAGTCGCAGCCGTCTGAGTCACGGCCATCTGAGTCACAAATTGTCTGAGTCGCAGCTGTTTGAGTTGCAACCATCTGAGTCATGATCATTTGAGTCGCAACCATCTGAGTCACAGCTTCCTGAGTCGCAACCATCTGAGTCACGGCTGTCTGAGTCTCAGCCGTCTGAGTCACAGCTTGTCTGAGTCGCAGCTGTTTGAGTTGCAGCCATCTGAGTCACAGCTTGTCTAACAACATTCTTTTCTTGTATTTAAAAATCAGTCGCAGCTCTAGTAAACTGAAGTTGGTATGGTCTAAGTCACCTGCCTTGTCTTCTTCCCAACCATCAATGACAACTGAATCATAGTGCCAACACTAAATACCAAACAAACAACACTTTTGAATATAAGAAGGAATGGCCCTATTGGCTATTAAACTAGCCATTGAATTGAACACCTAACTCTATGAGTAACCCCATGAAAATTTTCTAGAGAACCAATGTAAGTTCTAGTCAATATTTGGATGATAATGAGTGAATCAGTATGAGTATGTTACACCAAAATCTCTTCATCATGAGTTACGTGTCCTCTATATGCTTTATTTCTGAAATCACCTAGGCTAAAAGACCAAAAGAAGAGTTGATGTCCATCCATTTAACTTTTTGTTTTCACATTGACGTGTCTTGCTCACTGGAAAGGTATGTCGGACCTGAAGTGACGCGCTCTACACATTGACAAAGTGATTCGGTGACATGAGTCTCCCTTGCACAAGAGGTGTCACCCTTCCACTGACGTGAGTTGCATTTGTTAAAGGTGCATCACTATTGGTTAAAATGGATAAAGAGAAACTTCGAGCGAATTCTCGAACCTTTGGTGTCATGGAGGCTTATCCCTACATACCTGGAAAGATGGCATTCGATCCCCTTGCCTAGTGGGATGATCCCTTAAGCTTATCCCCTAAATCCTCAACCTCTCCTATCCCTTTTGGCCTATAAATATGAACCCCCTCTCCATTGTTAAGGGAGGAAGGATAGAGTAACTACATGCTAGTGAAATTCTGCTAGGAGATAATTTTCATCCACAAGAGGCAATGCTCTGATCTTGAGGCTAGTATTGTTGGAAAGGAGTTACGATGTCAAATCATTGGTTGTAACACCTCTCTCTTTGTATTTTCTATAATTAAATTTAACATAAGTTATTTCCCTAAACTTATTTTCTTTATAACGTTTAGGATTATCTTCTTTGAATGCTAATCTAGTTTGCTTCATAATCATATGCGTTCACTACTTGGTTGTTTCCACTTGTTCCATCTTGTTTTGCAGCTAAAGATCTGAAGACCAAGAAGTTGGATCAAACGAGGAGAAAGGGGTTTCATTCATAAGGTGAGTTGTTTCCTAACTTACTTTGCAATTCAATTAATCTAGGGAAGATATTTGTGTTGTGTATTTGTTTTGTTCTAGATCTAAACCATTCAACTTGGGAGATCCGTTTGTGTCTTCCCTTACAGATTGTCTGTAAACAAAATTGGCGACCATAATGGGGATAGGTAGCCCATAGTTTTTCTTTGCTTGTGATTTTTTTGTTTTTAATTTCTTTCCAATTAGCCTCTAAGTTGCCTCTTTTTCACTGGATCTGATTATCAGAGAGTTTCCGGGACATCCAAACTCTAATTAGGACTTAGATTGAGCCGTTTATCTTTTTATATTTTGATATTTTTTGTTTTTCTTGCTTGGATCTCGCCCGACACACCTGGGTAGTTCATTTCCTGCGTCAGAGTTACAAAGACAAACTTTACCTTAAAGCAACCTGTGTCACTAATGCTTTCTTCCAGTTTGCATCTTGCGTCAGTGATGCACTTCTTGTGTGTGCAGAGCGTGTCGTTGAGCGTCCAATGCTCTAGTGTACCCTTGCAAGGCGTGTCACCCTTCATAACTCGGTGCACTAGTTGAAATATCTCTCCATTTGATTTTTGGCTTGATTTCTTGAGATATGTGTGTCGTCTTTGACAGTTACAGAACCTCCTAGACACAACATCATTTATCTTTGGCTTATTTTTTTGAATTTTGGGTTTGATTTAGGTCATAGTTAGTCAAGCGAGTGTATCTCTTGTAGTCCAAAATTTCAATTCCTCACGAGAACATTCAGTTTTGTGACTCCCTATCAGTCTATCTGATCTGTTCAATCTGACTTCTTAGCCCCCCAATAGTTAGTGATGTGATTTTTGCAAAATTTTGTGTGGTTTTGTGTGTTATTTGAGATCTTGGGTGATTACAATTTTTTGAGAATTTCCAATTATTTAAAGTTTGTAGTAGCATACATTCTCTAGTTCTCTGAATCTAGTTTAAAAGAGTGGCATAATTCTCAGATCTTTTGAGTGTATTAGTTAGAAAATCAAAATTACTTATTATCTCCATTTCAAGGGTATTATTTGGAATTGGTGTGAAGATATTTTATGCTTTGGAATGATTGCTTAAAATACCTTTGAAAGAACTAAAAAATTGTTATTTTCTTATATTTTCTTGGTTTTGAAAAGTTATTGTTCATTTCCTTCAAAATTTAAAGCATATTTAGGCCTCTCAAAGTATTCTAAAGATCGTGAAAACTCATATTTTTTTTATTTTCTCACCACTTATTTTAATTCTTATTTTAGAATTAGAGTTATTGCATTCATAAAGGAAATTTGTCTTTTCATTTTTTGCTCATAGGTTTGCTTAAGTTGAAAAGAAAAAGAAAAAAAAAATCGATTTGGTGTGTTATTAACACTTCTTGTTGGATTGTTGAAAGAGTACTTTTTTAGTCTTTTGATTAAAGAAAATAGGGGTACTTTGTTCATTTTTATTATCATAAAAAAAAAAATATTTCTCCTTACCTTAATTAGTTTTCATCGAAAAGAAAAAAAAGACTTGCATTTGCATATACATTAATTTTGCATCTTTTTAAATTCCAAGTCTACACTTCATGGATTCACCTAACCATACAACTTAAAATGATGCGATAACCTAGGTTAAAATTGTATAGAAACTCATGTGATAGGTTAGAGATATGATCCGACACCTTAAAGTGTGGCAGCTGTCTTTATTTTCCTGCACTGCATCCCAGGGGCTTGTAGTTCTTCCACATACCAGTCCGTATATCAAATAGACTTTCATGTACCCTTGGGTATATAGAAAGGTACTTCATGTACTCGATAGTATATCGGAAGGCTCATGTCGTACGGTTGTGCATTAGATATCACCACTGCAAATTGGAGATCCCATGTACCTTGAGTATATTAGGAGACCCCACTAGGATTTGTGAAACCATCTGAGGTAACCATTGGTCATCTTGGTGTGGAAATACACTGAGCAAAGCACTCAAGGAGCTATTACACATGTACTTCTAGGTATTCGGGTTATACGGTCATGGGTATGGTCCTAATCCTCCCTGGTTAGTGCTCTGAAATATTGGGTTGAGTATAACTATTGGACCCTGTAGTATATCGTGAGTTGCGATGCCTTGATAATCCCATGAGGTTCCAGACTTTTGATTCCCATCTATCACACATTTTTACTTGTGGATTTAGCTTGAGTAGGTCTTGAAATGTGTTTTTATTTTTGAAGAGACTTTTAGGAGAAGTTTTATTTCAACCATTCTGGATGACCAACATTTAAGAAGATCTCGTAGAATATTAAATTTTCCACCTCAATATACCCTTTATCAGGAGAACCTAGTAGCAACTACGAATCAACCATCAACATCTGTGTCACATGAAGATGGAACTTCTACCTTAGAATTAGGAGTGAACTAATCTCCTCCTGTAAATACACCTATCGTTGGTCCTACGGAACCTTTGTTGGTGGAACAACCTCTTCTGCATGACACATTCATTTGCTTGAAGGAAATCCCAGATCCACAAAATGGATTTCAAGTCGACCCCCAGACGACCCAACAACAACTGTGTTTGGTCCAACAACATCATTTTGGGATACCTCTTTAGGTCAGCATGTTTTTTATTTTGGTTCACTTACGATGGTGGAAACTCCACCATGCCAGTGTCCTCCTTGGATTACTGATGACATCTTCCTTGCACTAGTTTATGAGACTATTGAATGTTTACGAATGTTCGGTAACCAGCTTAGACGCCAAATGTTTTCCCCTAGGCCCAATTCGGAAGTACTAGTTTTTGAACATCATTCCCCTATACATTCTTTGTCTTTTTCTTTACCAAGAATATCTACACCCCACATGACCTCTTACAAACCAGTTCAACCCTCTTTCCCGTATAGTACACCTCAGAGTCATTCGACCGGTTCAACACCTTACTTGACCCCAACAACTAGAGGGAAACCTTCAACCACTATTAACTTCATAACTGGAACACAACCTCCACCTCAAACTTTGAGTGGAAGTTATCCTCTAGTTAGTAGTCAGCAAATGATTATGGGTCAACCTATGATAAGTGGTCAACACATGTTTACTAGACATACTCCAATAGGTGGAAAATTTTCAACTGGGGGGAACCCCTAGTCATTGGACCAAATATAACTAGGGGGAACCATCCAGTTAGGGGACACAACATGAGTGGAGGACATTCTGCACATATGAACTATAGCATGGTTGGCATTTCATTCCTAGCCATGGGACATTCTACATGGGCACATCAAATAGGGGGACCATCTACTTGGACCCAACCCCCATGGGGGAATACATATCTGGAAAATCATAACGTTTCTATAGGTCAAATATATCCAGGAAACCCTTTTCCTGGCTTACCTTATCCCAAAAATATGAACACCCCATTGGGTCATCATAATGTTCCACCAGCTAGTGGACCACCTCCACCACTTGTCCCACCTCCTCCCCCACCACCTATCCCACCTCCACCTAGAGGATCCCCGTATTCTAGTGGTGGACCACCTTAATTCATAGGAGGTCCCCCTTCAGGTCCACCTCCCAATCCAAGAGGCCCACCTCCATATGGAAAACACCCTATGGGAGGACCATATGATTAGTCAATTCATGGTCCCACTGGTACCCAATTGCCTTATTAGTATTACCAGTATCCACAGCCAAACCGAAAATTACCATTTCTGGATACGTTAGATCTGTCAAATCTATCCCATTTGACCAACAATCCCATCCACCACTGTATAAATTGGCCAGCTATTCCTGTAAAGTTACCATCAGACATCCTGAATTTTGACGACAAACCCGGTGAGGACCCTAAGAACCAAGTCATCATTTATCATTTGTGGTGCTCCTCCAATTCCTTAATTGATGATTCCATCTGTTTGAGGTTATTTCAATGCACCCTTACCGATACTGCTGCAAAATGGTACATTGAGTTACCACCACACTCTTTTGTCATTTTTTCTATCTTTATCTATGGCCTTTTTTACTCATTTTCAGCTATCAATCCACTATGAAACCGACACGGATATTTTGACTTCTCTCTATCAATCTACTTCCATCCACATTTCTAATCATATCCATGAGTGGAGAAGGAGAAGACGTCTCATTAAAGCTCCCATTTCGGATCAACTACATGTTGATTGGTTCACGAAGTCCTTACTACCCTACATAGCTAAAGACGTGGTTATGGGTAGAGCCGTTACGGAATAACTAGCTATTTCATGTTCCCAGTACTTATACTTAGTCTATGCTCAATATGGAACCTTATATGACATTATTCTTAATGTCCCCCTCCCTACACATATTCCAACAAAAACCTCCATGGGATCACATGTCGATGGTAGTATTGGTTCTATTCATGCCCAACCTGCTACACAATCAGGTGGATCACAGAACCACCATAGTTCGACTCCATCCTCCCCACAGGATGGAAACAACACCAATAGATCACCCAACCCTACTTCCACTGAGGAAGTGAATTCAGTTCAATCTGCTTCACCTCAAAAATCCAATGGTAAAAATAAGAACAAAGGAAAATCCAAGAATTATTCTAACCAGTAGGAACCCAAAAATAATCCCGATGACACCAAACAAAAATAGAAGATCAAATATCCTTGTTTACTTTGCGGTGGTGATCACTTCACGAAAGAGTGTCACATCGTGAATAAGTGAAAACGTTTCTCAAGGGAATCCCCCCACCCGCACTTGTAAATGATCCCTTACCTACACAACAATAGCAAATGATTGCAAAACAACCACCTCCTTATCAAGGAGAACCATCCACAACCGCTCATGTTCTCATGATGCGCAGCAAAAAAGTCAACTTGTCTACCAGATCACGCACATATGACTATATTCCAGAGAAGGAATCTCCTGGAGGTAATACTAAGCAATCCTTTGCGTCTACATCTACTATCCCTTCACCTCAAGGTCCTCTCGTCATATAGAAACCTTTACCATATTCAGTATTGCGTCTGCCCAAGAGCACAACTAGAAAAGCAGTTTTTAACCCTAACACTTGAGCCACTCAAAACTACAACATTGTAGAAGATCTATCCCAGGCCCCTTGTGCTATGTCGATGCTAGAAGTATTACAAAACTATCCCAACTAGCGTAAGACCTTGTTATCTGCTATAGGATATGTAGACCCTGATTCCTCCAACACCATCATGTTCAAACTAGAGTACTTCAAGTCGAGGCTTTCCCAACAACTAGCGTTTCAGATTTTTTCCAATGTTTCTGGGAATAGTATCCATCGTATTGTCTTAGATGAAGGATCCTCTACCTCGGGTATGTCATTATCTTGTTGGCGATCCATTGGATCTCCCTATTTGAACCATTCCCCCACCACATTAAAATAATTTTACGGATGTGGATTTCAACCCCATGGGCTATTACAATCCTTAGTTGTAGAGTTGGGAGGCAAGAGCATTTCCATTAATGTGGAAGTCATCACCGCCCCATTGGATTATAATTTATTTCTTGATCGAAATGGGTTCTATGCCATGACCGTGGTCGTATCATTTGTCTTCTGCATAGTGCAGTTTCCCCACTATGGGAAAATCATCACTATCGACTAGTTATATTTTTGTACACCAGACACCACTGACTCATCCTGCAGATAATTTCCCTCTCTTAGGACACTCTTCACAAATATATGAGAGTGTGGGGGTAGGACCCCTTAAATATTCATCCCTCATGGGAGTCTTTCCAACTCCAGATCCCACAAACCATGTTTCCATGGTGAACATGATCTCATCTATGATCCCATCTTCTTCCAACTCAACCGACCAATGGGTTGTTCCCGATCCTAATCATTTCGATTTGATTGGAGACTTGATGCCTCTAAGTCCCGCTAAAGCTACTTATGAGGCCATCCAATCAACATTTGATCTACTATATTCCCACTCTTCAGTGGTATCTACCCCTGGTTCTTTACCATTACAGTGGACCTCATCCCTACCTAATCCTCTACTCCATACTTTTCATTCTGATGATTCAATCATGGATATTATGAGCATGGATGAGCCCCGATGGGAAGACCTTCATCATCGGTTGTCCTTCCTCCCACATTTAGATATGGTAGAGAATGCCATTGATACTATTGTTTCACCAGATGTATTTTCTTACCCTCAATCTCCTATTATTACTCAGGATACGGTAACCGAGTTCAATTTGGAAAACATCATGCCTACCGTCACTATAGACATCTCAGTCAAACCAGGCATCATTGAAAATATTCACATAGTCCAAACTTGTTATCCTGATGAACTTAAAACTCTTACGGCCTTGTTCAAATAGTTATGTGATGTATTTGCATGGAGCTATGAGGAAATGCTCAGGGTTGATCCTGCTATTGTCATGCATGGGATTCAAACATATCCTGATGCTAAACCTATCCGGCAAAAATCCATCCAATGCACCCTAGGAATACTGCAGTTATTAAAGCAGAGATAGAAAATCTGTTGAAAGTTGGGTTTATTTATCCTATTCACTTAATAGATTGGGTCTCTAATGTCGTCCCCATTACCAGAAAATATGTAACCATTAGATTTTGTGTCGATTACGGGGATCTAAATAAAGATTGTCCTAAGGACAAGTTCCCTACCCGTTTATTGACCAAATTATCGACAATTGTGAGGGAATTTTCATCTTCTCATTTATGGATGGATTTTCTGGCTATAATTAGATTAAGATCCACCCAGCTGACCAACACAAGACTGCTTCCATCTTCCCATGGGATACGTTTGCATATCACAAACTCCCATTTGGACTTTAAAATGTCGGTGCTACATTCCATCGGTCCATGTCGTATGCTTTCCACAATGTGAAGGATTTTTTGGAACCTTACTTAGATGATCTACATTCTCATTCTAATCATCACGACTTCCACATCGACCATCTAACTGTCATGTTTCTCATATTTCAACAGTATAACATCCGTTTAAATCCTCATAAGTGAATTTTCTGTGTGGAGTCTCGACACCTCCTAGGCTTCATCATTGGGACAAGGATGCGATCTGCATTGATCCTCTCAAAGTGCAGGCCATTGTCACCCTACCACCACCTACAAATATTACGGAACTTCAAGGTTTGTAGGGGAAGGAAAAATACCTACATCATTTCGTGTGTAATTTCACAGAGAAAACACAGGGATATATGTGGTTGTTAAATAAATATGTCCCATTCATTTGGGATGACTACACCAAAAAATCCTTTGGAAACCTCCAACATGCCATTAATCCTCCACCAGTGTTACAACTACCAGATTACACCCAGGATTACATCCTTTGTCTTTTTTCTTCTACTTCAACTATCGCTATGGTTTTAGTACAGGAATATAGTCACGCGAAGGAACATGTGATACACTACCTTAGTAAGGTTCTTATTGACTCTTAAACCTAGTATTCACATCTAGAGAAATTATCTCTTGAAGTAGTCATTGTTGTTCAGAAGTTCCATCATTATATCCTACTCCGCACTACTACCATTATTTTCAAATCTAACCCTATGTACCATGTTCTCACGTGTCAAGTACCAGGGGGAAATATTCACGCTGGATCATGATTCTTCAAGAATTCGATCTCCAGTTTGAGAAGGCTAAGTCAAAGAAATATTTTGTATTTGTAGATGGTATTTGTGATCTTCCCCATACCGATCAAGAATCTGATCTCATTGACTCTCTCCCCGATGACTCCTTGTTGCTTATTAGTACTTTTGACCCATGGTATGGAGACATTACATTATATCTCCAAACCCAAATCTTTGGTCCTCATTTATCCCGTGATGAACGTCTTCATGTCCGTCACCACGTAAAATATTACCTAATCATTTGTGATACATTATATCATTGTGGCATTGATTACATTCTCTAATGTTGTTTAACTCATGAAGAGGACGAGCACATTTTGAATGATTGTCACTCAGGGGAATGTGGAGGTCATCTTTATCGGATGGCTACAGCCCATAAAATATTACGCATTGGATACTACAGGCCTTCCATTTTCAAAGATTGTATGGAAGCGATCAAGAAGTCTCCTCCTTGCCATATTTTTCATAATAAAAACCACTCAAATCCAACCCCATTACATCAAGTTATCATCGTTGGTCCCTTTTCCAAATGGGGCATCGACTTCATGCATTGTAAGCCTACCTCAGCCGAGGGGCATGGTTACATCATTGTCGCAGTTGAATAATTTACCAAATGGGCCGAGGCTATGCCTACATACAAGGAAGATGGTGAAACTTCCGCATTGCGAGATTCAGAGTCCCTCAAGCCATCGTCACCAATCACGGATCACACTTTCAAAACAAGATGGTGGATGAACTAAGCGCCAAATTGGGTTTTTGGCATGAAAACTCAACTCCTTACTATCCTCAATCAAATAGACAAGTAGAGGCCATTAACAAGGTCTTGAAAACCATGATTCATCGCATGGTGGGAACACACAAGTCCAATTGGCATGTGATGCTTTTTTCATCCCTTCGGGTAAACAAGACTTTCGTCAAAATTAACACTAGTTTCACACCCTTCCAGTTGGTGTATGGATTAGAGGCAATATTTCCTATTGAGTGTGAGATTCCGTGACTAAAACTCGATGTCGAACTTTTACCGAACACAACTACTGAGGAAGAATGATTTATATACTTGGAAAAAATCAACGAAATCGCTGTGATGCAGCTCTAGCTAACAAAGTGCATAATAAATGCATCAAGGACCAGTACGATAAATATGTAAAACCTCATATCTTCAAAGAGGGTGATTTGGTCCTTACTTGTGACCAAAAACATGATAAGTTGAGGGTAGGCAAACTTGATTCCATGTGGCATGGTCCATATGTAGTGAAACATGTTTTGGAAAAGGGAGCCTATGAATTAGTTGATTATGATGGGATACCTTTAGGGGAGCCTCGCAATGGGATCTACCTAAAACGGTGCTATGCTTAAGTCATTTTGCATTATTACTTTGTATATACTATACATGACATGTTTTTTTGTTTGGTGTGACACTTTATTTTAGTGCGTTAGGATATTATTGTTAGGCTTATACCATGTTCTGCCTGGATGTGCAGATGCAAACTTGTTATGGATTTTCAGATGGTGCTAACTGGCACACCCGAAACCTCGCCTCAGAAGCATGGGTACTCAATTCCCCTGCTGGCGAGATGATAATATCAGGAGGAACATGCCTATGTTTTGCAACCAACAATGTCGTCGAGTATCACACGGTGATTGGATTATTGAGCGACAATTTTTCCCTGGGTGTGACCACATTGTTATCTATCTTTATTCACAGTTAGTTGTCTCTCAACTGAACCGATTCTATGCTATCCGTGACCCCATATTACTCCACTTATTTCAGTGAGTATGTCTCTTGGAGAGGTCCTTTGAGTCCATTCAATACCTACAGATTCCACGAAGCATGAATGCAATTGCTGACTGCCTAGCTAATTTCATATTAGATTGGTATATTGCACATTCATAAACATTTTTTTATAAATTGACATAACATGTAAACTAATCATAGTGTATAGGAAAACATCCATAAGATCCCAAATTCATCATAGAAGGCATAGTATATAAAACCGCTAGATTTTTTTTTGTATATATCTACAAAATGTGAAGCCTATGTCTTTCAAGACATCATAAATAGAGCTTGTCCCTGGGGATGCTCGTCATAACATATAATGTCCCTAGCCACTATACGGAGTAGTCGGAAAAACCGTCAAGAAACCACAGTTGTCGGACGCTGGAAGCGCTGAGGAAGGACATCGATGGATATGTCAAGAATGTAAACATTCAATCTCTAGAGGTTCTTCTCTGGCTCATCCAACTCCTCTACCACCTCTTATTGGGTTGCTTCCATCTCCCGCACGACTCCCCTCCTCTCGATTGGAGAGGAACCCACTGGTCGGGATAGGCCAACATATGCATGAAACATGTATGAACCATCAGTACTACACAAAACATTAAAAAACTATAAAATACATAAAAACAACAAGAGTTTCTTTCTTACCAATGTCTCCCCATTGCTCTCCCTCGGGAAGAGCTAGATCTGTATCTCCTCTAAATTCGGTACCCGCATATGCATAATCCTCAATCACGAGGATCTTTCCACGGAGCCACCTGAAGAAGGTTGGACCATAGGTAATCATGGGTCCCCCGCATCCATGGCAGGCCATCACCTCAGACCAACAAATCATATGTGGATCTCGTGGATCGAGATCATCTAACTCAACCTGTGGCCATAGTAGTGGAACTCTTTATAAGAATAAATAAACCACAATGGAACTATAACCAAACTATTTCAACTCACCCCTTCAGCACTTGGTGATATGATCCTTCAAGTTCACGACAAGTCCCTCACACCAGTTGAAAACTATCAGTGCCATACACTCAATGGAATATAACATGTGGGCCTTGGTGGCCGAATGAGCAGCCCTCCTGCCTGCCAGCCACTCAATGGTAAATATCATAGTCCCGAGAGGTCGATCTCGTACGTGTTTGATGGGAATTTTCTTAGCAATCATTTGTATATCTAGCGTGTAGAACTATGCGATAAGACTTTCGGTAGACTGGTCACTACCCTGAGGCCTAAATAGTGATATAGGGGCCCCACATCTCGATAACCCTGTCAAAAAATAGATGTCTTCCGCATCCAATGTGAGGATGTGGGTACCTACCCTAAATAACTATTGATCTGGGTCCCACAACTTGATCAAATAATCAAGTGGTTGTACTTGGGCCTTCATCCCTTGTACATGGAAGAATTTTAATAGTCCACACCCCTGCAAATCATTAATGGAGTGTGGTTCATTTTCCACTTGAGCCTCTTCGATTTCATTTTCTCTCTCCTTACACTGGACCATCTTGTTGGCCAAAGTATGCACAAGCATCAATAAAATGAGTAATAGACCCTTTTAATGTATTTAAAATTGATCTTTCGAGCCCCATTTATTTATTTATTTTGGGTATCAAACTGCGCCGACGCACCCCGCATTTGTGGACAGTGCACCTATGATGTGATTTTCCCATGCGAGAGGTGCGTCTGACCCCTTTCGAGGCACTTCCCGCAAGGGGAAAGCGCGTCACCTAGGACGCATGCAATCCCCTCCAATATGAGCCCAGAAAACCTAAAAAAATCACACTAAAATCAAATTTTAATCCATTGAAAAGTTTAAGCATGAGATGAGGCCTACCTGCAACTGATGGGGGGTTGATTGGCTAACAGAGGCATCTATAATCATCATCAGAAAATCGAGCTCCAAAGAGGTTTTTTCCACTATTCCAACTTGGTAAAATCAATTGGTAAATACTTTTTTACTATTAACCTTTTTATATAAAAAAATGGAATATTCCTTTATTTATATTTGTTTTATGGGTTATTTACTATAGTTGGTGTCCTTTTTATCTTTTAAAACCTTGTGATGGATTCTAACTTAGTTCCTAGAGCTTGCAGATAGAAAAAGTGGTGTTTTGACCATGATTGGTGACAATCATAGACGTTTAGTACATTTCATCATGTGTGAAAAATTCTTTAAGCAGTTTTTATACCATCATGACGCTCATTAAAATTAAGTATTAAAAGTATCGATCTTATTGTTCATTCCTTTTCGTGCTAGTTAAACCATGAGAATAAGTTACTGAGTTATAGTTTATGTCTTTTTTAGGCTCGTAAAACTCCCATGAAAAAGAAACCCCATCGGAGTCCTTCTTTAAGCTCTTTTCAGACTCCCTAAATAGGAAAAGATCGCCAAGCGAACTTGATTCTTTCACTCTTGTAAAAGTATTTGAAAGGCCATCTTTCTAGTGATAGTTTACCCCTTTTTTGGACTAGCAAGACTATTTACGAAAAAGGATCACTCTAGTTAATAATGACTAAAAGAGTTCTCTCTCATATTTTTTTATCCTTTTTTCGGATGAGAAGACTAAATTTTACGAAAAAGAACCATTTGGATTCTTCTTTAGTTTTTTCATACTCTCTAAACATGAAATGACACTGAGTTTACCTTCTCTAGACTTGTTAAACTATGACATTGAAGGGCCCTTTCAAGGACGAAACCCTCCTATCTCAGGTTCGTCAAACATGTGAGATTGGACTCATCTGAAGGATGAGCTATATCAAGCATCTGTTACCCTCCTAAATCTTGTTAATAAACAAAGAGGTACTCATCAATCATGATGGGGATAAGGAAAGAGTTTGTATTTACTTGTAAATATGGGAGTACTTGGTCACTCTTGAACATGGAACTCATTTACATATTCATTCAAACTGCTTGGATAATCTACTTGTCTTCGAGTACCTCCAATTCCATGAGTCTTTTTACTCCTTTGAGTCATTCAAAGAATGCTTACATCAACAGTTGTATTAGGTGTCGGTGCCATTCTCTTCATGTCAATGATGCAAAGTCATGCCATCCCATGTTCAAGAGAGGTAAGTTAATCGAGTCATTTTCTGCAGTCATTTTACCTTCTATCATGTCGGTCACTCCTGAGTTAGTCTCAAACATTGCCCTACATACTGATCTACTCCAAAAAATATTTGATATCATTTCATGTCGATGATGGGGGAAACATCATGGCCCTCCTTCAATGGGTTTATCCTTGTCGACTTCAACACATATTCCAAGGATTAAACTTATAAACCAATCAAGTACCTTGGGTATGCATGCCTTAATGGCAGGTTACTCATTTTTAATAGTAAATTCACATCATTGACTTCTGATTGAAATATTCCACTAAGTGTTCGACGTCAACTCATTGATTCACGTTCAGTGGTGTGTACTATGATACCTTGCGGATCATTGATATCAATGGTGATTTCCCTCGCGCTTGTTAACGATATCCATTAATGACTGGTAATCAAGTGGTTTCTACCATGTTCGACTTCAAAACCTTGTAATAACATGGCTACATTCGTATCATTGCGGGTTCAGCTTGAAGACCCTGGGTTAACTCACAATCTTACCCAGGCTGTGATGGATATTTTTCGAGTCATGTCACATGTATACACTATGTTATTGGTCGTGGTTCTGTTATCATCTCATCATGGATCTACGCTTGTGTCTAGTAGCCATGATTGTGTTTAGTCGTTATTTACTACCATCGATTTACATTGTATTGGTCAGATGTCGTGTTCTGAGTAATTTGAGACATGTATCTCAGAGTTATTTTTATTTTAGGAATATTTGTTCATCACTCTAGCTGATGATCCTTTCCTCAAACCCTTATATTGCAAAACATTTTACCTTCCCTATTTTTCCAGCTTCATGCTTTCGGGGGGCATTCTGTTACACCAAAATATTGTCATCATGAGTTATGTGTCCTCTATATGCCTGATTTCCTAAAGCACCTAAGCTAAAAGACCAAACTAAGAGTTGATGTCCATCCCTTTAACTTTTTTTTGTCACCTCAATGCGTCTTGCTCAATAGCAAGGTGCGTCGGGCCTAAGGTGACGCACTCTGCACATTGACAGAGCGTGTCAGTGACACGAGTTTCCCTTGCACAAGAGTCGTCACCCTTGAACTAATGTGAGTTTCCTTTGTTCAAGGTGCATCAATGTTGGTTAAAATGGATACAGAGAAACTTCAAGCGACTTCTCGAACCTTGGGTGTTGTGGAGGCTTATCCCTACATACCTAGAAAGGTGGCATTTGATCCCCTTACCTAGTGATATGATCCCTTAAGATTCTCCCCTAAATCCTCAACCTATCCTATCCATTTTGGCCTATAAATATCAACCCCCTATCCATTGTTAAGAGAGGAAGGATAGAGTAACTACATGCTAGTGAAATTATGCTAGGAGATCATTTTCATCCATAAGAGGAAAAGCTTTGATCTTGAGGCTAGGATTGTTGGAAAGGAGTTACGACGTCGAAGCATTGGTTGTAACACGTCTCTCTTTGTATTTTCGATAATTACATTTAATACAATTTCTTTCCATAAACTTATTGTCTTTATAATGTTTAGGATTAGCTTCTTTGACTGCTAATCTAGTTTGATTCATAATCATATGCTTTCACTACTGGTTTGTTTCCACTTGTTCCATATTATTTTGCAGGTGAAGATATGAAGACCATGAAGCTAGATAAAATGAGGAGAAAGGAGTTGAATTCATAAGGTGAGTTGTTTACTAAATTACTTTGCAATTCAATTATTCTAGGGAAGATATTTGTGTTGTGTATTTGTTTTGTTCTAGATCTGAACCATTCAGACTAGGGAGATTCATTTGTGTCTGCCCTTATAGATTGTCTGTAAACAAAATTGGCAACCATATTGGGATAGGTAGCCCATAGTTTTCTTTGCTTGTGATTTTTTGGTTTTTAATTTCTTTCCAATTAGCCTCTAAGTTGCCTCTTTTTTAGTGGATCTGATAATCAGAGAGTTTCAGGGACATCCAGACTCTGGTTAGGATTTAGATTGAGCCATTTATCTTTTTTATCTTTTGATATTTTTTTATTTTTCTTGCTTGGATCTCGCCTGACGCACTTGGGTAGTTCATTTCCTACGTTAGAGTTACAGTGATGCGCTTAACCTTAAAGCATCCTCCATCGCTAACACTTTCTACCAGTTTGATGCCTGCGTCACTGACGCGCTTCATGTGTGTGCAAAACGCATCATTGGGCGTCCAACACTCTGGTGTACCCTTGCAGGGCATGTCTCCCTTCATAACTTGGTGAGTTAGTTGAAAGACATATCCATTTTATTTTTGGATTGATTTCCTGAGCTCTGTGTGTCGCCTTTGACAGCTACAGAATCTCCTAGACACAACATCCTTTATATTTGGCTTATTTTTTGAAGTTTGGGTTTGATTTGCATCCTAGTTAGTCAAGTGAGTGTATCTTTCGTAGTGGGGAATTTCAATCCCTCACGAGCACATTCGGTATTGTGAATCCCTATCATTCTATCTGATCTATTCAATCTAACTTCTCATCCCCCCAATAGTTAGGTTATGTGATTTTTGCAAAATTCTGTGTGGTTTTTTGTGTTATTTGAGATCTTGGGTGATTACAATGATCGAATGGTATTTCATGTACCCTTGGGTATATGGAAAGGTACTTCACGTACTTGAAAGTATATTGGAAGGATCCTATCGTACGATCGTGCATTAGACAACACAAGTGCGGATTGGAGCTCCAACGTACCTTGAGTATATCGAGATACCACACAAGGATTCCTTAAAACCATCTGAGTTAACCATTGGCCGTATTGGCATGGAAATACACCGATAATAGCACTCAGGGAGATACTACGCAAGTAAATCCTGGTAGTTGAGTTATACGGTCAAGCGTACGGTCCTAATCCTCACTGGTTAGTGCTCTGAAATATTAGGTCGAGTATAACTGTTGGACCATGTATTATACCGTGCGTTGCGATGCCTTGATAATCCCATGAGGTTCCAGACTTTTGAATCCCATCTATCACATAGTTTTTCTTATGGCTTTAGCTTGAGTAGGTCTTGAAATGTTTTTTTCTTTTTTAAGATACTTTTAGGAAAAGTTTTATTTTATCCATTGTAGTTGAAATACTTTTAAGTAAATCCCCTAGAATATTAAATTTTCCACCTAAATATCCCCTTGACCAGAAGGATAACTCGGGATAAACGATGGATCAACCCTCAACATCTGTGTCACATGAAAAAGGAACTTCTACCTTTGAATAAGGATTTAACTACTCTCGTCTTGTAAATCCACCTATCATTGATCCTATGAGACCTTTTTTGGTTGAACAACCTCCTCCACATGACACATCTTTCCATCATTTGCTTGAAGGAAATACCAGAGCCACAGACTAGATTTTCAATCGACCCCCAGACTAACCAATAGAAACTGTGTTTGGTCCAACTGCATCATTTTGGGATACCTCTTTAAGTCAACATATTTCTGATTTTGGTTCACTTCTGATGGTGGAAATTCCACCATGCCGATTTTCCTCCCTAGATTCCTAATGACATCTTCCTCACACTAGTTTACGAGACTATTCCCAATTTAGAAGTACTAGTTTTTTAACATCATTCCCCTATCCATTATTTTTCTTTTTCTTCACCAAGAATATCTAAACCCCACATGACCACTTACGAACTAAGTCAACCCCCTTTCCCATCTAGCACACCTCATAGTCATTCAACCGATTCAACACCTTACTTGACACAAACAACTGGAGGGAAACCTTAAACCACTTTTAAATTCATAACTTGAACATTACCTCCACCTCAAACTTTGAGTGGAATTTATCCTCTAGTTAGTAGTCAACAAATGAGTATGGGTCAACCTACGATAAGTGTCCATCACATGTTTATTGGACATACTCCAATAGGTGGACAATTTTCAATTGGGGGGAAACCCCTAGTCAGTGGACCAAATGTAACGGGGGGGAACCATCCAGTTAGGGGACAGAACATGAACAAAGGAAATTATTCACATATGAACTATAGCATGGTTGGAAGTTCACTCCCAACCATGGGACAGTCTACATGGGCACATAAAATGAGGGGACCATCTACTTGGACCCAACCCCCATGGGGGCATACATATCTAAGAAATCATAACGTTGATATAGGTAAAAACTATCCAGGAAACCTTTTTCCTTGCTTACCCTATCCCAAAAACATGAAAACCCCATGGGGTCATCATAATGTTCCACCAACTGGTAGACCACCCCCACCACCTATCCTGCCTCCTCCCCCACCACCTGTCCCACCTCCACCTGGAGGACCCCCATATTCTTGCGGTGAACCACCTTACTCCGGAGGAGGACACCCTTCAGGTCCACCTCCCAAGACGGGAGACCCACCTCCATATGGCCAGCACCCTATGGGAGGACCCTATGATCATTTGATTCATGGTCCTACTGGTACCCAACTTCGTTATAAGTATTACCAATATCCACATCCAAATCAATAGTTACCTTTTCTAGCTACGTTACATCTACCAGATCTGTCCCGTTTGACCAATTATCCCATCCACCACGATATAAATTGGCAAAATATTCCTGTGAAGTTACCATCAAACATCCCAAACTTTGACGAAAAACCCGGTGAGGACCCTAAGAATCACGTAATGACTTATCATTTGTGGTGATCCTCCAATTACTTAATGGATTATTCCATCCATTTAAGGTTATTTCAATGCACCCTTACCGGTACCCCTCAAAATGGTACATTCAATTACCACCACACTCTTTTGTCATTTTTCGATCTTTACCTATGGCCTTTTTTACTCATTTTCAGCTACCGATCCACTATGAAACTGATACTGATATTTTGACTTCTCTACGTCAATCTATTTCCACCCACATTTATGATCATATCCATGAGTGGAGAACGATAAAACCTCTCATTAAAGCTCCCATTCCAAATCAACTACTGTTTGATTGGTTCACGGAATCCTTACTACCCATCATAGCTGAAGACGTGGCTATGGGCGGAGCCGTTACAGAAGAATAATCTATTTCACGTGCCCAGTACTTAGAGTTAGTCTGTGCTCAATCTTGCACCTTATAGGACATTATTCGTAATCCCCCCCGCCCTACACATGATCCAAAAAAACCCCACAGGATCACATACTGATGGAATTATTGGTTTTTCTCATGCCCATCCTGTTACACAATCAGGTGGATCACAGCACCACCATAGTTCGACTCCATCCTCACTACAGGCTGGAAACAACACCAATCGATCACCCAACCTTTCTTCCACTAAGGAAGTGAATTCAGTTCAATTTGCTTCATCTTAAAAATACAGTGGTGTTGGCTTGGTTTTGCAACCAAGCTTTGTGCAATGGGCACCTATCAACAATGTGATAGCAGTTTCAATATTGAAAGCAAAAGCAATTATAAATTAAATCTAAATCAAAACTAGCATGTGCATATAACAAATAAATTTGTTAAAAACGATTCAAGAACAAGAAATAAAAGAATAGGTGTTTTGTATTAAGATACCTCAAATGGTGAGGATTTGTGTTGAGCAACTCCCAAGGTGAGTAGCTCCAAGCTCCAAAGGTCTCTTCTCCAATATGTTGAAAATGGCCAAAATTCTCATGAGAGATTTTGATAGAGTGAGGATAGGATGATGGATGGATGGAAAGTGAGGATCCCCTACCACATTTTTATAGTTTTTGGTGGTGGGGAATACCATTATGGTTTTGAGGAAACCAATGGTATTGACCAACATGGTTTAGGTACCTTTTCCCTCCTTTTTCCTTTTTTGAATATTTTTAATATTTTTATTCCCTTTTTAATATTTTTGGGAATTCTGGACCCTTTTTGAGGAAAAATATTCATTTTGAGGGGGAAAAGGGGTGTATTATGGTCTTTTGGTGACCTTTTGATGGCTTTAGAGGCTCAAATGGTGGAAAAGTGGACAAATGGGTCACGTGAATAAGGAAATGAGCTAGCGAGCACTTTTTGGGTGTTAACAGATTGCCCCCTGATGTGTGAGGGCAGGAGCTCATCGTATGGCCGATAGACATCATAGTTATTTTTTCTTTTTTCTAGGGTTGGGGAAGAGAAGAGACCGGTTGGAGACTGGATCCACGGCCCTTGGAAGCTGCAGAAACAAAAAATATTACATGGCTTCAATATGAATGAGGAATAATCTCTGATAATGGACGAGGCGGGCATACCCATGCTCGTATCAAGACATATACATAACAATTAGTCCCAAGAAGGGGGACCTAAATAAAAAATCTGCTGGTACATCATAATGGTCCAAAGGGGACACTATTTTTGGATGTACTCATGATCATGACATGATTGATCTCGATAACTGATACATTGGAATAAAGCAACAACCATTCTGAACAAGGTCTCAGAAGGGTTGATGAACTGCTGAATCTAAAGGTGTCCAACATCTGTAAGGACTCAATGACTCTGAGTCAACTCTGAGGAGTATATGTAACTGTATACTCGAGGGAGTATAAAACTGGGGCACATCTGAATACTGTCGCCATGCGCAACCCAGATATCTATAGAAAAAATGTAACTGGTTGTTTCCATAGGTAGACTCTCAAATGTGGAAGAGTCAGGTGGTATCCGGGGTCTTCAACCAATAACTGAAAGGACCAATACCCTGTGCGAGTCTCAACGATGCGATCAAGGTGTTGAAGTCAAGCATGTGAGAAACAATCATTTGGAGAGGTACTAAGGACTCTTCTCGAAATGATTCGTAGGCACTCATCATAAATGGTGATGAGTCCAAGACACAGGGACCTCTAGGTCTATCCTCTGGAATAAATTTGGTTGTCATCGACAGAGGGAGACCAGCAATTGACAAGGCAATGATGTTTCCTTGATAGGAGCACGAGGTGTAGAATTGAAGTGTGGTAGTACTGATGGTAGGACTGACATACTTGTGGGGATGGGAAGTAACTGGGGTCATAGAGTGGGTAGAGTCAAACTTCCTTTGTTCAGAACATGATGACATGGTTGACCTGGCAATGTAGGGAACTGATTTGTAGGTGTGGGGATCATAGCTTTTAGGGACTGAAGGGTATGCATTGACTCTAGGGTGTCAAGCTGATGGGTGTCGTCAAGGGATTCTCAGGGTGACATACTGCAGAATACTCTGAACAAAGGCGACCAAAATGGGGAAGCTGCCATATGAGTAGACGTGATCTGTTGTGGCGCCAAGAAGCACCATTGGGTCCTTCTTCATAGTTTTAATGAGCTCCAAGAAGGGATAAAAGTGTGCTCTGAAATGGTACTATCCTGTGGATTTTGTGAGCCCGGGACTATTCATGCTCATGGGTGCTTTCATTTTTAAGGAGTCTGAAAACAATAAGAAGACTCTGCAGTGGTTGTGAGTACCGTCCTGTGGGTTTTTATGAGCCCAGGATGGTCATTGCTCGTGGTCGCTTTCATGTTTAGAGAGTCTGAAAGCGGTAAGTGGACTCCATTGGTGTTATTTTTCGTAATTTAGTCTCCAAGGCCCGAAAAAACATAAAATGATGCAAATGGAGAACTCTTCTAGCCGATGTGACTAGAGTATTCCTTTTTCATAATTAGTCTACAAGGTCCGGAAAAGGGGTAAACTTATACCAGGTAGACTCCCTTTCAGATACGTTTAGCGAGCATGAAAGGAAGCAAGGTTGCTCAGCAATCTTTTCATTGTTTTAGGAGTCAGAAAAGAGATTAACAGAAACTCCCTAAGTGCATTTTTCGTAAAAGGGATTGCTCAGCCTGAAAAAGGGGTAAAACTATATCGAACAAAAAGGGATTGATGAGAGCGAGAAAAGGTCTCAAGCATCGTCTTGAGTGCGGAATACTGAATCCGGTGACATAAAGATTCTCAAAAAGGGGCAATGGCCAATGTGGTACGCAAAAGGAGGTGATGAGTGGCATTTTGAAAAATTTCCCGAAAAGTATGGGGTGAGAGCGAGAAATGATCTCAAGCATCATCACAAGCACGGAAAAATGAATCCGACGATATCAAACTTGTCAAAAACGGACAACGGCCTATGTGGCACGCAAAACGAGGCGACGAGGGGGCATGGAAAAAATGCCCAAAAAATCTAGAGGTGAGAGCGAGAAATGATCTCAAGCGTCATCACAAGCGCAGAAAACTGAATCCCGCAATATGAGACTCGTAAAAAATGGAGGATGGCCGATGTGGCACGCAAACCGAGGCGATAAGTGGCATTTTGAAAAAATTCCCGAAAATTATGGGTGTGAGAGCGAGAAATGGTCTCAAGCATCATCACAGGCATGGAAATATGAATCCTGCAGTGCAAATGCTGCAAAAAATGGAGATCATAAGGACTCTGGAATGGTCAAAGGAAATAACTAGGTTAAAAAATGGCTACAAATGAAGGTGACCCCACCAAGCCATGGATGTAGTGGTGGGGAGAAATGATGACCCACGGGGGCGAAATACTATGTGTATCAAATCAACTCAAATATACAAGTGACTCGTGACCTCAAAAATGGTTGAGATCACGAATGTGAAAAAGTGAGCAGGGTTAATGACCTGCCCCCATATGATGTGCATGGGGTTTGTGATTGTGGATCACATATGTGTTGATTTGAACGATGGGCTCATTGAGGTGTTGATATAGAGGTGATGGGGTAGGGTCAAAATGATTGATCATGCCCCCTATCCCAGGTTCGAGGTAATCTATTATGTCCCCGAACTCAGAGGTGTCAATGCGGTGTAGATGTTGTCTTAGAGAGGGATCAAGATGGCATTGACCAACTACTGGAGCGGGGGGTGTACCATGAGGCTATGGGCCGTGGTGGCATACTGAAGTGATGATATGATGATGGGGGATTCCCCTTGTGGGGTGGATGCCCCCAGTATCTCCGACGAGAATCACGATGATGATGAGTAGGCAAGGTTTTAGCCAGACCCGATGTTGTGGACATGTGGTTTCCTCGTCGATTTGAAAGGGTTGAACATGTGTGTCAAAGGGATCAATGGAAGGGGCGGACCGAACAGAGGGGTATCCAGTGGAAATCGTGTAAATGGTGTTAATTTCTTCCAAGGAGGAAGATGGTGGGGGATGAATTTCCTCAATGAGAAGAGGGGATATCTCTAGGTCGACATTATTCAGCTCGTACAGTGCTGCTCTGTAATCTGGGAGATTGGGGCAATGATGTGAATAATGGCTGTAGATTCCACATATTGCACAAGGATGGTTTGTGTGCAATGATTTATCATGAGGTTGAGGAGGGATTTCTAGTTTGACTACTGGAACATTGGTGTCGTCATCCAACATATTCATGTGTTCTTGAAGTGCTGCTAACTGTGGACATTGATGGGTGGCATGGCCTATGTCATCGCACAAAGAGCACTTGGGGGGTATGCGGTTTCTTGGGGGATTCTTCACCAACTTTGGGGGTCGCTGGGGGGGTATGAGTTATGGGTCCAGTGGTGTAGGTTTGTGGACCTCTTCCCCCTGTGTTTCGAAGTGGTGGGGGAGTATAATTGGATGTTGATGCGGTGGCCGCTGTTGGAGGTGGTCGATTCTGGATGTTTGCTACACCAGGGGGTGGACGATTAGAAGTATTGATCGGTTGCACCGGTTGTAAAATGACATTCGGTGTCGGAGGAGAGGTGTGGGAAGGTAGGTACCACATAGGTAGTCCTAATGTTAATCCTGGGAGATTAAGTGTAGCCATGACTGGTGTGTTGATGGTGCCTAAAGGGGGAAATAAGAATGGGATAATATGAATTGGTGTGGCTCCTACATGAGTTGGCACTGAGGGTGGTTGCGGGAGTAAAGGGGGTTATTGGTTCAGTACCTATGTGTTCTGTGAGAGGGTGCACAAATCAGATATCTCAGTTATATTCAAAGGGGGTGGGATGGATTGGAATGTGTAATTCATAGGTGATTCCAAGTATAATCCGGGTCTAACTGTGGAGATGAACGATGTAGGTGCATTCTGAACTGGTTGTTCAATCATAGGGAGAATATTTTTAGGTGCAGTGGGGGCGTATTGGTTTCGACGCATTTGGAGATTCATGTCAGATGATGACTACATGAATCCATCGGTTGGTTTGTGTGTGCAGCATATGTGATTTGTTGTTGTGGTGATGTGGTTCCTTGAGGAGGATCCAACGGACGAGTGTTCGCCACTCCTTGTGTGGGAAAAGGATTCTACAACACCATGGGTTGTGGTTGAGGAGGTGGCGCTAGTTGTGCCGCGTGCTCTTGCTGTTGGGCATCATCAGACCACAGTTGGCGTGCTTGCCCCAAATGGGGGCAAGTGTGTGTATAATGGTCGTATACCCCGCATATGGAACATGGGTGGTTTGTTCGTAAATTGGGGTTCTTACCTTGTTTCGGTGGTCGATCAAGGTTTTGGTTGGCAAGGGTAGCGTTGTTGTTGTTTGGAGGATAAGTCTGAGCGATTGGAGGTTGTGGTACAGCAAGGACTACCTAAGGTGGGAAATAAGCCGTTGGGGCTTGTGAGTGAACAGAAGCATGTGTGGCCTGCTGATGGTAATACGTAGGGGGTGCAACCAGAGGTGGATAGGATGAAGGTGCGTGACCATAACACTGTGGTGGACATGGGGGTCCATGAGTGTGGTGGGGGTGGGCCATGGGAGCATACGAAGTTGTAGCTCCGGAGTGAGATGTGGCCCGTGAAAGATCGGGGCCGTTATTATTGCACATAATGGAAAATGGTTGGTTGTGGGACGCAACTTGTCCAATGATGCCATTGGCAGCATTAGATGCCCCCGGCACATCAGTCCAGGAGGAATCACCATGGGGAGTGTCAGGTAAAATGGTATACAGGTAGCCACACTGGGCGTAGATCAGATCAAACAGTTGGGATTTGAGAATGGCTTCTTCTTCCGACTGGGATCGTTCAGAAGCTACATCCTTGGCTATGAGGGGTAGGAGTGATTTGAGAAACCAATCCAAAAATATACAGTCGTCTAGTTTTATCTTGTAGAGGCTACGGCGCTTGCACCACTCATGGATATGGTCGGTGATGTGGGTAGCTGTGTTTTGTCTACAAGACAACAGTATTTCAACTCCTGCATCATAGTGTATAGGTAGCTGAAAAAACTGAAGGAAAGTGGAGGCGAGGGACGTAAATGTATGGTGGGTCCCATGTGGTTGTTCAATGTACCACTTGGCTACAGAGCCAGTGAACGTTCGTTGCAACAGTCTTAGTCTAATGGAGTCATCCACTATGGATTTAGATGAACACCATAGGTGAAATGACATTATGTGGTTTTGGGGATCTTCCCCAGGTTTTCCTTCAAACTTCAGGATGTCTGAGAGAAGCTTTGTGGGCATGGGGGGGCAAGTGGGGTCATGTCTAATAGGATCATTAGTTAGTCTTGCCAGGTATGGCAAATTCAAAATTGCTAGAAATGGTAGACTAGCAGAGGGGTGTGATGTAGTGGCTGGGACATAACTGTTAATGGTAGCATTATGTAGTGGTCCAATGGGCCCTAAGGGTATGCTAGGCATGGAAGGTATGTGTGCTCCAACCGATGTGGTGTGGGAAAGGCCAGCGCTCCCAAGTGCAACATGGGTTGCAGAGGGGTTAGGAATAGTGCCAGAAATTCCTGGGATCTGGGTTGTGGTAATGAGAGGGGGTGTGACCCTTATGTTGGGCATACCCATAAGAGGCGGTGGCCCTGTGTTAGGCATACCTAAAGGGGGAATGGTCCCTATATTAGGCATGCCTAATGGGGTTGTTGTTACCATGGGTGGCACAATAGTAGTAGGGTTTGTCGATGTTTCTCCAATAGTACTGGTGAAAAGGGGATCATATGGTGATCCAGCCATGGGGTTGGTTGGTGATATTTCAGTAGGTTTTTGGATTCAGCCTCAGAATCAGATGTGAAGTGAGGCATGTCAGAATCGGATGACTGTGTGTTTGGTCGATGACGTGTCGAGTCAAGGGATAAGGCTCTACGTCTATGACATGTAGATCCAAGTGTACCAAACTGAGGGGGTTGACCCTAAAGACGACGAGATCGTCTTAAATTCTCAATGGTGAGAAATATTTAAAAATTTCAGTGTAAGGTGGTGATGTAAAAAACTCGAAACCCTAATGCAACAATGAGTGTAAGAGGGGAGTGAAAAAATAAAGGCTCTCAGGCCAACAACCAACCTCAAAAAGCAGTTATTATAGCAGTTGTGCTATAATAAGTGGAGGGATGCAACAAAATTGGTCAGAATACCAAAAGTCAAACAATTCCTAGAAAAAAGAGGTGTTACTAGACCAAAGGTGGGTATTGTATCATGCAAACACCTAACTAGAAGTATTGTGAGTCAACAAACGATATTCTTTGCAAGGTGATGAAATCCAAGTTAGACAATATAGAGTGTTGAATCACCGGCTAGATATCCCCCTACCGGGAGGGACACCGGGTAGACAATCCTAAAGAGTAGCAACTAGGATACCCCATTCATGACACGTTCGGTTGGGTGAATCTGCAGTTTGGTTCTATCGTCACTGTACACCCTCTTGGGTGTACACCGAGAACTTCGAAAGGTATCCTTTGGTTACTGAATGGATTGCGGTATTCCACTCAGACTTCCGGAACCAGTTTGGCTACTTCAACCCTCCTAAGGGAGAGGCCTTCCCGATAAATTGGTTGATAACCGTGTCAAAACTATAAGATATTTTTGGACCCTAAATAGATCCACTATGTCTCAAATGTAAATAATTGAGAGGTGTTATTGGTACACCTATCCTCTCAATTCTACCTAACTACAAGATTCTTTTAAGTGCTCCCCAAGTGGGGTTAAAAGTTTGTTGAGTTAAGGTAAATTTTAAGGCTCAGTTTAAATTATGTGGCAGAGTGGGTGCAAGTGTGATATTTAAACTGAAATTGATTTGCCTCGCTTGGGCGATTGCTTACAAATGAAACAAAAGACGCTTCCAGTTTTGCAAAAAATAAAGGCATTTTTTGAAATGTAAATGCTTGAAAAAACTATTCAAAAATAATGGATCTTTGAAATAATTTAAAGGGAAGCAAATAACATAAATATTTCAAGAAATAAATGGATCTCTTAAAAAATTGCTTGGGCAAAGTATTGAGCAAATAAACAGTAAAACCTTGATCTAAAAAAAAAAATGTAGTAAAATCTTTCTTTCAATTACTGAAATTTTTTAAAAAGACTTTTAAGGGAGCATATATAAATAGAAAAAGATTTAGAATGGCTCTAAAAATGCTGAAAAGATAATGCTGAAAAATATGGGCCAAAATGGGTGAACTGAAGTGATAAATAACACTAAAATAAAATATTAGATAAGTTTATATGAAAAATTTCTTAAATATAATAGGATATTTGGATTCCTTGATCGAAAACACCCAATTTGAAAAAAACAATCGTTTCAAACGGAGTTCGGGAGAGGGAGATATGGTCGTTTGAAAGTTGAGTCGCGCTACCAGAAAATTACATCGCGGGTTTCGGGCTAAAAGTCGCGATGCGCATCGTGGGTTTCGAGCGCACAGTCGCGATGTGCAATGCGGAAAAATGCTGCGTAGCCGCGATGTGCAGCGCAAAAAAAGGTCGCAAATCTGCGATGCGCAGCATAGAAAAAGGCCGCGAAGCCGCGGCGCGCAGCGCGGAAAAAGGTCGCAATGAGCCGCGCGATTGTCGGGCGAAAAGCCGCGAGGTGAAAGCCGAAAAACGGATGCCGAAAAATGAACCTGAAAATGGAAATTCCAGGCTGTTAATGGAAATAGAAAGGGCCAAGATCTAGAACAACAATGGATCTGCTGACTAGGATGGCAGATCTATGAATTAAAATGATTAAAACTAACAAAAACTAAGATCTAAAGCAAAATACTGAGATCTAAGAATTTGAAGCCAGCGGAGTTGCCAAAAATTGTTGGCTTGGTTTTGCAACCAAGCTTTGTGCAATGGGCACCTATCAACAATGTGATAGCAATTTCAATATTGAAAGCAAAAACAATTATAAATTAAATCTAAATCTAAACTAGCATGTGCATATAACAAATAAATTTTTTTTAAATGATTCAAGAACAAGAAATAAAAGAATAGGTGTTTTGTATTAAGATACCTCAAATGGTGAGGATTTGTGTTGAGCAACTCCCGAGGTGAGTAGCTCCAAGCTCCAAAGATCTCTTCTCCAAGATGCTGAAAATGGCCAAAAGTCTCATGAGAGATTTTGACAGCGTGCGGATAGGATGATGGATGGATGGAAAGTGAGGAGCCCCTACCACCTTTTTATAGTTTTTGGTGGTGGGGAATACCATTATGGTTTTGAGGAAACCAATGGTATTGACCAACATGGTTTAGGTACCTTTTCCCTCCTTTTTCCTTTTTTGAATATTTTTAATATTTGTAATCCCTTTTTAATATTTTTGGGAATTCTGGACCCTTTTTGGGGGTTTTTTATGTTTTTTGAGGAAAAATATTCATTTTGAGGGGGAAAAGGGGTGTATTATGGTCTTTTGGTGACCTTTTGATGGCTTTAGAGGCTCGAATGGTGGAAAAGTGGACAAATGGGTCATGTGAATAAGGAAATGAGCTAGTGAGCACTTTTTGGGTGTTAACAAGTGGTAAAAGGAAGAACAAAGGAAAATCCAAGAAGTCTTCTAACCAACAGGAACCCAAAAATAATCCCGATGACACCAAGCAAAAATGGAAGGTCAAATATCCTTGTTAACTGTGCGGTGACAATCACTCATGAAAGAGTGTCCACATCATGAAGAAGTGAGAACGTTTCTCAAGGGAAACCCCACACCCGCAGTCCTAACTGATCCCTTCCCCACAGAACAATAGGAAATGATTACAAAACAACCACCTCCTTCTCAAGGAGAACCGTCCAAAACCGCCAATGTTCCCATGATGCACAGCGAAATAGTCAACGTGTCTACCAGGTCACGCACATACAACTCTATTCCTAAGAAGGAATCTCACAAAGGTAATTTTGAATAATCCTCCATGTCTACACCTACTATCCCTTCACCTCAAGTTCCTCTCGTCATAGAGAAACATTTACCAGATTCAATATTGCTTCCACCCAAGAGCACAATTATAAAAGCGGTTTTTAACCCTAACGCTCAGGCTGCTCAAAACTACAACATTGTAGAAGATCTATCCCATGCTCCTTATGCTATGTCGACACTAGAAGTCTTACAAAACTGCCCCAGCCAGCGTAAGACCCTATTATCCGCTATAGGAGCTGTAAACCCTAATTCCTCCAACACTGTCATGTTAAAACTAGAGTACTTCAAGCCAAGGCTTTCTCACCAACTAGTCTTTTAGATTGTTACCAATGTTTCTGGGAAAAATATCCTTTGTATTGTCTTAGACGAAGGAGCCTCTACCTCGGTTATGTCATTATCCTGTTGGCGAGCCATTGACTCTCCCGATTTGAACCGTTCCCCCGCCACATTGAAATCATTTGACCGATGTGGATTTCAACCTCACGGGCTGTTACAATCCTTAGTCATAGAGTTGGGAGGCAAGAGTGTTTCCATTAACATAGAAGTAGTTGTTTTCCTGTTGGATTATAATTTATCACTTGGTCGAAAATGGTTCTATGCCATGACTAGGGTCGCATCATTTTTATTCTGGATAGTGCAGTTGCCCCACCATGCGAAAATCGTCACTATCGACTAGTGTAAGATACCAGCAAAGAATAGGCCAAAAGCTCAACTCAAAATACAAATTGTAATCAGAATTTTAGTAGTAACTTTTAACAATTTTTATGGCCTACAAGGTGGTAACTCCAGGTGTTGGCTCTCAACTCAAGGATGGTGGGGATGAATTTAGGTTCTGGTTTTGTATGGGAAATTTGTAGCAGCAACGTAAAACGGTGCCAATCACTAATTCCTATGCACAAAGCACTGGAGCCTTTTACTTTTCAACAATCAGATGAATCTGATGTCTACTTCGATGCTTTCTGGTCCTTCTAGCATATGCATACTAGACTGGAGAGTTAATACTAGATGTGAACAAGGATTATTTCAGTCATCAAACTCTGTAATAGATGTTGGATTAGTGTTTATGGAGATTTGGGAGGCTATAGATGGATTTGGGAGCAAAATTTTTCAAGGGCGCTAAGTAGGACTGCTCACCTAGTAGATTTCCAAACTCTCCAAAACTGACTCAGATGGCTCCAAATTATCAAGAAAAGGGTTTTTGGTGCTTAATTAATGTCTTAGGAACCTCATACTTTCATCATATCAAAAAATAGACTTGTACATAAATTTTACTAGCCAAAATGGAAAAATTAGTCTTTAATTTGTGCACAAAGAGCTAGTCTTCCAATTAAGGGTACCAAAATTCCTTAGAGGCTTACAACTATCAGTTCTAGAATTAATGATGGTTTTGATGCATCATATGGAACAACATCAGTTTGAAAAAATTGTTCTTGAATAGATAACAAATATATTTTATCATTTAGACCTTACATTATTGAGTAAATGGGCATGACATGAGGAGGAGGATATGGAATTTTGCACTATAATTGATAGGTGACTGATATCAGAGGTATTGATTGTTGGTTAAGTGTGCACTGGTCATTATGGGATGCACTAGACTCCTCCACTAAATTGGAGCACCTCCTTCTGGTGAAATCTCCCAATACTCTTTCCAATGGCACTCTGACTCATGCACACTCAAAGAAAGCTTATGAATTTTCAATGTTGGACAGATAGGGATCTATAGAGAATCTATTACTGTATACATGGGGTACACTGAGCCTTTTGAGTTGAACTGGGTTCCTCCTCTGAATGGGAGCACCTCTCTCTAATGAAATCCTCCAATGCTCTCTATAATGGCACTCTGACGGATAATTACTCTATGGTAGCTTGAGAATATTCAATATTGGACTGATATGGAGCTGAATATCAATAAT
This sequence comes from Larix kaempferi, assembly GCA_027924585.1. NCBI lineage: Eukaryota > Viridiplantae > Streptophyta > Pinopsida > Pinales > Pinaceae > Larix > Larix kaempferi. The sequence goes on from BSBM01000742.1 coordinate 10,582,251, forward strand.
CCATAGCTCTGTATCTGATCAATGACTGACTGGAACATGAAAGACCTTGGGGCTCATCTCCCAAGCAAAGGTTGAGGCACATCTCTCAACTGTGAGTAGCAAGAGCTCTCAATGAAAATAATAATTAACCAAAAGATGTGAATGGGAGTTGGAATCATTCTTAAATAGATGAGTTAAACTCATCCACAAGAAATCCACACATGTGAGAGAGGAAGGGTGCATTCCATGAGAGAAATTGGCAATTAATTTTTTTGCAAACTTTCCTTCTTTGTGTCCTTTCACTAAAATTAGCAAGTGCACCCTAATTATCCTTTCTGAATGTTTCCTGCTTTCTAATTATTTTGTTTTTTTCACTTTCATTCTTTTAAAATTTCATGCTTTGTGCTTTTTCCTGTTTTTTTCCTTGCTTTTGTACGTTTCCATTTCCTTGTACTGCCACCTTGCCTTAGCTAACTCTTTCATTTTTCTAAACTTTCCTCTTGAGTAAGTGAGGTCATCTTTTGACCCTATGGGCCCTCCTAGCCATGTCATCATTAAATATTTCCAAAAAAATAATTAATAATGATAAGACATTTATTATCAAAGATAATTAAAAACTCAGAATAATATAAATAATTAATGACTATAGTACTTGTGCCCAAAATTTACCACTATTAATTATTCTTTAGGAAATTATTTTTCCTAGACCCCCTAGGGATGGGAGGATCCAAGATTTTACCAAGGTCACTAGGGAAGGGACATGACAGACCTCCCCTCCCAAGACTGCTTGTCCTCAAGCAGTTGCAATCCAGGGTGTTGTAAAATATTTTCACTTTCCCAGGTTGCATCTTCACTAAGCAACCCCCTCCACTGCACTAGATATTATTTAATAGTTATGCTTCTCAACTTATTTTCTCTAACCTGCAAAATACTTTCTAGTTCTAATACTAGGTGCCTTTCATCATCAAGAGGAGGAAAATCTTCTGAAACACTTACTTGTGGCCAACTACTTTCTTTCAAACATGACACATGAAAAACATTATGTAGCTTGCTCCCTGATGGCAGATCTAATTCATAAGCAACTTTGCCAACTTTCCTTTTGATCTTATAAGGCCCATAAAACCTTGGAAACAATTTTTCATTCCCTTTCAATTTCATAGTGTTTTTCCTGTAGGGCTGCAACCTCAAGTAGACCAACTTACCTTCCTAGAAGGTTCGATCTGTTCTTATCTTATCTTCATTCACCTTCTGTTGGTTCTGTGCAACCTGCAAGTTTTCTTTGAGGGACTTTAGTATGTCTTAGATTTATTGCAGCCAATTCTTTGATTTTTGTGCTCTGCAATCCCCAAAAATCAGATCTACAAAAGTGGGGGATTCATATCCATACAGAGCTTTGAATGGGGTCATTCCAATGGACATATGGAATGTTGCATTATAACAAAAATATACCAAATGTAGCCAATTTACCCATGCCTTCTACTGCATGGTAACATAATTTTTTAGATAACCTTCCAGCCATTGGTTTACCCTCTCATTCTGGCAATCAATCTGAGGGTGATAGTTTTTGCTAAGATTCAAACTAGTTCCAACTAGCTCAAACAAATATTGCCAGAAAACTCTAGTAAATTTGCTATCCTGGTCACTGATTATAGTCTTGGGAAAACCATGCAATTGTTGGGTCTGGCCCAAGTGGGGCAATTTTGAGCGAGAAGGATTTTGGAACTGCAAGTTGAGCGTAGTTCAGTAAAAGTGTTTTTGTATCATTTTTTGGGATGCTACAAAGTTGCGTGCAGCGCACCAACAGAGGAAGCTGTGAGGATCAGTACTACAACGAGGCAGTGTTGCGAAGTGTCCAATCCATAGGATGCCAGCAAAGCAGAGTGCTGGATGGAAGACGACACATATTCTGGTTAGACCATCGGTGGTCTATTTTTGGTAAAGATGTTACAGGAGTGCTAAGCGGCGGGCAAGAGAAAATCGGTAAGAAAGCGACTGATCGCACACACGGAAGATGCCACTACTTGAACCAATCGCATGAAACCGTTAGAGGAAGAACCGCTTGGTGAAAGCGACCTGTTGGCATGTACGCAACAGGAAGGCCGATAGAAACGTGATGCATGCGTGGAAGACCGCCACGATGGAATATTCGCTACCAAGTGCCAGAAGTCCGGTTTTGGGGAAACCGTGACAGTTTTGTAAACCTAAGGGTTTTTTCCTACAAATTGTAAAGACATGACCTATGGGCATGAGCTATAAATCAGGGAATTTTTGTATGGGAAAGCGTTGTTGGGTGGTTGAACTCTTCATTTTGTTAAGATAAATATTGTTGCATCTGTCAAGCTTAGTGCTAATGTAAAGGTTCTGCAGCTGAGTGCACAGAGACCTATCTAAGAGAGAAGAGAATCTGCAGCTGAGTGCGTAGACTAATAATTGTTGTACCCTTCCCAAAGAATAATTCAACAACAGTTCTTGTGGACTATAGCCTCCATCCAGGGGGGTGAACCACGTTAAATTCTGTGTCTTGTGATTGTTTTGTGTTTTGCAACTGTTCATTTGCTTAGTATGGATGTTTAATGCCGCAGTTATCTATTATGTGATTGCTTTTATATGTATTCGCCGCAGTAATGGTGGGAATAATATGTTAAGTAATACATGTGTGGATGAATGTTAAGTATTCAGCACTTCTATGTCTTTGAATGCATGAATCCATTGGATGGTCACATAGATAAGCACTGTATTTGAGCGTAGCGTTGGATCACGTGGTATTGTATGTTTCATTCATTTACATATAACATAATGATAATAACCTAAGTGTTGTCGAATGGATAAAGATTGTTAAGTAAGATTGATCAAACTTGATTAAGTCTCGAAGTGGACGGTCTAGTTGACACGCTGACCAATCATGAGTGCTGCAAGGTAAGCTGTTAATAGCTTATTATCGTGATGCAAGAAGTATTCCATACCACGTAGTCTTTGGATTCATTGGTCGTGCAAGCGCCTCCGCTTTCCGAAGTATCTGACGTGAAGTAGAGACTTCACGCAATCTTTCATCCATAGCAAGATTCCTTTACCGCACTTCCCATCCATCTCTTTGACACTCGCATCACCAGGTTGTGGAAACCTGATTCTGCAACCACCCCCTCAGCTTCACCTTCGGTGAGAGCTCAGGTTGCTCGTAGTCTGTTGCCGAAAGGGCCGATGAATAGGGTTTTTGTTGGTTCCTTGAACCGCGAAGTACCTAGGTCTACATTGGAAACCTCTAGATCAGTTACCTATGCCAACAAATGGTTCTATTGCCGCGCTAAGACTATTGATGCCATAGTGTATTTGGAAAGTAATGAGTGACAAAGAATATTAGTTCCATTGGGTTCAAACAATTGGCATCCCAAAAAGAAAGAGATCTTGGATTGGTGTGATAAGACCGAAAGAGCTTTTGCAAAGAAAGAGAACAGACACCCATGTCTATCCGATGTAGAGTGGTTGAATAGGTATTTGTGGAAATATATTCATGAGATATCATGGGCTTCATTTGGAAACGAGCTGCACGAGTGGATCTCGCAACTCGCATAGGAGAAGACCTGTTTTCAAGTAGGATTACCTACAGAGTGGACTCCAGTGCTCACTGCGTGGGTCAAAGCAATAGACAACCCATTGTCGCGAGAAGTCGACTTCTGGGTTGATAGCATACTAGAAGGATTTGTAACAAAATTTGTTGTAGACACGCTGAAATCCTACAGCCAAGCTGAAGCATACTTTTTTGAAGGATTCATAGGTAAGTACCTGAACAATCTTAGTCTATACATTAAAATGCTTTTAGCCGAGCAAGGCGTTTTAAAAATGCAGTAATATTTTTCATTATGTCATGGTAGAAATTATATATACTGATTCTGACGAAGAAACCCATAATCTAAGAAGTGGAAAACAATATAAGTTTAATAAAGAAAAGAACCCCAAAGGACCTGGACTCTGCGTGAATACCGAAATCCCATGTGACCTTACCAATCAGACCGCACCATCATCAGCGACCATCCACCCTATTACACCTCAAAACCCCCCGATTGCAAATACCGCGCCACCCCTATCTTAGAACCAACCCACCCCACAGAACATCGATACTGATAGCACCGCAGAAGTGGCTGCTCAGACCATCCCAACTTAGACTATTCCAGTTCAGAATACCCAGCCTCAGAATATTCCACAGAGTAGTATCCCTAGCACTATTCTGAGTACTCCCTTTACTTTTTCTGCTCAGAACTTCGCACAGAATCAGAGCACTACTCAAGGAGCTCCACAACCAGGAAGGAGAATGAAAGATAATGATATAAAATTGTCGATATTCAAAGGGACGGGTCTAGAATACCCTGATCAGCACTGGTTTCTATGTGAATCCATATGGAGTGTAAAGCAAGATCAGGATGATGCTGTGAAGAGAGCGCAGCTCATCACTACTTTCAAAGACAGATCATTGCATTGGTTTATGAAATATTCTCAGGCAAAGCCAAGAACCCTAATAGAAATCAAGGCTGCACTCGTAGCAGAGTTTAAGAAATCAAAACCCAAGTTGCCGTGCATAACAGAGTTAAAAGGAATTAAGCAAAAACCTACCGAAACGGTTTGGAAATTTGACCAAAAATTTAAAACATTGTTGGACAAAGTGAGCTTTGTTTAGCTCCGCAACAACAACAGGAATGGTTCATTGCTGCGTTGTTTCCCCACATTAGAAAACCATTGATGCAGTAGAAGGTTGCATCACAGGAAGAGGTCTTAGAGATCGTGATGAAGCTAGAGGCTTTGCCAATCGGTGAGACTAGCTCTGGGATGTCCAGATCCAGAACCAGTTGAGCACCTTGACACTAGAATTGCAAGGTATGAAGAATGGAAAGGAACAATGATATGAACAGAGGCATGAGGTTTGGTGTACATGATCTAAGGGAGAAGGCCACACCAGAGAAAATTTCCCCTTATTTCAAGATTATCTCAACAGTGGTGCACCGAACCCAATGAATCAGAACCAGGCACCGTGGTTAGAAATCTGTAGAACCAGAGGACACCGACCGAAGGATTGTTATCTAATACAGAAATACGTAAAGGCATTTAAAAACTTATACTGCAATTTCTGTAAATCAGTTGGACATGATGAATCCAACTATCATGCATATGAGCTCATGAATGAAAGAAAGCGAGATATGGAAGCAATGTGAGGTGTTGGAATGTACCACGTCCAAGAAGAAAATCAGCCAAAACAAGAAAATTCCCACTATGATCAAGGTGGATATAGAGGTCGTGGTGGTGGATACCGCGGGAGAGGAAGAAATGCTGGCCCGGTGCAGGGAAGAGGCCGAGGCCAGGTAATATGTTATAACTGTGTCCAGCCAGGTCATGTATCTCGAGATTGTACAAATCCATGCACTATGTGCAGTTACTGTAAATTATTTGACCATGTTATTGAATACTACCCTGTACTAGAGGTATAAATGCAAAAACGAAGAAGGATAGAACCACCAAATCCCAACATTTAGTTGATCGCACCAGAGAGAAGAACTGAGGATCCAAGTGTAAACGTGGTAACATGCAGTGGCACTGATACAGGAAGAGATGGAGGTGCAAAAGCTTCGACTTTGGAAACGCACGATACTAAGTAGACTCCCGGTCAACCAGTATGGATTAGAAAAGCTACTGGGAGAACACCGGGTCTCAACCTACAGAAAAATAAAGGAGCATTTATAGAAGTGCGAGAAATCCTAAGAGAGTCAGCACCTGAGTCGATGAGAATCTCATTGCGCAGTGAAGCACCACAAATAGAGGATATGCCAGCAGCGTATGATCACACAAGCACTACAACAGATACATGTACCTCTGTTGCGCAGTTCGTACGGAGCTGCATGAAGTTATTGAAGAGCATAGATGCTATCGTGGAATTTGAAAAAACACTCAATCAGTATGAGCCATGAAGTGAGAAGGGGGCTGCCCATGGCGCAGTCCATAACATTAGGAGTCCCAAAAGAATAGGGAGGGAAATGAGATTCACTGCACAGATTGGGGACTATGAGATGGATGAGATCATTCTTGATCTTGGATTCGAAGTAAATGTCTTGACCAATAGACATGGCAGCAGATGGGTAAACCTAAGTTACAATGGTCACCTATACAACTAAGAATGGCGAATCAAGGGATAGTTATACCTTTTGGGAGGTTACCCAAGACGGTTCTTGACATTAACGGAGTATGAAGCTATGCAGATTGTGAAGTGATTGAAATCGTGGATGATAGCCATCCTTATCCGACACTGCTGGTATCAATTGGGCAATGACTAACTCTACCATTATCAACTTGAAAACCATGAAAATGATATTTGAAGGCAATGATATAAGGGTCATCGCGCCATTGGACCCCTCACAGGGTGAATGATATGTGGAACCGATTCAGGAGGAATCCAAATCCCAAGACTTGGAGCGTATTTACAAAATGACAGTGAATGCTGCTAACTATACTAATCCAACTACAGATGGAACCCTCAGCTGGTGTTGCGATAGTTCTTGCATCTCAGACTCTGATGCAGGACTGGAAAACTGGCAAAGCAGATTACATGAAGTATCTACCAGGAGATGTGCGACAATCATGAAGTCACTCCACTGGATTGGTTAAAAGGTAACTCCAATCCCTACCTATGATGGTTTATCTAATGTTTATTGCTTTATCAAAGAATATACTGCAGCAGTTGCAGATGAATACCGCATATCAGCATTAGATATGGAACTGCAAGAAACACCTGCCAGATGGTGGGCTGCGCATAAGCAGACATTGAAAACATGGGATCAGTGTAGAATTAAGATGAAAATCAGGTTTGCTGAGAAGGTTACACTACCTTTTGAGAAATATAATGGACAGATGGATCCAAGGGATCATACCGAAGCTTGTTCACAAGCTTGGGTAGAAAGGCCACAGACAGAATGGGTGCACCTGTTTGTGCACACGCTGGAGGAATTGATTCCAAAGAAGTGGTACCTAGACCTGGATTTGGGCAGGGGCACAACGGACTGGTCTGTCCTAACTGCAAGCTTCTAGCAGGATTTCAGTTTTGAAGACGAACATCCAAGTATCAATGAAGCATTGTAGGTCATTAAACAAAGAATATTTAGACCATACTGCACATAGGGAAACATAACCTTGGAAGAATTCTTTGGAGCAAACAACATACCTGCTTTCCTACAACTAGAATGGGAGGAGCATCTAGAGCATGCTTTTTATTTTTACAACCTCGCGGAAGAACCCAAGGATAAAGAATACAATGATGAGGAGGACCCACGCAACATAAAGATACCTGAATCAGAGGGATCACGTGAGGTAGAGGGACCTCCACTGGAATTTCCATATATGAGTGGACCTATGAAAACAAGAAAAGTGAACATTGGCACCACTGAAGAGCCAAATTTTGCAACTATCGGAGACTATTGGGATGAAGACATAGTTGAGGAGGTCGTGGGCATACTACGGGAATATCGAGAATTATTCCGAACCAAGTTCATAGAGATGAAAGGTATTTTGGGAGACTTAGGAGTGATGAAAATTCCTCTTAATCCTCGCACAAAGCCTGTGAAGTAAAGACCGTATAGACTGAACCCATGCTACAAAGAATGAGTTAAGGAAGAACTCGATAAGATGCTCGATGCAAGGATCATTGAGCCGGTTGAAGAATCTGAGTGGATAAGCCCGATGGTTATCCAAGATAATAAAACAAAGGGTGAGGTCAAGATCTGTGTGGATCTCAGAAAGTTGAACAATGCATCAATGCATGACCCATTTCCTACACCTTTCACAGATGGAGTACTTGATAATGTTGGAGGGAATGAGGCATATTATTTTACTGATGGATTCTCTGGATATCATCAGATTAGGATTGATCTCGCAAATAGGCACAAGACTGCTTTTGCTACAGAATGGGGGTCGTTCCAGTACACCGTGATGCCTTTTGGTCTGAAGAATGCACCTGCCATATTTTCTAGAGTGGTAGTCGCAGCATTGAAAGATTTTATACATAAGTTCTTAGAGGTTTATTTTGATGATTGAACTATTTTCGGCTTACTGAAGAACCATGCCGCAAACCTCAGGATGATGTTGGAAAAATGCAGACAGCATCAAATTTCATTGAATATGAAGAACTGTGTTTTTTGTGTTCCCTATGGAACTTTGTTGGGACACACTGTCTGCAAACAGGGCTTGATGGTTGATCTTGCGAAGATCGCAGTCATTGTAAACTTGCCCACCCCAAATTCAATCAAGCAGTTGTGCACTACATTGGGGCATACCAGTTATTACAGGAAGTTCATAAAAGGGTATGCGTAGATAACCGCAGCTATGGAGAAGTTGTTAAAGAAAGATGTGTCGTTCATCTGGAACGAAGAATGCGACCAAGGCTTTGACATGTTAAAAGAAAAGAGGGTCACTATGCCGATCCTAGTTTTTCCAGACTGGGAGAATCCATTCCACCTCCATGTTGATGCTTCATGTATAGCATTAGGAGTTGTTCTTGCTCAGCCAAGAGAGGGAGGTATTGATCATCCCATTTCAGTTTCCAGTAGGAAGCTTTCATCTGCTGAGAAGAATTATACCACTACTGAAAGAGAAGGACTCACGATGGTATATGCACTGCAAAAGTTCAGGCATTATCTGCTTGGTGTGTACTTTTGTATGTTCACTGACCATTCTGCTTTGAAATACCTGATCAATAAGCCAGTGTTAGGGGGGCGCATATGGAGATGGTTATTACTCTTTCAAGAGTATGACTTTGAAATTGTTGTTAAGCCAGGCAGGTTGAATTTGGGACCTAATCATCTCTCAAGGATTGAGTCAGGAGAAGAACCTATGAATCTGGAGGACAATCTGTTGGATGCGCAGTTGTTTTCTATACAGGTTTCCGATGATTATTATAAAGATATCATTGACTTTTTTACTATTAGGTTCGCACCCACAGAGTTCACTACACAGCAAAAGAACCAACTGGTAATGCGAGCAACAGACTTCACCATTATTGTAGGCCAGCTATACAAGTTGGGACTGGATGAAGTGCTGCACATATGTGTGTTGGAGCACGAGAAGCCATTCATATTGTTTGATGCACATAAGGGAGTTGCAGGAGGTCACTACGCAGGGAACTCTACTGCGCAGAAGATATTGCACGCAGGGCTATGGTGGCCTACAATTCACAAGGACTCGAAGGAACATTGCCAGAGCTACGATGTGTGTCAGACAACTGGAAAGCCATCGTGAAGAGATGAAATGCCATTAAATCCACAATTGACATTGCAGGACTTTGAGAAATGGGCCATTGATTTTGTGGGACCTGTTTGTGCCAGAAATTGTTTCTAAGGCTAAGGAAACAAGCTAACACAATCTCAAGAGTAAACTCAATAAATAAGACAAAGTTTTTAGGGTTTTTGAATATGATTTAAATGGTTGTAAGCTCTGGGCACAGTCAGGGAATACATCCAATAGAAAAGTAACAACTAAATCACAAGAATAAACTGATAAAGATGCATAACATATCACAAAAGATCCCACAAAAAGAATGTGCTGAGGTTCATACATAAAAGATAAGCATCACCAGAAAATAAACATCAACTAGCAATGAATTTACCATTTAAGAAGCTAAACAAGCTTAACAAAAAAGCCAATCACAAAAAATGAAGGAGAAAAAGTCATATGTTTCATTATTTCATCAGCTAATGCTCATAAGAGTCACAATACTTATCTCTTGAACACGTCTGAAGGTACAATACAATCTGCAGACCTCCTGCTGCCCCCAAAAATCAGAACCCCTACAATGACTTGTTCACATCTCTAAATACTATCCTTTTCAAAATCAATTAGGTCTCTAACCCTAACTGTTTTCCATCTCTCGATGAGGTAAAGTAAAGAGAGAATATTTACAAGTTACAAAATATGCTAAAAATAGCATTTCATTAATATATCAGTTTGCTATTTAATGACAACTAAGTAAAAGCATAACTGTTTTATAGGTCCTTTGCCACCTCAGCTAAGAGGGCGATACCATCTGGAGTTTGTTCTTTCTTCTTGGCCTTCTTTTGTTCCTTCTCCATGTCATTAATCCTCTTTGTCAGTTCTTTGTTTTTCTGCTGCAAATCTCGAACTGTCTTCTCCAGCTGAGTGCATTGACTGTCAGCAGCCCTTTTCCTTTTAAGTGCTTCTTTTGCATCAGCCACTAGTTCCTGAAAATTGTCATGAACATCCTGGGGATCTTCTCTTAATCTTCTATTGGCCATCATCAAACCATCGTTGACCTCCTACATATAATTCATTTGGTGCTTATATTGCTTGACAGTCTTCTGTAAATTTTCCCTGTCAGAATTAGCCATTTTCTCTATTGCAGAATCTTGCTCTTCATTAGGTTTCCAAGGAATGTCAAACTTCTTGAAGATTTCTGCTTCTTCTATCAACAACTTCTCAGAAGTGTCCTCAATGCTGGGCTTTGGATCTTCTTCACCTGCTGCTTCCACTGAATTAATCTCTTCTTTTAAACATGGATGCAATTTATCTATTTCTGATTTGTCATCATCCATGGACCCTTCATCTAAGATAGTAACCTTATCTGTGTTTAATTTAGGATTTAACAACTTCTTCATGTTTAACCTCAACTTATTTTTCGACCTAGTTTTAGGTCTCCAGAATGTAGTTGCCTCTCCCATCATCTTCAATTCTTTCCCTTGGTACTGAATAGCAGCTAATTCCACCACTTCCAGCTTGTTTCTTTTCCTGTTAGGCCTTGTGGTTTTGCCATCTGAAACTTGAACTTCTTCAATTTCAGTTTTGACTTTTATCTCAGAAATAGATTGTTCTTCTTCTAACAGATATCCTTCATCATCTGAAATAATTGTGATGGGACTTTTTGGCTGAATGTGGATCTCTTCTTTAGCTACAGGAACCATTTTAATGTCAACCTTTTTCTCCTCCTGAGGATCTGCTACAGGTGCTGGATTCTTCTCAGGCAGTTCCTTTTTGTCTTCAAACAGTGTGAACTTGCTTTTAGGGCTGTCTTCAAACAGTGTGAACTTGCTTTTAGGGCTGGCCAAAGGTGTCTTTTGTTCACTATCTTCCTTTACAGGCTCTGCTGATTCTTCAATTTTGATCTTTCCTTTGTCTTCCAATTTGGGCTTATGACCTAATTTTCTGAGTAAGACTTTGCCCTTATCTGCTTGTCTTTTGGATTTTTTATCTTAAAAACCAGACCAAAAAACACAAAAGTCCCAGGTCTTTCACTCCTGTTGCAAGGTAGTACTAACAATCAATTTGATTAATCCATGATGAAAAATGGATTGAGAAGAAGAATCTACTGGTTCTTTCACTTTGTTTGCCATCTTCTGCAAACTCTTCAGGAAGAAAAATGGCAAGTTCATCTTAGATATTCCTACCATGTGTTGAAGAAACCTAAAGTGATACTTGTATACGAAGGCATACCTGCCCTCACAGGTAACATAACTCTGTAAAATTCTAATTGGTTCCACCCATTCTTTCTTAACATTTTGGATTAGCACACCTTTATTCCAATCTGGTATGATATTGGCTAAAAGGTATCTCTGTGGGTCAAAATCAAAGGGCAAATTTTTAAACCAATGTTCACCTTCATCTTTAATTCCTGTTGCTTCTGAGATTAATTTAACTGTCAGCTTGAATTTCAAGGTATCGAAAACCACCATATCATTTTTGAAACCTTGGGAAAACCTGCAGGATACCTGTGCGTTATATCCATCAATTTTTCTGAAGAAATCCATCCAGCCGGCTCGTTTGAATAGCTCCACACACTCTGGTAGCTTTTCAACCCATTCTACATTTGTTGGCTCAGCCCTATTTATTCTGCCACTCTTGCCCATTATGCTTTGATCACTTCAAACTGGATATCTGCTCTTGTACTGTTTGTGAACAGGAGCTGAATTTTGGCAATTGACAACACTATTGAATGCACAGGTTATTCGTTGCACTGATAGGGTTGAAATTCATAAAAACGAGACTATTATCCTTAACCCTCTTTCAAACTGATGACGCGGCTCACCAACATATAGGTATTTCTTTGGTTAAAATCGCGTTTAAGAACCCAATTTTACCTAACCTTTGATTAATTTGAACAGAGTGGGCTCAAACGACAAAGCCCCAAATTTGCTGCTATGCGGGGTTTTTTAAGAATACCTGTAAATTGCTTCAATGTGGTTGTTTGAAATCACGATCTCCACTGTGAGATGAGTCAGCTTTGTTGTCCAGATGTCTCGCAATCCTCAATTTAGCAGTTCACCCCGGAATCACGAAGCCCTAATTTCCGTGATGCCCTCAACGCTTCTTATTTGTCCAATCGAAAACGTTGCTCGGCTTTACAAATGGCTATGGTTATCTCATTAAACATTATGTCTTTAATTGATCTTGTAGATAACAACATCGTGCCACATTACCTGAAATCGTGTGGATAGATGTCAAACTGAACTCCACCTGTGTTGATGATGAACCCGACCTTCTCACGACGTGCAAGCATTTGACATCATGATGCCATTCTGCATCAACATGTCATGATCCTCTGAAACACATAATTAATCATCCACTAGCCCGTGCGTGCCAAAATTTTGCTGGAAAATAGGAAGAATCTGTGATTTCGATATTCTTGTAGCGCTTCCTTGTTGAATTTCGGCTCCAGCGCTACAAGAAAGACTTCAAAACTGATTTGTGACTTTTAAACAACCTTATATCATTTTGCATGGGATCTTGAGGTTATCAGGATTAGACTTGTAGATATTCTCATTTAGAATAAGATTATGAGCTGCTTATTTGATCTAATAAACTTTTAAAACTCCTCATCAAAAACCAATATAAAGCTTTAAAATCAGAAAACTCAAAAGCAAGCCCAACATCTTATATAAATCCTAAGGCAAAACTACTAAGGAGGAAAAAACAAGTTAAAAAAAATGAATAACTTTAAAATAGAGTGCAAATCAAACCAAATTTTGAAAAAAACAAGATACTATCAAACCAAAAATTGGAAAAACAAGGTACTGACTTAACAGGACCTATAAACCCACCACGGAAAAGAATTGGTGCAAGGTACATTATTACTGCAACTGATTACCTCACCAGATGGGCCGAAGCGAAGCCAGTGAAAGACTGTAGCACAACTATAGCCGCAAAGTTTCTCTATGAGAACATCCTAAAATGGTTCGGATGACCGAAGATCTTGATGAGTGATCAAGGCACTCATTTCCTGAACCGAACCATTGAATCTTTGACCGAAGAGTTCCATGTTAATCATCAGCGCAACACGCCTTATCACCCACAAGCGAATGGAACTGTTGAAGCATTTAACAAAGTGCTGGAGAATTTGCTAACCAAGATATGCAACGTCAATCGGGATGATTGGGACCTGCGCATTCCATCGGTGTTATGGGCATACAGGACTACCTGCAAGAAATTGACTAGCCACACACCCTTTAGGTTGGCTTATGGGCAAGAGGTAATAATGCCAATGGAATATATCGTTCGCAGTTTGAGAATAGTAGCGTTTACAGGCATGGCATATCAAGATGCGCTAGAAGAACGACTCTTACACTTGGTTGGTCTGGAGGAGGATCACTTCATCTCAGGATTTCACCAACAAGTGCAGAAGGAAAGGGAAAAAGCATGGCATGATCACCACATCAAGAACAAGTCCTTCCAGGTAGGTGATCTAGTCCTCCTGTATGATAGCAATTTTATGAAGATTCCTGGAGAGTTTAAGATGCATTGGCTTGGCCCGTATACTGTAATGCATGTTACTAATGGTTGTGCAGTTTAGTTAGCTATCTTAGCCGGAGATACTTTTCCAAGTTTGATAAATCGAAGCCGACTAAAGATTTACTGCGATAGTCCAGCTTCATAGAATCCTGTATGATCAAGGGAAACGTACCACATAGCACTGCTAAAGTTGCGCGGAGGAAAAAAAAAGAGAGAGAAAAGAAAAAAGGAACTGTGTAGTTGCGAACTCCACAGGGCAATTGCGAAGACCAAGTTAACTGGAAAAATCCTTAGTTCAGAAGCAATAAATCCGACACCGCGAGGAGACCGCACGGGAGCTATCAGGACATGCTACACAGTTCAATGCAACACTGAGAAAAATAGCCGTTACAATGTCGATCGGAGAATATAGCCATTACCAGCGACCGCTTGGGCATTTAACGCATAGATAACCGTTCTGAGCGAGTTTATGATACAACAATTAATGCTTATCTAGTCATTCAGGAGCGTGGAGGAGGGTCCATTGCGCCTATAAGTAACACCGCATTTAGACTCGGGGGTGTTACCAAACACTTAGAATTTTCTTGCGAACAGTCTGTCCGAGTTATTTTTCGCAAGCTATCTGAAAACCTTTGAGAGTTTTCTAGTGGATTTCTGAGTGGTCCTCCATTGAAGAAGAGTTCAGAGTCCAAGAGACTGTGAAAGTATTCCAATACGGGGGGGATCGAAGGGTTAATGAGAACCCCATCTAAGAAGGTTGTCTTCGAACCAGGTCAGGCATCAAGACGATCACCAAGACACGGCCCAGTGATGGAAGATCAGGGAAAAAATCCAGTATGACCAAGAACAAAGGTACCTAAGATGGCGTCGAGAGCGCAGAAACCACCGCTAACGGATAAGAAAATACCTTTGAACTTAACCCCAGACTACATTTCACCACGTGCTCTGGATGCACTGGTTTTCAAATTGCTGAAGAATGCCAAATACAACATCCCACTGTCGCCGATCTCAAAACATGTTGAGGTGGAGAAAACCTTGCTGGGTAAAATCCTAGAATGTAGATGGGAGGATTATGATCTGCTTGCAGTGCAGAAGGAGGAGCCCAATGAGCCGAAGTTTCCACAGTTTCAACCAGACCAGTACATGTGCTGGAAAAAGGATGTAAAGGGGTATCTTAACCTGGTCGCCCAAAGTTGGTTATCCGGAATAGTCCAGTCCGGGCTGCTCAATCTACTCAAACTCCCGCATTTCGATAGGTCACCAGAGATGAATGTGGTGGTGCGCACATTGATGGCACGCATGCACCAGGGTTACTTATGGCTTGATCGTAACATCGACATAACTATTGACATCATCCACCGCATTATTGGGTTGAGCAAATGGGGTAAGGATCCCAAGCAATTCTTCCAAGGGAAGAGAAAGGATAAAGAAGCTATGGCAAAGATGAAGAAAACTTAGATGGTCGTCAAAGGGAAGAGGGGTTTCCAAACAGAAGATAAAGATGATAAAGCAACAAGATTTGTCACACAACTGTTAGTGGTTAAGATTCTCTGCACATGCAGGCCTCTCGAGGTAAGTGCAGGCACAGTACGGCTTGGCGTTGCAGCCGCGGAAGGAGAACAATTTAATTGGTATCAATATTTGCTGAATGAGTTCATGGAGGAACTCAACGACATGCAGTTGAACAGAGGGAATTTCCATTATACCTGGCTTATAGTACTGATCACTTTTGTCAGTTGGAAGGAGCCAAAGGATTACATTGGTGTCATCACTGATACCAATGAGTGCAGAGGACCATGTTACTCAAATATGTGGGCGAATCTGAACTCACAAAGACAACACCCGAACACCGAGGTCTTCTACAAGTATTATGACCAGCTGCACGCAGCAATCATACTGACGCTGCGGATAACAAAGCAGGTAACCAGTAGGTATATCTGCATTGTGAATTTTTATGCTGACATGCGTAGCATTTATATTTCATCCAAGGCACATAAGAAGAAGGTGGAATGGTTTCCAGGGAACTACCATATGTACAAGGAGGATATTGACAATATCATGAAGGAATGGCCTGCCGAGTTCCGAGTGGAAATTGTAGACCTCGCAAGCGACTCTGGTGAGGACGAGCCTATTCCATGTCCTATTAAGGAAGAGAAGGAGACAGGAAAAAGGAAGGAAGTTGAGATCCCAGTACAGAAAAAGGGGGCAAGGAAGAAGCAAAAAGTTGGACACAGTACTCAAGAGCGATGATTATGAAATGATCGGCGTAAATTTCACAGAGCAGATAGAAGATCTGATGTCAGATAAAGAGAAAAAGGAAAAGGCAATACAGGATACTCTAGAAACGAATCTGACCGCGCTGCAGAGGATTACGCTAAAAATTGAAGAAGTCCACAAGAGATTACCTTTGTCGCGCGACTTAGAGTCCGAAGGGAAGTCGGGAGGAACTTCGTAGCAGCAAACCATGGTCGTTCTTGCAAAGTTTTGTATCATCCATGTGGACCCTATAACAGTAAGTTTACCTATGCCAGAGCAACTCATGTTGGATACAAAGGATGTCGAGTGTGTGGAGCTTGACTTGGAAAAAATACCACTATCGAGCCTACATTATTTGCATATGCAGTGTATGGAGGAAATGCATGAGCGAACCATTGACGCGCTGAAGGGGCAAGCTCAGCTGCAAGCAACTAATCGACAGTTGGAAGAGTGTAGCTCACAGAGCTCTAAGCAGCTACAGGATGAGCATGATTGTCGGAAAAGACTAGAGTCCACAATCACTACGGTAGCAGACAATATAGACAACTTGGAGGTCCAAGAAGATCCTGGGGATACTATTGTTAAGATTGGAGAGCTGGTAGCCAGTCTTAAGAAAGACATGCAGGATATGCATATTGTGCATGAGGCTAATATCGTTGCTTTAAAGGAGCAGATAAACCCACAGACCCCACCGAATGAGCAGCAACTAAGGGAGGAAGCTGTGAAGGCCGCCGCTAAGAATATTGCTGCCGAAGTGGCTAAGTGCCAGAATCTGTTGGAAGCAGCATCAAAGTCATTTACTTCCCTCTAAGAAGACCCGGCATTGCTGGAAATAAAGAATGCAGCGAGAGATAAGCAAGCCGCTTTGGAGAGGTTGGATGCATAAGTGAAGTCCCTAGCACCCAGAGATAGGCTCTAGAAGTATAGGGAAATAGCTATCCTCAAGAAGGAAGTGCAAACCTTGAGAGAGAAAGAGACTGAAATGGGAGATAAGTCGCAGCCATTACTGGAAGATGCCAGCACGATCTCGCAGGAGATCGAGGAAAAGTTAAAGGAGCTGCACGAGAATTAAGAGCAAGTAGAAGGCCAAATAGGTGACGAGATAACAATAAAGATGATGGATACAGTCAGGCAAGTCGAGCAAGATACGATGGAAGCAGTAGCAAAGCTGATTGGCACATACAATGAGTTCGCTATGAAGCTAACTTCACAGGTGGTGGAACAACTTGGAGAAATTGCTGGTGGCTCAAGGATGAGCCACATGTAATTGTTAGGAGCCTTTTGGGCCTAGACCAAGTGGGGCAATTTTGAGCAAGAAGGATTTTGGAACTGCAAGCTGAGAACAGTTCAGTAAAAGTGTTTTTGTATCAATTTTTGGGATGCTGCAAAGTTGTGCATAGCGCAGCAACAAAGGAAGCTGCGAGGAGGCAGTGCTGCGAAGTGTCTAGTCCACGAGATGCCAACAAAGCAAAGTGTCGGAAGAAAGATGGCACATATTCTAGTTAGACCATCGGTGGTCTATTTTTGGTAAATATGCTCCAGGAGTGCTAAGCGGCGGGCAGGAGCAAATCGGGAAGAAAGCGACTGGTCACACACGCGGAAGATGCCACTACTTGAACCAGTCGCACGAAACCGTTAGAGGAAGAACCGCTTGGTGAAAGAGACCTGTTGGCATGTGCACAACAGGAAGGCCGAGAGCGATGTGATGCATGCGTGGAAGACCGCCACGATGGAATATTCGCTACCAGGTGCCAAAAGTCTGGTTTTGGGGAAACCATGACAGTTTTGTAAACCTAAGGGTTTTTTCCTACATATTGTAAAGACATGACCTATGGGTATGATCTATAAATAAGGGCATTTTTGTTTGGGAAAGGGTTGTTGGGTGGTTGAACTCTTCATTTTGTTAAGCTGAATATTGTTGCATCTGTTAAGCTTAGTGCTATTGTAAAGGCTCTGCAGCTGAGTGCGCAGAGACCTATCTGAGAGAGAAGAGAGTCTGCAGTTGAGTGCATAGACTAAGAACTCTTGTACACTTCCCAAAGAATAATTCAACAACAGTTCTTGTGGACGTATCCTCCATCCGGGGGGTGAACCATGTTAAATTTTGTGTCGTGTGATTGTTTTGTGTTTTGCAACTATTCATTTGCTTAGTATGGATGTTTAATGCCGCAGTTATCTGTTATGTGATTGCTTTTATATGTATTCACTGCAGGAATGGTGGGAATAATATGTTAAGTAATACCATGTGTGGATGAATGTAAAGTATTCAACACTTCTAAGTCTTTGAATGCATGAATCCGTTGGATGGTCACATAGATAAGCATTGTATTTGAGCATAGCGTTGGAGCACGCAGTATTGTATGTTTCATTCATTTACATATAACATAACGATAATAACCTAAGTGTTGTCGAATGGATAAAGATTGTTAAGTAAGATTGATCAAAGTTGATCAAGTCCCGAAGTGGATGCGCAGTATAGTTGACGCGCTGACCCATCATGAGTGTTGCGAGGTAAGTTGTTAATAGCTTATTATCATGACGCAAGAAGTATTCCATACCGCGCAGTCTTTGGATGCGCTTGTCGCGCAAGCACCTTCGATTGCTGAAGTATCTGATGCGAAGTAGAGACTTCACGCAGTCTTTCGTCTGCAACAAGAGTCCTTTACCGTGTTTTCCATCCATCTATTACACACTCACATCACCAAGTTGTGGAAACCTGATTCTCCAACCACCCCCTCAGCTTTGCCTCGGGTGATACCTCAGGCTGCTCGCAGTCTGTTGCCGAAAGGGCTGGTGAATACGGTTTTTTTTGGTTCCTTGAACCGCGAAATACCTGGGTCTACATTGGAAACCTCTAGATCATTTACCTATGCCAAGAGAAATATGAATATTTCTTTAAAAAATAGTGCAGCAACTTGACTGGCAGTAACAGTTGATGCGATAGCAAAAAAGTGATCAAATTTAGTCAATCTGTCAACTATTACAAAAAATTTGTCCTTACCCTGAGTTTTTGGTCATCCTATGAAGAATTCCATGGACACACTTTCCCATTTCTGTTCTAGAATTAGCTGTTAAATTTTCAGAATTTACTTCAATATGATCTAGGATCTTAACTGAGAGAACAACATGTACAGCATATCTACAGCATATCAATCATGGAGACAATAATGCAAGCACACAAGAGACACAAAGATTTACTTGGGGAAAACCATAAAGGTGAAAAACCCCAATAACTTCCTCAGAGATAGATAGAGCAATGATACAACCAACCATGAGAGATAGACATAACCTAGCAGCAGATCCTCCTCCTCCATAAGTGCGCCACTCCTCCTTGAGTGCATGAGTGAGAAGTGAGTGAGCAAATAGAGTGCCTCCCGCACTCTATTTATACTTGACTTGACTTGCCTTTTTACCTAACTCATGTAGGCTCGAACTTAACCACATAACATAATGCTGAGTGGGTCGACCCCCAATAGGGTGGTCTAATAACCCTTTGACCCACATGGCCGACCCCCAATAGGGTGGTCTAATAACCCTTTGACCCACATGACTTATACAGGGCCAACCCCAAACAAGGTTGTCTAATAACCCATCAAGTATAAGTTACGACACTTACAATATAAATGACGACACTTCCTTATAGAGGAATAATACCATCTCTATAGGAATACAATATACATATATGTGAAATACATTCCGAAGTTACATATACATCAACACTCCCTCTTAACTAGGAAGGTATTTCTCAGCACAGTTCTTCAGGCACAAGTCATCTTCTCTGGATCATCGTCACTGGATAATCGTCATCGAGTCATCATCATCGTCACTGCTGCTGCTATCTCAATCAATCTCTGAATCTACTCGTCATAGGAAGTTCTACAGAGCCAGTCCTTTTTCATACTGGATGTAGGCCCACCACCTGCAGGTCTTCATCATCACTGGCCATACTGTGGAATCCTCGGGACTTATTACGTGCGTCACAAAACCTCGAAAGAGCATCCCAGGATGTTACGGGTACACAACTCCGACCTGTAAGATCTCCCAGGGCGCTATTACATGTGACCCCACCACAAAACCTCGAAAGAGCATCCCAGGATGTTATGGGTACACAACTCCAACCTGAAGGATCTCCCAGGGCACAAATTACATGTGGTCACCACAAAACCTAGCAAGAGCATCTCAGGATGTTACGGGTACACAACTCTGACCTGAAATCTCCCAGGGCACAAATTACATGTGGTCATGGCAAAACCTCGAAAGAGCATCTCAGGATGTTACGGGTACACAACTCCGACCTGAAATCTCCCAGGGCCCAAATTACATGCCATAGGACAAAACCTTGCAAGAGCATCCCAGGATGTTACGGGTACACAACTCCGACCTGAAGGATCTCCCAGGGCACAAATTACATGTCCTCCCAGATCAATGTCTCGAAAGAGCATCCCAGGCTGTTACGGGTACACAACTCCGACCTATAGGATCTCCCAGACATGCTCATCTGCACAACCTGATCCACGGCCACAGAGTATCAACCTGATACTCAACATACATCATCCTGATATACTCATGATCATCCTGATCATCATCACTGCAACGTCCTGTTGCATGTCATCTGGAGCAACATCCTGAAGCTCATCATCCATGATCATCCTGATCATCACTGCAACATCCTACTGCATGTCATCTGGAGCAACATCCTGAAGCTCATCATCCATGATCATCCTGATCATCACTGCAACATCCTGCTGCATGATCTACCTGATCATCAATGCATCTACCTGATGCATACCAAGTATCTACCTGATACATATCATCATCCATGATCCTCCTGATCATACAATGTATCCACCTGATACAAATACATGATACATATCACCATACATGATCCACCTGATCATACAATGTATCCACCTGATACATATACAGATACATGGTCCAAGCATCCAACATGATGCATATACAAAATACATACACATGATCCAACTGATCATATCCAGCATCCAACATGATGCGTACATATAAATGATCCAACTAATCATATCCAGTATCAACATGATGCGTACATACATACATAAAAATGATCCAATTGATCATATCCAAGCAGAAACCAGAACATCATCCTGATGCCAATCCTCCAGGGCTTACATCCACAGCCATGTGAAGGATCCTCCTTCCAACATGCTTGGAATGGCTTCAGCAAATGTGTCCATCACTTCTTCCTCAAAGTGTCCTCGATCTGAAGAACGCCAAGCCTCTCTCTGAAGTACTCGAACTTCACTCTGGCTAGTGGCTTCGTCAGCACATCTGCAATCTGCTCGTCTGTCGCAACATACAGGAGCTTCACAGCTCCTCTCTGCACCATATCCCTGATATAGTGATATTTGATCTCTATGTGTTTCGACCTGTCATGAAACATTGGGTTCTCGGACAGCTTCACACAACTCTGGTTATCATCGAAGATACCAGTAGCCTCCAACGGGAGATCAAATAACTCAGACAGTAGCTTTCGTAGCCATACTGTCTCACAACTAGCTGAACAGGCTGCAACATACTCTGCCTCAGCTGTACTCAGTGCTACGCAGGACTGCTTCCTGCTAAACCAAGAGATCACACTTGATCCCATACTGAAGCAGCACCCAGATGTGCTCTTCCTATCTGCAGCACTGCCAACCCAATCTGAATCAACATAACCCTACAGGTTAAACTTTTGATTCCCTTCATACGTGAGCCCATAATCCATTGTACCCTTCAGGTACCTCAGAACATGCTTTACAACAACCAGGTGAACACTCCTCGGAACTGTCAGGAGCTGACTCAATGTGTTCACAACAAAGCAAATGTCTGGTCTCATGTTCGTCAGGTACATCAAGGACCCAATCATCTGACGATACATAGAGACATCAACCAGCTCAGATGAAGCATCACATAGAAGCTTCAGATTCGATGCCATAGGTGTGGCCATGGCCTTGCAATCCATCATCCCAAACCTCTTCAGGATCTCTACTGCATACTTCCCTTGTCCAAGGAAGATTCCATCTGCACTCTGCCACACCTCCATGCCAAAAACAAATAGTGCATCAACCCCAAGTTCTTCATCTCGAACTCGGCAGTAAGCTTCCGCTGCATGTCGGCAATCAATCTATCTTCACCTGTAACAAATAGGTTATCCGCATACAACTATTCAAGAAAGCTGTCATGAAATCCATCTAGTGTATCTTCTATTTCATCACTTTCATATTTCTCTATGCTACCATCTGCAGCATGCTTGATCTTGATAGATCCATATGGAAGTCATAACAAACTTCCCTTCAGGTCTTGGGACTACATCCCAAACATCATTCTTCATGATCGACGGATCATGGCATTCCATTTCTTCATCCCAGATCCTGGGAACTTCAATATCTTCAATATTTTCAATATATATCTTTGTTGCTGGAACAAATGTTGTAGTCCTTTTGTAGGTAAAGATATATGGTCTTTCCTACAAAACAGGTTCAATTGCATGATTAGAAACATCTCATAATTTTCAGAACAAATTCTTACACATAAAGAAATATGTCATACAGTCATGCAATTATCTTAGCCAATGCTTCAATACAACATTTATCCATATCCCGTAACTTTCTAGATGCCTTCCAATCTCTACCAGAATATTGTTAAGAGTGTGCACAACTCCCAACATGTCAACAAAGAGGTTTCATTCTAGATAAGTAGCGATGGAATGTTGTACAGTGCCATAGGCTACTTACCCATGCATATTAGTAGTATACTGTTCATCAATGCAATTATTTTAATGTGCATAATACACAACCTAATTCTAGGAACATCAGTATATACATCATTGAACAGTATTATTTAAACAAGCACATATGCAAGAAATGATAATTAAAAATACTTATCTTTGTTTGGTTACTGGGTGGACTCCCTCTGAGTCTTTGCTTCCTTGTAGGAGCTGCTGAAGTAGCTTCTTCTACACCTTTCTATTATGGAATGACTAGAGTGTGCTCCCTCTTGATCTTTGCTTCCTGAATTACCTGTTCTTGATCTCATATTCATCCTTGGTCCCTATGCATGCTTATTAGTATCATGATTGTGTTATCCTTGTGAACTCATATAAAATCATACATTCATTAGTATACTATTAAAACACAATAATCTCAAGCATGTATACTCATGATCATTTCAAACAGAAATAATAAGCATTAGCATTCAAGGTTTATGTAGGATTCTTATGGTTAGTCAAATCATAAGAAACATAACATGTCTAAACCTATAATTACTCAAACCTATGACTCTTCAGGTTAGTTGAATCATCAATCAAGATAACAAATATAATATGCATAAAACCTGTGATTATTCAAACCTATACCTTCATGATTCTTCTGGTTGGTCATATCATCAATTATGGTAAGAAATATAATATGCATACAGCCATGACTTATTCAAACCTACGACTTCATGAATAATCATTATCAAACAACTCAACAGTATAAGATCCTAACACAAGGTAGGATTCTATCTTGATATAGGAAAAACATACCTGGATTAGCATGCTAGATATTTATGTCTAACATACTCACATGATGTCTTCTTGTTCTTCTTCAATGACTTGTGCTAGTAACCTGTATATCTCATAGGTTAACTATTACAAAATCAAGTTATACATACCTCGTAAATGGATCTTCTATGAGATCCATGAAAATGGATGAATCTTTGTCCTCATGTTATCATGATCATATGTTCTTGGACTAGAACATGATTTGTCTTTCTTGGTGTACCTTTCATGTTAGTAGACAACATAAACCTCATACAACACCATAATGCATTAGTACAATCATAAGTGTCAACACCCTAACCAATGAATATCTTCTATCATGCATTCATAATTTTGTTAAGGTGATACGACAAATCTAAAATCAAAATTGTACTAACCGTAATAACATGAAGACAACCATACCATAAACTTAATCATGAACAAATATCGAAACATACCTCTATGAGTCATACCTGTCGAGATCGCTTGTAATCTTCTTATGTAAGGCCTTAGCCTCATCTCCCTCTGAAACAGGAACTTCTTCACTCATGTAGATGATCAATCCATCTTCTTCTAGGATTAACCCAATCCACTTGATTTGCAAGAACTGGACCTGGAGCTGGATATGGGTTTGTCAGAGAAACCCCAAAAATTCAAACTTTGAATTTCAAACTTCCGAAAGGATAGAAATATGCGCCTTGATGAGCTGATCAAACTGGTATATTCAGAATTTGAAAACTGCAAAGTTTCACTCCTTAATTTTTCCTTTGAAACTTTCGGATTCACTGGACGTGACCCTGAACTGGGGTTTGATGAATTCCACTCTTCTTCCCAATCAAAAGGTTTGATCCAAATCTCTAAGCTTCTATTTTTCTGAGGAGCTTCCAGCCGTGGTCTCAGATTTCAAAAATTCCCATTTTTACAGAAGCACTAATTTTCCACTTTTCTGATCAAAGTCCCGAACTAGGGTTTGATCAAGCCTGGCCTTCTGCCCAACCAAAAATTCTGATTTTGGTCTCTAAATTTTTATTTTGATGCGTAGCATTCATCCGTGGTCTCCGATTACAAAAATTCCAACTTTTTCCGAAGCCCTAAATTCCGGAAGCCATGAATGAAGATACTAAAAAATAATTCTGTTTTGACAAAAATATGTACCTGATTGTTTCTGGTGTAACTCCGAACCTTTTGATCCACAGGGTATGAAAAATTTTCTTGAGATAGCCTAACCTGTTAGCTTTCCATCCCAACAGGTCTGACCTCAATTGGATTCTCTGAGAGAGAGTTATGCCAGGTGTCGCAACGTGACCTGTTTTGGGATAATACAGGAGAGCGAACTTGTACATCGTGCCATGTGTCACTGTTTGAACTTCGGCCTCTAAAAAAGTTTTCTGAGATAGCTC
The DNA here is from genome assembly GCA_027924585.1 of Larix kaempferi. NCBI lineage: Eukaryota > Viridiplantae > Streptophyta > Pinopsida > Pinales > Pinaceae > Larix > Larix kaempferi. The sequence goes on from BSBM01000742.1 coordinate 10,607,184, forward strand.
GTCCTGTTATCTTTCCATCTTGATAGTTTTGACCTCAATTGGACTCTCTGAAAGAGATTTATGCCAAGTGTCGCAACGTGACCTGTTTATGGGATAATACAGGAGAGCGAACTTGCACGGTATGCCACGTGTCACTGGTTCAACTTCGGCCTCTGAAAAAGTTTTATGAGATAGTACAGTCTGTGTACTACCTGTCACTTTTTACTAAATTTCATTTGGAGCTTCCTAGCCCAAGTTATGACCTTTTTCCCAAGGTCACCTGATTTTGACTCAGATCTGGAAGAGGCATAAACCCTATATTGCGCAGATCATAAATCACAAAGTACAACGAATTAGAGGTTGTCCTTTGGACACAAGGTACCTGGAGATTTAATATTCGTCCTGTAACAATTTCAGATCCGAAAACGTCGCCAAAACGGATTTATAGCGAAATTACTACGATGACTGGTTTTTGCTATATCAAGCCCTAGCATCGTAAGTGCAACAAGTGTCATACATGCCATATCATGCCTTCTTTCAGGCTAGCTCTGATACCATGTTAAATTTTCAGAATTTACTTCAATATGATCTAGGATCTTAACTGAGAGAACAACATGTACAGCATATCTACAACATATCAATCATGGAGACAATAATGCAAGCACACAAGAGACATAAAGATTTACTTGGGGAAAACCATAAAGGTGAAAAACCCCAATAACTTCCTCAGAGATAGATAGAGCAATGATACAACCAACCATGAGAGATAGACATAACCTAGAAGCAGATCCTCCTCCTCCATAAGTGCGCCACTCCTCCTTGAGTGCATGAGTGAGAAGTGAGTGAGCAAATAGAGTGCCTCCCGCACTCTATTTATACTTGACTTGACTTGCCTTTTTACCTAACTCATGTAGGCTCGAACTTAACCACATAACATAATGCTGAGTGGGCCGACCCCCAATAGGGTGGTCTAATAACCCTTTGACCCACATGGACGACCCCCAATAGGGTGGTCTAATAACCCTTTGACCCACATGACTTATACAGGGCCGACCCCAAACAAGGTTGTCTAAACCCATCAAGTATAAGTTACGACACTTACAATATAAATGACAACACTTCCTTATAGAGGAATAATACCATCTCTATAGGAATACAATATACATATATGTGAAATACATTCCGAAGTTACATATACATCAACATTAGCAAGGGTTGAAGGAGACCAGCAAGATGAGTGTGCTCCACTTTATTCTGTTGGCATGCAGTACACTCCCTTACATGCCTTAACACATAATTTTTTAGGCCCTTCCAAGTGAACCTCTCTCTCACCTTCCGGTAAGTTTTCAGGAATCCAGATTGGCCTTCTACTAGTACATTGTGGGAAGCCATCAAAATATTTCTTTTAATTTGGATCCAGGTATTAGAAAAATTATGTCCTTGTAATAAATGACAGCATTGAGGACTTGGTAGGAAACATCCTAAATCACTCTATCCAACACTTCACAAGCAAACTGATTTTTAGATTATTCCATAGTTAGTTGAACTTTCCAATCAGTAGGGACTTGTAACAAATAAAAAACATGTTTCCTAGAGAGGGCATTAGCTACCACATTCAACTTACCCTTTTTGTAATCTATGTCAAAGTCATAAGACTGAATTTTACTTACCCATTTTTGTTGTCTATCATTCAACTCTCTTTGGGTCAAGAAATGTCTCAAATTGTTGTGATCAGTATTGACTATGAACTTGCCTCCCACTAGGTACTGTCTGAATTTGGCCAAAGCATGCATGAGGGCCAACATCTCTTTATCATAAATTAAATAATTCTTCTCATGTGGCTGCAATTTTATGCTCTCATAAGTAATGGGATGCCTATTCTACATTAAAATTGCCCCAATGCCTTCTCCTGAGGCATCACATTCCAATATGAAAGGATGGGTGAAATCAGGAAGTGCAAGTACTGGGGAGCTTCTCATGACTTCTTTCATTCTGTTGAAATCATATTCAGCCTCATATTACCATCAAAAAGCACCTTTCTTGGTGAGATCTATCAAAGGGGATGTTAGTTTAGAAAAACCTTTTACAAATTTCCGATAGTAGGTGCACAAACCAATGAATTCCCTTAAGGCTGCTATGTTCTTTGCGCTTGGGCATTCAAGTATGGACTTGATCTTATCCATACGTACTTTGAATCCTTCTTTACCAATTATATGACCAAGATAAAGGATCTTGTTAACACCTAAAAAGTGCTCACTAGCTCATTCCCTTATTCACATGACCCATTTGTCCACTTTTCCACCATCTGAGCCCCTGAAGCCAACAAAAGGTCACCAAAAGACCTTAGTACACCCCTTTTTCCATTAAAAAAGAGTATTTTTCCAAGAAAATCATAAAAAACCCTCAAAAAGGGTCCAAATTCCCAAAAATATTAAAAAGGGAATTAAGATATTATTTTTATTCAAAAAAAAAAGGAAAAAGGAGGGAAAAGTACCTAAACCATGTTGGTCAATACCATTTGGTTTCCACAAAACCACAAATGGTATTCCCCACCACCAAAACCTATAAAAAGGTGGTAGGGGCTCCTCATTTCACATCCATCCATTATCTCATCCTTATGCTGCTGAAATCTCCATTGAGCATTTTAGCCATTGCAAACCACATTGGAGAAGAGACCATTGGAGATTGGAGTTGCTCATACTTGGAGCCATTCAACCTCATCATTAGAGGTATTGATTCCGCAAGCACTTGCTTGCCCCATTCTTTCAATACAAATTCATTATTTTACATTATCTTGTTCTTGATTTTAAATTATTTTTGTTATTTGCTTAATATCTTTGCATAGATCCATGGTTAATCTTGTTTAATTAGTTTATTGTTATTTATTTCCATTGAAACTGCTGCTACTAGTTAGCAGGTGCCCATAGCACTAAGCCTGGTTGCAAAACCGGGCCAACAGTTTTTGGCGACTCCGCTTTGGTTTGAACTATAGATCTCAATTTTTCTTTCAATCTTTGTTTTTTAGTAGTTTTTAACCCTTAGATCCATAGATCTACCATCCTAGACAGCAGATCTATTGCTGCTCTAGTTTTTGGCCCCATAAATTGTCATTAACAGCCCGAAATTTTCGATTTTTGGGTTCGTTTCTCGGTTTCCGTGCACGGATTCCGCCTCGCGGCTTTTTGCCATACAGTCGGGCGGTCCATCGCGACTTTTCTGCGTTTTTCCGCGCGGCCCATCGCGGATTTTTGCCAGACAGTCGCGCGGTCCATCGCGACCTTTCTGCGTTTTTTCGCGCTGCACACCGCGGCTTCGCGGCCAATTTCCGCGCGGCCCATCGCGACTGTGCGGCTAAAACCCGCGCGGTCCATCGCGACTGTGCGACCAAAATCCGCGCGGTCCAGCGCGACTGTGCGACCAAAACCCGCGCGGTCCATCGCGGTTTTTCTGTCAAAACCCGCGCGGCTGAATTTTTCATTCGGCCATCCCGATTTTGAATTTTTTTTTTTTTTTTTTTTTTTTTTTACTGTACTTTCTGCCCATAGCACATTTTTTACAGTATTAAATTCTGCATATTTGACAGCTTTGAAAAAAAATTTACTATTTAAAGTGCATATCTAGAAATCTTTTTAAAAAATTTCAAGAAAGTGAAAGAAAGACTCATTTTGCATTTTTATCTAGATTAAAGTTTTTTCCTGTTTACTTCTTTAAAATCTTGCCCTTAGCAATTTACTTGAAAAAAGAAATCCATTTATTTCTTTTAAAGAAGACTATTATTTGCTTTCAGAAATCAAAAGATTCTTTGTTTTTTGAGTTGATATTTGCAAAGCAATTTAATTCCCATTTATTTGAAAAAGTCATAAATATTTGCTTTTTTATTTTCAAAAACTCCTTTGTTTTGTGAAAATTTCCTATAAAAGCATTTACATTTTTCAAGTTCAGATTACAATACCTCACGTGCACTCACACGATCACTTAATTGAACTAAGCCTTAAAACGTACCATAATCTCAACACACTTTTAACCCCACTTGGGGAACACTAAAAGAATTCTTGTAGCTAGGTAGTATTGGGGGGATAGGTGTTCCAATAACACCCCTCAGTTCTTACATCTGAGACATAGAAGTTGTCCAATTCGGGAGCTAAAATCTCTTAGTACTTTTTGGCGCGGTCACAACCGGTTTGTGGGAAGGCCTCTCCCTTAGGAGGGTTGAAGTCGCGAGGATGGTTCCGGAAGCCTGAGTGGAATACAGAAATCCATTCAGTAACCGAAGGGCTACCATTCGCAGTTCTCGGGATATCCCTGTATTGGGATATTGCGATCAAAGGACCAAACGGCAGATTTACCTTTTCTCGACGCGTCATGAACGGAGTATCCTAGTAGCCTGTCTTTAGGATTGATTACCCGGTGTCCCTCTCGGTAGGGGGATATCTAGCCGTTGTCTCAGCACTCATATTGTCTGACTTGGATTTCATCACCTTGCAGAGGATATCATTTGTTCGAGTCACAATACTTTTAGTTAGGTGTTTGCATGATTTCAACCTACCTGTGGTCTAGTTACACCTATTTTTTTTCTAGGAGCCGTTTGCATGTTGGTATTCTGACCAGTTGTTGCATTCCTCCACTTATTGTAGCACAGCTGCTAGGATAAGTGCCCTTTTTGAGGTTGATTTTTTGGCCTGAGAGCCTTCTTTTTTTCACTCCCCTTCTTTCACCCTTGGTTGCATTAGGGTTTTGAGTCTTTTATATATATATCACCACCTGATACTTCAACAAATTTTTTACATAAAACCTTAATTCTCACCATTGAGAATTTTAGACGCTCTCGTCGTCTACAGGGTGAACTCCCAGAGTTTAGTCCACTTGGCTCTCCACGTCACAGACGCAGAGCCTTATCCCTTGATTCGACACATCGTCAATCAACTACATAGTCATCCGATTCTGACACACCTCACTTCACTTTTGATTTGGAGGTAGAATCCGAAAAACCCACAGAGTTACCACCAACCACCATTATGGCTGGAACACCATTTGATCCATTGTTTACAAGCACCATAGGTGAGACATCCACAGACCCTTCTGCGGTGGTGCCATCCATGGCAACAACCACCCCCCTGGGTATGCCCAACATGGGTAACACTCCACATTTAGGAATGCCCAACACAGGGCCACCACCTTTCATAGGTATACCCAACATAGGGGTCACACCCCCTCTGGTTTCCACAAACCCTATCCCAGGAATCCCCACTGCTATTCCTAACCCAAGTGTAACCCATGTTGCACTTGGAGGCGCTGGCCCATACCAGACTACACCTATTGGAGGGCACATACCCTCCATACCTAAAATACCTTTAGGCGCTACTGGACCCATACACCATACCACAATGGCTAGGCATGTCCTAGTTCCAGTTACCACATCTGCTAGCTTACCATACATGGCGAGTCTGAACCTGCCAGACTTAGCTAGGCTAACAAATGACCCCATAAGACATGATCCTGCGTGGCCTCATATGCCCACCAAAATTCCCTCTGACATCCCTATGTTTGAGGGTAAGGCAGGGGAAGACCCCCAGAACCATATCATGTCCTTCCATTTATGGTGTTCCTCCAACTCCATAGTGGACGACTCAATCCGCCTCCGGCTTTTACAACGCACCTTCACTGGCTCTGCAGCCAAGTGGTATATTGAGCAGCCTCATGGGACGCATGCCACCTTTACCTCCCTTGCCTCGACCTTCCTACAGTTTTTTCAATTACCTGTCCGCTATGATGCGGGCGTTGAGATCCTACTGTCTTGCAGACAAACCACGGCCACCCACATCACTGACCACATTCATGAGTGGCGTCGACGCCGAATCCTCTATAAAATTAAGTTAGAAGACCGTATATTTTTAGATTGGTTTCTAAAATCCCTCCTACCTCTTATTGCGAAGGATGTGGCATCTGAAAGACCCCAGTCTAAAGAAGAGGCCATCCTCAAAGCCCAATAGTTTGATCTCATCTACGCCCAGTCGGGTTATCTATACACAATCATACCTGACGCCCCACGAGGTGACTCCTCACGTAATGACGCACTTGGGGCATCACATGCCGCTGATGGAATCATTGGCCAAATCACCCCGCAACCTAAACCTTTCAGCATGGTGAGCACCATGCCCGCACCAAACCTCTCTAGGGCTACATCCAGTTCCGGAGCAACAACTTCTTATGCTCCAACAAACCAGACCCATCACATTCATGGACCCTCTTGTCCACAACATTGTTATGGGCAAGCGCCATCAGCATATGTACCTCCTACATACTATGCTCAACCCGCTACACAGAACCCCATTCAGTTCTCACCACAACCGTTGCAGTACCCACAACAAACTGCACCAGCTAATACACCACATCCAATAGCGCAGGGGTACCAACAACCCCAACAGGCAACTGGACCACTTCCAGCTCCACCTGCATACTACCCACCGCAACCTGCTCCCGCGCTTGCGGCTCCCCAGAATCCCCCCAATGCTCAATGGCATGTGTACGCACAACAACATCAGTCCCAATACCAAAATAACCAACGCAACCAGGGTGGGCAACGAAACCGCGGAAGAGGACGTAACCGTGGAAACAACCAAAACCATAACCAAGCTCCACAACCTACCCATCCTCCGCAAAACAATAACGCGGCGCCTGCTCATCAGAATCCTGATCGGCCACCTAAGCAAGCCAAAAATGCTAATTTACGAACAAACCATCCTTGTTCCATTTGCGGTGTCTATGGCCACTATACCCACGCTTGCCCACATCTGGAGCGAGCTCGACAACTATGGACAGATGACGCCCATCGTCAAGGGCAGGCGGCTCCTCAGCCGCCACCCAACCCTCCACCACCTCAACAACAGCCTTTGGTGCTACAAAACCCTTTTCCAACACAAGGGGTGGTGAACACTCAGCCGTTAGCCCCCCCACAGGGCAACGTACAACCACAGCAAATCACTTACGCCGCTCCTGATCAACCCATGTTTGATTCAGGGACTCACCACCTATTGATGATGTCCACTGCCGACGTCAATATCCAAACCCGCCGGAATCAGTATGGCCCTACCTCCGAAGCCCCACCCGCCGACAAGGATACTAACGCTCATCCCACCGATCAGCCGTTACGGATACCACCTCTTCCACGTGATGGCGCATCTAAAGCACCTCGTTTCCCACTCCGCCGTATCAACAATAACCCCAATGCACGGGCTGCGTCAAATTACAACATCGTAGATGACCTAGCTCAATCTCCCGCAGCCATGTCTGCGTTAGAAGTCTTGAAAAACTGTCCTACTCAACGCAAGACTTTACTTTCCGCCATTGGGGCGATTGACCCAAATGATTCGAAATTGATGACCTTTGATTTAGACCAGTCTGAACCACGTCTTCCTTCCACCATAGTAGTCCAAGTTTCCGTTTCTATTCAGAATCTTGTCATCCATCGATGTATCATCGACGAGGGTGCCTCCACATGCGTCATGTCCACATTTGTTTGGCAGAAGTTGGGATCCCCTACTCTCCAGCAATCCACCACTGCATTGCGGGCCTACGACGGTCGGTCAGCTCAACCTCAAGGTTTACTACCCAAGGTACCCGTCCAATTAGGTGGGAAAACTGTGCTCATTGACATAGAGGTCATTAATGCTCAGCTCGATTATAACCTTTTACTCGGCCGCAGTTACATGTACGCCATGAAAGCGGTCGCCTCATCCGTTTTTCACACCATGATGTTCCCCCACGAGGGACGCGTGGTCAAAATCGACCAACTCACATACTATGATCCCAATGCCCCCGCAGCACCCGAAAATGTTCTTCCCATGATTGAACAACCAACTTCTAGTGCAACTACCTCCTTTGTCTCCTCTTTGGGACCAGGACTTTATTCAGATACACCAATGACCTCTACATTCCAGTCCATCCCACCACCGTCACCGGAGACCCAACTCGCAAACCTCTGTACTCTTTCACATAATACACAGGCATCCGGTAATCAACCACCATTGATTCCTAGTCACATTGGTGTTACACCCATCCACACCATCCCCTTCCTATTTCCTCCTTCGGGTGTAGTAAGCGCCCCGGTTATGGCTACCCTTAGTCTACCCGAATTAACATTGGGATTACCCGTGTGGTATATTCCGCCTCCCGTTCGACCGTCGACACCAAACGTCATCCTCCAACCGGTACAACCTATTTTTACCACAAATCAACCTCCTCCTGGTGTCGCAATACCTTCGTCGTCAACGAAACCTCCTCCTAGCCTCAATATCCCTTCGTCGTCAACGAATCCTCCCCCTCCTATCAAGCCCACTGGGGGCAGAGGTCCACAACCATACACTGCTATACCACCTCCCAAGGCAGTTAAACCCCCACCGGTGTTTCGAGCTCCCCCTAGATGCTCGTTGTGCGATGAGATAGGCCATCCAACTCATCAATGCCCACACTTACCAGCACTCCAAGAGCATATGAATATGTTGGACGATGACATCAGCATCCCAGTAGTTAGATTAGAGCCACCGCTACAGCCTCGCGACAAATCACTGCGCACCAACCATCCTTGTGCTATATGCAGTGTTTACGGCCACTACTCTCACCATTGTCCTGATCTACCTGACTATAGATCAGCGTTGTACGAGTTAAACAACGTCGACTTAGAGATATCTCCTCCCCTCATCGAGGAGATCCACCCCCCGCCATCATCCTCGTCGGAAGAAGTCAATACAATATATATGATTTCAACAACCTTCAAACCAGAACCCCTTGATTTATGGTCTGACTACTTCAATACTGATGAGCAAATTTTGGAGACACTCACTGCACCCGACTACCCTTGGGATGATATGCATCATCGCTCGTACTTCCTCGCGGAAGCATCTACACCCACCTCATCCAACTAGCTATCGGTCGAATTGAAAGATTTCATACCCACTAAGGTCGATTGGTTAAGGGACCCCATCCCAACACCGGATGCCTTTGAAGAAGGGAACATGTCGAACATTTCCCCCACTATACAGATAGACATTTCCACAACACCAAGGAAACCTGAGTTCATCTCACTGGGCGCATCTTGCACTCAAGTAGAAACTCAGGCATACAAAAAGCTCTTTCAAGAGTTCCGTGATGTCTTTGCCTGGTCCTATACCGAGATGCCTGGTCTCAACCCCGCCATCATTGAACACCACATTGATACATGGCCTGAGGTACCCCCTGTTCGTCAGAAACAACGACCCATTCACCCTTCCAAGCTCCCCGCTGTTAAAGCTGAGGTTGAAAAACTTCGCAAAGCAGGATTCATTTACCCTATTCCGTACACCACTTGGGTGTCAAACCCTGTTCCTGTCAACAAAAAGCAAGGCACCCTTAGAGTATGCACTGACTTCCGAGATTTAAACCACGCTTGTCCAAAAGACAATTTCCCCACGCCATTCATTGACCAACTCATTGATGAGTGTGCGGGCCATGAAGTCCTATCATTCATGGACGGGTTTTCCGGATATAACCAGATTCACATCCGCAAGGAGGATCAGTACAAGACTGCTTTCACCACCCCATGGGGCACCTTTGCCTATCGCGTCATGCCATTTGGCCTTAAAAATGCTGGTGCCACTTTCCAGCGAGCCATGACCTATTGCTTTCACGACTTGGTCCACATCCTGCGAGTCTATCTTGACGACCTCACAGCTCGTTCCCGAAAACGATCAGACCACCTTAACGACCTCCGGCAAGTTTTCCTGCGTTGTCGCAAATATAAAATCCGCTTGAACCCACACAAGTGTGTCTTTTGCGTCCCAGCAGGCCGCTTATTAGGTTTCATTGTCTCCCAAGATGGAATCACTGTCGATCCCCTGAAAGTCAAAGCCATCTTAGAACTTCCGCCTCCTCGCACACTCCGGCAACTCCAAAGTCTACAGGGGCGGTCCAATTTCCTTAGGCGCTTCGTTCCTGACTATGCAACCAAAGTTCACGGTTTCTTACGCTTACTCCGTACCCACATACCCTTTGTTTGGGATGAGCAAGCAGACACGGCATTCGAAGACCTCAAGAAATCTCTCACACAAGCCCCCTTGATATCCCCACCAGATTTCTCTCAAGACTTCACCCTTTATGTCTCGGCATCCGAACATGCTATGTCCGGAGTTTTGGTCCAAGAAGATGCCTCACACCGAGAGCATGTGTTTTATTACGTCAGCCAGACCTTGTCTGGCCCACCTCTGCATTACCCATATGAGGAAAGATTAGCCCTAGCTGTAGTCTTTTTCGTACAAAAATTGTGACACTACATCCTACTCAGTCATACCACGGTCGTGGCCGACTCCAACCCCATGGTCTATCTCCTCACCCGGCGGCTCCTACAAGGTCGTGTTGCTAAATGGGTCATTATCCTCCAGGAATATGACCTCACTTTCAGAACTCCCAAAAGCACTAAAGCCCTCGCGCTCGCTCACCTCATCACGGACCTCCCATCCTCTTCAAAATCACCCGTTATCCAAACGGACTTGATTGACCAGCATATATTCATCATTTCGTCTGACGACCCTTGGTACGGAGATATTTTAACTTACCTTCGTACGCAAAAATTTCGACCACACATCGATCGTGTTGGACGCCGTCGCATACGACACCACGCCCCTTGATACCTCCTGATAGGGGATGTACTTTACCGACGCGGCGTTGATACCATCCTACGCCGCTGTCTATCCCATAGTGAAGCAGAACAAGTCCTCAATGATTGTCACAGCAGTGCATGCGGAGGCCATTTCTCCAGCATGGCAACCGCCCAGAAAATCATTCGGGCCGGTTATTTTTGGCCATCATTGTTTACTGATTGCATCACCGCAGTCAAGCATTGCCAGAACTGCCAGCTATTTTCCCCCAAAGCAAGAACCCCCCCCGCCCCCCTTCATCCAGTCATCACCGTTGGACCATTCTGCAAATGGGCCATCGACTTTCTCGACTGCAACCCCACGTCAGCTGGCGGTCACAAACACATCGTTGTGGCTGTAGATTATTTCACCAAGTGGGCAGAAGCCATGCCGACTTATAATTGCAAAGCCGACACTGCAGCACGGTTTTTCTTCAACCACGTTATCGCTCGTTTCGGAGTGCCCAAGCAACTAGTCTCTGACCACGGCTCTCACTTCGAAGATGCTGTCTGGAAGGAATTATCAACCATGTTGAAATTCGAACACCATTTCTCCTCCGCTTACTATCCCCAAGGAAACGGCCAAGTCGAAGCGATCAATAAAATTTTGAAGACCATTCTCCAACGTACTGTAGACAAGCACAAATCCAATTGGCACCACATGCTCTTCCTGGCACTATGGGCCTACCGCACCTCAACCAAAACCGCCACCGGTTTTACCCCTTTCCATTTAGTTCACGGTGTCGAATCCGTCCTCCCTATTGAGTGCCAGATCCCAGCCTTTCATATCGCCGTTGAACTCCTACCGGACACTTCCCCGATCGAGCAATGTTTACTACTCCTAGAGCAGGCCGATGAAGATCGGCGCACAGCCATTCAAAACATGGAAGCAGCTAAACAACGATCGAAACTAAGTTACGACAAACACGTCCACCCAAGAACCTTTTCTGAGGGAGACCTTGTCCTCGCTTACGATCAAGCTCATGATAAAACCGGGAAGGGAAAGTTCGTGTCTATGTGGCAAGGCCCTTATATCATACACACCTGCCTTGGGCAGGGGGCATACATTCTGACCGATTCAGAAGGCAATCCCCTACGCAACCCACGCAATGGGTTGTACCTTAAAAGATTTTACCCATAGAAAATCTGATGGACACCATCGTCCATTTTAGTATAGGCATACTTTCTTTGTTCACAAAAAACTCAAAAAACCTAAATATTTGTTTTTCTTTGCATGACCACAGATGGAACCTCTTCCACTCTGCCATGTCGGTTTCGCTGATGGTGCAAGCCGTTGGTCTCCCAATCTCGCCTCCGCAGCTTGGGTAATATACTCCCCTTCACATGAGTTAATTCACATTGACGGAGTATGTCTAGGTGCCGCTACCAATAATCAAGCTGAATACGATGCTGTGACCGGTCTCCTGGCCGCTGCTCTCCAAATGAGCATCCGTCACCTCAACGTTTTCTTGGACTCACAGCTCCTAGTTTCCCAGCTCAACAATGATTACCAGGTACGCGATCCCTGTCTTTTCAGAAAATTCCTGCGCACTAAACAAATGATTAGACAGTTTGCATCCATTTCATTCACACATGTCCCAAGACACCTCAATAGTGTAGCAGATAATATGGCCAACAAAGTCCTCGACTGGCACACCAGTCACATCACGACATATCCATAAACAAAATGCATCCACGTGCATAATATGTGCCTCCACGGGCATATCTATAAACAAAATGCATCCACGTGCATCACATGTGCCTCCACGGGCATAAAACAAATAACCAAATAATGCATCCACGTGCGTAACATGTGCCTCCAAGGGCATTTATAAATCAACAAACATACTGCATCCACGTGCATAATAGGTGCCTCCACGGGCATATACAAAAGATAAAGGTGCATCCACGTGCATACACGACAATATATCCAAATATATATCCACATATATATATAAATCAAATAGTCAACATGTCATAAGTGCCCTCAGCACCCGATATACAAAAAATACATCTGTCATACAAAAAATGCTTCCCCATATGCTCATCAGCATTTGGGGGCAGATACAGTATCGTCTACTCAGCTGGATCCCGAGGATCCTCAGGCTCCTCCTCCGGCTCCTCCTCCGAATCCTCTGCCGCTGGCCCCACCGGGTCATGACGAGCCCGAACTCTCCGCTCTGCCGGCCCCGCTGGATCGTCCCGCAGACGTATCCTCCCCTAAGCCGGCCCTGCCGGATCATCCCGTCTATCATCCCTGTGCCTCGCCACGAACACCGCTGTCCTCAATAGGAGCGACTGCCACTCAGGCGGCGCACCGAAACAACCCTGCAAAATACCCCGATCCAGGTCTCTCCAACCATCCTCGGGAAGCCCAGCTAGGATCTCGGCAAAAGTCTGTCGGACACCATCTATGGCGTCATCACGAGGGCCAACCCCTCGCCCACGAGCTACAAATCCTCCACCACGCGGAGGAGGTACAGGTACAGGTGGATGGGCGACCACCATCGCCCGCCCCTGCCGAGCCACGTAGTCAGGCGGTGGCACTGGACCCACATCTGCACAAAGCAAGTAAGCCATCACATACTATACAACAATAATCATCAATGATAAATCATACAGCATATGATATAATATCAAATAAAACACAAACATACCGTCTAAACTCCAGGCCTGTCCTGGGGCACGAGGCATCTCTGGGTCACCTCGGTAATCCATGCCAGCATAGGGATAGTCCTCAATCACCAGAGGCATCTGCTCCCACTGCTGATAAAAATCCTCCGTGAAGTAACCACGGACACCACCGCCGCCACGGGGCATCATCTGCCCCCACCTCATCATACGAGGCTCACTCGGAAGACCAGCACGAATGGGTACCCATGGCCGCAAGGTCGGCACCCGCTCGAAGAAAAAACAGCATAAAAACGAGGCATAACAAAACTCGCCTCCCTCTCTAATGGCCTTGTCCAGATCTCTCCGGACACCAGCCAGGAACATCTGCGCCCAGGCATAATAAGTACCCTGAAGAACGGAATCCACCATCATCGTCTGCCCCCCAGACATACGATGTGGTGCAGCAGCACCCAATATCCGTAGAACGCAAGCCCCAACAGCTCGCATATCCCACTCACGCAGGGATCGCAGACTAATAGAGCTGTTTTGTAAAACAGCATCATCAGAACAGAAAGTCTGTAAAAGGTCCTCCATATCTATACCTGGAGGCAACCTCGGCATGATATCACCCACCTCACCCAAGCGAGGCAACCCAGTCAAAAAATAAACATCCGTGAGAGTGATCTCTAACCTCTCACCACCAATGATGAATGCACCCTCCGCCGGCACCCACCACTGCACAAGCCTGTTCAGGAGCCGTCTCACTGAATGTATAGGCGGGATCTGAGCAAACTTTAAAAGTCCGCTCATAGCCAGAGTCTGTCTCACCCCTGCATCAGTCTCAATCCTTAACATAAGATCACCATCGATCTCCCTCTCCCGCCACGAGGACTGAGGTCTCCTCAACATCCTGCCAGGAAAACAGAAGAAATTTTTAGCCACAGCATAAAAAATTTAGAAAAATCCCATCGCGGCTTTTACACAGAAAGCCGCGATGCCCATCGCGGCTTTTCGACAAAAAGCCGCGATGACCATCGCGGGATCCATAAAAAAACCCGCGATGAACATCGCGGATTTTGGCCAGACAGTCGCGATGAACATCGCGACTATCCCCCATGAACTCGCGATGAACATCGCGGGTTCCGACCTCACAGTCACGATGAACATCGCGACTGTGAGCCTAGAACCCGCGCGGTTCATCGCGGTTCAGCCCCGAAACCCGCGCGGTTCCACGTTGGAGAGTCAACGTGGAATTTCACGGCCTTCGGGGGCACGCCGCCAAATAAAAAAGACATAATTGACAAGGTTAAGGGAAATAGAGTTACCTGCAACTCGCTGAATCGAAAACCAACGGTGAAATCTCCCGAAAATCGAGAAAAAGCTCTGACAGCTCTATCAAACTCGCACGTAACAATGACAAGTCATTTGGGCCCCACCCCCTATTTATAGAAATTCCACCAATTTTCCAACAACCATTGCGGTATCATACGAAGTCCATTTCTCAAACCGTTGGTACCGTTGGAATCAGCACCACGAGAACTTCATACAGGTTCCTTCCTTTTTCCGTTTTCACGGGGTCCATTTTTTGACCATTTTTTGGCCTCTCTAGTGGCCTCGGTTTGCGTGCCACATCGGCCGTTCTCTGTTTTGGACGTGCCTTATATCACCGGATTCAGTTTTCCGCGCTCGTGATGACGCTTGAGATCATTTCTCGCTGTCACGTCCCGATTTTCAGGGCATTTTTTCCATGCCCCCTCGTCACCTCGGTTTGCGTGCCACATCGGCCGTTCTCCGTTTTAGGCGTACCTTATATCACCGGATTCAGTTTTCCACGCTCGTGATGACGCTTGAGATCATTTCTCGCTGTCACGTCCCGATTTTCAGGGCATTTTTTCCATGCCCCCTCGTCACCTCGGTTTGCGTGCCACATCGGTCGTTCTCCGTTTTAGGTGTACCTTATATCACCGGATTCAATTTTACGCGCTCGTGATGACGCTTGAGATCATTTCTCGCTGTCACGTCCCGATGTTCAGGGCATTTTTTCCATGCCCCCTTATCACCTCGGTTTGCGTGCCACATCGGTCGTTCTCAGTTTGGGGCATGCCTTATATCGTCGGATCCAGTTTTCCGCGCTCGTGATGATGCTTGAGATCATTTCTCGCTCTCACCTTTCGATTTTTCGGCCATTTCTTCCATGCTCCCTCATCACCTCAAGTTTGCGTGCCACATCGGCCGTTCTCCGTTTCCGACAATCTTTATGTCACCATATCCAGTTTCCGCACTGATGACGATGCTTGAGACCTTTTCTCGCCCTCATCAATCCATCTTTGTTCGGTATAATTTTATCCCTTTTTTGGGCCGAGCAACCCCTTTGACGAAAAAGGCACTTAGGGAGTTTCTGTTAAGCTCTTTTCTGACTCCGAAAACAATGAAAAGATCGCCGAGCAATCTTGCTTCCTTTCATGATCGCTAAACATATCTGAAAAGGCGTCTACCTGGTATAAGTTTACCCCTTTTCCGGACCTCGTAGACTAATTATGAAAAAGGTATACTCTAGTCACATCGGCTAGAAGAGTACTCCATCCGCATCATTTTATGCTTTTTCGGGCCTTGGAGACTAAACTAACGAAAAAGAAACACCAATAGAGTCCACTTACCACTTTCAGACTCTCTAAACATGAAAGCAACCATGAGCATGAGCCGTCCTGGGCTCACAAAATCCACAGGACCGTACCATTTCAGAGCACACTTTTATCCCTTCTTAGAGCTCATTAAAACTACGAAGAAGGAATCAATGGTACCTCTTGGCGCCACGACAGATCAAATCTACTCATCAGGCAGCTTCCCCATTTTGGTCGCCTTTGTTCAGAGTATTCTGCAGTATGTCACCTTGATAATCCCTCGACAGCACCTATCAGCTCGTCCTCCCCCCCAGAGTCAATACATACCATTCAGTCAAAGCAATGATCCCCACACCTACAAGTCAGCTCCCTACGCTGCCAGGTCAACCATGTCATCATGCTCTGAACAAAGGAAGTTTGAGTCTACCCATTTTTTGACCCAGTTATTTCCCATTCCCACAAGTATGTCAGTCCTACCATCAGTACTACAACACTTCAGTTTTACACCTCGTGCTCCTATCAAGGAAACATCATTGCCTTGTTAGTTGCTGGTCTCCCTCTGTCGACGACAACCACATTGATTCCAGAGGATAGACCGAGAGGTCCCTGTGTCATGGACTCATTACCATTTATGATGAGTGCCTACGAATCATTTCGAGAGGAATCCTCAATGCCTCTCCGAATGGTTGTTTCTCACATGCTCGACTTCAACACCTTGATCGCATCGTTGAGACTCGCACAGGGTATTGGTCCGTTCAGTTATTAGTCGAAGACCCCGGATACCACCTGGCTCCTCCACATTTGAGAGTCTACCTATGGATACAACCAGTTACATTTTTCTATAGATATTCGGGTTGCGTATGGCGACAGTATTCAGATGTACCCCAGTTTTATACTCCCTCGAGTATACAGATACAAATACTTCCCAGAGATGGCTCACAGTCATTAAGTCCATACAGATGATTGAACACCTTCAGTTTCAATAGTTATTCTAGTGTATCAGTTATTAAGATCAGCCATGATCACGAGTATATCCCACAATAATGTCCCCTCTAGACCATTATGATGTACCAGTATATTTCTTTACGTATTAGATCCCCCTTCTTGGGACTAATTGTTTTGTATATGTCTTGATATGAGCATGGGAATGCTCGCCTCATCCTTCATCAGAGATTATACCTCATTCATATTGAGGCCATGTAATATTTTTTGTTTTTTGCAGATTCCAAGGGCCCTGGCTCCAATCTCCAACCGGTCTCTTCTCTCCCCTAAACCCCAGAAAAAAGGACAAAGAACTATGATGTCTATCGGCCATACGATGAGCTCCTGCCCTCACACATCAGGGGGCAATCTGTTAACACCTAAAAAGTGCTCACTAGCTCATTCCCTTATTCACATGACCCATTTGTCCACTTTTCCACCATCTGAGCCCCTGAAGCCAACAAAAGGTCACCAAAAGACCTTAGTACACCCCTTTTTCCATTAAAAAAGAGTATTTTTCCAAGAAAATCATAAAAAACCCTCAAAAAGGGTCCAAATTCCCAAAAATATTAAAAAGGGAATTAAGATATTATTTTTATTCAAAAAAAAAAGGAAAAAGGAGGGAAAAGTACCTAAACCATATTGGTCAATACCATTTGGTTTCCACAAAACCACAAATGGTATTCCCCACCACCAAAACCTATAAAAAGGTGGTAGGGGCTCCTCATTTCACATCCATCCATTATCTCATCCTTATGCTGCTGAAATCTCCCTTGAGCATTTTAGCCATTGCAAACCACATTGGAGAAGAGACCATTGGAGATTGGAGTTGCTCATCCTTGGAGCCATTCAACCTCATCATTAGAGGTATTGATTCCGCAAGCACTTGCTTGCCCCATTCTTTCAATACAAATTCATTATTTTACATTATCTTGTTCTTGATTTTAAATTATTTTTGTTATTTGCTTAATATCTTTGCATAGATCCATGGTTAATCTTGTTTAATTAGTTTATTGTTATTTATTTCCATTGAAACTGCTGCTACTAGTTAGCAGGTGCCCATAGCACTAAGCCTGGTTGCAAAACCGGGCCAACAGATCTCAGTCAATCCAAACTCACACTTTGACAATTTAGCATAAAAAGATTGTTCTGCAAGGATTGTCAAGACATTGTCCAAATGGTGCAAGTGTTCTTCCCATGTCCTACTATAAACCAGAATATCATCAAAGAATACAAGGACATACTTACGTAGATGCTTATTGAAAATTATATCCATGCATGATTGGAAAGTAGCCAATACATTGGTTAAGCCAAAGGCATGACAAGAAACTCAAAATGCCCATAGTGGCATCGGAAAGCAGTTTTCTGAATGTCTTCATCCTTCATCCTTATTTGATGGTATCTGGAACGGAGATCAATATTAGAAAAATATTTGGCCCCATGCATATCATCCATAAATTCATCAATCCTTGGGATAGGATATCTGTTCTTGATGGTCTTCTTGTTGAAATCCATATAGTCAATGCACATGCACATTGTTCCATCCTTCATTTTTACTAGGCCCCCACTGATGATGCAAAGGGACTTGAGCTTGGTATTATGAATCCCATCTCAAGAAGCTCTTTGGTGGTATTCTCAATATCATCCTTGAATATTTTGGGGTGCTTATAAGGATGGATTTTGATAGGAAAAGTGTCAGGTTCCAGCTCAATCCAATGTTCAGTACCTCTGTCAAGAGTCCTTCCATGTGGAATATCTTCAAACACTTTCTTGTGTTTGTGTAGCATCCTTTGGATGTCCTCTGGATGGTGTGACACATATATGGAGGTACCTTTAGTGGTGATAAAACATTCATCATCCCACGCAATGTCACCATGCCTCATTACTGACCTCACACATTCATCATCCCACGCAATGTCACCATGCCTCAATACTGACCTCATACTATGTGCATAAATTACTTGTTTTGGGTAGGTGTTGACACCCTTAAAAACCAGTTGTTTTCCTTCAACATACTTGAAGCTCATTTGGGGTACCTGGTAATTAACTAAATGATCACCAATGGAGTACATCTATTTCACTCCCAACACCACATTGGTATCAGCCACATTGACAACATAAAAGCTGTCAATCACATTATGGTCTCCAAGAGTCACTTGCAATTTTGGGATATATATGTTACACTTCATAGTGTTGTTTCCACGAATGCTGAAAGTGAAACCTCCAAATTTTTATGTTTGTAACTTTCTCCTCTCTACCATGGCTTAATCAATAAAATTATGGGTAGAACCCCCATAGAAAAAACTAATACCTTTTTCCCTTACACAACCCCTTTGAATCTCATGGTATGGAAGCGAGGAACTCCGCTTAAAATTGCAATTTTTATTTCTAGATGTGGGGGTTGTTCTTCTCATGTTGTTTCATAACCATCATCTACTGGTGCCTCTTCTTCCACTTATTCTTCATCACTTTCTGAAAATACTTCACTATAGTGTGCTTTCCCCTTAGTATAGTTGTGGCTCGGAACCCAAGGTTCTTGATAGGAAAAAAAGAGCTTTTTCCTTCTTAACTCATCTCGATATTTGTATGAGCATTCCTTCTTCTTCAAGGAAGTATGGTAAGGAATAGAGTCACAAGATCCAATGTAAATATAGTTTTTTAGGTATGGTTGCAACCCGAGGATCTTGCAAGATCTTGAGTGGGGTAGATGGTCAATATATGTATCTTGCAAGACCTCCACATTTCTGAAGGGTGGTATTTGGTTCTGAAATTTAGCAGGTGCATTAAATTTTGGTGGATATCTTGTTCTAGGAATTGCATCTTGCATATCCATTGTTCTACTCACTGCTTCTTGCAAGGTAGCTGGTCAATAGGCTTTTACCATCCCTTTCAATGGTTATTCCAATCCTTCTGTGAACAGGAGGATCAAGCGGACTTCAGATATGTTGGTGACCATTACTGCAAGCTTTTGGAACTCTGAGATCTAAGCTTCAAGAGTTCTAGTTTGATTCACATGTGCCAACTCCCTGAAATATATTTCAGGGTATCTTCTATCAAACCTCTCCATTAGTCTCTTAGTGAAATATTCATATGAAGTCACTTGATAATGGCCTAGGGTTCTCATGCCATGGTACCAGCATTCATTGGCCTCTCCTTACAAATGCAAAGTTTCCATTCGGATAGCATCCCTCTCAGCCATGGCATTTAGTTGAAAATAAGTGTCTAGCTCCTGCACCTAGGAGCTAGAAGTACACTTTGAGGATCCATCAAAGAAGGGTAATTGGATCTTACCAATTGAATTTATCAAATCATAATTATGTGTTGGAAGCCTATGACCTCCTCATGGCTGGTTTTTATATTGTGCTTCACAAAAATACTTGAAAGGAAATTCCATTCTGCATTCTTCACTCAAGGTTTGGTATTCTACATAATGATCCTCCCAGCATGCAACTGATTCAGTTGGAACTTCATGACCCTGCTCGTGTTCCTCAAAGAACTTGGGCATGGTCTGTCGAGAATGATCCTTGAATTCCTCTTTGAACTCATTAGGCCTATTATGAGTCCCAGTATTTAAAAAGATAGATCCACTAGGGATCTTCCTTTCTTCATTCTGAGAGCCACTGCTGCTCCCTTCATCTTTGT
The DNA here is from genome assembly GCA_027924585.1 of Larix kaempferi. NCBI lineage: Eukaryota > Viridiplantae > Streptophyta > Pinopsida > Pinales > Pinaceae > Larix > Larix kaempferi. The sequence goes on from BSBM01000742.1 coordinate 10,627,686, forward strand.
GTCCTAGTTGCTTAGCCAAGAATTATTTGGTGTCTTTCCCAGATTGGATGATGTTCTGGGATATGTCATGAATCCCCTTTAACATACTTTGCACAAAAATTCTGAACTATTCCTTATCATCTAAGTCAGACATGTCCTTTCCCCCGTGTATTTTTCCTCCTATGGATTCCACCTCTTCTTCCACAGAAGGTTCTTCAGGGTTTTTTCTTGGGGAATGGTACTCTCTTAGGACTCATAATAAATATTAAAGAGAAGGTTAATAGGACCATGATCTGATACCACTATAAGATACCATCCAAGAATAGGCCAGAATCTCAACTCAAAATACAAATTGTAATCAGAATTTTAGTAGTAACTTTTAACCATTTTTTATGGCCTGGGAGGTGGTAACTCCAGGTGTTGGTTCTCAAATCAAGGATGGTGGGGATGAATTTAGATTATGATTTTTGTATGGGAAATGTGTAGCATAAATTTAAAATAGTTCCAATCACTAATTCCCATGCACAAAGCACAGGAGTCTTTTACTTTTCAATAATCAGATGAATCTGATGTTTACTTCGATGTTTTCTGGGTCTTCCAGCATATGCATACTAAACTGGGGAGTTTATACTGGATGTGAAAAAGGGGTATGTCAGGCATAAAACTATGTAATATATGTTTGATTAGTGTTTCTAGGTATTTTGGAGGCTATAGATGGATTTGGGAGATAAATTGGTCAAGGGCGCTAAGCAGCACTGCTCACCTAATAGATTTCCAAAATCTCCACAACTGAATCAGATGGCTCCAAATTCTCAAGAACATAGTTTTTGGTGCTTAATTAATGTCTTGGGAACCTCATACATTCATCATATCAGAAAATATACTTGTACATAAATTTTACTGGCCAAAATGGAAAAACTAGTCATTAATTTGTGCACAAAGAGCTAATCTTCCAATTAAGGGTACCAAAATGCCTCAGAGGCTTACAAATATCAATTCTAGAACTAATGAGGGTTATGATACATAATATTGAATAGAATTAGGTCTAAATAATTGGTCTTGAACAAAGAAAAAATATATTTTATCATTTAGACCATCAATGCATCTCCAATGCTAGAAATCTTACATTATTGAGTAAATGGGCATGATATGAAGAGGAGGATATGGAAGTATGCACTAGAACTGATAGAAGGCTGATATAAGAGGTCTTGAATATTGGTTAACTGCACACTGATCATTCTGGGTTGCACTGGACTCCTCCACTTAATTAGAGCACCTCCTTCTGGTGAAATCTCCCAATACTCTCTCCAATGGCACTTTGACTGATGCACACTCAAAGAAAGCTTATGAATATTCAATGTTGGACTGATAGGGATCTATAGAGAATATATTACTATATATCTAGGGTGCACTAATCCTTCTGAGCTGAACTAGCTTCCTCCACTGAATGGGAGAACCCCTCTCTAATTAAATTCTCCAATGGCACTCTGACGGATAATCACTCTGTGGTAGCTTGAGAATCTTCAATACTGGACTTATATGGAGTTGAATATCAACACTCCATATCTCTGTATCTGATCAATGACTGAATGGAACATAAAATACCTTGGGGCTCATGTCCCAAGCAAAGGTTGAGGCACATCTCTCAACTGTGAGTAGAAACATCTCTCAATGACAAAAATAATTAACCAAAAGATGTGAATGGGAGTTGCAATAATTCTTAAATATATGAGTTAACTTCATCCACAAGACATACACATGTATGAGAGAGGAAGGGCGCATTCCTTGAGATAAATTGGCAATTACTTTCTTTGCAAACTTTCCTTCTTTGTGTCCTTTCAATGAAATTAGCAAGTGTGCCCTACTTAGCCTTTTTGAATGTTTCCTGATTTCTAGTTGTTTGCTTCTCTGCACTTTCTTTCTTTTAAAATTTCATGCATTGTGCTTTTTCCTGTTTTTTCCTTGCTTTTGTCAGTTTCCATTTCCTTGTGCTACCACATTGCCTTAGCTAACTCATTGATTTTTCTGAACTTTCCTCTTGAGTAAGTGAGGTCATCTTTTGACCCTATGCACCCTCCTAGCCATGTCATCATTAAATATTTCCACAAAAGTTAATTAATAATGATGAGACATTTATTATCAAAGATCACTAAAAACACAGAATTATAGAAATAATTAATGACTATAGTACTTGTGCCCAAAATTTACCCCTATTAATTATTCTTTAGAAAATTATTTTTCCTAGACCCCTTAGGGATGGGAGGATCCATGTTTTGACCAAGGTCATTACGGAAGGGACATGCCAACCGGTTATATTTTTGTACACCGAACACAACTACTCATCATGCTTATAATGTCCCTCTTTCAGGACACTCTTCACAGATACATAAGAGTGTGGGGGTGGGAATCCTTAAAGATTCATCCCTCGTGGGAGTCTTTCGAACACCAGATCCCCCAAAATATGTTTCCACGGTGAACATGATATCATCTGTGATCCCATATTCTTCCAACTCAATTGACCAATGGGTTGTGCCGGATCCTGATCATTTGGATTTGATTGGAGACTTGATGCATCTCAGCCCTGCTGAAGCTAATTATGAGGCCATCCAATCAACACCCGATCTACCAGATTCCCACTCTTCAGTGGAATCTACCCCTGGTTCTCTGATATTACAACGAACTGCACCCCTACATGATCCTCTACTCCATACTTCTCATTCTGATGAGTCAATCATGGATATTATGAGTGTGGATGAGCCCCCATGGGAAGACCTTCATCATCGATCGTCCTTCCTCCCGCCTTTAGATATGGTAGAGAATGCCATTGATACTATTGTTTCACCATATTTCTTTTCTTACCCTCAATATCATATTATTACTCAGGATATAGTAACCAAGGGAAATTTGGAAAACATCACGTCTACCATCACTATAGACATATAGGTCAAACCAGGCATCGCGGAAAATATCCACATAGGTCAAACTTGTTCTCCTAATGAACTTAAAACTTTTACGTTCTTGTTTAGGAAGTTCTGTGATGTATTTCAATGGAGATTTGAGGAAATGCTCGGGATTGATCTTTCTATTGTGATGCATGATACTCAAACATATCCCGACACTAAACCTATCTGGAAAAAACTCCATCTCGTGCACCCTAGGAATACTGTGGCTATTAAAGAAGAGATAGAAAAGCTGTTGAAAGTTGGGTTTTTTTATCCTATTCCCTTAACATATTGGGTCTCTAATGTTGTCCCCATTACCAAAAAATAGGGAACCATCATATTTTGTGTCGATTATAGGGATATGAATAAGGATTGTCCTAAGGAAAATTATCCTACCCCATTTATTGACCAAATTATCGACAATTGTGCAGGAGGTATCATATTCTCATTCATGGATGGATTTTCTGGCTATAATTAGATTCAGATCCACCCAACTGACCAACACAAGACTGCTTCCATCTACCCATGGGGTACGTTTGAATATCACAAACTCTCATTTTGCCTTAAAAATGTTGGTTCTACATTCTTGCGGGCCAGGTCATATGACTTCCACGATGTGAAGGATTTTGTGGAACCGTAATTAGACAATCTACCTGCTCATCTAGATTGTCGTGACTTTCACATCAACCATCTAACGACCGTATTTCTCATATTTTGAAGGTATAACATCTGTTTAAATCCTCATAAGTGCATTTTCATTCTAAAGTCCGGACACCTCCTAGGATTCATCATTTCCAAGGATGGGATCCACATTGATCCCCTCAAAGTGGAGGCCATTGTCTCCTTACCACCACCCACGGATATTACAGAACTTCAAAGTTTGCAAGGGAAGGAAAACCACCTGCGTCATTTCGTGTGTAATTTCGCAGAGAAAACACAGGGATATATGTGGTTGTTAAAGAAAGACGTCCCGTTCATTTTGGATGACTACACCAAAAAATCATTTGACAACCTCAAACATGCAATTACTCATGCATTTGTGTTACAATCACCGAATTACACCAACGATTACATCATTTATCTTGTTACCTCTACTTCAACTATCGCTATGGTTTTAGTATAGGAAGATAGTCACGAGCTGGAACATGTGATATACTACCTTAGTAAGGGTCTTACTGACTCTGAAACCCGGTATTCGCATCTAGAGAAATTAGCTCTAGCAGCAGTCATTGTTGTTCAGAAGTTCTGTCATTATATCCTACTCCGCACTACTACCATTATTGCCGACTCTAACCCTATGTACCACGTTCTCACGCGTCAGATACTAGGGGGGGAATATTCGCGCTGGACCGTGATTCTTCAATAATTTGATCTCCAGTTTGATAAGGCCAAATCAAAGAAATATTTGGTATTTGCGGAGCTTATTTGTGATATTCCCCGTACTTATCAAGAATCTAATCCCATTGACTCTCTCCTCGATGAGTCATTGTTTCTGATTAGTACTTCTGACTCATGGTATGGAGACATTACATTATATCTCCAAACCCAACGCTTCGGTCCTCATTTATCATGTGATGAACATTGTCATGTTCGTCACCACGCAAAACATTACCTAATCATTGGTGATACATTATATCGTCATGGAATTGATTCCATTCCCCGACGTTGTTTAACTCATGAGGAGGTTGAGCACATTTTGAATGATTGTCACTCGGGAGAATATGGTGATCATCTTTCTGGGATGGCTACAGCCCAGAAAATATTACGTTTTGTATACTACTAGCCTTCCATTTTCAAAGATTGTATGGAGGCGATCAAGAAGTGTCATCCATGATAGATTTTTCATTATAAAAATCCTCCATCCCCATTACATCCAATTATCACCATTGGTCCCTTTTCCAAATGGGGCAACGACTTCATGCATTGTAATCCTACCTTGTTCGGGGGGCATGTTTACGTCATTGTTGCAGTTGACTAATTTACCAAAAGGGATGAGGTTGTGCCTACATACAAGGAATACAGTGAAACTTCCGCACTCTTTATGTTTAACCATATCATTGCGAGATTTGGAGTCCCTCAAGCCACCGTCACCAATCACAAATCACACTTTCAAAACAAGTTGGTGGATGAACTAAGCGCAAAATTGGGTTTTCGGCATGAAAATCAACTCCCTACTATCCTCAATCAAATGGAAAAGTAGAGGCCATTAACAAGGTTTTCAAAACTATAATTCAGCGCATGGTGGGAACACACAAGTCCAATTGGAATGTGATGCTTTTTTCATCCTTTTGGGCATACAGGACTTCCGTCAAAACTGCCACTAGTTTCACACCCTTCCAGTTGGTGTATGGATTAGAGGCAGTATTTCCTATTGAGTGCGAGATTCTATCACTAAAACTCGTTGTCTAACTTTTATTGAACACAACTACCGAGGAAGAACGATTTCTATACTTGGAAAAACTCGACAAAACCCGCTGTGATACAGCTCTAGGTAACAAAGAGCATATGAAATGCATCAAGGCCCAGTACGATAAATCCATAAAACCTCGCATATTCAACGAGGATGATTCGGTCCTTACTTATGACCAAAAACATGATATGTTGGGGGCAGTAAAACTTCATTCCATGTGGCATGGTCCATATGTAGTGAAACGTGTTTTTGAAAAGGGAGCCTATGAATTAGTTGATTATGACAGGATACCTTTAGGGGAGCGTCGCAATGGGCTCTATCTAAAATGGTACTATGCTTAAGTCGTTTTGCATTAGTACTTTGTATATAATATACATGACGTATGTTTTTTTTGGTGTGACACTTTCTTTTAGTGTGTTGGGATCTTATTGTTACGCTTATACCATGTTCTTCCTGGATGTGCAAATGGAAACTTATGGATTTGCAGATGGCACTAGCCGGAACACCCGTAACCTCGCCTCGGGAACATGGGTACTCTATTCCCCTGCTGGAAAGCTGATAAGCTCAGGAGGAACCTGCCTAGGTTTTGCAACCAACAACACCACCGAGTATCATGTGGTGTGTTGCCTTGGTTTTCACCCAAGCATGTGCAAATGTGCGCCTACTAACTTCGTAGTAGCAGTCTCGATTAAAGCAATAAAAACTAATGTAAAAACAAATATTAATCTAAGATGTGTAAGAAAGTAAATCTACAGTAAATAGTAAAAACTTGAATGATCCATGTAAAACAAATTTTTATTTATGAAAAATAGCTTTACAAATAACAGATTACCTCAAAGGGTGAGGATGGTTGAGCTTGAGTAGCTGCAATGGTGAGGTGCTCCAATGCTCCAATGATCTTTCTCTTCTCCAAATGCAAGTGGGAGGATTGGCCAAAAAGGAATTCCAAAGATGGATCTAAGCTCAAATGATGGCTTAAGATCTCAGGGAATAAATTGGCAGCATAAGGATAGGATGAGTGTGGATGAATAGTGAGGAGCCTATATCACCTTTTTATAGCTTTTTGGTGATGGAGAATACAACTGTGGTTTAAGGAAACCAATGGTATTGGTAAAAAATGGTTTAGATTTTCTTTTCCTCTTTTTCCCTCTTTTTTCCTTTTTGTATATATTTTTGAATTTTATTCCCTTTAAATTGATTTTTGGGAATTTTGGACCCTTTTTGAGGGTTTTTTGTATTTTTTCAGGAAAATTAAATATTTTGAGGGGGGAATTTGAAGGTTTTGGAGGCTAAAATGGTAGGAAAAGTGGACAAATGGGTCATGCAAATAGGGAAATGAGCTAGTGAGCATTTTTTGGATGTCAACATATTGCCCCCTGATGTGTGAAAACGGGAGCTCATCGTATGGCCGATAGACATCATAGTTCTTTTGTCTTTTCATGGGGTTTGGAGGAGAGAAGAGATCGATTGGAGACTGGAGCAAGGGTCCCATGCAAACTGCAAAAACAGAAAATACACGGCCTCAAAATGAATGAGGAATAATATATGATTATGGACAAGGCGGGAATACCCATGCTCATATCAAAACATATAAATAACAATGAGGCCCAAAATAGGGGAACTGAACAATACATATAAACCTGCTGTGTACATCATAATGGGCCAGAGGGGACACAATGTTGGGACATACTCATGGTCATTCCATGGATGATCTGAAGAACTGATACACTGGAAAATAGCAACAACCATTCTGAATGAGGTGTCAGAAGGGTTGATGAACTATTGGATATGAAGGTATCCAACAACTGTAGGGACTCAATAACTGTGATTCAACTTCTGAAGAGTATATGGAGCTGTATACTTGAGGGAGTATAACATTGGGGTACTTCCGAATACTGTCACCAAGCACAGCCCGGATATCTATAGGAACATGTAACTGGTTGTTGTGAAAGTAGACTCATCAATGTGTTGGAGTTCGGTGACATCCGGGGTCTTCAAAAAATAAATGAAAGGACCAATACCCTGTACGAATCTCAATGATGCGATCAAGGTGTTCACGTCGAGCATGTGAGAAATAATCATTTGGAGAGGCACTAAGGACTCCTTTCAAAATGATCTGTAGACACTCACCACTAATGGTGATGAGTCTAAGGCACAGGGACCTCTGGGTCTATCCTATGGAATATATTGGTTGTCGTCGACAGAGGGAGACCTACAACTATCAAGGCAATGATGTTTCTTTGATAGGAACACGAGGTGTACAACCAAAATATTGATAGTGGGACTGACGTCCTGCGGGGAAGGGGAATAATTGGGGTCATAGAGTGGGGGGGACTTAAAATTCCTTTGTTCAGAGAATGATGACATGGATGACCTGGCAGCATATGAAACTGACTGTAGGTATAGGGATCATAGCTTAAGGGATCAAGGGTATGTACTGCAATGGGAGAGGCTGAGTAGGTCAAACTGATGTATGGTGTCGGGAGACTCTTAAGGTGGCATATCGCATAATACTCTGAACAAAGGCGACCAAATTGGGGAAGCTTCCATAATATCATGATTATATATGCTTTGTTGTGGCGCTGAGAGGTACCATTGGGGCCTTCTTCATGGTTTAAGAAGCTCAAAGAAGGGATAGAAGTGTGCTCAAAAAATGGTACTGTCGTGTGGATTTGTACCAGCCCAAGACAGTTCATGCTCGAGGTTGCTTTAAGTTTTACAGAGTCTGAAAGCGATAAGTAGACTCCAAGGGGGTTCTTTTTCTTGTGTTAGTCTCCAAGGCCCGAAAAAGCATAAAGGGATGCAATGAAGAACTCTTCTAGCTGATGTGACTAGAGTATTCCTTTTTCGTAATTAGTCTACAAGGTCCGAAAAAGGGGTGACTTATACCAGATAAATGCCCTTTCAAATACATTTAATGAGCATGAAAGGAAGAAAGATTTCTCGGCGATCTTTTCATTGTTTTAGGAGTAAAAAAAGAGCTTAATAGAAACTCCCTAAGTTCCTTTTTCGTAAAGGAATTGATCGACCCGAAAAAGGGATAAAATTATACCGAACAAAAGTAATGGTGAGGCAAGGAGGAAGTGTTCAATCAAGGGACAAGTATGGGGATGAAGCATAGTGATAGGTGGGTCACACTGATGGGGCCTCCATGTGGGTTGATGAATGATAGCAAAACAATTCCATAATTGCAGTATGGATGGGGTGGAGGGCTCATGTAGAAGTTGTGATGCATAAGTTTTGTAAAATTCGACAGTTGCCAATGTGGTGCGCAAATCGAGGCGATGACAGGTATGTGAAAAAATGCCCAAAAAATATGGTGGTGAGAGCGATAAATGGTCTCAAGCATCGTCACGAATGCGAAAAACTGAATCCGGCGATATTAAATTCGTCAAAAATGGACAACGGTCGATGTGGCATGCAAACCGAGGCGACGAGTGTGTGTGAAAAAATGCCCAAAAATGGGACCGATGAAATCGGGAAACTGACTAGACCACCATGAATTTATCGCCGTGCTGAATCTAATGGTATCAATGGTTTGGAAAACAGACATCGTATGGCTCCGAAATGGCTGACTGAAAAATGGGTCGAAACTTTTGTGTATAGAGGTAAACTAAAATGTCGTCGTACCAAAGGTCATCTGACGAGATGGTGAACAAATGGTCTTTAGTTAGATTAGTATTGACCGATGGTGATGGCGATGGGGATGGTAGGTCTGTAATGAGTTGAGCAAGTGATAAGGCTTTGGTTTTCTTAGGGGTTGTAAAAGCTATGTCATACTCTTGTAAGATAATAACCCATTTAGCAACGCGGCCTTGCAGAAGGCGACGGTTCAATAGATAAACCATGGGGTTGGAGTCTGCGACAACTTTAGTGTGGCTCATGAGGATGTAATGCCGCAAATTTTGTACTGAAAAGATGACGGCAAGGGCCAGTTTCTCTTCGTATGGGTACCATAGCGGTGGGCCAGATAAGGTTTGGCTCATGTATAAATGACGTGCTCTTGACGAACAGGGTCTTCTCGAATGAGAACTCCAGAGACGGCATAATCGGATGCTGAAACGTAAAGAATGAAATATTTAGAGAAATCTGGAGGGGAGATCAAAGGGGCATTAGTGAGAGCTTTTTTCAGGTCATCGAAATAACCTTTCACTTGCTCATCCCACACAAAAGGGATGTGGATACGGAGCAAACGAAGGGAACCATGAACCGTTGTGGCGTAATCAGGGACAAAACGGCAAAGGAAATTTACTTTGCCCTGAAGGCTCTGTAATTTTCGAAGCATACGAGGTGATGGGAGGTCTAATATGGCTTGGAATTTTAATTGATCGACTATGATACCTTTTTGTGAGATGATGAAACCCAACGAACGGCCTGTTGGAACGCAAAATACACACTTGAGTGGGTTCAAGAGGATTTGGTATTTGCAACAACGTAGGAAGACTTACCGGAGGTCATGAAGATGATCGGATCATTTTTCGATCGGGTCGTGAGGTCATCAAGGTAGAAAAGGATAATGTTGACCAAGTCATGGAAATTATATGTCATGGCCCACTGAAAAGTGGCTCCACCATTTTTAAGACCAAAGGGAATAACACGGTAAGCAAAATTTCTTCATGGGGTGGTGAAGGCAGTTTTGTACTGATCTTCTTTGCGAATGTGAATTTGGTTATACTTGAAGAAACCATCCATAAAAGATAGTATCTCATTCCCGCACATGCATCGACAAGTTGGTCGATAAATGGTGTTGGAAAGTTGTCTTTGGGGCAAGCGAGGTTTAGGCCGCCGAAGTCAGTACAGACACAGATATTGCCTTGCTTCTTGTTAACTAGTACTGGGTTAGAAACCCAGGTGATGTAGGCTATGGCATAAATGAACCCTGCTATGCGAAGCTTCTCAATTTACGCTTTGACGGCAGGAAGCTTAGATGGGTGGATGGGTCGTTGTTTTTGGAAGACAGGAGGTATGTTGGGCCAAGTGTCAATATGATGTTCTACAATAGCGGGATCAAGACCCGACATCTTAGTGTAGGACCATGCAAATACGTCGTGGAACTCTTGGAAGAGTTTCTTGTAATCTTGTACCTCATCCTCTGTACATGATGCACCCAAGGAAATGATTTCGGGTATTATGGGCTTGGTAGAGATGTCCACTTTAATAACGGGTGAAATGTTAGCCATATTGCCTTCCTCAAAGGCATCAGGGGCTGGGATGGGATCCTTAAACCAGTCGACCTTGGTGGGAAGGAAATCTTTGGATTCAATGGAGAATTGATTTGTCGTGGAAGAGGTAGATGCTTCAGGGATGAAGTATGATCGATGGTGCATATCATCCCAGGGGTAGTCTGGTGTAGTAAGTGCTTCAAGTATTTCCTCATCATTGCAGAAGCAATGTGTTGTCAAATCGGTTGAATGGGGTGCAATGGTGGATGAGATCATATAAATGGTATTAATCTCTTCTGAGGAGGAATATTTTGGGGGATATATTTCCTCAATGAGAGGAGGGGATATCTCTAGGTCGGCATTATTCAATTCGTATAGAGCTGCTCTATAATATGGGAGATCAGGGAAGTGATGTGAGTAATGGCCGTAAATGCCACATATTGCATAGGGTTGATTGGTATGTAGTGATTTATCATGAGGCTGAGGGGGAAGTTCAAGTTTGATAACTGGAATGTTAGCGTCGTCATCCAACATTTGCATGTGTTCTTGAAGTACTGGTAATTGTGGATATTGATGGGCAGCATGGCCTATATCGTCGCAAAAAGAGCACTTGGGGGGAGCACGAATTGTTGGGGGATTCTTCGCCAGCTTTGGAGTCGATGGGGTGGTGCGGGGTGTGGGTCTAGCAGTGTAGGTTGGTGGGCCTCTACTCTCAGTGTAGCGGAATGGAGGAGGAGCATTACTAGATGTTAATGTAGTGGCCACTGTTGGAGGTGGTTGGTTTTGGATGTTCGCTACACCAGTGGGTGGATGGTTAGAGCTGGTATTGATGGGTTGTACTGGTTGTAAAATGGCATTCGATATTGGGGGAGGGGTTGGGGTAGGTAGGTACCACACAGGTAGTCCTAATTTTAAGCCTGGAATGTTGAGCGTAGCCATTACTAGGGTGCTGACTACTCCTAAAGGAGGAAATAGAAATGGGATAGTGTGGATGGGTGTAGCTCCTACATGACTAGGTATTGAGGGTGGTTGTGGTAGTAAAGGGGGTTGTTGGTTAGGTGCCTGCGAGAGGGTGCACAAATCAGATATTTCAGTTATCCGTAAAGGGGGTGGAATGGATTGGAACATGGAAGTCATGGGAGTATCTAAGTATATCCCGGGTCTGACTGTGGAGACGAATGATGTGGGTGCACTCTGAATGGGTTGTTCAATCATGGGTAGAACATTTTCAGGTGCGGCAGGAGAATTAGGATCATAGTATGTCAATTGATCAATTTTGACTACACGTCCCTCATGGGGAAACATCATGAGGCAGAAGACGGATGAAGTGACAGCTTTCATTGCATACATGTAACTTTGTCCTAGTAAGAGGTTGTAATCAATTTGGGCATTGATGACCTCTATGTCTATGAGAATAGTTTTGCCACCTAATTGGATGGGTACGTTAGCCAAAAGGCCTTTCGGTTGGGCTGAACAAACATCGTAAGCTCTTAAGGCGGTGGTGGATCCAGACAAATGATGACATCACGCAGATGGAGGCAACTTCATCGATGATGCATCAATGAATGACAAGGTTTCGAATGGACATGAAAACTTGAAATGCTAATGTCGAAGGCATACATGGTTCGGCTTGGTCCAAATCGAATGCCATCATTCGTGAATCGTTAGGGTCTATTGCACCAATGGCACATAATAATAATTTCCTCTGTGCATGACAATTTTTTAGGACTTCCAGGGTGGACATAGCAACGGGGGACTAGGCTAAGTCTTCCACAATATTATAATTTGAGGCTGCACGAGCGTTAGGATTATTGTTTATCTGTCGTAGGGGGAAGCGAGGGTCTTTAGGACCCCCGTCCAATGGCATAGTAGGTATGCATATCTGTTGATCAACTGGAAGGGTGTTTGTGGCTAGATTAGTAGGCATGGTTTCATGGGTTGAGCCATATTGGTTTCGGCGTGTTTGGAGGTTGATATCATTTGATGACATCATTAATAGATTGTGCGTACCTGAATCCGTATGCTGATAATCAGTTGTAGCATAAGTGATTTGCTATTGTGGTGCCGCAGATCCTTGTGGGGGATCCATTGGACGAGTGTTTACTACTCCTTGGTTTTCACCCAAGCATGTGCAAATGTGCACCTACTAACTTCGTACTAGCAATCTCAATTAAAGCAATAAAAACTAATGTAAAAAAAAATATTAATCTAAGATGTGCAAGAAAGTAAATCTACAGTAGACAGTAAAAACTCGAATGATCCATGTAAAACAAATTTTTATTTATGAAAAATAGCTTTACAATTAACAGATTACCTCAAAGGGTGAAGATGGTTGAGCTTGGCTAGCTGAAATGGTGAGGTGCTCTAATGCTCCAATGATATTTCTCTTCTCCAAATGCAAGTGGGAGGATTGGCCAAAAAGGGATTCCAAAGATGGATCTAAGCTCAAATTATGGCTCAAGATCTCAGGGAAGAAATTGGCAGCATAAGGATGTTGATGTATATGTAAATTCGGAATGTATTTCATATATGTATATTTTACTCCTATAGAGATGGTATTATTCCTCTATATGGAAGTGTTTGTATTCCTATAGAGATGTTATTATTCCTCTATACGGAAGTGTCGTCATTTATATTGTAAGTGTCGTAACTTATACTTGATGGGTTATTAGACCACCTTGTTGGGGTCGGCCCTATATAAGTCATGTGGGTCAAAGGGTTATTAGACCACCCTATTGGGTGTTGGCCCAGTCAGCATTATGTTATGTGGTTAAGTTAAGGTCGACCTAGTAAAGGTTATTAGGCAAGTCAAGTCAAGTATAAATAGAGTGCGGGAGGCACTCTATTTCATCATTCTATTCTCTCTCACACTCTCGGGAGAGTCGCGCACTTGTGGAGGAGGAGAATTTGCTGCTAGGAGATGTCTATCTCTTATGCTTGGGTTGTATCATTGCTCTATCTATCTCTGAGGAAGTTATTGGGGTTTTTCACCTTTATGGTTTTCCCCAAGTAAACTCTGTGTCTCTTATGTGCTTGCATTATTGTGTCCATGATTGATATGCTGTAGATATGTCGTATATGTTGTTCTCTCAGTTAAGATCCTAGATCATATTGAAGTAAATTCTGAAAAATTAACATGGTATCAGACCTATCCTAAAAGAAGGCATGGTATGGCATGTATGACACTTGTTGCACTTGCGATGCTAGGGCTTGATATAGAAAAAATCCGTCATCGTAGAACTTTCGCTATAAATCCATTTTCGTGAGATTTCAGGGTCTGAAAATCATATAGGACGAAGCTAAGATCCCCATGTACCTTGTGTCCAAAGGAAAACCTCTAATTCATTGTAATTTGTGATTTATGATCTATACAATATAGGGTTTTTTCCTCTTCTAGATCTCAGTCATAAAGAGGTGACCTTGGAAAAAAGGTCATAACTTGGGATAGGAAGCTCCAAATGAAATTTCATAAAAGGTGACAGGTATTGTACAGACTGTACTTTCTCAGGTAACTTTTTCAGACGCCAAAACTGAACCAGTGACATGTGGCACGCCATACAAGTTCGCTCACCTGTTTTATCCCATAAACAGGTCACGTTGCGACACTTGGTATAAATATCTCTCAGAGAATCCATTTGAGGTCATACCTATGGGGTTGGAAAGATGACAGGTTGGGCTATCATAGGAAAAATTTTAAGACCCTGTGGATCTAAAAGGTTAGAGTTACACTAGAAAAAATCAGGTACATATTTCTGTCAAAACATAATTCTTTTTTAGCACCTTCATTCATGGCTTCCGGAATTCAGGGTTTCGGAGAAAGTTGGAATTTTTGTAATCGTTGACTACAGCTGAATGAAACTCATCAAAATCTAAATTTAGAGACCAAGATCAGAATTTTTGGTTGGGCAGAAGGTCGGGCTTGATCAGACCCTAGTTCGGGACTTTGATTGGAAAAGTGGAAAATTAGGGCTTCTGCAAAAATGGAAATTTTTGAAATCTGTGACCATGGTTGGAAGCTCCTTAGAAAAATAGAAGCTTAGAGCTTTGGATCGAACCTTTTGATTGGGCAGAAGGGTGGGCTTTAACAAACCCTAGTTCGGGGTCATGTCCAGTAATCCGAAAGTTTCAAAGGAAAATTTGAGGGGTGAAACTTTGCAGTTTTCAAATTATGAGTATAACAACTTTATCACCTCATCAAGGCGCATATTTCTATCCTTTCGAAAGTTTAAAATTCAAAGTTTGAATTTTTAGGGTTTCTCTGACAAACCCTAATCCAGCTCTAGATCCAGTTCCTGCAAATCAAGTGGATTGGGTTAATCCTAGAAGAGAATGGATTGGTCACCTGCATAAGTGAAGAAGTTCTTGTTTCAGAGGGAGATGAGCCTAAGGACTTACATAAGAAGATTACAAGCAATCTCGACAAGTATGACTCATCTAGGTATGTTTCGTGATTTGTTCATGATTAAGTTTATGGTATGTTTGTCTTCATATTATTACGGTTAGTACAATCTTGATTAAATTTAGACTTGTCGTATCACCTTAATAAAATTATGAATGCATGATAGAATATATTCATTGATTAGGGTGTTGAAACTTATGATTGTACTAATGCATTATGGTGTTGTATGAGGTTTATGTTTCCTACTAACATGAAAGGTACACTAAGAAAGACAAATCATGTTCTAGTTCAAGAACATACGATCATGGTGACATGAAGACAAAGATTCATCTATTATCATGAATCACATAGAAGATCTACTTACGAGGTATGTATAACTTGATTCTATAATGGTTAACTTATGAGATATGCAGGTTACTAGCACAAGTCATTGAAGAAAAAGAAGACATCATGTGGGTATGTTAGACATAGCTAGCTAACATGCTAATCCAGGTATGTTTTTCCTATATCAAGTTAAAATCCTACCTTGTGATAGGATCTCTTATATGAGTATACATGGCATGATTGATAATGATTATTCATAGGTTTGAATAATCATGGGTGTGTGTATATTATGTTTCTTACCTTAATTGATGATATGACTAACCAAAAGAGTCATGAAAGTATAGGTTTGAGTAATCACAGGTTTAGCCATATTATGTCTCTTACTTTAATTTATGATATGACTAACCATAAGAGTCCTTGAATACTAATGTTTATTATCTGTGTTTAAAATGATCATTACTATATATGTTTAAGATTATTGTGTTTTTGATAGTATTGAGATTATACTAATAAATGTATGATTATGGAGGATATCACAATAATGGTACTTGTAAGCATGCATAGTGATCGAAGATGGATATAAGTTCAAGGATAGGTAATCTAGGAAGCAAAGATCAAGAGGGAGAACACTCCAGTAGTTTCTGCAAGGATGCAAATATTCAGAGGGAGTCGACCACCTCTCACAATCCACATCAGAATGGAGTTGCAAAAAGGAAGCAAATACTGAGAGGGAGTCAACCCAACAAACAAACAAAGATAAGTATTTGAATTATCATTTCTTGCATAAATAATACTGTTCAATGATGTACATACTGATGTTCCTAGAATTAGGCTATGTATTTTGGCATATTAGAATAATTGCATTAATGAACAGCATACTACTAATATGCATGCAATGGGTAAGTGGCCTATGGCAGTGTAAAACATTCCATTGCTACTTATCTAGAATGAAACCTCTTTGCTGACATGTTGGGAGTTGTGCACACTCTTAACAATGTTCTGGTAGAGATTGGAAGGCATCTAGAAAGTTATGGGATATGGATAAATGTTGTATTGAAGCATTGGCTAAGATAATTGCATGACTGTATGACATATTTCTTTATGTGTAAGAATTTGGTCTGAGAACTATGAGATGTTTTCTAATCATGCAATTTAACTTGTTGTGTAGGAAAGATTGTATACCTACAAAAGGAGGACTACAACATTTGTTCAGCAACAAAGTTATCTATTGAAAATACTGAAGATATTGAAGTTCCTAGGATCTGGGAAGAAAGCCATGATCGAGGAGTACCAGTCGATCATGAAGATGTTTGGGATGCATTCCCAAGACCTGAAGGGGATTCTGTAGTGACTTCCAAGAGTATCTACAAGATCAAGGATGCTGCAGGTGGTAGCATAGAGACTTTTTCTCCTGTAGCTAGATACACTTCCATTAGATCCGTACTTGCTCTGGCTGCAGTGATGAAAGGGAAGATACGCCAAATGGATTTCAATACAGCTTTCTTTAATGGTGTAGTTGAAGAAGAAGTGTATGTGGAGCAACCACTTGGTTCTAAGACACATGACAAGGAGTCATATACGTGCAGAACTTGGTATGGTAGGATAGACAACTTTCTATCCATTTTGGGCTTTACCAAGAGTAAAGAAGATTCCAACCTTTACTACAAGGTTGAGGAAGGAAATCCAATGATACTAATTTTCTATATGGATGACCTGTTTATTACAGGTGAAGATAGATTGATTGCCGACATGTAGCGGAAGCTTGCTGCCGAGTTCAAGATGAAGAACTTGTGGATGATGCACTATTTTCTAGGTATGGAGGGAATATTCCTTGGACAAGCGAAGTATGAAATAAATATCCTGAAGAGGTTCGGGATGATGGACTGCAAGGCCATGGCCACACCTATGGCATCAAACCTGAAGCTTCTGTGTGATGATTCATCTGAGCCGGTTGATATCACTATGTATCGTCAGATGATTGGGTCCTTGATGTACCTAACGAACACGAGACCAGATATTTGCTTTGCGGTGAACACATTGAGCTAGTTCCTGACGAATCCGAGGAGTGTTCACCTGGTTGTTGTAAAGCATATTCTGAGGTACCTAAAGGGTACAATTGATTATGGGCTCAAGTATGATGCGAATCAAAAGTTTAACCTACAGGGTTATGTTGATTCAGATTGAGCAAGTAGTGCTGCAGATAGGAAGAGCAGTTTTGGGTGTTGCTTCAGTATGGGATCAGGTGTGATCTCTTGGTTTAGCAGGAAGCGGTCCTTCATAGCACTGAGTACAACTGAGGCAAAGTATGTTGCATCCTGTTCAACTAGTTGTGAGGCAGTATGGCTGAGGAAGCTACTGTCTGAGTTATTTGATCTACCATTAGAGGCTACTGGTATATTTTGTGACAACCAGAGTTGTGTGAAGCTGTCTGAGAACCCGGTGTTCCATGACAGGTCGAAACACATATAGATCAAATATCACTATATCAGGGATATGGTGGAGAGGGGAGCAGTGAAGCTCCTGTATGTTGCGATGGATGAGCAGATTGCATATGTGTTTACGAAGCCACTAGCCAAAGTGAAGTTCAAGTACTTTAGAGAGAGGCTTGCTGCTCTTCAGATCGATGAAATTTCGAGGAAGAAGTGATGGAGACATTTGCTATAGCCATTCCTAGCATGGTGGAAGAGGGATCCTTCACATGGCTGAGGATGTAAGCGCTGGATGATGTTCTAGTTTCTACTCTGTATGATCAGTTGGATCATTTACATTTTTATGTATGTCTATGCATCATGTTGAATGTTGGATATGATCAGTTGGATCATTTATGTATGTATACATCATGTTGGATGCTGGATATGATCAATTGGATCATTTATGTATGTATACATCATGTTGGATGCTTGGACCATGTATCTGTATATATATTAGGTGGATACGTTGTATGATCAGGTAGATCATGTATGTTGATATGCATCAAGTAGATACATTGTGTGGATCATGTATCTATGTATGTGTCAGGTGGATACATTCTGTATGGTGATATGTATCAGGTAGATACTTGGTATGCATCAGGTAGATGCATTGTACAATCAGGATGATCATGGATGACGAGCTTCTCCAGATGACATGCATTAGGATGATGCAGTGATGATGATCAGGATGATCATGTGTACATCAGGATGATGTATGGAGAGTATCAAGTTGATACTCTGTCGCCATGGACAGGTTGTGCAGATGAGCATGTAAGTAGACCTAGGAGATCTGGACAAGATGAAAAAGGCCTCAGATGCTCTTTCAAGGCATTGCTCTGGGAGTACATGTAAGTAGTCCTGGGATATCTGGATAGGATGAAAAAGGCCTCAGATGCTCTTTCGAGGCATTGTCCTATGGCATGTAAGTGGACCTGGGAGATATGGACAGGATGAAAAAGGCCTCAAATGCTCTTTCGAGGCATTGCTATGACCACATGTAATATGCTCATGGGATATCTGGACAGGATGAAAAAGGCCTCAGATGCTTTAGCTAGGTTTTGTGGTGGACCACATGTAATGTGCTCCTGGGAGATCCGACAGGTAGAGCTGTGTGCTCGTAATAGCCTGGGATGCTTCAGCCAGGTTTTGTGGTGATATCACATGTAATGTGCTCCTGGGAGATCCGACAGGTAGAGTTGTGTGCTCATAATAGCCTCGGATGCTTCAGCCAGGTTTTGTGATGGGTCACATGTAATGTGCTCCTGGGAGATCTGACAAGTAGAGCTGTGTGCTCATAACAACCTGAGATGCTACCACCAGGTTTTGTGACGCACGTAATAAGTCTTGAGGATTCCACAGTATGGCCAGTGAGGATGAAGACCAGCAGGTGGTGGGCCTACATCTAGTATGAAAAAGGACTGGCTCTGTAGAACTTCCTATGACGAGTAGATCCAGAGATTGATTGTGATAGCAGCAGTAGTGACGATGACGATTATCCACTGACGATGATCTAGAGAAGAAGACTTGTGCTAGAAGACATGTGTCGAGAAATACCTTCCTAGTTAAGAGGGAGTGTTGATGTATATGTAACTTCGGAATGTATTTCATATATGTATATTGTACTCCTATAGAGATGGTATTATTCCTCTATACGGAAGTGTTTGTATTCCTATAGAGATGTTATTATTCCTCTATACGGAAGTGTTGTAATTTATATTGTAAGTGTCATAACTTATACTTGATGGGTTATTAGACCACCTTGTTGGGGTTGGCCCTGTATAAGTCATGTGGATCAAAGGGTTATTAGACCACCCTATTGGGTGTCGGCCCAGTCAGCATTATGTTATGTGGTTAAGTTAAGGCCGACCTAGTAAAGGTTATTAGGCAAGTCAAGTCAAGTATAAATAGAGTGCGGGAGGCACTCTATTTCATCATTCTATTCTCTCTCACACTCTCGAGAGAGTGGTGCACTTGTGGAGGAGGAGAAGTTGCTGCTAGGAGATGTCTATCTCTTATGCTTGGGTTGTATCATTGCTCTATCTATCTCTGAGGAATTTATTGGGGTTTTTCACCTTTATGGTTTTCCCCAAGTAAACTTTGTGTCTCTTGTGTGTTTGCATTATTGTGTCCATGATTGTTATGTTGTACATGTTGTTCTCTCAGTTAAGATCCTAGATCAGATTGAAGTAAATTCTGAAAAATTAACAAAGGATAGAATGAGTGTGGATGAATAGGGAGGAGCCTCTATCACCTTTTTATAGCTTTTTGGTGATGGAGAATACAACTATGGTTTAAGGAAACCAATGGTATTGGTAAAAAATGGTTTAGGTTTTCTTTTCCTCTTTTTCCCTCTTTTTCCTTTTTTGAATATATTTTTGAATTTTATTCCCTTTTAATTGATTTTTGGGAATTTTGGACCCTTTTTTAGGGTTTTTTTGTATTTTTTGAGGAAAATTAAATATTTTGAGGGGAAAAAAGATGGATTTTGGTATTTTTGGTGACCTTTTGAACGTTTTAGAGGCTAAAATGGTAGGAAAAGTGGACAAATGGGTCATGCGAATAGGGAAATGAGCTAGTGAGCATTTTTTGGGTGTCAACAAGGTGATTGGATTATTGACCGACGTTTTTTTCCCTGGGTGTGGACCACATTTTTATCTATATTGATTCACAGTTAGTGGTATCTCATATGAACCATGTCTATGCTATCGGTGACCCCATATTACTCTGCTTGTTTCGATGAGTACGTCTCTTAGAGAGGTCCTTTGAGTCCATTCAATACCTACATATTCCACAAAGCATGAACGCAATTGTTGACTCCCTAGCTAATTTCATATTAGATTGGTATATTGCACATTCATAAACCTTTTTATAAATTGACATACCATGTAAACTAATCATAGTGTATAGGACAACATCCATAAGATCCCAAATTCATCATAGAAGGCACAGTATATAAAACCGCTAGATAGTGTTTATGTAGATATATCATCATGTCCAATAAAATACAAGAAGTGGTGTTGATACAAAAATTTGAAGCTCATAAACTTTCAGTAGACAATATTTACAAAATATTAAGCCTATGGATTTCAGTACATCATACATACATCCTATCCCTGGGGATTCTCATGATAACATATAATTTCCCTAGCCACTCAACAAAGTAGCCACCCATACCGTCCAGAAACCCTAGTTGTCTGAAACTGGTAGTGTCGAGGAAGGTCATCAATGGATATGTCAGGAATGTCGACAGTCAATCTCTGGAGGTTCTCCTCCAGCTCATCCAACTCCTCTGTCGCCTCCTATTGGGCTGCTTCCATCTCCTGCATGACTCCCCTCCTCTCGATCGGAGAGAAACCCACTGGTCGGGGCGAGCCAACATCTGCATGAAACATGTACGAACCATCAGTACTACACAAAAAAATAAAAAAACTATAAAATACATAAAAACGGAAAGAGTATCTTTCTTACCAATGTCTCCTCATTGCTCTCCCTCGGGAAGATATAAATCTGGATCTCATGAGGATCTATCCATAGATACCCCTAAAGAAGGTTGGCCTATAGGTAATCAAGGGTCCCCCACCTCCATGGTGGGCCATGACCTCAAACCACTGAACCATATGCGGATCTCATGGATCGATATCATCTAACTCAAGCTGTGGCTGCAGTAGGGTGGTCTAATAAACCTTTGCTGCACATGGCCGACCCCCAATAGGGTGGTCTAATAACCCTTTGACCCACATGACTTATACAGGGTTGAACCCAACAAGGTGGTCTAATAACCCATCAAGTATAAGTTACGACACTTACAATATAAATTACGACACTTCCGTACAGAGGAATAATAACATCTCTATAGGAATACAAACACTTCCGTATTGAGGAATAATAACATCTCTATAGGAATACAATATACATATATGTGAAATACATTCTGAAGTTACATATACATCAACACTCCCTCTTAACTAGGAAGGTATTTCTCGACAAAGGTCTTCTAGCACAAGTCTTCTTCTCTGGATCATCGTCATCGTCACTGTTGCTGCTATCTCAATCAATCTATGAATCTACTCATCATAGGAAGTTCTACAGATCCAATCCTTTTTCATACTAGATGTAGGCCCACCACATGTAGGTCTTCATCATCATTGGCCATACTGTGGAATACTCAGGACTTATTACGTGCATCACAAAACCTCGAA
Source organism: Larix kaempferi (assembly GCA_027924585.1). Taxonomy (NCBI): domain Eukaryota; kingdom Viridiplantae; phylum Streptophyta; class Pinopsida; order Pinales; family Pinaceae; genus Larix; species Larix kaempferi. Next base: position 10,649,572 of record BSBM01000742.1, read on the forward strand.
AGAGAATTCCAGGCTATTACGAGCACACAACTCTACCTGTCAGATCTCCCAGGGCTAGTATTATATGTGACTATCACAAAACCTTAAAAGAATATCTTGACTAGAAAGAACCCTAAAGAGCATCTGAGACCTTTTTCATCCTGTCCAAATCTCCAGGACTTATTACATCTGACCCCCACCACAAAACCTTAAAAGAGTGTCTTGCCAAGCAAGAACCCTAAAGAGCATCTGAGGCCTTTTTCATCCTGTCCAAATATCCAGGACTTATTACATGTGGTCATGGAAAAACCTCGAAAGAGCATCCCAGGACTGATTACGAGCACACAGCTCAACCTATCGGATCTCCCAAGGCTAGGATTACATGCCATAGGACAAAACCTCGAAAGAGAATTTGCCAAATCTCCCAGGGAGCTATTATATGCCAGCGGAAAAACATAGCAAGAGAATATGCAATCCTCCCAGGGCTAGGATTATATGTCCTCCAAAGAAAAACCTCGAAAGAGCGTTTTCCAGATATCCCAAGGCCAATATTACATGCCATAGGAAAAACCTCGAAAGACTATCTGCAAACCTCCCAGGGCTAAGATTATATGCTTATATGCACAACCTGTTCCACGACCACAGAGTATCAACCTGATACTCACCATACATCATCCTGATGTACACATGATCATCCAAATCATCATCACTGCATCGTCCTGATGCATGTCATCTAGAGCAACATCCCGAAGCTCGTCATCCATGATCATCCTAATCATACAATGCATCCACCTGATGCATACACAGTATCTACTTGATACATATCATCATACATGATCTGCCTGATCATACAATGTATCCACCTGATACATATACAAATACACAATCCACCTGATCATACCTGATACATATCAACATACATGATCTACCTGATCACACAATGTATCCACCTGATACATCTATAGATACATACACATGATCCAACTGATCATATCCAGCATCCAACATGATGCATACATACATAAATGATCCAACTAATCATACAGAGTAGAAACTAGAACATCATCCCAATGCTCATCATCCAGCGCTTATATCCATAGCCATGTGAAGGATCCTCCTTCCACCATGCTTGGAATGGCTTCAGCAAATGTCTCCATAACTTCTTCCTCGAAGTGTCATCAATCTGAAGAACACCAAGCCTCTCTCTGAAGTACTCGAACTTCACTTTGGCTAGTGGCTTCGTCAGCACATCTGCAACCTGCTCATCTGTTGCAACATACAGAATCTTCGTTGTTCCTCTCTGCACCATATCCCTGATATAGTGATATTTGGTCTCAATGTGTTTCGACCTATTGTGGAACACCGGATTCTCAAAAAGCTTCACACAACTCTGGTTGTCACAAAAGATACCAGTAGCCTCCAATGGGAGATCAAATAACTCAGACAGTAGCTTCTGAAGCCATACTGCCTCACAACTAGTTGAACAAGCTGCAACATACTCTACTTCAGATGTACTCAGTGCTACGCAGGACTGCTTCATGCTAAACCAAGATATCACACCTGATCCCATACTGAAGCAGCACCCATAAGTGCTCTTCCTATCTGCAACACTACCTGCCCAATGTGAATCAACATAACCCTGCAGGTTAAACTTTTGATTCGCATCATACTTGATCCCATAATCAACTGTACCCTTCAGGTACCTCAGAATATGCTTTACAGCAACCAGGTGAACACTCCTCGGATCCATCAAGAACTGGCTCAATGTGTTCACCGCAAAGCAAATATCTGGTCTTGTGTTCGTCAAGTACATCAAGGACCCAATCATCTGACGATACATAGTGACATCAATCGGCTCAGATGAAGCATCACATAGAAGCTTCAAGTTCGATGCCATACGTGTGGCCATGGCCTTGTAGTCCATCATCCTGAACCTCTTCAATATCTCTACTGCATACTTCCCTTGTCCAAGGAAGATCCCATCTGCACTCTGCCACACCTCCATGCCTAGAAAATAGTACATCATCCTCAAGTCCTTCAACTCGAACTCGGCAGTAAGCTTCTGCTGCGTGTCGACAGTCAATTTATCCTCACCTGTAACAAACAGGTTATCTGCATACAAAAGTAGTATCACTAGATTTCCTTCCTCAACCTTGTAGTAAACGTTGGAATCCGCTTTACTCTTGGTAAAGCCCAAACTGGATAGAAAGTTGTCTATCCTACCATACCAAGTTCTACACATATATGACTTCCCATCATGTGTCTCAAAACCAAGTGGCTGCTCCACATACACTTCCTCTTTGACTACACCATTCAAGAAAGTTTTCTTGACATCCATCTGGTGTATCTTCCATTTCATCACTGCAGCCAGAGCAAGTACTGATCTGATGGAAGTGTATCGGGCTACAGGAGCAAAATTTTCTTCATATTCAATCCCTTCTTTCTGGGAGAATCCACGAGCTACAAACCTCATTTTGTATTTCTCCATGCTACCATCTACGGCATGCTTGATCTTATATATCCATTTGGAAGTCACAGCAGAATTCCCTTCAGGTCTTGGGACTGCATCCCAAACATCATTCTTCATGATCAACCGATCATGGCATTCTTCCATTACTTCATCCCAGATCCTGGGAACTTCAATATCTTCAATAGATATCTTTGTTGTTGGAACAAATGTTGTATTCCTTATTTTGTAGGTGAAGGTATACGATTTTTCCTACAAAACAAGTTAAATTGCATGATTAGAAACATCTCATAGTTTTCATAACAAATTCTTACACATAAAGAAATATACAATACAATCATGCAATTATTTTAGCCAATGCTTCATTACAACATTCATCCATATCTTGTAACTTTCTAGATGCCTTCCAATCTCTACCAGAACATTGTTAAGAGTTTGCACTACTCCCAACATGTCAACAAAGAGGTTTCATTCTAGATAAGTAGCAATGGAATGTTGTACAGTGCCACAGGCCACTTACCCATCACATGCATATTAGTAGTATACTGTTCATTAATGCAATTATTCTAATGTGCATAATACACAACCTAAGTCTAGGAACATCAGTATATACATCATTGAATAGTATTATTTAAACAATCAAATATGCAAGAAATGATAATTGAAATATTTATCTTTGTTTGGTTGTTGGGTGGACTCCCTCTGAATCTTTGCAACTCCATTCTGATCTGGACTGTGAGAAGTGGTCAACTCCCTTTTAATATCTACATCCTTGCAGAAACTACTAGAGTGTGCTCCCTCTTGATATTTGCTTCCTGGATTACCTGTCCTTGAACTTATATCCATCCTCGATCACTATGCATGCTTACAAGTATCATTATTGTGATATCCTCGAGATCTCATACATAATCATACATTTATTAGTATATTCTCAATACTATCAAAACACAATAATCTTAAGCATGTATAGTCATGATCATTTCAAATAGAAATAATAAGTATTAATATTCAAGGACTCTTATGGTTAGTCATATCATAAATTAGAGTAAGAAACATAATATGCCTAGACTCGTGATTACTCAAACCTATACTTTCATGACTCTTCTAGTTAGTCATATCATCAATTAAGGTAAGAAACATAATATGCATACACCCATGATTACTCAAGCCTATGAATAATCATTATCAATCATGCCATGTATACTTTACACAAGGTAGGATTCTAACTTGATATAGGAAAAACATACCTGGATTAATATGTTAGTTGATTATTTTCTAACATACCCACATGATGTCTTCTTGTTCTCTTAAGTGACTTGTTCTAGTAACCTACATATCTCATAGGTTAACGAAGTTATGCATACCTCATAAGTAGATCTTCTATGTGATCCATGGCAATGGATGAACCTTTGTCTTCATGTCACCATGGTCATATGTTCTTGAACTAGAACATGATTTGTCTTTCTTGATGTACCTTTCATGTTAGTGGACAACATCAACCTTATACAACATCATAATGCATTAGTATAATCATAAGTGTCAAAAACCCTAATCAATGAATATATTCTATCATGCATTCATAATTTTATTAAGGTGATACAACAAGTCTAAAATTAACCAAGATTGTATTAACCATAATAATATGAAGACAAACATATCATAAACTTAAATATGAACAGAATTCGAAACATACCTAAATGAGTCATACCTATCGAGATTGCTTGTAATCTTCTTATGTAAGGCCTCAACCTCATCTCCCTCTGAAACATGAACTTCTTCACTTATGCAGGTGACCAATCCATTCTCTTCTAGGATTAACCCAATCCACTTGATTTGCAGGAACTAGATCTGGAGCTGGATTAGGGTTTGTTAGAGAAACCCTAAAATTTGAAATTTTGAATTTCAAACATCTGAAAGGATAGAAAAATGCACCTTGATGAGTTGATCAAACCGGTATATTCAGAATTTGAAAACTACAAATTTTAATAACCCTTCGACCCACATGACTTATACAGGGTTGACCCCAACAAGGTGGTCTAATAACCCATCAAGTATAAGTTACGATACTTACAATATAAATGACGACACTTTCGTATAGAGGAATAACATCTCTATAGGAATACAATATATATATATATATATGTGAAATACATTCCGAAGTTACATATACATCAACACTCAATGGCATATAACATGTGGGCTTTGGTGTCCTAATGAGCATCCCTACTTCCTGCCACCCGCTCAATGGTAAAGATCACAATCCTGAGAGGTCAGTGTCATACGTGTTTGATGGGAATTTTCTTTGCAAGCATTTGTGTGTCTGTAGAGCATAACTGTGCAATAAGACTTTCAGTATCCTGGTCACTACCCTGAGGCTTGGATAGTGATATAGGGGCCCCACGTCTCGATAACCCCATCAAAAAATAGATGTATTCCACATCCAATGTGAGGATGTGGGAACCTACCCTAAATAACTGATGATCTGGGTCCCATAACCTAATCAGATAATTAATTAGCTGAACTTGGGCCTTCATCCCTTGTACATGGAAGAATTTCAGTATTCCACACCCCTGCAAAGCATTCATGGAGTGTGCGTCATTTTCCGCTCGAGCATCTTCGATTTCCTGTTCCCTCTCCTTCCACTAGACCATCTTACTGGCCAAAATCTGCACAAACATCAATAAAATGAGTATTAGACACTTTTCATGGCTTTAGAATTGATCTTTTCGACCCCATTTTCTATTTTGGGTATCAAACTGAGCCGACGCACCCCGCATTTGTGTACAGTGTGTCGATGATGCTCTTTTACCGTGGGAGAGGTGTGTCAGACCCCTTACGATGCACTTCCCGCAAGTGGAAAGCACGTATCCCAGGGCGCGCGCAATCCCCTCCAATATGAGCCCAAAAAACCTAAAAATTCACACTAAAATCAAATTTTAATCCATTGAAAATTTTAAGCATGAGATTGAGGCCTACCTACAACTGGCAGGGGTTTGATTCGCTAACCAAGGTGTTTGTAATCATCGTCATAAAATCGAGCTCCAAAGAGGTTTTTTTCCACAATTCCAACTTGGTAAAATCAATTGGTAAATAATTTTTTACTATTCACCTTTTTACATAAAAAAATGGAATATTCCTTTATTAATATTTCGTTTATGGGTTATTTTCTATAGTTGGTGTCCTTTTTATCTTTTAAAACCTCATGACAGATTCTAACTTAGTTCCTAGAGCTTGCAGATAGAAAAAGTAGTGTTTTGACCATGATTGGTGACCATCGGAGACGTTTCGTACTTTTCATCAAGTGTTAAGAAGTCTTTGAGTGTTTTTTATACCATCATCATGCTCATTAAAATTAAGTATTAATGGTATCGAGCTTACTGTTCATTCCTTCTTGTGATTGTAAAACTATGAGAATAAGTTACCGAGTTATAGTTTATCTCTTTTTTGGGCTTGTAAAACTCCCACGAAAAATGAACCCCCTCGGAGTCCTTCTTTAAGCTCTTTTTAGACTCCCTAAATAGGAAATGATCACCATGCAAAGTTGATTTTTTCATGCTTGTAAAAGTATTTGAAAGGTCGTCTTTATGGTGATAGTTTACCCCTTTTTCGGACCAGTGATACTATTTACGAAAAAGGAGCTCTAGCTAATCATGAATAGAAGAGTTCTCTCTTATATTGTTTTATCCTTTTTCGGATGAGGAGACTAACTTTTACGAAAAATAACCATTTGGAGTCTTCTTTAGTTATTTCATACTCTCTAAACATGAAATGACGCCAATTTTACCTTCTCTGAACTTGTTAAAATCTGACATTGAAAGGCCCTTTCAGGGACAAACCCCTCTTATCTCAATTTTGTAAAACATGTGAGATTGGTCTCGTCTGAAGGATGCACTATACCGAGCATCTGGTACCCTCCTCAAGCTCATTAATAAACAAATATGTACTCATCAATCATGATGGGGATAAGGAAAGAGTTTGTATTTACTTGTAAATATGGCTGTACTTAGTCACTCTTGAACATGGCGCTCGTTTTCATATTCATTCAAACTTCTTGGATAATCTGCTTGTCTTCGAGTCCCGTCAATTCCATGAGTATTTTTACTCCTTTAAGTCATTCAAATAATGCTTCCATCATCAATTGCATTAGGTGTCGATGCCATTCTCGTCATGTCAATGCTTCCAAGTCATGCCATCCCATGTTCAAGACAGGTATGTTAATTGAGTCATTCTCTACAATCATTTTACCTTCTATCATGTCGGTCACTCCTAAGTCAGTCTCAAACATTGCTCTACAGTCTGATCTAATCCAAAAAATATTTGATATTGTTTCATGTCGATGATGGGGGAAACATCATGGCCCTCATTGTATGGTTTTAGCCTTGTCGACTTCAACGCATCATCCAAGGATTAAACTTATAAACCAATCAAGTACCTTGGACCTGCATACCTTAATGGTAGGTTACCTTGCTTGCAACAGTAAGTTCACATCAATTACTTCTAATTGAAATATTCCACTGAGTGATCGACCTCAACTCATTGATTCACGTTTAGTGGTATGTACTATGATACCTTGGGGATCATTGATAGCAATAGTGATTTCCCTTGCGCTTTTTAATGGTATCCATTAATGACTGGTAATCAAGTAGTTTCTACCATGTTCGAATTCAAAACCTTATAATCACATAGTTAGATTCGTATCATTGCGGGTTCATCTTGAAGACCCTGGGTTAACTCATATATCTTACCTAGGATGCAATGGATTTTGTTTTAGTCATGCCACACGGATCCACTATTGTATTGGTCATGGTTGTGTTATCATCTCATCATGGATCTACGCTTGTGTCTAGTAGCCATGATTGTGTTCATCCGGTCTTTACTACCATGGATCTACATTGTATTGGTCGGAAGCCATGTTATGAGTCATTTGAGACATGTATAACATAGTTATTTGTACTACAAGAATCTTTTTTCATCACTCCAACTGATGATCCTTCCCTCAGTCCCTTATATTGCAAAGAATTTCACCTTCCCTATTTTGCTAGTTTCATGCTTTGGGGGGCATTTTGTTACACCAAAATCTTGTTATGATGAGTTATGTGTCCTCTATATTCCTTATTTCCTAAATCACCTAGGATAAAAGACCAAAAAATAGTTGATGTCCATCCCTTTAACTTTTTGTTGTCACCTCGATGCACCTTTCTCACTGGCAAGGTGCGTCGGACCTGATGTGACGTACTCTGCACATTGACAGAGCACATCGATGATGCAATTTTCCCTTGCACAAGAGGCATCACCCTTCCACTAACGCAATTTTCCTTTGTTCAAAGTGCATCATTGTTAGTTAAAATGGATAAAGAGAAACTTTGAGCGACTTCTCAAACCTTGGGTGTCGTGGAGGCTTATCCCTACGCACCTGGAAAGGTGGCATTCAATCACCTTACCTAGTGAGATGATCCCTTAAGCTTATCCCCTAAATCCTCAACCTCTACTATCCCTTTTGGCCTATAAATATGAACCCCCTCTCCATTGTTAAAGGAGGAAGGATAGAGTAACTACATGTTGGTGAAATTCTGCTAGGAGATCCTTTTCATCCATAAGAGGAAAATCTGTGATCTTGAGGCTAGGACTGCTGGAAAGGAGTTACGACGTCAAAGCATTGGTTGTAACACCTCTCTCTTTGTATTTTCTATAATTACATTTAATACAAGTTCTTTCCATAAAATTATTGTCTTTATAATGTTTAGGATTAGCTTCTTTGACTTCTAATCTAGTTTTATTCATAATCATGTGCTTTCACTACTTGTTTGTTTCCACTTGTTCCATCTTGTTTTGCAACTGAAGATCTGAAGACCAAGGAGCTGCATCAAAGGAGGATAAAGGAGTTGCATTCATAAAGTGATTTGTTTCCTAACATACTTTGCAATTCAATCAATCTAGGGAATATATTTGTGTTGTGTATTTGTTTTGTTCTAGATCTGAACCATTCAGACTAGGGAGATATGTTTGTGTTTGCACTTACGGATTGTCCGTAGATATATTACAAGTGAATTATATTGAACAAACATTGTGAAGTTTCAGGGAAGACTATTGGAATGTGTAGTCATTGATAAGTTATCAGTCAAAGTCCAGACCTTATGACGTACCTACTACATAAGCCTTGTGAAGACCCTTGTGTATAAATTGTGAAGATTTCATGAAGCTGGAACTGTGAATATTACATGTTACATACTTTGTGAAGATTTGAGTTACAGAACTTATGAAGTATTTGATGAAGACTTTGTGAAAAATTTAGTGCATACCTTGTGAATATTTGAGAATGGATTTATTGCAGACTTTGAGAGAATACTTAACAGTGCATAACTCGTGAAAATTTGAGAACAAACCTCATGAAGTATTTGTTTTAGACTTTTTAAAGAACCAAGAGTAGACCTATTGAAGATATCAAAATAGACCTTGTGAATTTTTTATGGTGCGTACCTTGTAATAACTTTGGAACATATAAATTATTTTTTTACCTCTATTCAGTAAGGAATAAATGTTTGAGAAGAAACCAAAAAAATGCAAGAAAGACATGAAGCATAATATAGAAGTGCAATAGTGCATAAGAAATCCATGTTGCTTATAGGTGATCTTGCTTATGCAACAGGAGCTAAATACATGTTAGATTTATATAAGTATTCCTTTCCAACAAACATAAGCAAATACCTATAATGTATTGAGGAAGAGTTTGACAAGTCAATGACATTTGAATAATACCTTGGAACTCTTTGAAGCAGTAGATTTGTAATTTCAGTCATTGGCATACCCATCTCAATTTTATAGTATGTCATTACCTACAAACACCACAACAAGATTTCAGTTATTATAATTCCAAGCAATAAATATGTTAGAAAGAAAAAATGCTACTCGGATATGAAATCAAATATGAAGTCAAGCCTACCCACTTGTTTATATCAAATGTTTCCTGTGGAAAATTCTGCAGACCAAATAATTGTTATGTAGGGTCTTGTGTAAAATCTTGCAAACAAAATAATAACAACATGTCATCTATATATCCAAAATATATAAATAAAAAACGTTATGCGAATGATATGGATTTATTGTTACCAATTAAGTGTGCTGTCGAACAAAAAACAACTAGAATTCCATATAACAGTCGTATCGCTTCCCAATTCTTATTGAAGAATTGATTTGCAGCAACTCATGCCACAATTACCAACAACATACAAAAAAATAGTAGCATTAAAGAGGTTAAAAACTTAAAACATCCACTCTACATGATCTCCAATAACTAACATCATTATTTTTTCATTACTATAAAGGAGATGTACTTGAAGATTTTCCTAGACTTGTTGATTTCACTGCTAAGTTGAATCTAAATGATAAACACAGGGGAAAAATAAGCAATATACAACACTTCATGTGCAATAGAATGAGTAGAGAACTTAAAACATCCACTCTACATTATATTTGTTAATGTTAATTCTACTCGAGAATTAACGACGAGATTCTACCTCAAATTACAATTGCAATATCATGATTTCCACTTGTGGTTCTACATTTTCCAGATTCAAATTTACATAGTTTGTCTCAAAATTGTGTTATGGCTATTGTCACTCTAGAAATTTAGATATCTCTCAAGATTTTGGTATTGTTTAGTGCTTGGAATACAAAATGTAGTAGCATTGACATTAGAAAATACAACACTACATGATCTGCAATAACTAACATCATTATTTGTTTATTGCTATAAAAGAGATGTACTTGAAAATTTACTTGGACTTATTGATTTAACTGTTAAGTTGAATCTAAATGATAAACAAAGAGGAACAATAATAAATACACAAAAATTTATAGGAAATAGAATGAGTAGAGAACTTAAAACATCCACTCCACAGGATCTCCAATAACTAACATCATTATTTGTTCAAGAGATGTACTTAAAGATTTTCCTTGACTTGTTGATTTCACTGTTAAGTTGAATTTAAATGATAAACACAGAGGAAAAGTAAGAAAGATACACCAATTTATAGGAAATAGAATGAGTAGAGAACTTAAAACATCCACTCTACAACATCTACATTAACTAATATCATTATTTGTTCATTACTATAAAGGAGATGTATTTGAAGAGTTTCCAAGCCTTGTTGATTTCATTGATAAGCTGAATGTAAAATATAAACAAAGAGGGAAAATAAGCAAGATACAACACTTTATAGGGTAGAATGAATAGATAACTTAAAACATCCCTCCAATACCTAACATCATTCATTTGTTCATAGATATAAAGGAGATGTACTTAAATATATGCATGGACTTGTTGATTTCACTGTTAAGTTGAATCTAAATGATAAACATAGAGTAACATTAAGAAAGAAACAACACTTTATAGGAAATAGAATGAGCATTGAATCAGAGATATAATGTCTGCAGCAATTCAATTTGACCAATGAGAGTCAAGGAAGTGAGAGCAAAGCCAATTCATAATCGACATAGATAATTTCAAGGTTAAATTTATGTTGCTGGAGGCTATAAGGTTTCTTGAGGATATAACTGACATATCTAAGTTTAGTGAGGACTTACATTGCTGTAATATTGCACAAACCACTGTAATAACCTAAAAAGTAGGCAAAATTCTATCTTCAAATAATGTTGAAATGTGGGCAATACAACTTCCCCAAAGAACCAAGAATTGTATGATTATGAATGTATTTAGTTATTGTCTATCAAACCACTTCATATACTTGTGATGTTCCATGAAGGTCATGTTTTGAAAACCTAGGGTTTGAGGAAATAAACTCTAGGATGGACATGTAGACTTAGAGGATAGTGCTTGTCTTGTATGCCATGTGCTTGTTTGATGCTAGATATCTAGGGTTTGTAAACCCTAAGGAATACAAGAGCACTAACATGAAGACCTTGAGCATGGTGAGATGCTTTGTTTGGAGGACTTGGAGTTTATGTCATGTCATGATTGATGGAGTTTGGAGAGATGTCTTTCTTGGGAACATGATGTGATGGTGTACTTGGATGTTCATTTGTGTGATACAAATGATAAGGCAGCCAACTTTGGTTAGAATTGATTTCTAGCTAGGGGGAGTTGGTGGATAGGGTATTTTTATGGTTTCCCTAGCTAGGGTTTGGAGAGGTTGAATTGTGCCAACTTTGTGAGAAAGATATGGTATGTAATTCATATTTTTAATATATATGAAGTTTTCCATGTGTCCAAACTATGCATTCTCACAAATTCAAATTTCAACTTATGTTATCTTCTGGATTGGGTAGATTCTAGTATTGGTTGTGGAAACCAGTTTGACATAACATAGAGCTGAAATGGTAAAGTGATTTATCACGTCTAGAAGATAAGGGAGAAGATTTACTTCTATTATAATATTTTGTTCTAAGACATGTCAGATATGTTGTATGCTTGGAAAGTGTTCCCTAAGGGTTGTATCTTTGTGGTACTAAAGTACACTTGAATGATATGTATTTATTGAGCTAATTTATGAAATTGGGTCAAAGTTAAGTGAAATGTTGTTGTTGTAAATTCATATTTCAGATTTGGACCTAAGGCTGAAAGTTCACAGGAAATAGATCCAGGAAACCTCAAGGTTTAGGTGAAATTTCTGAACTTGCATTAAAATTTAAAAGTTATATTAACGAAATTTTTACATGGTATCGGAGCTTATTGGGCTGAAATTTCCTTCTTGTTATTTTGAAGGCCAAATATTTCAGTTGGTGAACCTAGGATTGGTTGTTTAATGGTTAAATCCTAGTGTGATTGAGATGAGCACTTGCATGTGTGAAGGATTTTATGGGTTGAAACCTAGTTCCTCTTGTGATCATAAGAGTGTGATCTCACCTATGATAGGTACTGAAGCTACTTCATTGATGTCAGGTATAAATACCTAATTGATCTCCTCTTCATTTCAAGAATAATTTAATATTCTCTATTGAACAGGGCCAACCACATGAAGGTGGAAGATCTTATGTCCCCTCCCCCCCTCACATCACTCTCAATTCCCCATACACAATGCATGTACTTGAAAAACAAATTATGTGCAAACATGTGGATTTCTTCATAAAGAAACATTTTCCATTCATTCATTAAAATATAACATTAATTAATTCACTCATTCATTCATTAGGAAAAAAATAATGCATGACATTATATTATCAAAAATAAGTTTTCATAGAGTTTTTTCAGACACTTCTTTCCAGGTTTTTTTCTTTTGAAAAAATCAGTAAGCAACTCATCTTTTGCAACTTGTTGTTCAGTTGTTGTGGCATCTACAACTTGTTGTACTGTTTGTCTAGTAGCATTCTCACGACGTGGATGCTGCTGCAAGGGGTCGATATTTGCTGCAATGATGTAAAAATGTTACATTGATATCTTTTTTTATTATAATGAGAATTATTTCATTTAAAAAAACATTACAGAGGTGTTATTTACCTAATGTGGCCACATCATGTACTTTATATTCCTATCTAGGCTCATCTTGTATAGTATGACCCTCTACATGCTCTGCAATTGAAACATCAAAAAGTACAATTATCATTCACCATTTACAAAGTAATATTTTAAATTGTAGCATATGAATACATTCATTACCAGGATTCGAAGCATGACCTTCGATGGGTTGTTTTCCATCCTTGGAATTAAGTGGATCGTTGCTTTATTTCTCAAAAAAGAATAAATATTTTATGGCCAATATTTATAATGAATAGATTGCACAAGTAATCCATCTTAAATAAACTTCATTGATCTTATATATCTGCACGCAAGATGGATCACTAGAAGACTGTGTTTTCCTGGACAATATTTTTTCAGTGTTCAAGAACAACTCCAAAGACGTGCTGGGAGCCAAGCTTCAAGTATTCCTCCGTGGAAACTTCCTTGAATCGATCGGCTTGCAAATTTTCATAACGTCATGAATTTACCTTTTACGGTGCAATAAAACAAAAATCATTTGAAATTTATTATTTGGATGCAATATTGGTTTTATTGATACTTATAATTTGTGCCGCCAAATTCGAATAACCACCAGGACCAAGCTTGTGTTGTCCATTTTTTTCTTGTCTTTCCTTTGATGTATCTGACGGCCTATTAAATGGTTGAAATACATTATATGTTGTAAGTTTGATATAAAAATTAATAATAATAAGTTTTATAATTACATTGTGGAAAGTATTGCATACTCTCATGTGCCTAGTGGTAGCTTTCCTTCTTTTGATCTCAAATCCCACTCTCCATCTTCCACCAGGGCCTTCCACTCTCTTCCTAGAATCATTGGAGTGTGCTCATACATAGGGTTCCTTTCTAAATGAACCGTATATTGGTCCCTCACAACCATCATATGTTGGCCAGCTTTCTTTAGGACCTCCACTCGATTGAAGGTCTCGCTACCGAACAAGCCAATCAAGCAATTAGTGAGCTAATATTTTAAATGTTTAATTTGTGTATCCCACCTTGTGTGGATGGTGGGCCCAAATATATCCAATGAAAAATCATTTATATGTTTATAAAAAAAATCATTTCTTGCAAGACGGACATGTCATCATTAGTTGAAAAAGATTGTCTTATGAGTATATTACAATCAGATTATAAACAATAACTTAAACATTGTATAAATACCTAGGATATTCTCTATCTTTATGGGAATGAGATCTTTGTCCACCAAAAATGTGGTCTGTAGTGTACCCGTGCTAATGGTCTGTAGTGTACCCGTGCTAGTGACACGAGAAGATATAGGAAACGTTGCTTGACCAATATCAATACTAGGCTCTACATCAACCCATTCTTATGTATGATCTGGTGTGCGTCGGCCACTAGAGGGTACACTCACATCTAGCCTTGGGGGTTTCATGGAATGTGTTGTTGACTATTCAATCGATAGCAGTGGCACATGAGATGCAAGTGGTTTCATATACTCATGTGACGACTCTTCATGAGCATCACTAGTACCAACACCCCCTTGACCACTAGTATGTGGAAGCAAAAAGTCTTGTAAATACAAACCATATTTTAGTTCATGATCACATATAATTACAAATTATAAAATCCTAAATTAATTTATCTTGTAATTCAAGATCCTACAACTTACTTTCAATGCATGAGATCTCTTTAGCAAAACATCAACCTTTGCTCTAATCTCATTTGTCTGCGGCTGAATGAATATCAGACGAAGGATATCCTCGTGAATATTTTTTAATGTCTTCTCTATCATCTTAATTGGGTCTAGCGAATATGTAATGTCATCATCACGCATGATTTCATGCACATCAATATCTATCGATTGCTCTGATGCTAGATCAAATGTCGAATCAGTAGCCTGCAACAAAATATATAAAGCATTACTAAAATGAAAGAAATAGACTGAGGAAAAGAACATAATAAAAAAACATATTTCTCATGTTCAATTTGTACAAATTACAATAAGGTATACTTGTTGCCTCGAGGATGGTGTCATCTGATCCACAGCTAGGGACTTTCCCCGATCATCACCCTACAACAAAAAAGTAGAAAACATTATCATAATGAAACCAATATACAAAAGAAAAAGACATAAGAAAACAAACATATTTCTCATATTTTATTTGTACAATTACAATGAGGTATACCTGCTACCTCAAGGATTGTGTACTCATCTGATCAACAGCCGAGGAATTTCCCTGATCACTTTCCTACACAACAAAAATTTATAAAACATTATCAAAATGAAACTAGTATACTCACAAAAAAAACATAATAAAAAAATATTGCTCGTATAATTTTATTTGTACAATTACAATGAGGTATACCTGCTGCCTCGAGGATGGTGTACTCCTCTGATCAACTATCGGGGAGATGCCCTGATCACTAGCCTGTGAAAAAAAGATAGAATTCATTATCGAAATGAAACCAACATACTCATGAAAAAAGAAAAAAAAAATATTGCGCATATTATAGTAGTACAATTACAATGAGGTATACTTGCTGCTTCGAGGCTGGTCTTGTCTGATCTACTACTAAGGAGTTTCCCTGATCAGCACCCTGCAACAAAAATATAGAAATCATTATCTAAATAAAACCAATATACTCACGAATAAAACATAATAAGAAAACATATTGATCATATTTAAATTGTACAATTACAATGACGTATACATGCTGCCTCGAGGTTTCTATCGTCTGATCAATAGCTGGGTAGTTGCCTTGATCAACACCCTGCGAACAAAATATAGAAAACATTATCTAAACGAAACCAATATACTCAGGAAAAAGAATAACAAAAAAACATTTTGTTCATATTATATTTGTACAATTACAATTATGTATACATGTTGCCTCAAGAATGGTGTACTCCTCTAATCAGCTACCGGGCACTTGCCCTGACCCCTACCCCGCGAAATAAATATAGAAAATTGTAACAAATAAAATATTAAAATAATAATGAATAATATATGTAATAATATAAATAATAAAATAATGTTAATTATATTTAACTAAGGGACATAATCTTTGGTGAGTAGTCACCATATAATCCATATATATGGGGCTACATCCTCGTTGTAAATCATCATTATTTATATTATCAATTTATATTTGATTATTTGACCATTTATGGATCATTTGTTTATTTACATTTGTTATTTCTATAAGAAACAATTTTATCGTTTTATTGGTATTAGAGCTAGAGCTAGCTATGTTGGCTTGTAGCCACCATTTTTGGGTTTTGCTAGAATCTAGGACCTTGTCCAAAAATTATCCAATAAGAAAAAAAAAGAGAGGGATAAATAAATAAAAAGAAGAAATAAGAAAGAAAGTTAAAAAGGAAAAAAGGGAAAGTAAAAACAAAGAAGTAAAGAGAAAAGAAAATATAGAAACCACACGTGTACATGGTTTATTTTCCAACAAGAAACAACACGTGGTTTATTGGAAGCATATGTGAAAGCTAATAATAAATTTAGAATATAAAATCTAGAAGTGAATAACAAGTCTTAAGGCTACTAAGGAGAAAGTGAAATTTGAACTTGTGTGGGGAAGGTAACAATCAATCCTCCCAACCAACCAATCGACATTCAATCTACAAAAATTCTTAAGGGGAAAAGAAGGTAAAAAGAGCATCAAAATAAGTTTTTTACAAGAAGTGTAAAATTAGTCACAGCAGATCTAATGAACAAGTAAATCAATCACAACAGATGAATATAGAAAATATGGTGTAAAACTGTGCAAAACATGCAGCAATGCTCAATATCCCAGTAAGGGTGAATGATTACAATAGAATACAGTACCCATGACTGAGCAATTCAAATTAACTAAGTAGGCCATTCGAATTATTGAATGGTGTAGCTTGGATCCAACTAGGAGTCCTCATCATCAATTGGTGGTGGTCATCAATGCACAAGAACCAATCATCCAGGTGTCAATCTGAGTCTAACTGAGTGTAACATGTGTAACTGAAGTGTGTAGCACTGACATAGGGAAGTGGGATCAGTGGAGGGTGCATGGGAGGCTAACTGAAGTCAGAACAAGTCATCTAGTCAATCTAGAGGTCCAACAGAAGTGAAACAGTCAGTCAGGAGTGAAACTAGCCTCAAATCAGGGAGAATCAAAGCTAACTGAGTGTAACTGAAGTGGAACTACAGTGGTAGGTGAAGAAGTGCGCCCTTCTCTGGAAGTAGGTGAGAAGTGGGAGCCTTCCTGACTAGGAGGGATAATGAACTGATGTAAGAAGCTCCCAGGTGCTAGAATAAGGTGGCTAAGGTGCTGGAGGCATCAACCGGGTGACTGGGATGCATGCAAAGTGCATGCAAACCCTAGAATTTGCATTCAAAACCTAATTGCATGCAAGATCCTGAAAAAGATGATGTGGATATCCGAACACCCCCCCTCAAGCTAGACTATGATGTGCAAACAATAATGTGGGGCCCTGGTAACTAAGACCAAAGGTCACCCCAATAAAATAATAATCCAAACTAATAACAGTCAAATAACCAAGGAAATGGGGAAAACCTCATGGGAAAAATATCCCCCCTCAAAAATAGACTGTAGCATACCAAAAGATTTAACTACTCCAAAATCAAGTAGATGTGTCTAGAGGTATCTTACTCTTGGGAGTAAATGGATCATGCTCCAAAAACATGTGCTTGAATTCTCCATCAGTGGATGCAAGCGAATGTGGAGACTTTATGAACTTGCTCTTCATACCGAAAATGGTGAGAACAAATCTGAAAATATAAGGATGATCCTGGAACCTATGATTCGAACCAAGTGAGGTAGGATAAGCTCCAATAAGATCAAATAGCTCTTGAAACTTGAACTTCTTATCAATAGAAGTTAAATCAGCTCCAAAAATAGATGAATGGTTTCTTGAGATCTCCTTTGAACCAACAAGGGTGAGATCAAAACCAAAATCAGCAAAAAGTGCATGAGAATTGAACTCAAGCGAATGGTAGTGCTCTTCATCTTCATTAAGAATCTGAGAAACTTTGCAAATGATAGAACATAAGTCTATAGGAGGCATGCAATCAAGTAGGGCGAATGCTTCACCTCCAAAATCAGATTTTACCTCCAAAACTTCAAGTAGATCATTATTCTTCATGCCGACAAACTCATGTGAAAGAGAGGATTCCAGAACCTCTTCGGAATCTAGAGTATGAGCTTGTTTATCTTGCTCAGAATTTGAAATAGAAGACATTGAGAGAGTGAGTTTTGAATCTATAGTTTCTTCTTCATCTTGAACAATTGTTGAGGCCAAGACATGATCGGAAAGAACACATAAGGATATCTCACTGGGCTTGTTCTCCAAAAGGCTAGCATGATCCTCTTCTTCCTGCTTTCCAAATTCTCTTTCAAGTTGGACCCATAGATCACTTGGATTTTCAGCAGTCTTACTGAGATAGCGCATACAAGGAGACATAGCAAGACATATTGCTCCAAAATCTCTATCACAATCATTGAGCCAATCATTCTCCTCTTCATCGGAATCAAAAAATCGTGTATTACCAATGCACATATCAAAAAGACATTGTCTCTTCAAGAATGCAATCATCTTTGGTTTCCATTCATCATAGTTGAATGGAGTAAGAATATTTTGTGAAGAAGAAGTCTCCATCTTTGCATTAGCAAATGCACATGGAGAAGTAAGAAACCTGCAAATCACACACAAACAAACACTATGTTTTCAGCCTTGCATGCACATGAGCGAATGCACATGAGATTTTGCATGCCGTTGCTGAAATATATTGGTGAGCAAAGATTGCTCTCTCTTCATGTAGAACACCTGTACAAAAGAAATATTGTCCCTGCCATGGCTTTGATACCATGTAAAATTAGTCACAGCATATCTAATGAACAAGTAAATCAATCACAACAGATGAATATAGAAAATATGGTGTAAAACTGTGCAAAACATGCAGCAGTGCTCAATATCCCAGTAAGGGTGAATGATTACAATAGAATACAGTACCCATGACTGAGCAATTCGAATTGACTAAGTAGACCATTCGAATTATTGAATGGTGTAGCTTGGCTCCAACTAGGAGTCCTCATCATCAATCGGTGGTGGTCATCAATGCACAAGAACCAGTCATCTAGGTGTCAATATGAGTCTAACTAAGTGTAACATGTGTAACTGAAGTGTGTAGCACTGATATAGGGAAGTGGGCTCAGTGGAGGGTGCATGGGAGGCTAACTGAAGTCAGAACAAGTCATCTAGTCAATCTGGAGGTCCAACAGAAGTGAAACAGTCAGTCGGGAGTGAAACTAGCCTCAAAACAGGGAGAATCAGAGCTAACTCAGTGTAACTGAAGTGGAACTACAGTGGTAGGTGAAGAAGTGTGCCCTTATCTGGAAATAGGTGAGAAGTGGGCGCCTTCCTGGCTAGGAGGGCTAATGAACTGATGTAAGAAGATCCCGGGTGCTAGAATAAGGTGGCTAAGGTGCTGGAGGCATCAACCTGGTGACTGGGATGCATGCAAAGTGCATGCAAACCCTAGAATTTGCATGCAAACCCTAATTGCATGCAAGATCCTGAAAAAGATGATGTGGATATCCGAACAAGAAGAACCATATTGAAATATATATATACATATACATATATATATATATATATATATATATATATTATTAAATTTTTAATAATATAATATATTTTGGGGAAAATTTAATTCTTGAAGAGTATAATAAACTATACAAGATAAAAGATGTCTTTCTTTGATATATCTTTGGATAAGAAACATACTAAAATGGAGTCTCATGACAAAAAACAAAGAATATTCCCGCAAAATTTTAAAAATTATGCAGATCCCATATTAAAAACTTGTGGGCTTGTTCAAGGAAAATATGTTGGCGTAGCTATTTGCTCGACTACCAAGAAGAATTGCATAAGTGCTGACCTAGAAAATCAATTAACACTTTTAGAATTAGATATAATTGACAATAACACTATTATTTCCGGATGATAAATATGAGCTTAAGAACCTACAACTATTTGTTGATGATTACAAGGTCCTAACTCAATTCAATGTCGTTTCAGTGGTATCGGTGGATCAAGACAAGGTTGATAAAATTTCAGGGTCACCTTGGTTAGATACATTGGGTACCTTCATGTTCAACACAAGGAAAATTTTCTTAACATTTCCTTACAAAAAGAAGAAAGTCACATTCCAAGATGTTACACTGAAATCAAGTTCAGGAGTTGTGTCGTCTGAAGAATTCAAGGACATATCGAAGGTGCTTTCACAAGAAGATTGGAAATCCATACAAAAGATGCAGGAAGCATTCGATAAGGTCGCAATGGAAAAATAAGAAGAGATCTCTCGTCTAAGAGATCATAATCAGAAACAGTTTCTTCAAATCAATAAGGAGAAGGATAAAGCACAAGAAAATAAAAAGCTAGAAGAGGAGATTCGAGATCTTCAGAAGAAAATAGTAAAAAATATCGAAGAGAATGATTACCTTAGGAAGCATAAACAAGATCTAATGGATCAGATTCAGAAGCTTAAAGATAATGAGAAATCACAAGAAGGAATGATGAGGAATCTTAAAATGATAAATATTTTTTGGAAAACAAGTTGGAGCAAATTCAGAAGAGGACATCCAAGCCCTCAAACTCAAAAATCCAAATTGAAGAAAAAGAAGCAAATATAAATCCAGTCATCGTCACAGTTCAAAAATAAGTCAATCTAGTAAAAAAACAAACAACAAGAACTCCTTATTGACACCCAAATTATAAAATTCATTTTGACTAGCGACGAGGTCAAAATGAGCACAAACAAAGGAGTTATGATTTCATAAAAGAAAGAACACAAGATCAACAAACTAAGCAGAAAATGAGAAGTTTCATCCAATAAAATGATCAAAAAATAACTCCAATGAAGATAGATCTTGGATGGGAAACTTCACAAACAATGCGACATTTTTTAATGGCAATTTGTAACTCATAACGTCTCATTTCGTCAAGTGTCCCAGTTACTAACACACACAAAAACGATAGATGACATTACAAGAAAAAAATTAGATGTAATCCTTCTCTTCAATAATCTTTGAGGACAATGCTTCCCTTAATGGGAAGGCAATGTAACAAATAAAATATAAAAATAATAATGAATAATGAATAATACATGTAATAATATAAATAATAAAATAAAACATAATGTTAATTATATTTAACTAAGGGACATAACCTTTGGTGAGTAGTCACCATATAAGCCCTATATATGCAGCTACATCCTCATTGTAAATCATCATTATTTATCTTATCAATTTATATTCGATTATTTGACCATTTATGGATTCTTTGTATTATTTACATTGGTTATTTGGATAAGAAACAATTTTATCGTTTCAAAAATTTTACCGAAATTATAACAATAAACTCACGAAAAATACATAAGATATTAGATTCATTAATTAAAGGTTGGGTAAAATGTTAGATGTACCACTCCCATACTAACCACATTTTTGTATATTTAATTCAAATTGTAATTAATCAGCAACTCTTCCCCTGTAGTTGTTTATTTAATGGCACATACAAAAACACGGTTTCCTTCACGCCCCTCAAATATGCAATTGGCTTTCTTAATTGTAGACCTTGGATGTGTACTGTTTATAAACCCTGCAATATTCCCTGTAGATTTTGGCCTTCCATCAATGTACATTGTCGCTCCTTTATTTTGATCATTTTCTTTCAGCTATAAATAATTTGCAGACAATCTATATCTGCCCATACTTAGTGTATATTGGATAAGTTGCATCCAATCTTTGTAATTGTAACAAGGTCCAACATAATACATCAATTCAGTACATCTTTAGTAACCGACATTTATGCCATCCATGCAAAACAACCCCAAACCATGTAATGACAATGGTGCAATCCAATATATCCTCTTGTTCACACAAAAATCTATGTTTAGTTGAGGAATATCCTTGGGTACCGGACCATTGTTTCACTACATGTTTGTACCTCAAGGACACCTCAATGTCGCCTATGGTCTCATCATCATAATAACATGACCCCCCTTCAGCGAGAAAAATTTCCATGCATTTATGGAAATTTCTTTTGATATTTTGACATCTAGTTGATCTACATCTTGTAGACCTACTAGATGATTCACTTTTCTCTAGTCTTCCTAAACTCCCCTCACTCGAGGAAGACAAGTCTGAAAAATACCTGTTTGGTTCTACCTGCACCATGGGAAAAACAATTCTCCAATAAATAAAGCAATTAAACCACTTAAGCACATTGACATATGTAACTTGGCTTCCCAAACATTTCCATGCAAAACATCCAATTGTAAAAGAGTATCTATCATGTACCCCATTTTTTCAACACCATGAAAATCAGTTATAAGAATCAAAATCAAGCTACTATATGGACGATTAATATATCAACTTCATAAAATTAAATACTATTAAAGTGGATGTTATAATTACATACCGCAAAAATGGGTTAACCCTGGGGCATTATGTACTGTCCATAGAATCATTGCATGGAATTGAAATCACCTTTGTCGTATTGGTCTACAGACATCATACATAGTGATTCCATTCCATAGGTTTAGTAGCTCGTCAATAAGAGGATCTATATATACATTCATATATTTAAATTGATACTTACCTAATTGATTTAAACATATAAAATACATAATTATTACAACCATTTTAGATATATAAATAATATACATGAGTAAATGAAAAAAAAATGACATTATGCAACAAAATACTACAAATGAGATGCTACTAAGTTAAAAAAAAAAATGTTGTAGATACATACGTGGAACAAGCATTGCCAACATTATGTGCTCCCTCTTTATTGACAACCATGGAGGAATGTTATTTTTGATAACAAAAATAGGCCACACCGAGTAAATAGATTTCATATTTGGAAATGGATTGACACCATATGCTGCCAAAGAAAGCCTAACATTACGAGGTTATTCTTTAAAGTGTGGAAATTTTTCCTCCATATCTCTAAATGCGGAACCATCTGCAAGCATTCAAACAATGTCATCTTGACTTTTGTTCCATGCATGGTAAACCATAAATTGTGTTATGTTGTTTCACCTGAATAGTCGTTGCAAAAGTGGAATAATGGGAATATAATGAAGAGCCTTGCGATGCACGTTTTTTGTTACTTGATCTATTCGATATCTACTGATATGAAATTATGGACATTCCGTTTCAAATTCATGTTGTTTATAATATATAATATAGTCATCGGGGCATGCATCAATTGCTTCATACTGCATTCCAATTTCTTTCATGATGGCAGATAAATATCGATATTTGTGAGGTAAAATATTTGTCGGTGGTAACAAAAATTTAGCTATCAAGCCACAACAAATTAAAATAAAAAACCTAGTTAATATAATATATAAATAATATTAATGAAACATATTTCATTCGTTTTAATTTTACTTATGCATTAACAATAAAATTATTAGAGAAACAAGGATAACATTTATCACGATCATATATATGTGATGGAATATATTACATACCTTAACATCTATGTGATTGATGTGTTTGAAAGACCATTCATAACCTTCAAGCTCATTATCAACAATATAGCAGAGAGACGATTTGTGTTGGAGCCTTCATAAAGGGGTTTGTATGCCTTCTCAAGAAGATGTAAATCATGAACACCATCAAAGTCATCATTTTCATGATCATCATCATAATCATCCATTCTAACATTAAATGTATCATGGATCAATGTATTTGTACCATCATCTTCAACTATGTTATGAGTATGATCATCTTCTTCAATATGATCATTAACTTGTTCTTCAATATTCATAGCTCCATGTTCCTCTAGTGCTTGTCGTAGGAAGATATGTCGTAGGAAGTATTTAATTTATAATTGCAAACCATCAAGAGATATTAGTAAATATAAGAAATATTAAAATGATACGTACATATACAAAATTGATCAATATAAAGACATATATAAGGAACAACTTACCAATGGATGATAGTCACGTCCCCCTTCAACATTTCCATGTTCTCTACAACTTCTTTTAGTTTTTTTTTATATTTATTCTTCTCCTTTTAAATCCTATCCGTTGACTACATGCACAATAACATTTCCCATCACCCTTTCTTTTCACTCCATCCCACAATCTAGCAAACAATTCTTGATTTTGTTCTTCTAGATCATGAATATTGTTATGTGGCATTTTCTTTTACCAAGCTTGACTGATGATTATCGATCTTAAAAAATCAAGCTCCACACTTCACTATTTGTAATCATAGTAACAAATGAAATCATTGTGGCTTTATGTATGGAAAACAGTCCGTGCAAAGATTATAATTTTCGCAAATCGTCTCTTGTATAGCAAACAAGTCGGAATATTCCTATAATTTATAGTTTCTAAAAAAAG
Organism: Larix kaempferi; assembly: GCA_027924585.1. Taxonomy (NCBI): domain Eukaryota; kingdom Viridiplantae; phylum Streptophyta; class Pinopsida; order Pinales; family Pinaceae; genus Larix; species Larix kaempferi. The sequence continues at coordinate 10,673,885 of BSBM01000742.1, forward strand.
GATCGTTAGATATCCGACGGCATTAATCTAGTGACCGTTATAACCTAGACACATTGGATATCCGACAAAACTAATCTATTGACTTTTGTAACCCATAAATGTCGAACATTCGACTTAGACACGGAGACATCGAATATTTGACTTCACAAGTCGAATATCCGACAACCCTAGACAGTCATTGGATATTCGACGACCTCCGGGGTCAATAAAAAAATTAAGGAAAATGTGCAGCTATAAAGGTGAAATCCGACGACAAGGTCAATTTCGTCGAATTTCGTGGGATGTTGTGTTCAAATTTGGTTGTGTTAGGAACTTGTTGTCTCGATCTAAAATAATGGTCCTGGGAGAAAAAAATGAACCCAAACATGCTCGAAGAAGAGCTTAACAGTGGACTTTATTGTGATGCTCTTCTTATAAGGAGTTAAAATTTCCATCTTAGAGAACCGGTCAACAACAACAAATACATAGTCATTGCCATGCCTAGTTGAAGGAAATCCAGACATGTAGTCCATGGAGACATACTCCCAAGGCATGTCTGGGGTAGGAAATGGGGTGTACAATATTTGCTTCTTCATAGTAGGTTTGGAAAAGGCATAGGCGTTACACGATCAAATGTACCTACCAACTTATTTTCAGATGTTCGTCTAGTAGAAGTACTTCTGCAATACTAAAACTATATTCTCTACACCGAAGTGACCTGCCACTCAACTATAATGTGCCTCCCAAATTTTCTTCTTGTGCTCTCTTAAAGGAAAACGGAGGTGTCCAATATGGCATAAAATTTCACCCTAGAGATGAAAGTTTGAAACCAATCTCCCTAATTGTAATGTAGGATAGGCAATATCAAATTCAACGTCGTTGTCATACAATTTGGACCACCTATATGTCTCATGTCTACAAGAGTTGAGCACGGTAGTTAGCATAGAAATTGGAGGTCGGTAGAGGTAGTTTGCAATGTGATTGGTGCTTCCCTTCTTATAATTGATATTCAAGTGGAACTATTGCAGGTATCTGGACCACTTCTAATGTTTTCCGTTATGTAACTTTCCCTATGTCTACATTAATAGAAGGGGCTTGTGATACGTTTGGATGATGGTATCCTTCCCTAGGATGTAATGTTTCCATTGATAACAAGCTTGCACAATGGAGTACATATCATTTTCATAAGTGGGATACCTAGGAACTGAAATAGAGAGTGTCTCACTATGATAGGCCACCATATGTCCATGCTAAGTTAGAACTACACCTATAGCATAGTCAAAGGCATATGTCTCAATATCAAAGGGTTGTTGCAGGTCTAGCAGAGTAAGGAGTGTTGTTGAGCAAAGGATTTATTTCATATCCACAATATTTTTTTGTTGTGATGCACCCAAAGAAAAATCGGCTTTGGCTCCACCCTTGGTCACTTGGGTTAAGGGCCAAGTGATATGAGAGAACCCCAACATAAACCTCTAGTAAAACTTGGTGAATCCAAAGAAGCTACAGAACTCTGTTAGTTGGGGCAGTACAATCATGAATGAATTGGAACTTTGATAGGTCCACATGCACCCCATGTTCATCGATAATGTATCAAATATATTATAGTCTTTCCATGTCGAACAATAATTTCTCCAAATTAGTGTATAACTTGTGTTGTCATGGGCTGCTTAGGACCTATTGAAAGTGTTGCAAATGTTCCACCCAATTTTTGTTGAAGATGACGATGTCATCCAGATACATGACCACAAAGGATTTTTTGAATGGCTGCAAGATATCATCCATCATCCTCATGAATGTTGTTGGATCATTATTCAAGTCAAAAGGCTGCATGACCAACCACTCAAAAAGGAATTCTTTAAAATTGAAGGTTGTATTCCATACATCACTTTGATCGATCAGGACTTGGTGGTATCCGGACTTCATATCAATCTTGTTGAAGAACTTGGAACCCCTCAGTTGATCAAGAATATCATCAATCCAAGGCATTAGGTATCGATTCTTGACAGTGATCTTTTTCAGGGATCTGTAATCAATGGAAAGTTTTCATGTCCCATCCTTTTTATACACCAACACAAATGGGCTCCCACAAGGTGATGAGCTCGATCGAATGTGGCATTTATGGATGAGCTATCAAATTTGACTCTTTATTTCCTCATTCTCCAAAAATGATCATCTATATACTAGGCCATTAGGTAAAGTAGCACCAAGCGTCAAACCAATTGAATTTTTAACCTAAAAGTGTATGGATTCCCCTTTAGGAGAGGAAAATATATCTTTGTATTCTTCTACAATATTTTACACATGCTTCTCCTATTTAGAGAGACCTTGTGCTAAGGTTGTGGTAGTTGTAGTAATATTCCATCCACCTTTTGGAAGAACCATGAAGAAGACAAATTTCCCAATATTAAGAGATTTTTTTTGACACTACTTTGTCGAGATCAAGGAAACTGCAATAGTAGCAACTATCTTGGGTACCCTGTAGAGTTGGCCTCCCAAAGTAACAATGACACTATGGGGCGTAGACTCATAAAAAGCATGATGTTTCCACAAATAGGGTTGTCCTAAAAGAACATCACAAAATTCAAGTGGGGTGACATCACATAGTACCTCATCTTGGAAAGGCTTAATGCCATAGGATATGTGGAATTGATGACTAACGTGGATGTCTCATCCTTGGATCAACTAACCAATGGTGTATGTTTGGGTTATGAGGCATTCTAACCAAGTTCAATCTTTTGATGACCTTAAATGAAATGAGGTTATTATGGATGCCACTCTCAACAATGAAATGTAGCAGAATCCCATTCACCCACATCTTTGAGTGGAAGAGTTGCTCCCCTTCCTTTGGATCCTTTAGATTATCTAATTGGATATATGTGGTCGCAATGGTGGCACTGGGTTCTGCATCAATGATTCACTTTCATTTTTCCTGCTCCACATTAGAGTTTTTGTTTAGCAACAAATTTCCAAAAAGAGAATGAAAAGAGAATAAATAGGCCAGAAAGAGTATTCCACGGCTTTGATGAAGAAATAGATGAATAGAAAGCCTCTTCGAGGGGGAAGCATCCTTATACAATGTGCTAAGTACACAAGACAAGACAAGACAGCATGATTCAAATGAAAAGGTCTCCTTAATATATATAGGGGGTAATGACATAACTAATATAATAATAAAAATGACAATTACCACTAATATACCCAAGCCGACATTAATAATATGTGATGAGCCACAATATAGGGGGTAATGTGCCAACATTTAGATCTTAACATGCCCCTACCAATCACATAAGTGTTTCCTTCAACGCTTGATTAGTTGTGGATGCTTCTGTATGAAGGCCTCATCTTCCAATGTCGAATATTCAATTAGTATGTTCTTCCACTTGATGAGGTACTCAGTAATAACCCGATTGTGTATTTGTTTGGTCCTTGTTTCTGTGATTTTTTCAAGTTCCAATATGTCTTTTCCTTCTTCATCCAGTTCCAGCAAGATAGTTTGAATTGGGATCTTGTCTCCTATTACCTTCTTTAAGTAAGAAACATGGAAAACTTGGTGTACCCTTGAAGATGAAGGAAGCTCCATATTGTAAACCATACTACAAATATTCCACAAAACTTTATAAGGACCATAGTACTTGGGTGCTAATTTGTTGTACTTATTTAGTTTCAGCCTCAAAAATACCTAATCCTCTTCTTCAAAACGCCTTTCACTGCGATGTTGATATGAATGTTATTTCATCATGTTTTGTGACATATCCAGGTTGTCCGTTAGTAACTAGATAACTTCTTGTTGGTGCTCTAAATGATTTTCCACAGCTTGAACTTTATATTTTCATTTTAAGGGAGATGTGATAGATGGAGAATGGTACCCATAAAGTGCCATAAATGGAGACATTTTGTATGTCGTATGGAAGGAAGTATTGTATCACCATTCTACCAAAGATAAACATTTCAACCACTATGTTTGTTTGTCAGATGCAAAGCAGCGAAGATAACCTTCCAAACATTTGTTCACTATCTCAGTTTGTCCATCGGATTGAGGATGATAGGATGAACTTTGAGCCAACTAGGTAACCAAGCAAGAAAACAGTTCAGTACAAAATTTTCCAATGAAAATTGGATCTCGATCACTAACAATAATCTTTAGGTTTCCATGTAACTTTCGAATTGTATCCATGAAGGATGCAGCAATTGTACCTACATTAAAAGGGTGAGAGAGTGCAAAAAGTGTTCATACTTTGTGAGTCTATCAAAAACCACCATAATAATTTTATTCCCTTCTGACTTGGGTAGACCTGTGATTAAATCCATTGAGACTTCCTCCCAGCGCTAACAAAGTATTTCTAATGGTTGTAAAAGACATAGGGTCTAAACCATTTCAGCCTTATTTTTTTGGCAAACTAAACATTCTGCCATGAACCTTTGAACATCATATTTAAGACCTTCCCAAAAAAATTCCTTCTTGACCCTATGGTACATTTTTTAGAATCATGAGTTCCTACCAATAGGAGAGGTGTGTAATTCCAATAGGATATTTTGTTTCATTTGGGAGTTCGTACATATATATAAGCAATCCTTATACCATAGTGGATCTTTTTTCCACACTAAAGTATCTGATACACTGGGATCCTTTTGTAGCTTTTGAATGAGCTTCCACAAATATTGGTCATTCTTCCCTTGCTTCTACTACCCAATCAGGTTGTATAATTAAAATCACACAAAGTAATGCCTCAACATCCTCGTCTTACTAGAGAGTGCATCTACCAACACATTCTATTTCCCTTTCTTATAGATGATTTCAAATTCATATCCCAACATATTGGTTACCCATTTTTGTTTCTCTTTTGAAGACAGTCTCTATTCCAAGAAGTATTTAAGACTATCATGATTTGTTTTGACCTTTGAAGTGTCTACCTATTATGTAAGTGCTTCATTTCTTAAGTGCATGTAGTATTTCCATCATTTCCTTCTCACAAATGGGTTTCTATAATTTCTTTCCATTGATTGGTTGACTTTTGAAACCAAGGGGTCATCTATCTTGCATTAGAACAACACCAATTCTATATCCTAAGGCATCACATTCCACAATGAAGGTTTTCGTGAAGTCTCGTGTGGTCAAAACAGGAGCTTTGCACATTGCCTCTTTAAGTTGTTCATGAAATGCTTGAGTTTCCCCTGGAGTCCATGAAAATGATTCCTTCTTCAATAATGTTGTTAGAGGTGCTGCTATTCTTCCATAGTTATGAACAAACTTGTGGTAGTACATTTTTAGACCTAAGAATCCTCTAAGATTCTTCAAGTTTTTGGGAATTGAACAGTCCATCATGGTTTTCATTTTGTTAGGGTCTACTTTGACACCTTCATCAGATAAAATATGACCCAAATACTCTACCTCCTTTTGTTGGAATATTATCACCATAATTTTTGTATTTTGCATGCATGCATGCATCCAGTCATCATGCATGCAAATGCATGCATCTAGTCATCAGTATGGTAGTCTCCCAGCACCTAGTCCTCAGTTTTTCAGCCCCAAGATCCTGTTTATGCTTAGTTCTATCCCTCCTGTCCACAGATGTTCCCTTGTTTTCATCACTGGAGTAAAAGTGTGCCCTCTTCCACCTATTTAGGAGATTATTCAGTTAGTTTCACGATTAGTGGATCGGTTCCTTGTTTTAGGGATTTATTACTAGTTTAACTGACTGAACCACTTAGATAGACCTCTAGAGAGACTAGATTAGTTATACTGACTACCAATAGCTCCTCATGCGCCCACATTGGAGTCTCCTTCCCTACATTTGTGCCACATGCACTAATTAGAATCAGTTAGACTCATTTGACTGATGTTTGACCACTTGTGACCATTATTACTGATTGGATGATGTCTCCAATGTCATCCAAGCCACACATTGAGGAGAATTCGAAGGACCTTAGGAGGTATTCGAATTCATTTGATTGTATTCAGTTATTATTCCCTATTCAGAGTTCCATCTCATAGTCGATGTATGATACAGCATTTTTTGTCATTTCTTGTGTATGAGTGATTATTGAATCTCCATTTCTTCTTCTTCTGTCTGCACTTCTTGAGTGATTTTTAGTGAGGTATGCTACAGCTTAGTGATCCTAATCCTAAAATATCACATGGTATCAGAATTGACAACATCTATTTGAATTGCAGCCGTTGCAGCAATTCCTTGAGCAGATGTCTTTCATTGAGCACCAGAAGCCTCTAGGTTTCCATAGCAAATCTTGGTGCTATTTCCTTGAATTCACTGGAGCAATCCTGTGAGTTCTATCCAGGTGTGAAGGACCCAGTCACATGTGCTCAGTGTCCTAAGGTAGTGTTCAATTCGAATTGCAGCAGATCTCCAATTCATAATTCTCATTTTTTTTGTAGGACTATCCTCTCTTCAACTTCGAATTCTTCAGTATCATGGATCTCAAGTTGAATTCATTCAACTACTTCGAATGGAAGGAAAATATGGACATATTATTGAATTCGAAGAGCCTTTCTAGAGTGGTGAATGGCTCTACAGTTGATCCCACTAGTGCTGCAGATAAATCCAAGTACTTATACAAGCTTGATGAAGCAGTAGGACTGATGCTGCTTAGCATTTCTGAAGACCTACACTTTCATGTTATCGATATGAAGACTCCAAAGGAGGTTTGGGACAAGATCGAATATCTTCTTGATCAGAAGGATGATTTGAAGGGTCATAAATTAAAAAATGATCTCATCTCCTTGAACCCAAGCATTTTCGAAACTATCACTGAGTTTCTCAATAAATTCAAGAACTTGATTTCACAATTGAAGAGGTGTGGGATTGAGAAGGAATAAAAACAACTCATTCTTTCCATCCTATTGAAGCTAGGCCCTAATTATTCAGTGTTTGTTTCGACCTTACAGTCAAAAAAGTTTTCCATTCCAAGATGGAAATTCCCTTCGCTTGAAGACTTCATCCAATCCCTCACTCTTGAGGAGGATAAGCTAGTGCACATGGGAGTGATAAAAACCAAATTGGATTCATCTCTTGCAGCCACCAAGATGAGAAGAGTGAAATGGTAAAGGAAAACAAAAAAAAATTGATAAGAAGTCGAATGACCAAAAGCAGAAGGAGGTTCCAAACCAGTTAGATGGATTCTTGAATCCTAAGAAGGACATGCAAAATCAGAAGGCCAAATCCAAGTGCACATACTATAATCGAGGATATCACCCTGAGAGCTCATGTATGAAGAAGACCATAGATCTCATGGATTCACTTCTTGAAAAAAATAATCTTCCAGTACCTGCATGTTCTAGAAAGAAAGAGATTGAACCATCTGGATCTGAGAACAAAGAGAGATGACATGCCCTCATGGTAGGTGCATCAACTCAATCCTACTTCATCATAGATTCTGGAGCATCAAGACACATATCTTCCTCCAAGGATCTCTTCACTAGATTTGAAGCTACTATTGGACCATCCATTATGTTAGGGAATGATTCTAAGGTATCCTTTGAGGGGATTGGAAGAATCAAACATGATCATGGGTACTTCTCATATGTACTCTATGTCCCCACTCTCACTGCTAATCTACTTTTAGTATATCAGATGACCCATACTGGAGAGCCCAAGAGGGTGATCTTCTCTCCAAATGAGGTCATAATCCAAGACATGGTATCAGGATCTACCATTGCAAAAGGTGTTGCAAATCATAAGTCGAAACTGTATGAGTTCTCCCATTTTCTACCTCTCTCTAAACAGTCTGCTCTTCACACTCATCCAAATGAAGAGAGTAGGCTATGGCATGAAATATTTGGGCATTTCAACTATCAATACTTGCAAGACATGCATACTAAAGAGATGGTTGAAGGGATGCCCAAGATCAAGTTTTCCAAGGGAAACTGTCATGGTTGTTTGATTGGCAAGCATCCTGAAAAGAAATTTGAGAAGGGAAAGGCAAGGAGAACCTCTCAACCTCTAGATCTGATTCATAGTGATGTTGCAGGGCCATTTCCAAATCTATCTTTGAATGAGGAAATGTATATTCTTACTTTTATTGATGATTATTCAAGATTTACATGGGTATACTTTCTCAGATCAAAGTCGGGAGTATTTGGATTCTTTAAGTTTTTCAAGTCTTCTGTAGAAAATTTTCCAGATAGAAATATCAAGGCCATTCGCACTGATAATGGAGGTGAGTACATCAAGGGTGACTTTCAAACCTTTTGTGTTGAATAAGACATTGAGATGCAACACATTGTTCCCTATACACCACAGCAGAATGGTGTTGTTGAAAGGAAGAACAGAACATTGAAAGAAATGGCCACCTGCATTCTAAAGTCGAAAGGGTTGCACCCTAGTTTGTGGGAAGAAGCCATCAACTGTGCCACCTATATTCAGAGCAGAATTCATCACAAAGGACTCAAATATATGACTCCTTTCGAAGCATGGATGGGATACAAACCTGATGTGTCTCATCTTAGAGTGTTTGGATCCAGAGCATGGGCAAGGATTCCAATAGAGAAAAGGAGAGCCCTAGATCAACAAAGTAGAGAGTGTATTATAGTGGGTTATGCATTGAATGAAAATTCCTACAAGCTTCTTGATCCTTCTACTATGACCACATTCCTTGATAGGATTGTACAGTTTGAGGAATGGCCTCTACATGATGCTTATCTTGTTGAGCAAGAGAGCTTGCCTACCACGCCTCCATTGCTTGATGAGATCCAAGAGAGCGAATCTTCATCACATGACAGTTCAAATTTCAGAGTATGAGAGTGAATATGATGAAGAGCGAATGCTAGATATAGATCCACAAGAACCTGAAGATCTAGAACCTATTAGTGAAGATGAGCGAATGGAAGATCCAAATCCACAAGGACCTGATGATATTGCACTTGATGATCCTCCTCTTCCTAGATGGGCAGCCACTACTCTTAGATCTATCGGAGATCTTGTTGGAGATCCACTTGACCCGAGGAGAACCAGATCTGATTTTCAAAATGGAAAATTTCATCCTTCTCACATTACAGATCCATTTCTTGCCGATAGATCTTTCTTCGATGGAGAAGTGCACTTACCATTTGGGGTGAGTGATGTACATGATTGATCATCCTACTACAGTCTATTTTGATGGGGGGCTTTCTTCCCACTAGGTTTTCCCTCTTTCCTCACTTTATTTTATTATATTGTTGTACGACGTGATTTTTTGTCTCAGTTACCAAGGCCCTACCATTTCAGTTGTTCCTCATAGTCTGGCTTACGGGGGGTGTTGGAATATTCTCACCATCATTTTTGTATTTTTCATGCATTTATGCATCCAGTCATCAGTATGGTAGTATCCCAACACCTAGTCCTCAGTTTTTCATCCCCATGAACCTATTTATGCTCAGTTCTATCCCTCCTATCCACAGATCCGCCTTTGTTTTCATCACTGGAGTAAAAGTGCGCCCTCTTCCACCTATTTAGGAGATTATTCAGTTAGTTCCACGATTAGTGGATCTGTTCCTTGTTTTAGGGATTTATTACTAGTTTAACTGACTAAACCACTTAGATAGACCTCTAGAGAGACTAGATCAGTTATACTGACTACTAGTAGATCCTCATGTGCCCACATTGGAGTCTCCTTCCCTACATTTGTGCCATGTGCACGAGTTAGACTCAGTTAGACTCATTTCACTGATGTTTGACCACTTGTGGCCACTATTACTGATGGGATGATGTATCCAATGTCATCCAAGCCACACATTGAGGAGAATTTGAATGACCTTAGGAGGTATTCGAATTCATTTGATTGTATTCACTTATTATTCACTATTCAGAGTGCCATCTCATAGTTGATGTATGATACAACAGTTTTTGTCATTTCTTGTGTATGAGTGATTATTGAATCTCCATTTCTTCTTATTCTTTCTGCACTTCTTGAGTGATTTTTAGTGAGTTCTGCTATAGCTAAGTGATCCTAATCCTAAAATATCACACCTTTAACCCAAATAAACATTTGGAAGATTTTTCATATATTTTTTTCTCCTTTAGTAGTTGTAGCGCCCTATCAACATGTTGAACATGTTCTTCCCAAGACTTTCTATAGATTAGTATATCATCAAAAAATACTAACACAAATTTTCTAAGGAAGGGCTTGAAAATTTAATTCATCGAACCTTGAAATGTGGAAGGTGTGTTTGTAAGGCCAAAAGGGCGCATGACCAAAAATTCATAATTACCTCCATGAGTTCGAAATGTTGTTTCTAGGATGTCTTCTTCCTTCATTCTAATTTGATTATACCCTAAATGGAGATCCAGCTTTGTGAAGTAAACTGCTCCATGTAGTTCATCTAATAATTCATCAATGATACGAATGGGAAACTTATCTTTAATGGTGATATTTTTGAGCTCTCTATAATCTGGACACATACGCCATGGTCCCTCCTTGTGTACCATTACCACTAGTGCATAGTAAGAACATTAAATAGGCCTAATTATTCCAGCCTCTAACATTTATTCAACCATACACTCAATTTCACTCTTTTTTTCCATAGGGGTATATGTAAGGTCTAATGATAGGAGGAACACTTCCTATAATTAAGTGAATATCATGCTCAAAATCTCGAGTAGGTGGAAGAACTTTTGGAAATTCTTCAAATACCTTGGAGTGCTTATCAATGACCCTTTGAATATCCAAAGGAATAGGAGGCTTAGATTTTTGAACATATAGTGAGCATAATTGTGCAATTACACCTTGATTTCCCTTTTTGTATTGTCCCTATTATGGAATTTTCTCAAATACACCCAATTTCGAATCTAGGAATGATGTACACAATTTGTTCCAAATGCTTCCAAATGTTTTTGAATGGTGCAAGGAGGGACTTGGGAGGGTATAGGACACTTTAATACAATCACTAGACACCCAAAAACCTTCTATAAACATCCATGGTCTACAATTTTCAAGGATATAATATTTGGAGCAAAACTAGTCAAATGGATTGGTGAAAATCCCCCCTAGGTCTGCCACTAGTTTCCCTTCCAAAAATTGTACGAAATTCACTAATCTTAAATATGATAAGTGTATATGTTAGGGTACATCAATTAAAACATATGTGCAGCATTGTATTAGGTTTTAGGGTTGAATAGGTCTTCCAACAATCAACATCTTATAGGGCATGTAATGTATGAAGAAAAGGTAGACAAGGGGCCTAGAATTTATGTCACAAACTATAGTAAGAATTTAGCGGTATGCATACATTATTTGGGACATAGATTTAAATCAATATGAATCTCATAAAATACACAAAAATCTCATAAATATATGATATCAAACAGGCACAATATTATCCCAAAATCACCATGAAAATACCATGAGGGAAATGGCTTGAATCTCAGTTTTAATTGGAAATATTACATGAAGTAATTGGTATTTAGAGATGTGGATATCATGATATGTCTATTACAGAGTTATGCAATAGATAACATGTCCATAATGTCAAAATAAAAATCCTCCATTGACTATGTGCAACTAGAAGTGCGCCAACGCACTTTTACATGACATTGGGATAATGATAGTAGAATGAGAATAGAGAAGAGAGAGAGAATATGAACTCGAACTAAGATGCGGGTTGAAACTGAATCAAAACATATCCATGAATATCTATTAAGAGGTCTGAGTGGCGTCTCCATCAAACAACTTGGATGGGAATATTTCACCCTTGAAATTGGTTCTAAGGCAGAGAGGATGAACATCCACCATGCAAGGACAAGCTAAGCTCTCCAAATGTGCCAAATGAGAAATGATCAAAATATGATCTCCTTCTTCATCCTCATATTTTATTAACCTCCAAAGGCCTCCATATCTCTAATTCCCTCCAATATCCTTCTCCCAACTCGAATTAAGGAGAGATTTCCATGAATGACACTTGGCCATCACTTTCTAGCCTTCCTCTTCCATCAATTCGAATGGGGGGAATATTGGCTACCATAACTCCCCTTGTGCACCCTCTTGGAGGCTATTTTTATCCCTAAAATTTCATGTTTGTCATATGTCAGCAATCATGTCTGAAATTTTTCATAAGTGTCATAGAATATTCATCATTGTTTCCATAGAAATTAGGGAATCTAGCTCCAAGTGTCACAATTCTTCTATGATGCCTCTTACTCTTCCATGGGAGTTACTCTTCCACTCCAATTATACCTTCCTAGATTCATTCCATGAATCATTCCTCTCCAAATCCCCCAAGAATGTTATACTCCACCTTGGATTCGAATGGGTGAGAGTAGTATGCCATGTGGCATGGAGAATCTTGCCTTGTGTGGGTCCCACGCCACCTATGCTCCCTCATGACCAAATTCCACCTTATGTTTTCATTATTATTATTTATTTATCCCATTTAATGTATATTTGTCAATCTAAGGTCCATTTGGTGTCTTATAGATCCCTTATTCCAAATCTAAATGTTCCTAGCCCAACCTAGGGAACTAATAGATTGGTGGATATTTTTCCTTCAGGAGATTTATTTGGATGGGGACATTACAGTCCTCCCCACCCAATATTGCTTGTCCCAAAGAAATTCCAAATTGGGATGCTGCAAAATTTGTTCCTCTTCCCATGTGGCATCCTCACTTGGAAATTCTTTCCATTGTACCAAATATTCTCTTATGGTTCTGCTCCACAATTTCCTTTCCCTTGTTTTCAAAAAAACTTCTGGAACGAGTATGAGTTGTCCTTCATTATATAATGGAGGGAGTGTTTCTGAAATAGAAATTTTCTGCCCAATATCCTACTTAAGGCATGAAATATGAAACACATTGTGGATTTTGTTGCCTTCCTGAAGTTCTATCTCAGAAGCTACCTCCCCAACCTTTCGAATTATCTTATATGGACCATAAAACCTTGGTTTAATATTTTCTGATCATTTTCCTTTTAAGGTGGTTTTTTTATATGGTTTCATCCTCAAATAAACCAAATCATTCACTCGAAAGGTTCTTTCCCTCTTATGTTGATCTACATATTGTTTCTGCTAATTTTTGGCAACCTGCAAATTGTCTTAAGAGCTTCAAAAGCTCTTGACTTTCCTCAATACAATATTTATCTTTTCGGGCTCTACTATCACCAAAAATGTGATAAGAAAAGGTGAGTGCTTCATAACCATAAAGTGATTTGAATGGATACATGCCAATGGACATATGAAAGGTAGTATTGTATCAAAACTCACCCAAATGTAGCCATTTAACCCATGCTTTTTGTTGCTCACCAACATAGTTTCTCAAGTATCCCTCCAACCATTGGTTCACCCTTTTTGTTTGGACATCAGTTTGAGGATGATAGCTTGTGCTAGGAGTCAATTTTGTTCCCACCAATTTGAAGATTTATTTCCAAAAAGCACTCATAAATCTGATATCCCTGTCACTCACAATATTTTTTGGAAGTCCATGCAATCTAAAAACATCTCTGAAGAATAGCTTAGCTACTTGTGTAGCAGTAAACGATGAGGCAATAGAAAATAAATGAGCAAATTTGGTGATTCTATCCACCACAACATAAATACAATCCTTACCAAGAGCCTTGGGAAAACCGGTGATGAAATCCATGGAGATGCATTCCCTTTTGTTCTGGAATAGGAAATGGTTGTAAGAGGCCAGCAGGATGGGTGTGCTTAATGTTTTTTTGCTAACATATCTTGCATTCATTCACATACTTTAAAACATCCTCATTCAAACCTTTCCACGAGAACCTTTTGTCTTAGCTTCCTTTATGTTTTAAAGAAACTAGGATGGCCTGCTAAAGGAGAATCATGAGATTCCTTCAAGATTTTGTGCTTTAAATTCGAACCATGAACTAAGTATATTCAGTATTTATAGTAGATTAGGCCATTCAATATCTTGTACCTATCATCTCCCTTGGCCCCATCTAACAATTCACAAGCAAATCTATCTTTGGCATACTCTAATATTAGCACATCTTTCCACTCTTTTGAAATGTCCATAAGGGAAAATGAGGTTCTCCTAGACAATGCATATGCTACAATATTATTCTTCCCTTTTACATATTCAATGTCAAAATCAAAATATTGAATCTTACTCACCCATTTTTGTTTCCTTTCATTGAGATATTTTTGTGTAAGGAAATGCTTTAAACTGTTATGATCAGTTTTGACCACAAATTTGTTCCCAACAGATATTGTATAAACTTGGCCAAGGCATGCGTGATTGCTAACATTTCCTTGTAATATATGGAGTAGCACCTCTCATGTGGCTACACATTTCTTCTCTCAAAATCTATGGGGTGTTGATTTTTCTTTAGTACTGCCCCTATGCCTTCACCTAATGCATCACATTTCAAAACAAATGGTTTAGAAAAATATGGTAATGCAAGTACTGGACAAATACTCATTACCTCTTCCATTCTTTGTAAATCATTTTTGTCCTGTTCATCCCATTGGAAATCATCCTTCTTGGTAAAATTAGTGAGAGGAGCAGTCAATTTGGAAAACCCCTTCACAAACTTCATATTGTAAGTGCTAATCCCAATAAAGCCCCTCAATTCAGTTATGTTCTTGGGTGATGGCCATTCAAGAATAGCCTTTATTTTCTCCAAGTTCACCTTTACCCCATCTTTCCCCATGATGTGCCCAAAATACAAAAATTTTGTCAAACAAAACTCACACTTGGACAACTTAGAAAACAAAGACTGTTCATGCAATATTTTCAATACAACTTCTAACAGATGCAAATGTTCCTCCCATGTCTTACTATAAATCAAAATATCATAAAAAAAACAAAACAAACTTACAGATCTGCTTGCAAAATATTTAGTTCATGCATGATTGGAAGATTGTTGAAGCATTGGTCAAACCAAAAGGCATGACAAGAAATTCGAAATGACCATAGTGACATCTGAAAGTTGTTTTCTGCACATCCTCCTCCTTCATTCGAATCTGATGGTAACTAGATCTAAGATCAATTTTGGGAAAGGAATTTGCTCCAAATATCTCATCCATGAGCTCATCTTTCTGAGGGATGGTATATCATTCTTTATTGTATTTTTGTTTAAGGCTCTAAAATCAATGCCCATCCTTAAGGTTCCATATGTTTTCTTCACCAAGACAACTAAAGAAGCATAAGGACTTGATCTTGTCCTGATGAGCCCCACTTCCAATAGTTCTTTAAGATCCTTCTCAATCTCATCTATGAACGTTTTTGGGTGTCTATATGGGGGTATTTGGATAGGTAAAGTACCTACCTCCAAAACAATGGTATGTTCAACTCCTTTGTCAGGTAGCCTTCCAGGGGGGGAGGTCTCCAAAAACCCTCTCATACTTGTGTGATATTTGCTTTATCTCCCTTGGATTTTTTGCAACCTTTGCTTGGCTTGGGGGAATTGATTAAACATTATACATCCCATTCAATGTCCCCATGTCTCAATATGGACCTCATACTATGGTAAGACACCGCTTGGTTAGGATAGGTGTGCATTCCTCTCACTAAAATTTTTTTCCTTCCGAATCTTTGAACTTCATTTCAGGTATTTGGTAATTCATTGTATGTTCTCCTATAGAGTACAACCATTGTACTCCCAAAACCACATTTGTATCAGCAACATTCACCACATATAATCTATCAGTAAACGTGTAATTTCCTATGGTAAGTTGTAGCTTTGGAATCCATGTGTTAAAATCCATCGAATGGTTACCTGGAATGATGACTGTGAATCCTTCAAATGCTTTAGTAGGAAACTTTCACCTCTCCACCAAGGCTGCATCAATGAAGTTATGAGTTTCTCCTCCATCTACCAATACTGAAACCTTATTCCCTTGTACCACTCCCTTGCATCAGAGGGTGTGAAAATGAGGTACTCATGATAGTACTGCCAGCTTCCATGTTTCTGGTGATGGATGATATTATTCTACTGTGTCATATCCCTCTTCTTGGGATGAATTATGTGCTTCTTTATCCATGTACCCTTCACTATTAGAAAATACCTCAATGAAGTGTGCTTTCCCCTTAGCACATTTATGCCCTGGCACCCATGGTTGATGACATGTGAAACATAGTTTATTTCTTCTGAGTTCTTCCTTGCTTGGCCCCTCTTTCTTGTCCCTCCCAAATGAATCTTTTTTCCATGGTCTCTTGTCATCTCTGAACTTGGAAGTAAAATTGGTCTTGGGAGGATACTTTGTCTTGGATAGCACATTTTGCAGATCTCTTGCCAAATTCATGGCATATTTCAATGAAGTAGGATTATGATATTTAATTAAACCTTTAAAAGTTTCATCCAATCCTTCAGTAAAGAAAAATACCAATCGATCCATAGATATATCAGCAAACATAACTAACAATTTTTGGAATTCCAACATGTACTCCTCAAGGGTTCCAATTTGCGTCAACTGTGCTAGTTCCTTGAAAGGAATTTCAGGGTCTCTTTGATCAAATATTTCCACTAACTTGTTAACAAACTATTCATATGATGTGATCTGATCATGTCCCAATGTTTTAAGACCATGAAACCACCAATCATTTGCTTCTCCCTCAAGATGCAGAATAACCATTTTTAAAGCATCCTCTTCAACCATTGGATTCAGGTGAAAATATACATCTAACTTTTGTACCCAAGTATTTCCAGAACTTTGGGGTGAGCCATCAAAGGTAGGAAGGGACTCTTTTCCTATGGTAGACTTCAATTCTTTATTTTTTAAAGGGGTTATGTTTCCTCCCCTAATTTTGATCTTGCTTGAGATAGTAAAGAATTGGTTGAATGGTAAGGTCCTCCTACAATCTTCACTCAACTGCTGCGATTCTACTAGAACTTCATGCATTCCATATTGATTGTTAGGATTCTATTTGAAATCAAGAAAAACAAGTGTGTTGGATCTTATTTAGCCCTGGAATTCATTAGGTTGGTTGTGAGGCCTGGTCCTTGAGAAAATGTGTTCACCAACTGTCTTTTTTTCCCCGAAATGAGAGCTACTACTGCCTCTTATTGCCAATTTGCTTCCAATTTGAATATCCATCAATTCGAAACCTTGCATTATCTGCCTTTTCATGTCCTCAAAGAATGGATTCATGAATTTCCTAAACTCCTCTTTCTCCTCCATCTTTGAGGTTCCTTTTTCATCCTTATCCATAGTGTCAGCAAAGTGCACCTCTTCTCCTGCTTCTTCCTCTTCACCAAAGGAACTTTTAGTTTCGGTTTATAGGGGTGGAGGATGACTTATTTACCTCATAAATGTTCACACAACTTAGGTTCAAGTACCATGCTTTGATACCACTGTATTGTCCCTATTATGGAAATTTCTCAAATACACCCAATTTCGAATCTAGGGATGATGTACACAATTTGTTCCTTGAATGCTTACAAATTTTTTTGAATAGTGAAAGGAGGTACTTGGGAGGGTATAGGACACTTTAATACAATTACTAGACACCCAAATACCTGCTATAAACATCCATGGCCTTCAATTTTCAAGGAGAGAAGATTTGGAGCAAAACTAGTCAATTGGATTGGTGAAAATCCCCCCTAGGTTTGCCACTAGTTTCCCTTCGAAACATTGTATGGCCTTCACTAATATTCAATATGATAATTTTATCTGTTAGGGGAATCAAGTACAACATATGTGCATCATTTTATCAGTTTTTAGGGTCGAATAGGTCTTCCAACAATCAGCAGCTTATAGGGCATGTAATTTATGAAGAAAAGGTAGACAAGGGGCCTTGAATTTATGTCACAAACTATAGTAATAATTTAGGGGTATGCATACATTATTTTGGCCATCAATTTAAATCCATATGAATCTCATAAAATAGACAAAAATCTCAAAAATATATGATATCAAACAAGTACAATATTATCCCAAAATCACCATGAAGATACCATGAGGGAAATGGCTTGAATCTCAGTTTTAATTGGAAATATTACATGAAGTACTTGGTATTTCGAGATTTTTATTTCATGATATGTCTATTATAGATTTATACAACATCTAACATGTCCATAATGTCGAAATAAAAATACTCCATTGACTATATGCAACTAGAAGTGCACCATCACACTTTTACATGGCATTGAGAGAAAGATAGTAGAATGAGAATAGAGAAGAGAGAGTGAATATGAACTCGAACTCAGATGGGGGTTGAACCTGCATCAACACATTTCCATGAATCTATGTTTATAAGTATGAATGGCCTCTCCATAAACCAACTTGGATGGGAATCTTTCACCCTCGAAATTGATTTTAAGGCAGGGAGGATGAACATCCACCGTGCAAGGACAAGCTAAGATATCCAAATGTGCCAAATGAGAAATGATCAAAATGTGCTCTCCTTCTTCCTCCTCATATTTGATTAACCTCCAAATTCCTCGATAGCTTGAATTACCTCCAAGATCCTTCTCCCAACTCAAGTTAGGGAGAGATTCCCATGAATGACACTTGTCCATCACTTTCTAGCCTTCCTCTTCCATCAATTCGAATGGGGGGAATCTTGGCTGCCATAACTCCCCTTGTGCGCCCTCTTGGAGTATATTTTTAGCCCTAAAAATTTTTTGTGTCATATGTTAGAAATCAGGTCTGAACTTTGTCATAAGTGTCATAGACTCTTCATAATTGTTGTCATAGAAGTTAGGGAATCTAGCTCCAAGTGTCACAATTCTCATGTGTGGGTCCCACACCACCTATGTGCCCTCATGACCAAATTCCACCTTATTTTTTCATTATTATTATTTATTTATCCCCTTTAATGTATATTTGTCAATATAAGGTCCATTTGGGGTCTTATAGCTCCCTTATTCCAAGTCTAAATGTTTCAACCCCAACCTAGGGAACTAGTAGAATGGTGGAGATTTTTCCTTCATGAGGTTTATTTGGATGGGGACATTACACTTTTTCTATAAAAAATTCATATCATTAGAGATTATCACCTTGCTTGAATTCCCTATGATTCCCCTTAATTCAAATTATTTTCCTTCCCAACAAAATTTTCTGAAAAGTTCTTGAAAATTAAAAGTCATTGTTCCCAATGATTGTAACCATTGAACCCCTAAGACAACATCAGCACCACCCATTGGGATAGAAATCATAGGGCTACTCAATTCATATCCCCCCATAGTAAGATTGATATTATGGAATTTCCCTAATCAATTGATAGTTCTTCCATTTGTAATCATTACTTGAAACTATGGTGCTAGATATACAAAGCAATTGAGAACGTTGGCTAGTTTACAATGAATGAAACTATTAGTACTACCAAAATCAATCAACAACATTACCTTTGTTTTTATATATACTTCGATCTTGAGAATTTGAGGAGTTCTAATTCCATCCAATGCATGACAAGTTATGGTGGGAGTAATTGCTTGTATTTCTTCAGCTAGAGATGGTTCTTGTTCTTTTGCTTCTTCTTCTTCTTCACAATCTATGTAGAATAATTTCTTATCACCACAATTATGCCCTTATTATACTTGTTGTCACAATTAAATCATAGAACTTTTTCTCTTCTTTCATCTAGTTGTCGAGGTGTCAACCTTTGAGGTGGGTTAGAAGAAGGAACAATATTCTCTCGAAATGTGTTGGAGGTGGTTCTTCTAGTTTCCATCACCATAATTTTATTTTCAACCTTGCTTTCTAAGATGGAATCTTTCTATAAGGATATTGGTTCAAAGAGGCACAACTCATGTTGGATGTTATCCTTCAAGGTTCCAATAAACGGATCCAATAATGTATCATCTTATATCCCCACCACTCTAAGACTCAACTTTTGAAACTGTTGATTGTGCTTTCTTACTACACCCTTTTCCCTCATATTTATCAATTGGGTAAAGAAATAATTTCTCTTAACATCATCTTGATAGATATCAATTCTTCTATAAAAAATGGACCAAGACATAATGGAGTTATTTTTTCATTCAAAAATCCATTGGTACCACACAAACTCGCCAGGTTATAAATATAAAGATGCAATAGGTACCTTTTGGAGATTTATCACCTAATGTATATCAAAAACTTGCTCCATATGGAATATCCATGTTATGGGTTCCTTTCCATAAAAATTTATCATCTCTTTATTGGGGAGTTGGATACCACTTGGTTACCATCCATGGTTACTTCCATTATTAGAATCAATTCCTCTTGGAATATTCTTATTAGTGGAAGGTTTCTCAACATGGACAATATCTTTATCATACTGACTATCGCAAGACACATCCTCACCTGTAGGGATATTTTCCTTTGGATTTTGTAGGAGATTAGCAATCCTTTTCATATTCTCCTCCATCTTATTATCCATATGTACCATGATATTCTCCTCTAAATTAAGTAAATCAATCGTTCTCATAGGCCCTTTAATCATATCTTCCAACTTGGACACTCGAAAAGATAGGTCTTCATTTTTATCGTAGGTCAGGGATGAATCCTCAAGTGTCTTAAGTGGAGTATGATTTTTTCCACAGCCTTTTGGTGGAATTTTGAACAATATAAACATATATCACACCTTATGTTCACCTAAAATAGATCCTTCTACAAAAAGTTATTTCAAAATTTAAAATGGCCTATCATTTTCCAACCCTAATTTGAAGATTGATTTCCACTGATGTTGTCCTAATATTTTGGTCCTTCTGAGTCTAAAATACCATATTGTGATATCTTTATATGTCCTCTTTCCAATTCCATGGGTCTTGGTGAATTTGGATGTGCCAAAAAAATTTGTGGCAATTTTCCCAACACTTGTTACTTTTGTATTTCTCATAAGAGTAAGAGTGTACGGCCTTCCACATGTCCAATTGTTTTAATCTAATTCTGAAATTGTTACCACAAATACTATGGTCTGTATTTTTTCTTATGCAGTTTGTCTCACTCAATTTCGATCTTCCATGCTCTATATATAACAATTTCCCTAGAACACTTGTTTGAGATTATATTTTGGGCTAGTCATAAACCCTAACTTCCTAAGGGTATAAATATGAACTTGTATTGAATCGGGATATAAAACTATTACCACAGATAATTTGGATTGTTTTCTAGATGGGTTCCTAGTTTCACTATTTGAAACCATGTAGAAAAAAATATTTAGCGAAAATACCAAGATGACTTGTTTTGGAAGCGTCCAAGCTCCAATACCAATATGTTATGCAACAAATTTCCAAAAAGAGCATAAATAGACCATAAAGAGTACTCCGCACATTTAATGAAGAAAATAGATGAATATAAATCATGTTCGTGGGGTAAACCTCCTTCTACAATGTACTGAGTACACAATACAAGACAAGACAAGATTATTCAAATGAAAAGGTCTCCATCCTATATAGGATACCAAGCGATTCAATTGCAACTAATGAACCCAAGCCGATATAAATAATATAATAATACAAATCACAATTCCCACTAATAGACCCAAGCTTAAATCAATAATATGTAATGAGACATAATATAGGGGGTAATGTGCCAACATTTAGGGCTTAACAGTATGTTCCAGATTCCAACTCTGAGGATTTCATCTGGGGAAAAAGTGATTGCTTTGAGTGACATTCCTCAATTTTGTGCCAAGGTATTTTGTGGAACTCATGACAATTTCTAGTGTCCTTCTTCTACTTCCCATTACCCTTCTTCATTTGTGGTTTGGATTGTTTTCCATGATTTTGGTTATCCTTTCTCTGCCCTTTTTTATGTGATTTAAGGCCACCTTTATCAAGATTCGCAAACCCTACTCCCACTTATTCTTCTGCTTGAATGTTTGCTCAATTTTGATAGCATATCAATAAGCAAATCCCAGTGAGGATATTTATAGGAAATCCATCTATGTTTGGATGTACCTATGTAGGCCATTGTTATACTTTAGTTCCAAATTCCATTCAGAGTATCTAATACCTAGATTTGAGAGCAATGTATGGAATATATTGGTAAACTCCAGGATATTCTAGTCTCTCTCTTGGCACAAAGTTGTCCATCTCGTATATTGGTCATAATGGTTTTCGACGAGGTAGAAATCCTCCTTGAGGAAATTGAAAAAGAATTCATAATTGTGTTCTATACCATATGTTATAGACTCATATTCGGCATGCCTCTCGCAATAATTGTCCCACCAATCTTTGACATGGGGGAGGGAATTAAGGAGTGCGAAGGTGATCTTTTTGTTGTTAAAATTTTTTTGAACAAAGTAATAACCCTCTAATAGATTTAACCATTTCTCCAAATCATATGCATGTATCTCGGCTTAAAATAAGGGAATTTCAAAGTTAATTTGTACCTTGAATGGAGTCGCACCTCTAAAATGGCTTCTCTTTGAATGTGCCTCCACTGGCGTCGTTGACAGTTGTTGAAGGATCTGGGAAAAATTATCCATTATATTTTTCATCTGTCCTGCAAAGGATTCCTCGAGCAATATTTTATCAAGATATCCTACTACATCATCTCTATTTTATTCTTCCGCCATGTGAGGCTTCTTAGGTTGATGAGAGTGGTTGTTCCCAAGATCAACTAGTTTGAGACCCAACTCTCAATATCTGAATCTCTTTAGGGACATGCACTGAGAAAAACCAAGAGAAAAATTCTATGATACCACTGATCTGGATTATCTACATAACATGAAAATGACGGCAGCAATTTAAAATCGAAACACACGCAGAAATATTTTGCAGAAAGAACAGTAGTATAATAAAACCCAAATTCTATTAATGAATGGAATGAAAAAACATTGTAAACTGCAAAGCAATACAAACTAGCTTAGATGGCGGTAGCTTATCTCTAAAGTGAGATGTTTCTCTTATGCTCATTTGTAGGAGTTGATTACAAAGAGATTGCAAAGGGCCTTTTTATCATAATAAGAAAGAGGAAAAAACCTTAGCATCCAAAAACCTAACCCTAGGAGATGAAGCGCCAAAAGGATCTGTATGGCCCAAGGAGACTAGTTGATACATCAACTTCTCAAGGGTGCAAATTTAACATGTGATCTCCATTTAGGGTGCTTGATAGCTCATTGTAAAGAACTATCTCCATTTAGGGTGCTTGATAGCACGTTGGAAAGAACTAACTAAGAATTACAATTTTTGACTGGGGCCAAGGCATGCCATGGAAAACCTTGGCCCCTCAATTGACCCAAAAACATCTTTTAGGGCCTCAAAACAACCCTAGAAGAGTGGGACCCTAAAAACCATAGAAAACTTCCAAGAATATGGAGAACCATCGTAACTTGGTGGAACAGGTGGGTGGCCACCAGTGTCCTCTTGGATCAATTTTTCTCCTATTGTATGTGTCTATTTAGTTATAGGCATGCTTCAAATTGTTTTGGACATGCTATGAATGCTCTTTGGCCTTATGGTTATGAAAGGGTGATGGATCCTACTCTCTAAGATTTATTTGTATGGAGTGTGATGATGTCACTCATTGGGATGGATTGATTCATGGATGAATGGATAGATAAATAGCTTGGTCATATGGATTGGTACCTTTCCATTGGTAATGGACTGCTAATATAAAATTTGGGTTCAGGGGTGAATGTCTAGGATGAGGGTATCGATTCACCTTATACATTTAGATTTGTCTTAAATATTTTCTCATTACAATGGTCCACCCTCCCTAATATATGCTTACGAGATACAATTAGCTGATAGATGTTGATGATCATCATTGATATATTGTTATATGTGTCTAGTTAGTTCTAGGCATTCTCTAAATTTCCAAACATGCTCTAAATGATCCTTGGCCTTATGTTTATGAAAGGGTGATGGATCCTACTCTCTAAGATTTATCTATATGAGTGTGATGATGTTACTCACTAGGATGGATTGATTCATCGACATATGGACAAATAAATGGGTTGTTCATATGAATTGGTTCCTTTCCTCCCCTATGCTCTATCCAATTTGGTTGTTTTCCACATGCATTGCATTTCCTCCACTCTATTTAGGGGTTATTCGTGCTCTAAATGGAAATGGGAAGTCATTACCATGGATTTTATAACATGTTTACCCAATACCAAGAAATATAATGATACAATTATGATTGTAGTAAATAATTTAAGTAAATCTACACATTGTAGTCTACTTTTAAAACAATAAATGTTGCACAAATATTTATGAAGGAAATGTTCAGATTACCTGGAATTCCTAAGGCAATCATTTTAGATAGAGACTCTAAATTTACATCCAATTTTTGGAAGGAAATATTTGAAGGATTGGAAACACAATTAAAATTTAGTACAACTTATCATCCACAAGAAGATTGCCATATTGTTATAGCACATTTTTCCATATCACTGCAAAATGCTTATTTTGGTTCATATTCACCTTTGCAGACTTCCTTGTCCCTTTATAATTCAATCTAATTATCCCTTCTCATCCCAAACCTTCAAAAAGCCCATTTTTCCTGCACATATGCACCATGGCATTGATTAGCATGCGTATATGCACCCTACCAATGTACATCATATGTATGCCCTATTTTGAAGGTAAAAAATAATAAAATCTTGGAAAATGTGAAAACAGTTTCACGGGTTTCAACCTTCTTTTTCCCATAGATAACTACCTAAACTTCACTAGCTTCCTCCCTAAATGTATAAAAGAGGATAATGAAAGAATGAGAAGGTGGAGATATCATTATAGAACCCTTATGTTGATCTTATGCATATTGAATCCATTACCCTAAGTCGCAGTTCTGCAAACTAATCCCCCATATGTATAAATATGCATTTCCAAGAGTATCCATCCATTATTTTTCCAAGAAACTACAATCTCATTTATTTGGGCTTGTCTTTGGAGCATGGAGGAGTTGTATATGTGTGTGGTCCATGCGGAGTAACTTAGAGTTTGGCTTAGAACAATGTCACAACCGAGAACATGTGACATCTATCTTGTATTTCTTATGTTTATTGTTATATAAAGAATTATTTTTCTTGTCCTATAATGTGTTATATTATGTTCTATTCAATATTAATAATTTAACACATTTATTTGCAAATAATTTGTTATATTTCTGGTTTTCTACTTGTATTATTTTTTTATTGGTGATTGTAGGTCATCCAGGATACAATTGGATCATAAGTTGAAAGAGGGATCTTCTAAAGTCATTGGACCAGAGGTAGGAATTCAATCTCTTGTTTTTCTAATTTCTATATAACTCTAAATTCCTTTAATTGCATTTTCAGTAGGATTTTTTGAATTGTCTTTATGAGGCACCGCTCTGTGGTAGCTCCAACCCATAGCCATTAGGGGATTTTCCCTGAAACAATACAGAAAGAACCAATCATATTTTAGAAGACATTCTTTGCATGTATGTGATGGATAAACCATCCCAATGGGAGGATTTTTTACACTTAGCAGACTCTTGCATACAATAATGGGTACCAGACATCTTCAGAATTAAGTCCATTCAAAGTCCTATATGGTAGGAAGTCGAATGCACTTGTCAATTGGTATAATCATGTGGATAAGATCATGTTGGGTCCGGATATGTTGAATAAAATGGAATAGGTAGTAATAAAATTAAACAAAACCTGAAAACAACTCAAGGTTGACATAAGAGTTATGCATACTCGAAAAGACTACATAAAGTATTCAGATTTAAGCAACATGTATACTTAAAATTCAAACAAAATAGAAGTTCTTTGAAATTAAGAAAGTGTGTTAAAATTGCTCCTATATTTTGTGGACCATTTAAATTTTTAGCCAAGATAGGACCAATGGATTATGAACTTGGTCCTTAGAATACAAAATGTTTTTCATGTTTCCTTTACTTAAAAAGTATATTCATGATCCTAATCATGTAATTATTGGAATGTTTAAGGACTTAACTAGAAGGAAAAGTAGATTGTTAAACCTTGAGTGGATTTTTTTTTTGGTGGTATCATGGGTTGGATTAGGGGTGTAGTTTTAGATTAAAAGAAATAAAAATCTCAAATGTATATGGTTGAGTGTTTCATGGACCTACCCAAGGTAGTCTCTTGTACAACATAATCTTTGAAAAATGAAAAACAGATAAGTACATTCTTTTACTTATGTTATAAATTTTATTATATATGTATAACTCTAAATTCATTTTTCATTGTTATAGAACTACAAGAATCCAACTATTGAATCAATAGTTTGATACAAGATTAGTATGCTTTAAAAGTACACTTCAGTATTTATGCACAAGATTGGGGTATTGGTATTTTGTTTTCTTATTTTTAGATAGAGATATTCTAGTTTTTCTAGTTTTAAAAATCTATATATAATAAAAAAATTATATATCATACATATACCATTTTGAATCCAAATAACTTATGTACGAAAACAAAACAAATAGAGATTATAAATCAAAATAATATACAGAGTAATGATTATACCAATTTAATCAATATGTATTGTTTCAAAAACAAAATTAAAAACCATATAATTGTAAACCAAACAATATGGTTCACAATATTTTTATAATTTTATTAAACTCGGAACTGGTCTTGTTTGGTTTCTGGGTTTGGGAAAATAAGAAAAAGCATAAATTTCTTCAAATAAAACTCTTATAGTCTTATAGTGAAAACCAAATTACCAGAAAATTTACATTAAGATTAATATATAAATTCAAATATTCATATATTGCCAACTCCAAACTATAAGTCAAAGCACGAATTTAAAGGTTCAAATACGTCAACTTACAAAAATACATATAATACCAATTACAAAAATACATATAATACCAATTCCAAATTGTAAGTCAAAATATGAACTTAAGAGTTCAAATATCCCAACGATGAGCAACATTTAATTACATGAACAAGGTTAGACCCTTGTTCCTTTTTCTTCCTTCATTGGCTTGCTTACTTCATTGATTGGTTGGAGGACTGTCCCTTCACAATTGGATTTGTCCTCCCTCAATTGTTCCCAACATTATATAGCTTTGTTCTCTATCACTTGTAACTAATCTTTGACAAACTGGAGTTGGGATGACTGCTTGACATGGTGAGATCTAGGGGCATATGCCTAATTTTCGATATAGTTTCCTAGCACTTCTTATTAGTGTTTTGGTTCCCTACCATTTCTTTCCATTATTAATGCACTACTAATAATAGATTTGGGTTCAGGGGTGAATATCCAAGATGAGGGTATCAGTTAACCTTATGCATTTATATTTGTCTTATGATTTTTCTCATTAGAGTGGTCCACCCTCCCTAATAGATGCTTGCGAGATACAATTAGTTGCTCATTGTGGATGATCATCATTAGTCTTCTATTGTACGTGTCTAGATAGTTTTAGGAATGCTCCCAATGGTTCTAGACTTGCTTCAAATGATCCTTGGCCTTATGGTTATGAAAAGATGATGGCTCCTACTCTCTAATATTTATTTGTATGGGGTGTGACGATGTCACTTGTTCGGATGGATTGATTCACAGAAAAATGGACAAATAAAAGGGTTGGTCATATGGATTGGTAGCTTTCCATTGGTAATGCACTACTAATAGCAGATCTAGGTTCAGGGGTGAATATCTAGGATGAGGGTATCAATTCACCTTATATATTTAGATTTGTATTCTATTTGTTCTCACTACAATGGTCCACCCTCCCTAATAGATGATTACAAGATATAATTAGTTTCTATTTATGGATGATCATCATTGGTCTCATGTTGTACATGTCTAGTTAGTTTTAGGCATGCTTCGAATGGTTCTAGACATAATTTGAATGCTCCTTGGCCTTATGGTTATGAAAGGATAATGGATCATTCTCTCTAATATTTATCTCTATGGAGTGTGATAATGCTACTCACTTGGATGGATTGATTCATGGGCATACAAACAAATAAATGGGTTGTTCATATGGATTGGTACCTTTGCTTCGCTATGCTCTATTCATGTTGGTTATTTTCCTCATGCATTTCCTTCTGTCCACTCTATTTAGGTGTTATCCATGCTCTTATGGTGTATTCTATATGCCATGTACTCCCTTGGCAATGACCTGAAGAGTGTTATTTTTCATGCTATGTTCATATTTTTATAAGGGATATCAATATGTACCAAAACTAACAAGTGTATCTATTGTTGTATCTATTATCAATATTCTAAATAGAAAACATTAACACATATGTGTAGAGCATATATTATAGAAAAAGTAGTACATATATGTCAGACTGCATTACTATGCATTTGATGATGTTTGTATCTTTATCAATGTATTGATTCATTCCTTACTCGATCAATGCATTAATAAAGAGTGGTAGTCTAGAGAGTGGTGAGAGTTATCCTACTTACATCTTTTATAATAGAACCTACCCCCCAACCGGGTTTGACTCGCCCATAATTCCCTGGGGTTACAGTAGAGATTAGTAGTACCAATTAGTTAAGTTTGTAAGATCTCTTAGTTGAAGTCATCTATAGATTAGGATATTAGTTTGGTTCAACTTAAGATAGACCTTAATTGAACCAACCCATTAACTTGCTTACTAACTTCTCCTTTGATTTATTTCATCCAACTATAGAGAGATTTAAAACCCACTTCGGGTTAGTTGGTGAGATGTTTGGATTAGGTATAAGATAGAACAGTTTTTTTAAATACTTATTATATTTACATGAAATTATTTACAACAGAGAATACATAATACAACAAGAGGGTATGTACAAAAGTATTTACATCCTCATCCTCAAGGAACAAAAAAGTAAAGGGAGTGTACAAAGAATTTATATCCTCTTAATCTTCCCTTGATTGTGTCTATTCACAATTGATTCGTCATTGACAGGACCTTAGTCATCAACTTCCACGTAATTTAGGAGGTGGATGATCTAGATGAACCATTGATTTCAAGTATATGTATCAAGTCCTTGGGTTCCCTCATGAGGCTTTCAACTTGACTATTGGTTGTTGGTTTCATTTTGATTACTCCTCGTTCCACTACTATTGAGAAATGGTGTTGTTCTTGGGTGGGGTTCCTTCCAACCTTGGTTCCAATATGCTTTTGGTCATATGGATTAACGACCTTTTCAATCCATTTCACTATTATTTTCCCTAAACCCTAGATCTAGACAATATATTTGGTTTAGCATAAGTTCTATTTCATCTCTTTCCTTATTGATACTAGTATTGTCAGTATTTCAATGCCATGGTAATGAAAATGCAATTTTTGTTTCTCTTCCTTCCAATTCCAATGTATGCCAAGAGTGGAAACCATAATATCTACAAGGGATCAAATTCTACGGAGTATAGTGATGTTTTCTTTTTTTAGAACTCAACTAACATAAATAAAAAATTAGTAGAGTCTTTAACTTGGAAGAGATTAAGACAACTTTTTAACAATATGTTGATTATAACCTTAATATGTCAATTATAGCCTTAACACCCTTGGCTAGCTAAGATTTGATTATTCGCATTAACACCAAATTATAGGATTGAAATATTATGGAATAACATTGAACATTGTTAAATGCCATTGCATAATGGTATTCTCTATTCCTAAATTCATTAAGAGTATTATCCCTTATTAGAAGAATAATACGATAGTAAACATAACAAGAAGAATAATACAATAGTAAAACAAATATGTTGACAATGCAAACATGGTACTAGTACAACCAACTTGTTAAAAGTTGAAAGTTGATTAGTCATTATTATGTGCAAATAGACTTTTTGTTATATAGTACATCACTGGTGTTAAAATTTATAATAATAAAAAAATCATTGTACTTGAAAATAATCTTTGCTTTAATTTCCCTTTATTTTTTATTAGTAATTTAGTGAAAATTGGGCAGGTTACAACAACCTAGAGGAGGCTTGAATATTTAGTGTTTTAGCCTATGTAAGTATCTAGGGTTTGTGGAAAATAAATCCTATAAAATACTTAGAGAGTTTAATGATTAGCAGTGGATTTGTTGGCATTAATGCTAGCATGTTGTGAAGCTTTTGGTGTGGCTAGATAACTTGGTGGGATGTCATTTTATGCCTTTGTATTGCTGGTTAGATTTTTCCATTAATGGTGGATTACCTAGCTAAGGTTTGGAGAGCATTGAAGAATCATAGCTCGTGATAAGCTCAAATGACTATCTTGTACCACTATGTGATAAATTGTTGGTATGTAATTGTACCTTCCTCGAGATATTCTTCCAGCAAGTCATGTGACTCTAGAGATTCTTGAAGAAGTCCAAGGCATACTTCTAACAAATTTGAGGGAAGGAAGAAATTCAAAAGCATCCCACAGGGACAATTCAGGAAGGCAAGACCTCCCACATTTGATGGAGAGGGTAAGACAGGCCAAGAGGTAGAGGCATGGCTTCTTGGGATGAAGAAATATTTTAGGATTCATGATTACTCGGGAAATGAAAAGGACAAAATTTCCATTTACAATCTAAATGGAAGAGCTTCAATTTGGTGGGACAACCTCTTGGAAGTTAAAGGGATCAATGAAAGGAAGATCAGTTGGGAAAGATTTAAGAAGTATTTCAAGGAAAAATACCTTTTTGCTTGGTATTATGACAGTAAGAGAAAAGAGTTCAATGAACTCAGGTTGGGACAAAAATCTATGAAAGAGCATGTCCATAAATTTTTGGAATTGTTGAGGTATGTGGACTATATCAAGGATGAGAGGATAAAAATCCAATGCTTTCTTGGAAGCCTACCTCAAGGTTTCAAAGATAGAATTGAGTTTGTTAATCCACCAAGTATGGATGAATCCATTAGGATGACAATGCATTGCTATGAGCAGAATAAGGAAAAATCAAAGGTTCACTCAGCATGGAAAGGAAAGCCAAGAGGGAGGTTTGATCAAAAGAAAAGTGGATTCAAGCCACCATTCAAGGATCAGTCCAGAACCTTTCCACAAGGGCAGCAAGCAAGGAGTGGATTCAAGCCAGCAGTAGCAACAGAAAAGACATCAAAAGGGCCACTTCAGTGTTGGGGATGTGGAGAAAAACACATGCTTAAGGATTGTCCACATCGGAGGGAGAATCCCTGGAGCTTGCAAAACTTAAAGAGAGCATCTACAGTGGAGGATATGGCAAGGGAAACGCCTCGAATTTATGCATCGTTGGATAATAATCAGGCAGACCATCAATCATTAGTGGTGGAATTTGAAGGTAAGATTGCTAAGCAATCTATTTCTGTTTTGATTGATCCAGAATCTACTCATAGTTATGTTTCTCCAAAAGTGGTTGAAGGTTGTTCTCTTAGAAAATTGAAGCATAATAAGTCTTGGCTAGTTCAATTAGCCACAAGGACCAAGATAAAAGTAAGTGAAGTAGTGGTGGAGTGCCCCATAGAATTGAATGGACTCCACACACATGCAAAATTAAATATACTACCATTAGGATCTTATGATGCCTTAATTGGCATGGATTGCTTGGAAGGACAGAGAGCCAAGTTAGACTGTTATGAGAAAGCACTTGAATGCATTGATGAAGAGGGGAAGCCAAGATTGGTAAGAGGAATTCCCAAGCAAGTTTCAGTAAGACAGATTTAAGCCTTACAGTTGAAAAAATTTTATAAGAAAGGTTGTCAATTATATGCAGTTCATATGTCAGATTCATCAGAGGAAAAAGGACCAAGGATAGAAGACTTCCCATTGTTGCAAGAGTTCAAATATGTGTTTATGTACGAAGTGTCGGGACTACCACCAAAGCGAGATATTGATTTTACCATCGATCTTGTTCCAGGGGCAGCACCGAATTCCAAAGCTCCTTATAGAATGAGCGCACTGAAATTGGTAGAGTTAAAGATGCAGCTACAAGAGTTAATGGACAAGAGGTATATCAGGCCATGTGTATCTCCTTGGGGAGCAACTGTGCTATTTGTTAAGAAGATGGATGGGACTTTAAGGCTTTGTATTGATTACATGCAGCTAAATAAAGTGACATTCAAGAATAAGTATCCATTTCCAAGAATTGATGACTTATTTAATCAAATGAAGGAAGCTAAAGTGTTTTCAAAGATTGACTTGGGGTCTGGCTATCATCAAGTGAGGATAAAAGAAGAAGACAATCACAAGACAGCTTTCAGAACTAGATATGGTCATTATGAGTTCATTGTGGTGCCATTTGGCCTTACCAATGCACCTGCTACATTCATGTGTCTCATGAATAGTGTCTTCAACAAATATTTGGATAAGTTTGTGATTGTGTTCTTGGATGACATTCTTGTCTATTCAAGGAATGAAGAAGAGCAAGAGGAACATCTAAGGATGGTGTTGCAAGTCCTTATAGAACATCATATGTATGCCAAGTTAAGCAAGTGTGAATTCTATCAAAAGAGGGTGCAGTACTTGGGTCATGTCATTTCAGAAGAGGATATTGCAGTTGATCCAAAGAAGATTAATGCCATCATGGATTGGTCTACTCCAAAGAATGTTTCAGATGTTAGATCTTTCATGGGTCTTGTTGGTTACTAAAGAAGGTTCATTTAAGGATTCTCCAAGATAGCTCATCCAATCACTTCATTGCAGAGGAAGAATGTCAAGTTTGTATGGTCTGAAAAATGTGAGAAAAACTTCCAGCAGTTAAAGGAGTTACTTACCAGCGCTCCTATTTTGAAGATAGCAGATCCAAAGAACGATTTTGTAGTGTGCACAGATGCTTGCATTGAAGGGCTAGGTTGAGTGCTCATGCAAGAAGGATTTGTGATTTGCTATGAGTCAAGGAAATTAAAAGAGCATGAAAATAATTATGCCACACATGATTTAGAATTAGCAGTCAGAGTACATGCTCTCAAGATGTGGAGACATTATCTGTTGGGAAGAAGATTTGAGATTAGGACAGACCACATGAGCTTGAAGTATTTGTTTGATCAGCCAAACTTGAATGCTAGGCAAGCTAGGTGGATGGAATTCCTTTGTGAATTTGATTTTGAAATTAAGCATGTAAAAGGGAAAGAGAATAAGGTTGGAGATGCTCTTAGCAGAAAATTTCATGTTGCAGCATTAAGTGTGTGTAAATCAGATTTGAAGGCAAGGATTCTAGAAGCTCAAACTAAAGATGAAACTTACCTTCAAATTAAACAGATGTTGCATCAAGGTAATGTGGATGAAGCATGTGCAAGATATCAGCTGGGTGAGGATGATGTTCTCTCTTATCACGGTACCAGACTATACATTCCAAATAGTGCAAATTTGAAGAAACTTGTGATGGATGAAATACATCAAATGCCATATTCTGGACACCCATGATATCAAAAAACTATAACAGCAACAAGAAAGCAATACTTTTGGCATGGTATGAAGAAGGACATAGCTGAGTACATTTCTAGGTGTCAAAAGTGCCAGCAAGTCAAGGTAGAGCACCAACATCCAGCAGGATTGTTGCAACCCTTACCCATTCCAGAATGAAAGTGGGAAGTGATCTCTATGGATTTTATAACAGGTCTGCCCATGACAGTGAAGAAGCATGATTCAATCATGTTTGTGGTGGACAAACTATCAAAGGTAGCTCACTTTATTTTAGTCAAGTCCACTCACAAGGCTAATGACATTGCAAATATCTTAATGAGAGAGATATTCAGATTTCATGGATTGCCCAAGGAAATAATTTCTGATCGTGATACAAAGTTCACTTCCAATTTCTGGAAAGGACTATTTCAAGAATTGGGAACTAAATTGAATTTTGGTACATCATATCATCCTCAAACAGATGGTCAAACTGAGAGGGTGAATCAGGTTCTTGAAGACATGTTGAGAATGTATGTGATGGATAAACCATCCAAGTGGGAAGATTACCTATACTTGGTAGAATTTGCATATAATAATGGACAACACGCATCATTGGGAATGAGTCCATTTGAGGCATTGTATGGAAAATGATGCAGGACTCCAGTGAATTGGGATAGTCTGGTGAAGAGGGTAGTGCTTGGTCCAGAGATGATTAAGGAAATGGAGCAGGAATTTGTTAAGATCAGGAAAAATTTAAAGGCAGCTCAGGACAGGCAAAAGAGTTATGCAGATTTGAAAAGAGTGCATAAGGAATTTCAGGTTGGGGATCATGTTTATTTGAGAGTGAAACCAAGGAAAAGTTTTCTCAAGTTGGAGAGTTGTGCTAAGTTGGAACCAAGATAATGTGGGCCATTTGAAGTCCTAGATAGGATAGGACTAGTTGCATATAGAGTTGCATTTCCTGCTAACATAAGAGCTCATAATGTTTTCCATGTATCTTTGCTTAAGAAGTATGTACATGATCCTAATCATATGATTGATTGGAATGTGATACAGGTGGAACCCGAGGGAGAGTTCCAAGTATATCCTATGCACATCCTCGACAAGAAGTTCACTTTGCTCCAGAACAGAGTGGCATCGGGCAGGTAAAGGTCCAATGGGAGCACCTTAGTCTTGATGAGGCTACATGGGAGCTGGAGGATGCCATGAGAGAGGCATTCCCATTTTTGTTCAGTTTTGAGAACACCGAGGACGGTGTTGTTCTAAGGGGGAGGGGAATGTAATACCCCAATTTTGACCCTTATGGTATATTGGCTTTTATGTAAATATTGTGCACATGCAATATATGTTTTCCTAGCGTGGAGCTCAAGGTCAAGGCCCCGCTAATGTATGCTCGGATTTTATTTAGAAAGGCAAGTATTTGATGTTTTACTACCCATGTGCTATTAAGCCATGAAATATTGTAAATTGATATAAATATTAATATTTCAATACAATTCCAAAACTGGTTATGGAAGCAACTAATGAGAAGGGGCCATGTGTATTCCACTAGGGAGTGGTGAGGGGGTTGTGGAATTGAACCGTAGGCTTCCAAATATCATCTTGTGAACCCATTTGACTTTCCTTGCTAACATTTTATTCTGTGTAAGAAATTTGTTGAAGAAATCAGTCCATGGCTTCAATGGAGCATGGGCAGCCCAGAAATTTGTATGGCAGGTATGGGATCTGTTTTTCTTGTACCACAAGTCACTCTACCTGTTGGGAATTCGTTTTTCCTCATTCCCATTCCATTTTTTAACATCCCAAGCTTCATTTTTCATCCATTACGAATGCCCAGCGGTGAGAAAAACCAGAAATCGCAACTGTGAATTAACCCACATTTTGAAGTGCCATAAATGCCCATAATTTAGTATTAACAGTGAAATCCAATGGGGGATCCATAGATATGAACCTTGGGGCGAAATTGAGAGTATTATATACCCAAAAACCATTGGAAAACCCAGTTTTTATAGCCCAAAAATCCAATTACGGGATTGAGTTATTTGGTCACCGAATTGTGAAAATCCAAGCATGAATGATAGAACAAATGTTGGGATTGCTTGATAAACCCAGTGAAGACTAGAATCTCAAGGAATTAGCAGCTTGGACCTTTCTATTCCCACCCTGAAGAGCACTGGAGGGAAGGAATGCCTGAGGGATTGTGCAGCAGAGAAGGGGACCTTCCTTGTGTTGGGTGTGGTAGGTATTGTGGGTGCCATGACTGTTTAAGTTTAGTTGAGATGTCTGTAGCTCTTTGGTTGAGATCACTTGCTTAGCATCCTCCTCATTTGTCTCTTGCATGCTTGATAAACCCAACCGTGTGTTGGCTTAGCATGATTGGTTGTGTGAAACCATGGTTGTGAGTGAGCCTATTTAGTTCCCCCTTAGTGGATACACATCCCATCTTAGGGACGGTCTCTCAGCTGAAAGAATACAGACTGGACAGAGACCTATGGTTGGGTGGAACGTTGCTCTCACATAGCCAGTTGTTGGACAGTTTCATCTTAAAGATAAGTATTCTCTGTGGTTTAAATTATATTCATTATGTGCTCTGCAATGTTTAATTTGATGACTGTTATTGGTATGTTGAATGCATGATGTAGTTGTGTGTGGATAATGTTTATTTCCGTTGTGTTTATATTGAGTATGAATCTGCACACATAAGTTTTTATTTCTTGTGAATTTTCTTAGTAATGAATGGGGCTGAGTTACAAAAATAAGCCCGAAATCTTAATCGTGTTTCCTCCTTTGCATTGGATTGATGGGAGGGGACGTGACAACACAAGTGTATTAATCCAAATCTAAATACAACATTTCATACATCAATGAATGAGACACATGAAATGGGAGAATAATCCAAGTTTTTTATTAAGAAATCCAAAAGAAGCTATTACAATGTGTTATACCTAATATTTGATGTGGCGGCACCTTCTTCCAAGCTCTCAATCATCACCCTTTCCAAACTTAGAAGATCATAATGACAACCTTTCTAAGTGTTCTCCAATCAAGAATCACCAGGATCATAAACTTGGTGCTTTCATAACCACCCACTTTTTCCATGGATGGCTCTCCTTATGTAGGATTTGGGAGGCCAAGTACTTGGAGAATTCTTTGGATCTAGATGAGAATAAGGTGGATCTAAATATCATAGGTTACCTTGAATAGGGATTAAGCACATATTCGAAGGTTAGGAATATCTACCTCAAAAATATCATCAAAATCTTCATCCAAAATTTAACGAAAATGGTTAAAGAAGGATTTTCGCTCCCCTAAAGTAGTGTACAGAGTGACTTTCACTCCTCTATAGGATTACAAGGAGTGAAAAATGAGGAGTTTTTCACTCCTAGGACAATTGGGAGGGGGCGAAAATATCAATAGGAGGCTCAAAAAAGGGTTTTTTAGGTTAGATTTCGACCCCCAAAAACTTGGATTCTTTCCAAGGATGACTAAGGAGTGGACCAAGTACATAATGAAGGGTCCCAGCACCTCTAGGGGGCACTAACAGCATGTCTTTCATGGTGATAAGACACAAGGACCACATATGACACATGGTGTGACAATTTGAGTTATAACACCTGTTAAGAAAGAGGATAAGGAGGAGGAAAGGGTGAATCAAAGGTTGATAGAGAAAAGGGTTAGTGTCTCACCTGGTTTGGCATAGTGTTAGTCATTGATGGTTTGGGGGCCTTGGCTTCTACTGGGGGTTGATTGGGTGGATAATGTGAAGATGCTCACAGTAGATCCAAAGAGATGATGTAAACCTCACAATGAAAGAATTTAGGAATGACAGAAGAAGAATAGAGCAGAAGAACATAGATCCAAAGGAGCTCAGATAGAGGCAGAATAATTACACATGTTACATTAATCTGAATAGTAAAAAGGTAAATATACAATGCTCAGGATTTGAATACACTAGGTGTGATTCGAATTAGACTGCATGGACAGATCCATAATCAGTGGAGTGTCATCAAGTCATAACTAGGAGTCCAACTCATCATCAGTGAAGTCATCAATGCACAAGTAATAGTCAACCAGGAGTCAAATTGAGTCTAACTAAATGTGGTAGGTGTAACTGGCACATGGAAGCACTAATGTAGTGAAGGAGGCTCAATGTAGAGCACTCATGGATCTAACTAGAGTCAAAACAGGCTATCTAGTCACATTGGAGGTCCATCGGAGTGATAAGGTCAGTTAAGAGTGAGTCAAGCCTAAAATCAGGGGGAGAACTCTTGTTAACTGAACATAACTGGACTGGTAGGTGAAGAAGTGCGCCTCTCTCATGCAGTAGGTGAAAGGAGGGCGCACTAGGCACTAGGAGGGATGAAACTGACCAGGAAGAAGCTCCAGGGGGATAGCTAACTGAGTGCTAGGTGCTGGGACTAATGACTGGGATGCATGCAAACCCTAGAATGCATGCAAACCCTAAAGGTGCATGCAAACCCTAAAAGACTGAAAAGCTAATAGGACTAGGATGGAGTATAGGAATATCCTAACGCCCCCCCTTAATCCATCCTGGGCCTTGGTAACTAGGACCAAAGGTCACCCATACAATCAAATAAGATAGAAAAATAAAGAACTGTCCATAAACCGAGGAAATGGGGAAAACCTCATGGGAAAAATATCCCCCTCAAAAGAACAGTAAATAACTCAAAGAACCATTATACTAAGCAGAAAAGAAGGAATCTTTCATTAGTGAAAACTTCTGCAAAAAACTTGACAAGTTGATCCCCTGTAGGATGCCAAAACAGGTGCTAGATGTGGATCGAGTCTTCTGATGTGCCTTCCACTGTGTAGAGGATGTATTGGACGAAGCAAGTCTCTCATGAATTCTTTCTGCAACTAGAGCGAATGGAACATGAGGAGTCTTCCCATTTATGGAAGAGAGAACCCCATCATCATGTTCCATCTCCCATGGAGAGGTAGATGGCATGATGCTGAAGTCTGGTAGTTCTGTGAACAGATGAATCCTCAGTTGTGTTCTTAGTAGTAGCAAGGACTATGTGAGCCCATATTGACCACGAATTTGGACTGAGAATATGTGTTGGTTCTGGATCTAAATCTTCTTGAACTATGATCTCAACATCAAAATCTTGATCTTCTTCTTCATTAGAAGAGGAGTCACTCTGATCTTGATCAAATCTGAAGGAATAGTCAGAGAGAAGGGCATGAAGTGTGAGAACTCATATGCCTTAGAGGCATGATTAGCAACCCCATTCACTATAATCTTTCCAGTGGAGATCTCTATAATCTCTATTGTGTTTGGACCAAAAGTTACTTGCTTTGGTGATCCTGTATGAGTCATCTGATATACTGAAAACAAATTAGCTGTTAGAGAAGGAACAAATAAAACATTTTTGAACTTACCATGCTCCATATGTACTGTACCCAATCCTTTGGCAGAAATATAAGAGTTGTCTCCCATGTGAATAGTAGGCCCATCAATGAGATCTAAAGAAGAAAATGATTCTTTAGAGGCAACCATGTGATTGGAGGCTCTAGAATCTATGAGGAGGGCTTTTGACTTTGAAAAAACAGCCATCAATGCATGGCAATCATCAGATCCACTTCCAGAATCAGACAACTTTGCTTCTTTTGGAACAACAATTTTGTTTTCTTCAAGAAGCTTGGTTAGTAGGTCTATTTTCTTGTGCATGCAAGCTTTCTCAGGATGGTTTCCTCTCTTGCAGTAGGAGCAATTTGGTCTCTTGTGTTTGTCATTTTTGGATTTAGATGGCTTCTTGTCCTTGTCTTTTTGCCTCCCTTTTGCATTAGCTCCACTTGCTTCTCCAACTAGAAGAGCTAGATCTTTGGAGGCCTTGATGGCACCCATTTGAATCAATTTGTCCTCTTCTTGAATGAGAGCTTCAGCAAAGACTGTTAAGGTGGGACTCTTCCATCCAGGGATTGACATTCACCCAGAATGGAAGGTAGAAACAAAGACAGAAAATGGAGATCCTAGTTTGCTCAAGATGGAGAGCACCAATTGCTCATCACTTTTAGTGATGCCACAGTGCTTGCATTGTAAATTCAATTTGTGAAATTTTGAGAAGAATTCTTGGATGCTCTCGAAATTGCTAGGTTGTAGGGAAACCAATTCATTTTCGAGAATGTGGCCTCTTAGCCCATCTTGTTTTCCAAAGAGACTCTCCAATTTTTTCCATAACTCACTTGGAGACTTCAATCCTTCAACATGAAACAGTAGATATTCAGACATATGAAGGCATATGAATCCAAAGGCTTCAGCCATTTTGTTTAGATGCTTGGTCCTCTCTACAACTGTATGAGGTATGGCATCTTTCTCAAACACCATTCTATGTAGTTGTCTATTATACAAGTGTAATTTCATCTTACCCTTCCATTCGAAGTAATTGAAGGGAGTGAGAATTATAGGAGAGGAAAGAGCATTCAAATTGCTCATCTTGACTGCTAGAACAAGTGCAAAAAGTGAACTGTTGATACTGCTGTTGCAACTACCGGAACTTCAAAATACCTGCAAAAAACTCTCAAGAATGGAGGTAGAATATACTCTCAAATGGCTCTGATACCATGTGAAGATTCTCACAGTAGATCCAAAGAGATGATGTAAACCTCACAATGAAATAATTTAGGAATGACAGAAGAAGAATAGATCGGAAGAACATAGATCCAAAGGAGCTCAGATAGAGGCAGAATAATTACACATGTTTCATTAATCTGAATAGTAAAAAGGTAAATATACAATGCTCAAGATTCAAATACACTAGGTGTGATTCAAATTATCCTGCATGGACAGATCCATAATCAGTGGAGTGTCATCAAGTCATAAATAGGAGTCCAACTCATCATCAGTGAATTCATCAATGCACAAGCAATAGTCAACCAGGAGTCAAATTGAGTCTAATTGAATGTGGTAGGTGTAATTGGACATGGAAGCACTAATGTAGTGAAGGAGGCTCAGTGGAGGGCGCTCATGGAGCTAACTGGAGTCAAAACGGGCTATCTAGTCACACTGGAGGTCCATCGGAGTGATAAGGTCAGTTAAGAGTGAGTCAAGCCTAAAATCAGGGGGAGAACTCTTGTTAACTGAACATAACTGGACTGGTAGGTGAAGAAGTGCACCTCTCTCATGCAGTAGGTGAAAGGAGGGCGCACTAGGAACTAGGAGGGATGAAACTGACCAGGAAGAAGCTCCAGGGGGCTAGCTAACTGAGGGCTAGGTTTTGGGACTGATGACTGGGATGCATGCAAATTGCATGCAAACCCTAAAAGACTGAAAAGCTAGTAGGACTAGGATGGAGTATAGGAATATCCTAACAGATAATTGTCCCCCCAATTGTTGTTACAGATAGAAGAGTTAGTGACTCACTAGGGCCAAGGTCTGCATGCAAATTGGCTAAGCTGGTCATCGATCAAGTGTGTATAGATTATTCTCCTTGGACTACAGTTTTTAATTTATTCGAGTTATCTAATGGTAAAACAATTTATGAATATACATTTGGTAGACTAGTTCTATTCTGAAATTTTTCTCAAGAAATCTGTCATTTAACAAGGGTTAAAATATTTTATCAATTTGAGTTGTTACATTTTGTATCGAAGCATAGTTCAAATACTAAATGACCTTAAGGGCCACAACCACCTAACATATTTGACCTATTAAACAAATAAAATATTACCAGAGGTGCTGGAATTTGGACCTAGATCTATTATTGTTGAGCAAATGTCTTTCTTAGGCCACACACATATTTTGGAAGAAAGAACCATGTTAGAAATTAGAATCCATACTCAACATTTTGAAGCCTCAGGCATATTTCCTGAATTTGTTTTTCCAACAACATGGCAAATGCAACTATATTTCACAAGACAAATGCATTTGCATGCAATGAATCTATGCAATTCAGTCTCATGTTTGGTAGTCAATGCTAATAGCAACACTTTTTTCATGCTTACAACCATGACTAGAGGTTGCAGATCGACTACAACATCTCCTGTCTTTTCATCTCTTCTTAATGTATCCTTTTCAAATACTTGCTACATGCACAAAGGAAAAATCCTAGTCTAGTTAAATTTGGGGATTAGGGATATCAGTGGATTACGTTATCATTGATAAGCTAACTATCCATCCAAGTTAAATTGATCTAAATTTGGTATCAAAGCTACCAAATCTAACCTAAATTAATAGTAGATTTTAACCATAGTAAAATGGAAGATTTATAGAGAAAAAATTAAAAAAAAAATAGTCTATCAAGTGCATATTCATCAATCAATTACCATCAGAGAACCAACAAAAATTAAAAAATTGTAATTCAAGGAAAAGAAACTCTACTTAATCGATGACTAGGTCTCCAAGCCTCAAAAATTAACCCTATGCTAGACTAGAAAATGCATTTTACTCTTATACCAAATGTAACAATCCTAGACCTAGCCTAGAACTAATCTAGGATAAAAATATGTTATCGATTTGGGTTGTTACATTTGGTATCTATCATTCAACTAGGGTTAAAATATGCTATCAATTTAAGTTACATTTGTGAATTTACATTACATTTATGTGATGGTATCAAAATTTACCATTCCATAGTTAAAAGTTATATTTCAATTTTGAATATGTGATGGTATCAGAATTTACTAAGTTAAAGTTACATATTTATCTTAACTTACCTGTAAGATAGTGAATTATGTTACATATTTATCTTGACATTATGGCCACACTAATTATCTTCATGCTCTTTAATAACCCTCCTCGGTCACTATTATACCCATTTTTAGAACTATTATGATATGAAGTTTCTCGATTAAATCCATTGCAAGAAGAGAACAAATTGCTCTAGAAGGTAATGAGATTCAGTGAACAAATTTGAAGGGTGGGTCTTAATTTCAATTTGAAGGGCATATATTCTTTGATCCCTTCAACGATGAAGGGATATATAAATCATTGTACTTCAATTGACAAGCATAAATTAACTAAACCCTTCAAAAAATGCAAAAAACAAACATTGTCCTCCCAAATTTTTACAATCTTAAGCAATTGAACGCTCTTTACATGAAAAAATGATAACTTTTCAATAAAAACTAAGAAATAAACAAAATTTTCTTTAAAAATAGTAAAGTCCATTAAATTATTATTATGTTTCATAAATGAACGCATTCCAACCAAAACAAATATTGTTCTTTGATTCATTTGGTATTCTTCAATAGTATTTTAGCTTACATGATTGAAAACATAAATCTATTTTCCCAATGGAAGAGGCTTTCTAGTTTTCATTTGTTTCCATACATCATAAATAGAATTCAAATCTACCTCATTTAGAGCATGAGGTGCACTAAGGGAGAGAAACATTAACATATCCAATGTCTCCAATGAAATCCTTGATCTATCATCATTTTTTATCCTATTTAATTTTGGGAAGCCTCTTTCACACATTGCTATACTTGCTAGAATTACAAGGATAGCTTTCCATAATCGCATCAAACAAGGAAATCCTTCAAACCATTTAGGTTTATCTCCACATAGATCTCATGCTCCAAACATACATATGCTTTTAAGGGTATGATATATAAATAGTACAAATAAATTAAACTCTTCACATCAACATCGCAACCATCTTTTTGTTTGAGTCTCTTTCATCCATTTCTTCATAATAATGTCGAGGACTAAAAAACTTAGCAGCATTAAATATGGGAAGATCTATGAAACCTCCTATCTAGAGATTCAATCACCTTCATCACAAAACATTTTCCTAAAAGAATGCAATCATCTAGTGTCCCTGGTCTTTGTATCTTTGGAAAACATTCAAACCTCAATGGATGTAAATGTACCATACATGTGCTATCTGCAAACTCCAGGGTTCCTCCTTGTGCTCTAACTAAAAAAGAGG
This sequence comes from Larix kaempferi, assembly GCA_027924585.1. NCBI lineage: Eukaryota > Viridiplantae > Streptophyta > Pinopsida > Pinales > Pinaceae > Larix > Larix kaempferi. Next base: position 10,716,801 of record BSBM01000742.1, read on the forward strand.
ATATATGCATTATACCTACCCCCCCCAAAAAAACCATTTACAAAGCATGTTAATAGTAACATCTAAAGTAGTTCCAATAGAGATAATATCAATATGGTCCTCTTGGAACTTCTAATTCAGCTTATTTAACTCAATGAGCACATCTGCAAGCAAATGGATGCAAAATTGCACTTGAAATATTGTAGCCAACTCATACATATTTATCTCCCCTAACTCCCAATATTTTAACAAAACATGCATGAGTTTAATGAGTCTTTCCATGACCTTTCCTCTATAGAGCCACCTAATTTGATGAAATCGCAAAACCTATAGCTTAGTGATTTGAAATGATTACATTAGCTCTTTCAGTTCTCCATGTCTTTTAGTAGATTTTACGAGCCATGAATAAACTTTGTTTGCAAATTTATCAATATACTGCACCTTTGGAAAATTAAATGAAGCATTATGTGTTGCTAATGCTTCTTTATAAGATATACAGATATCTAATAAATGAGGATCATCTTGGCGTATCTTAGAAGATAAACCTTCACGACTACCCCTCATGGAAGATGCCCTATGAGAGATAAATCCAACTAACTTCATCAAAGATAGATCCATCTTCGTTAAAAGAGTTATCGCAGCATCCTAGATAGATTGAGTTGTTCCATCTTTTAATTGAAGCAAACGTATGAATTTTGTTACACATTGACCTCTTTCTTCATTTGTCAAATATGTAATATAAATAATCAAATGTTGCTCCATAGTTCGATCAATTCTTTCATCAACTAAAATTGAGTAAAATGGGCTATGGAAAATCTTATCTTTTAACTTTTTCCATAGGTATTGCATCACAAATTCACAATGTGCATGGAATTCATGATCTTTCCAAATTCCAATATTTTGGACAATGAGAGTAATCTTTGAAGGTCAATCGATGCCATGGTTATTGTAGGCTGTGTCACACATTTTTTACTTGTGTGAGAGGATTTTAATGGTATCATCTTATGTAATTATTTTAGCAAATCATAACTTTTATTTAAAATGCATTTCACAATTATATATCCATATATCCTTGGAAACTGTATAGCTTATGAATTTAAACACACTAAGAAATTATATTGACAGGTAATTTATAATATTATACCCTTATTTTGAAATGTTGTTATAAATTGTGTCCTCCTTAATTGGAAGGGTAAAAATAATATTTTGAATTTATTTTGAAGGGCAATTTTAACTTTGCTTTTCTGGGAAGGACCAGAACCCTTTGAAGGGCTAGGAAGGGTTCAATTTTGAACGCTAAATGAGAACATTGCTCTAGAATTTAATGAGAACATTTCTTAATATATATATATATATATATATATATATATATATATATATATATATATATTATGAGAACAATGTGATTTGTATGACCCAATTCCTAATATCCTGATAAGTTGTGCATGAGGATGGAAATGACGCATAGTTTCTGTGAAAACACACAATTTATTTTATTTGATGGCTCCCTATAGGAAGTGGGAGGTTCTAGAATTCAAAATTTTGCAGTGGCTTCTAGATGACCCGATGTGAAAAGATATGGATTCACTTTAGTGGCTCAATTATTGTGGCTATTATTTTCTCCCTCAGTAGGTATTCACAACATCAAATTGGCAACTTGATTGTTTAATTGACTGGTTGATATTGTGTAAGGTTTCAATGCTTGGATAATAATCTCTGAAAATAATATTGGAATCAACCCAAACTTAGATATATTCATCTCCATAATTTTATTTATTCTCATCATTAGACTGATCCATAGTATCCAATATTGGAGGTAATTTCTTCAGTGTAACTACACAAAATTCAATTTGTAGCTAGTTTGGAAGTTCTTGTCGATACAACTCATTCCTCTCTTGGGTATCAGTGCACTGGTTTAATAAGCATATGGAAATCCTTGTACATGAACAAAGTGTTGAGTGTCTATCAATATCATACTTTTTATTTAGGCTTCAAGAATCTCAACTTTGACACCATAAGAAAATAGTCCATCATTTGCGGTCCTTTCTTGAGAGGAAGGATCATCATGTAGGGAGCAAAGCAACATCCTCATGCTTATACTCTTTCTATTCTTGGTCATAAAACTATGGAATACAAGTGAGTGGAATGTCATAAATCTGTCAGTTTGGATGGACAAGATTCTTATCGTACATAGGTGTACTTGATAGTGATGCAGTAACATAAACTTCATTCAGCACATTCACAGCATTCTCCCTTTTATCCTTCAAACTAGATTGAGACGAGAGTTTATAAGATACTATCTATGAACTTTTTTTGGATGTGTTGGCTATCGATCACCTTCTTGAGGTTTCCAGTGTAGACCCAGGTACTTCGCGGTTCAAGGAACCAACAAAACCCCGATTCACCGGCCCTTTCGGCAACAGGCTGCGCGTGGCCTGAGGTCTCACCCGAGGTGAAGCTGAGGGGGTGGTTGTGGAATCAAGTTTCCACAATCAGGTGATGCGATGGGGGGAAAGCTAATAAGCAACGCAATGCCTTGCGGGTTGCGTGGATAGATAACTACGCGAACCTTCTTTTCCGCGTCATATACTTCAGCGCGCAACTGCGCTCGCGCACTTGCGCCTTCAATGCGCAACTGTGCTCGCACCTCCAATGACTATGCGATACATGATACCTTTGCGTTACGACAGTAAGCTATCAAGAGCTTACCTCGCAGCAACCTTCAATGACTTGGTGAATCCATGAGACTGCGCGTCCTTGCCAGGATGTTCAATTCTAACCATTCTACTTAACGTACTTTATCCTTTTACTCCATTCAAGTTCTTATTAATAAATTGTGGATGGTTTAATAACATACATTACTGCGCACTCCAACGCTGCACTTAAACTCAGTGTTCACTACTTGACCAATAGATAGATTCATACATTCCAATCGATAGATTCATACATGTTGAATACTTAACATTCCTCTGCGCATGCATTACTTAACATATTATTCCCATTCTCTACGGCGAATACATATAAAAGCAATCACATAACAGAAGTTTCCAGCATTAAACATTCATACCAAGCAATTAAACAATCATAAAAACACATTGGTCACACAACACAGAGTTTAACGTGGTTCACTCTCCGGATGGAAGCTACGTCCACAAGAATGGTTGTTAATATTGCTCTTAATGGGAAGGGTACAACCGTTCTTAGTCTGCGCACTCAGCTGCAGACTCTCTTCTCTCTCTCAGATAGGTCTCTGCGCACTCAACTGCAGAGCCTTTACAATGGCTTTTCTAAGCTTAAGATTCTACAATAATCAACACTTAGCCAAAATGAAGAGTTCAACAACCCTCTCCCATACAAAATCATGCCTATTTATAGATTATGCCCATAGGCATATCTTTACAATTCATAAGCAAAAACCCTTAGGTCTACAAAATTGGCGTGGCTAACTGCCACCCTAGCTGTCACCGTCGACAGCTTGCTCCACCTGCTCCAGCTGGGCCACTCGTGGCTCACACGCTCTTCTAATAGCCGCAGTTCTCCAAACGGTTACAACTGCATCATGGCCTGTCCCTTTCTACTCCTTCGCCTGCCTGTCGCCATCGGTGTCATGGCCTAGCTTCTCAACTTCTTGCCACCACACGTTTGAAAAGGTCGCTTTCATCTGTCATCCACCTGTTCCTTACCCAAACTAGGTCATATCCTCGTCTGACATTTACCCATGTTCTCCCCAAAAATAGCTTATGCGCTACCATGCGCATCGTCCTACTGCACGACCGTGCCTTAGTCATTGCCATCGCGCAACACGCGCAAAGCCTCAAAATTGTCCGTCGCCTACCGCCGCGCGTAATGCGCTTTCACCAAAACTGCTTTCTCTTCCTGTCGCAGCGCGCAATGCGCAATTATCAAAATTTTCTTTTCTTCCTGCTGCAGCGCGCTACGCGCGATTTTCCATACTTATATATTTTTCCAACCCACTTGGACCCCGCCCAACAGGATGTTATATTCAAATCTAGAAACAAAGAGTTTAAATCTACGCCTCTGACATTAAAACCAATGAGTTATATTATTGATGCCTTTGTTGAACCTATTGATGAGTTATTATTGGTGTCTTTGTTCACACTACCACAACACTCATGAACCAAGCATTACCGAGCTGACCTTGATGGCATCGAAGAGATTAGCTACTGTTGCAGAGGCAAGGACACAAATCCTCCCAGGGACACTAATTTCAAAGTTGATTTCAAAGGATGTGTGTTTGCTCGCTCTATGAAAAACAATCATGTACTAGGTCTAGGGTTGTTACATTTGGTACAAGAGTAACATATCTTACCTAGTCTAGCATAGGGTTAATTTTTGAGGCTCAAGGGCCTCAACTTTTGCTAGGGATTGGTTGGGTGAAGAGTTTTCCCCCAACTATTGTTGCGGATTGAGGAGTTGGTGATTGGTCCAGGATAAGATCTATATGCAAATTGGTTAAGTTGGTCATCGATCAAGTAAGTAGAGATTCTTATCCTTGGATTACAATTTTTAATTTATGCTAGTTATCTAATGGTAATTGATTGATAAATATACACTTGATAGACTAGTTTTTTTTAAGTTTTCTCAATAAATGTGCCATTTAACTAAGGTTAAAATATGCTATCAATTAGGGTTGTTACATTTTATTAACATTTGAAATAGAATACATCATAAGTCATCATCATGGAATAATATGCTTCATAACTAAGTTTTACTTAAGCATTTTACTGAACACCATATGTTATGTGATACTATCATAAAACAACAACCCATGATACCATCATGAAACCATTAAGCATCTTACTAAACTAATATGTCATGAAAAGACATCATGAATTAATAGCATATTATGCAATAATGTACCATACTAAATATCAACACGAACAATAGCATATTACAAGCTAAATGTCATATGTCAGCAAAGACCATGATAAGTAATGAAATAACATATTGAATATCAACATGAAATAGTAAGTATCAAATTGAGTTTCGCATGCCATCCATGTCATTAAATAAATAAGCATCATAAGTTAGAATCACAAGTCAAATCATCGTGACAATATTTTGTAGCATTATGGCACATGTGAACTTATTGCTTTCTTCGAATCCATGTGGCTCTTTAGAATGTTAAATTTGGATGTTTTAAATTCTCAATTCGATGTAAAAGGTGATTAATGATAATTGACAACTATTGTCCTCTAGGCATATTTGTATAGATTTATAATAGATGAATGCACACCTTATGTGTTTTTTGTACATGGTGAATAATGTACTTTTTTATTAACAAATACTATCAACGAAATCCATGATCTTTCCTTAATCAAGCAAATGATATCGATATCCAACATATTATGAAGTTCTTTTGTACCTTTGTTTTTAATTATAATAAAGATGAAGCGTCTCCCTTAGCTAGCAGTCAAGGGTTGTATCACCTATATTAGACATAATATGGATACATAGTCATTTCACAAGACATGGTATCAAACCGGAACAAGTTGTTTCATCAAGGATGAAACCATAAATGGTATTATAATTCTATTGTAGAAAGAAGGCCATAACTTAACATCCTTCACCTATCTCAAATTCACCTAAGTATGAAATTCCTCTCAAGGATGCTCTCTCGACCAACTATGAAGAATATTAAATTGGTATAAGGCCTAAAACTTGTCAAGTTTAGTAGCCTAGTGTTGTTTTAGAATGTTTTTTCTTTATCAATTATTATCATGCTCCAATGAAAGTTTTATGGTTTTAATGTTTCTAGGATCTAATTCAAAGTATGTTCCTTCGTAATTCCAAACCGGATATAATTTTGGAATTGTGATAGTAAGTTTGGGGTGTTCTTTCTCTCCCTTGGGGTTACTCTTTTACCTATTACATTCTCTAGAATTAAATTGAATTGAAATGTGAATTTATCATCATCAATTGTTAGTTGTAGGTCCTTAATTTCATATTGTTCATCTTCAAAAGTGTTTTCCTTTTCGATTATACTGGACCCTGGAATTAATAATTGATTTCTCAAATCAACATTAATGTAATTTTCCATCTCATCCAAACAAAGAAGAATGTTTACCTCTTTTTTTTAATTGTCTCTTTGAGTTTTAATATTGCAAAGCTTAGAGTTGAAATATATTTACAAGAAAACCTTCCTTATCTTTTACTAAAATATTTTTTTAATGTTTTTTTGCAAATTTCTCTAAGCAATTACTCTTTTGATTATCATGATCATATATGATTTCATGATGGTGATTTCATGTTTAATTATTCATAATGAATTTTATGATATCTTATTATCTTGAGGAAATTACTACTAATCAATGCTCACTTGTGTTTAACAAAAGTTTGTTTTAGATGATCCACTCAAAGATCCTAAAGAGACTAATCATTTTAGGATTTCATGGGGGGCCATAACCAAGAATGAGAATGGCTCCTACAAACACCTTATGGTTTGGGGGACAAACTTAACAATTAACTCTATGCCAATGGTTCTCGACTCTTCTACCAAAAGTCCACCGCTTGAAGTACTCTAACCAAGGGGGAGGCATATGGACGACTTTTGATGCCTAAGACAGATGCCTTAACGATGCATACGAAGGGAGTATAGGCCAAGCTTTTGATATCCCTAGGATATGATGATCTCGATATCATAATCAAGGTACCAGTAACCAAATGCTGGTTAATTCCGATCAAACCCGAATTCTAGTTAATCTAGATGAGGCCACACATTTATTGAAATTTGGGAGGATGGTTAAGTCACAGTAACTTCCCAAAGAACTTTCGATGCCTACTGTATGACTCGCTAATAAGTTACAACTGAGGGCAAGTGCCATGTCAAGAAAGACCATCCGAAGTATTGGTAAAGAGGATTATGGAGATGATGGATTGTATGATTCTTAGGGAGAGAGTGAGTAAGGAAGGAGGAGTTTCACAAATGCTTTTATTTATTTATTTTGAATCCTTAATTGATGAATAAGTGTCTAATAAAATTGATGCATAATTATTGTATGGTTGATTACATATTAAACACCTAGGAAATTAATGAAGAACATGTCATAATTGTTGAGAGCACCATGATTGTATTAACTTATAAGTGTATATATATAGCATAAGGTAGTAGTGAAAAGATCAATTAAAAAGTAAAAATAAAAATAAATATGTGCATTGCAAATTAATTTAGCTCCATGGGTGACAAGTGTGTACTCCATGCAACAATCAAGAAATCAAGTAAATTATGAAAATTGGGTAGTAAAAAAATGGCAAGACCAAGAGATAGGGTCTTGGTTGTTGATTATCCGGGTTTGTTGCATTGTATTAATTGTTAAGGACTAGGAACTAAGATGGAGAGTTTTTAATTTATATTAATTATGTGATGGTAAAACAATTGATAAATATACACTTGATAGACTAGTCTTAATATGAAAATTTTCACAATATGCTATTAATTTGAGTTGTTAAATAATTTGATGATTGAGTCATCAAATTATTATAACCTAATCTATCAAAAAAAATTTGTTTTTTAAATTTATTTAAGAAATTTTATTTTGATATCAAGGTTGTAATGAAAGATTGTTCTAATCCATATGAAAATAACCAAACAAGAATTTAGCAAAAATATCAAAACATAAATAGTAAATTTGAATATAAATTATAATAATGGATTTGTAGGTCGCTTCCATTCTTAAGTAAAACGACCCTCATCTTGCATGACTATAGTATATGTAAAAAAACAAAAAGCTTTGGGATCTGTTTTTATCTATGTTGGAAGTTCAAGTACTTGACGCCCAAAGCAAATACAAGAACAAATAATACACAAAATCCTATTGTTACCCCTGCTACCACTCCTAAAAAATCATGATGAAACCCGAAATAATCCTTCACGAACTCGTTAACCATTTGCTTCTTTCCATCAGCCAACTCCATCTCATTCTCAAGATCTCCATATTGTGAAACCACCAGTCCATACAACGTCCAAGCCACAGGGCATGCCCAGTAATACCATCTCCACCATATAGGAATCCTCTGCCACAACAACAACAAAAAACACAATATTAATTTTATATATATATATAAGTATCGAACCATATATTATGTTACAAGTTAAAAGAAATGTTACCGTTCGTGGTATAAGGAAGCCGGCAAAGAGGTTCCATATCGCATAAAACGCAGAGGAAACGATGGCGGAGATGTTGTGATTGGGCGTCAAAGACATCGTCATCATTCCGTAATACGTGAAATATAAGAATGTGAAGTACGAGAAGAAGAGATACCACAAGAATTTGGCTGCTTGCCACTGAAAATCCATCATCGCGTAAACCAAAACGCTGTAGATAACAGCTTGGATGAGAACGTAGGGAAGCTCGATAGCCGCCTACAAGTTAATAGATGCCCACAGTTAAATAAATTGAAAGAATACAAAGTAAATTGATGTTCACAGTTAAATAAATTGAAAGAAAAAACAGAAACGAGAGCATATCTTCCTTGGGATTCATTTTCTGTGCTCACCTGTGCAAAGGCATAGGGTAAAGCAGAATACATTCCAGCAGCCTTTTCTCTATAGTAAACTGTTCTTTCTATTTCAACCAGAGGTTGCACCGAGGACGCATTGTTTACTCCGATCATCAGTACTGCCGTGTACATTGAACCCATAGCGTTGAATAGATCTGCCTGCCGAGTCCTGTGCCATTCCATTCCAGTGGAAACCGTTATTTATAGTTATTTATAGGAATTTCAAGCAAATATTTGGATATTTAGATGAAACAAGTTTATTGTATATATTGATTTTATGGTCGTGGTTTCAAATTCAAAATAAACAATTATAAAAAATATAAAAAAAAAATAACTGGTAGTTTATGCATATTTGATACATGGATAATGGACAATAGTAGACAAGCAATGTAACTAGAAGAAGGTGAGTGATAACAGGTAGCTAAGGCATAGACAACCAGTGATTACACTATATGAAAGAACAAGTGATAACCAACAATGTTAGACAACCAATGTAACTAGAAGAAGGCCAGTGATAGCAGGTAGTTGAGGCATAGACAACGAGTGATTACAACTATATGAAAGAACAAGTGATAATCAACAATGTTAGACAACCAATGTAACTAAAAGAAGGCCAGTGATAACAGGTAGCTGAGGCATAGACAACCAGTGATTACAACTATATGAAAGAACAAGTGATAATTCAACAATGTTAGACAACCAAAACTAGAAGAAGGCCAGTGATAACAGGTAGCTGAGACAGATAACTAGTAATTACAACTAAGTACAAAAGAACAAGTAACATATAACTTGTTCATGGCACCTAACTTGTACCCTATAAATGTTATAAACCACAAATTAATAAACATCAAATTAAATAACCATTAAATAATGGTGAAACAATGAAATGGATTATATAAGGAATGCTTATTAATGCTTATTGATGAAACAGTGAAATGGATTATACACGTAATGTTTATTGATTATAATTTTAATGGTGAAACAGTGAAATGTATTATACAGGGAATGTTCATTGATTATAATTTTAGAGAATCAATATGAGATCATTCCACAGTTCAAAGTTTTATTTATATTTATATATGATCCAGACATACTAATGATAGCTCTTCTGAAAAGTAGATACTACTCAAATCATTTCACGAATCCATGCACACCAATAATAACTTTTTTGAAAAGTGGATAATACTGACCCTACTGTATACTGTTTTCAGTTCTGCAAGGAATGCTTATTTTATACACTGAATATAAATAAATACTTTTTCTAAGGATGGACCATGGTCTGGAGTCTGGATCATTCTCGCCATACTTTATCATTTCATGAATCCATGCACACCAATAATAACATTTTTGAAAAGTGGATAATACTGACCATACTGTATACTGTTTTCAGTTCTGCAAGGAATGCTTATTTTATACAGTGAATATAAATAAATACTTTTTCTAAGGATGGACCATAGTCTGGAGTCTGGATCATTCTCGCCATACTATATACTTTTTTAGGTTCTGACAATAATCCTCTCATGCTTTAACAAACATTTAAAATTGTTTTAGTGAATTGAGTGTACTTACTTCTTATTTCCGACACGCCAAAAGATGGTACCGAACATTAAGCCACAGATAAATGTAAAGAAAAACCGCACAGCGGTATACTGTGGATTCCGCCAGTAAGACCATCTCTGTTTCCAAAAGCATGCGACACACTGTATGAGGAATGGCTGGGAATATTGCGTGGGGAAGTAGAGATCCTTTGAACCTGGAGCTGGCGTGCTCAATTCTCTTATGAGGGCTTTGTTACGCCTGCAAATAGATTAATTGTCAAGATCCATTCTCTTAAAAAATAGAATAGAAAAAAATAATTTTATCAGAGATGAAATTATATTATTATAAACTTAAGGAGACCAAATCCTTTATATAATCAATCTATTTCATAGTAAATTCCAACAAAGATTGCTTCCCGAGATTTCAGTAAGAACGCATGCAAATTATTAGGTCGTTATCCTATACTCCAAATGCTCGTAATACTTACTGGTATAAATCCGAGTTTCTATAAATATCTGCAAAATCGACCCCAAGACGGGTTTCAACTGCAAGAGAAGAGACCTCTAACATCCAAGTAGCTGGGTTGTATCCATCTTTTATCTTAGGCACTCCATCAATGGACTGTATTCGAAAGTTATCCATCAGAAATCAATCCTAATTATAATAAAAAAGGAAGAAAATCCCAGAACACTTAACATACCTCGAAGTATTCAACTAGTTTATGAGAGTGACGCCCTAATGGACCTGCGTAGATAACCTGGCCTCCTCTTTTCATCAGAAATAGCTGCGAAATACAAAACCCAAGGTAATAAGATAAACTGCAATGTGTTTTAAAAAACTCCCCATTTGCTACCATTTTTAATTCTAAAGTACCTCGTCGAAGGCTTCAAAGATATCAATGCTAGGCTGATGGATTGTGCAAACAACTGTGCGCCCTGTGTCAACGGTATTTCTAACTGTTCTCATAACTATAGCTGCAGCACGGGCATCCAATCCCGAAGTTGGTTCGTCCATAAATATAATAGAAGGATTGGCCACAAGTTCGACTGCTATAGTCAATCGTTTGCGCTGTTCTGTTGATAGACCAGTTACTCCAGGAAGACCAACGAGAGAATCTCTCAAAGAATTCAATTCCACTAGCTCCATAACTTCTTCCACGAATAGCTGCAATCCCATTAGATTTAACTCAACCACCAAAAGCAGAGAAAGAAATTCAAAGGAAAGCAGGACAACATATATAAGATCACTAACCTTCCTTGTTTCAGCATCAACGTCGCTTCCAAGGCGAAGCCATGCAGAATATGTAAGGGATTCGAGGACTGTTACTTGTGGTGAATGAATGTCGTTTTGTTCACAGTACCCTGAGATCCGGGCAAAGGTTTCTTGATTTTTGGGGAAACCAGAAATACTAATGTTGCCCTCTATGTATCCACCTGTTTTCCTTCCAGCCAAAACATCCATCAAAGTGGTCTTTCCAGCACCGCTAACTCCCACTAACGCTGTAAGAACGCCCGGTCTGAAAGCTCCACTCACACTTCTTAACAACTGCAGCCGGGTTTCTGTAATGCCTTGTTCTTTCATTTCCTGCACAAAGAAAGATTTAGCTTCTTGATGATGACACCATCAATGTACAAATAAGGATAAACAGATCTATTTAAACTAGTTAGGCCTAAGCACAACCAATTCCGACTCTAGAATGTCAAATATTCTAAAGGGCTACCTATACCCATCGACATTTGAAATTACATCAATCAGCATTTGGATTTTTACCCCATCGGCATTTGAATTTAGATTATTTCGGAGAACTGGCAAACCCCTATACCTTCACTAAGCCACAATCAATTTAACACAGCATTACATACCGCAGGCATGTCGACATAGTAACTAATATCGTCGAAGGCTATAGAGAGAGCTTCAAATGGAAGAACCATGCCCTTTTTGGCCTTTCCAGAATTAGCAGCAGCCGTTGCCCCCAGTCTATCGGATAGAGATCCAGCAGACGATACACTACTTCTCCTCACAATTTCACCTGCACGAGCTGCAACCCATTGCAGATACCACAAACAATTACTCAATAAGCAATCCAGAATAAACAGCTTTCCAAATAGATTTAATGTTCATTTATTTACCTTCGGATGCGGATTCTGCAATGGACTTCCCTTTAGAGACTGGACCTGAGCTCATTTCAACCATCATATTTTCTCCTGTCCTGTTTGCATGCTTCTCCTGCAAAGCCTCTTCAGACACCACCGCCTGGGCTTTCCCAAGAGCTGCATGAAATTCGATCCATTCATTAAGAAAATCGGCAATGTAGATATCATTCTAAGTTGTTCCAACATATATTCCAAAAGCACGAGGGAAATTCTCACGTTTGAGGTAGGCTAGCGCGGCAGTAAAGCACACGTTGAAGAGAACCGAGTAACCCAGCAGAGCTGCAATACCAATCCAGTACCAATATCCGTGTGGAAATATACCGCGCGAGGTTAAAATATATACACCTAAGGTCTCATTGCTCAAGCTGGTTGGCTGCAATTGCAATTTCACATAGAAGTTCTCAGTAATTTAAATTATTTTCTAATAAATCCATAGAGATTTTCACGGTGCTAAATTTCTGGATTTCACTGTCTTAGTGTTTAAAATTCCCAACGTTTCCATAGAGATTTTCACGGTGCTAAATTTCTAGATTTCACTGTGTTATAGTTTAAAATTCCCAACATTTCAGGTAAACACTCTACCCATCCACCCATCATCAGGAAAACAAGAGCTGTCGTGGGTGAAGTGCCCACCTAAAACATTGTGAATTTAAACTCACTGTGAAATGCTACCACCAAAATTCATTCTTTTATAAAGTACCTTGTTCCAACTGTGACCCAGGAACTCGTTCACAGAAATGGCATTTTGTCCGTACATGAGGGGAGATACCCAGTAACCCCATATCCACCAGCTTTTGATGTCATCTGTCGTAGGACAAACTCAATTAGGATAAACTATCCACTCAAATTAATTTAGTTTTTCATGTTTTTTCAGTCAATTCCTTATCTACATAAAGGGCTCTACACACATACAAACACAGACAAGAACTCTACACAAGCGAGAGTTATACCCACAGAACTTGAAATCTGAATAGTGAAAAATGTAAAATTTGGTTTGTTTTATACTGAATCTTACGTCTCGAGAGAAGAAATCCACCCAGGAGCAAGACAACCAGCAATGCAAAAGCACCAAATGTGTTGGCTACAATCATATTCCGACCCAAAGATGCAATGAATCGAAATAGTGAAGTGGCCATCTGATGGACGCAGAATAGCAACAAAAACTGACGAAACAGCCTGCACAGCAAAACAAGACTAAGCTTTCTGAATAATGAGCTCAAAGCATAATCAACTCAAAATTCTTTTTTGTAGCCATCTATGTATCTAATCAACTCAAAATTCTTTTTCTAGCCATCTATGTATCTTCTACTGTTGATGGACCACCTTAGTTTGGTTCGAAAAATTGATACTTTGAAAACTTATACCATGGATCTAAAAAAAAGAATCTTCACCAATGCATTGATCGCAGAAGTCTGAAAACAGAAATAACTCAAAATTGATGCAACCTATGATATCAGAATCCTCACCTTCCAACTTCTGGGTCGAATCCAATGACATAATAAGTCATGAAAACCCATATTCCAGCCTCAAGAAATGAAATTGGAATTCTCGTCACACAAATAGGTAGTGAATATGCCCAAGCAGGAAAAAACAGAAGGTCTCTCTGCTTGTAAAAAACAGGAAGTTTTTGAATTGTCAATGAAAGCTCTGCAAACCCATTGAACATGCAGCTGACTAAGCCAAAGAAGATAGCACCCATGTAAATGTTCCCATCGTCTGGCGTGTCATGGTGCATCTTTGTTCGCAGGAACAGTGTCATTGTGATGAAAGCAAGTACTGTCAACTGTTCAATCCATTCATCCAAAAGACAGAAATCAGTCAATATCGGTTACTGAAATCATTCATACATGTGTCAATGTTTCATTTATCAAATTTATCGAAAAATCTTATAGACAAATCTCTTTCGAATCCCATACGGTTTATACATTGAACAATTACATTCCACGAGGCGCACCGCGCACAACACATGATATTGGACCAAAAGTCATGAAATTATTAGGTAGACAGGTAGACTTTTAAAATAAAATAAAATAAAAAGTCACCCGTCAATCTTCAAAATTATTAAAATTCAATCCCATTGTTAGTAATTATTAACCAGACACCACCTGACCCATCGGTCTCTTTCTTATTTTACCTTTAAAAAGATTTACGAGCCCATTAATCTCCACGTTGCCCAGAAAAGCTTTTTGGGTTCTTGAAACGACAACTGAATTTGGTAAAGCAAAGGTTATGCGTCCTAGACTGGATAACTACCATGTACGATGCTGTCAAAGCTGTTGGAGGCCATTGATTGTTCACCTGGGTTAAAGCGCGTAAGGAAGCCAAGTGCCTACAGGCCTGGCCCTGGCCCTGGCCCTGGCCCAGGCCCATCTCCTCTCGGTTGTCCTTGTTGGGAATCAACCTCAAACCCTCAGCGACCTTTATTTTTCAGTTTTCCAAACCAGTAGCTATCCAATAATGTCATCCCGGACAAAAGAATCAAAGATGCTTTTCACTTCATTGCACCTTTTCAGGATCCCAGTAGCACATTCATGAAAGCTTAACATCATGAAAATGGATGCTATCTTCCATTAATAGTAATTTTGAGTTTGGATCAATATCTATCATACACTTTTAATGGAACAAGTTTTCTGGATATCTATCATAGAATTTTAATGGAACAAGTTTTCTGGATATCTATCATAGAATTTTAATGGAACAAGTTTTCTGTTCATAAAGTTGCATCTATAAAGTTGCAAAATGTCATCTATAATTTTAGTTGGAAAATAGGGATTTTTGCTATTCACTATAAATCAAAATCATTCTAAAGTACAATAATATTTTTTCCAACTATACAATCAAAATTTTATCTATATTTATAATAAAATGCAAAGTATTTATAATTTAAAATAATAAAACTTATTTTAATTTATATTTTATAAAAATTTAATAATTATATAAAAAAAATTAATTATTAATTTTTATTTTCATTTATTTAATATCAACTAAATTCTCATATTTTAGCTTATTCAATTTTGTATCTAAATTTAACTTATAAGATTTATGAAAAACTTTAAAAAATTATACTTATCTATTTTCATTTAAAAACTCCTACAATCAATTATATACAATTCTACAGCACAAAATTTTATCAAATAAAAAAAAAACTTATTTTAATTTTTAAAGAATTAGTTGGTTATTATCTCAGGGCATGGGATAACTGATACTCAAACTTGTTTTTCCTATTATTTGTTCCTTAAGTCCCGACTGTATCCTTAGAATTTTGGCCCATTTTAAAACGACTCAAATGGTCGAAATTCCAAAACATTAACAAGAAGGAATAGAACTGTGCCTCGCCCAAAAAATTTAAGAACAAGGGACGATTTAACTGCTAGTTATAACACGCCTTATCTCTTATCTCAGTGGGTGGAGATTCCCTCGATTGACCTAAAGATACAGCCCACATAGTCCATGTTCATGATGGAGTAGAGATTTTCCTTGACTGGCCTACTGATCTCTTATTTGACCATTTTGCTGACATGACAACCTCATGACCATTTTTTCCTCGATTTTATCGCTACCCACGACCAACTTCCTGACACGGCAACTTTTGCTGTTCGTTACTAGAGCTTTACTTTTGCTCCTGTCAGCTTTAGTTTGAATAGAATTGAAAGTGGGAACTGGGAAAATCACGCAAATTATTCTCCGACTTTGCTTCACAAATTAGGCAGAAGGTCTAGATCGAACACTTCGGGTTGAAAATCAGAATGTTTTGATTTGCTAAGAGTGTTCATACTGAATTTTAAGCTAAAACAAACGACACAGTTGAAATTGATAGGGGGCATGTACCTGCGACGTCTTAAAGACGTAGACGAAGGAGTTTCTCCTCATTAGGAGCCATTCTCTCCAAAAACAGGCCTTGAATAGTTCCTTTTTGTTCACGCCATACCTCGAAGTTGTAAGCGCAGCCGGATGGCTTTTCAGTTTATCGTATGGCACTGACAACTCCTCCGTCAATCTCAGCCCAACGCGAAACGACTGAAATGCCCCAGCGAATTCCTTCACGGGAACATATCTATACGGCTGATCTTTCAAAGCCCAATATTGCTGTTGATCTTTTCTCGAAGTAACCTGCAAATCAAAGACAATCAGAATCGATCTTTTCTCGAGGTAACCTTCAAATCAAACACAATCAGAATCAAATCGATTCAAGTACGGACGACCAGATTCAATTGTGACAATTTGAATCCATTCACACACTATCAGTGAAAAATGCTGGAATTGCAGTGTTGAGTCAATGAAGTTGAAGTTTCGAGTTAATCAAGACATGCAATTTCAAGTTAATGAAGTTGCGGTTTCCAAAATCTTAACTTTAAAAACTAAAATATTAGGTAATCATGATTAACCCACGCCCAAAGACAAGAGAATTTGCACTTTACTTACCTCCTGCAAAAAATCGGCCACACCCTTACGGTCAGGGCACCTGAAACCCATTGATTCAAAGAATTCGAGCACATTCTCGCGGGGTCCCTGATAAACAATCTGACCCTCGGAAAGAAGAACAATGTCATCAAAGAGGTCATAAGTTTCCGGTGCTGGTTGCAGCAGCGAAATGAAAGTTGTCCCGTCCAAAACATGAACAGTTTGGCGTAAGCATTTCACAATTTGGAACGTCGTTGAGCTGTCCAGCCCTGTAGATATCTCGTCCATGAACAGAGCCCGGGCGGGGCCAACAAGCATCTCACCTACACCCATCCAACCAAAACACCCACCAAGTTGTTTCAGGTGTTTTTAATTTTCAAATCGTAAGTCAATCTAAAATTGGCACACAACCACTTACTTTCAGATCACTGATTTGCGCCCGCATTATTAGACGTTTCGAACTTAAGATTTGGATGAGATAACTTCGAAGTAATCTAATTGTGTAGCTAATAACACTCGATTTTTTCGATTTCTGACAACGACCATTGAAAAAGAATCCACTATACCATCCCAAACATACCTGTAGTGACACGTTTCTTCTGACCCCCAGAAATCCCTCTTCGCATCTCATCTCCCACAATCGTATCCGCACAAATGTCCAGCCCTAATATCTGTGCACCGCAAACTTTCCATCAGAATCCACCCTACAGATGACGATAACTTTTCTGTGTACCAAAAAATGCAGTTACCTTTAGTATGTAATCCGTAACAAGGCTCGTCTCTTGACCCTCCAGAGCGACCGCCTGCAATCCAAACATGTACTCTACCATTACAAATATGAAGCAAAACCAGAGGCAAGAACATATAGAAATCCTTGAATAAATAAGAGCATTCACACCTTCATAAAAACATCAATATCCCGATCAGGCTTGATGCCAGCCTGTTTTTCTCTCCTCGACAATTCTACCAACATGTCTGCACAGAATTCAATTTCAGTGAAAACATTGCAAGGAATTTGCATTCTTTGAACTCTACTACAATCCATTTAAAGAAGCATTATCAAAGAGTATACCATTGCAAGGAATTTGCATTTTTTTAACACTATTACAATCCATTTAAAGAAGCATACCATATCTGGTTCCAACCCCTTGGCATCGGCCAGAGAAGTCCATAGTTTCTCGCACGGTCATTTCACCAATGTGTAAATCATGTTGGCTAATGTAAGCGGATGTTCTCTGGGGCACGAACTCATCCAGTCTGTGCCCATTGTATGTAACAGAGCCGGATACCTGCAAATAAAATAGTGATCAAGAGAATGCCCAATTTCAGCCTTTGGTCTACTGTATTCTCAAAACAATTAGACAATTGTGGAATCAAAGGATGGTACAGGGAGCCCACTCTTAATTCTGAATCCAGCTTGCCAGCCAAAGCCAAGAGTAAAGTTGTTTTCCCTGAGCCTGGCGGTCCCAAAAGCAAAGTCATTCTGCAATATCCAAAACACCAAAATACTAAGAATCTGAGCATTCCCAAATAGATGTCAATGTAGCAAATTGCTGCCGATTTACAAGGCATGAAAAACCAGCATGGTAAAGTAAACTCTACCCAGAGATATCTTGCATGAAGCTCAAAGTAAATACTTGAACTAGCAAACCTAATAAAATTATTTCTATTCTTATAAGTTCACCTGCATGGTTTTATGATACCACTAACATCATGGAGAATCGAAAGGGGTTTCTTCCTGTTTGGGAAGATTCTCAACCAGCTTAAAAAGGCCTGCAAAATACCTTTTCCATATAAGAGCCAAGATTTCTACTCTGTCAATTAAACACAAAACCAAATTCGTCCATTTAATTGACCATACCTCCATCATATTTAAGGTAAAGTTGGGAATGGTAGGCAATGCTCTGCTACCAACATATACATCTGCATCCACATTCAAGTGCTCATACCGGACCTCGATTCTGGGTATTTCGATCCCAACTCTGTGTGCATTACCAATCACCCAAAAGCATAAAAATCAAGAAGCAAACATAAAAATCAAGGAGTGAAATTAAATCAAGAATCACAGTAATATGAAATGGAAAGAAAAACATATGAACTTTCCCCTTACTTGTCGATCCTATTGCGGAGCTTGAGCAGAAAACGCTCGTTATCTTCATCAGCAATTTTGAGCAATCTGTCGATCAAGAGCCGACGATCTTGAAAGCCGATCTTGGCGACATCGACTTCCTCATGCTCGCCTGCAACGCTGTGGAGAATCCCCTTGCGGATTCGGTCATAAGTGGGCAATTTCTCTAAGGCCGCCCACTTCAAGGCCTCTTCGTCGTCTATATCATCTCTATCCCTGGATGATCTGGAGAACACATCGTCCCCTGCCCTCCATATTCCTGAACCGTTGCTGCGCCTGCTGCCCGCCCTCCACATATCAGCAGCCGCCATCGCCATGATTTTCTGCCCCTAAATACAGAGATTGGCACACAAATTTTACAGAGCAATTCGATCGCGGCGTTATTTCATCATACGACTGAAGGACACGCGATCGCACTGCGATCCTTGCGAGAAGCTACGGCCCACCCGTAGGGAGCTCGCACTTAGCAGTCTAAGTATAGTGGTGAAAGAAAAAAGATTTGCCTCTTCTCTACGCGTTCACCACTCCAAGTATGATATGAATGAAAAATAATCGGCCTTTTATCTATGCGTTCCGCAACCACACTGTACCTACGGTCCGCATAAATAGTGCGGCATGCAAAATGAACCTGTACCAAAAATAACTTATCACAATAGGTCATAAATAGCATACGAATCGAGCCGAAATTTTAGCATTTTAATAGAGCTTTATTACGATTCAAGTTTAGTGTAGGGTGTAATGATGTTTTCAAAAGTTGTGTCTAATTTTATATTCATTACTATTTTTAATAAAGGTTTAGACTTAAAAATGGATTAAAATTTCCTTAAAATTTAGAAATGGATGAGAATATAGACAATTTAGAGAAGATATTTTGTAAGAGTTCAGATCTAAATCAAAAACCTAATTTTCAAAAGTTTTTTATAATTTTATTTAATTTACAATCTATTCAAATAATTAGGAAGAACTTCAAAAATATCAATAAATTAGAATTTTGTGTTGTTCAAATAGTAGTTTTGAATCCTGAAATGAATTCAGAGTCTTCAAAAACTCCAAGATACCCATATTTTACAAATAGATTAAAATTTCCTTAAAATTTAGAAATGGATGAGAATATAGACAATTTAGAGAAAATATTTTGTAAGAGTACAAATCTAAATCAAAAACCTAATTTTCAGAAGTTTTTCATAATTTTACCTAATTTACAATTTACTCAAATAATTAGAAAAAAGTTTAAAAATATCAATAAATCAGAATTTTGTGTTGTTCAAATAATAGTTTTGAATCTTGAAATGAATTTAGTCTTCAAAAACCACCCTAAGACACTCATATTCTACAAATTTAAACATGTTATTTAAATTTTTAATATTTTTTACCAAAAACACCATAAAAAATCATGGCGAAAAAATCCCAAAAAATTGAAAGAGCTAGGGAACAATTAGTGATGTGCCACAACTAAGAGTACTTAGTGTAAGTTAACCAAAATGCCACCAACCAACTCGGCAAACAATTCTTGCTGAAATTAAAGTGTTTGGTGATCTGGGTAGTTTTAAAATTGGACATTTAATCTAAAACAACAATTACAATTGCTGAAATTGCAAAATTGCGAAAATAACAATTTCCAAGAACAATTTTGAACAGTTTTTATCAAAAATCGCCCAAAAAAAGAGACATCAAGAAAAAGTTTACTATCAATGATACAGTCGTCCATTGGTGAGGATTCACTCCTGTAAAATACCTAGCGGCCGGACTTTCAGTAGTGATACCTACCACCTTCCGGCGATAACTTGTAGTGACACCTACTACCTTCCGGCGATAACCTGTTTGACCTTTCCGGTTTTCCAGCTGGACCCTTGGTATGTGTGGGCAATTCATGGTTGGCAACCACGTCATTGCTTGTTGTTTCGAGGAGAATTGAAATAGTGGTCACTGGTCACCACCCACTTCCCGCCCATGTTACCAAACAAACCTCCACCTGTCGCGCATCACGTAAAAATGGGAAATATTCTCAGGCACTCAGACCTTTATGGACAAAATTTCGATTTCGGCTTCTTGTTAAGAAACTTCCATGAAATATTTGCGCCTGTTCTCCCTTGAAAGTCATGTGGACGGCCCAAAAGCCTGAGCTTTGCAGTTGTGCTTCAGATTGATACGGCACATTATGATATCTGAAAAGATGACAATTTATGGATTTTTATTTCTGGTTTGGTCGTTGCAATTGATGAGACTGCTGCTATTTCAATGGCCTCCATGTCCGTTTATCCTCTGTTTTCTGCCGGATTCCCGGAGCTATTCAGGAGCTTTTTGATGCGATCTATCAATAGCTAATTCCAGGATTCAACTTTACCACTGTTCTGCAGTGCAAACAAGGAAGCTTTTCACATTCAATTATTAGTTTTTTAACCAAAGGGTTTCCAATGTACATTGTTGGAAGTGAAGTTTTTATTTTTGTTGGCAAGTGGTAGTATCTCTGACTAGCAGGGTTTGCTATTGACTAAGAGACCGAATCTTTCGGCTTAAGGATGTTTTAACCATTACCTACCACCAACTATTCTATATCTCACAGATATGGAAGTGAAATTGTTAACATCCAAATCAACAATTACATTATCAACCAGCATAGTTTCATTTTAAATCTGCAAGATCAAGCTTTATAATTATTTTAAAGTACAAAAACTTTCAAAAAAATCTGTAAAAATAGATTCCAAAACACGTGGAAGTTAAAATAGATCTTTATCATTTTATTGACAAATCATAAAACAAAAAAAACCAAATTTCATTAAACATTATAAAACTTTATTTATTTAATATTTTATTATTATTTTTATTTTAATAATTTTTACTTGTTAATTAAAAAAAGTCCTCATAGATAACCAACTGTAACTGTAACTGTAACTGTAGTGTAGGGTGGTGGATAGCCGTAGTCTAAGGTCATGATCCCTTTCGTACAAATAGATAGTTGAGATCAAAAGTTGTTCACCAACTCACACAAGTAACCATGCACTGTAGAACTACATTCATATTAATAGCTATTTTATTTGAAGGACAACCTACGTGTAATTTCATAAGAGCAACCATCAACATCTCACATCATGAGCTTATAACATAGGGGAAGTGAAACTCAAATACCCCTTAAAAGAAAGAAATTAAGGGAAAAACTCATTTATTCTTCATTAAAAGTGAATCATATACTTTTTTTTTCTTTAAAAAATACACTGAATATAATTGTAAATATACATTGCACATAAGTAGGGTGGGGTCTAAGTACTATCATGATAAAGTGTTTAGATATCATTGGATCGAATGCTATTCCTGATCCAATGGTGACTAGGCACTGTACTATAAAGATCTTAAAAAGACACTAAGAATCAATATGGAAAAAAATTCTCATGTGTATTATCTTTCCAATCTAATAAAGTTAATAAAATGTTTTATCTTTTTATAGAATTTCCAATCTAATAAAGTTAATAAAATGCTTTATCTTCCTAGAATTTTATATTAGAAAATAAATAAATAAAGCGATCTTCGGTAAATGACTTTAAGAAAAAATTATAATAATAAAAATAATAACAACTTATTGGTGTTATTAAAAAAATGGATTGATCCTCACAAGTCTAGAACCATGAAGAGGAATTGAGAGGGGGGCCTTTTCCTTTCTTCAATAAGTGAATAAATAGATACGTTGATTGGATGTTGAAACATTCAAAGTTTATTAATGAATCTTCATGAAGTTTGGGTTTCAATATTCCAACAAACCCTCTTTCATTTCCATTTATTTGAATCCTTAACCTTCTATAATGTTATTGTTACATCTACGACAATGGCAAATTATTCTTAAACATATGCAAGTTCAATCCTTTACATTCAGTAGATAGTGAGGTGAAATGAATAGTAATTCCAACAAAGTAGTTTATGGATTTGTTTTAAAAAGGAAGTGGATGGATTTACGTGTGGCTCTCCCTTGAGTTATGAGCTAAAATGAAGGTTCATGGGACTCATCATCTTAAAGAGATAAAGTATTCAAGGAAGTGAAATGTATAAGTCTTATCCAACTCTTTGTTGTTTCAAAATATTAAAATAGATAAAATTCAATCCTAATGGAGGTTAGGCTAATTGAGAAGGTGTGTGATAACTGGCACTTAAATCGTCTCAGTATTTCGGTGATTGGTGACGGAAAATTTTCCAGCAAGGCACAGTTTCATCCCTTCTGATTATTTTTTTGGAATTTCGACAATTTGGGTCGTCTTAAAATGGGCCAAAACCCCTAAGAACATAGTTCCATGACATAGTTCCACAGTAAATGGAGTGGAATTACGATTCCGCTGGTTTTTATAACCAGATCTATGGAACAAATCGCCGGAAAAGCGAGGTGATTTGAGTGCCAATTATCCCATGACAACTGAGAATAAAATATATAATCCTATAACCTAGCTTAGAGAATTATGCTTCCATAAATAACATGCCTATGAAAAAAACTAATTGAATAAGAAAGAGAATACCAAACTCACTACTCTATAAACATATGCCAAGAAATATTTAGCAAAATGAATAAGCATAAAGATGTAAAAGATATTCTCTAGGGCAATATTTCTCCCACAATGCAACCATACATCAAATGAAGAGAAAGTCTTTTTATAGAGTGAAAGCATCTTCTCTCTCACAATATAATACATTATTTGCTTAACAAGTAAACAAGATATAATACTCCTAAAAGAAAACTAGTCAAAATAGTAACATGGTCCACAAAGTGTATGAACAAGTGTGCAAAAGACTTTTTAAGAAGACTCCTCCATAACCACCTCAAAATATAATTGCCAAAAGGTGAGTGTGCCTTCCAATAATGCAAAGTGTAGATGAAGAAATAACCCTCTTTGATTATGAAATAGTGTAGAAATAACACCAAAGAATTTGCATTGTAAAATAACTCATTTTCACAAGTGCGCCCTAGATAAATGTGTAAAGGTGGTTAATTTCATAAACAAATACTTTTCTTCAAACCATGAGCCCAAAAATCATCAATGACTTGGAAAACCATGTGTTGATTTCCCAAAACCTTGTGCCCTCCATTAATGAAATACCACGTGTTGGAAGGCAATACCATGGGCCAATACCACCACAACTCCAAACCAAACCACCAAATCTAAGGAGAATACGCCAACCACTCACATATGTGGGAAATGAGAATTTAATTCCTCTTATACATTTGTGTGCATACATATATAAATGGAAAAATAGCTTCTTTTCACAAGTGCACCCTAGATAAATGTGTAAAGGTGGTTAACTTTATAAACAATTACTTTTCTTCAAACCATGAACCCAAAAATCATCAACCAATTTGAAAAACAATGTGTTGATTTCCCAAAACCATGTGCCCTCCATTCATAAAATATCATGGGTTGGAAACCAATACCACCACAACTCCAAACCAAGTCACCACGGCCACGAAGCATTTATGTGTATACATATATAAATTGAAAAATAACATTTTTTCACAAGTACATCTTAGATATATGTGTATAGGCAGTTAACTTCATAAACAATGACTTTGGAAAACCATGTATTGATTTCCATATGAAAATTTAATTCGCTTATCTCTAAAATGCCTTGAAATTTATGACACTAGGATAATTGCTCCACCTAATTCCATGTTTCACGTCATAATACACCCTTCAAGTGTAAACAAAACTCATATGCACTAAGGTATTATCATAAAAAAATGAATCTTATAAACCTTAAAAAAACCACAACAAAACATCCTTAATAAAGTATTTACACTTAAAACTTAAGGACACCCTAAGTTGGGTTTCCACTTCATAAAATCTCATGAGTGTTAAATATTTTTATCAAAATTAAACAAACACTAATCAACTAATCATCAAGACTCATAACCATTAACACAGTATAAATCATCCAACACCTACATGCAAATCATCATAGCATCCACTTACTCACCAAAAAAACATATCTAAACCAAATCCCAAATATAAACCTCATATAACATTGAAAATGTAACATTTTCTTATCTAACGTTGAGTCTTATACAATCTAAGAACACTTAGAACTTTGAATCATCCAAATTATCAAACATAAAATATTTATAAAAATTGATTTAATCTTCCTTTAAATCCAAGACCATATACTTAGCCAATTCAACTAATTTCCTGAAAGGAGAATTCTCTTTGATATTCAAGTACCCAAGGGCCATTCTCTCAAGTCCTCCACATTTATGTTTTATTTACTTTGAGCATTCTCACTTCTCTCAAGTCCTCCACATTTATGTTTTATTGACTTTGAGCATTCTCACTTTGATTTGTATTACTATAATAATGTCATGTGATAGAAATATATCAATTTGTGTACCAAACAACTAAACAATGTTTGCATCATTGTTACTATGTAGTGTCCTCTAAGACTACAAGATCTTTCTTTTGGACCCAAACCTCACTCCTTGTCACCTTATTAATGCTTATGTGATGCTCTCTTATTTTCCTAAATTTACTAGCATGGATATGGTTCACGGTAGATTTCATAACTAGCGAAATCCTTGGTATGACCCTTAAATCTACTTGTCCTACTCACAAATGTAATAGTTTATTGAATTGAACTATGAATGTGAATGTTGTTGAGTATGCCATAAGAATTCTTCATCTTGAGATAGAACGCGATCCATTTACGAAGGTCAATAATATACAATTGCAACCAAGAAGCAAAGTTGTTTATGGTTTCACCTCAAAGACATTCTTATCACTTGGTGGCTCCAAATTCATGGTCTATTTTGGGTTCACTCGGAGCTTTGGGAATCACCATTAAGGAAAGTTATGTACATGCACCCATTTATAAGGGTAGTTTATAAATTATAAAATCTTCCCAATTTGAAGGACCATAATAATATGGGTTATCGTAAGGTCTATTTAAAGAGAATTATGCAATTAATGCACAAGGAATTTTATCAATTTAGCCTCTTAGGCCTCAAAGCATTATAGAACTTAGTGAAGTCTTGTTTGAAATCCAAAAAGATTGGAATTTTTTCCTAAAGAAAATATCCCTCGACTTCACATGTTGATGTGCACCATATTTCCACATAGCTTCTTATAGAGATGACACATGTCTCTTTAGTCTCCTTGCTTATGTCACCATGACCATGTGGCGCAACCTTATTGGTCCATGTATTGATAGGCAAGTGATGTGACATGGTGTCCTCTAAATGTGTCATGTGTCTCTATGATTTTTCTTTGAATGAGTTTCATGTGGAAGAGTCACATGTCACCAAGAATATTCCCTTGTTTGTACATCCAACTACATAAGTCTTCAAACCCATTAGTTATTCTAAGATTTGAAATGGCATCAAATGTACTTTTGGATTGATGTTGGATTTGTGGGCAAAATTGTGTAGCTAGTAACACAAAAGTAACATATTCTACCTAATGGCTCGAACCCAAAAACATTATAACAAGTAGTTAAGTACACCCTTGAGTCCATAAAACGACTTGTGCTAGAAAAAACATGAGAAGCAAAATGTGCCCACCCAAACATACCCAAAACATTATAAAATTCATTAAAGTGCCCTTTTCAATTCTAAACACTTAAATTTTTTTCCAAAATATGCACTGTCTCACCCCCTTGATGATGGCGTGGAAACTAACATGAAACCCGCTATTGGGCTATGTGTAGTACAATCTTGCTAACTAGATAATGAAGATGTAACTAGATAATGAAGATGTGAACTTGCCATGTCGCAAATTTTGGTTGGTTCACGTTTGTTGTTAACTCAGTATGTTGATGGCATCATGCTGACATATTGGAATCCTAGGAAGTGCCAAATGGCACTTGGTCTTTTCCCTCATAGAATTCAATTGGACATATTGGATGTTTAAAAAGGAAGTGGATGGATTCACGTGTGGGTCTCCCTTGAGTGATGAGCTAAAATGAAGGTTCATGGGACTCATCATCTTAAAGAGATAAAGTATTCAAGGAAGTGAAATGTATAAGTCTTATCCAACTCTTTGTTGTTTCAAATTATTAAAATAGATAAAATTCAATCCTAATGGAGGTTAGGCCAACTGAGAAGGTGTGTGATAACTGGTACTTAAATCGCCTCAGTATTCCGGTGACTGGTGACGGAAAATTTTCCGGCGAGGCACAGTTCCACCCCTTCTGGTTATTTTTTTGGAATTTCGACAATCTAGGTCGTCTTAAAATGGGCCAAAACCCCTAAGAACACAGTTCCATGACATAGTTCCACAGTAAATGGAGTGGAACTACGATTCCGCTGGTTTTTATAACCAAATCTATGGAACAAATCACCGGAAAAGCGAGGTGATTTGAGTGCCAGTTATCCCACACCAACTGAGAATAAAATATATAATCCTATAACCTAGCTTAGAGAATTATGCTTCCATAAATAACATGCATATGAAAAACACTAATTGAATAAGAAAGAGATTACCAAACTCACTACTTTATAAACATATGCCAAGAAATATTTAGCAAAATGAATAAGCATAAAGATGTAAAAGATATTCTCTAGGGCAATATTTCTCCCATAATGCAACCATACATCAAATGAAGAGAAAGTCTTTTTATAGAG
The DNA here is from genome assembly GCA_027924585.1 of Larix kaempferi. Classification (NCBI taxonomy): domain Eukaryota; kingdom Viridiplantae; phylum Streptophyta; class Pinopsida; order Pinales; family Pinaceae; genus Larix; species Larix kaempferi. The sequence goes on from BSBM01000742.1 coordinate 10,744,105, forward strand.
TGGAAGCATCTTCTCTCTCACAATATAATACATTATTTGCCTAACAAGTCAACAAGATATAATACTCCTAAAAGAAAACTAGTCAAAATAGTAATATGGTCCACAAAGTGTATGAACAAGTGTGCAAAGGACTTTTTAAGAAGACTCTTCCATAACCACCTCAAAATATAATTGCCAAAAGGTGAGTGTGCCTTCCAATAATGCAAAGTGTAGATGAAGAAATAACCCTCTTTGATTATGAAATAGTGTAGAAATAACACCAAGGAATTTGCATTGTAAAATAACTCATTTTCACAAGTGCGCCCTAGATAAATGTGTAAAGATGGTTAATTTCATAAACAAATACTTTTCTTCAAACCATGAGCCCAAAAATCATCAATGACTTGGAAAACCATGTGTTGATTTCCCAAAACCTTGTGCCCTCCATTAATAAAATACCACGTGTTGGAAGGCAATACCATAGGCCAATACCACCACAATTCCAAACCAAACCACCAAATCTAAGGAGAATACGCCAACCACTCACATATGTGGAAGATGAGAATTTAATTCCTCTTATACATTTGTGTGCATACATATATAAATGAAGAAATAGCTTCTTTTCACAAGTGCACCCTAAATAAATGTGTAAAGGTGATTAACTTTATAAGCAATTACTTTTCTTCAAACCATGAACCCAAAAATCATCAACCAATTTGCATTTTTTCACAAGTACATCTTAAATATATGTGTATAGGCAGTTAACTTCATAAACAATGACTCTTTCTCCAAACTATGAGGACAAATATCATCACCTGATTTGAAAAACCATGTATTGATTTCCATATGAAAATTTAATTCGCTTATCTCTAAAATGCCTTGAAATTTATGACACTAGGATAATTGCTCCACCTAATTCCATGTTTCACGTCATAATACACCCTTCAAGTGTGAACAAAACTCATATGCACTAAGGTATTATCATAAAAAAAATGAATCTTATAAACCTTAAAAAAACCACAACAAAACATCATTAATAAAGTATTTACACTTAAAACTTAAGGACACCCTAAGTTGGGTTTCCACTTCATAAAATCTCGTGAGTGTTAAATAATTTTATCAAAATTAAACAAGCACTAATCAACTAATCAAAGACTCATAACCATTAACACATGTATAAACCATCCAACACCTACATGCAAATCATCATAGCATCCACCTACTCACCAAAAAAAACATATCTAAACCAAATCCCAAATATAAACCTCATATAACATTGAAATGTAACATTTTCTTATCTAACGTTGAGTCTTATACAATCTAAGAACACTTAGAACTTTGAATCATCCAAATTATCAAACATAAAATATTTATAAAAATTGATTTAATCTTCCTTTAAATCCAAGACCATATACTTAGCCAATTCAACTAATTTCCTGAAAGGAGAATTCTCTTTGGTATTCAAGTACCCAAGGCCCATTCTCTCAAGTCCTCCACATTTATGTTTTATTTACTTTGAGCATTCTCACTTCTCTCAAGTCCTTCACATTTATGTTTTATTGACTTTGAGCATTCTCACTTTAACTTTTGTTACTATAATAATGCCATGTGATAGAAATATATCAATTTGTGTACCAAACAACTAAACAATGTTTGCATCATTGTTACTATGTGGTGTCCTCTAAGACTACAAGATATTTCTTTTGGACCCAAACCTCACTCCTTGTCCCCTTATTAATGCTTATGTGATGCTCTCTTATTTTCCTAAATTTACTAACATGGATATGGTTCAAGGTAGATTTCATAACTAGCGAAATCCTTGGTATGACCCTTAAATCTACTTGTCCTGCTCACAAATGTAATAGTTTATTGAATTGAACTATGAATGTTGTTGAGTATGCCATAAGAATTCTTCATCTTGAGATAGAACGCGATCCATTTACAAAGGTCAATAATATACAATTGCAACCAAGAAGCAAAGTTGTTTATGGTTTCACCTCAAAGACATTCTTATCACTTGGTGGCTCCAAATTCATGGTCTATTTTGGGTTCACTCGGAGCTTTGGGAATCACCATTAAGGAAAGTTATGTACATGCACCCATTTATAAGGGTAGTTTATAATTCTAAAATCCTCCCAATTTGAAGGACCATAATAATATGGGTTATCGTAGGGTCTATTTAAAGAGAATTATGCAATTATTGCACAAGGAATTTTATCAATTTAGCCTCTTAGGCCTCAAAGCATTATAGAACTTAGTGAAGTCTTGTTTGAAATCCAAAAAGATTGGAATTTTTTCCTAAAGAAAATATCCCTCGACTTCACATGTTGATGTGCACCATATTTCCACGTAGCTTCTTATAGAGATGACACATGTCTCTTTAGTCTCCTTGCGTATGTCACCATGACCATGTGGCGCAACCTTATTGGTCCATGTATTGATAGGCAAGTGATGTGACATGGTGTCCTCTAAATGTGTCATGTGTCTCTATGATTTTTCTTTGAATGAGTTTCATGTGGAAGAGTCACATGTCACCAAGAATATTCCCTTGTTTGTACATCCAACTACATAAGTCTTCAAACCCATTAGTTGTTCTAAGATTTGAAATGGCATCAAATGTACTTTTGGATTGATGTTGGATTTGTGGGCAAAATTGTGTAGCTAGTAACACAAAAGTAACATATTCTACCTAGTGGTTCGAACCCAAAAACATTATAACAAGTAGTTAAGTACACCCTTGAGTCCATAAAATGACTTGTGCTAGAAAAAACATGAGAAGCAAAATGTGCCCACCCAAACATACCCAAAACATTATAAAATTCATTAAAGTACCCTTTTCAAATCTAAACACTTAAATTTTTTTCCAAAATGTGCAATGTCTCACCCCCTTGATGATGGCGTGGAAACTAACATGAAACCCACTATTGGGCTATGTGTAGTACAATCTTGCTAACTAGATAATGAAGATGGGAACTTGCCATGTGGCAAATTTTGGTTGGTTCACATTTGTTGTTAACTCAGTATGTTGATGTCATCATGCTGACATATTGGAATCCTAGGAAGTGCCAAATGGCACTTGGTCTTTTCCCTCATAGAATTCAATTGGACCTACATATTGTTGACATATTGTTGACTTAGATGCTTACTTAGAAATTGATGACATCATCAAGCATTTAAAGGTATCTAAAGCACCAATATTTAAATTCGCCCACATGCCCAAAGCCAAAATTACTTTAAAGTACTCTTTAATCAAGGGTTGGGTTCGAGAGGAAAGTTATGTAGAACATAGAGCACAATGCCCAAAATCACCCTAGTGTTATAGATCCAAAATCACTTTAAAAATCAATTGAAAATCCTAAACCCATCAAGTTTGTGAAAGGTTTGATTTAAGAGACCCAAAATATTATTAAATAAAAACAATAGTTAAAAGACCAAAATATCACACACCACACACACACACACACACACACAATGTGAATATGCAGATATATGAAGTGGATGGGTTTGTAAGTTTGGTCAGATCCATGGAGATAGAAGAAGATCTGGTGGATTATGGCTCATTTGGAGAACAGGACTTGTTGTCCTCCCTAGTCATTTTTATAACTCACGGTGAATTAGTTGAGGCTTAGCGTAGCTTAAGGGATTTCAATGCTGACATTAAGGTGATTGGAGAGGTTAATAATTATGACATACAAATTCCATTTGGATCTTCATGGAAGGATGATGCGGGGAATGGTACGGACCCTAAGATATGCTCTCCTTTACTCCCCTTGAGCTAGCCTTGATTTCCTGCTCTGAATCCAATCCGGCAGACTGGAAGCGTCCATCCAAACCAAGAGATAGGAGCCCCTTAAACTGAGTCCAACCCCACTGATGTCTCCAACATAACTCAAAGGAAACATAAATCCAAGTGTCTCAAAGCAAGGGCTAGCAAGATCAAATTGGTTCTAGGGGAGGATGTAGGGTTAGACCTAATTCGCGATCTTATGTCAAAAGCCCTAATTGGTCGATTCATGGGTAAACAAGTCAAATGGCCTCCCAGGATACCTGGTTGGAATCAAACTAGAAGTGTCTTATAGGCTATGTTCCTCGATTTCACGTCTTACTCAAGGGATGGTTGTGTTCCAAGTTTATATTTGAGGAAGACTTAGAACGCATTTCCTCGAGGGTTTGGCTATGGGGTCCCTCCAATCTCTTGCTCAAAAATTGGCATCCTTCCTTCAACCCAAGTCGATAACCACTTATAGTTTGACATGTATGGATCCTTCTTCCAATATTACCAATTGAATTGTGGATGGAGGAGGTATTGAGGAACATACCCAATCTTCTAGGGAAATTCATAACAATGGAAGACAATCTGGGCTCAACCTAGGATAAAAGGGTTGCTAAAGTATTGGTTGAACTAGATCTATCTAAAGGTATTCTAGAGGAAATCGAGGTTGAATGGTTGAGAGGCACTTTTATACAAATGCTAGACTAATTGAAATTTCCATTTCAGTGCACCTCGTGTCATGAGGCAGGACATCTTAGAGCAGAATGCCCTGTAGCAGCCATTATGATGTCTAAAAAAAATTGGGTAAAAAAAACTATGGTCCCTTCTCGGGAGAGGATTTCCTCTGATGCTCCTCGAAAAACACCATATCCTGCTCTTGACCAAGTGAATATCTCCACTTTGATCAAGAACAAAGTGGGACAGGATTCTCCTTCGAAGGGGTCACTCAACTCTACAAATTCCAACCCATCACCAAAAAATCAAGGTATGCCCTCCACGATTTTTATAGATTAGTCTCTTATAATTAAAGTCAACCTAGACCCTCCTCCTTTGCAATCAGACCTTGTTTCGATAGGATTGAGGTCACTAAGGGCCCGACCTCGTCCCCCCATCCTTTGAAGAAGGATATGAACCTTGGTTTGATTGGTTCTCAAAAAGTTATAGTCCAATAAAAGTTTCTAATGAGACCCAAATCTCTTTGAACTATATGTTAAGGTCTAAGAAATTTGTGTATCTAGAAGATACAAGTGAATTAAAAAGAGGAATTGGGTCTTCCAAGGAGGAAACCATTCATTTCCAAGGCAAAAAAAAAATTCGTTGGAAGTATTGGAAGGAAATCAACTTACAATAAACGAGGTTCTTAGAGAAGGTAATCCCCAAAAATGTTTCTTAATGTTGGTTCTCTCCCTTAACATTAGGGGGTTGGGGGGACCTTAAAAAATGTGCCCTCAAAAGGTTGCTTGTTATTTATAGTTCAAATGTTCTTCTATTATAGGATTCTATGTGTGTTGGACCCAAGGTTGTGGAAATTATGTCTTTTATTCTTCCAAACTGAAATTTTGGCTATATTGATCCAAATGGACACTCCGAGGGATTAGTGACTGGATGGGGTCCTTTGTTTAACATAGTCTCTTCTTACACCTTTGTTGTAGGAATCCTCGTCGAAGGTGAATCCCGATAAATATTAAATCAGTTCAAAATCATTAATATGTATGGCTCCTTTAGTGACAGAAAATCCTTTTGGGAAAATATCAAATATCAAGGGTCTTTTGACGAGGACAACATGGTTCTTGAAGTCAATATCAACTTAACACTTTCCTAAAGGGAAGTGTGGGGGATTTTTGCTAGGAAGGATCCTTTATCAGAGTTCTTCATTCATTTATTTGAATACCTCAAACTTGTTGACATCGAATCTATCAAGATTGTCCCCATTTGGAGAAATCATTGTAAGGGAAGTAATGGCATCTCTAAATGACTGTATTTGTTTCTAATATTAGAAAATTTACTTGAATACATCACCAATTACATAACTTGGATAGGAGGAGGCTCGAAACGCATCCCTATTTTTTTTCTTATTGATGCAGGATCAATAAATCCCTCAACCCCTTTTAAGGTCAACCAATCTTGGTTGAAAGACGATGAATACAAATCTTTAGTATCCTCTAATTGGATCCATTTTCATCCCAACAGTATAGACACTGCCATTTTCCAATTTATAAAGAATTAAAAAAAATAAAGTTGACTATGGAGTGGTCCTCTAACATACAAAAAGGTAATATTAGCATATCTGAAGGTGGTGGAACAAGATTCGACTTCCCTTCATGAACAAAAACTTACATGAGTCTTTGCTGAGCAGGAATTGGTCCTTCTGTTAGTACTGGAGTTGTACTTTAGTTTTTCCATGTCTTGTTTTTCTTTTTCTTTATTTTTAGAGTTTAACCATAGTATTTAGACCTCGTTTTTTTTTGTCTTGTTTATATGTCTTATTTACATAATGCATTTACTAGTTAATGAATTAAATTTGGCTCATATTTATTAAAATCTTCCTTTAATCTTCAAATATGTGATTTCACATCATTGTTAACTCATGTTATAGAGATTTATTAATCTTTTTCTAGCTTTTGTGATTTGACACATTCCAGCAGCGTAATCGATGGAGGCTATATAGATTGGCGCTACCGGAACGCTAAATCATGAGAATTGGTGGCCCTACGCTTGTCTCAAAATCATGCATAGATTTTAATGAAAGAGTTTTCTTGTGATTTATATCATAAGTGATTGTACATCTGTCAAACTCATAATTAAGTCTGATAGAATGAATTTAATATGTCATGGGTTATTATTTAACTTTGCCCTAGTTTTATGGTTTCGCTGGCTATGACAGTTCGAGACATATGTTCTTAGTCGGGTTTGAGCTCATTCTAGAGAATTGTGATTTAGCAGGTGTCCAGCAACTACCAGTATGAAGAAACGTGGTAAACTCTATAGATTCAAGTCGGTTAACACGAAATGGGCAAAGGAATTTCCCAAATGCGTTAATATTTTTATGGATGTAGGTTGGTATTCTTTCTTTGAAATAATTACAAGTTATAATGTTGAAGTCACCCCAATAGTTTGCTTAGAATTACTTGGGTTCATGGATCAAATTCCAAACTTTAAAGTTTGAATTGACTGAGGGTTTAGTTGCAGAGGCAACGAGACTTCCCGTTGAAGGGGATCAATGGTTCAAAAAACATCCATTTTAAGTAGATTTGAGTTTGTATTTGCTTCTTGGGTATGAATCTTTAGATTGGAGTAAAGGTATACATTTGAACAATGTAAAACATGAATGGAGAGATGTTCTGGGGATAATACAATGCTATGTTACCTGTGAGGGTATATTTTCTAGAATTTATAGGTATCATATTAGATTCCTCCTTCGTGTGAATGAGCAATCTAAATCGAATTTACCATATTATCTGTTTAAGAGCCTTGTCAAAATGGCTACTAGAGTCAAAAGTCATCTTGATCACACAATCCAGACAATTTTCCATCATGGGTTAGTTAAATTGTTGGTGCTAACCAAGCTCAGAAAGCATAATCATTCCTCAAAACATTTTCGATTTTGGTCAGGCTTTGAACTAGAAAAGCCTGAGGCTCGAGATGATAAAAAAACTCAAATCAGTAAAGAAGATACAAAAACTTCTGTCAGTAAGAATAAAAGTCCTCATATCATATGCAAAATTCAAGGAGAACAAGGTACTTCTAGAAGGCAAAGGAGAAGGGTAGAACATGAAGCAAATCCAACAGAAAAATAGTTCAATTTGGAGAATGAACCAATTCTAGAACCAATTCCAGAGAATGTACAGGAAGAAGAGACTCTTGTGTCACGAAATGAAGATACATCTACCCCAAATACCCCCAATGACACAAAAGAAAAGACAACAGAAACATGTATGACTGAAGGTCCTTCTTCCAATATTGAAGTTCTAGTTACTTCCTCTTCAGAGCCTTAGGTTTCGATTTGGAGAACAAATACCAGACCTAAAAATAAATTGAGAATGAACATGAGAGCTGTTTTAGATCCTAAATTCAAAAGGGATGTAGTAACCACTGTTGAAGATTCTTCAAGCGAAGAGGATCCCTCAATCAATAATATGGAGCAGACTTTGGCACAAGCTTTAGAAAATACTGAAGAGAGCCTTACAAAATTTCCAGAGATGATTAATGGAAATTATGAAGCTAATGATAAGTAGAAGATTCAGAATTTTGAGATTGGTATGACCTCAAAATCCATCAATCTGGAAACTCAAACAAAAGATACTAATGCACAAAAGATAGAGCAATTATTCAAAGCCCGAGAGGATTTTATTATTGAGAGCAAGTTGAAGTTACTCCCAGCTTAAACGAAGAAAACCTTGTGCATCAAACACCAATGGAGACAGTGTCAGAAATTGAATTTCTTAAAAGATCATTGCAACATTCTAAGTCTCAGAATGAATGATTCCAATGGTAAGTTAATGCAGGCTAATAGAAGGTTGAGGGAAAAACTAGAAGAAGTCAATGGTCATTATCAGGAGCTAATAACAACTACAAAAGAGGTTTTGAAAAGAAATAAAAGTGTTCAGTAGCAAAATGAAGAGCTAACAAAACAAAATACAAAACTTCAAGACATAGTCCAAGTAATGGAGGAAGAACATGCTCAATTGCAAAAGAGATCCCATGCATTAGATGGACTTACTATGTTGGTTGAAGCAACTCGTCATATCTAGCTTAGTCGGATTAAAATCTCTCATCATACATCTGGCAGTCAAATTTTGAAATGATTAGTGTGATCTATATTATCAAGATGAACAGGTGGCATAAACTATGATAAGTTGGCATATGCTCGAGGAATTAATTTTTTTATATTAAGAATATAGTTATCAATGTAAATCCTTTTCTATTTTGGCACATTCGATCCTTAAATTTTGGATCTGAAAATTATTTTAAAACCTCTATATGATTATAAATGTAAGAACTAGGATAGTAGAAGAGGTTGGTTTTTTGGAAAAGGTTCAGAAGACATTGTGCTTAGTCTGCAACACGAATGTCTTGGTTCTCTGTAAGCTTATTTGGAGACTATGTTTTGGAATGATGTGCAATATATAATATGAGTCATTTTTATTCATTATCATAGTAAATGCTTATGATCAATTTGATTACCCTGCTTATGATTTCATTTTCTGATAAAGTGTTTATCTTTAAATGCTCCTGAGTTGGTGTGTTTTTACTATATCTCTTGTCCATAAAGCTTTTTTGTTCATGAATATTTTTACCTAATATTTGGAGATAGTGTATCTGTCATCTATTAGATTTTAAATCTGGTTTATTCTATTATTTATTTCATGTTCACACAATATCTGACCTTGTTTCCTTATTTTATCATCATTTGTTGTTGATTATTTTTCTTATATTTCATTACCCTGATCCTCATTCTTTCCTTTATAACTTATAAAATGCAAACACTTTCAGATCCTTTTTATTTTAGATGTCTAGGATTTGCACTTCCATGGTCCAAGTACAAACTCAAGTGAAAACACCTTCCAAGACACCTGGAGGAAAGAAAACAATATTTATTGGAACTCGAAGAGGTTTCTTGGCAATTGAAAAGTAGATCAATTTATTTGGTCGAGGGAGACATGAATACAATTTTTTCACCACTTTGCTAGTTACAGAGAATCAACTAACACAATTTGGGAAACAAGTTGACCAAATGGAAGCAAAACCTCCTCATGTAAAGACATTTCCTCTATAGTCGTAGAGTACTTTCAAGGTTTGTACTCTAAATCTGAGGTTTCCAACATTGAAGCTCAGTTGAAAATCATAAGACTATTTCCAATGTTGAGTAAAGTTGCCATTGATGTCAACAAGATCAAGATATTTGTGTCATGATCTTATAATATTGTTGAGTGATGTTATCATTGATGTCAATGTGGACATGATGATGATGTTTTGGCAATGGTAATGATGATGTTGCAATGATAATGATGATGATGATATGGTAGTGATAAAGGGAGATTGTTTGAAGCCTTGAAGAGCCTGGAAGGAGCCTTGACATAAGTGTATATAACTCCAAATTGGTCCCCTTATGGTGTAGCTATTAAGCATGGCCCTCACAAGATGATATAACATGTGGATGCTTCCACATGCCCACTTTGAGTGGTACACAAATGGTGCAAGCCCCTAAATACATTGAAGATGTGTTCACATGACCATGCCCACTTTGAGTGGTACACAAATGGAGAAAGTCCCTAAAACCATTAAATATGCCCCTAAAGTGAAGATGATGTATCCACATTATTATTATGACCCTAAAGGCAATAAATAAGGCCCTAAAGTGATGATAATGTGTCCATATGAAGTGAAATGTAAAGAAGCCCCTAAAGTGATGATGATGTGTCCACGTGACCATAATGAAGTGAAACTTGAAGAATCCCAAAGCCTCTTGATGAAGACATGAATCCCTAAAGTAAGTATCTAAAGAGAATTGAAGAAGCCCCTGAAGCAATAAAGATATTTCCACTTGGAATGCATTGATGAAGCCATTAAATAGTAAAAAAGACAAGTCAAATCCCATTGAACCATTGATGAAGTATCTAAAAACGTTGAAGACATGAAGTGGTCAAGAAGACAATTTAAATCCCCTTAATGAAGCCATGAAGTGGTCAATAAGTTAAGTCAAATCCCATTGAAGCATCCCCTAAAATTATTGAAGGAAATAATTAATGTTAAGTTTTAGGTCAACCATCCTTAAGAAGAGGTGTGGCCCTTGGTCACACACCTTTATGTGGAGAAGACTCATATAAATAAGAGGAACCTCGATTGGCATTTTAATAACATTAATTCAAATCAACCAAGGAAGAGGAGTAAATTTCAACCTAGAGGAGTGAATTTCCAAGGGAAGATGAAGTGAAGAAGGACGAAATTCCAATGGAAGATGAAACCTTGTGATGATTTGTTCTAGGGTTTTTGTTGTGAAATCTATTTCAGGTCATATTAGAATTTTCACTCCAACTTTTTTTCTGGGATGATTTATACCATGAAATGTTTATGGGATGGAATTAAGACGTGTGAGTACATGTGGTAAAAATTTCTGATGTTGGTCTGCTATATTTTAGGATATATGACCTCGGGAAGTTAGGGTTTCTGAATCATCTTCAAACAAGCAATCTTAGAATTTTTGCTATATATTTTGTTCTAGATTGATTCAGATAGTACCCCTTGGAGAAGATGAATTAGAGATCCTAAAGAACCTATGGTACGAGTTGAAAATGTTGGTATGCTATATTTTCATAGATATGACCTCAGGAAGTTAGGATTTTTGAATGATTCTGAAATGAACTTTAAACAGGTCAGTTTGACATTTTCGCTATATATTTTGTTCTAGAAATATTAAGATAGTGCCCCTAAGAGGAGATGATGTAGAGAGACTTAATAACTTATGGTATGAGTTTTATATGTTGGTATGCTATAGTTTTGGAGATATGACCTCAAGAAGTTAGGGTTTCTAAATGATCTTGAAATAAGCTTTAAACATGTTAGTTTGACATTTTCACTATATCCTTTGTTCTACAAAGATTCAGATAGTGCCCCTTGGAGGAGATGAATTAGAGAGACTTAATAACTATTGGTGGGAGTTTCAGATGATGGTCAACTATATTTTTGGAGATATGACCTTAGGAATATAGGGTTTCTGAATAATCTTGAAATCATCTTTAAACATGTCAGTTTGGTATTTTCTCTAGAAATTTTGTTCTAGGACGTTTCAGATAGTGAAACTTGGAGGAGATGAAGTAGATATATTGAAGTACATGGGGTACAAGTTTCATATATTGGTTTGTTATAGTATCAGATATATGCCCTTTAGAAGTAAGTGTTTTAGTTTAGTATGAATTAGATCAGAGACATATTATAAAGCAGATCAAAGGTAGATTATGAAGCAGATCAGAGGAAAATTGTGAAGACGATGACAACGATAATGTGAAGATGATGATAACGATAATGTGAAGACAGTGACATGAAAGTGTGAAGATACTGACAACGATAGTGATGGTTATAGATATAGAGACAGTGACAGTGATAGTGTGAAGACAGTGAAAGTGACAATGTGAAGACAGTGATAATGACATGTTGATACTCTTTTTCATATCAGTGTGGCAGGGTGGTTCTAGGGCAGGTTGGTGCGAGTGATCTCAGGGAGTTGGTGATTCCTTCCAATTGGTGTTGTAGAACCAAGGGTGTAAAGGTGGTTCTAGGGTGAGTTGGATCTGATGAAGGATTGGACTCCTCTCTACAGGTTGGAGCCTCATTCTAGTGGGTGCTAGAGAGTCTAAGGAGTGGATGCTTACTTCAAGTTGGAGGTGGTAAAGCTAGGCGGTTGTATCCTCCTTTGAGTTGGTGTTCATAAACAAGAAGTTGGTGCTTCCTATGAATGTAATCTTGTTATTATATAAGAAAAACATTATTTTGTTTTTCTCCTGTTTGAGTTTCCACGTAAAATCTCTTATGCACTGTGTATGATTTTATGTGATGATGAATGGAATTTTTAATGGTTAATGTTACATGATATGATTAAGGTTAAAAATGGTAAAAATAGCTCAATACGGATTCCCACCTCCTCTCAGTATTGGTGAATATTCCAACAATTGGTGCCAGAGCAGGTTCTTTCAAAATAATTTAATAGCTGGAAGGAAGATCTCTGGAGCATACATTGATGAATATGAAAATCTATTCTCTCCAAATGGAGCTCCACTATTTGATGGGACCTTCACATTATGAGTATTCGAGCATAAGGATGAGACTATATTTACAAGAACAAGGTCTTGGCATATGGGAATCTATTTTGAATGGTTACATTGCACCAAAAAGACCGCCAAAAATTGAAACCAAGAAGGATTTAAGAAAGAACAATGCAATGGAAATGGTTACCATATTGGATGGACTATCTGATCCCGGGAAAGTCAAAATAAGACAATACACATTAGCTAAAGAACTTTGGGACAAGCTACAATATCTCTAAACAAAGGAATCTCTTCTCATGAGACCAAAAACTAAATACAATCAGGAACATGAAGACATTCAAAAGAAAAGGTCAGATATAGAAATGAGGAACATTCTCAAGTAGATAATGAAGTCTGTGAGAGAAAAAACAATGTCTTAGAGGAAGAAGAGAATGATGAAGTAGAAGATGAAGTAGACCTTGAACACGAATTGATTAGTGCTCTAGATTAATTGAGGAAAGTAATGAAGAAGAACAAGATGCTAATGGAACAACTATAGAGGTATCAAGAAAAGAATACATCTCTAGAAGCGAAGCTACGTGAGACTAAAAAGACAATCATTGTTTTAAAAGTACAAATAGAATAGGCTAAGAAGACTAAAGAAACAATAAAGAATCAACTAGAAGAGAAAAACATCCAACTATTCACAAATCTACAAAATGTTATGATTCAAAAGGAAGAGGCAAAAAATTTTAAGGAAATTTTGACAAGGCAATTAGAAGAAATACACAAGAACCGTGAAGAAGCTGAAAACATCATTGTTGGTCTCATAAGTCAAATAGAAGAGGACAAGAATATTGAAGAAGATCTAACAAGACAACTTCAAGAAAAGAAAGAATTTTGTCAAAACCAATAAGAACTTCCTGAAAAGGATAATAAGACTATTACTATTTTAAGGGTTCAAGTGGAAGAGATAAAGGAAAGTGAAGAATTCCTAAATGAACAACTCAAGAAGAATGAAGAAATGTGCCAAGAAAGGGGGTTAGAGATTTCTTCTCTCAAACAAGAGTTGGATGAGATGAAGATAAACTCAAAATTTGAAAATAACATAGAATTTCTAAATGAAATGTTGAACCATTAAAGGTCTCCAGTTGATAAAAATGGTATTGATTATGATAAGAATAAAAAAATATTAAAGAAGGTGAAATCTCTAAGCTACCAGAGAAGAAAGCTCAAGAAAATCCTAGAAGCTATGCAAATGTCTTAACAAGATCCAATCACAGTGAAGGAAACAACAAAGGATAAGATTGTAATAAGCAAAAACATGAATTCAAAAGGACTATATCACAAAGAATACCATTTCTTTCCAGTACCAAAGTTTATTTTCTGGTTATTGTTTTTCATGTAATAATTTTGGACATACGGCTATGAATTGTAGAGCTTATGGAAGGAATAATCAAGGAATAGAGGTATCTATGTGGCTCCAAATAGTTTTGAATGTTATGCATGTCACAACTATGGGCACATTGCAAGGTTTTGTAGAAACGACTTTAGGATAAATGAGAAAGATAATGTTGTGATCAATGAAGGGAAGAATTCCAACAAGGTTTGGAACTAGAAGTCTAAAGAATAGAAGGAAGAAACTTGTGGATTGGTCCTCTATTCAGATGATGAAGGTTCAAGTATCAAAGCAGGAAACCAAAGAAAACCACTTATCTTGAAGCTAGGTATCATGTTGAATGAAAGTAGAAACAGTCCCAAGATCGAAGACAAAAATGAATTGGTGTTTGTTGAATATGTGAGGGAAAAACTGGAAGAATGGGTCAATGGATAATTATCAGAGGACATACCCACACCAGTTACAGAGTTGAGTAATATTGACAAATCAACATGTAAAAATGAAGTTATCAAGATTAGAAGTGATGATCATGTAGTAGAGCAACCTTGCATATTGTTCCAAACAATGTGGCATAGAGACTCCCAGTATCATGGATAATCTTGAGGGGGAGTCTAAGTAGCAGGAAAGGAAGACCAAAGAAAGGACAACAACTTAAGGATTGTACAAAGAAAAAGCAAGTGGTTTTGTAAATCAAACAAGAAAATAGGGGGAGCTACTTCAGAAAGCTTCGAGAAATGGCCTAGTCTAAGGGGGACTCATCACAATCAAAGGGGGAGCATTGATTAGAAGGAATTCAAATTTATCCTTTGCAATGGGGAGAGAATGTTCAACAAAACAAAGTCACATAAAATCATATTGACAGGGGGGAGACAACATAATCCCAAGGGGATCAAGTGAACAAAGTTGCTTCACCCCTTTGTCATTAAAGTCGAAGGGGGAGAGAGATTTGAAGTTGTTTCCATCAATGAAAAGGGGGGGGATTCTTAAGTAAAGTTGTCATTGATGTCAACAGGGTCAAGAGATATGGTCATGAGCTTATAATATTTTTGAGTGATGTTATTTGATGTCAATGTGGAAATGATGATGATATTGTGGTAATGGTAATGATGATGTGGCAATGGTAACGATAATGTGGCAATGAAGAGGATTATATGGAAGTGATAAAGGGATATTGTTTGAAGCTTTAAAGATCCTTGAAGAAGCCTTGACATAAGTGTATATAACTCCAAAGTGGTCCTCTTATGGCATAGTTGTTAAGCATGCCCCCCACGAGATGAGATAACATGTGGGTGCTTCCACATGCCCACTTTGAGTGGTACACAAATGGAGCAAATACCTAAATCAATTGAAGATGCCCCTAAAGTGATGATGGTGTATCCACATGACCATGATGACCCTAAATCCAATAAAGAAGCCCCTAAAGTGATGGTATTGTGTCCACATGAAGTGAAGTGTAAAGAAGTCCCTAAAGTGATCATGATGCGTCCACATGACCATAATGAAGTGAAAATTGAAGAGTCCCCAAAGCCCCTTGATGAAGACATTAATTCCTAAAGTAAAGATCTAAAGTGTCCACATGATCATAATGAAGTGAAACTTAAAGAAGCCCCAAAACCCCTTGATGAAGACATGGAGCCCTAAAGTGAGGACCTAAAGAAAATTGAAGAAGCCCCTGAAGAAATAAAGATATGTCCACTTGGGATGCATTGGTGAAGACATGAAATGGTCAAGATGATAAGTCAAATCCCATTTAACCATTTATGAAGTGTCTAAAACAATTGAAGAAATGAAGTTGTCAATAAGACAAGTCAAAGCCCCTTGATGAAGCCAAGAAGTGGTCAAGAAGCTAATTCAAATCCCATTGAACCATTGAAGAAGCCCCTGAAATGATTGAAGATAAGAATTAATGTTAATTTATAGGTCGACCATCCTTAAGGAAGAGGTGTGACCTAAGAGTTGTGACCCTTGGTCGCACCCCCTCTTGTGGAGAAGACTTGTATAAATAACAGGGACCTCATTTGGCATTTAAATAACATCAATTCAACTCATCCAAGGAAGGGGAGTGAATTTCAACCTAGAGGAGCGAATTTACAAGGGAATATGAAATTAAGAAGGGCGAAATTCCAATGGAAGATGAAATCTTGTGATGGTTTGTTCTAGGGTTTTTGTTGTGAAATTTGTTTTAGATCATCTTGTTATTTTCACTCTAACTTTTGTTATGGGATAATTTAGACCGTAAAATTGTTATGGGATAACTTTAAGATGCTTTCGTACCTTTGATAAAAAATTTAGATGCTATTTCACTATATTTTAGGAGCTATGAGCTCAGGAAGTTAGGGTTTCTGAATCATCTACAAACAAGTCATCTTGGAATTTTTGCTATATATTTTTTTCTAGAATGATTTAGACAATGCCCCTTGGAGAAGATGAAGTAAAATTCCTAAAGAACCTTTTGTATGTGTTTCAGATGTTGGTATGATGAATTTTTATAGATATGACCTCAGGAAGTTAGGGTTTCTAAATGATCCTGAAATCAACTTTAAAATAGTCAATTTGGAAGTTTTGCTATATCTTTTGTTCTAGAAAGTTTCAGATAGTTATCCTTGGAGGAGATCATGAAGTAGAGAGAGTGAGGAACTTGTTGTATGCATTTCAAATGCTGGTATACTATATGTTTGTATATATGACCTTAGGAAGTTAGGGTTTATGAATGATCCTGAAATCATCTTTAAACAAGTCAGTTTGGAATTTTCGCTATATATTTTCTCTAGAAAGCCTTAGATAGCGCCCCTTGGAGGAGATGAGTTAGAGATATTGAAGAACTTGTGGTACGAGATTAAAATGTTGTTCTGCTATATTTTCAGAGATAGGACATCAGGAAATTAGGGTTTCTGAATGATCCTGAAATCAATTTTAAACAGGTCGGTTTGGCATTTTCTCTATAAATTTTGTTCTAGGATGTTTCAGATAGTGAACATTGGAGGAGATGAAGTAGAGATATTCAAGTACCTAGGGTGTAAGTTTCATATATTGGTTTGCTATAGTTTCAGATATATTCCCTTTAGAAGTAAGAGTTTATGTATAGTATGAAGTAGATCAAAGGCAGATTATGAAGTAGATCAAAGGCACATCAAAGGCAGATTATGAAGTAGACTAGAGGAATATTATGAAGAAGACCAGAGGCAGATTGTAAATATTGTGAAGAAAATGATAGTGACAATGATATTAGAAAAATAGGATCGCAAAGCAATAAAATAAGTAGAATGCGGAAATAAAACACATAAGATCAAAATACAAGAGTGACACCAATATACATGGTTAACCCAATATGGGCTACGTCCATGGAGAAATTGTCAGTTATTTTATTAATCTATCCAACAAATGAATGGATACAACCTGCAGCACATCCACTACAACTTCCTCTTCACTTTCTCACAGTCTCTCTCACACAATCACATAGATATTTACAATATGATGCAACTAATACACGGTCGCAATACAATGTATTCCTTTTAAAGAGGGATTATCATGGGAAAATACCACGGGATACCCAATACCATGGGATCGTAAACCATTCACCCCCCCTAAACCACCCCACTAGGAGGAGTGTACAGTCCAACTAGGGTAGAAACCACGACTAAATAACAAGATCCCCGAATTAGGAAGATAATCAAGCTCCACAACCAACAAGTGTGAAGACAATGACAGTGACAGTGTGAAGGTAGTGATAGTGACAAGATAGAGATACTGAAAATGACAATGATAGTGATAGTGTGAATACAGTTACAGTGATAGATTGATACTATTTTCATATCAGGGTGGCAAGGTGGTGTTAGAGTGGGTTGGTACCTATGATCTCAATGAGTTGGAGCTTCCCTCTAGTTGGTGCTAGAGAACCAGGGTGGAGGGGTGATGCTAGGATGACTGGGAGCTCATTGATTATTGGAGTCCTCTCTACAATTTGGATCATGTGGATTGGGGGGGTTGTAGCCTCCTTCAAGTGGGTGCTATGGAATCAAGGGAGTGGGTACTTCCTTTTAGTTGGAGCTGGTAAAGCTAGGGGGTTGTAACCTCCTTTGAGTTGGTGTTCATAAATAGGAATTGTGTTCCTCCTATGAATGTAATCTTGTTATTATATCAAAAAATAATTCTATGGTTTTCTCATGTTTGGGTTTCCACATAAAATCTCTTGTGCACTATGTATGATTTTATGTGATGGTTTCATGTGATAATGAATGGCATTGTTAATGGTTAATTTAAAATGATGTGCTTAAGGTTAAAAATGGTAAAAAGATCTCAATACCGATTCACCCCTCCTCTTAGTATTGGTGAATATTCCAACAATTGATATCAGAGCAGGTTCCTTCAGAACAGTTTAACATATGGAAGGAATATAATTGGAGCACACATGGATGAATATCAAAATATATTATCTCTCAATGGAGCTCCATTGTTTGATGGTTCACATTATCAGTATTGGAACATAAGGATGAGACTATATTTATAGGCACACAGTCTTGGCATCTAGGAATCTATTTTGAATGGTTGCATTGCTCCAAAAATACCACCAAAAACTACATCCAAGAAGGAGTTAAGAAAGGACAATGTAATGAAAATGGATATCGTCTTGGATGGACTATCTGATCTTGTGAAAGTCAAAATAGGACAATACACATCAACTAAAGAAATTTTGGACAAGCTATAATATATCTACACAAAGGAATCTCTTCTCATGGAACCAAAAATGAAGACAATCAAAAGGAAAGGTCAAATACATAAAATGAAGAACATTCTTAAGCAGATAATGAAGTCCTTGAAAGAAAAATCAATATTTTAGAAGAAGAAGAGAATGATGGAGTAGAAAATGAAGTAGACCTTGAAAGGGAACTAATTAGTGCTCTAGATGAATTGAGCAAAGTAAGGAACAAGAATGGTATACTAAAGTAAGAACTGCAGAGGTATCAAGAAAATAATACATCACTAGAAGAGAAGCTAAGTGAGACTGAAAAGATAGCCATTGTTTTAAAAGTACAAATAGAAGAGGCTAAGAATACTGAAGAAACATTGAAGAATCAACTAGAAGAGAAAAACATCCAACTATGCACAGATCTACATAATGTTATGATTCAACAGGAAGAGGCAATAAAAGTTGAACAAAGGTTGACAATGCAACTAGAAGAAATACACAAGAACCATGAAGAAGCTGAAAAAACCATTGTTGGTCTCATAAGTCAAATAGAACAGGACAAGAAGATTGAAGAAGATCTAAAATATGGATTCAAGAAAAGAAATATTTTTGTCAAAAGAAAGAAGAACTTCATGAAAAGGATAATAAGGCTATTACTACTTTAAGGGTCCAAGTGGAATAGATAAAGGAAAGTGAAGAAGTCCTAAATGACCTACTCAAGAAGAATGAAGAAATGTGCCAAGAAAGGGGGTTAGAGTTTGTTTCTCTAAAACAAGAGTTGGATAAGATGGAGATAAAATCAAAATTTGAAAAGAGCATAAAAGTCTTAAATGAAATGTTGAACCATCAAATGTCCCCACTTGATAAAATTGGTATTGATTATGACAACAATCAGAAAAACATTGAAGAAGATGAAAGATCCAAGCTACTAGAGAAGAAAGCTCAAGAAAATCCTAGAAGCTATGAAAATGTCTTGAGAGGATCCAATCATGGTGAAGGAAACAAAAAAGGAGAAGATTATAATCAACAAAAACATGAATTCAAAAGGACTACATCACAAAGAAGATCATTTGTTTCCAAGTACCAAAGTTTATTTTATGTTTATTGTTTTTCATGTAATAATTTGGACATAAGGCTATGAATTATAGAGCTTATGGAAGGAATAATCGAGTAAGGAATAGAGATATCTACATGGCTCCGAATAGTGTTGAATGTTATGCATGTCACAAATATGGGCACATTCGAAGGTTCCATAGAAACAAATTTAGAATAAATGAGAAAGATAATGTCCTAATCAATCAAGGGAAGAATTCCAACAAGGTCTGAAAGAAGAAGTTTTAAAGAAAAAAAGGAAGAAACTTGTGGATTGGTCCTCTATGTAGACGATGAAGTTTCAAGGCTCAAAGTAGGAAACCAAAGCAAACCACTTATGTTGAATTTGGGCATCGTGTTGAATGAAAGTAGAAACAGTCCCAAGATTGAAGACAAAAGGAATTGGTGTTACATGTTGAAGATGTGAGGAAAAACCAGAAGAACGGGTCAATCGAGAATTCTCAAAGGACATACCCACAACAATTGTAGAGTTCACTAATACTGAAAAATCAACAAGTAAAAAGGAAGGTATCAAGATTACAAGTGATGATCCTATAGTAGAGCATCCTTACAAATTTTTCTAAAAAATATAGCGTAGAGACTCCTAATATCATGGATAATCTTGAGGGGGAGTCTGAGTAGAAGGGGAGGAATAACAAAGAAAGGACAACAACTTAAAGATTGTACAAATAAAAAAAATAGTGGTTTGGTAAATCATATAGGAACACAAGGGGAGCTACTTCAGAAAGCTTCAAGAAATGGTCCAATGTAAGGGGGAGTCATCAAAATCAAAGGGAGAACATACTCAACGAGGAAAGATATTCTTAGAATGCATTCAAAGTTATCCTTTTCAAGGGGGGAGAGAATGTTGATGTATTTGTAAATTTGGAAGATATTCACTTGTATATTGTATGTATTACATTTGTATCCCCAAAGGAGATGTATTTTTCCTCTGATTGGAAGTGTCGTCATTTGTATTTGCAAGTGTCGCAAGTATTATTGTAAGTGTCGTAACTTATACTTGATGGGTTATTGGACCACCTTGATGGGGTCGGCCCTATATGAGTCATGTGGGTTAAAGGGTTATTAGACCACCCTAGTGGGGTCGACCCATTCAGCATTATGTTAAGTGGTTAAGTTGGGGCCGACCTAGTTGAGTAAAGGTCAAGTGAAAGTAAACGTATAAATAGACAGTGTGACTCTCTCATTTGACACATTCTCTCATTCACTCACTTCGCATTAGTGAGAGAGAGGAGGAGTGCGCGCAAGTGGAGGAGGAGTAGCTTCTACAGAAATTTATCTTTTGTGGATTCATCTTGGTGATCTTTGTATTGGTGCTTATTCTATCTCTGAAGAATTTGCGGGGTTTTTCACCTTCTTGGTTTCCCCCCAGTGAAATGTTTTGTGTCTCTTGTCTCTTGTCTCTTATGATTGATATGCTATACATGTTGTTCTTTCAGTTAAGATCCTAGATCTATTGAATTAAATGATGAAAAAATAACATGGTATCAGAGCTAGCCTAAAGGAAGGCATGGTATGGCATTTATGACACTTGTTGCATTTGCGACAAATTGGAAGCTAGGGCTTGGTATAGTAAAAACCAGTCATCGTGGAACTTTAGCTATAAATCCATTTTGGAGAAGGTTCGGGATCTGAAACTTCTACAAGTTGAATATGAAATGTCCATGTACCTTGTGTATGAAGGAAAGCCTCATATTATTTGTACTTTGTGCGATATGATCCGTACAAGTTAGGGTTTCTGCCTCTTCCAGAATGCAGTCCTAAACAGGTGACCTAGGAAAAAAGGTCATATCTCGGGATAGGAAGCTCCAAATGGAATTCTGTAAAAAGTGACAGTTAGGGAACGGAATGCACTTTCAGAGGTCCTGGTTTTAGAGGCCGAAGTTGAAACAATGACACACGGAACACCGTACAAGTTCGATATATTGTTTCATCCCATAAACAGGTCACGTTGCGACACTTGGCATATCTCTCTCTCAGAGAATCCATTTGAACTCAGATCTATGGGGTTGGAAAGATGACAGATCCGTCTACCATAGGCCAAATTTTTAGACCCAGAGGATCCAAAATTTCAGAGATACATCAGAAACAATATGGCATATATTTCTGTCCAAACAGAATTGGATTCTGAGCACCTTCATTTTTGGTTTGTCACTGCCGTGGGAAATTAGGGTTTCGGAGAAAGTTGGAATTTTTGAAATATGAGACCATGGCTGGATGCTCCTCATCAAAATCAAAATTTAGAGACCAAGATCGAATTTTTTGGTTGGGTAGAACCCTGGGCATCATCAAACCCTTGTTCGGGATTTTGATGGGTAAGGTGGAAAATTAGGGTTTCTGCAAAAGTTGAAATTTTTGGAATCTGTGACCACAGCTGGATGCTCCTTAGAAAGATCAAATTTTAGAGCACAATATCGAACCTTTTGGCTGGGAAGAACCCCGAGCATTATCAAACCCTAGTTCAGGATTTTGACCAGAAGATCCAAAAGTTTCAAAGGCAATTTTGAGGGGTCAAATTTTGGAGATTTCAAAATTGAAGTATACCAGCTTGATCGGCTCAGCAAGGCGCATCTTTTTATCCAATCAGAAGTTTGAAATTCAAAGTTTGAATTTTTAGGGTTTCTCTGACAAACCCTAATCCAACTCCAGATCCAGTTTCAGCAAATCAAAGTGGATTGGGTTAATCCTAGAAGAGAATGAATTGGACACCTGCATAAGTGAAGAAGTTCTAGTTCCAGAGGGAGATGAGGCTAAGGCCTTACATCAGAAGACTACAAGCAATCCTGACAGGTATGACTTGAGGAGATACATGTATGTTTTGAAATATGTTCATGATTAAGTTTATAATATGTTTGTCTTCATATTATTGAGGTTAGTAACAATCTTGATTAATTTTAGACTTGTCTTATCACCCTAGTAAAAGTATGAATGCATGTGAATGATAGAAGACATTAATTGATTAGGGTTATGACACTTATGATTGTACTAATACACTGTGGTGTTGTATGAGGATGATGTTGTCCACTAACATGAAGGGTACATTAAGAAAGACAAATCAAGTTCTATATCAATAACATATGACCATGGTGACATGAAGACAAAGACTCATCCATAGTCATGGATCACATAGAAGCTCTACTTACAAGGTATGTATAACTTGGTTCTACAATGATTAACTAATGAGATATGCAGGTTTCTAGCACAAGATCTCTAAGAGAACTAAGAAGACATTGTTTGGGTATGTTATACAAGCATGATAATCCAGGTATGCTTTTCTGTATCAAGTTAGAATCTTACCTTGTGTTAGTATCTTAGATAAGTATACTGTTGTATGATTGATAATGATTATTCATGAAGTTATAAGTTTGAGTAATCATGGGTTTATGCATATTATGCTTCTTAGTTTGATTAATGATATGACAAACTAGAAGAGTCCTATGGTCAAATAAGAATATGCATGATTAAAAGAAGTCCTCCCTGAAACCTTGAATAATAACACTTGTGATAAATTACCTATGTATAAAATGACCATGACCATACATGTTTAAGATTATTTAGAATCATAATGTTTTGATAGTATTGAGATTATACTAATGCATGTATGATTATGCATGAGATCTTGAGGATGACACAATGATGATACTAGTGCACACTTAAGCATGCATAATGGTCCAGGATGGATATAAGTTCAAATACGGATAATCAAGGAAGCAAAGATCAAGAGGGAGAGCACTCCAGTAGTCCTTGCAAGGAAGCAAAGATCAAGAGGGAGAAAAGTCCAGTAGTTCCTGTAAGGAAGCAAAGATTGAGAGGGAGTCCACCCTACAACTAAACAAAGATAAGTATTTGAATTGACATTTATTATATATATGATTACTTAAATGATTCTTTCCAGTCATACTTATGTTCCTAGATTTAGGATGTATATTATGCATATTAGAAAAGTTGCATTAATGAACAAGACACTACTAATATGCAAGTAATGGGTAAGTGGCCTATGTTACTGTACAAAATTCCATTGCTACTTATCTAGAATGAAACCTCTTTGCTAACATGTTGGGAGTTGTGCACACTCTTAACAAATGTTCTGGTAGAGATGGAAGGCATCTAGAGAGTTACCGTGTGAATACGAGATATGGATAAATGTTGTATTAAAGAATTGGCTAAGATAATTGCATGACTGTATGACATATGTCTTTATGCATAAGAATTTGTTTTGAAAAACTATGAGAAGTTTCTAATCATGCAATTGAATTTGACTTGTAGGAAAGATCGTGTACAATCACCTACAAAAGAAGTACTACAACATTTGTTCCAGCAACGAAGTTCAAAGAAAACTATTTATTGAAGATATTGAAGAATCTAAAATTCCCAGGATCCGAGATGTAGTAATAGAAGGATGCCATGATCGAGGAATACCAGTCGATCATGAAGAACGATGTTTGGGATGTAGTCCCAAGACCAGATGGGAAGTCTGTTGTGACTTCCAAGTGGATCTATAATATCAAGCATGCTTCAGATGGTAGCATAGAGAAATACAAGGCAATATTTGTTGCTCGTGGCTTCTCCCAGAAAGAGGGGATATATTATGAAGAGACTTTTGCTCCTGTAGCTAGATACACTTCCATCATAACAGAAATTCACCTGGCTGCAGTGATGAAGTGGAAGATACACCAGATGGATGTCAAGACAACTTTCTTGAATGGTGTAGTCGAAGAGGAAGTGTATGTGGAGCAGCCACTTGGTTTTGAGACACGTGACAGGGAGTCATATGTGTGCATATTGAATAAATCCTTGTATGGCTTGAAGCAAGCTCCTAGGACATGATACGGCAAGATAGACAGCTTCCTATCCAGTTTGGGATTTACCAAGAGTAAAGCAGATTCCAATCTTTACTACAAGGTCGAGGAAGGCAATCCAGTGATACTCCTATTGTGTGTGGATGACCTGTTTGTGACAGGTTAGGATAGATTGATTGCCGACACGAAGAGGAATCTTGCTGCTGAGTTCGAGATGAAGGACTTGGGTATGATGCATTACTTTCTAGGTATGGATGTGTGGCAGCGTGCAAATGTAATCTTCCTTGGATAAGGGAAGTATGCAGTAGAGATCCTGAGTGGTTCGGGGTGATGGACTGCAAGGCGATGGCCACACCTATGGCATCAAACCTGAACATATTGAGTGATGCTTCATTAGATTCGATTGATGCCACAATGTATCGTCAGATGATTGGGTCCTTAATGTACTTGACGAACACGAGACCAGATATTTGCTTTGCGGTGAACACCTTGAGCCAGTTCCTGATGGATCCTAGACATGTTCACCTAATTGCTGTAAAGCATATTCTGATGTACCTAAAGGGTATGGTTGACTATGGGCTCAAGTATGATGTGAATCAAAAGGTTAACCTAGAGGGTTATATCGATTCAAATTAGTTAGGCAGTGCTGCAGATAGGAAGAGCACCTCAGGGTGCTGCTTTAGTATGGGATCAAGTGTGATCTCTTGGTTTATCAAGAAGCAGTCCTGTGTAGCATTGAGTATAGCCGAAGCAAAGTATGTCGTAGCTTGTTTGGATAATTGTGAGGCAGTATGGCTAAGGAAGCTACTATCTGATTTATTTGATTTCTAGTTGGATGCTACCTATATCTATTGTGACAACCAGAGTTGTGTGAAGTTGTCAGAGAACCAGGTGTTCCATGACAAGTTGAAGCACATCGAGATCAAATATCACTATATCAGGGATATGGTGGAGAGAGGAGCAGTGAAGCTCCAGTATGTTGCAACAGATGAGCAGATTGTAGATGTGTTGACCAAACCACTAGCCAGAGTGAAGTTTGAGTACTTCAGAGAGAGGCTTGGTGTTCTTCAGATAGAAGATACTTTGAGGAAGAAGTGATGGGACACATTTGGAGGAGCCATTCCAAGCATGGTGGTAGGAGGATCCTTCCCATAGCCATGGATGTAAGCGTTGTGTGATGAGCATCAGGACGATGCTCCAGTTTCTGCTATGATGATGATCAAGATGATCATGCGATGATGATATGCCTCAGGATGATGTTGTGTATATGATCAGGTTGATCATGTGATGATGATTTTCATCAGGATGATGTACTATATGATGATGATCAGTATGATCATGAGTATCAGGATGATACTCTGCGAACAGATTGTACAGGTAGCATGTAAAAGATCCTGAGAGATCCGATAGTCTGTGCTCGGATGCTCTTCCAAGGTTTTTCTACAGGTAGCATAAAAAAGATCCTGGGAGATCCGATAGTCTGTGCTTAGATGCTTTTTCAAGGTTTTGCTACAGATTGGTTGTGGACAGGTTGTGCAGGTAGCATAGAAAAGATCCTTGGAGATCTGATAGTCTGTGCTTGGATGCTCTTTCGAGGTTTTGCTACAGGTAGCATAGAAAATATCTTAGGAGATCCTATAGTATGTGCTAGGATGCTCTTTATAGGTTTTGCTACCAAAGGCATGTAATCAGTCCTGGAGATCCGATAGGTTGAGCTATGTGCTCGTAAAAGTCCTGGGATTCTCTTTAGAGTTCTTGCAGGTTGCAAGACACTCTTTTAAGGTTTTTCCTAACCACATAGAAAAGATCTTGGGAGATCCTATAGTCTGTGCTAGGATGCTCTTTCGAGATTTTGTGGTGGTGGTCACATAGAAAAGATCCTGGGAGATCCTATAATCTGTGCTAGGATGCTCCTTTGAGGTTTTGTGACGATCACATGTAGAATATCCTTGGAGATCCGATAGTCTGTGCTCGGATGGTCTTTCAAGGTTTTGTTGAAGCACATAATCAGTCCTAAGGATTCCACAGTATGGCCAAAGATGATGAAGACCTACAGGAGGCTAGGCCTACAATCAACATGAAAAAGGGTTGGCTCTGTAGAAATTCCTATGATGAGAAGAATTATGAGATAGCCCAGTGATTGAGATGTCGATGTACAGTAGCAGTGACGATGATGCTCCGTGATCTAGTGACGATGATCCAGCTCCATAATTGAAGACTTGTATTGATGACCTGTGTCAAGAGAATACCTTCCTTGTTAAGATGGAGTGTTGATGTATTTGTAACTTTGGAAGATATTCACTTGTATATTGTATGTATTACATTTGTATCCCCAATGGAGATGTATTATTCCTCCGATTGGAAGTGTTGTCATTTGTATTTGCAAGTGTCGCAAGTATTATTGTAAGTGTCGTAACTTATACTTGATGGGTTATTAGACCACCCTAGTGGGTTCGGCCCAATCAACATTATGTTAAGTGGTTAAGTGGGGCCCGACCTAGTTGAGTAAAGGTCAAGTGAAAGTAAAAGTATAAATAGAGAGTGTGACTCTCTCATTTGACACATTCTCTCATTCACTCAATTCGCATTAGTGAGAGAGAGGAGGAGTGCACACAAGTGGAGGAGGAGTAGCTACTGCAGACATTTATCTTTTGTGGATTCATCTTGGTGATCTTTGTATTGGTGCTTATTCTAGCTCTGAGGAATTTGCGGGGTTTTTCACCTTCTTGGTTTTCCCCGGTGAAATGTTTTGTGTCTCTTGTTTCTTGTCTCTTATGCTTGATATGATGTACATGTTGTTCTTTCAGTTAAGATCCTAGATCTAAATGATGAAAAATAACAATAATCCTAGGGGAGTAAGTGAAAAAATTGTTTCACCCCTTTGTCATTAATGTCAAAGGGGGAGATAGAGTTGAATTTGTTGCCATCAATGACAAAGGGGGATATTGTTGAGTAAAGTTGTCATTGATGTCAATAGGGTCAAGTGATATGTGTCATGAGCTTATAATATTGTTGAGTGATGTTATCATTGATTTAAATGTGGCAATGATGATAATGTTGTGGCAATGGTAATGATGATGTGGAAATGATGACGATGATATGGAAATGATAAAGGGATATTGTTTGAAGCCTTGAAGCGCCTTGAAGGAGCCTTGACATAAGTGTATATAAATCCAAAGTGCCCCCCTTATGGTGTAGCTATTAAGCACGACCCTCATAGGATGAGATAACATGTGGATGCTTCCACTTGCCCACTTTGAGTGGTAAAAAAATGGTGCAAGCTCCTAAATCCATTGAAGATATGTCCACATGACCATGCCCTCTTTGAGTGTTACAGAAATGGATCAACCCTCAAAATCCATTAAATATGCCCCTAAAGTGATGATGATACATCCACATGACCATGATGAACCTAAATCCAATAAAGAAGCCCCTTGAGGGACGATAATGTGTCCACATGAAGAAAAGAGTAAAGAATACCCTAAAGTGATCATGATGTGTCCACATGAACATAACGAAGTGAAACTTGAAGAGGTCCCAAATCCCCTTGATGAATACATGAATCCCTAAAGAAAATATCTGAAGTGTCCACATGATCATAATGAAGTTAAACTTGAATAAGAAGCAATGCCTCTTGATGAAGACATGAACCCAAAAATTAAGTATCTAAAGCAAATCAAGAAGCCCCTAAAGCAATAAATATATGTCCACTTGGAATGCATTGATGAATCCATGAAATGGTCAAGAAGACAAGTCAAATCCCATTGAACCATTAATGCAGTATATAAAAGCATTAAAGGCATGAAGTGGTCAAGAAAACATGTCAAATCCCCTTTATGAATCCATGAAGTGTTCAAGAAGCTAAGTCAAATCCCATTGAACCATTGAAAAAATCTCCTAAAATGATTGAAGACAAGAATTAATGTTAAGTTATTAGTTGGCCATACTTAAGAAAGAGGTGTGACCCTTGGTCCCACCCCTTCATGTGGAGAAGATAAGAGGAACCTCATTTAGCATTTGAATAACATCAATTCAACTCATCCAAGGAATATTAACAAATTTCAGCCTAGAGGAGCGAATTTCCAATGGGATATGAAGTGAAGAAGGGAGAAATTCCAATGGAAGATGAAATCTTGTGATGATTTGTTCTATGGTTTTTGTTGTGAAATCTATTTTAGGTAATCCTAGAATTTCCCCTCTAACTTTTGTCCCGCAATGATACAGACCATGAAATTTTTACGGATTGGATTTAAGATGCATGAGTACCCGTGGTAAAAATTTCAGATGTTGGATCATTATATTTTATGGATACATGACCTCAGGAAGTTAGGGTTTCTGAATCATATTCAAACAAGTCATCTTGGAATTTTCACTATATCCTTTGTTCTAGAATGCTTTAGATAGTTCCCCTTGAAGAAGATAAATTAAAGAGCCCAAAGAACCTTTGGCACGAGTTTCATATTCTGGTATACAATATTTTTGTATATATGACCTCAAGAAGTTAGGGTTTCTAGATGATCCTAAAATCAATTTTAAACAGGTCAGTTTGGAATTTTTGCTATATATTTTGTTCTAGAAAGGTTCAGACAGTGCCCCTTGGAGGAGATAAAGTATATAGATTGAAGAACTTTTGATACGAGTTTTAGATTTTGGTATTCTATATTTTCGTAGATATGACCTCAGGAAGTTATGGTTTTTGAATGATCCTAAAATCAGCTTTAAACATGTAAGTTTGGCATTTTCACTATATCTTTTGTTCTAGAAACTTCAAACAGTTCCCTATTAGAGATATTGAGTAACTTGTGGTATGAGTTTGATATGTTGGTATGATATATTTTCGGAGATATGACCTCAGGAAGTTAGGGTTTTTAAATGAACCTGAAATCTGCTCTAAATAGGTCAATGTTGGGCGGGGCCCAAGTTGGAATATTTTGCAAAAGTACTGAAAAGTGCACATTGTGCGCGGCGACAAGCTACAAGAAATTTTTGAGAAATTGCACATGTCGCGCGATGGCAATGGCCAAGGCACAGTTGCGCAGTAGGATGATGCACATAATAGCGCATGAGCTATTTTTGGTTCGTAATATGGGTAAAGGTCAGATGAGGATATGACCTATTTTGGGTAAGGAACAGGTGGAAGGAAGAGGAAAGCGACATGTTCGAGCAAGTGGCGGCAAGCAATTGAGAAGCTAGGCCACTACGCCGATGGCGACAGGAAGGCAGAAGGAGTAGAAAGGGATAGGCCATGATGGAGTTGTAACCGTTTTGAGGACTACGACTGTCAGAAGAGCGTGTGAGCCACGAGTGGCCCAGGTGGAGCAAGCTATCGATGGTGATAGCTAGGGTGGTAGTTAGCCGTGCCATTTTTGGAAACCTTAGGGTTTCGGCCTACTGATTGTAAAGACACAACCAATGGGCGTTATCTATAAATAAGGGCATTTTGTATGCGAAAGGGTTAGAATTCTCTCGTAGAGCTAGTTATTGTTGAGTATTGTTAGCATCTTTTGAGTTTTGAAGCTATTGTAGAGGCTCTATAGTTGAGTGCGCGGAGACCTATTTGAGAGAGAGGAGAGTCTGCAATTGAGTGCGAAGACTAAGAATTGTTGTACCCTTCCCATAAAAAACAATATTAACAACCGTTCTTGTGGACGTAGCCTCCATCCGGGGGGTGAACCACGTTAAATTCTGTGTTATGTGATTATTGTGTGTTTATGATTGTTCATTTGCTTGGTATGAATGTTAATACTGCAGATATCTGTTATGTGATTGCTTTTATATGTATTCACCACAAGAGAATGGGAATAATATTTTAAGTAATACATGCATGGAGGAATGTTAAGTATTCGGCACTTACAAGTCTGTGAATGTATGAATATGCCAATTAGTCACATAGTTGAACATTGAATTTAAGTGCATCATTAGAGCGCGCAGTATTGTATGTTTATTCAATTGCATGCAACATAACGACAAGAACTTGAATGAGTTGAATGGATAAAGAATGCTAAGTAAGATTGGTTAGAGTTAATCGGCTTGGAATAGACACGCGTTCTAGCTAATGCACGGAACCATTGAGATTCACTGCGAGGTAAGTTGTTTATAGCTTATCATCGTGACACAAGAAGTGTCCCATGCCGTGTAGTCATTGGATGAGCTAGTGCACAAGCACCTCCGCTTGCCGAAGTATCCAACGCGAAACAGAGATTACGTGCAGTTGTCTGTCTGCAACAGTCCACAAGATATCGTGTTGCTTATCAGTCTTCCCATCCTCGCATCACTAGGTTGTGGAAACTTGATTCCGCAACCACCCCCTCAACTTTGCCTCAGGTGAGACTTCAGGATGCACGCAGTCTGTTGCTGAAAGGGCCGGTGAATAGGGGTTTTGTTGTTTCCTTGAACCGCGAAGTACCTGGGTCTACACTAGAAACCTCTAGCTCGGTTATATACGCCAACAGTCAATTTGGTATTTTCTCTATAAAATTTATTCTAGGACATTTCAGATAGTGAAACTTAGAGGAGATAAAGTAGAGATATTGAAGTACCTTGGGAACAAGTTTCATATATTGTTTTGCTATAGTTTCATCGATATTCCCTTTGGAAGTAAGGGTTTATATATAATATGAAGTTGATTAGAGGCAGATTATGAATAAGATCAAAGGCATATTATGAAGCATATCACAGGAAGATTATGGAGCAAATCAGAGGAAGATTGTGAAGACCGTGATAGTGATAGTGTGAATACAGTGACAATGACAGTGTGAAGACAATGAAAGTGAAAGTGTGAAGACAATGATAGGGACAAGTTGATACTCTTTTTCATATTAGGGTGACAGGGTGGTGCTAAGGCAGGTTGGTGCCCCTGATCTTAGGGAGTTGGTTCTTACTTCCATTTGGTTTTGGATAACCAAGGTGGTAAGGTGGTGCTAGGGTGAGTTGGAGCTCACTGAGGATTGGAGTCATCTCTATAGTTTGGATACTGTGGATCAGGGGGTTGTAGCCTCCTTCCAGTGGGTGCTAGAGAATATAAGCAGTGGGTTATTCATTCTAGTTGGAGTTGGTAAATCTAGAGGGTTGTAGCCTCCATTGATTTGGTTCTCATAAATAGGAAGTTGGTGCTTCCTATGAAAGTAATCTTGTTATTATATAAGAAAATCATTCTATGGTTTTCTACCATTTGGGTTTCCACATAAATATCTTGTGCACTGTGTATGATTTTATGTGGTGATGAATGACATTGTTAATGGTTAATGTTACATAATGTGCTTAAGGTTAAAAATGGTAAAAAGTGATCAATATTGATTCACCCCCCCTCTCAATATTGGTGAATATTTCAACATCCAAGAATCATAGATTAAGATGATCAAGAAGAATTACAAAACCTCGGTCTCCAAGGAAGAGTTGAAAGTTTCTTTATGTTCTTTTAAAAAGGACAAAAGTCTTGCACCAAATGGCTAGTCTATTGAATTTTATTTGGATTTTTTAGATCTGTTGGAGAATGGAATGTAATGTCCCCCATTTTGACCCTTGTAATATTTTGGGCTATAATGTAAATAATGTATGCATATTATGTATGATTCCTAGCGTGGAGATCAAGGCTAAGGCCCCGCTAGTGAATGCTCGATCTAGAAGAGGCAACTATTTGATATTATGCTATCCATGTGCTAATGAACCATGGGAATTCTAAATATGCATTTTAATATAAAAGCCCACAACTAGCTATGCAATGCAACAAGAGATGGGGGCATGATGTTATAAGGAAATTGGGAGGAAAAACATTCAAACCCTTGGAGCCAATCAAGCCAATCCAAGTGTCAATGAGAGAACCAATCAAACCCTCAACTACCCATGTTGACTTTTGTACCCAATCATTGATTTCTCCCAAGAGTTGGTTGAGGTAGTTAATGCCTTGGGGAATGGGAGGTATGGTTGTCCAAATTCGGGTATGGGCAAGCCACCCTGCATGGAAATTTGTGTTTGGATTCTTGGGCAAGAAAAGAGCCATGAATTGCTCCCCAAGCCATTACCCATCATCCCACTTTGCCCTCTCATGGGTTTGGAGCTACCTGGGTGTTTTCCTCACTGGTTTTACTGTGTTTACCTTCATTTTCCTAACTGGGAAGGGCGTTTTTGTGTGTCTAACCGTGGAGAAAAGAGTAAAACAATTTTGGTTTTTTTAGAGGCCGTTTTGGCCCACTGTATGCTCATACATCTGTGGAGGAAATCGGTTTTCTTCCCTGGGGTTGGATTCCTCTTCCCACAATTCATTTTTGGTGTGCCTATGTTTTGGGAAAACCCCTGTCCATCTAGTTCCTAAGTTCCACTGCTAAAAGTGTGTTCCAGATCCCATATCTGAGTTTGGTGTGCAAGAGAATGCAGGGGTTGAGTTGGTTATCCATTGCTTTGGGCTGAGCTGAGCTTGAGGGTTCCCTTTTCCTTGTAGATATCATGCCCATCTCGGGGGTGGTCTGACCAGGGATAATTTTAAGGACCCATACTTATTTAAAAGTGTATAAACCTTGGCGAATCTTACCAATTCTAAAAATGTCAACTATAAAATATTTGGCGATATTTTTCTAAAATTATTTCAATTTATAAGGATTTTATATAGTTTATATATGTTAAAATTTAATATGCTAAGACATAAAATAGCAGCATTACATTCCATTTCACAATAATATCATATACATGATCACTGAAGAAACAACAAGCATAGCATAAACACAAGAGACACAGATTTATCCTGGGAAACCCTCATGGGGTAGAAAACTCAGTAAAGCTTCCTCAATATAGATGACCAACAATATACAAAGATGTAAACCAAAGACATGATCTCCTCCTCCATCATAGCAGACCTCTCCTCCACAAGTGCGCCTCTCTCAAGTGTGTGTGTGTATCAAATGAGGAACATACCTCCTCTATTTATACACTACACTGACATGTATTTTACACAAGTACATGTAGGCTCGTATTTAACCATTAGGTTAAATACCCTATTATAACTGACTGGGCCGACCCCCACATGGTGGGTCTAATAACCCTAGTTACCACAACCAATTCGGAGGAATAAACATCTCCAAATTCATAGTATAATCACATCGGAGGTATGGAACATCTCCGGAATAAATAATATATAATATTCTTAGAAGTTACAATATTCAACACTCCCCCTTAACGAGAAGGATATTATAACAACATCTGCAGGAGCAACGAGTCATACATCATACATGATACATCTATAAATCATTGGAAGCTTTCTCAACATCATCAGTAACTCAACCAGTTACTGGAACATCTTCAATACTGGAACATCAACATCTTCAGTACCGAGTCTTTATCTTCTGCAGTATTCAAATAGCTACAGCAACATCAATATCTGAATCCTCACGATCGTCAGCATCGTCATCACACGATCATCAACATCGTCATCACACGATCATCAACATCGTCATCACACGATCATCAGCATCGTCATCATACGATCAACAGCATCGTCATCACACGATCATCAGCATCGTCATCACACGATCATCAGCATCATCATCACACGATCATTAGCATCGCCATCACATGATCAACATCATCATCACACGATCATCAGCATCGACATCACACGATCAGCATCGTCATCACACGATCATCAGCATCATCATCACACGATCAACATTGTCATCACACGATCATCAACATTGATTATCAGCATCGTCATCACACGATCATATTACAGGATGATCAATCCTGCTCTCTTTAGGACATAGGTCCATGGATGATACAATCCAGATCAAGTTCCAGGATGATCAATCCTTATCTCTTTAAGACAAGTCTCATGTCTAGGGACGATCTAATCCCAACCACAGTGCCAGTCCTTTTTCATACTGGATGTGACCTAGATCAGATCTAGGATTTACTGCCACAGAGCCAGTCCTCTTTCATACTGGATGTGTCACGTCTACAGAGCCAGCCCTGTTTCATGCTGGATGTATCACATCTACAGAGCCAGCCCTGTTTCATGCTGGATGTATCACATCTACAGAGCCAGCCCTGTTTCATGCTGGATGTATCACATCTACAGAGCCAGCCCTGTTTCATGCTGGATGTATCACATCTACAGAGCCAACCCTGTTTCATGCTGGATGTATCACATCTACAGAGCCAACCCTGTTTCATGCTGGATGTAACCTAGAACAATTTCTAGGATTTGTCACGTACATTTTGAACCGAGGTCCAGGGACGATCCAGTCCTATCATGTACCTTTTGAACCGAAGTCCAGGGATGATCCAGTCCTATCATGTACCTTTTGAACCGAAGTCCAGGGACGATCCAGTCCTATCATGTACCTTTTGAACCGAAGTCCAGGGACGATCCAGTCCTATCATTCAATTCTCGGAGACCTTATTTCTATGGCTCAATTCAAAGGACCATAGTCCAAGGACGATCCAATCCCCTTACCTGTTCATTCAGGATTTAGTTCTCGAAGCCATCATGTCTACGGCTCAATTCAAAGGACTATAGTCCGAGGACGATCCAATCCCCTTACCTGTTCATTCAGGATTTAGTTCTCGGAGACATCATGTCTACGGCTCTCTTTAGGACTGAAGTCCAGGGATGATCCAATCCCCTCAAGTCCACCAAGGACTTCATTCTCGAAGACATACGTCTACGGCTCTCTTTAGGACTGAATTCCAGGGATGATCCAATCCCCTCAAGTCCACCAAGGACTTCATTCTTGAAGACATACGTCTACGGCTCTCTTTAGGACTGAAGTCCAGGGATGATCCAATCCCCTCAAGTCCACCAAGGACTTCATTCTCAAAGACATACGTCTACGGCTCTCTTTAGGACTGAAGTCCAGGGGATCCAATCCCCTCAAGTCCACCAAGGACTTCATTCTCAAAGACATACATCTACGGATCTCTTTAGGACTGAAGTCCAGGGATGATCCAATCCCCTCAAGTCCACCAAGGACTTCATTCTCGAAGACATACGTCTACGGCTCTCTTTAGGACTGAAGTCCAGGGATGATCCAATCCCCTCAAGTTCACCAAGGACTTCATTCTCGAAGACATACGCCTACGGATCTCTTTAGGACTGAAGTCCAGGGATGATCCAATCCCCTCAAGTCCACCAAGGACTTCATTCTCGAAGACATACATCTACGGCTCTCTTTAGGACTGAAGTCCAGGGATGATCCAATCCCCACATCACTATGGGTACAAGTATCTTCATCCATACAATTACAAACACGTATCAATACATCAAGGCATCATGTAACCTCATCATCAAAACATGTATATCAAAACATGTATATCATCATCAAAACATGTATATCATCATCAAAACATGGATATCACTAATACATCTATCATCAAAAGCATGTATTCTCACTAATACGTCTATCATCAAAAGTAAAAAATATAAGAGTCCTAAATCTAAATAATTCTAGGTAACTAAGTGTAGTGAATAGGTAACC
Source organism: Larix kaempferi (assembly GCA_027924585.1). NCBI lineage: Eukaryota > Viridiplantae > Streptophyta > Pinopsida > Pinales > Pinaceae > Larix > Larix kaempferi. The sequence continues at coordinate 10,780,060 of BSBM01000742.1, forward strand.
TCATCATTGATGAGGCAGACTTGTTATAAGATACTATGCTACTCCCCCTTTCGAGGAGAGTTCTTTTGAACTATACCAAGCTTGTCTCGAAAGTATTCAAACTTCACTCGAGACAGAGGTTTAGTCAAGATATCAGCAATCTGTTCCTGATTGCTTATATATTCGAGCTTGATAACTCCTCTTTGCACCATATCTCGTATATAGAAGTAACGGATCTCTATGTGTTTTGACTTATCATGGAACACAGGATTTTCAGTCATCTTTATGCAGCTTTGATTGTCACACATAATCACAGTGGGATCCATTTCTAAGTCAAACACTCCATATAAAAGCTTCTGAAGCCATACTGCTTCATAGCTGGCAGAGCAGACAACCATATATTCTACTTCAGTAGTACTGAGAGCCACACTAGATTGTTTCTTGTTGAACCATGAGATTATGGCAGATTCAGGACTATAACATCCACCTGATGTACTTTTTCTGTCTGAGACACTTCCTGCCCAATCAGAATCTGAGTAACCATGTAAACGGAGTTCATGACCTCCAAGATAATATAGACCAAAAATCTAAAGTACCTTTTAGGTACCTCACTACATGCTTTGTAGCTATTAAGTGAACCTTTCTAGGTTCTACTAGATACCGACTTAGGGTATTTACAACAAAGCATATATCTGGCCTAGTATTTGTTAAATAAATCAATGACCCAATGATTTGTCTATATAGGGTTAGGTCCACTAAATACGATGAGTCGTTAACTAATAACTTCAAGTTGGAGTCCATGGGACTGGCCATGGATTTATACTCCAACATATCAAATCTTTTTAGAAACTTCACAGCATACTTACCTTGATTTAAAAGATTCCTTTTGGATCTTGCCATACTTCTAGGCCTAAGAAGTAGTGCATTAATCCGAGATCTTTCATTTTCATTTCTGCAGCCATTTTCATGACCTGTTTCTCATTCCTTGTCAGAAAGAGATCATCGTCATACAATAATGGTATGATAGGTTCATCATCCACAACCTTAGGGTAAAGGTTAGGAACAACTTTACTTCTGGTAAAGCCCAAGCTTTGTCATGAAGCTATCAATTGTCCATTATTCACACTCTGCATTGAGTGATCTTTTGCATATCTATCTGTGCCATCTCTCGTCAGATGGGTCTACTAATATGAGCCTCAAAATAATTCGAACTCTGTGGTGAGTTCTTTCTTGCATCCATGTCATATGTGTATAGAAGCCATATTCAACCTTGTAGCAAAGGTTGAGATCCACATCACCCATGATGATCATTAAGCTCATCAATTGACTACCGATCCTGGGTACCCATACAGAACCTGATTCTCACTTCTTCTTTAATTACATCATTAAGAGAATGGTCTTATCTAGTCCCTTGGAGCAAAACATCTCATCATGATTCTCTTCCTCTTTCTAAGAGAATCTCTTAACCATAAGCTTTCTATAGTGTGTTTGATTTGTAAATATTTTGTTGAACATCCATCGCTTGTTCAGAGTTCATCATTCATCATGATCTTTCCTACAAATCAAAACTTTTATGTTTGTGTGGTTGCCTCCCGCTTGATCTTCTGTATGTCTTCTGAACTTCTATTCATTCTGTACCACTGTGCATGCTCAAGTGTACACTAGTGTCATCCTCATGATCTCATACACAAACATACATTCATTAGTATATTCTCAATATTATCAAAACATTCTAATTCTAAATAATCTTGAATATGTACAGTCATGATCATTAGTATTCAGGGTTTCAAGGAAGTCTTCTTTTACTCATGCATATTCTTGTTTGATCTAGTTAGTTAAATCATCAACCAAAATAAGAGACATAATATGCATAAACCCTTGATTACTAACCAATCATACCAAGTAAACTTACATAAGGGATCCTAACACAAGGTAAGATTCTAACATGACATAGGAAAACATACCTGGATTAGTATACCTGCTTAGTTATGTACAACATACCTAAACAATCTCTTCAATGATTTAGAGATCCTAAGCTAGAATCTGCATGTCTCATAGGTTAAACATAATATAACAAAGTCATACATACCTCGTGAGTCTTTGTCTTCATGTTGTCATGGTCATGGAACTTGATTTGTCTTTTGTGATGTACCTGAACCTTGTTAGCAGACAACATCAACCTCACACAACACCATAATGCATTAGTACAATCATATAGCCCTAATCAATGAATGTCTTCGATTATTCACATGCATTCATACTGCTACGAGAGTGATAAGACAATTCTAACATTGATCAAGATTGTACTAAATAATATGAAGACAAACACATTATGAACTTAATCAAGAATCAGATTTCAAGACATACCTGAACCTTCTTAAGTCATACCTGTCGAGACTTCTTGTAGTCTTCTTATGTAAGGCCTTAGCCTCAACTCCCCCTGAAACTTGATCTAGAGCTTGATTAGGGTTTTTTAGAGAAACCCTAAAAATTCAATCTTTGACTTTCACACTTCTGAATGGATGGAAGAATGTGTCTTGCTGAGCTGATCAAACTAGCATTCTTCAATTTTTAAATCTCCAAAATTTGACCCCTCAAAATTGCCTTCGAAACTTCTGGATCTTCTGGACAGGAACCCGAACTAGGGTTTGATGAAGCCCACCCTTCTGTCCAATCAAAAAATTCGATCTTGATCTCTAAATTTCGATTTTCCTGAGTAGCATTCATCCGTGGACTCCGATTCCAAAAATTCTAACTTTCTCCGAAACCCTAAATTCCAGAAGCCATGAATAAAGGTGCTCCAAAACATAATTCTGTTTTGACAGAAATATGTACCTGATTGTTTCTACTATAACTCTAAAATTTTTGCTCCATAGGGTCTGAAAACTGTTTCTGCAGTAGCCTGACCTGTCATCTTTCCATCCTGACAGGTCTGACCTCAATTGGATTTTTCGAGAGAGAGTTATGCCAAGTGTCGCAACGTGACCTGTTTATGGGATAAAATAGGAGAGCGAACTTGTACGGAGTGCCACGTGTCACTGTTTGAACTTCGGCCTCTGAATAATTTTTATGAGATAGCTCGCCCTGTTATCTTTCCATCCTGATAGGTCTTACCTCAATTGGACTCTCTGAGAGAGAGTTATGACAAGTTTCGCAACGTGACCTGTTTATGGGATAAAACAGGAGAGCGAACTTGTACGGAGTTCCACGTGTCACTGGTTCACCTTCGGCCTCGGAAAAAGTTTCCTGAGATAGTACAGTCTATGTACTACCTGTCACTTTTTACTAAATTTCATTTGGAGCTACCTATCCCAAGTTATGACCTTTTTTCCAAGGTCACCTGATTTTGACTGAGATCTGGAAGAGGCAGAAACCCTAACTTGTACTGATCATAACTCATAAAGTACAACGAATCTGAGGGTTCCCTTTGGACACAAGGTACCTGGGGATGTCATATTCGACCTGTAATCTTTTTAGACCCTGACCCTTCGCAGAAATGGATTTATAGCGAAAGTTTCACAATGAGTAGTTTTTGCTATGTAAAACCCTAACCTTCAAATTGTCGTAAGTAAAGCAAGTGTCGTAAGTGCCATACCTTGTCTTCCTTCAGGTTAGCTCCGATACCATGTTAAAATTTAATATGCTAAGACATAAAATAGCAGCATTACATTCCATTTCACAATAATATCATATTGATCACTGAAGAAACAACAAGCATAACATAAACACAAGAGACACAGATTTATCCTGGGAAACCCTCATGGGGTAGAAAACCCAGTAAAGCTTCCTCAATATAGATGACCAGAAATATACAAAGATGTAAACCAAAGACATGATCTCCTCCACCATCATAGCAGACTTCTCCTCCACAAGTGCGCCTCTCTCAAGTGTGTGTGTGTATCAAATGAGGAACATACCTCCTCTATTTATACACTACACTGACATGTATTTTACACAAGTACATGTAGGCTCGTATTTAACCATTAGGTTAAATACCCTATTATAACTGACTGGGCCGACCCCCACATGGTGGGTCTAATAACCCTAGTTACCACAACCAATTCGGAGGAATAAACATCTCCGGATTCATAGTATAATCACATCGGAGGTATGGAACATCTCCGGAATAAATAATATATAATATTCTTAGAAGTTACAATATTCAACAATATAATAATTTGGTGAATGTTAGAGTGAAAAAAGTTTACCCTATCAAAATTGGGCGAAATGGGGCTTCAAAAAATGCAAATTGGCGAATCATTTTTTGGAAAAAAACATGGAAAAATAGCCCATGGGCTAAATTTCGCCCCTAAAATTATCCTCGATGGTCTCTGAGTGCTGAAAGAATACAGGCTGAGCAGAGACCTATGGCTGGGAGGAACGTTGCAATGACATAGCTAGTTGTTTGGGACAGCGTTGCATCAAGATGGGTATTTTATTTTGTATTTACTTCTGCAAATGTGTTAATTTGTTGACATTGTTAAATTGAATAAAAGTCATGTATAATGTGTGTGGATGAGTTCATTTCCGTTGTGCATGTTTGTTTGAATTCCATCTGCACACATTTGTTTTTAACTGCATGCATCTAATGAATATGGATGAGTTAATGAAAATCCCCATAGAATGCCATTGGGTCCAAGGGTGGGGACGTTACATTTGGTATTAGAGCGAAGGTTGCAACATTTGGGCCTTCATTATTAAATTTTGAGCATTAATTCACAATACTTTAGGATCTTTGTTGAGAGAACAACATCTACAGTATATCAATGCATGACAACCACAATATGACAAGCATCACAAGAATCAAAAGCATAAAGACAAGAGACACAGAGTTTCCGTGGGGAAAACCCTAAGGTGAAAAACCCCACAACTTCCTCAGAGATAGAGAGAGCAATGGCTCAACCAAAGTACAACCAAATAACACTGAGATAGTCTCCTGATAGCAGATGATCCTCCTCCTCACTAGTGCGCCACTTTTCAAGTGAGAGTGAGTTACTTTTCCGAGTGATCAACATAGAGATCTCTGATCTCTATTTATACTTACCATTTTGCCCAGTGACCTTATGGGGCCGACTTGTCTATCTAGATACATCCACATTATATTATATATAATTCAGGGCCGACCCCACATGGTGTTCTAATAAACCATCGGCAAGTACACACACTTGCGACACTTGTCAATCCACATGACGACACTTCCTTATAGAGGAATAACACATCTCTTATAAGGGTACAATAAATATATATAAAATACACAGATGAAATACATTCCAAAGTTACATATACATCAACACTCCCTCTTAACTAGGAAGGTATTTCTCGACACAGATCTGCTAGACAAGTATTCTTCTCGGGATCATCGTCATCGATGCATTGTCATCATCATCGTCACTACTGCTGCTATCTCAACCAATCTCTGACTCTACTCGTCATAGGAAGTTCTACAGAGCGAGTCCTTTTTCATACTGGATGTAGGTCCACCACCTGCAGGTATTCATCATCACTGGCCATACTGTGGAATCCTCAGGACTTATTACGTGCATCACAAAACCTGGCTGCAGCATCCCAGGCTATTACGAGCACACAGCTCTACCTGTAGGATCTCCTAGGAGCACATTACATGTGACCCATCACAAAACCTGGCTGAAGCATCCCAGGCTGTTACGAGCACACGGCTCTACCTGTCGGATCTCCCAGGAGCACATTACATGTGATCTCACCACAAAACCTGGCTGAATCATCTGAGGCCTTTTTCATCCTGTCCAGATCTCCCAGTAGCAAATTACATGTGTTCATGGAAAAACCTGGATGAAGCATCTGAGGCCTTTTTCATCCTGTCCAGATCTCCCAGGAGCAAATTACATGCCATAGGACAAAACCTCGCAAGAGCATCTGCCAGATATCCCAGGGCACCGAATTACATGCCATAGGCAAAACCTTGAAAGACTATCTGCAGATCTCCTAGGGCACAAATTACATGTCCTCCCAAAGCAAAACCTCGAAAGAGCATTTGCCAGATGTCCCAGGGCACCGAATTACATGCCATAGGCAAAACCTTGAAAGACCATCTACAAATATCCCAGGGCACAAATTACATGCTTTCCTGCACAACCTAATCCACGACCACAAAGTATCATCTGATACTCACCATGCATCATCCTGATGTACACATGATCATCCTGATCATCATCACTGCAACATCCTGCTGCATGTCATCCGGAGAAGCTCGTCATCCACGATCATACAATGCATCCATCTGATGCACACCAAGTATCTACCTGATACATATCAACATATACAATGTATCTACCTGATACATACATAGATACATGATCCACACAATGTATCCATCAGCATACATGATCTACCTGATCATACAAAGATACATGATCCACACAATGTATCCATCAACATACATGATCTACCTGATCATACAAAGATACATGATCCACACAATGTATCCATCAACATCCAACATGATGCGTACATACATAAATGATCCAACTGATCATATCTAGCATCCAACATGATGCATACATACATAAATGATCCAACTGAGCATATCCAACATCCAACATGATGCATACATACATATAAATGATCCAACTGATCATATCCAACATCCAACATGATGCATACATATATACATATAATGATCCAACTGATCATATCCAAGCAGAAACCAGAACATCATCCTGATGCTCATCATCCAACGCTTACATCCACAGCCATGTGAAGGATCCCCCTTCCAACATGCTTGGAATGGCTTCAACAAATGTGTCCATCACTTCTTCCTCGAAGTGTCCTCGATCTGAAGAACACCAATCCTCTCTCTGAAGTACTCGAACTTCACCCTGGCTAGTGGCTTCGTCGGCACATCTGCAATCTGCTCGTCCGTCGCAACATACAGGAGCTTCACGGCTCCTTTCTGCACCATATCCCTGATATAGTGATATTTGATCTCAATGTGTTTCGACTTGTCATGAAACACTGGATTCTCGGACAGCTTCACACAACTCTAGTTATCACAGAAGATACCAGTAGCATCCAACGGGAGATCAAATAACTCACACAGTAGCTTCCGTAGCCATACTGCCTCACAGCTAGCTGAATAGGCTGCAACATACTCTACCTCAGCTGTACTCAGTGCTACGCAGGACTAATTCCTTCTAAACCAAGAGATCACACCTAATCCCATACTGAAGCAACACCCAGATGTGCTCTTCCTATCTGCAGCACTGCCAGCCCAATCTGAATCAACATAACCCTGCAGGTTAAACTTTTGATTCGCTTCATACTTGAGTCCATAATCCACTATACCCTTCACGTACCTCGGAACATGCTTTAAAACAATCAGGTGAACACTCCTCGGATCCGTCAGGAACTAGCTCAATGTGTTCACAACAAAGCAAATGTCTGGTCTCATGTTCGTCAGGTACATCAAGGATCCAATCATCTGACGATACATGGAGACATCAATCGGCTCAGATGAAGTATCACATAGAAGCTTCAGATTCGATGCCATAGGTGTGGCCATGGCCTTGCAATCCATCATCCCAAATCTCTTTAGGATATCTACTGTATACTTCCCTTGACCAAGGAAGATCCCACTTGCACTCTGCCACACCTCCATACCTAGGAAATGGTGCATCATTCCCAAATCTTTCATATCGAATTCAGCGACAAGCTTCCTCTTAGTATCTGCAATCAGTCTGTCATCTCCTGTTACAAATAAGTCATCCACATACAGGAGTAGAATCACAGGATTCCCTTCCTCAACCTTGTAGTAAAGGTTGGAATCCGCTTTACTCTTGGTAAAGCCCAAACTAGATAGGAAATTATCCATCCTACCATACCAGGTTCTGGGAGCTTTCTTCAATCCATACAAGGCTTTCTTCAATCTGCACACATATGAATCCCTGTCATGTATTTCAAAGCCGAGTGGCTGTTCCACATATACTTCCTCTTCAACTACACCATTCAAGAAAGCAGTCTTGACATCCATTTGGTGTATTTTCCACCTCATTGCTGCAGCCAGGGAAAGTACTATTCTGATAGAAGTATACCTGGCTACAGGTGCAAAAGTTTCTTCATAATCTATTCCCTCTTTCTGAGAGAATCCACGAGCTACGAATCTTGCTTTGTATTTCTCCACACTGCCATCTGCAGCATGCTTGATTTTGTAGATCCATTTGGAAGTCACAACAGACTTCTCTTTAGGTCTTGGAACAACATCCCAAACATCATTCTTCATCATTGATTGGTATTCCTCAACCATGGAATCCTTCCATTCTTTCTTTTCTGCTGCTTCTTCATAATTGGAAGGCTCTTGGTTCATAATGTCACATAGTAAAGCAACATAGCTGGTCTGTGATCTGGTTCTCTTCTTTGCTCTGTGTTCTTCTTCTGGAATGCCAAATCTTTCTGCATCTTGAATGAGATCTCTATCCCATGCAGGTTTCCTCTTGTGAGATTTATCCTCACGGGGTGGATCTACAAGTTCTTGTGGATCTTCAACTTCACGAACAACTTCTAGAACTGCTTCAGTCATGGTAGTGTCTTGAAATCTTGTTTCCTTAGGTTCTTCATAAACTTCGATGGGTGCCTTCCTTGATTTGATGAATGCTGAGTTTTCATCAAATGTTACATCCCTGCTGACATCAATCTTCTTGAACCCTGGAAAGTATATTCTGTAAGCCTTCGAGCTTTCACTGTAACCCACAAAGATACCCGTCTTTCCTGAAGGATCTAGTTTAGTCCTCTTTTCCTTTGGGACATGAGTATATATTGGACAACCAAATATTATGAGATGACTGACTTCAGTTTTCTTACCAGAAAAGACCTCTTATGGTGTCTTGTTGTCCAATATCTTGTGGGGTGTTCTGTTCTGCACATATACAACTGTTCTAGCTGCTTCTGCCCATAGATGCATAGGTAGATCCTGGTCATGTAGCATTGCCCTTGCTGCTTCCATGATAGTTCTGATCTTCCTTTCTGCAACTCCATTCTGTTGTGGATTATAAGGAACAATCAACTCCCTCTTAATCCCTGAATCACTACAAAGCTTCTTGAAGTCGCTTGAGGTGAATTCTCCACCATTATCAGATCTGAATGTTTTGATCTTCTTGTCAGTTTGATTCTCCATCAAGGTTTTGAATTCCTTGAATTTATCAAGCACCTCATCTTTGCTCTTCAAGAAGTATGCCCAAGTCTTCCTGGAGAAGTCATCAATAAATGAGACATAGTAAACATACCCACTCAGGGAACTGGATGACATAGGGCCACATACATCTGAGTGGATGATTTCTAGGATGTCTTTTGCCTTGCTTTCACTGCTTGGGAAAGCCTTCTTAATGTTCTTACCTTTTGCACATCCTTTGCAAACACCTTCATGTTTGGTCTTGATTTCAGGAAGACCCTCTACTGCCTTGCTTGCAAGTGGAAGTGCTCTATAGTGCATATGAGCTAGTCTTCTATGCCAAAGTTCACTTTGCTCCATGGATTCATGCACCATGGCATGTTCAAGTTGTCCCTTCAATTTATACAATCCTCCTTCTTGCTCTCCAATCACTACTGCATCATCTATGGTCTTTCCCTTTGGCCACATTAGTACTTGTCCATCCAAAAATGCAACCCTCATACCTTTTGCATCCAATGCAGAGATGGAGAGTAAGTTCTTCTTGATCCCAGGTACATAAAGTACTTCTTTCGTCTTCAAGTATTTTCCAGAATCTAGGTTGTAGGAGGCTTCACCACTTCCTTTGATTGGGTATTGATAATCATCCCCAAGTTTCACCTTATGGGGTGATTCATGTTCAGATAGATTCACAAAATATTCTTTAAACCCAGTCATCTGTTTGGAAGCCCCACTATCAATCAACCAATCATTACAACCATGGGAGATGGTACCTGTGAGAGTAGAGATCAGAACATACTCTTCTTCACTTGATGAGTCATCATTACTATCACTTTCTGCCCTAGCCTTCTTCTTTGGGGGGTCATCATCTTCGGCAACATTAGCATGAAACCTTCTTTTGCTACCCTTCTTCTTCTTGTTGGAGATGTTGTTGTCCTTCTTGTTCTTGGGACAATTTATGGCAATATGTCCTTTCTCATTACAGGTGAAGCATATTCTTCTTTCTTTGAAGTGATGTGAAGATCTCTTGGAGTGAGATGGCTCTCTCTTGGATTTCCCTTTCTTGGTGTGAGCTGTGAGAGCTTGATCTTCATTCCCCATCTTTTCTTCTCGTGCCACAAGCCTTGCTTCTTCTTGTGAGCATTCTTCCCGTAGTCTACTGAAGGAGATCAACTTCTTCCTTGCACAAATTCCTTGGATAAAGGAATCCCATGACCTGGGTAGGCCATTTAGAGTGGTCATCACCACTTCACCATTCTCCACCATTTCATCCACTGCTTCTAGTTGTTCCTTGATCTGGGAGACCCTTGAAAAATAAGATTGAATGGTTTCTCCATTCTGAAACTTTACTCCTTTCAATTGGTTCTGCAGGGTCATCTTCCGATTTATGTTCTTCCCTTCAAACAGCTTGGTCAAAGAGTCAAACATCTCCTTGGGTGTCTTAAGAGAAGACACATGGGGTATGAGATGGTCTTTGATAGAATCAGCAATGATTCTCTTTGCCTTAACCAAGTTCTTCTTGTGCAATACCTTGGCCTCTTCATCCTCTGGGATAGGGATGTCTTCTTTGACATATGAGTCCAACTCATTTTCTTCCAGGATTAACCCAATCCTATACTTCCAGGCTCGGAAGTTATTAGCCCCTTCAAGCTTATCCTCAAGCTTGGTGTGGAGATATATCTTAAAGAGTACTTCAAATTGAAATAGAAAATATTTAGAACTTACCACTTGAAGTGCTGAAAACTGGATCTGGTCCCGGATTAGGGTTTGTCAGAGAAACCCTAAAAATTCTAAATGTGAATTTCAAATTTCTGAAAGGATAGAAAGATGCGCTTTGATGAGCTGATCATCCTGGTACATTCAGAATTTGAGATCAGCAAAGTCTTGCCCTTCAAAAGTGCCTTTTTGTCCTCCCGGGAGAGCCCTGAATTAGGGTTTGAGTTTCCCGGAGATCTACCCAGCCAAAAATATCGATCCAAAGCTCTAAACTTCGATTATTGCAAGGAGCTTTCAGCTGTGTCTTCAGATTCCAGAAATTCCTATTTTTGTGGAAACCCTAATTTTTAGGGCCAAATCTGAAAATGCTCGGAACTGAGTTCTGATTGGACAGATAGATGCGCCTTGATGAGTAGAGTCAATCTACTATAGTGATTTTCAAAAATATGTGGAGAGAAACCCAATAAACAAGGAACTCAAGCTTCCGTCATTGCAAAATGTCTTCTTCTCAGGTTAGCTCTGATACCATGTTAAATTTTGAGCATTAATTCACAATAATTTAGGATCTTTGCTGAGAGAATAACATCTACAATATATCAATGCATGACAACCACAATATGACAAGCATCACAAGAATCAAAAGCATAAAGACAAGAGACACAGAGTTTCCGTGGGGAAAACCCGAAGGTTAAAAACCCCACAACTTCCTCAGAGATAGAGAGAGCAATGGCTCAACCAAAGTACAACCAAATAACACTGAGATAGTCTCCTGATAGTAGATGATCCTCCTCCTCACTAGTGTGTCACTTTTCAAGTGAGAGTGAGTTACTTTTCCGAGTGATCAAAATAGAGATCTTCGATCTCTATTTATACTTACCTTTTTGCCCAGTGACCTTATGGGGCCGACTTGTCTATCTAGATACATCCACATTATATTATATATAATTCAGGGCCGACCCCACATGGTGGTCTAATAACCCATCGGCAAGTACACACACTTGCGACACTTGTCAATCCACATGACGACACTTCCTTATAGAGGAATAACACATCTCTTATAAGGGTACAATAAATATATATAAAATACACAGATGAAATACATTCTAAAGTTGCATATACATCAACATTCATGGGATACCTGTCACAGCTTGCAGGGGTAAGTATGCTTCCCGATCATTTTAGACCATTCAGAAAAATTTCAAACTTTCAAATTTTCAAAAAAATTTCTAAGATTTTTGAAAAAATTTATAAGTCTGTATCGGGAAGAACTTACGAGTTTTCGCCGAAACGGCAGAAGGAACTGACGATTTTTTGTTGAAATGGTCGACCGAATTTTTTTAAGTTTGCCAAATCGAAAGAACTCGTCTAGTTCATCCGCAACAGCGGTGAAACTCAGCAAGTTAATTCGCAACGGCAAAAAAAGTTGGTGAGTTTCTGCCGCAGTGATTGAAGGTAAAGCTGAGTTTTCGACCGGAAGAACTCGGCAAGTTTGTACACAACGGCGAAAGAACTTAGCGAGTTGGTCCACAACGACGGAAGGACTCGATGAGTTGGTCCACAACGACAGAAGGACTCGATGAGTTGGTCCAAAAAATTTCAAAATTTTTCTAAGTGTTTACAGTGGAAAGAACTCATGAGTTTTTGCCGCAACGGTGGAAGAGATGGGCGAGTTGCTCCGCAATGGTGGAAGAGATGGGCGATTTGCTCCGCAATGGCGGAAGAGATGGGCAAGTTCATCCGCAACAATGGAAAAAGTTGGCAAGTTTGCGCCACAATGTCGTAGGAAGCTAGCGCGTTTGCGCCGCTACGGCGGAAAAGGTTGGTGAGTTTCCGCCGCAATGGCGGAAGGAAAAGCTGATTTTTCGACTGGAAGAACTCAGCAAGTTCGTCCGCAACGGGTCGGAAGAGAATGATGAAGTCCGCTGAAACAGAGAAAATACAGGATTTTTTCAGTGAAATTTTCAGGTGCCTGAAAGAGAAAAACGCCATGGAACTTATGTGCCAAATTGCCCCCTTGACCCCCGTCGTCCCCCGAATACAGTCGTTGAGAGTGTGAAATGCATTCTTGGGGTGAGAAGCAGGAATTGCATAGAAGGTTGTGGAGAGTAATTGGCTGTGATATGCATTGCGGAAGAGCAATGGGAGCAGCAAGGAAACATTGATGAGAGGGAAACTTCTCACCTTAACTATTTCTGTTATAGCATAGGAATTTCATGCTTGAAAAGTAGCAACTAAGAATGTTTTACATTTGTATTAAATTGCTACTTGGTGAGAAATGACAGCTAATGATTCCTTGCGTTCTTGGTAGGGAAACCAAGAAAAGGATCAGCTATGACGTGGAGAAGGGACTCCATGTCATGCTTGGAAAGGGATAATTCCTTAACTCCTCTCTTGCTATTGTTTTGTATTTTACAAGTTTTATATGCATAGAAGCTATGGCATAGGTATGCTGAAAATGCAAAGGATCATATAGACGAAGTAAACGTGCACTAGTTGGCACATTAATAGATATTGCATAGTGCATAAGAAGGTGTTTATGCATGAGCATAATGTTGCATATGGGTAAGAAGGTAGTGAAGTTACACAGTTAGTATGACATTAAAGGTATTGCCTATGGTTGACGATAATTAATGTTGTTGATCAGACCATAGAAGCATGATTGAAAATGCAAGAGGACAGATAGATGAAGTGAATATGTATTAGTTGGGATACTAATAAGCATTGCACAGTGCATGTGAAAATGTTCGTGTATATATATGATATTGCATATTGGTAAAATAGTGAGGTTTTACATATGCAATGAACCAATTAAGATAATTATTGTGGCTACTAATAAATAGTTGTGTTTGCATTGGTTGTAGGACCAAAGAAAATCGAAGCACAACTAAATATGTGGATGATGTTGTTGCATATGACCAACAACTTTATGAGGAAAGGATGGTGCAACAAATCTATGATCATGAGGTTGGCAAAAGGACTGTGTAGCATCGGTAAGAGGCCAACTGATCAGGTAATATCAAGCGATGTTAATGATATCCAAGCAGGTAATGGTGATTTGTGCTTAACTGCATGAATGTTGAAATAGGATTTGGCGAGATCCCTTCAACTATGTTTAAACTATGTTGAATTGTTTGCATGTGGTATTGAGTACCTGAATGTGAATATAATCCTACCAAGTATGGTCAGGAGTGGGTAAGTGAAGGCAAGGAACCTCACACCGTATAGTTTCTTAGAAACCTCAATGCATTCATATGAAATTATATCATGCCATTTGTGTATGTTGGTTGTGAGTTTAACAACCAAAGCAAGTAATGGCATATGGTCCTGTTGTAGTGTATGCCATATGAGAAGTCATGGTTAGACCATAATATGTCGGAATGCATAGTATTCATGGATCAATGCAAGGTTGTATTGAGGGGTTATGCACTGAGTGAATGCACATTAAAATATTATGTAAATGTTGTGAATGTACATGCATATGTGTAAGTTCACATGTTAAGATGCATTGCGAGAATGCACGGTTGTGATATGTATAGGTTTCAATACATTTAGATAATAGATGAAATGGTGAACCATTGTTAATACTGAGAGAATTTCATGAGCTGCTATGAATACAGGAGAAAGATTGCATGAAGAAGGTAGACATGATGATGGGCTACCAGAGTGCTCTATGGAAGGACAGAGATTGCATGGAATGTGAAGTAATGAGTACTTACAATTTATTTAAATTGCATGGATAGTGTACCCATGTCTTGCAATTTTATTGATGATAACGATGCATATATACATATATACATATATTTCATTGCACCTCAAATGCTAATAGATGAAGGTGTTTGAATTATTGAGTGTTATAATTCTGAGATCACTTCAGTGACTGTTGTAGCAATGAAAGGATTATATGCATAGATACTCACAACATGTTTAGCTGATTAAAGTTTCAGATTTCAGGTAGATTGTTTTGGGCATGGAAAATGTGGGTAATCCCATGATGAAGATTGGAATCTACCATGAGCAAGAGCCAAACAATATGAGAACAGACTCATGGCTAAGCAAATCGATTATGCAAAGGACAGAATTGCAAATTCATACTTGAATTTAATTATTAATGACATTGAATGATTATTGTTAAATGTTGCTGACTGTTTGGCTATTTGATAAATGTGCCAGGAAGACACATTGTAGGGAGACCATGCGTGATGACCTGTAGAAGCCAAACTCCATGGGAAGGACCCCATGCTTTGGAAATGGGTTTTGGGTGAAACACCATTACATCTATTAAGGATGACATCGTAGCTGAGCTAAATGTTGGAAAGCTATGCCAAGAAGGCATGTGTGGATTATGGAAGGTGGAAATATTCGGGTGGCAAACCGAAGAACTATTGACTTAGAGAAGGGAGCCCCCATTCTTCGCAAATGAAGAAAAGATACATCTACAAAATGAATGAGTATTTCGTGACCCTAGATAAGAACATGCATGTCTAAATTATTAGGGTTAATATGCAGAGCATGCTCTATTTCATTTATATCATTTCAGTCTGCTTGAGTATGATTATGGCCTACATGGCTCACATCGGAAAGGGGGTGCACACCTTTTCTGGTGCCGAGTCATGATAGGGTTGTCAATATTGACTACACCCTAAGGGAATGGACACATTCCCTGTGTTTCAATACTTGATAGTGAATGTTATGGAATGCAGATACAATTTTGAGAAGCAATACGGATAAGCCTGCTTATCCTTCTTGTGTTGTCATCCTACACAGATGCCAATTGGTACTACATAATAAGAGGCAAAGTGAAGAAGGGTACGCAGAAGGACTGTATAGGAATTGGTAACCTTTCTATGCTCACACTAAATAATACTAGACGGGATGGACAAACCTAGGGAGCTGTGTAGTGAAAAGGGGTATCATCCTTATGTGAGTGGGGCCATGTTAACCTGCAATCAAGAAAGTCACCTATAAATTTCCTAAAAGGAACCACCGATTTTCACAATAGAAGGAGTGGCGTCCTTGTATGAATGAAGAGTTGATGTGTGTGTGAAGGCTTATAGTGCAATAAGGTGTGGTGACATTGGTGAAGGCATAAAATCTCTATTGGGTCAGTAGTAGGAGGGCAGGTTCCAAGAATGACTGAAAAACCTGAGATGCCTATTGGGTCAACAGTAGGAGGGCGGGCGCCAAGATTGACTAAAAACCCTGAGATGCCTATTGGGTCAGCAGTAGGAGGGCAGGCACCAAGACTGACTAAAAAACCCAAGATGCCTATGGCTCCATAGTAGAGCCTTGACCTATAATGGTCAGGTGGCACAGTTTCCTTCCATTGGTCGATGACCCAGACGAATGTGTTGGCTCGGCACTGGAGAGGGCCAACCAGGTATGGGACTGGTTGGGCACCACCAAATGCTTGGTAAATCTAGCCGATGGGTAGGTGTACTGGTTAAGCATTAACTATATCCAAGTCCATAGGTGATTCCAAGGCTTGCAAAGCGAAGCAGGACCCTGTGGACCAGAGGGGAAACGCGCAATACAGATAAGTATTCGTTTTCATTTATGTCTTGTTTGGAACAATGAATATTTCAGGTATAAGTCTTCTAACAGCTAAGTTGATACACTATTCTTTCTTTATTGGAAACCTTGGTCATTGTAGGAAGGCAAGACCCTGAAAGACTATAAATTGCTGGTAAATCCAGAGACTAAATGAGTGGGCGATATAAATTGCTGGTAAAGCCAGAGAGTAAATGAGTAGGCGATATAAATTATTGAGAAATCCAGGAAGTAGCTGGTTGAACGCTATAAAGTTCTTGATAAGTCCAGAGAGTGACTAGTTGGGCATTAACTACTTGATATGGTAAAGTAGCGTGAACGTTGGCCCAACACCCCTTAAACAATTGATAAAACCAGTCGGAGCACTAGCCTAACATATTGCTAAAGGAAATGATTGATAAACCCAGTCGGTGTACTGGCCTGGAATTTCCTATTCGAATGATTGTGGAGTAGCCTACGTGTTGGCCCAACATTCATA
Source organism: Larix kaempferi (assembly GCA_027924585.1). Classification (NCBI taxonomy): domain Eukaryota; kingdom Viridiplantae; phylum Streptophyta; class Pinopsida; order Pinales; family Pinaceae; genus Larix; species Larix kaempferi. The sequence goes on from BSBM01000742.1 coordinate 10,796,916, forward strand.
ATTGTGTTCACGGGAAATCCAAGGCTCGTAAAGCAAAGAAGGATCCCGTGGAATAAAGTGAAGACATCCAATACAGATAAGTATTCGGTTATCTTGCAACATTTTGCTTATGAATATACATGTGTATATAATTTGGTTATGATTTCATAAACTCATGTTTAGAGATAAACCCTATAAAAATAAACTAAACATGTGAATTGATTCAATATTTGAGTGTAGGTATTGTTGGAAGCAAGGACCAGGAAGGCATCATAGGGATGCAGATGGACATGTGACCATCCTAAAGAGATCAGTATGAGCAATAATGAAAGATGGTGCTAGTGGACATGAGTGCGTCATAGCAGCCAAAGGTTCTATAGGCAACTATGGAGGAAGGTTCCTAGTTGAAAATCCTTAGACAAACCTTAGACACTAAGTGTCATAGCCAAGAAAGGAAAGTCAAATCATTCACAGTGAAGTGAAAGAGACTAAGGAGCATGAAACCACGGCAATGGTGTAGCTCCATAATAGAACAAGACTAAGAGGGAGAAAATCCTACTCTTCTCTTTCCTTTTATTTGATGCATTCATAAAACAAAAGATTGTTGAGTGCATGTCATGGCTGAAAATAGATTGTGTTTAATTGCTTGAAATGAATTGTGAATGCTGAAATAGTAAATTTTCTGTGAAAGAATGAACATGAATGAGTTCATGTGTATGTGGAAAGCATGAAAGTATGGAAGTCCCATGAATAAAGCATGGACATTCCATGTCAATTAGGAAAATAATTGACTAATTTTAATGTTTATATTATGCTTGTCCTAACAAAGAATTTCCATGATGAATTTCACAGGTAAGAAATTGAAACAATTGGTTGCAGCAAGCACAAGAAAGTGTTCCTAGTAAGCAAAGTGTGGTCAGTTGTTTCCATTAACCATGGCAGCAGACCGAGGGCTATCAGAGTTGGTTGAAAGTCTTCTTCAAACAATTGCCAGGACCCAAGAAAATCTTGGAGAGATGCTCAAGATACAGAGGAAACAAAATGATATGAACCACACGGTTTTGCAGGACTCTATTCGCTTGCAAAAATAGGTAAAAATCATTCTGGGATCAATCAGTAAAGGAAAGGAAAGTGGATCCATGAAGAAGCATTCATCCAATCGGCTGATTAAGAAACGTTCCAGGTGGGAAGACTCAAAGGAATTTGAGCAGGAAAGGGTAAAGCAACCAATGAAATGTTGGGGATGTGGAGGAAATCATTGCCTCCGTCACTGCCCAACAATGGAGCATTAAGAGGGTAGCCGCCATAAAGTTTCCAGACTTGTAGATCAGCGGGAAGGTAAAGAAAGGGAAGGGATTGTTTTGGAACAATTCCCTCATGCAGAGCTAGAAGGTCCTAGCCACCGGGAGAAGTTTGTGAAAACCAAAGGACTTGGTCTCAAAAACCCAAGTAAAGGGTGAGATGCAGGACAAACCTGCCATATTTTGTGAATTTTGGACATGTATATAGCGTGTATGTATTCCTAGGTATTGGAACACCAAGGACGATGTTATTCCAAGGGGAGGGGAATGTAATGTCCCCCATTTTGACCCTTGTAATATTTTGGGCTATAATGTAAATAATGTATGCATATTATGTATGATTCCTAGCGTGGAGCTCAAGGCCAAGGCCCCGCTAGTGAACGCTTGATCTAGAAGAGGCAAGTATTTGATATTATGCTACCCATGTGCTAATGAACCATGGGAATTGTAAATATGCATTTTAATATAAAAGCCCACAACTAGCTATGCAATGCAACAAGAGATGGGGGCATGATGTTATAAGGAAATTGGGAGGGAAAACATTCAAACCCTTGGAGCCAATCAATCCAATCCAAGTGTCAATGAGAGAACCAATCAAACCCTCAACTACCCATGTTGACTTTTGTACCCAATCATTGATTTCTCCCAAGAGTTGGTTGAGGTAGTTAATTCCTTGGGGAATGGGAGGTATGGTTGTCCAAATTCGGATATGGTCAAGCCACCCTGCATGGAAATTCATGTTTGGCTTCTTGGGCAAGAAAAGAGCCATGAATTTCTCCCCAAGCCATTACCCATCAACCCACTTTGTCCTCTCACGAGTTTGGAGCTACCTGGGCATTTTTCTCACTGGTTTTATTGTGTTTACCTTCATTTTCCTAATTGGGAAGGGCGTTTTTGTGTGTCTAACAGTGGAGAAAAGAGTAAAACAATTTTGGTTTTTTTAAAGGCCGTTTTGGCCCACTGGATGCTCATACATCTGTGGGGGAAATCGGTTTTCTTCCCTGAGGTTGGATTCCTCTTCCCACAATCCATTTTTGGTGTGCCTACGTTTTGGGAAAACCCCTGTCCATCTAGTTCCTAAGTTCCACTGCTGAAAGTGTGTTCCAAAGCCCATATCTGAGTTTGGTGTGCAAGAGAATGCTGGGGTTGAGTTGGTTATCCATTGCTTTGGACTGAGCTGAGCTTGAGGGTTCCCTTTTCCTTGTAGATATCATGCCCAGCTTGGGGGTGGTCTCTGAGTGCTGAAAGAATACAGGCTGAGCAGAGACCTATGGCTGGGAGGAACGTTGCAGCGACATAGCTAGTTTTTTGGGATAGCATTGCATCAAGATGAGTATTTTATTTTGTATTTACTTCTGCAAATGTGTTAATTTGTTGACTGTATTAAATTGAATAACAGTCATGTAATATGTGTGTGGATGAGTTCATTTCCACTGTGCATGTTTGTTTTATTTCCATCTGCACACATTTGTTTTTTACTGTATGCATCTAATGAATATGGCTGAGTTAATGAAAAGTCCCATAGAATGGCATCCGGTTCCCTTTCTTGCATTGGGTCCAAGGGTGGGGAAGTTACATGGAATGCACTAAGTTGTAAAGGAAGCTCAATTATATGGATCTATCTTTGGAGCAATTAATTCTACTTTCCTGGCTCTTATACCAAAAAAGAATGAACCTATCTCCTTTGGGAATTTTAGGCCCATTTCCATGTGTAATATGTTATACAAGACTATTGCAAAAATCATAGCTAATTGAATAAATCCCTTTCTCTCCCATGTAATCTTTAAGGGACAATTTGGGTTTGTTAACAACAGAAAAATTCATGATGTTGTTGGGGTTGCGCAAGAAATCTTACACTCCATGAAGACCAATATACTAGAAGGGGAGGTCTTGAAAATAAACCTTTCCAAAACATTTGATAAAGTTAACTAGTTTTTTTAAGAATGGTTTTACTCCAAATTTGCTTGGGTTTGTCTATGGTAAATTGAATTATGGGATGTATTTATTCATCCTCTTTTAATGTATTAATCAATAGATCCCCTTCAATTTTCTTTAAGGATTCCATGGGACTCTAGAATGGATGTCCCATGTCTCCATATATGTTTTTTTAATTGCAGAAGGGATTGAAAGATTAATTAATAATGCTCGAAGAGAAGGATTGGTTAAAGGAATTAAAGTGACAGACAATGTATCTCTCACTCATCTCTTTTTTGTAGATGATATCTTATTATTTGGCGATGGAAATATACAAGAATGGAACGCCTTCAAGAACTCCCTTGATACATAATGTAGTGCCACTGGTATGGAAATGGATATGGGGAAATCATAGGTCCTTTTCAATTCCTTAAGGCATGTCCTGAAATATCATATCTCTCACTTATTTCATGTTTCCTTAGGTCCCCTGGAACAAGGAATGAAATACCTCGTGTTTTTTTTTTAAACATCTACATATAATTATGAGGACTAGATGTGGCTTTATAGGAATATTGAGGCTAGGATTTCCTACTAGTGTTTTTGTTGGTTATCTCGTGGTGGGAGACCAGTTCTTGTAAAATATGTATTGGAAATCATTCATGTATACTAGCTCTCAATTTCCTTCATTCCCAAAAGACTCCTTGAAAATGTAAGGAAAACAATTTTTAGTTTTTTGTGGATGGGTAGGAAAAAGAAGGAAGCTATCCCACTAGTTAAATGGTCTACCGTGGAAAAACCTAAAGACTAGGGTGGATGGGGATAAAGCACATTCAAAAGTTTGGCCAAGTTCTAGGAGCTAAGAGTCTTTGGAATCTTCTATTCAACAATGACCTCCAGGGAACCATCATGAAAAAAAAGTATTTGCAAGATCTCATAGTCAAGGAATGGATTTGATTTGATCCAAAATCATCGAAAGGGAATCAAATATATGGAGGTGTATGGTTAAGGCCTTCCTAATGCTGAGATGGTGGACGCCCTGGAGAATTGGTGAGGGAGACAATTTGCACCTAGGAGTTGATCCTTGAGTAGGTTACTCATGCCACTACAAGTTATCAGAACCCTTAAAGCAACTCCTTCATGCTCAAGGATTCACCAAACTGAGGGACGCTACTACCTATGGCTCTTATTGATTTGGAATCTAGTCTTGGCTCTCTATCGAGAATCTACAACTCCATGGGCCCATGATGGACAAATGGAACAAGTATATTGGATTTATCTTGCACTATGTGATTACTCTTCATAATCACGATGATGCATTATTATGGTCTTGGAACAAGTCAACATGGATTTTGACTGCTAAACTTGCTTACAAATCCATTTGTACTAAAGCTCAAAGCATTGAAAAGGATGGTGATGTTGGAATATGATATGGAGATTGGAATGTCCCCTCAAGATTAAATTGATTGTTTGGCTCACCATGTTTAACAAAATATTGACTTGGGACAACTACCAAAAGAGGAATTGGAGCGGTCCTAACATATGCATATTATGTAAAACTGAAGTTGAATAGGTGGATCACTTGTTTGTCTCCTTCTCTTTTTCTAAAATTGTTTGGCATGGTGTTCTTCTCTCTTGCAATTGTTTAGTTTCATGGGATAAGGAAAACCCAATTACCTGTTATGAAGCATGGAACCAAGACTTGAATTTAAGATCCTTTCTACACCTTCCCTATTACATAATATAGGTACTCTAGCGCACTCACAATAAAATACTATTTGAAGATAGGCAATGGGTTCTATATTAGGCCTCCTATAAAATGCAAGCAACATTAAAAGAAGGGGACACACCTTTAAATGTAGTGCAACAAAGGTTTCTTAGGAAACCATAGATAGACCACAATCATGCATGGGGTTTTTTCAATGGAGCTCGACAAGGTATGTCAGGATCTTAAGAAGTCAGTGGAATCCTTTATCTCAACAAATCTCATTTCTACACACTCAAACTGGGAGTTGGATAAGGGAACAAAAATAGGGTTGAAATTTATGCGCTCTTGATTCTTTTGAATTTTTCTAATGAGAAAGGAATATAAGTCTTTCAAGTCTTTGGAGATTCAAATCTATTAGTGGAATGTTGCAACAACAGCTATTCAATCACAAACTTATCCCTCTCCCCAATTCTTGATAGGGTAAAAGAAGCTATCGCAACTTTTCATTCCATCTCCTTTAAGCACATTTACATGGAATTCAATTATATTGCGGGTTCCTTATCCAAGTACGCTCTGAATCTTCCATATGGAACACTATAAACCTAGGGGCACAAAGATGGTCCAATCGTGCCCATGGAGGAATCCTTGATGAGGTAAAAAATAGGCAGGTTAATCTTCTTTATGTCTATCAATTCACAGTTCAACCCTGAGGGGTATCCCAAAGAATGGAAAGAGTAGAGCATACAATCCTGTAGGCATTTTCAATTCAGTGTAATTTATTTTCTAGACAATAGGGATAACATGGCCATTCAAATTCTGACTGTTAACTCCTTGATGATCTTATGAGCAGATGGAATGTTTTGACTAAACACGACTTTGGAACAAGATCACAGGTGGAACTTTTTTTTTCCAGCCTACATTACAATCCTGAGAAGCTTCTTAAATATGTTATTCCTATGTCAGTATGAGTATAGAATACATTCATGTAGGAAGCCTTAACTTAGTGTAAATTAATTTATTGAAAGCAGGGATAACATTCATATTTTGACATTCAACACCCCGATTATCCTTCGATCATATGGATTTTTTTTATTGACTGTGTTTTTATTTTAATAAAATCGATCTATGTACATTTTGATTTCTTAGAAATATCAAATATAAGTTTTTTTTAGGGAAAATATATATATATAACACTATGAAACTCAAACCTTCAATCAACAACTTCTCTCCTGTAAAAAATAATTATTATACAATCCCACTAGCCATAAATCCTCCAAAAAAACCTTAAACCTGAAAAGGAAATAATATATAGATTGTTTACTCCTCAATGAAGTGCTGAAGCACTTAACCAACGAAGCATACACTCTCACTTTACCAACAATGGAAAATCCACATTATTAAAGCTCAAAAATCAAGAAAGACTAAATCAACTATGAGACTCAAAACTATAAAACAATGGTTGCCAAGATTTTGAATAACCATTCCATACCTTGAGTCATGTTATGTGAGTCACTTATCCATTTAGATTTGGTGTATTAAGTCAATATCTATCCCTTTAAAGTTTCTAAGTTTTTTACTTCAAAATATAAAAAATATTTAGGAAAATAATATAAAAAATATTTAGGAAAATAATATAAAAAATATTTAAGATCATATAAAAAAATAAGTTATGGGTTATATTAATATATATTTATTTAAATGTTAAGAGAGATCAAATTCCTTAAAGTTGTATATTAAAAAATAAAATTTATGTTATAAAGTCCGATGATATGATGCAATTAGGTCCCCATAGGTGTGGGGTCCAATCTAGGGGACCTGGGAGCTAACCTTGATTCCAAAGCAAAATACCAAAGAGCAAAACATACACGTTGAAAAAAAAGTATCTCCTAATAAATCTTGGGTTTATATACATTTATGTTAATATCATCTTAATTATAATATTAATTTTGTTTACTTTCTTGTATTTATATGCAAGTATGTTGGTATCATCTTAATTATAATATTGATTTTATTTATACTAACATAAAATTATTTATACATATATTATCCATATTTATATTATACTAAGATTACATGTTTTCAATTATATATAGGAAGTGATTTTACAATTTTATATTCTTAATATAAGATGAATTTTCAAAATCTTAATTTTATTAATGAAAAATAGATTACTCAGTATAAAAAATTCTACACTCTTCAATTATTTCCATGTAAATCTAGGTAATAAGTATTACTATCCATTACTAAAAATTCATCTCTTAATTATTTTAGTTATATAAAATGAATATCTATAATATTATATTAATATTAAAATAAACAATTTTATCTACTAAATAATAATATAAATTTTCTTTTAAGAAATCAGGACAAGAATACAATTAGATATACAACAAACTCATATACGTAAATACATATTATATGTGATGGTGTTCTTATTATTACTTGAATAAGATTGAAAATACATGAGGCTGTTTGTTGTGCATAGCGTTAAATTTTATCAATATATGTTGATAAGAAAACAAAGATCTCAACAAAGATAATGGATGCAACTTCGACCATATAATAAAGCATGACATGTAGTTGTTTGTTATGTGGATAGTGTTAAATATTCTTAACGAAGAGATAAAAGATGCACCTTATGAAAACATGACAAAGCATTAAAGAGTATGGATACTTTTGATATTAAAAAAAGAACATTTTACACTTCTCGTGATCATTACATAGTAATAATAACAATGGAAGCTCCAAAATAACACTGTATACACTCCTAACCTCTTAGAAGAGGTTAAGGATGTTGGCTATTAAAATATGGTAATAGGGATAGATATTGACTTAATGCCACAAAGAGGAGAAATCTAAAAGAGATTTTAAAATGTGAAGATGTGTTTTGCAAATGAGTTATGATATAATATTTATTACAAGGATGATTAATATTAATATGAGATGGTGCCCACACGGGTGTGGTTTATTAGTGATTAGTTTGATATGAAGTCACGTGTTGTAAACATAGGTCATGAGTTCAAATCATAGTCGGGCTTACCTTGTGTCCCATCTTTGCGGGCGATGTGGGGTACCTAGGGGTATAGTGGTAGCGGGATTGGATCCCTAGACCCTGTGTCATGCGAGTACCAACCCAGTCTCCAGTTGCCAATTCCCCTAGTAAAGAAAAATATTAATATGAGATGTCATTTGTCATTCTCACTAGTTCATTCGGTTAAGGTGTGGGTCTCATCAACAGGGCGATCTAGGTTCAATTCCCCTTAGGTATGAACTTGTTGGAAGGAGACACCCAAAATCCAATCAGTTGAGGGTTGGTGTGGCTCAGGCCGGGTGCGATCCCTAAGTGATTTTGACATCTTAGATACCCCCAGGTCATGGTTTCTTAGACCCAAGGCCACTCCCGCAAGTCAAGGAGATTCTAGCAAACAAAAAAAACATGAGATGTCATTTTTGAAAGGTTGGTTTTTTATAGAATTTATTTCTTAATGGATAGCTAGTGTTTCTTTCTAGTTGCTCATCCTATCCTTCTTTAAGCCATGGTTGGTTTCTCCTGTCCCTTATGCCCTTGACTGTCTTCCCTCCTCTTTTTGGCATACAACCCTCCTCATGTAGTCTTTTTTCTCTAGCTTGGGATTTTGTAGGCTTCCTATGGTGGCAATGGTTGCTCCTTTGATCTCTTCAAAAGTTCCCTCTTGAGACCCTTATGTGCTCAACTCAGCCTCCCCTCCTGTTTCAGTTGGGCCCTCTTTCAGGGACATGTTGAAGCATGGAAACAACCCTTTCCCTCCCTCTTGGCTCTTGGTTAATGGGGCTCCGTAGATTTTCCTCCCCATCACCCAAGATGCTCTTGATCAAGCATATTTTTTTCTTCGGTGCTCATGATTTAGTATGCAAATTCATCTATATATGGCCTCACTTGGTTGATTTGCATAATCCAATTTAATATGAATGGAATCCCTTAATTAAGGAGGATGCTTTCATCTTCCTTGTGCAAAAATATTTTTATATTGTGTGGTTTGATTCTATTGAGGACATACCTTTTATTTTAAGCTTAAGCACTTGGTTTTGTGGTTGCTTGGGTCTCTAGATGAATCCCTAGACTTTGTCTTTCAATGCTTCGTCAAACTCTCTTGGAAATGCCTTCAGTGAGTTTTATTACATAATTCTTGAACCATAGAATTGCTTCACTACAACTTATGTTTGAATATGCATAGAAAATCAAAGGATTTTTGGAGGAAATAAATATGGTAGGAAAAGATTATTAATTATGAACCCAAAAGTTGGATTATGAGCAGGTCTTGTTTCATTGTAGAGACTATTTTGAAGCAGAAAATTTAGCGGATCACTATCCAAAAAATTCAAAGATTCGAAGATACAGGAGGTATCAGTGCAAGCACACTTGGTGAATTGACACAAAGGAGGAGCACCAATTTATCAACAAGGAAGAGTAATTGGATCATAATCCCCCCAATGAAGCTTCTCCCAAAGCTCTCCCCCATGGAAATTAGAGTGATTCTCTTCCATTAGAAGGAAAATCCATGATGTAGGACTCATATCCTCTCTCCATAAAGAAAAAAATACCTCTTGCCCCTTCTATGGCAAACTCTCAACTCAAGCATAAGGATAATTGGGAAGACCAAGTAGACGTAGATGATTTAATTCCTAAGAAGGATGCGTACTATTAAAAAAACCTTCAACTTGCAATTACAAATTTATATTCCATTCTCTTGAATTCAAATCAATGCTCCACCTCACTTAACCACTCATTTAATATATTTTCCTTCAAACTTCCATCATAGCAAATAACTTCAACTCTAATTCCCCTTTTGTCAAGGAACTTATCAACTATGTTGCATTAATATCCCCTTCTCCTTCATTTCCTTCTTTTTCTTCTTCTAGTTCAAGTTAAGAGCTAGTCTCTTTAGCTAATCCACATTGTTTGGTCTCCAACTCTTTTATTTTTAATTTTAAATCCAACTATTCTCTACTCATGTAATGTTTTTTAACCCTTAAACTGAGAACAAAACCAGTTATACAAATATTTATAATGAAGAAAACCAAAAATTATAGTGCAGAATAGAAAAACACAAAGACAACTGAAATGTAATGTTGCAAAATAAATCCTTGTATTATGATAGTCCAATAGAAATCAATGTTCACTTGCCTCTTAATTTAGGGAAACCTTTCACTTGAGATAAACTCCAAATACAACAGTACTTAACAAAACAATCCATAGCCTCCTAGCTCTGTAAATATGATTTCGATAGCCAAAACCATAACTATTTGTGGTCCCATAATTATGAATACTTGTGGGCCTTAATTAATAGAAAGGCCCTTTTTACATTATTTAACTATCCACTACTATCTAAGTGGCCTTAATAGGTGGATAATAAATAACAGAGCTAGAGATCTAGGATAAAATCTCCTCCCATTACTAATGGGTTGGTGAATTCCGCTATCAGATCAATGAAAAGATTAATTAACAATCACCCATAGCTAGATCTATAATTTATTCAAGGATTTGAGTTAAGGTGAGAAGAGAGAAAAATACCTCTTATAGTGTGTCGTTTGAGGAAGCCTTTTGGAGAAGCCCTTTGCTTGCTACTCTTCAATGTTCGTTGCTCTTTAAGCTCTCTTTTGTTCCTGCAAATTCATACACAATGTGTTTTCTCCATTCTACTAACAACATATCACTCGATATTCAAATCAAATTAGATATAAAATTCTAAAAATTACTAAACACAATCATTTGGGTGCAATTGAATCCTTTCACATTTCTTCAAAGAAAGAGTGAAAGATTACAACCTCATCATGACTTGCTCCCTCCTCCTTTGCTCTAGGTTCCCTTCTTCACTTCCCAAGCATTTGATCAACAAAAGTGTTAAGGAAAAGAGCCTCTCACTATTCCTCCATAATAAATTTGCTATTTCATCCAAATGCCTCTTATATATATAGGGTTTGGGTTTTGAGAGTGAACTTTTCAATATGGGATGGGAATCCCAACTTAACTTCCTTAATTTACCCTCTTTTCCATAGTTTTGAGTATTTTCCATGAATAATGGAGAATTTAATGCACAAAACACATATGCCATGTATTTTCCTTCCACTATTAGTTCATAGAGACTCGATCTTAGCTTTTGGTAGGAAATTCAATCACTGAAATTGGATGATGTTGTGGGATACATGGTCTTCATTCACACCTTTCTTTATGGAAAGTAGTGGTTGGATTAAGAGATTATGTCTCTTTTAGTGCTTCATATTTGTCTTCATGTTGTGGGCGAAATTGAATCATGCTTTTGTCCTACATTATTGAGGGTTGTTAAATTGTGCATTAACAGATGCCCCCTAAGTTGTGAGGTCCAAAGCAACACTGACGGGACAAAATACATTCACTTTTATACTTTTTAGTGATCAAGGCTAGAAGGAAAAAGAGGAGAACCATGAACGTAGGAGTTGGAAAGCACCTGCAAGCAAAACAAGGCAATGTCCCAAATATATAATATCTTCCTGAGGTGGGTATACCGATGCTCAGCAGTAAACAAGCATGCCCATGAACAATACACAGTGGATCCATGTCAAAAGTACCTCAAAATGTAAACATGCACTATGTTAAGTGCAAGATATGTAGGTCTTCATGGTACTTTAACATGGTAGTCTAATCTCGTGCAACTGAGGCAGTGCATCAACATTAGAGAAAATTTGAGGTCTAAAATGGGCCTCCTAAGGAAAATAATAAAATAATATTTATGAATTTTGGAGGAAAAGAGAAAAAACTACCTTTTTTGTTCGTATTTTCAACATATCTCCCTATCGTTTTACTCAAATTTTGAGCGGGAGCACTCGTTGGATGTGGAATTAAATTCCGCATCCAACGAGTACCCACACTGCACACTTTTGAGGTACGCTACTCCACGAAAAATGAGAAATACATCAAAAAAATGTGTTACTTTCAAGGTTAACACGTTTTTTTTTTTAATGTATTTCCCATTTTTTGTGGGGCGGGGTACCTCAAAGGTATGCAGTGTGGGTACTCGTTGGATGCGGAATTTAATTCCACATCCAATGAGTGCTCCTGCTTGAAATTTGAGTAAAACGATAGGGAGACATGTTGAAAATACGAACTAAAAAAAAGGAGTTTTTTTAATGTCAAATATGCCATGTCAACCATTATGGTTGACTCCTTTCTTGAAATTCTATTGGTTCTTGAATTCAATGGATCGTTTTCTTACCAGGTGGCTCGTATTCTTATAAGGCCCATTTTAGACCCCAAATTTACTCTAATGTGAGTGATACAATTGTTTTTCCCAAGGTCTTTAATGCATACTGACAATAGTACAAGTTTATATCATGCAAATGAATGAGTCGATATCGAGCATAATAAAACACCATATGATTATCGATCATTGATGTATACCGTTAACAGAAGTGAGGAGGCCCACCGATAATGATGATGGAATCTAAGGTACTAAGTGCAATCTAGCAAGTGTGAATAGACATTCTGAATTCAAACATTTGTAGAATCAAACAATCGGGGCTGATTGATGTATATCCATTGTCATTTGTGAGTATACCTCCCACTAATGACTGCAAGATCCAAGGTACTCTAGGGTTCCTAGATACACTTACTAGATGGTGATTTAGCGTCGATAGGAAGAGATCCATTGGAGGGAGGGTATCAATGCATCACACATCAACCGACATGAAACATAGATCAATAGTTTGATATTATTTGGTAGAGCCATGAGATCCAACACTGTATACTGACACAAGGAAGGCGACTAGACATGCTCAAATAGTTCGAATGTGTTAAAGTCTCTAAAGTCCTATGATCAAAACCGATCATTACCCAACTATTTAGTCAAAAGATATGCTCAATATATGCATTTAATGTCTAAAATATCCAAAAATGAATAATATGATTATGAATCACCCTATTATTCAATGGGTACGACTAGACATGTATGAGTAAAAAATAAGTAAAACACTCATTTTTGACCACTTTCCTTGTAGGTGTAGCCATTGGACGAGAAGAGGTAACTTCTTCAAGCATGGATTTCATAAGTTGCGAGCCATTATCCATTTTTTGGCAAGTATTTCATATTTTTATGAAATTTTTGATGTTATATTGAAGAAAAGAGAAAAAGAAAAAGAAAACTATTCTATTTCTTTTTGGCATGTGCAAGGTTATCAACAAATTGTTGTGCACGATGCAAACATTAGAGTGGCATGTCCATCATACATCATGTGCGGCAATGTAGCCTATAGTTTGTATCTAGAACCTTAACACACTGTTTGGGTTATAATGTACCCAATGTTGCTTTATACATGTGATGGTTGTTTCGTTGTGTACTTATGTTATCAAATGGTGTGTGCAAATGAATGTCTTGATTGAATGTACATGCTTTCTATTTACATGAATTTGTGCTAATGACAAAGATACCAATCAAGAATTACAAAGTTAGCTAATAAATCAGCTATCCCATTTAATCTTCGTGGAACATGAATATGCTCAATAAATTCAAAATTGCATTCCAGAAGACATACTTGTAGATATTTTTGATATAATGTAGGGTGTCAAACCTAATATTGATTGTTCAATTGAGACACAACCAATTGAAAGTCTAGTTTGACAACAATTCTACAGATACCAAGGGTGATAGCCTTGATAATAATCTCAATGATTGTGTTTCTGCAACATTATTGGTTGCAGATCCGAGAAAAGTGCCTCACGACCATCATAGTTGATTGGTAGGTGGAAAAAACCCATGCGGTGGAAGCAATGTTCCATGAGCTACAGCTGGTGCCATTCACACATCCTAGATAAATGGAAGTTTCCTGTGACATCTTCCAAGCCAAAAACAAAGCAAGTTAAGTGTGTGCTCGTAACAACAATTGTACAAAATTCTATACATAAAATACAACATAATACAACAAGGTGTCTTATGCAATCAATGCCCATGCAAAGTATTTCTTCATATAGAGACCATTCCTGCTCTCCAATAGTGGTTCCCCATAATAATTTATTAGCTCATAATCTCCTCATTTTAATATTGTTTTGACAACAAGTGGGACAACCCATCTTCGTTCAAATTTCCATGCCCCTATTTTTTCATGGTCTTGGTCATGAACTAAAACCAAATTTACTTAAGAGAAGACTCAAGGGTGGACATATTTTTCATATTGGGCCTTGACCCATTTATTATTTGCTTCCACATTCAAAGAGGCCTCCCTTCAATTTTCATCAAGACAATGAAGATGGAGGAGTCTATCTTCTTTTGTAGAAATGTTAGGTAGGAGTTCAATAGCTAGTTTTAACGATGGGATTTCACATTCAATCAACAACACATAATCCTCTTCATAAACCAGTTGGAAAGTAGTGAAACCAATTGCAGTCTTAATTGAGGTGTGATACGCCTAGAGAGAGGAAAACAAAATCAAGTTCCAATTATATTTGTTCTTGTTCACTATTTGATGTATCATGGTCTTCAAAACCTTTTTGATGGCTTCTACTTGACCATTACATTGAGGGTAATATGGTGAGGAAAAATCCTGCTGCAATCCTAGCCTAGCAATGAGTTCATCCATGAAGGAATTCCTAAAATGAGAGTCGTTATCAGTCACAATCTCTTTTGGCATGTTGAACCTAGTGATGACATGATTGAAAAAAAAGTACGTTGCGAATTTTCCCGAGTTATTGAATGTAGTCATTGCTTCAACCCACTTGGTGAAGTAGTCCACTACCAATATGGTGTAGCAATTTCCATCATTTGAAGGAGGATTACATGTCATATAATCAATGGATCATTTTGAAAATGGACCCACGAATACCACATGCTGTAATGGAGCAAGATGAGCATGCATTTTACTTATATAAATATGACAAGGATTACACTTTTTGACAACAATGATACAATTTTTAAATAGTGTGGGAAAAATGTATCTTGCACACAATATATTCGGAGTTGTATCAAACCCATAAAGTTGAATACCACATGATCCATCATGATAGTCATTCAAAACTTTCTTTGCTTCCATGTGAACTAAACAACGTTGTAAGATTAAGTCAATTCCTCGGCGATACAAAGTGTCCCCAATGATGAGGTATCTTTTTTATTGATGTCGAATGCAATGTCGTTGAGCACTAGGAAACTAAGCATATATCAATTTAGTTTGGAGATATACAACAATGGTTCCATACCAAATATCTGTAGATGAAATGAGGAACAAATGCTCATTTGGAATGGAATCCACACCTATAGTCCCATCTTCATCGCATGGCAATTCAAACATTAACTCAACAAAAGATACGGACTTCTTGGATTTGACATTAATGAATTCAATATTGAAATCTTGTAGGATGACTATCCATTTCGAATATTTTCCCCTGATGATTCCTTGGGACAAGATATGTTGCATTGGATTAGCATCTGCCACCACAAATGTTTTTTGTGAAAGTATGTAATTTCTAAATCATTGGACAACATGAACTGCTGCCAATGCCATCTTCTCTACATGCGAATAATTATATTCATGGATTGTAATACCTTTACTAAGGTAATACACAATGTTATCTTTGGATAAATCATCCTCTTGAACCAAAACCATTCCTAAAGTGGATTCAATTGCATCTAAGTAAAGCAAAAAGTCTCTAGCATAGTCTGGAGGACTAAGTACCCCGGTTGACATTAAAGCCTTTTTCAATGCATCAAATGAGGGTTTATCTTGGTCATCCCATATGAATGGTACATCTTGCTTAAGAAGACACATGAAACATTTAGCAATCTCAACATAATTGGTGATAAATATCCTAAGAAAGTTTGCTTTTCCTTTTAGACTTTGATGTTGTCTAATTATTTTTGGGGGGTGGGGGGGGGAATTGATTTATTGCCTCAAACTTAAAGGGATCAACCACAATTCCATGTTTGGATACGATGAATCCAATTAATCTCCCATTTACCACACTAAATACACATTTATGTGAATTTATCCTTATGTTATACTAACGACAACGTGTGAAGACAACATGGAGATATGCCAAATGCTCAACCCTTACCTTTGATCTAGCTGTCAAATCATCGAGATAGGTTTAGAAAATGTGTTTAATATCATGAAAGGCATATGCAAAGGCTCTATGAAAAGTGTCCTCAACATTTTTAAGGATGAAAGGAATTTTACGATATGCAAAAGTACCCATGGGAAAATCAAAGCAGTCTTGTGCTTATCTTCCTTATTTATTTGTATTTGATTGTATCCTCAAAACCCATCAAAGAAGGAAAATATTTCTCTTCTGGAACACTTATCTATATTTTGATAAATAAGGGGGGTGGGATAATTATCTTTGGGACATGCCAAATTCAAATCCCTATCATTACAAACTCGGATGATCCCTTGCTTCTTATCAATAGGAACATGATTGGATACCCACTCCATTAAAGGCATGGGGTAAATGAAACCAACTTTTAAGAGCTTTTCAACTTCTGTTTTGATGATGACATATTTCTTAGGATTGACTAGTCTTACCTTTTGTCTCACAGGTTTGACATTGAGGTATGTTTTTATATCATGTTCAACTATACTAGGATAAATGCTAGGCATTTCTTCATACGTCCAAGAAAAAACATCTCGAAACTCTTTGAAAAGAGTTGTATATTGCACAATTTCATGTGGAGAGAAATTGGAGCCAATATTAATGTTTTCTGTGATGTCTGGATTGATAGAGATATTGATAGGAATATTTTGTGAAATGTTTTCCAAATTCCCTTCCACAAATACATCTCATGTTTGTATGGGGAATTGGTACCGTTCCATATTGTCATTAGGTGTAAGGTTTTCAAGCCTAACTTCCAATGATTCTCTAGTGGGTAGAAATGATGATCAATGATGCATATCAACCCATGGTCATTCATATATATTCATGACTTCTAATACAACTTCATTTGATGAAAAATTTTGGTCTAAGTTTTCATGAGATTTGGGAGTATCGATGGCCCATGTGGGAAAGTTGTAAGGATCATATTCTTCCTGTGAAGGAGGAATCTGACCCTCATCTACTGAAGCCATTGAATAGCTTGGTATGAAAATTATACAATATATAATGATAAGTTCTCCAAGGAATCACACTCTACAAAATTGGGCATTGATTTGGCATCATTTTCCACCTTAAATCATTTCCTTGAGACATATTGCAATAAAGGTAAGTCATCCACTGGAATGGGTTTGGGAAAAACTAATGGTGGGAAGTAAGCCTCTGTGGTGATAGTGAATAATGGAGCCACTTGTTTTTTGGGTAATGGTGGTGGGAATGTAAAAGTTCCCATCAGGGAAGCATCTTTGAACAATCCTACCTCGATGTCTTGAACCACCTTTAGAAAATCCCCAACAAAAGCAACATTTGATTGGACATGAGTTTTAGGCATGCAATAATATAATTGCTTAATAATCATGATATTCCCCTAGTGAGGGAACCAAATCACTTGGAACATTAAAGATATTACAACTGTCATAGCATGTATCCAACCATGTCCCAATAGAAAATTGTAATCTATGGGTGTGTCTACTACCTCAACATCAACTACGATTGTTTTTCCTTCCAATTCAATTGCACAGGTACGATAAATCCGCGAGGAGGGAAATAATGTCCATAAAATGATTTTAACACACTGTGGGATGGAGCTAAGGTGTGTGATCCTAATGATTTCCAACATTTTAATGACATGATACAAGTTGAGGCTCCTTAATCAACCACGGTTCAAAAAATGCTATTTTCATGAGATGATACTTTGGTTTGAAAATCAATTTGTGAAGGGAGCCTACATGATAATTGGTTTAAGTAAAATGATATCAAATTAGTATCGGATGGATCTATAGCCTCGATTGTAGACAATAGTGCCTTTCTTTGCTCAGGAAAACATTGCAATACCTCTACTGCCAATATGGCACATGGTGCTTGAGCTAAATATTCAACAACATTGTAGTTGTGAGCATTTCTCACGTTAGGATTATGCATTGTTCTATGTAGAACCCCTTTTGGAGGGCGAGGTACTGTGTCAATGGTTAGTTTCTCAATGGTGAGAAAACCATTTGGCTATGATGTTGATGTATCCAAGGTACTAGGAGGGACATCGTAAGAATGAGCTCTTGTTTGAATGTTCACCTCATGATCACACATGAAGACATTAACATGTGGAGGATTTCCCTCTTGCAGGGGGTTATCTTGGTTCCCCCCTGGTGGAGGTATCGACACCAAAACAACCATTTGTTATTGTTGTTGTGGGAAGGGTTGTGTCAACATGATGGGTTGTTGTTGTTTACCACCAAGTTGATCCATCATTCGATGAACATCCTCCATAAAAGAGCACCAATGAGTGGGATGGTATCTCTGGGAAATTTTACAAGGGAACTAGAATTTCCAGTTCTCTTGGGTGCCTTCTCCCGAAGTGTTCTAGTTTGGTGCCAATCCTGTCCTAGAATTGGCATTTTTATTTTTCTTTTGTTTCCT
Organism: Larix kaempferi; assembly: GCA_027924585.1. Taxonomy (NCBI): domain Eukaryota; kingdom Viridiplantae; phylum Streptophyta; class Pinopsida; order Pinales; family Pinaceae; genus Larix; species Larix kaempferi. Next base: position 10,815,313 of record BSBM01000742.1, read on the forward strand.
CTTCTTTCCTTTAGAGTATGTGGATTGGACTGTAAGGAATTCATAATTTTGGGAAGGAATAACATATTGTTGCTTGGCTTGGAAAAATTTGGGTTGCAAAGTTTGAACATACATATTTCCCAATTGTTGGGTAACCTGATCAAACTGATTAATGGAAAAAATCACACCATTGGCATGAGGTACCTGGGGTGGCCTATATTTGATGCAGGTCTCATGGCATTAGGTATTAAATCATAAAGAGTTCCCGATTGTGAATAAATCAAATCCATTTGTTGGGCACTCTGAATGAGTTGTTCTTTAGTCGTGGTCCCTAACATAGCCACATCTTTTGCAAGGGTATGAAACAATGATTTTATGAACCAGTTTGCTAAGGATTGATCTAGGACATATGCTTTGATAAGCCTTTGGTGCCTCCTCCACTCATGACTATGATCATATATATCATTAGAAGTGGATTTCTTAAGCAAAGTTGATAGTTTTGTACCCATTTCATAATGGATAGGCAGTTGAAAATGTGTCAAGAATATCATATCTAAGGATGAAAAACTTGTGGATGTACTATGAGGAAACTCAATGTACCATTTCATAGCACTTCCCATGAGGGTTCATTAAAACAAACATAACCCAATACTATCATCAAGTACTAGGGAGTTAGATGAACACCATAAGTAAAATGTCATCACATGGAATTATGAAAATGTTGAGGTTATGATGTTTATTGGTTGATGTAGAATTATTATGAACTCCTATAGCCACTTGAGGCTATGTGTGTGTGGACCCATGTTCTCATGATGAATACATTGGATGAAATTATATGTGTTGCAAGTCTCTCCAACTTTCAAAAAGAGAAGTGTGACCCACCGGTGACTCATCTACAACAAGTATGGTTAGATATGATGGATTTGTTAAGGTGCATTTACATAAGTAGTTGATATATCCTCTAAAGTTTCAATTTCAAAAGGAGAAAGGTCATCAACAAAGTTTGTGTTTGATTCATGGTATGATGATAATTCTTTATATTCATTTTGATGGTATACTTATCCAATGATATTGTTTACGTTCAAAGGTAGTTCTATTTTTGAGTCATTGTGGTGTGATTCTTTTATTTTCCTCCACGATGGAGTGAGGCTTTCAAAATTTGGTGAATCACCACGTTGTCGCCTTGAATGGTGGATCGAGAGGTTAGCCACTTTGAAATTTAACTAAGGAATTGTTTATTATGATATGTAAAATACAATCAAACAATCTTAAGGCCAACTAGACTCAAAAAAAATTAAAATTTCATGCAACTAAAAAATTCCTATAAGATTCAACAAGCAAACCAATTTTCCAAAAAATTGAAGTTTAGTGAAAAGCCAAATTAGGGGACCTTCTGAAATAGTAGCCACTGAGGGGTCTCAAGCCTCAACAATTACTAGACGAAGGTGTGAGAGATAGTTACACTAATATTCCATGCAACAATTTCCAGGGGTGCAAGTACTTGTGAAATTCTAAATCACAGCAGGTCATGGAGCTAATTATACCTCATAGAGAAAGAATGAGCAGAAGATATGAATTACAGTGAAAATTGTAGTAAAAATGAGCAAACAATTAATCATGCATGAAAACTCATATAGGAACAAAATAATGTCACATGATCCAATAATTAGTATAGTTAACAATGATGTTACAATGGATAGAATTCGAGTCTTAGAGGATAATTCGAGTCTCAGTCAATCTAGCATAGGAATTGTCACCTCTATCAGTGCTCCAAAGCTCCCAAACTTAGTTAAACTCAACCAAATCTCAATTAACTAAATACATAACCAGTTAACTGAAAAAAAAGGGGCGCATTAGTGAGTTTGGCATGCAAATCACTCAGAAAAGGGTGCATGAGACCACAAACAGTGGCTATCATAGCATAAACCCCCCACAAGAGTCAACTAACTCAGGTGGAATGGAATAGAACACTAAGTTGGCTCCTACAATGTAGGAAACTGACTCAAGTGGTCCTAAAATGATGCATGCAGGGTGCATTAGGTGGATGATGGATCCTATATCACATCTGCACATTGCTAGGGGGAAAATGACATCATCAACTACTAGGAAAAAGAAATAATGCTAGGTGGGACAAGGATGGAGTATTTATTATCCTAACACCCCCCCTTAATCAAAACTTGTGGATCATGGGATCTGTTTACTAAGACCAAGGTTCACCCATACAATCAAATAAATGATGAAAATAAAATAATTGTCCATGAACCAAGGAAATGGGGAAAACCTCAAGGGAAACCCCCCCTTAAAAATAAGATAGCAAGGAGCTCAAATAGATTTCACACCAAGTAGATATATGAGATAAACAAATCTCTTATGAGTGAAAAACTTAGTGAATATTTTTGCAATCATCTCCTCTGTAGGACAATAATGCAGTGAGATGGTCTTATTGTGCACTAGCTCCCTGATGTATTGCATGTGAACCTCAATTTGTTTGGTCCTTTGCTTCTGGATCGAGTCACTGGAGATCTTGATGGCACTTTGATTATTAAAAAAAAGGTCTACGAAAGGAGAAGTGCGAATTCCAAACTCTGTCAAGATCCCATGAAACTAAACTGCCTGGATATTTTCATTCACATGACCTCTGGACTGTGCCCCTGCTGAAGAAAGTGTGAGTGCTGCTTGCTTCTTGCTTGACCAAAAAATTGGTCTCGATACCAACATGAATATGTACCTTGAATTTGATTTCCTATCAGTATTGTATCCATCCCGGCCTGAGTCAGTAAAACCAACCAGATCTAGCTGAGCACCAACAGAATATGAATACCAAACTCTCTCATACCTTGCACATAGTGCAAGATCCTCTTTGATTCCTTCCAATGCATCTCATGTGGCTCTTGCATGTACCTAGCCACAACACCAACAAAATATGATAGATATGGTCTCGAATGCGTCAAATACAATAAGATACCAATCAGTTGTCTGTAAAGAGTGCTATCAACCAAGGGAATAGAACCACCTTCTTCCAATCTAATGCCAGATAGGAAGGGAAAAGATGTGGCTTTGCAATCAGCCATATCAAACTTTGTGAGTAAATAAGATGCATACCTTGATTTTGAAATCATGATCTCTAAAGCATTTTGAGTTACATCAAGACCAAAGAATTGTTTTAATAGTCCTTGATTTGTCATAGCAAATGCTTTGTTCAAGGAAGACTTGATGTGCTTCAACCCAGTAGAAGATCCATCAGTGATGAGAAAGGCATCCACATACAAAACGATCAACAACAGACATCCTCCCTTCTGTTGCATGTAAACATTGCAATCATATTTGCATCTTTCAAATTTTTGTGACAGTAAGAAGGAATCCATCTTTGCATACCATGCCCTTGGGGCTTGATTTATCCCATACAATGATATCCTTAGTCTGCATACCAAGGAAGGATCATCAGTGTACCCCTAAGGTTGTTTCATGTAGATATCTTCTTCTAACTCACCATGCAAGAAGGCACTCTTTACATCAATGTGATGTACCTCCTATGCATTCGAAGCTGCAATGGCCAAAACAACCCTTATTGAATCCATTCTTGATACAAGAGAGAATGTCTCATTGTATTCCAAACCTTGAACTTGTGAGTACCCCTTTGCAACCAACCGATCCTTGTACTTGGTTTTAGATCGATCAGATGTAATCTTTGTTTTGTATATCCATTTGCACTGAACTAGTTTCCTCCCTAGGGGAAGAGAGACAAGATACCATGTCTCATTGATTTGCAATGACTCATATTCTTCATCCATGGCTGCTTTCCATCTCGGATAATGGAAATCCTCTCTATAAGACTGTGGATTAGAATCCACCATCATGAAGCACCTCTTAAGGAGAAGTTGATCTGTATGGCAAAGTGCAATTTTGCATCTTGGTATTGAGATCTTATTCTTCTGTAGTCAGATGGATATCCAGCAATGTACCTAGCTGCCTCAATAAGATTTTGAGCCCATTTAGGATTTGGATTGGGAGTAGGTGTTGGATTTGGATCTGGATCTGCTAGATCTTCATACTCGATATCTAGATCTGAATCATATCAATCTTCTTCTTTGGAATTTGAATGTGTATCACCTATAGAAACATCATTAGGAGCAAATGGCATAGGTAAATGAGTTATACCTTGTTCTTCAACTAGTTGTAGATCATGCAATGGATCCTCATTGAATTGAACACTTCTTTCAATGAATCATCTCTTGGTTGCAATCTCCATCAGTTTGTAATATTTTTCATCTTCTGCATATCCAAGAAGAATGCATTCACTACTTTGAGGTTGAAGTGATTTCCTCTTGTCGGAGGGGATTTTGGCCTATGACTTGGATCCAAAAACCCTCGAATGAGAGACATCAGGTTTGTGTCCCTTCAATGCTTCGAATGGAGTGACCCCATCAACAGATTTGTGGGGTACCCTATTCTGAATGTATGTGGCATATCTCACTACTTCTTCCCGGAGATTCGATGGGAGATCTCTTGCTTCAAGCAAGCAAGTATCCATATCTTTCAATGAGCTATTCTTCCTCTATGCTACACCATTTTTTTGGGTGTGTATGGGACATAATGTTTCATTTGAATACATTTGGAAGCACATAGTTGATGCAACTCCTTCTTGATGTACTCCCCTCTATTATCTTATCTGAGTGCCTTGATCTTCCTTCTAGCAATGTTCTCAACTAAGGATTTGAAAACTTTGAAGCTTTCGAATACCTCAGATTTCTATTTGAGAAAGTAGATCCAGCAGAACCTAGATTAGTCATCAATGAAGGTCATAAGGTATATGGATCCATTCATTGAATTAGTGGGAATCATTCCTGAAACATCACTATGAATCAAATCAAGTATGGAGGAATCTCTCTTTTCCTTCCCAACATCATACTTTCACTCTGGGTGCTTCCCTACCAAGCAACCTTTGCAGATTCCTTGAGATAACTTTATGACCGGTAAAAATTCAACCATTTATTCCTTGTGCAACTGTTGTAGGTATTTGAAGTTTAGGTTTCTGAATATTTCATTCCAGATTTTGCTTGTCTCGTTTTCATGAGTCAAGAGAGCACTTTGATGTGAATATGGAAAGAATCAGGAGAACTCATATGCCTTGGAGGCATGGTTTGCAACTCCTTTGGTAATCATCTTCCCAGATGAGATATCTACAACCTCAATTGTGTTAGGTCCAAATACTACTTTCTTTGGTGAGCCTGTGTGTTTCATCTGATAAACAAACAACAAATTAGCTACTAGAGAAGGCACATATAGCACATTGTTGAACTTTCCATGTTCAAGCTGTATTGTGCCCTTCCCTTCAACACAAATTTGAGAGTCATCTCCCATGTGTATTATAGGGCCATCAGTGATATCTAATGAATAAAATGGCTCTCTGGATGAAACCATGTGGTTGGAGGCTCCAAAATCAATAAGAAAATCTTGGTATTGTGAGAATCCATCCTTCAATGCATGGCATCTCTCATGATCTTCTGACTTGATACCTGGATCAATATTCCTTACACCTTCTGGGAGGTAAATGTTGTTTTTTTCAAGGATTTTTTCCATTTTATCTATGGTCTCCTTCACACAAGAAATTTCAGGATGGTTACCCTTCTTGCAATATGTACACTTGGATTTCTCAAATATCTTTTGCTTGTCATTCTTGGAGCTGGAGGATCATTCTCATGGACTAGACTCGACATTCTGCTTGGGTTCAAATTGATTCTTCTCTTTTCCCTTTTGACTCCCTTTTGCATTCACACTTTTTGACTCTCCGACCATAAGAGCTTGATTTTTGGAGGCCTTCAAGGAGCCCATTTGAATCAATTTGTCTTGTTCTTGGATGAGAGATTCAATGAATAAATCTAAGGATGGAATTTTCCAACCAAGGATTGACAATCTCCCTGAATGGAAGGTAGATTTTTTTTTGGAAAACTCCATACTAAGCTTGCTTAGAATGGATAGTAGTAGTTTCTCATCCTTCTTCTCAATTCCACATTGCATGACCACATATTTGAATTTAGAAAACAATTTATGTATAGTTTCGAAACTTCTAGGTTGAAGAGAAATTAACTCATTCTCCAAAATATGGCCCCTCATCTCATCTTGTTTGTCTAAAAGGGTCTCTAACTTCAACCAAACCTCTCTTGGAGTCTTCAATCCATCGAGGTGGAAGAGTATATCTCTGGAAATATGAATACACGTGCAGCCAAATGCTTCATCCAACCTATTCAAATACATGGCCTTCTCAATAACTGTTTGAGGTTCGAATGCCTTTCCCATTATGACCCTGTATAGTGACTTTTTGCGAAATACCATCTACATATCATCCCTCCAATCAAGATAATTGAAGGTTGTTAGGATCCTAAGAGATAATGGAACATTCAAATTCTCCATATGAACTACTTGAATGAATACAAGCTAAACTGATGCTACTGTTGCACTGAAAAAATTTCAATATCCTGCAAAAAACTCTCAATTTTTGGAGATAGACTACTACTGAGCACTTCTTTAGGAAAATAGGAACATTTTTTCAAATCCTTCACACCTGTCTAGACCTCAAAGGATTTCTCCAATGAATTCAATGCAATGGCACCAGGATTTGTTGTGGAAATCCATAGGATCCTGGTTCACTACTGAAAGCAGCTGCTCAACCTACACTCACTGAGGTTTGATACCATGTCAAATTCTAAATCATAGCAGATCATGGAGCTAAGTATACCTCACAGAGAAAGAATGAGCAGAAAAGATGAATTACAGTGAAAATTGCAGTAAAAATGAGAAGACAATTAATCATGCATGAGAACTCAGATAGGAACAAAATAATGTCACATGATACAATAATCAGTATAGTCAACAATGATGTTACAATGGAGAGAATTCGAATCTCAGAGGAGAATTTGAGTTTCAGTCAATCAAGCATAGGAATTGTCACCTCTATCAATGCTCCAGAGCTCCCAAACTCAGTTAAGCTCAACCAAATCTCAATTAATTGAAGACACAAGTAGTTAACTAACCAAAAGGGCTGCATTAGTGAGTTTGGCATGAAAATCACTCAGAAAAGGGAGCATGAGACCACAAACAATGGATATTGAAGCATAAACTCCCCACAAGAGTCAGCTAACTCAGGTGGACTGAACTAGAACATTGAGTTAGCTCCTAAAATGTAGGGAATTGACTCAGGTGGTCCTAAAATGATGCATGCAGGGTGGATTGGGTGGATGATGTATCCTATATGACATCTACACACCACTATGGGGGAAATGACATCATCAACTACTAGGAAAAATAAATAATGCTAGGTAGGACAAGTATGGAGTATTAATTATCCTAACAGTACTAGCCTTCATCCAGCACCCTACCAAGGAGATGAAATGAATATTCTATGTTTGTCTCAAGTACCACAAGCGTTCCCCACTTGCATTGACCCATGTGATATCCTAGGAAGAGAAACTATGGATATCACTTCACAATCGACTACCAAGAGGAATAGTCGTAATTCAAGATAAATCACATAGACTAGATATTATACCAAAGTGATGTCACCTCAAGGACTTGTCACTTTACTAGAACATTGGAGTGTTCTTATATCCCTTCAAACAAGCAAAACGGGGGTACCACTTTCACTTATCCATTTTGAGCTTGTGCTTAACACGTGTGTTATAGGTGTTTTCCTAGCAACCACTGCTTGCTACTAACAAATTTTTACTCTTTAGTAGTTCCTAGTTTCAAATTTTAGTGACCTTAAAGATATTTACTCTCTAATTATAATCCAAGGTCCTCACTTAAGCTAATGTTGGTTTGCACTCAAAATGAATTCTTGGTTGTTTTTATATTAAAACGTTCATTGTTAAGGTAAATTTGCTTAGTCTTGTAGGGGTGGAATGAAACTGTATGATGCTATATGACTCAATGGGTGAACCAATCAATGCATTTATGCTTATTAAATTCACTTTTTCTTTTGATGAACACTCTAAATATGAAAAAGTAAGAGGTTCATCTTATGTAATGTGCAATCTTTCAAAACCGAATCACTCTTTCAAATTGAAAAAATAAGTTTTTAAAGTGAAAATGCTTTCCTATCTTTATTCTTCCAAAAAGTTTCCAAATCTAAAGAAAAGGTTCAAAATGTTGATTCAAACATATATGACATGCCCAAATTAATTCAATTATACTATTGAGGAAAGAAAATTTTCAAAGTGAAAATGCTTACTATTTTTCTTTTTCCAAGATGCCTTCAAACTAATGCAAAATATAAAAACATTATTCTTTTCAATTTGCAAATTACATGCAACTCTTCTAAAATGTTGAAACTGAACTTCCAAATCTAAGGACATCATCAATCCAAGAATTCCAAATCATCAATTAAACAGTTCCAAAATATTAAATCAAGAGTTCCAAATCATCAATTCAAGAGTTCCAAATGAAAAATTTACCTAATCACTAAGAAATTTCTTGAATCTTAGAATTCCTAAATTGAAAATTTTCTCAAATTACCAAATTTAAATCTCTTTACACTTTAGATCCTTGTTTCTTGTGCGCAAGATTCCACAAGGCACAAGCACAGAAGATACATAGAGCTCATATATGCGTTTAAAACTCAAATTGCTTTACACTTGAGATCCATGTTTCTCGTATGCAAGATCGCACAAAGGAACATGAATAGAGGATACACAGAGCTCATGTATGCTTCTAAAACTCAAATCTAAATGTACTTCTTTCAAAAAGTTTCTATATTCTCCAATAGATAAAGAACTTTCTAAAGTGAACAAATGGAAGTGACTCAATACTAGTACTTTTAATGCAAAAAAAATTGAAACTAAGAATATTAAGGAGAAGTAAATGAAATTCAAATAAATCAAGGATTGAAATCAAGATCCCTCCAAAAAGTGTTAGTCAAGCACCAAATTTGAGCCTGCAAATCAACAAATTATACATAATTTTCTATGCAAAATTTCTCATTGATGGAGGTACTAGTTTGACAAATTTCAAAACAAAGGTGTTACACAGAAATCTTCCACCCTGTGAGCATCAGCATTCTTTGGCCTGTAGGATCCATTTTAGTGACTCAGATCCATTTTCATCCTTCAGTGATACCAGTTTTCCCTATTTTTGTTCCTACCCGCATGTTGCATCACTATAGCATGCGTACCCGCGAGTTACATCCCTATAGCCCGCGGGTATCAAGTAAAATGGTAAAAACCACTATGTTATTACTTTTTACTCCCAAAAAGCGGTCATTGGGTGACCTTTGGCTCTCCATCTACCCAAGTAACTTCTCGATGAGTCCTTTCACTTACCTTTGAGAGGACTATATATTGAGCACATATGGCTTATGGACGGTAGGAAGAAGAGAATAGTAAAGGCACTCTAGTGGATTTTTGCCCTATCTTGAGTTTGCACTCATTGATCCTTGTAGTTTTGAACCATTTATGTTCACCTTCCAAACTCTTCTCTAGTTTGAGTTTTCCATTCATGGAGGATTGAAGTGGTGGAGGCACAAGTGGATTGATCTAGATCTTGGTTCAGATTGGTTGTCGGCAAGAAGTTGTATCACTTTGTACTTCTTCTTGTTCATTAATAGAAATGCTCATATTCTCGTCCATTCATAGTGTGAATGTTGTTTATTATACATTGGGTTACATTTGCTTATGATATTATGGACCATTGTTATTGATAATGTTAATGTCATTTATATATCACATGTACTTGTTAGATGTTGGCTGTCAATACTAATTTGCAGATTACAAGTGCTTGGATGTGCGTGGATTGAAAGCTCCAATGGGGATCTACACCAAACGTTGGATCAAGGTTGGTTATATTTCTCCATTATTTTAACATTGCCATTTATAATAGCATTGCTTTGAGAATTGAGTAGATTTCTGGTAGTCATCTATCTGTTGTGGTATTCCCAAGCCATAGTGAGTTTTCTCCAATCCAGAAATGGCGACTCCGCTGGGGAAAACATCCATGTTTGGGAAAAATTTTGAGCATTAGTCCATAATTAGAGTTGTTGTTTATCGAAGCTCTGTGTCACTGATTGGCCGTTAAGATACACTGTAGAAAACTTGCTTTTTCTGAGCCTCTAGACTCTTTATTTGACCATTTTCTTTTCCTCACCCGCGGGCTGGCTTAGTTCTGCCCACGTATACCCGCCTATGTTTACACTACTGCTCGCGGGTACCCGCAGGTATTCCTTCGATAGTAGCGTGTAAATCCATCTTTTGTTGGTTTATGGATATTGGTTGTTGCTGGGTGAGTTTGGTTGGTTCCTGAGTCTTTGTTGGCCTCTTTCTTGACTGTTTCATGCCTTAGTTGTGACCAGATCTCTTCGTTTCTGTTGGTTGAGCCTTCTTGGTTTTTTACCAATCTTTGGTTTTAGCCTCTTGGTTTCTTCTTTTTGAGCTCTTTCTTTTGGTTGAGTCTTGTTGTTTAGGATCTACTGGGTTGTCTTAGTGATCTTCTCGGCACTTCAGTGACTGAATAGTAGGATTTTGCTTGCATGTTTTCATTCCATATATATTGAAAAAATACAAAAATATTCATTTAGTTTTTTGCATTTTCCTTTCTGTTTATAAGAGAAAATACAAAAATATTTTATTTCCATGTACTGCATTTTGCATTGAGTGCTTGTTGCCTTCATTTTAGGTTCTGCTTGTGCATTGAAAAGATAAAAGTTTGCATATTTATTTCGGAATTGTTGGTTGATTTTGCATATTAGTGGCATTGTTTTATTGGATAGATGAGTCTAGGATTGGACGATGTTGCATACTATTGAGTCTACACATCACTAGTTTCACGACCATATCCCTTGAGTAATCACAGCCACTAAAATTAACGCTTAATCATAAAATTGATTAGACTTATTTTATTTATAGTGTACACCAACTAGCATAGGTTTAGAGTCTTGGAATAGATCATAGTGAGTTAACAATCCAAGACTACTGAACGAAACATTAGGTGTCTGACCAGGGAGTGGAGGAATCCATGGTATAGATCGGTGTTCTCAGGAAAGCTCTACTCAATCCAAAGTTAAGCACGAGGTCACGGGAGGTTGGTTGAGGAGATATCCCTCTGATACCGACTGAATGTGGGAGATATATCCAGGATTTGTTCGTATTTGGGGGTACCGGAGGTTCGTCCTCTTGTGCTTCAGGCTTAGCTACCCTACCCATACGACGGGTCCCACCTGCGACTGTCCACCTGAGCATTGGTTATATTGCGGTAGACATAGTTTCCTTACCTAGGTACTTGCAGTGGTTATGTTGTTTGTGTCCTGAGTCAGATAGGGATTGGACAGCACAGTTGTGTTCATGCAGTGGACTTGACCCTGTTGACACAGTGAAGCCTGGGTGTCTCTATAACTAATTTTGTTACCTCCGGCTATAGTTTGGGAGTCTCAAGCCTCTCCTAGGTGAGACATACCGGCTCTAGTGTCGGGAGCTCATTTAGCCACTCTGTCTGTCTGCTCTTGGCTGTAGATTCTCTAGGTGTGTGCTTTTGATTTACTATTTTTTTATCGATATTTGGCCTTTAGGAGACGTTGTGTCTCTCTCCGGAGAGAATGTGGCGCGAAGCCCTACTCTCCGTCAGTCCCATCGGTTGGCTGGTTTAAAGCCAGCTTTGGTTACACAACGTATTTCTAGAGGACGTCGAAGGGCTCCCTCTGAGTCTTCGGATTCTTACGAGACTTACGTTGAGGACTACATGGCTGCACATCCTGATAACTGTCACGTCCCCATTTTGACCCCCTTTGTAAATGATGTAAATATTGTAATTTAATCATGGTGAGGAGCTCAAGGCCAAGGCCCCACCATTGATTTAGCGTTTATATATCGAAAATTAAAATAGATGCCTATGGTTCTTGTACGAGATGGGCACAATGTATATAAGACATCATGTAAATACGAATTTTAATGAAAATACCCACAACTAGCTATGCAATGCAACAAAAGAGATGGGGCATGGTTCTACAAGGAATAGGGAGGGAAATTATTCAAACCCTTGAGCCAATGGTATTAATCCATGTGTCAATGGGGAAACCCATAAACCACCAACTACCCATTTTGTCTCATGTACCCAATCATTTAATTTTTCCAAGAAATTGGTTAAGGCAATTAATGCCTTGGGAATGAAAGAGTATGGGAAAGCCATTTTCGTGCATGGGCAAGCCATCAACTTGGAAAATCGTTTTTTTGCTTGTGAGGCAAGAAACCACCCACGAAATGGTGCCCAAAGCCATGGGGAATGGGCAGTCTTCATTCATTCACGCAGGGGGAGTTAGCTGGGGTCTTTCCATTTACGTTTTTCATCTAAATACTGCATTTTTCCATGCCTAGGAGTCGTTTTTGCAGTATATAACAGTTGGGAGAGGGAGGGCCACGTTTTGGGGACTGTAGGGAGGTCGTTTTTGCCCCTGAATGTCCAAGGACGTTTTCTAAAAACGGATTTGGCTTCCTGGGTTGTTCACCAACTTCCCATTTCGTTTTTGTGGGTCCCCACATTTTTGTGGGTTAGTTGAAACCCCATCTCATGCATCCCACCGTGGAAAACGTTTTTCTCATGCCCAGCAAGTGGGGTTCTGCTGTTATGTGCATCCTCGTTTTTGGTTTGAACCTGTGAATTGAAGTTTGGAGTGGTAGTGGATAGACATGGCTTGATAAACCTAGTGGGGGAGGCAACCTCTCAAGAAGATCAAGAGGGCTTTGGTTACTCTTCTATGCATACCCTGAGAGCACTAGATAGGGAAGGTATGGCTTGAGGGACTGTACAGCAGTGAAAAGAATACTTCCTTGTGCTGGGTGTGTAGGTATTGTGGGTGCCAAGCTAGATAGATCTTGCAAGGTTATCCCTAGCTCTGTGCTGGAGCTCACTAGCTTAGCAACTCTTCCTTTCCATCTCCTAGCAGCCTGATAAACCCAATTGCAGATTGGCTTGGCTCATCTTGGTGTATGCTTGGCTATGTGTGAGTCTGTTGTTCCCTGGTTCCTTGTAGAGATCATGCCCAGCTCGGGGGTGGCAGTGGTGCTGAGAGATTGAGGAGCACACTGGCCTACGGTTGGGTGGAACGTTGCAGTTGCATAGCCAGTTGCGTGGGACTACTTTTGTATAAGATAAGTATTCTCTTGTGTTAAATTGGCAATTATCATTGGATGAATATTAGAATGAATGATGGATGTGCTATTGAATTTACTTCCGCTGTGATTTTCTTAAAATCATACATTTCCATATGTCTCTGTTATATTCTGTGAATGCTCATGGTTGAAAGTTTCATGGGGCTAGATGCCCAGTTCAGCATCACGTCTGTTATGCACTTGAATATGTATATTTTCATTTTAATTTGAATGTTTGTTTAATGTGTATGGGATGGATGCCCGATTTAACCTCACGATCCTCTCCATCTAGCTAATGGAATGGGAGGGGACGTGACAATATCGGGCAAGACCTTTCTACTCCTTCGGGTAGAGTTGAACATACTTCCGATCCCCAGACTCATCGTGAGGATTGGGGAGGTGATCCACTTGAGACTCAAACTGGTTCTATTTGGCCTAAACCACTTGACCGGGATCCGTTTGATCCTTCGGATCTGGATAATTATCTTTACGGGATGCCCAACTTACCCAAGGAGGAAGAATGGGACGAGCCTTTCGTTTCCACGCGATTTTAGATATAGGAGGCCTGAGACTCATGATGATTCCGGCCCTATGGTCAACCCCACTGCACTCGCTTTTGGTATGCCTAGCCACAATACTATCGAACCTTCCACTATGGTTGGTACTCATGCTGGCACTAGTCAAACTGTTAGCCATACTATACCCACTGGGGGCACTACCCTAGCTGGGGGCACTACGTTGTCCACCCACTCACCATAGTATGGGGACTGGTCAGATTCCTAACCATGCTAATGGTGGAACGCGACCACCTCCTAGGAATACCCAACCTAGTCAGAATGTTGTTCGAAACACGACTCGCCATCCACCACCTAATACACATGTCACTACTCGTCAACCCATGACTGATTTTGCACATGATATCGTTCCTCCCAACCACAAGGGTGGACACATACCGCATACTTTTGCATCCACTGCCGCCGCTAGTAATAGTAATGTAGGGGGTGGGAATATTTCCTATCCACATGTACATCACACCACCAACCCTACTACTGGTCACACCCATATTGGACCTGGGAATACTTCTCATGCTTAAGGTCATCACATGACTGCTCAAGCTAATCCTAATATTGGGGGTGGGAACATACCATACCATTATGGTCAATACAACACGGTTCCCACTATGAATAGTACATACATGCCCCATACCCATGGTGGCAACCCTTACTACAACACAGTCGGTGTTGACCACTAGTATCACCCACCACCCCAATATGGTGCTCAAAACGCACATATACCTGCTTACTCTCAAATGGGTCAGGCAGGGGGAGTTTATCCATCTTATGGCCATGGGAAAGCTTATGGGCCGTAAGGTCCTCAGTATCAGCAGTTTAATCCTCATGGTCAAGCTTTTGGTCCATCGTATAACGCAGTTCCTTTCAACCAACCTTTTATGGGAGCTTATAATCAAGCTTTCCAGCCGCAGCTCCCGTTCCTTGCACGCTTGAATCTCCCAGATCTTTCGAAGCTCACGAATGATCCAATGTCTCACGACCCTACTTGGCCCCCGGTCCCTACCAAGCTCCCTTCGGACATTCAAAAGTTTGAAGGGAAAGGTGGTGAGGACCTAGGAGATCATGTCACGACATTTCACCTTTGGTGCTCCTCCAACTCTTTGAATCATGATTCCATTCGATTATGACTATTTCAACGCACCCTCATGGGGGCAGCCACGAAGTGGTATGTGGAGTTTCCCGGAAACACCTATAGGGGATTCAACGAGATTGCTTTGGTTTTCTTAGACCATTTCCAGTTGCTGGTTCATTATGATACTGGTACTAAGTTGTTGTCCACCTTCCGTCAGAATAAGGCCACACATATTTCTGACCACATTCAAAAGTGGCGTCGGCGGAAGAGATTAGTGAAAGCCAACATTCCTCCAGAGTTCCTGTTGGAATGGTTCCTTAAGTCTTTACTCCCATACATTTCTAAGTATGTTTCGATGTCCGACATTGTGACTGAGGAACAAGCTATCTTGAAAGTCCAGCAGTTAGATCTACTTTATTCTCAGTCTGGTATTTTGTATGACATTATTCCTGACGCAACGAGAACAAGACATGAGCCCACGTCAGTTCCTGGACCACATGTCGATGGCATCGTGGGGTACGCATTCACTTTCCCTGTAGACTTGGTAGTTAATCAAATGAAAAATTTGTCGTTAAACCAGTCTGCTCCCGGACAGGTTCACACCTTGTCCACTTCCACTTCGTCGTCTGATGTACACAATGTGCAATCAATGAAACCATCGGGTAACCAGGAGCCTGGTGGTAAGAAAAAGGGGAGAAATAATCGTAGGGGTGGAAACAATGGAAATAACAACAATAGAAATCGTAATACTCCTCATAAAGAGAATGCCAACCCTCCTCGGGAAGGCGGTAATGCTGGCGAGGATCATAAACCTAGGCGTAAGGTGAAATTGCCTTCCAAGCTTTGTGGGGAGGATCATCTTACTCACTTATGTCCTCGTATCGAAGAAGCATTGAAGCATTTGGCACAAAGCCCAGCTGTGCTGAAAGATCCCCTACCTCATCACCAGAACATGGCTTCACATGCTCCCACCACTGGTTATGGTACTAATGAAACGACAACTTCTTCTTCCAATATTAGTGGTTATGGATGTGTGAATATGGTTCAGTCAGAGGTTTGTGTTGCTACTCGTCAACGTGATTATGGTGCACCACAACCGAATTTGGGGAATGAGCCTCCCCCTCCTCCTGATAATTCCTTGCATATCAAGAAGCCTTCTATTATGCTGCGGATACCGAAAGGTGTTCTCAAGTGCTCCACGCATTATCCTAATGCTCGAGCTGCCCAGAACTACTCCATCGTAGAAGATTTGGGCCAAACTCCGTGTGCCATGTCGGTTCTTGAAGTTTTGCAAGCTTGTCCTTTTGAGTGCATTAGGAGTTCAGGATGGGGGAAGTCCTAGTGTTATCAAGTTCGATACGACTGATGTCCAACGTCGCTTGCCTTACCACACAGCTTTTCAAATCCAGGTGGTTTTCCTTAAGAGCTTCGTCAAACGTACTATGGTAGATGAAGGTGATTCCGCATCAGTAATGTTGTCAACTTGTTGGAAATCTCTTGGCTCTCCTCCTCTACTCGCGTCTAGAACTACACTCACTGCATTCAACGGTAGATCTTTTACGCCGCATGGAATTATCCCTTCCCTTGTTGTCTCCTTGGGAGGTAAGTCCGTGCCTATTGAAGTTGAAGTGGTTGATGCGCCCATCGATTACAACCTTTTACTGGGTCGGAACTGGATGTACGCTGTTGCGTCTACTGTATTTCGAGTTATTCGCTTTCCCCATGAAGGAAAGATTGTGACGATCGATCTATTGGATTATGTTGGCACTCCTTCCACAGCATCTACAGGATCTGTAGTCCCGCAAGTTTCTGATTCTCAGTCGAGAACTAGGAACATAGGTGTTGGAATGTACATCGGAACTTTTAACCATTCTACACTTGTGAATTTTATTGGAACCATTTCCGACAGTGCACCTCCTCCTTCAAAAAGTATGACATTCCGGACTTCCTATTGTGGTGATCCATGGATTTTTCCATCCGTGGATTCTATGTCTGGAGACTTGCGCACGTCGGGATGTCTATGCCTTTATCTGTAGCGGAGCTCACTTATGATCATATCCAACAAACCACTGCAGATCCAGATCTCTCTTCTTCCCAGACAGTTGAGGAAGATCCTGTTACGTTGCCAGTTTTGGCAGACAACCTATCTTGTTCACATGATTGCCTCGATGGTATCCTACCTTCAGATGTAATTCTTTATTATAAATCCCATTCCCCTCCTCCTCTTGATCTTATTGAACAAGATGGGCCTATAATACAGCCTACCATCCATTTGAATTTGGATCCATTCACCGTCTCGTCCAGCCCTGATTTGACGTTTGAGTCTAATGAGTCTTTGAGCTCTCCTATAGATCCGCAAATCGGTGATCCTGATGAGTTCGATTCTACTTCTAGAATTTCCAACTCTTGTGATGATGAATTTTCCACTGCAGATTCCTTCACATCCTTCAACTTTGCTCTTCATTTTGGAGATGATCATTTTGATCCCTCAGGTATTGGTACTATGGCACCTTCAGTGATTAGCTCTACCTGCATTATGTTTGAGGTTAACAATAGTGAAGTTGAAAATTTTTCTACCATAGTGACTTGTATCGGATTTTTCCTTACGTACATTTTAGAAATGATCTTGGTACTTATGTTTCTTGGAGACATGATTCTTAGCTAGACTTATACATGTTTACTGGTCATTTTCGACATTTGCTTCAGCCATGGTAGGAATATTCAGAACCTTGCATATAGTTTTAGGCCTCCCCATTGTTATGATGCATTTGAACCTATACTATCTGAATTCGCGGACACCCCATGAGTGTCCTTATCTTGCTCATGTTCCTTGCATTATGCATAGTTTTGTCCCATGCGCTTGGAACTAGTCTCGCATATCCCTGACACTCGTCTGCTCTCATTACGAGCATTCTTCCATATCTCCTTTGAGCTCGTTAAAAACAGTAAGGAGGTCACGAGTTTACTTTTTCGAGCTCGTTAAACCTTTACAGAAAATATTTTTATAAAGTCTTTTTTAAGCCCTTGTTAGAATTTTTCAAAATCAAACAAGATTGCCGAGTATACATGTCATTTCAGACTCATTAAAGGATTTGAAGCGACATTCACTTAGGTATAAGTTTACCCCTTTTCCGGACCTTTGTGGATTAATTACGAAAAAGGTATACTCTAGTCATACGTGACTACAAGAGTTCTTCTCTCATTGTTTTACACTTTTTCGGGTGAGGAGACTAACTTTAGGAAAAAGGACTTCTCAGTTATATCATGTTGTGATTGCATTGCATCATCCTGCTTGCCGCTTGAGCCTTGTGCCGGCTCCCGCTTACTCAGTTGATAACCTGGTTCCTGAGCACTTTTCCCTGTCGATCCCTGCAGAGCTTATATATTTTCCCTTCACAATTTGATGACCCTTTGACCCTAAGGGAACACACCCCCGAGTGTCCACATCTTGTGTGCAACTCCTTGCATTGAGCATAGGTATGTTCCACTACTTGGGACTAGTATGCTAGCTATTTGACACTCGTTCCCTCACTTGTTGTACTATAATCAATTTTACTCTTTTTCAAGCTTTTCCCAAATATGAAAAAGACCAAAAAATCAAATATTCCAAAAAGCCGGACGAGATTATGGTCACTATTTCTTGTTGGCAGCTGTTGTGTCGCCTTTGAACAGAGCATTCATTCCACTCCATACATTATGAGTCGGGACTATAGTTGGGCCTTAGGAGTTGTACTTGTTTCTTAGTTTTCTCTACCGATTGGTTAAGATTCCAGTCATTATGGAGCCCTCTATAAAACCTCCTGCATTGTACAGTTTATGTCAAGTTTATGCTACCTAAGTCTATCCATCTGCTCATGCTCTTATTCAAAGGAAGTCCTGAAACCAGTGTCGGCCACTCCTTATATATCTTGACTATTGCATGTCGTCCATCCTTATTGAGTCAATCCGTTTCACCTGATATCTTCCAAATCTTTCAGCATTGCTAGTACCTTGTGCTGGTTGATGGGGGATGCCTTAATTCCCTCCTTCCAGCGAGTCTTGTTCCGTCGACTTCAACTCATTTATTTCGAGACTTGAGGCTTAGATTTTGGTTGAGTACCTTGAGGCTTGCAGTCATTAGTGGCAGGTTCTCTCGCCATCGACAGTTTTGGGAATACATCAATGTCCCCTGATCAATGGATTCATCCTAGTGTTCGACTTCAACCCATTTATTCACACTCTGATGATTGTGCTCTGTGCCTTGATGCCCATTTTAATTATCGGTGGGTCATCTCGCATCTGTTAACGGTATACATCAATGATCGGTAATCAGACGATGTCTCATCAGGTTCGACCCCAACTCCTATATTCACTTGATGGGACTTGCATCGTCGAAGACTTGTGTAGAATACCCCAGGAGATTGTGGCATTCCGTATGCTACATATGACTTTGACTTTACATCTGAGATATCACCTCTTAGATTTCAGCAGTTTGTACCTCCAGTTTTGCACCAGTTGTCTTCTTTTCAGCAGAAGACCATATCTTACTATAGAGGGATCATGGCTATGATCACTTATGACATGTATCTACCTATGTACTGCCTATTCATGGCCATTGTATCAGCTTGTTGTACTATACCGACATGTATTCAGAGAGACTATTGTATTATGACGTGTGAGTTGTTCTTTCCACTTGTGTCTCCATCACTCCACTTCTGAGTTTTATAATGTATTTCGGCCATCGTAGCACATTTTAGTCTCTGACCTCACACATTAGGGGGCATCTGTTACACAAAAATATTCCACCCTATGAGCATCAGCATCATTTGGCCTGTAGGATCCATTTTAGTGACTCAGATCCATTTTCATCCTTCAGTGATACCAGTTTGCCCTATTTTTGTTCTTACCCGCATGTTGCATCACTATAGCATGCGTACCCGCGAGTTGCATACCTATAGCACGCGGGTATCAAGTAAAATGGTAAAAACCACTATGTTATTACTTTTTACTCCCAAAAAGCGGTCATTGGGTGACCTTTGGCTCTCCATCTACCCAAGTAACGTCTCGATGAGTCCTTTCACCTACCTTTGAGAGGACTATATATTGAGCACATATGGCTTATGGATGGGAGGAAGAAGAGAATAGTAAAGGCACTCTAGTGGATTTTTTCCCTATCTTGAGTCTGCACTCATTGATCCTTGTAGTTGTGAACCATTTATGTTCACCTTCCAAACTCCTCTCTAGTTTGAGTTTGCCATTCATGGAGGATTGAAGTGGTGGAGGCACAAGTGGATTGATCTAGATCTTGGTTCAGATTGGTTGCCGGCAAGAGGTTGTATCACTTTGTACTTCTTCTTGTTCATTAATAGAAATGCTCATAGTCTCGTCCATTCATGCTGTGAATGTTGTTTATTATACATTGGGTTACATTTGCTTATGATATTATGGACCATTGTTATTGATAATGTTAATGTCATTTATATATCACATGTACTTGTTAGATGTTGGATGTCAAGACTAATTTGCAGATTACAAGTGCTTGGATGTGCATGGATTGAAAGCTCCAATTGGGATCTACACCAAACGTTGGATTGAGGTTGGTTATATTTCTCCATTATTTTAACATTGTCATTTATAATAACATTGCTTTGAGAATTGAGTAGATTTCTGGTAGTCATCGGTCTGTTGTGGTATTCCCAAGCCATAGTGAGTTTTCTCCAATACAAAAGGAATTCTAGGCTTATTGATATGCAATTATAAGAGAATCAAGGATTGAAATCATGATCCCTTTCAATATTTTCAATTCTTTAAGTCTGATCAACACTCCTAATTGTAAAAACCCAACATAATCACTGTGCAATTTTTCAACATTTTGGGGGGTAATGAAATGAAAATTTCAAACTAGACAGATAAAATGCCTAACTAAGTGCCAATATACTACTCTAAACCAACTCAAACAGGGCCAGTAGATCTAATAACACAAGTTCTTCAACTAATCGTGTAACATCCCAAAAAAATCATAAAAATTTAAAAAATTTCGACATGACAATAAATGCCTATTTTATGTGTGCGGAATAGAACAATGCATAAAAGGTTATCTTGCTGTACTAAATACCATGCTGGTTTATAGTAAAGATTTGTGTCTAGATGATTCAAGTTTATGTCTTGATGTTATTCATACTCAGCTGTACTTATGCAAACTTCTATTGTTGTTGTTATGATTGATGATTCAACTATTTGGACTAATGTGCTTTTGTTGATTGATGAAGGGGTCCTACGAACGCGCCGAGGCTTACTTAGCATTCGTGCTAAAGCATGTGAATTCATACTTGTGGCAGTTTACAGGTAAGGATTTAAAGTTGCGACAAGTGACCGAATCAGTTTTTCAGTAATCTTCTTTGTGTATTTAAAGAGATAAGACTTTGGGCACTCTACCGGGTGAGAAACATGGTTTGAGACTAAAAACGTTCAAGATAAAGATATATGAATATGATTGCTGATGCAAACAATGCATCTTTAACTAATATAAATTATAAGCTTGTATTTGATTCAAGAGAAGCTCTGTGTTGATTGTGTATCAGTTTTATACTCATAATTATATTTGATGTTCATTTAAATTTCGTGTTGTGTCATACATGAATGTCTATCTTTTTCCTCCATAGCAATTCGTAGAAATTCTATGTATAAATGGTTTAATATCTTGCCTAGGGACTATACTCTACGATAATGGTGATAATTTAATTTATGGATATGACTTTCATTACACTATACATTAGAGTGTATGTGTGTGCGTATGTGTGTGCATTTCCTTAGATTATTTCTATAATCCATTTGCAATGTGTATTGAAATATTATCACACTATTAGAAATATACAACTCTATGTGATGTGTGTTGTGTGCATTAGTGTGATCCTATGTGATACTATGCAAACCTAACGAACATATCTATCAACATTTAACATGTATTGACAGGGTGGTGCATCACGACTTTACCATATACAATGTCTACTATAATTAATAATGTAATGTGAACGTTAATATGCCACAGGTTGGCGGATATAAACGTTGCCTATGCATTGAATGCATACATCTACCGAGTTAGTGGAGTTCCACCGTGGATGGCATAGTGAGCTTTGGGCACGTGATAGTTTCGTGGTGTAACAGTTCTGTGATAAGTTGTAATAAACAATGGCTCGATGGTTAGCCGAGTTGGCTCCATCGTGGCAATAGTAATGATATTTCATTTAATGTGGTAGGTTGCTTGGTGTTTCGTGAAACTAATCGGTGATCTCCACCGTTGATCTGGAATGGTTTTGATGGATGAGGGTTACACCCTACCTCCACTATGTTCAAAGTGTTTATTGTGATCCTTGGCATTTGGTATTAGTGGCTCTGCGTCTGGCCGACAGGTTGAGAGTTTTTGGGGTTCTTTTTTTGCATTCCAGAGGCATTATGCCTGCGTTTTGAACCCGTGACCTATGGAAGGTTTAAGAGTCGAGTCTGTTGTTATGAGAACTCGTCATAGTTAACAATTTAGAGTTTGGTTCAGGGATGAATCGAAGTGATGACTTGTGTGGTTTTTCCTTCCCTTTGAGTAGGGTTTAAGTGGGTCTTACAGCTACAACGTTGTTTTAAGTTTTGAAAAGAGAGACCAAGCCTACCTTGGTTGATACAGGTCTCGGTATTGTTTTATCTATTTAAAGGTTGTTAGCCTGGTGGGGTTTCCATCTTTCTCAGCATTCGACAGTGTGAGTTACAGTTATAGTTGCAGTTGCTGTTATTTGGCGTTTTCGGCTCTATTCCATCATTTAAAGGTAATGTGTTTCGAACTCTTTTCCTGTAGCTTTCAAAAATCATTCATTAACACAGTAATGGTTATTTATTCTAAGTTGCATTCATTTCTTTAAAAGAGGACTGTCTTTTTTACCACATCTTTACTGTTGTTGCAGATGCAGAGGTTCGTGGCTTCTCCAGTTCGGGTGAAGAAGGTTGGAAATGGCTACACCAACCGGTAAGCCTCGTAGGTTGCCTTGTAACTCTGGTTAGATGAGGATGATGGCCGACATGTGTGTTGTTCTGTGTATTCGTGTTTAAATCAAAGAGTTTGTAATTCGTCGAGATAGGGTTTGTAAACTGTAAAAAAAATGACGAGGATAATACCTTGACCCACAGGGCAAAAGCCGTGTTGATTGTGAATTAAAACTATCGTGGAGAAGAGTTCTTATTCTCAGACTTAATGTAGAGATGCAACTTGTTCACAATATGGTTTTGTGTTTATGCTTGATGAATAAAAGTTATAGTTATGAAAATGAAATGGGAACTTCTTGATATCGTTTCTTCTGTAGATAATAACTATGAAAAAATGTAATAGTTGTAATGAAGGTTTCTCCAGACTTGGATATCGTAAATCCTATGATTTCTATAAATAATAGTGGATACATCTTGTCTTAGTGAAGAGTTTGGCCTGTGTGTAATTCGTCGATTTGAAGGAAATCTATGTGTTTTCATTCTATAAGTTTGAGGGTTAGGGTTTGATTTGTATTGAAATGTATGGCTTGATTTTGGTCATCGATATGATACCGAGACTTTGACTATGTCGAATTATGGAAATGAATATAGTTGTATTCTATGTTTAGTTTTATGGAAATTGTCACATGGTTTGTCATGAGTTGGAATGGTTGAAGAATAATGATTGTTTGCCGAGAGATGGTAACACTGTTTATGGTTATAAAAATGAATTTATAAATGTTTGATGAAATGTGCAACAGTTGGCAAATTTGGAACAATTCTAGAATGTTGTAGAATGTTTGATTGGAAGGGTATTACCCTTGGTCAATGACCAGAATGATGATTGTGATTTGATTTTGTTACTAGAATAAAGATTGATATGCTAGTTCTGTGTTATGAGGGTTGTAAATGGACTGTTAGGGTTTAGGGTTTTTCTACTGTATGTTTGGAAAATTTACAAAACTTAACTAGACTTCATTTGCTTGTCTATCCTGTATATTCAGTAGTGAAAATAACAGTAGACTATAGTAAACTTCTGAGAAGAAAAAAATATGGAAACTATAATCCCTGTCTTAAAGCTTGAAAATGACAAATTAGTTTTGTACTATGAGGTTATGCAATTTTCTTTAATTTACATATCATAAATTATTTCAATAATGAATACAAATCACAGTAATAATCTTAAGATAGTAAACTTACTATTTGATGAAATAAAAGAAAGAACAGTACTGTAAGGAAAATACAGTAAATAATACTAATTACTAATAGTAGGAAAATTAACAGAATATACAGAATGGTACTTCCATCATCTTGGCAAATTGCCTATCATATCTATCTACCTTAATTCTTATCTCTATACTAGAGTACGATGTGGATCCATTGCATGGGGGAAAATGTAGAGACTATTATATTCAATAAAAATCAATTTTGCACAGAATCATAACTTACTCAGGAAACTGAAATAAATTTATAAAATAAAAAAATAAAAGTTATTAGGCAGCAGAATTTAAAAATGTATGAAAATAGATACAATAATGGAACCTGTAATTTAAAGATAGGGCCGACAATCACCCAAGGAAGCCTGTTCCTCCCAACCTATTCCAGAAGAAGCAGCTCAACTGCTGGCTTCTTGTGAACCCCCGATCCTGATTACTGAACCACTAAGTAGATGGAATTTTTGTAGAAGCAAGGCACTCAAAAATTCCTTCAGCACTCAGCATCAACCTCCTGAAATAAATGCCTTCAGCACTGAGCATCAACCTCCTGAACTCAATAAGAGTTTGGCAGACTCACAACATGATCAACAACATAGCATATCCCCTCATCAAATCTCTTGGGTGCAAACACAGCAAAACCCCAAGGTAAATTTCCTCATCAGGAAAAGTGATGAACCTCAGTTCATAATTTGATGGCTATTATATAGACTGCCTAGGTCTTTTAGTGGTCAGTTTGAAATAAATGAGCCTCAAGCTCCAGTCCCATCTTTCAGGGCACTATGACCACATTTCAAGGGAGTTGTCCCATACCAATAGCTAGTTAGTTGCATCATGATGCTGCCACTTGTCCATTTCCTTCTACCCCAAATTCCATTCCACCTAGTGGATCAGTTACCACTCTTTCAACAGTCCTCTTAGGTGTTTGTCTCCTATTTTATTTATTTAATAATAATATATTGTGCAAATTACAGTCATCCTTGGAAACCTGTCCAACATAAAACTTTACAATAAAATTTATCATAATGTTTTCTAACACAAAATTTTTTCCAGCAAAAAGGGTATGTTACAAATCGCAAGCACAAATGCTTAAAGAGAACCAAAATGCAAACAATTGTTGTCGGTAAAAAACAATAAAATTGTTATTTAGCCCTTAAAATAAGTCATAAAATTGATCTATTTAGTGAGGAAACAAGGGTATATTGACCTCCAAGCTATTAATAAGCATTGTAGGTCAACTGAAAAGCCAATTTTCAAGCAAAACAAAGCAAAATTTGACCAAAAAACACAAAAAACGACCAAAGACAGGCTGGAGTTGCACTTGTTTTAGCATTAAGTGCAACCTGGTTGCGTTCTTTAGCCTAACAAAAATGACTTGTAAATGAAGTCACATATGTAGGTCCAAAAGTCATGAATCAAGGTGAAAATTGAAAAAAAAGAGAGTTGTAAAGTGGGTAAAATGGCTCCAAATGGCCTCGAAACTTCCCTAATCACTCCCATATGGATTCTAAACTAAACTAAATCAAAATTTGACAGGAATAATAAGCAAGAGCACCAAATTTTTTTTAGAGATGAAATATTTTTCAAAATGAATAAGTATATTTTAGAGTATCGTCGCCATTCTTATTGGTGGAGAATAAATAATAGAGCTAGAGAACTAGGCTAAAATCTCCATCCTTTACTAATGGGTTGGTGAATTCAATTATAAAATCAATGAAAAGATTAATTAAAAATTATCCATTTATATATCTCTAATTTCTTCAAGGATTTGAGTTAAGGCAAGAAGAGAGAAAAATACCTCTTGCAACATGTCGTTTGAGAAATCCTTTTGGAGAAGCCCTTTGCCTGCTACTCTTCCATGTTGGTTGCTCTTCAATCTCTCCTTTGTTCCTACAAATTCATACACATGTGTTTTCTCCATTTTACTAACAACATATCACATGATATTCAATTCAAATTAGATATAGCATTCTACAAATTACTAAACACACGAATTTGTGGGACAATTGAATCCTTTCATATTTCTTCAAAGAAAGAGTGGAAGATTACAACCTCATCATGAGTTTCTCCCTCCTCATTTGTTATAGGTTCCCTCCTTTACTTCCAAAGCCGTTGATCAACAAAAGTGTTAAGATAAAGAGCCTCTCACAATCCCTCCATAATAACTTTGTTATTCCATCCTTCCTCCTTATCCTCACCCCAAATGCCTCTTATATAGATTTAGGATTTGGGTGTTGAGAGTGAAAATTTTAATATGGGATTGGAATCCCAGCTTAGTTTCCTCAATTTTCCCTCTTTTCCATAGTTTTGGGTATTTGTCTTTAATAATGGAACAATTAATGTAAAAAACACATATGACATGTATTTTCCTTCCATTTTCAATTTGTGGATACTTTATCTTAACTTTTGCTAGGCAATTCAATCACTAAATTTACCTCTTGTGGGGTACATGGGTATTCATTCACACCTTCCCTTTTGTAAAGTAGTGGTTGGATTAATATATTATGTCTCTTTTAGTGATTCATCTCTGTCTTCATATTGCGGGAGAAAATTAAATCATGCTTTTGACCTAGACTATTAAGGGTGTCAAATTGTGTGTTAATAGGACTTATTCAAAGGATATGGTTGCATACATTAGTTTAATAACATAACTCCTACTTAGCCTAAAGTACGGAGGTTGATTTAGGACCCTAACATGCCCCCCACCCTTTAACAAATGCATTGTCCTTAAGGATGAAGGTGAGGAAATTGTTGCAGAATCCCTATTAGTTCTCGTGTGGCATCTTCTGGTTGCATATCCTTCCACTGGATCAAGACTTATCTGATTATGTGGCTACATAATTAATGATCTATGATATCCAATACTACTTCCAGTTAGAGCCAAATGGATACTTCTTCATTAATTTATGGTAAGTTGGTAATCCCACAACCTTCTTGAGGTGAAATACATGAAAGATCATATGAATCTTGGAGTGATCTAGCAGAGCCAACTTGTAGGCCACCTCTCCAATGCATTGCATGATCTTGTAGGGCCCATAGAATTTTGGTACAAGTTTTTAGTGGAGTTTATTTTTGAGTGATGTTTGTTTACAAGGTTGAAGGTGAAGAAACACATGACCCCCTTATGCAAATGAACACTCTAGGCAATGTTGATCAACCTATTGTTTCATTTATTTTGAGCCATAATCAAGTTGTTGTTGGATTGTGTAAGTGACAGAAGAGAACAATAATTTCCAAATAAGAGTGGTGGTGTCGATAGAGATCATTGCAACATTGAAGGAATTCCCGTAAGATCACAATGATCTGATCATCCCATGGTGATAGAATAATGTAATAGACCATCTATAAATAGGTTTCGACCATGGGCCAAACCGACCACAATAGTTATAAATGTCCATAGAACGTGTATATGAAGTCCAAAGTGGACATGGTCAATGGCTATTTTAGTCAGTGGTTGGCTCCCACAAATAGTCAATTCCCTTCATCTGAAAAGGTGCAGTTATCAAAGAATCTTTGGTTCCAACACCCCCTTCCCTCGTAAACTCATCCTGGAGGAAATAATAAATTATATAAAATTCCCCATTTAATTTAATTTGAACTACAAAATTTGATCGACCATGGTATAATAAAACTCCTAGAATAAGTTTGAAACACTGCCACCTCCATCATCAAACTCAATTTAGTGATCCAATCCATCAAATACGTTACCACACTATTGTCCAATCACAATCCCAGTTGACTAGACACTAAGAAAACATGATCCAATCGATCAATTGACTCGCTAATAATGCAACAAATAAGTAGTTTATATCTAGAAATGAAATTTAATTCCATCCAACAATTAGGTACTCAAAACAACACTCAATCAGATCTCCCAAGAAATAATTCAGTCGAACATAGTTCAATTAGTATCAGTAAAGTATCGGTCAATTCAATCATCAATACATCAGTTGGTTTTACACAGCAAAAGGGACCAATACAACATTTAGCAAAAGAAAAGCAACAATAATATTTCAGTTCAAACTCCATTCGAATAACTCCTTTGGTTGATCCTCAGTTGATCATTCCAAATCAATTAATAATAATAAAGAGGAGAATTTTGTGATGGTACAGTTGAAGATATACATCTATATGAAGTCCTCAAGCACCTATTCAAATTTTTCCATGACCATTCATCAATCCAACCACAACCAATCTTGGTGGTAGGCACTGGTCCATGGTCCTATCGTTCACGTATTTTTTGGAAAGTTCTAAAAGCATAACTGCCATCTTTCCAAGAATATCGATTCATGTGCCCTAGTTTGTGGTGTGGTACAACGTAAATAATGGTTGATTCGATTACTATATGATGCCCAAATTTGTTGATGAGATCCAAATACCATCAATCTGTTGAAAATGAAGTTGTTGGGAGTGATGGGTAATTGATTTCTTTGATGTATATTTTGAATATTGTTGGAAAAGAGTCATGGATCGACTGAGATCGACCATTAACCAAGAACAATCACTGACTATTCCATTAGCTTGGTTATTTCATGACTGGATGGTGATTTGACATGATTCATGCATATTGGTCACATGGAGGATATAGTCTGGATCGACTAGATACTCAACTTCTCTCAAATAGTCATTTATCCATATCTAGAGCTCGATTAGCAATAACCCTCGACTGAATAAGTTAAATTCTATGGTGAATCAACAGAAACATATTGAATCCGCAATCAACTATTGGAATGCTTGGAGTGTGTGCATGTAGATCATTGTTGGTATACTATAGACCACTGCCATCAACCCTTGATTAGAATATCAATGATCAACTTGATGCTTTTTAGTTGACTAATGGACGAGATGTTCCACTTAGAAGGTCGGCAAAGCATCAACTAGCATTTGATTGACTTGTTTAAAGATTGGAAGTAGTTTTGGTTGATTGAAGGTTAATCAACTAGAAACATTGATGGGTGATTTTTGTTAATCGACAAAAGGATCGATTGGGATCGATATGTAATATTGAATCATAGTTCTTATCGACATTGAGTATTGTTAATTATGAAGATATTAATTGCATAATGTTGAGATATTGTAACTTCAAAGAATATTATATTTGTACTTTATTATTCCGGAGATGTTTCATTCCTCCGTGAAGATCTTATTGTATATCCGGAGATGTTTATTCCTCCGTCGGAATGTGGTAACTCGGGTTATTAGACTTCCCTAGTAGGGGTCGGCCCTGTATGTGTTATGTGGGTCAAAGGGTTATTAGACCACCCTAGAGGGGTCGGCCCAGTTAGTTGTAGTGGGGTATTTAACCTATTGGTTAAATACGAGCCTACGTGTACTTGTGTAAAATACATATCAGAGTAGTGTATAAATAGAGGAGGTGTGTTCCTCATTATACACATTCACTCACTTGAGAAAGGCGCATTTGTGGAGGAGAGGTCTGCTATGGAGGAGAAGGAGCTTATGCTCAGGGTTTGCATCTTTGTATATTGCTGGTCATCTATATTGAGGAAGCTTTGCTGGGTTTTCTACCCCATGAGGGTTTCCCAGGATAAATCTCTGTCTCTTGTGTTTATGCTATGCTTGTTGTTTCTTCAGTGATCCTGTATATGCTATTATTGTGAAATGGAATGTAATGCTGCTATTTTCTGTCTTAGCATATTGAATTTTAACACATAATCCCATTGCTTGTATTATTGTGTTGCTTATTACTTAAGAAATATATTATTCAATGGTGTGTTGAGTTTTGTATCGACCATTAGAACAAAGGTCAATAAACTTGCTCTGATACCATGTTGGAATAGGTAAGTGACAAAAGAGAACGGATATTTCCAAATAGAAGTGGTGGTGTCAATAAACATCATTATAGTATTGAAGGAAGCTCCATAAGAGAAAAATGATTCGATGATCCCATGGTGATAGATTGATCTAATAGACCATCTATAAATAGGTTTCAACCATGGGCCAAACCAACAACCACATGACCACACTAGTTTTAACTATCCATAAAATGTGGATTTGAAATCCAAAGTGGACATGGTCAATGCATATTTTAGTCAGCATTCGACTCCCTCAAATGGTCAATTTGCTTGATCCGATAAGGTGAGGTTATAAAAGAACCTTTAGTTCCAACAATTGTCATTAATACTACAGAAAATAATTTCCATGGTGTGAGGTGTACTAACCACTGCATGAACCTTGGAGGTGCCTAGTAAATATGAAACCACTGGAAAGGGATTTTGGACATATACTGCTTCATATGGTGTCATTTTGACAACACCGTGATACATGTTATTATACCACCATTCTACAAGAGGAATCCATTGGCCCATTAGTGTGGCTTTTCTGAAGCAAGGGATCTCAAATAGGTTTCTACGAAATTATTGACCTATTTTGTTTGACCATTTGTTTGGGGGTGATAGGTTGTTCTTAGGTTCATCTAGGTACCTTGAAGCTTAAATATATCTTACAAAACGTTGCTCGTAAATATAGTGCTCCGATCAAATACACTAAATGTTGGCATGCCATGTAACTTAAAAATATGATCCATGAATACTTGAGCCACTGATGATGGAGTAATGGATGTGACAATGAACAAAGTGAGCATATTTGGAAAGGCAATCAACAACCACCATGATGATTTATTTATTACCAACTCTATGAAGATCCACTATAAAATCCATTTAGATACTAGTGAATATATTTGTCAAAATCCAAAGTGGCTACAAAGCCTCTAGTAACTTCACCGTCTCATCCTTGTGTCGTTGGAAATTGTTGCAAGCTGCTACAAAGTTTTGGATGTCGGTTTTCATAACTTCTCAAAAGAAGAAGCACTTAAACCTTTCATAGATTTTAATAAATCCTAACTGACTTGCTATGGGTAATAAATGTAACTCCTATGAGATCCATTGTTCTAAGGAAATATTTAGTGCCAAAAATATGTGCTCTTTCTACCTCAATATATCACGGTGCCATGTTTACCCTTTAGGGGGGTTTGGGTCTTCTTGAAGCATTTGGATTATTTGCAATATGGTGTCATTTTCCATCCATTCTTAACAATATTCCCCAATCCAACCTGGAACTTGTGAGGATAATGCAAATAGGGATCCCTCCTCCTCAAATTTCCAAGACAATGAATCCACCACCACATTTTCTCTACCCTTCTTATAGATAATCTCATAATCATACCCCAACATATGATTATCCCACTTATGCTTCTCTAATGATTATAACCTTTGTTCAAGGAAATATTTTAAGCTATGATGGTCGTCAATCTTGATCCTGCGCTAAATCCATCGTTAAATCGTGTGCTAAATATGGCGCTAATTAGTGCCAACTTTAGAACCAACCTGAGAAATCAGGCGATAAAAATGCTAGAAATTGCACCAAATTGTGAAATAGCATCGACTTTTCCCATAAAATGAAGAAAAATACACTAAAACAATGTCTGGAAGCAAAAAAAGGGAGCTAAATCAAAAGCAAATGACATGATTTTGTTTGAGTGTGTATAGGTTTATGAAATCCACAGTGACAGGACCCAAAGTTCGTAGCCCTTCGCCCCCCGAAGCTACATCACAACTACCCATTTCAATTGCAAACATGTGTGTTTTAAAATGGTAGTCACCCATTTGGAGTTTCACATTTTCGCATTGACCCCCACATTTCATTAGACTACCATTTGCGATCATTTTTTGGAAATTTTGTATAGGATGAACATATCAATGGGTTTCTTCTTGTTAGACTGTAAATCCCTATGCAATCAGAAAGTCCTAGATCACCCCTCACATCAGTTGTTATTCTTATCATTATGTGGTTTGGCATTCCTATCCACTAAAGTGTTGTCAATGAGATCTAGATCTAGAGGTGACTAATATCCCTGTGATATATAATACCATCATTGGTATGAATATCAATGCTAGAGAATGGCTTTATCCTTTTCCACCAGTAATTATTTTATGCTTTCTTGTTCTATAGTTTAACACTTAGCCATTCTTCGATGAATACAATTGGGGTACTACCATTGTCAATTAATACAATAACTGTGTGGTGCTTGATGTAACCTATTAGCTCCAATATTTGGGGCGTTGATAAACCTAATAAGGCATGGAGAGAGATTTGGGGTTCCTTACTAGGAGTTTGCAAGGTGGCGTCGCATTTTTGTTAACAAGCAAAATTTTCTCACTTGCCATATCACTAGATCAGTCACCTTCATATATCATCATGACACCTCATTCATGTCCCTTGGACCTTGGAAAGTCAATTGAAATCCAAAAAATGAAAGACTAAGCCTCAAAAAAGTTCTCACAACCCAAGTTGTACTTTATCCCTTGATAAGAGCGACCTGGGTCACACATAATCCTTCGATATGCATGATTCAAGTCGCATAAAATCACTAAAAAAGCATGACCCAATAATTAGCTTGGATTTTGGCTCATTCTGCTTCATATTCGACAAAAAGAAAACCAAAATGACACGAGTCTCTATGTGGTTGTTGGGTTTAGAGCCCAAATATCAGCTCCATACTCCCATACTTAGTTATAAAAGAGACACCAAGGTCCCTCATTCCACACACATCCCATTTCCATTTGTTCATTGTCGTCACTCTGCCAAATTTTCATTGATTTTGAAGTAGGCCTTTTCCAACTTCACTCTCACCTTTGCTGGAGATTTTATCTAGTGACACAGCCAGAGAATCAAAAGGACCGAGGAGAACCAACGATCCCTCCCTCAAACAGTTGCGGCGGCCTCCTCTTTCGCTATTGTTCAGGTGCCCCCGTTTCTTGTACTCCTATTTCATATTGTTAATAGAAAAATTCTTTATTCTTTCAGTGTGTGTGCTTGTTGATTGAGTTTAAAGAAAAGAAAAGAAAACGCCTATATTTAATTTATACCTGCACTTGTAGTTTAATTTGTTAGTTGATATTTGGTTTTGTTTTCTTTTATCATTGAAACTCTGCTAGATTTCACAACCCTCTAACAGGTTCTCTTTAGCATGGGCGTGTGCGAAAGCACACACCACACTTTCATAGGTGGAGAAATATCCTCTACTTCTAGTTTTTGAGTTCCCTCAATTGTTATATCTTCAAGGTGATATTCTGGGGAGACATCTATTTGGAATAAATTGTGTTCTTTACATTTATGCCCTCTAAAATACCTTTCTTCACAATTGAGGCATTGGCATTTTTCCATCTCTTATAGAGACAACTTTTGGATTTTTAATGGAAAAGGGTTGGAGGTGTTGGGAGTAGCTTCCATGTGTGGCATGGTGCAAGTAGGGAATGAAGGTTGTTTAGTTTGGGAGTTGATCACCATATTGACCTCCCTATCTCTATCACAAGATTCCAACCACGTTTTGGTGTGTTGCATTATGACATGTGTTTGAGTTGCCTCTTTTATGCCACTGATGAAACATTTTCTATAAAAAAACAAAGAGGCCATCTATGCGGATTGCCAATTGATCAAAGGTCGCAATATAATCCATAATTGTGCTACCTTGGCATAATTTTTTCAGTCTTCCCAAGTAGAAAGTGTCATATTCAAAACGATCATGAAGGATATTCACAAAATGGGTCCAAGGAAAATAGCTATGATAATATTTTTATACCATTGCCACCATTGTAAACATTTGGAGTCTAAATATAATACCCCCAATTTTTTTTTTGAATATTATCAATAATGCCACAAAGAGTAAAATAGTGTTCCATTTTGGTGGGTCAAAGCTAGGATTAGAGCCATCAAATTTACATATGTCTACCTTCAAAAAGCGATGCCACGAAATGTTATCTTGGAAAGGTGGAGCATGGGTGTATGGAAAAAGAGTGTAAGTGCCTTGGACTTCATTTACAAATACTTATGTGGTTGAATCCTCTTTTTTAAAATATACATCCAAATGCTTACATAACCTATCAAATACTTGGCTTTGAAGATCCATCTTGGCATTGATACCTACAATCCCACGACCTAGTTTCCAAGCGACTTAGGTGTTTTGGGTGGGTCCATGTTTTGGTTCTGTAAGGGTGGTCGATTTTGTGTGTTGACAATAGGACCACTTATGAGATGGAAAGTATTAACACCAACTTATCTCAAAATGACTAGTGGCAAAAGAGGAGCCTTTTGAGATGTACCATCAAATATTCTATTTTTGGGTCCACACAAAAAAGGGTTGTTGTTGATATATACCAACATAATCAAAATGACACGAGGATTCATTTGAGATAGGTCCCCCAAAATGGTGTCAGTGGGTACAAAAACCTATTTTTTATTTTTTTTAATGCTAGTGGGAGTGTTACTATCTACAAAATATAATTGTACTGATAGAATTACCAAATTCCTTCTAGATGCAAAGATATTAGAATTTTTCTAGTTGGTAAAAAATGACAAGGTTTACATAATCTTGAGGACAAGGAATATTGGGTTCTGTAACTTTATGATATACTTGTAGGGTCCAATAGTATTACTCAACCCAATATCTTGGGGGACTAATAGAGTAGGCTCAAGCGTGCCCTTAGTTGTACTACTTGACTACCTAGGTACTAGAGAGTAATCTTCATGAGTGATGTGCTCGTTGCCACTATAATAGAAAGATGATCAATAGGATTATCTAAAGTTGGTTTCATTTCATCTAGGGGACTTGTGATATACTCGAGGGTATGTAGAAGTGAAATTTTGTGTACATGTGTTGTCTGATGCGATATTGCTCCAAAGGGTACCAATAAGGGTTACAAGGGCATCCAACCAGGTGAAACCACTTGTATTTCCTATGTGTACTCTTCCATAACTATAGTTTTATCCATCAAATGGAAAATCTTTATGTTATTTAAATACACTGGAAGTTGGAACACGTCTCTAGCCTAAACAAAATCTACAAAAATTATGGAGGCATGTTGGTTCATGAAAATGCTTTGATACCACTTATAATGTTATTTATCCCTTACACTTAGAACACAAGTAGGTATACAAAGATTTATAGCGCAAAAAACAAGAAATTATAGTGCAGAATACAAAAACACAAAGACAATTGAAATGTAATGTTACATAATAAACCCTTGTAATATGGTATTCCAATAGAAAACAATGTTCACTTGCCTCTTAAGGTGGGGTGAACTTTCACTTGAGCTAAGATCCAAATACAAAAATAGTCGACAAAACAATCCATAGCTTCCTAGCTCATTAAATAGGATTCCAATAGCTAAAACCCTAACTACTGGTGGCCCCATAATTAATATGTACCAACTCCCTAGTGGGACTTAATTAATAGAGAGACCCTTTTGACATTAGTTAATTATCCACTACTATCAAAGTGGCCTTATTAAATGGAGATGGTTACATACATTAGTTGACTAAATCCTACATAGCCTAAAGTAGGGAGGTTAGAGTAGGACTTTAACAACGCACGACCATTCTTCCTCCACTTCTTGTTATTTTTTTCACTCATAATAGGGAGGTGATCGTCTTCTTTGAGCCTTCCATATGCTTAGTTTTCTACTAGATTCTCAGAACCCTTCCATATGCTTAGTTTTCTACTAGATTCTCAGAACCTTTCTTTGATACCAAATGGCACAACTTCGGCTTCCCTTGATAACATTTTGCGAATTTCCAAACACTTGCAGATAATCGATACCCATTTCAAGTGCCAATGTTAATAGAATTGTTGGAATATTGTTGTTGTATAACTTGTTGGTGTACTAAATAAAGTTCGGGAAACATGGATTATCTTAGTATAAGATATTTTAATGGGTAAAATTATAGTTAAAAATTGATAATATCATTTTTTAAAATAGGTTAAAAATTTGTAAAGTTAAAATTTCACGATGAATAAAGTGCATTTTTTAAAATAAAAATAAAAATTGTTATTTTAAAAGTTAATACTATGTAATAATGGTGTCTCGTGATCTAATGATTAAATATTTAGGATTTGGTAGTTAATTTCCAAGTTGAGTTGTCATGTGTTATGTTAATAGTAAAGAACCATTAAATTTTAATTATTACTTTTAGGCATTAAATTTTAATTATTACTTTTAGGCATTATCCGATTTTGTCGGGGAAAGCCCATAGGCTAATTACGGAATGGTACCGCAAGATATCCGTGATGAACAATAATATCAATAGATTTGAAATAAAACTAACAAGTGATTATTTTTTATAAAGTGAGTTTAATTTAATCATTAAGTTCATGATTATTTATAAATCATTTTAATAAGTAAGTTCAACCTAAAATCATATCATTTCCGAAAAATATATATTAGGATAATGATTAAAAGTATTGAGATTATTGTATAAATATCAATTACTAACCATTCTAAGAGGTCTAATAAGAAAAAAATGATAATCTATACATTTAAGTTAAGTTGAGATCATTACCACGGAGAAGACGTATTTATGGTTACTCATCAATGTAAATAGTTATGTTGAAATTCGAGGTTTACTTTTATTTGTTAAACAACCAAATTCATAACATTATATTTTATGTAAATTTATTTTTAATAAATACAAATTTTTTGAATAAATTAATTTAATAATAATGAAATTTAAAAAGAACATTTTTATTATAAATATAAATAATTATGTTATAAAAGAAATTCTATTATTAAAATTTTAATATAATTAGAAATTAAATGATGATGATGATGTTTATTGGATCTTAAGAAGATATAAATTATTTGGTTTTGTTTAAAATATTATTTCTATGCTCAAAGAGTTTGTAGAGGAGAGTCCCTAGCTCGCTATAGTTTTGGGGATTTAGAAGGCTAGAAAGGTTAGTGTTGAAGCAAAGATGTTGAAACTGAGATCTAATGTGAGTGAAAGTTGAGCAATCTAAGAGAAAGTGATTTTCATCTTCCACGCTCATAGAATTGCAAAGATGGCAAATTCTTTCAATCGAGAGTTTTAGGGGTTGTCCAAGGCCCAGTTTCATTGTGAAGCTCATGGGAGTTCGTTCTAATCTTAACAATATTAATTTTCTTGTTTGATATTGTTAAGATAGAAGATAGTTTTGATCCTCGATATTAGGGTTAATGATCTCTTTATAATACCGAAGCTTTCTTTTTACCTCAAATCTTTCTTTGCACCACATTTTCTCTTTGAAGGTAGAAGTAATAATGTGATTAGTGTTATCAATATTTCGTAGAGTGGTAGTTTCATTAATCCCCCAATAGTTTAACCAAGCAGTGGCATCTTTGTTTGAGGCACAGGTAATTAAATGGATTGCAATAAAATAGATAGTACTTACTAAATGCTTTTGGATGTTGTAATACTCAACTTAAGCAATATTTATATTAATGATTAGATTGTATTTACAATTATAGTTCTTAACTGATTTAATTTGTTCTACATTTGATCTAGAAATTGAAGTGCCTAAATTATACTTACAATTCTTTCAATTTGGATTGTATGAGTTGCTTTTATGTTTCTCGTCATTCAAATTGATTTTTTTTAATTAATCTTAAAAATTAACCAATAGTTTTAGCTATCTAAACTTTGCAAAGTAAAATTTCTTTAGCCTCACATCAAGACACTCTTCTCCCTTTAGCATCTAGTATTAGAGCCTTAGATCCCCAATATTTGAAGTTTCAACTTTTCTTTGTCATTCTTTCATCTCAAATAGTGTTTTTAAATAAAATAATTTAAAATTTAATTTTTAATATATATAAGTTCTAAATGTTAATCACAAGTGATTATGAGCCAAAAGTTAGTTCAAGTGGTTATGAGTCACATGTTATGTGAGATGAAGTTTCAACTTTTTTTCGTCATTCTTTCATCCCAAATAGTGTTTATAAATAAATTAATTTAAAATTCAATTTTTAATATACATAAGTTACAAATGGTAATTCAAGTGGTTATGAGCCAAATGTTACTTGTGCATCCCAAATAGTGTTTGTAATAAATTGATTTAAAATTTAATTTTTAATATATATATATATATAAAAGTTCCAAATATTAATTCAAGTGGTTATGAGCCAAATGTTAATTCAAATGGTTATGAGCCACATGTCATGTGAGATTACTTTCTCCAAATAAATTGACTCTTATTTAATATGTATTAAATATAAGACTCCACCTTATAACTAGCATAACCACTTAACTTGTGGTCGGTGAACACCGATAGGTCACAAGTTAAGTGCTATGAGCAAGTTATCTGTTATTTGTTCTCCATGTTTAGTTGTAATCACATATTGTTGTATATGCCTTAGCTACCTTTTACCTTCTTTAGTTAAATGAGTTGTCTATCACTCCCCGTTATCCATGCATGAGCTAGAGTTATCATTGCATCAGCTACCATCTATTTTTTATAGTTATTTTTTTATAATCGTTTATTTCGAATTTTGAACGATGCCGATAAAATCAATCTGGATAGTACACTTGTCGCATCCTCCTTCAATCTAGGAAAAGCATATATGGTAGTCCACCCCAAATTCTAATATATAAACACCTATCGATGTAACAAAACAACCATAAACTAAAGATAAAATTTCACCACTAATAAAGCTATTATTATTATTATTATTATATAATGTAATATTGAATATGGAGGAGTTGGACATTTTATAGTCGTTTCAATAATTTTTTTTTTTTAAGAATAAAAACTCCATGTTAATGTGGCTGCTAGAGTTCGTGAAAGTGAGGTGATGTTAAAGTCCATGCCAACGTGGTTGCTAGAGTTAGTGAAAGTGAGGTGATGTTAAAGTCCATGCCAAGATTCAAGTTTCATGTAGGACACATTTTAGTCACAGTGACTTTCATAAGTCCTTGTTTTCATTGAAAGCTAAGTGTATGTCTTGGGCAAATTCAATAGAATAAATATCCCCATTTGCAACAACTTAGTGAAAGACTTGCTTTTACAAGTTCACCATCAATGTGTTTATATTTATTAAAAGCCAAGTATAAATTCTAGGTAAAATTGATGAAATAGATACAACAAATACAACAATGTTTTGAAAAACTTATTTTCACAAGTAACATCTTCCAAAAATAAAAATATGATATCTCTATTCAATGTCCAAATTTAAATTATGCATTCATCTTAACACACTAAAGCGATGTTTTACCTAAGAAATCTAAACTTTACTTTGTTCACTACAATTAATATATATGGAACTTAATCACAAATCTATTAAACCTCAAAACAAAGAGATATGGAACTTAATCACAAATCTATGAAACCTCGAAACAAAGAAAAAA
Source organism: Larix kaempferi (assembly GCA_027924585.1). NCBI lineage: Eukaryota > Viridiplantae > Streptophyta > Pinopsida > Pinales > Pinaceae > Larix > Larix kaempferi. Next base: position 10,854,434 of record BSBM01000742.1, read on the forward strand.
AACTAGATACAAACATTTACTTGCTTAACATGTCCCAATTTAAAAAGAAACTATGGTAGTTTATTGACTTTATTTTGATAAGTTTTAATAACTATATTATTTTTATTTTTATTTTTTTATTTCTTAATTTTTAAACTTTTTTTATCTCAAACTAAAATAAACTCATTAGCATGGAAAAAAAGGATACATAATTGCTATGCAGAGTTCACGGCGACCTACATTCGCTAGGGCTCGGCCGTCGCCGCCTGCCAGCCTGATTCCTCTGCTCCAGTTGCTACAACGACCAGGGTTCGATCGATGCTCCTCTGCGTTTTCATGCAATGACGGCCATCTACACCAATGCAGTCCGTGCCTCCTGCTCGTCTCCAGCCGGGGATTCAATCCCGATCTCCAATGGGGGAAAGGCAGCATGCGGCCAACCTCCCTTATTTGTTCAGGAAATACCGGCACCTTCCATTCCGGTGGTTAAAGAATCTTTGCTTGAAGCAAGGAATTTCGCAGAATCAGCTTTGGTTTGTCGCTTCAATGGGTTCTGGCCTCGCATGGTTGCTCTCCATAGTGGATCTCTGAGGTATGGAAACCCCTTGTTTATGAGGAAATTTCTATTTATCCTTTTGCTCAAAGTTTTTTTGTTGTGGATTTCGATTCTCCTGTGGATAAAGAGATCATTCTTGACTCTGGACCGTGGTTTTGGGGAAGTTCGAGGCTCTTTATGAAACCCTGGTCTCCTCTTTTTGACCCATCTACGGACCAGATCTCATCTGCTCCAGTTTGGGTTCGACTTCCTAATTTGCCCTTGCATCTCTGGAACCTGGCCTCGCTTAAAGCTATTGGCAATGCGTTGGGCTCCTTCTACGATCGAAGTCCAGAAACAAAGGAATACATCAAAACTACATATGCTCGCATTTGTGTAGAAATGGACTTTAACATTGGCTTTCCTGCTGAGATCCATTTGACCAGCCCAGATTATGTGTGGGTGCAAAAGTTAGACTATGAAAATGTGATGTTTAGATGCAGATCTTGCTTCGCAACCGGACATCTTGTAAAAGATTGTCCAAAAGCCTCTCAGATCCCCAAATCCAAAAAGCTTCATCGCAAATCCACTTGGTGGGATGGAGCAAACTCTAAGCATTATACAGTAAGCAGAAATGAAGATCTATCCGAAGAGGCTCCATCACAAGTTAAGGAATCTTCTCAGGCTAAAACAGAGGACACTCTAGAAGAACAAAGGATCCCCGCCAGCAACAAAGATCCACGTGTAGCTCCACGAGAGAATGTTATCCATCTGATGGACCCGAAAAGTCCAGCCACACAGGATGCATCCGAAAATGCAATACCCATTCTTGAAGCATTTGCTGATCCATCAGATTGGATCAAAGTCGGCAAAAAAAAAGAGGAGCTTCACCCTCTTTGAAACCAAAAGAAAGTTTAACTTCTCCAAGAAAAACAAGAAACCAACAAACTTCATATCGTTAATCTCTCAGTTGTATTGAGATGTTTGTTAGAAGTGGGACAACAACGTTTTTTGGTCTTGCTAGTAGTAAATGTAGTCCAGTTCCTTCTTGGGCAGTATGCTAGAAGATTCAGTCTCCATAGAATAGGAAAGTATTAGGATAAGTTAATACTGGCTGTAGATGATCAAGGAGTCATGGAGGTGGTCCTCTCTTGGGATCAGCCTGTCTTCAGAACTATGTAATCTTTCGTTTCTCTTTTTTATATATAAAAGCTCTTAACCATTTCTGTTAAAAAAAAAAAAATTCATTAGCATGAATCATTTAAATATAACCACCTTTTTTAAGCTAATGCAACTACCATAATCATTAAGTGAAAATAAAACTTGGATATTTATCCTAATAACTCCACATATTAACCAGGAGCATGCTTCAATGCTAGTAAGAGAACTCTCCACTTAGCAAAGAATTTGAAGAACTAACTCCTCTAGATTGTACTCTAACATTATCTTGTTAGCATGTTGATCAATATATGTTTTGTCATAAAAATTGTTAAGTTAGACAAGCTAGCTAATTTCTTACTCCTTAGTGTCTAAATGGTGTGTACTAAAGCCTTTTCAAATTCCTAAAATAACCCTTTTTATAACTAATAAAAGTGGTTGTGGAGCAACAAGTCCTTGCCAAGGTGTGAGAGATGTTGTTTGAATATTAGCTACACCACGTAAATTTTTCCTTTCATTGCTAATCGGCATATATTTTTCCTTTCATTGATTTTGGTGAGTAATTAAATGTAATCAACATGCATAGTCTTTTCGGTGTTTTGGGGGCGTGTACCTATTTTCCACCCAAGTTATCCAAGGGGCGATGATGACAAGGGGTGACTAAGGGATTAAGAGAAATAGTGGTAACAATATTCACAACATAGGTAATTGTTGGGCAAACAACGAAGCTTGCAAAAAGAGAAATTTTGTAAGTAATAGGATCTTTTTAAACTATTATATTATATATGTGAAAACCCATAAAAGATTACCTTTTAGACTTCTTTTGGGTGCTAGATTTAAAACCATAAGAGATGCAACCTTGACTCTTGCCTCTGCCTTTGCTTCTCATTCCTTTGGTGCTTATGTCGATCCTCGGTCAATTGCCTATGTTTCTATCTAAGATGATATTTTGCTTAGACCTTTGGTCTTGCTGCTTCCCATGCTGCTAGATTTTATGCTACCTCTTTTCTTGCTACTGGTCGGGATGGGTGTGGGTAAACTTGTCCATCGACTGGTCCAACTTATGAGTTTACATATGATTCTACTACTGAGTCAAAAACGACTACAAACCCTATTACTGGTGGTTCTCTAACTACCTTAGCTTCTAGTTCAATAGGTGTTGCTTGTTCATTAACTAGATCAACTTATGAATCAACAGTTTAATCTATCACTACATCTAATAAAAACTATGTTTCTACTACTTAATATTAGTTCAAGAATGAAATTAATTAATAATGAAAAAGGACAATATATACTATCTAACGGAGTTTAATAAATAAAAAAAGAAATAATGGGGAAACAGTCTCAGAGTTCACAAGTAGATTTTGCAAGTTATATCATCACATTCCTGAGATTGCTAACCATTCATAAGTTGTTTCCATGGTAGCCTATGTTGCCTCATTTGAAGATGAGTCTTCCCTCTATCTAAGAGAAAGAAGATCGACTAACCTACATGCCCTATTCAATGATGCAAAAGGCCTAGAGAGCAACATGAGAGCCTCAAGGATTCCCCTTAGAAGTAGAAAATATCCACTGCAATGAGAGAATACTCAATAGGAGAAGAGGGAAATAACCCCAGGTTTACTCAGCTAGAAAAAACCTATAACTTTGGAAGACATGATCAATTTCATTAAGACGATGCCTAATGTTATAACCAAGATAAAACAAGGGAAAGTTTCTCATTCCTTTGTAGGACCTTCCCCCAGAGATAAAAATAATCCTCTTAGGAATCAACCCTAGTTCAAAAGGCCTTCCAATGTCCTGCAAACATAGAACATACAATAGGAGCCACACCTACCACAAGCCTATAGGGCCAAGCTAATATGATAGTTTTTTATTTTGATTGGTTTTATATGCTTGGGGTTGTTGCGGGAAAGCTACTTCGTTCCAATTTGACTGGTTTTATATGCTCAAGGCTGTGAAGTGGGAAACTACTTCATTCCAATTTCACTGGTTTTATATGCCTAGGGCTATGATGCAAGAAAGCTACATCTTTCCTAGGGGTTTATAATATTACTAGTTGGATCCCATCTCTAGATTGTACTCCAACACCATCTTGTTAGCATGTTGATCAATACATGTTTTGTCATCAAAATTGTTAAGCTAGACAAGCTAGCCAACTTGTTACTCCTTAATGTCTAAATGGTGCGTGCTAAAGCCTTTCCAAATTCTTAAAATAACCCTTTTTATAACTAACAAGAGTGGCTGCGGAGTAGCATGTCCCTGCCAAGGTGTGAGAGATGTTGTTTGGAGGTTACCACACCATGTAAATTTTTCCTTTCATTGCTAATCAGCGTATAAGCTCCCATTAATAGGCTTATATGCGCAACTATCTGCTTTAAAATAAGCATCCAACCCAATAAACCACACAAGTCTTATGACCACAACGTAAGTGTGGTCCATGGCTGAAAACAACGATGATTGATAACAACCATGCAAGAGAGTGTTGAATACAATGTCATACTCAATGATGGTCAAATAGTTGTGATTCATTTAAGTTATTTCTATGGATGTCGATGGAATTTTCTTGGAGTTGTTCCATGTGCTTAGTTTGTAGATAAGAAAGTTTAACTTTTGAAGGAGGCTAACTAAGGGATTGGTGTATTTATGTTTGTTTATATGGGATTTTAATCAAAGAAGTGAAAGGAAACAAGAGTGCATTGTTCACATTCGAGTGTTGAGATTTTAGACGTTGTTGGTTATTAATCCAATAGCGAAATTTTAATAAATCTCGACGAGTAATCGATATATCCAATCCATGACACATTCTAGCCAAGATTATGAAATTGTATGTATCAAGATAACTCAACCCAAGGCCGTCTTAGAGTTATGAAGCCCAAGTTTTAATATTTTAAATAGTTTAAACATCCCAATCTAAGGAAAGTATCTACTAGGCACTTTACAAATCAAGTATTAAATTAATATAAGTTGTAGAGAAACGTGTATAACAGAAAGTCACCCAAATCGCCACATGCCTCAATCTCGACATGGATATCCTAAACCATATATTCTCATGCATTTAGTTATGCGTGTCTTCCTTAAAGGAGAAGCAAGATTCCAAACAAGCCCCTTTGTTCCTTGCTAGGCTATGTTTGCTCTTGTTTGGTAGCAAATGGAACATGGAATAGCATAAGATAAAGGTACTGTAGAAAGTAAATCTTTATCCTACGATTTAAGAATGATGTGTTGAGCCTGGGAGAGGAATTCATTAACAAAATGAACACAGAACCGCCACTGGGTAATACAAGGATATCACCTCTAGATCAATTAGCATGAATATTTCAATAACTAACCATCATCGAAGAAATAACATTAAGCAACTGCACTCATATTAAACTTAGAACTGATCTACGAATCATACATACATGGAAGAGATGAATAACAGGAGAAGGAACAAACTGAACACGTTAAAAATTTGAATCCATAAAGCTCCAAGATATGGAAAAAATAATCTTCTTTCTGTATTGATCAAACTGTCAAATATATGAAGTGATACTTCTTACAAAAGAGAGTCGACCCTTGGTCTATGCCCGTACTACTCTATATATAGCCTTACGGGTCTGTACGAAATTTAGATTACAAAAAGTTGTTACAGCCCAACGGCTTAAAAACATATGTTTATGATTTTTCACAAAACTGTTACAGAAAGAACAACCTTAAAGATTTACGGTTGACCAACGTGATGCTGAGACGGGGGCCCACCCTGCTGAGGTGGAAAAAAAATTTGCGACATGGAGGAGGTCCCTGCCTTTGGCTGGGCGGAAATGGCTGCAGCTGATGCTTGTTCTCTGGTGGACTGTTCCAATTGCTGATCTTTGTTGAACCTGGTAATGCCCTTCCAATCTCTGCCCATACGATATTGATAATACTTGAGCTCTCTAAGAGTTGAGTCGAGTTCAGTATAACGCTCGAAAGAATCCTTTGGGAGACTATTGAAAATAGCTTGTAGGAGGTTGAGGACCTCGAAATTTTTATGCAACTTCTCTACGACCGCTTTTCCACTTAGCTCCTGCAGAGTATTGGTCAAGCGAATCTCAGAATCCCTTGCTTCTGTCATTAGCGTGACGTAGTGGTCCAGTGGGTGTAGATCTCTGTTCCCATCCCAGAAAGAAGGAATACCAAGAGGATAGACTACCCTGAATTTCTCTTTGAAGGAAAACACATCATGCTTCAACTGAACTTCCATGTCCGCTACGTTCTGAGCCAAAGTATGCTTTGTGACCACCTTGTTTGCTTCCATGATTAATTTGGTCTGATCCCAGATGTCGTATGTTTGCATCTCTGCAAAGGTTTTCTCATTCAAGAAGTCAATTACTTCTCTGGCCTCCCGAGCCTTTTTATTTACTCGGCCTATTATGTCTTGCGCGTCCAGAGCAACGGTCTTAGCTATCTTTGCTTCTTCATGGGCAATGCTGAAATGATTCCACTGGGACTTTATCAAGGCTGTTATCTAATTCCATAACATAACCTTGGCATCTTGGATTAAAGGTTTTCCAGTGAGCTTTGTAGATAGCTCCTGCACCTTACCCTAGAGCTCATCCACTATCTTCTGGAGTTACGAGATCACTTCGTCTCTCTTCATCAATTTCTCATTTGCATTGAAGAGCTCGACGCACTTCGCCCTTAGCTGAGTCTGTACTTGATTGAGTTGTGCGTCTTTAATGCTCATCTCCACCATTGCCTGTGCAAGCTTGTCAGTTGGATCTGTTGATGATGAGGATTGCAGGTTATCCGCTTTTTTCTGGAGGAGATCCTGATTCAGCTTTCTTGCCACCTACAGCTCCCCTTCTAACCAGAGAATATTCTCCTTAAGCATTTGACCTTCACTGACATATTTCTCTAATTCTGTTTGAATTTTAACGACTTCTGCTGTCTGAGAATATTCTATTGTGGGAATATTTAGCGTGTTTTTCAGGCCTGCCACTTCCTTGTCCTTTTCCTTTAATATGGCCTGTAATGGGGCCCTATTGTCTGGATTATGAACCGCCTTCAGCACCTGCTGTTCTAGATCAACTATTTTCAACTGTTTAGCTTTATTTGATGAGTTCTCATTTCTTAGCTGCTTTCCAGCTTATTTACTGCAGCTTGTAACCAGTTAGTTCTCATAATGAATTTACGCACATCCCTGTATACTCCTTCTCCCGTTTTCCTATGCAAATCCATGATATCCTGAGATGGTATTTGATCCAAATTTACAGTTACCTAGGTAGATTTAAAATTCGAGGTGCCTTCTTTCCACCGGGTGCTATCTGCTCTAAGATAGCCAATTTAAGGGCTCCCTACTTTAGATCCAGTGTAGATAGCATCCTGGAAGTTCTTCCAGTATCTAGCTCTTTCTTAGGAAATAGTGACTTCTCGATGTTGTCCTCCTTAATCTGAGCGTAATGTCCGAACAATACCTTCCTGGAAAAGGATGTAGTAACTAGAGATCCCTATGTGGCTTGAGTCTCCTATCCCTGCGGCCAGACGACAGAAGGAAAAGTCTCAAGAATGACAGGTGCCACAGGGGGTGATGCTAGCTTAACCTCTGAAGTTCTGCTAGACGCTCCTTCTGCTTTCAACCTTTTTCTTTTTGACCCCACACTTCCGGACCCATCTCCTCCGGTATTGGTCACTAGTTCTGACGTCTCCCTTTTCCCTAGCATATCAATTTTCATGGGTGTTGGGACAACTGGCAAACCCAAAGCTTTGCTTGTCATCAATGCGGCTTGACATTGAGCCCAACTTTCCAGATTTGCCATCTTATCTAGCAGGGGGTGCGGTTCATGGTGGTATGCTACTGAGCAGGACATCTGCCTCTTTGCATAGATAATCCCTTTGGGGTCATAGGAATGTATCGTGCTTAAAGGAAAACCATATGAAGCTAGAATTTCTTCAACCTCCTTTTGAGCGACTCTGTCTCGTACCTGAAAAGGACCGGCCTCGCTAGGGACCTTAAAATTTCTCGCATTGTTCCCTTCATAAAATGCACTTCGTCGTAATTGAACCTCTGGCGAATAAACTCCAGTGCGAATAATCAGGGAGTCATAAATATGGGGAGCTTGTAGGGAGCTAACTCTACCCCATATACCCTGATCTCAGTATGAGTCTTGAAACAAAACCAGTCGCCCACAACCTCATTGGGATTAAGTTGAAGGAGCTGCTTACACTCTGGAAAAATTCTTGGTGGGAGGTCGTCAAACAACAATGTGTACACTTTTGCTACGACGGTATCAACAAAGGTGGAAAACCTCTCTCAAGGGAGAGCCGGAATCACTGACCTGTCGAGATCATTTTTGTCAAAATAATATTTGTTGTGACAAATGATCATGTATAGGAGGAAAGAGTAGTACTGGAATATTCTTTTGGACATGAAACTCGTTAACTGGAGGTGCATGGTATGGGCGAGGAACGCTGACATGTCTAGGCTGACGAGTGCTTCGTGCTGAGATAGATTCATGATAAAGAATAGGCCAAGAACGGCATCATCGATTACCACATCATTGTCATATCCGAGGAATCTGCAAACCATGGACAAAATTTGTTGGACAGGACCAACAAATGCTTCTAGGCCAAAAAACGACTGATTGTCTGAGAAGGTTCCCTTAGGGGGCAAGAGCAGTCGGATGAATGCATCTCTGTTTTCAGAAGACACCTCACGAATTTTGTTTGCTAATACCTCTTCATCAAAGGTGAGTGTTGAGGCCTCTTCCCCAGACTCCGTCAATTCCATAATCAACTCTCTGTTGACTGGGCATACCACGTTTGCTACCCGAGACATAATAGCCCTTCTTTCTGGTACGTAGCAATCTGCGCACCATTGTATTATTTATGGGAAACGTCTAGAGGGAGGAAGAACCATTTTAGCCAACTCGGACTTCCAGATATTAAGAAAATCATTTCCACTTTTTGCTTGCTCCCTTGCTTCTAAAGCCAACTCATGCAGATTTGGGAAGGAGGAAACAAGGTCATGCACATCAAAGAGAATATCATCTAGGTGCTCCTCAGGAATGTCGAATGTGGACGCAAGTAGCGACCTCAGGGACATCCTCAGAGGCCATGCCAATAAAGGATTTAAGTAGGAAGTACAGGCTATGGGATGCTCTAAGAGTTTAAAGAAGCTGGGCGAGGAGGAAAGGCAGAGAAGCTCTGAAGCTGGAGAAAAATGTGAAATGACTTCCCCCTCGAGGCGATATTTATAGGAAGAGACCTGGGGATGGCTGAAATAAATGCATATTTTACGTGGAGCTTCGGGATTAGCTTTCTAATTAAGGGGTAGATGCTTTATTAAATAACAGATGCACTTGATTAAATGATAGAGGTACGTCAACGTAAATGACAGCGGAGGTGACCGTTCAGGTACAGCTGGTGGTGAAGCAAAGGGGTAAGAATGTACTGCAACGGGATGTGGAAAAATGTAGACAAGAAGTGGTTTTAGGGTCATGGAAACATGGTTTAGGGAAACCGCCCATAGATCCTTGACTCAACGAGGGAGTACGACGTGGAAATGGCGGTTTCTTGTTTAGGGGCAGTATTGAGGTCTTAAAACTCATGCACCTTAGGTGCCCTGAAACAATTATTGCCTTTGATTTATCCTTTTGGTGATCCCGAGGCGCGTGTGTTTGCCAGCATACTCTTTAAGTGGGGGTCCACTCCCGTTGCCAGTCAATTTCTCGAGGATTTGCAAACCACTTTTAGCTGGTGGTGTGGTTTTAGGGACTCCGAAACATGGTTTGGGGAAACCGTCTTTTGCTCCCTGAATAGTCGAAGAGCTGACACGCGTCCTAGGTGGTTTTCCTTTAGGGATGACTTGGAAGCGCTATGGTTAGGACCACTCCGCGCGCCCTGAAGGAATTACGATTGATCATGTCTAGTCTTTAATCCATTTAGGTATACGTTGATTTCTTCTCCCTCTATATGACAAATATGTCTTGTTGCATAGGTGTCCCTGCTTATACGTGGTGATTCCCCTCTTGGAAAAACTGATCCATCCTTGACTATGTATATTGACAATAATAGTACTAACACTCTCCTTCTAACCAGATCCGACCCCGTTTCCGACCCCGTTTCTACTATCAAAAACTCGTTGGAATCCATGGAAGATCAAATCCATCTAATCAGGACAGAAAATGCAGAAATGAAAAGGACTATGTCGAGAATGTACACTCTGATTAAATCCATCAGCACAGAAATCAGGAACAATAACAGTTTGATGAATGGGAGAATCTCTACCATCTATGATACTGTGGATTATGTGGCCAATAGCATTTCCAATGTTGATACAAAAATGGATGACAACTATCGAAGCATCTCTAAAGTAGAAGGCAAACTTGAAAAGCTTAGATAAGACATTACTCGTTGCATTCCAAGATTTCATGACAACAAAGGTTTGATCATTGGGCATGAACAATCTCTATAAAGTATTCCTAGACCTGCAGCTCAGTGTCGCCATTAGCTCAACTTCCTTCCTGACCTGGTTCTTACATAGTCCTCTTTACTGTTATACAAATTTCAGTTTTCTATCCTCTTTTTGTAATCTCTAGAATAGGAGCAATTTTGGCTTTCAGACTTATTAGCAAGATGAAGCCTATGCTATATGTGGGATTTAGAACAACAGACTACACTATTTTGATATGTTTTTCTTTTGCACTTTCATCCTTGGGTAATTTGTAAGAAGATATAGTCATCATAGAACAGGGCTTTTTAGAGACACTCTCTATTTGGTAAAGGAAGAACAGGATGCCTTGGGCTTAGAATCCCTCTGGATTCAGTCCAATGATCTGTCATTGTAATTTTCTGTTGCCTCTTTTAATATAAATGCTCCTTAACTGTTCTTGTTAAAAAAAAAGATCAAAAGAGGAAGATGAGAACACAGGGAAAGATGGAGATGCCACATCATAATTAATGACATTTTTGAAGAATAATATGAGAGTGAAATTTAAAATTTCCTATTATGATAGAAGCTTGAAGTCGTTGCCATTGATTGACTAGATAAGCAAGATGAAGCGATATCTTAAATTTGAAAGAATTGAGAAGTCTTAAAAAATGAAGTTCTTGATGGAATCCAAAGTGAGTTTGAAAGGCAAAATAATTTTTTTGAAGTTGGATCAAAATGTTACAAAAGTTATAAGAGAAGTTTTTTCCTATACAATATGCAAAGAAGCTTTGTTTAAGTAAATGTTGAATCTCAGAGAAGAGGATCAAAATGTACATGGCTACATAGAGGTACGTAAAAATAAAATTAATATATGTTGGGCATGTAGAGGTAGAATATTTCACATTTTGAGGTAAGTAAATAGTTTAAAATTTATTTTCAAAATGAGAGAAGTATATGCAAGACCATGTTTAATAAAAGCTCAACATAATTCCACACAGAAGGTGAAATATATAAGTTAATGAAAACAAATCTAAAAAAGCATATGAAAAAATGTAATAGGTAGAGATTGATGTAGACGTCACTAATGGTTAAGAGAATGAGGAAGAGGCTTGGTTGCTGAAGATGCAGATACAATGCTATTCATCTAGGATGAAGGGAACAAGTTATTTGAATGCCCACAGAAAGAATGCATGCATAAAAATGAATATATAACTTTGTTAGCACGTGGATAGACATTTGAAGACAAATATATATTTCCAAAACAATGAGATGGAGAAATATGATGTTGCGCAAATGAATGATCACTCCAAGAAAGAATTTATCAGTACTAGAAGAGGACATATATATAGAGAAACATGTTGTTGTATAGACCGGCATAGATCCATCTTAACTCTGGCTCTATCAAGCACGAGATGGATCAAATCCCTTCATGTGCAAACCCATTTTAGGGTCCTAAATTTAAGGAAAAGTTTGCTTCCATTATAATTTACATTATAATTGTGCACATCAACTATTCCAATTTGGAATCATGTTATTCCAATTTGGAATCATGTTGTAAATGCTAACACATAAATCCTACAAATTTGCAAAATTTGCATTAATTAGCTAATTATGAAATAAAATAGTTATTTACCCAAATATAACTGTCTAAGCGCCAACTATTTAATGTTGTAAACTATAACACACAAATCCTACAAATACTCAAAAGTTGCATTCATTAACTAATTATGAAGTAAAATACTTACAATTTAGTCAATTATTATTAACTTGTAATTATTATAAAAACTAATATCTAACTTATTGTTTTATTTTAACTTAATAATACATAATCAATATATTCTCCATCATAATCATTCACCCACCAATTATAAATCTTACAAATAGGCAAAAATTGCATTCCTTCATTGATTATGAAGTAAAATAGTTATTCTTAATCTCCATATGTATATTGTATATTTCTATTAATGTATTTCACAATCTAGCCAATTTAAATTTGAGCTAACATGTGCTTGGTTTTATAGATTTTTTCTATATTTAGTTTTTGGAGCTGACATGTGCCACGTGAGCGTGACATACGTGACACATCTCATCCACTTTGGGCTATAGAAAGCGCCTCTTGACGCAATAAATTTATTCCAACAAAGAATCTACAAATGCTAAAAGAGGACATAAATAAGAGGCAGAATATGTTTAGAATATGTTTAGAATGAAATGCAAATATAGTCACAAATGATGTAATGCTATTATTGATTTGGGTATAAGAACAACAAAATATAATAAGAAGGATTTGATTGGCATGAAAGAAGATCCATGGCCACTAATTTGGTTTCAATGCAAATATAAAGTGTTACATTAATTTGGTTTCAATGTAAATAAAGTGATGGTGTTAGACGAGTGTAATATACCATTTATACATCGATGAATACAATTATGATATTTTATGCAACATTATTCTTCGGAGGTTTGTGACTTCTTGTAAAAATACCATGACTTCTTGTAATAATACCATGATAATATGATAGGCACATAATTTATGATGGGAAGAAGAATATCAATACCATTATCCAGGATGAGAAGAAATTCTAGTGATTATCAATGAAAAAAGAAAAAGAAAAAAGTTAAAAAATATAAACTACTTAGCTTACTTAAAAATGAATAAGTTTGGTTAAATCTACATGTTACATGAACATTCAAAAATTCAAATAAGATAGGGATATATATATCCACTAAAGCTAACTAATAGTAAAAAAGTCAAAACAAACATAAACTACTTAGTTTACTTAAAAATGAATAAGTTTAACATGAACAATCAAAAATTCAAATAAGATAGAGATATATATATCCACTAAAACTAATTAATAATAAACAAATAAAAAAAAAAACTACTTAGCTTACTTAAAAATGAATAAGTTTAATTAAACCTATATATGAATATTCAAAAATTCAAATAAGATAGGGATATATATATCCACTAAAACTAATTAACTAACACCATTACAATTTTGCATCTATTACATACTATTACATTTTTTACAATTTTACACCAATTAGAACCATTATTGTAAATAACCATCATAAACATAACTCCTGCAAGTACCTACTAACTATAGGCGCCCTCTTTCTATTGATGAATCAGTATCAAACTAAGGCTAGCTCCAACCCGTGATTTGTAATTCAGTAAAGCTCAACAGGGATGATTCAGATAGTTCCCCAGTTATTAAAAAAAAACCATTATGAACATACCTAAAGTACACTCACTTTTTATTTCCATCAAATGTTATCCATAGGTCATCAATGTTGTAATGGAGTGAAATTTATCAAATGTTATGTATAGTTCATCAATGTTGTAATGGAGTTAACTTTGACAAATGGCAATTGATTGACAGGTCAACTTTCTTACAAAGTCGCATGGCAGTCCACGTCAACGAATCGAATGAGGAGAAAAGTACACGCTAAACAATCGCAGCCACGTGGGAGACGAATTTTGTAGGTAGCCTCGCCGGAGGAAATCCCAACAGGAAAATCCGATCGTGTAGACTTATCACTTCGCCGAAATACTTTGGTGGTGCCGTGATTTTCTTTGCAGCTTTGGTCTGCTGATGGTGACATCTCTGGGCCGACAATTTAGAAAATCCCACTTTCATGTGATATTCCAGGCCCATTGATGAAAAAAAATCGTCCCCTCAACGCTCTCATTAAAAACGTATTCTACATTGATAAAGACGGATAACGGCAATTTCAACCTGATTTGCCAACCGTGGACAGAAGAAATCAAGTGAATTCAAGCACGACTCTCCAAAAGTTTGGTTTTTTTTGTTTCCTCCAAAAGGGGTGGCATGAAGTTTATATATATTAAAAGTGTTTTGGAGTTTTTATTTTCCCACGAAAAAAAACATATTACTGTTATTCAATTTCTGAATCAAGTAGTACAGATATATATCAAAAAGATTATGCCATATTTTCAGAGTACCAGGATGATACTTCCAAACACTCCAAATTTACAAAATTTTACAAACCAGACAAACCATAACTTATATACAGTCATACTAAAAGTTAAGAACACTTAGACAAGAAATGGAAGGGTCCTAGCATCCACCACAATATCATTACAAATATCTTCCCAAAAAAGTAGTCCTTCATATGAGAAGGACTACTTCGGAGTTGTTTTATATATTTGGAGTTGTTTTATATATATGAGAAGGATTTGGATTTTAGGGCATTTTTTATTTTGCAAAATCTAAATTTAGTTGTATTTTATTGAGATTTTGATGATAGAAATGGATTAAACACCCTCAAAAACCTATGAACATCCAAAATTCTAGAATTTGACAGCTATAATCTAGATTTTAAAAAATCATGCCCTAAAAGTTCATCTACTCCGACTCAAATCATAGAATATATATATATATATATATATATATATATATATATATATATATATACAAAATTAAAAGCTATATTTATTTTTCATAAGTAAAAATAGAATCATCATTTCACTTTCAAAAAAGCACTTTTATCTCAACAATTTAAATTAAATTAAATTTTGATATTTTATTTTAATTAAAATATAGGGAGGTCATTAATTGTATTATCCCGATTTTGACCCCATTGCATTAAAATGTAAACCAACATAGATCCATCTAAAAGAGGATCTACTAAGCGCCGAGAGGGATCAAATCTCTCAAAGGTGCAAACCCCTTTTTAGACATGTTGAGGAAGTGTGTAGTTTTATATATATGCCATTCTAAATATTTTAAATCTAATTTGAGCCGACATGTTCTTTTTATAATATTTTATTATTTTTAATAAATGACACGTGTCATCTATAGGATGAGCACGGAAGGAGTTACACATCTCCCCTTACTGGGTTGTAGAATGCGCCTCTTCGACGCAATAATGTAATATCGTTATAAAATCATGGTGATGAGCTCAAGGCCAAGGCCCCACCATCGATTTAGTGTTAAAATTTATGCATGTGGTTTGTGTGCTAGCCAGGCACAATAGAAACTGTAAATATTATGTAAATATGCATTTTAATAAAAACACCCACAACTAGCTATGCAATGCAACAAGAGTGTGGGGGCATGATTTTTACAAGGAATTGGGAGGGAAATATTCAAACCCTTGGAGCCAATCAAGTCAAACCAAGTGTCAATGAGAGAACCCATAAACCTTCAACTACCCATTTTGACTTATGCACCCAATCATTTAATTCTCCCAAGAGTTAGTTGAGATAGTTAATGCCTTGGAGAATTGAGAGGTATGGTTGTCCAAATTCGGGTATGGGCAAGCCATCCGTTTTGAAAAAATGTGTTTGGCTTCCTGGGCAAGAAAGGAGCCACGCATTTGCTCCCCAATCCATTATTCATCATTGCCTTTTCTCTCTCACGAGTTGGGAGCTTGCTGGGCGTTTTTCTCCATGAAATTCATGTGGTTTCCTTCATTTTTCTAGCCGGGAAGGGCGTTTTTGTGTTGTATAACAGTGGGGACGAAGGGAAATCGATTTGGGGGTCCATAGAGGTCGTTTTGGCCCGCTGAATGCTCATATAGATGTGGGAGAAAACGTTTTCCTCCTTGTGGTTATTTTCCCCATCCCACAATCCGCTTTTTATTGGAAACGATTTAGGAAAACCCATGGCCACTTTGTTTTGTAAATCTCATTGTTGAAAATGTGTATCCATGCCCAATATTTGAGATTGTTGTGTGTGGGAGAGAATGTTGTGGTTGAGATGGGTATCCATTGCTTTGGCTGTGTATGAGCCCGAGTGTTCCCATTCCTTGTGGAAATCATGCACAGCTCGGGGGTGGTAGCTACGCTAAGAGATTGATGAGCATAGTTGGCCTATGGTTGGGTGGAACGTTGCAGTTGCGTAGCTAGTTGCTTGGGGCAACTTTACCATCAAGATAAGTATTCTCTATGTGTTTTCCTTCTGCACTGTTTTAATTAATTGATGACTGTTATTGATATGTTGAATGCATGTCAAATGTGTGTGGATAGTTTAATTTCATTGTGCATGTTTATTTGGGTATGCATCTGCACACATGTTCTTATTTATATGAATTGTCAATGATGAATGGGGCTGAGTTTTTGTAATAGCCCATAAATTTTTGGTGTCATGTTCCCTTCATTGAATTGGATCTACGGGAGGGGACGTGACATTAACTCTAATATAGAGATTAAAATTATCTTTCAATTTTTTTCTTTCTTTTCTTTTAAAGTTCTATAAGCCAAATTTAATCTCAATAGACACTAACCACCACTACCATCACCATCATCATATAAATATGATATAAAACAATTTCTTTATTAACTAATTATTCAATAAAATACATTATTATTTAATATATCTCCTCTAAAACATTTTGTATAATATTATATTTCATATATTTTCAAATTTGTTTATTACACCTTGCTTTATTTTCCACATAGGGATGGGTGCTTTAAATATGGTCCACGACAATTATACCCATTGCAAGTGATGATGCACAATTTGTGGTCTATTATCCACACGCGGGTTATATCATTAAATTCACTTGATTCCAAGTTAATTATATATATGTTAAATGGGCCCTATGTAATATTAAATCATATGCTAAACTAACACGATTTCAAATGAAATTGAAATCATGACTATGCATTAAAATAGAAACAATTCACAAGACATCGATGACAAAATCATGAAAAGATTTCACTTAAATCTCCATTATAAAAAATTATGTTTATTTAACTCAAGGTGCAAGGGGATGTAATAATTTGTCTCATGTATATCTCATTCTAATAATGTTAGATCTCGAAGTTAATACTGTCATGTACATCATCTTTAATCTTTTAAAAGTCCTATTTTTCAATGGTTTTACAATAATTAAATTTGTGAATATGCATTCACACACAAAAATTCTAACTAAATAAAACCTTCTAAAAGTCATTCATAATGGATAAGCCATCCTTGCACTATATGCAATCTAACCGTCATTTCTATACTATTTTTTACAATAGGAAAAAGAAAATCAACAACCACGTTTCCCACATACATTCTCTCACGGAGTTTTCTATTGTTGTTGTCTATATATTAGATGATGATTGGGATTTTTTATCTAGTGAAAAATATTTGGTGAAACTATTATTTTTTATTATTTTTCATTGTTTAAATTTCATTTTTTATTTAAAAAATGGATTCAAAGCCCTTAAATATCCCTGCTGTATTGGATTGTGCAATCCTAACAACATATATATATGTAATTCTAGTTGGATTTCAGGTAAAAAAGGCTGAAAAAAAAATCAAAGAAATAGTCCAAATTGTTGAACATTTAGAGTGCTCGTTTTGTTGCAGTATATTTAAAAATGATTTATACAATCCTTTTCTGTAGGATTTTCTAAACCAGATTTTTCCTCCCATGTTGTCCAAAAAGATAAGGTAAAGAAAGGAGTAAAATAACCATCAATCACTTCAACATTTACATGAAGGGTTTTGGGTCATATTGTGCAAGTGTTCCATTCAGATTTTCCCATAAATGCCAGCATCCAAGTTCCATATTTAGACCCTCCTTTAAGAGGCAATTCACGATCCAATTCTTTAGACCCTCCTTTGAGAGACAATTCACAACCCCATTCCTTTACTTGTGTACATGCACGAAAAAGATATTAAGAAATGATTTTTTTAATGTTTTGAACATCTTAAAAGATATCCCTTCTAATTCTCTCAACCCCTTCATCCATTCTATAACAAGTAGTGAATCCCCCTTGACTTGGATTCTTTGTACTCCTTTATCTTATGCCAACCTTAAGATTAACTTCAGGGCCAATAGTTCAACATTGTTTTTCTTAGAGCTACCCAAACCCACTTTGAACTCGGACCAATGATTATCACAGTGATATAAAATCCCTTGTCCCACCCAGAGAAGGGTTTCCCTATGCAGTACCATCAAAATAAGCCCATGCCCCTATTTTGTCAATGACCTCTTGATTCACCTTTCTAGGTGGTTTTACAATAGAATCTTGCTTAAAGTGATGAATAATAGCTAAAATTTGTGAGACACAATGATGATAAGGAGAACATTCTTACATATTTACTCATTGCCTAGAGATTATTTCATGATTACATGAAGAATTATTAGGTTAACATTGGGAGGTTTTCTGAATTTATCTTGTAAATCAAACATCTTCTATCAATGTATGTGTTGTAGTGTTTGTAGGTTCCTAGAGCAAGGGATGTCCAGGGAGGGGGGGGGGGGGGGGTGGGTTGGGTTGATCAACCCCCTCGGCTAGGGGGTGTAGGGGCCAACTTCCTCGACATATATATATATATATATTTTTGGTCCATTTTGAGCTGTTTTGGGCCTATGGTTTTGAGGCCCATTGTAAACTAATTCTGGTTAAGGAATTGGGGTTGTGAAATCCATATTAGAGTTTTGGATGCTATACTATTGTATTGTAAACATAAAATATAATATAATAAGATAGAGAGTGGAGAAACTCTCAAGAATGTTGGTTTTCCCAGTTTTGAGTTTCCAAGGTAAATCTCCATGTAATGTGTGTGGGAGGCATTGTTAATTGTTGTGTTTTAGATTCTGTTTGGCATTGTTTTTCTTTACACATGTTTATCAAAGTTCTTCATCTGCTATCAAAGTGAGGTTATTAGCTTCAAGGGGATTCCTTTGTTTGTTTAATACCCCTTTTATCATTAATAATGTACCCCTCCATGGATATGGGGAAGGTGGTATTGCCTTTCTTTCTAGATTTCTTAAAGTGGAGTTCGACGACCTCCACCATCTACCTTAAGAATTCCAACACAAACAACCTAGGTGTAAGAAAACTAGGAAACCTATAAGGTGCTACCTAAATACCTCCCCTGATTACTATGTAGTCAAGTCATAGATACGAGTCTCCTTTCTTTAATGCCTCTCCCAACTGAATATATGACTTGATTTCATGGGGCATCCTCTCCGTCTCTCTTCCCATTATCACTAAGTATGCCAAATACATAAAATCATACATGGATTTGAACCAATTGGCACCCCATTCTCCTTTTTGACCTAGGGTATCCAATCATACACCCTGTTCGGATTGCCATCTTTAGTCTTTTGGATCCAAAAGGATGCAAAGTGATGGGATTTGTGAAAAATCAAAAGGTAGACCAGATAAGAAGGATACATGAATACCCCTGTCGTAGGAAAAATGGCTTATTGATCTTTCATCTTAGTGGCTATAGCTTTGGCATATTTGGAGCAAGGCATTTATCGTGCGCTGTATGCATCCACAAGGGATACCATCCCTTCAACATCTTCTTCATTAGATTCTCGGCCCAAAATCAAAGTGTAAGTAGCGATAAATTCTTGGGCCTAGATTGGGAAATTCTTTAACCTCCGAGGGGTAGGAGGTATCTATTCCTTTCCCTAGTTATACTTGAGTTAGGTGAAAAACTTGGCATGTCGATTCTAGTTCATCTTCTTATACTTGTTTTGCTACTCCTCGTGGGAGAGTGCAACATTTCTCAGGGTGGTGTTTAACATTTGAGTGATAGAGGGTGCATTGACATAAAATAGGACGGTCTAGTCGTCTTTGATAGTTATAGAGGACATGATAGGGTTATAATTTTTAGCACAAAGTTGGGCAAACTCAAGGAAAGAGAAAATATTAGGGACCAAACGTTGAGATAAATGGGAAGGCCATAATTAACTCTTAGATTGCGGCGACATGAATTACCATAGGTAGCTCCGATGAGTTCTTTGGGAGTTTGCCTTGTGGTTTTGGGGGTAGCAATTGGGGCCAATTCATCTATGAAGGGATGACCCTAGTAAGAGGATGTATCACTGGTGTCAGACATGGATGAAATTGAGAGGGAAGATGAAATTACAGAAGTGGTCGTCCTCTTCCTAGGAATGGTTGGTTTTAGAAACAGGAGATGCAGAAGGATTCTTGAAATAGATAGAGAGGACACGTGATTTCAGTAATACTTAAAGCAATGAAACATGAGTTTTAAAGGACTTACCCAGTTTGGGATGCAGGATGACAGACATGCTATGAAATACATGGTCGACGATGGTTCATTTTCAGCTAGTGTAGAAAGTGTTTCGCTTTTATATGAGCTATTGGAGGTAATTGGTGACAAAAGGAACATTCACAATCTTAGGTAAGTTTGAATTGAGAGAGTAATTTGAGTTATTATGCGAGGGGAAGATATTCAATCATTTCAGCATAATATCCCATGGACACCCTGATATGTGAGGGGAAGATCTTCATTTTTTGGATTCAACACTCTCCAAAACCTTTAGGTACCCTGATTATGCAATTTCAACAATGTATATCTAAAATTTTAACAATTCTAGCTGGATTTCGGTTAGAAAAATCGCTGGAAAAATGGTGCAAAATGTAGAACATTCAGACTACTCCTTTTTGTTTTATTCATGGAAACACAGGGTGGCACTATCACCCAGTTCGATATGAATGTATTAAAAATATCTTTTTAGTGGCCAATACTGCTGGCGAGGAACTCCATTCATTTATTGGGTTTCTTAATGATGACGAAAGTGCCTGGAATTTATTTATTCTAACAGGACCTATGGTGGAATATTTGTTTTCCTCCGAATATCCATCCCCACCCTCGATCAATGGATTGCTACATGTAGTGTGAATGAATGGGATGTGCTAACATGGATCCGAGAATTAAATCCAAACTTTAGTGTGAGGGATCCCCTTTTTATACCTCACGCTTGTCATGGGGGCTTCACTAGAAGGCAATATAATATCACGTTCATTCATGTTGCGGTATTAAATATTCATGAAAATCTAAAAATTATATTGCTTATATATTAAGGGGCAAAGGTTTTTTTTTTTTAATGTAACAATTCCAAAATACTTTGGGGTCTTTTTTATATGGGCGGGCTGGCAAATATTCGCCAAATGGAGATGGCGAGATCACGGTCGGATGAGAAATCGGGTTGAGGCAAGGCTCAGGCTTACCAACACTCAGGGAAATCGCGTCTTGAGGCATGCTTGAGGCCAGGGGTTTCATGGTGAAGTGGGTTTGCAGTCAATCATAGTCGAGAGACAGTGGTCATTGACAGCTAATTGTTACAAATAGCACTCAGCCAGTTGTTACGAATAGCCTTGGGAGGCTCTAAGCCTCCACGTCCTATTATAGGCCCTCGATAGGCCTTGGGGGCTTGAATACCCAACCACTCGGGCCTATTACAGGCCTTGGGAGGTTTATTCATCCTCCTAGAGCTTGTTATAGGCCCTAGGGGCTTGGATACCTATCCCACAACAAGCTTAGTCAGCGATTGGGGAACTGCAACATGTAATCTAAATGTTGTACTATGTGCGTTGGCTCTAGTGACATACAAGAAGTGATCTCCTATATCTTCATTAGACCATTAGATGTTGCAAATCATAATGATATGTGGTTGAGTAATTGCATTGTGGGTGAAGTAATGTGCATCCATGATATACATTGAAAGAAGTAAGGTGCATTGTAGAATACATGTGGGGTCATAAGACGGGTATCATATCAATATACTAGGTAGAAATATAAAGGGGTATAAAAAATATTAATGAAAAAATTGATACATACAATATCTAGTGAAAATATGGGTTTTTTTAAATTGGGAAGGCATATTGGGAGGGGGTTAAAAAAAATGATTTTGGAAGGTATTTTCCAATATTTAGTGAAATTAGGGGTATTGTTTCATATGCCACGAACGAATGTGCTAGATAGTTGTTTATTGAGTGAAGCCCCCGTGACGCTTGTACCTTAGCATGAATGTGTTGGGGTATCCCGGTGCACCTATGGGAATATAATGTGGAATAACCACCACCCTGGATAATCAGAACTCGTGCTTGGTTTCAAACGTTCATCACGATCTGCAGGTTTTGGTGTAACAATAAACCTTACATGGTAGTAGAGCTGAGGTATCAAGTTCAATTCCCTCGAGCTATGCTAGAGGGGGGTGTTGGAGTATCGGTTGATAACTGTCGCACCTTTTGGAATATAATGTGGACTAACCACTACCCTAGATAATCGGACCTCATGCTTGGTTTCAAATGTTCATCATGTTATGTAGGTTTTGGTGTAATAATAAACCTTACAAAATAGTCATGATTAGAAGTTACCAACCTGATCAATCAATCTGGGTTATTCACGTGGGCGTCCCCCCATTTAATCCTCATGTATTTCCTTTAGCACAAATGGACTTGTAAAAGTTATGAACTTGCTTGATTGATATGGGCCATTCACATAGGTTTCCCCCTCGTTATACACCTTGCATGTAATTTAGCATGAATGAGAGAGATTAAAATATAGGAAAGTGCTTAGTTTATATGGGCCATTCACGTGGGATTCCCCTGATTTAATCCTCATTCAAGTACCTTAGCAGGAATGGATACAATTAAAAGTTACAAATCAACATGATAAATCTGAGCCATTTTCACAAGGGTTCCCTATGTTATTTCATATGTTTGCACCTTAGCGCGAACAATCTCGATCTGCTAATTCTAGGAAATCTCAAAAGGATCCTGACTGTTGGTTCATTCTGATCCTTGGAACGCCCGACAGATCCTGATTCTGGGTGTCGGGAATTAGGAGGGTCGATTAAAGCATGAAAATAAATATGATCTAGGTGACATCATAGTGGTGCACCACCATATTTTGATTTCTTTTATCCTTGAAGGGGGATCCTGTCGAAGGATCGACCGACCCTTCCTCAATCATAGAAATCTCTTAAAAGGGATGAAAAACACTTCCTCCACTATAGTGTGCTCACGAAGGGAGAGAATGGAGAAGGGATGATCAACACTTCCTCGACTATGGTTTCAAGGCATTGAGGTATGAATTTAAAGGATTGGTTGACAATTCTTTGCTATTTGATAAACCATCAAGGGAAACATGATAGAAGGGTTGGCTGATCCTTTCCCTGGAATCCTAGGATGGGTCACCCAAACAAGCCTCCACAATAATACGGTAATCTCCTAAAAAGGGGGATTTTTGTGAAAGGGTGGAATGGCACTTTTCTCATCATAGAAATACCATATATGGGTTAGCCAACCCTTCCTCTATCATAGAATTCCTGTAGAGGGGTTGAATGACACTCCTTCCATCATAGGATGCTCAGGGAGAAATACAATGGAGAAATGTTAGTCGACACTTCCTAAATGACGATGTCAATAACCAACATTTCTTGAATATATGATTTCTCATATAAGTGAACTTGATTCAAGGGTCATCTGATACTTCTTTCGGCATCTAGTAGATTCATCTCCGCAACCATCCTCAAAGTTTTATCATCAAGGGAGAAAACCGAGAAAGGTTATTCAACACTTCTTTTATGATGGTGTCAAGTCCTCTAGGTATGCATTGGAAGAGTCAGATGAAACTTCTAGAATATTATCTTTCATATGAAAATGAACATGATGGAAGGGTCGATTGATTTTCCTCAACATCCCTTTAATGAATCACTTGAACCATCCTCCTCCATGAGTGTATTCTCCTAAAAAGACTAGCTACCTTGGAAGGATCAATTACTCTATCATGCATCATAAAATTAACATTCATGTGTCAAATAACACCTCCATCAGCAGAATGTTCTCATGGGGTATTGAAGCAGGGGATACCATCCCCTAAGTTAGTCACCCAAACAATCTTCCTCCAAGATTGTATTTCTCTAGAAAGACGAGATGTCATGGAAGGGTCAGTCGATCCTTTCTCTATCATATAATTAAGGTAGAATAGTCGGACAAAACCTCCCACAGCATAGTGTTCCCATGGGAGAGAGTAATGAAGATGGTTTTCCTCAATCATAGAATTCTCATAGAATGGACGATGACACTTCATTTGAAATACTGTTCTTATGGAGGGAGACAACAGAAAAGTATCTCTAGACACTTCCTAAATGATGGTGTCAAATAATTGATGTATGCATGGAAAGGGTCATCCAACAATTATCAACTACTTGATTCCTATAAATAGTTATCCTTTGGAAGTGTTGGACGATCGCCAAAATTGTATCTAGTTGTCAGGTCTCCTAATAAATTCTCCTCCCTAATTGTATTCTTCTCTAAATCAACACCTCGGGGAAGGTTCAACCATCTCTTCCTTCGTTATTGAATTCTCGTAGAAGGGTCAATGAAACGACATCCCCTGAAGGTCCCCCGACACAATTTAAATAATTTTCCTCTCTTGTCTAGTGGGCATACCCAAGGATCAACCAATACATCATCGATCATAGAGGTCCCATATAAAGGTCGACCACCACTTTCATCTGTTACATTGATATAATGAAGTAAAAAACAAATAATTAACATTAGACCTTTCCTAAATGATGGTGTCAATGCCCTGAGGTATGCATTGGAAGGGTTGGAAGACACTTCTCCAATGTTGTATTTTCGGTCGGATGGTATTTGGTGGAAAGGTAGGTTGATCCCTCCATTGAATCCATCAGACGTGTCATCTAAACCATCCTCTTCAAGAATTGTAGTCTCCTCAAAATCGAGATTCAGTGGAAGGGTCAGCTGACCCTTTCCCTCATAGAATTCCAATACAAGGTTTGATCGAGTGCTTTTCACTGAAGGGACTATTGACTGTTCTTCAAGAATTGTAATATCCTACTTAGGGAACTAGGAAAGGGGTTTTCCAATCCTTCCTAGATAATATAATTCACATATAGAAGTATTGACCAATAATTTCTAGGGAACAGTATTACTATGTATAGAGATAACGAAGAACGACTGGCCTACACATATTAAATGTTGTTGTCAATGCATTAAAGTATGAATTAAAAGAGTCAGACGATACCTCTCAAATGTTTGACTTATCAACTAGTGGAATGATATAAGGGTTGTCCTATCCTTTCATTTGTATCTAGTACATTGGTCACCCCAACCATCCTCCTCCATAATTGTATTTTCCTCTAGATTGGGATGTCATGCAAGGGTCGCTCGAAACCTTATCTTTTAGAAATGTATCACCCCTTGAAGGGTCAACGAGGAATTGTTGGTTGATTTGTTCTCCATCATATAATTCAAGTAGAAGGGTCTATAGACAAATATTATAGAATTTTCTCCTCACCTGGAGACACCACAGAGAATAGTCATCTGACACATCCTCAAGTATATTATTGACATCTGGAGGTAACTAGTGGAATAATTGTCCCAACATTTTCTGAAATGCGATATTCTCATCAAGGGGTTTCCATTGAAATTTTCAGCAAACCCTTCCAATATTATCCAATATATTATTCCTCCATTAGAGAATTCCTTTAGAAGTTTCCGACGACACTTCTTCTGGAATAGTTTCTTTACATGGAAATGGAACTTAGAAGGGTTGACCGACACTTATTGTATTATAGAGTTTTTTAGAGGGATTGGCCAAGACTTTAGCCATCATAATGTTCTAACTTCTCACAGAGGAATATCATGTAGAAGAGTCAGCTACCACTTTCTCGATGATGGTGTCAACATCTCAATGTATTCATTAGAATTTTTCCCTACCATTTCCTAAAGGATGGAATTCTTGTTGATTGGTTTGTAGAGGATCCTTCGACTACTATTTTCATTGGAATTTAGTAGATTAGTTTCCCAACATTTCCTCCAAAATTTTATTCTCTTTGAAGGCTTGATGCTTAATTTTCGGCCGATCCTTTCTCCATCATCGAGAGTCTTTAGAAGTGTTTCCCGACACTTTTACCAACGTTCTATTCTCACCAATTGAGACCTTAGAGAAGGCTTGCATGGTGCTTCTAAGTACATGGTTTTCCTATATCAAGATATCTGTTGGAATTTTTTAGATACATTTTTCAGAAGGATGATATTTATATGTATTGTTATTTAGTTGAATTTGAGATCAATATTTTCCTTAGTATTATTGAAATTGGTCCACTTGAAACTTCATTTAGTGTTGTGTTCTCACGCTGCGATATTATTGAAAACAGTCAGACGATATTTTATCGATGAGGAAGGGTTTCTTGCATTAGTGAATACTAACACTAGCATCGTGTTCTCACGGAGGTAAACTGGTGTCCAATGGAAAATTCGGCTGACCCTTATTGAATGAGTTTATTCACATCAAGTTATATCGAGGAGAACGTTTCATTGATCCTTCCCTTATATCCAGTAGATGACTCACCCCACACGTCTTCCTCCATAATTGTATTATCATAGAAGGGGAGATCAACCCTTTGAACCACCTAAATCCATTTATTCATAAGATACTACTAATCTAGACTTAGCGAAAACCACCCATTAAACCCAATACGAAACTTCCCTACAACCTCCTTGTGAGGAAACCCAAATTTCCCTAGATGCTCTATTGTAATGGAGAGGCATCATGGTGGAATGTCAAATGAAATTTTTTTGTTTTTCATAAGGTTATTGAAGTTATACATGAGATGTTATGTTTATCTCAAAATATTTTTTATGTCAAATTATTATGTTTTTTTCGTTAAGGTTACTTAAATTATAGATAAAATGTTATGTTTATGTTGAAAATGATTTTACATTAGTTTATTTCTTTTTAAAATTAACAATATATTTCTTTGAAGTTATAAGGTATGCTTAAGGTATGGGTACTTTGGTTGTTAGTTTGTTCATTGTTTGTTGTAGTGAGAAAAATGCCTTCCTGTGCTTTTACCTAATCAAAACAACTTAAAAAGGTCATTAGGATTAAGAAAATTGACAAAAAGCAATTTGAAACTATATAAAATGGGTAAAAATTTAATTTTTTTTGAATAAATAGTAACAAATTTAAAAAATGACCCACAATTACCATTTACCATTGGAGGAGAGGAAAAAAGACCTATCACTTCAACTGTTGATTGCGATCGTTCCAGGAGTCAAAATCAAAATCCACCACTTGTAGGTAACTCATATCTCCCTTCTTTGTATTTTTGATCCATTATTTAGAATTTTTGGTGGTTTTTGAAGTTTTTAAGGAAGTTTAAAATTTAGGGTTGTACACCCGCGGGTCTCCTTGTTTGAAACTTGTGGGTACGTGAAAAAGGTGCGGGTTATATTGAGAGATGTCTGTGGGTACCCGCATCTGTATGATAAGGAAACTCGTGAGTGTCGCAGTTTAAAAATTAAAACTCAAAAAACTAATGCATGAATGGGTTTGTTGAATGTAGGATGGTTCTTACCTAGAAAGAAAGGGAACACGAAGCCATGGATATGATAGAATTGAGAGATCCATTGAATTTAAATGCATTAAGGAGATGTGGACTTCTTAAATTTTTTCTAACATCAAACATGCATGCGCAAACTCACCTCCTCCAAATGCTCGTGCAGTATTGGGATCCGAATCATGGCATGCTTAATCTCCAAGGGGAGATGCTAGATATCATTATGGATGATATCTATTTTATCACCGGTTTGTCCCACCGAGGTGAGGTTTTTAACCTCAAAGGTACATTCAAAGGGGTAGGAGCTCTATCCATATAGGACTACATCAACACATATTGCATCGTCGGCACTGAAAAGAGTGGCAGTTAGGTGTCGATTGGCCAAATAGAAAGCTTCCCACTAAAACTGATTTTAATCACTATGAACATGATTGGGGGAAGTGCGGCACAACACTTGGCATCCCGCAGCTATATGAAAATAGGCATAGAATGTCTGTGCATCGTCATATTCGACTGGTTCTCTGGCCTATTGGTGAATATGAAACACCAGCTAACCGAATGTAAAACAAGGAAGAAAAATAACTTTAGGTATGGTAGTATACTGTGCACCTTTTTCTTCGAGAGATTCCCTACGCTTAGTTCGGGGATGTCTCTACTAGCTTTGAACCCCCGTGAGCCACTAATGACTCGGTGGGGTGACATCTTCCTTCGTTAGGGAGGTGGTGATACTAGTGCATCATACTCCGACGAGGACTATATTGGGTGGTGGAGCCTCCAAGTATCGGATTTTGAGCAGTTGCCTTATGCTGGGATGGATTTCCGAGATGATCCCAAGCTCATGTTACCACCAGGAGCAGCCAGGGGAGACATATGTACCAAAATTATTTTTAAAAGTTTTTTAATTTTTAATATTTTTGCATGTATATGTAACTTTTTGTTTTAAATGAGTAAGAGTATTGAAAAAATGTAAATTATGTAGATGTGGGGCCTTCAAGGCCAGCTGGGAATCCCAGAACATACGTGAGACCGACCGAACCAGGTGGTACTAAATCCATGCTGAGGAGTATTGAGGGGAAGATGGGTCAACTGACCCATGATATTCCTACATTCCGGATTGAGTGGATGCCGCTAGAAATGCAAGAACATGTGGTGGGTGTGCTCCCTGCATGGATCCAACTGCTTAGAAAAGTATCCAGGCTAGTGATTTGCTATAGGGAGGCCTTAGAAGACTAGGCTGAGGCTCCTGCCTTTCCATAGAGAGAGTGACATCTATTTTTTAGGCGGTTATGCCCTTTTTGTATATTGTAACACGTTGACAGATATTGAATCAAACTCATATTATTTTTTGAACATGATATATATATATATATAGTACCAGTTTATATACATGGTTTTGTGTTATGTGTGTTAATGGTTTATTTTATTGTGTATGATACAAATGTCAGTCAAGTATGTAATTTTCATATGCATTAGCTAATGAATTGTGATTCCTTGATATGTGTTGATATGAAATGTAATTAAACTATCTCTCAAGTAATCTAACTCGCAAAACCTGACGTAGCAAAGAAGGATCCCTAACACGATACTCACCCATCAACTGAAGTACAACTAACTATGAATCAAGTCTTACCTGCAAACATGAAATACCATGATGAGTAACATCTCAGAGTAGTTCAATAACCACACTGTACTCAGCTATATTGTTCGTTGTAGGGCCCAAACAAGCACCTCTGAAGGAAACAACTTGGCTTGTGGGGGAATAGATTACCCAGGCAGCTGAATCCAAGTTATGAGTGTGATGACTTGTGCCATCAACGAATCCTATAAAACACTCGCTTATCATCTGAAAACACAATCCAAAAGACACATAAGCAAAATATTAAAAAATGTACAACTATAGTACCAGAAAAATCATATAGGCCTAGGCATAATAAATTTTCAAGTAGAGCCCATTTCTAGGCTTGGGCATCTTAAAACCATCATAATCCTTCAACTCATATGAAGCTTTCCTCAAAACTTTAGAAACGATATAGGGTCCAAACCACATAGAATTAAACTTGCCTACCCCCAAGGGATCCTTATCCTGATCATAAACCAAAACAAGGTCTCCTTCAGAGAAAACCTTAGGTTTTACAGACTTGTCGTATTGGTGTTTAACTCGGCTCTTGTGAGCTTCATTTGAAGTAAGCGCATCATGACGTTGTTCATCCAAATGTTCTAAATGAAGCAACTATTATTCCAAAGAAGAAGTTTTGGGTAAAAATTGAATAGCCAACTTCAAAGATGGAATCTTGCATTCAATCGGTGTGACAGCCTCTACCCTGTGAACGAGTTGGAATGGTGAAAAACCAGTAGCAGTATTGATATTAGAACGATACGCCCAAAGAGACAGATACAACATGATGTGCCAATTTTTCCGACTGGCATTAATGGTCTGTTGAAGAATAGTTTTCAAAGTTTTATTGACCGTTTCAACTTGTCCATTCTCCTGTAGATAAAATGGAGACGAGTGTTCTTGTCAAAAACCTAGCATGGTGGTCAAATCAGTCATCATGTAGTTCTGGAAATGTCGTCCATGATCAGTGACAATCTCTTTAGGTATGTTGAACCTGGAAATGATTTGATTGAAGATGAAATATGCTGTAGTTTCTCCATCTACTTTCACAGTAGGCATTGCCTCAGCCCACTTCGTAAAGTATTCGATTGCAACGATGATGTACTGGTGTCCCCCAGCAGAAACTGGGTTACAAGTAATATAATCAATCCCCCATTTGGTGAAGGGAACCCCTGTGATAATAGGGTGAAGAGCAGCCGGATGTGCTCACATTTTCTTTGTGAAAAACTGACATGGGCAACAGTGTTTCACGGATTCCACACAATCTTTAAAGATGGTGGGCCAAAAATATGCAGCGCGAAGTATCTTCTGAGTTGTTTCCAACCCAGAAAGATGACCTCCACAGGCTCCACTGTGAGCATCATTCAATACTGACTCGGCTTCATCCAGGGTCAAACAATGGCGTGATATGGAATCTACCCCCCATATGTATAGCGTATCAGAAATAATGAGGTAGTTCTTGGCATGATGCCTAAGCTTTCATCTCTCTTCCCTAGATAAAGTTGGTGGACACTTCAAAGTTTGGAGATATATTAAAATGTCTCCATACCATGGATCAGAGGCTCCAATGAGGAAGATGTGTTTATAAGGGAATGATGGATCTTCTTCATGGCATGTTACATCACTAGGAAACTCAGCTATAAGTTCCGCAAACACCAAAGACTTCTTTGACTTAGCAGATTGGAAAGTAAGATCAAATTATTGCAATATGACAATCCATTTATTAAATTCCCCCCTATTATGCATCGGTTTAATACATATTGGAAATGATTGACCTCTGTGATGATTGTGGTAGTTCGTAATAGAATATAGTGACACAACCTATGAGTGACATACACAACGGCTAATGCCAATTTCTCAATGTGAGAATACTTGAGTTCAAGAGTTATGAGTGCACGAGAAAGGTAATAAATTACAAGCTCTTGGAGTTTGTCATCTTCCTGAACCAAGACTATGCCAATGGTAGAAACAAATGCGACCAGATATAAATTAAAATCTTGGGTATAATCCAGCTTGCTCAACAAGGGGGCTGACAAGAGTGCCTTTTTCAAAGCGTCAAATGAGTTTTGTGCAGCCTCATCCCAGAAAAAATGGGTATCTTGTTTAAGAAATCGCATGAAACCTTTAGTAATCTTAGCATAGTTGATAATAAAACGTCTAAGAAAAATTGACATGCCTTGTAAACTATAAAGTTGTCGGATAGTATGAGGAGGAGGAAATTTGACAATAGACTAAACTTTAAAAGGATCGACCGTAATCCCTCGATTAGACACGATGAAACCAAGTAGTCATCTAGAATCGACTCAAAACACAGATTTGTTAGGACTTAGCTGAATCTTGTAGTATATGCATCGTTCAAACATGATCCATAAGTGTTTAGGATGATCTCTTCGCTTCCGAGATCGCGCAGGTAGATCATCCAAGTAAAGTTCAACTACATGCTTGATGTCATGGAAAGTGAAGTTCATAGATCACTGGAAAGTAGCCCCAACATTCTTCAATTCAAACGACATTTTCCTATAGGAAAAGGTACCCTAAGGACATATAAAATCTGTTTTATGCTGATTGTCAGGTTTGATATGAATTTGATTATATCCTGAAAAACCATCCATGAAAGAAAACATTTCATGGCCTGCACACACATCGATAATTTGATCAATAAATGGTTTGGGATAGTTGTCTTTTGGACAGGCTTTGCTGAGATCCCTAAAATCAGTGCGTACGCGTATGGTACCCTGCTTTTTATCAACCAAAACTGGATTGGACACCCATTCCGTCATGTCGATAGGATAAATGAAGCCAACATTGAGGAGATTTTAAACCTCATCCTTAATGGCCACAACTTTCCTAGGAGTAACTGGACGAAGATTTTTCCGAACTGGTTTCACATTAGGATATGTCGTAATGACGTGTTCGACAATAGAGGGGTCGATGCATGGAATCTCCTCATATGACTAGGAAAAAACATCATGGAATTCTTTAAATAAGTTGGTATACAAATTGATCTCTTGTGGAGAATAATTCACTCAGATGACAATATTTTCCATGACATTGGGTTTAATGGAAATATTGATTGGAATAGTTGTTGAAATATTGGCCATATTACCTTCAGCTAAAATCCCCTATTTCGTTAAAGGGTTAATGGAACAATCAAAATTTCCACCAGGTCTCATTGAAAACTCTCCATTATTGACTTTGCTTAGATATGGAAGGAAATAGGATTTGTGATTGATATGTTCCCAAGGATGATCCAGACCTACCATGGCTTCCAGAACAGCCTCATCTGATGGTAAAACAATGTCTAAACTATTGAATGAATGGGTGGAGTCTATTGCCCATGTAGGTGCATAATCGATATCTAACTCCATAGAGACCAAAGGAGTTGAGATATAATCTATCGCAACATTTTTTGATACTTGGTAAGTCACATCTACGACAGAGAGGGGCAAAATTGGTTCCTCCGGAGTAGGAAAGATCCAAGGATCAGGTGTTTGAGCAACAATGAATACCTCCTTGGATAACACATTAGCGTTACTCGCGCAACCAATATAATTCATAGGAGCGGGTAAATAAAAGGTGTCCATCAAATATGAGTACATACCTACACCTAAACTCTCACTAGGAGGATGGGATTGATCAATCCAAGGGATATTAGAATCCGAAGGAGTTGTGTTGTTTTTATGAGCATGGGATAAATGGTCAATTGTGACCATCTTGCCATCATGGGGGAACATAAGTACTCGAAAAACAGACGAAGGAATGGCTTGCATTGCGTACGTCCAACTTCTTCCCAACAAAAAATTGTAGTCGAGAGTAGCATCTACAACTTCCACCTCTACTGACACTACTAGTTTACATGCAAGTTGGATCTCAAATGAGGGTAAGATTCCATGCAGATAGAAGTACCTCCCATCAAAAGGAGTAAGCAATGTAGTCGAAGGGACTAACTCCAGATATCCTAGGGATTTCCAACAAGAGATAGATATTAAGCACATTGACGCGCCTTCATCCACTATTGTTCGTCCAACGGTTTTTACACCATGGACTAGTTCGATTTGGAAGGCCACGTGATAGGGAAACCGGGGTTTGACATTTGACATATCAAATCTAGCTAGCATATTAGACAAATCCATACTTCCTATTTCCACCATAAGTGCATTGCGCTGCGATGGGAAGGTTTGCAAAAATTCTAGAGCAGACATAGCACACGACGTTTGGGCTAGGTCCTCCACAACTGAGTAGTTTGGAGTGGAACGTGCATTAGGATTGTGTGTTTCTTATTTGCAGACACCTTTCGGTATCTTCGGCATAGGATATGTAGGTCTCTCTATATGAAGAGGAACAAATGAATTAGGGATATCTTTGTCTTTCTGTTGCATATCCGGGGTATAATTTTGGGCTCTCATTTGCAACAAAGCATGGGATTTAATCATATTAATGTAAGATTGATTAGCCTGTGTGGCACGAGGAGTGCCCCTAGTATTAGAGCTTCCAGAAGTTGAACCTTGTCCTTTAGGAAAAGCATCTTTCAAGATGGCAGGTTACTTTTCACTTAACAGCTTCTGGGCTTCATCTATTAGAGTACATTGATGAGTGAGGTGATCGTCCTTACAAATTTTACAAGGAAACTTCACCTTCTTCTTTTCTTGTTTTCCCTCCTCGGCATTTTTAGTAGTTTTGGGATTTTGTTGGTTTCCTTCCCCTATCTTTCCCTTTTTCTTATTGTTGGATTGCCGAGAACCCTTTGGTTTGACTGCACATTCTGTATAGTTTCTATTTTTGTAGGGGAGGATGCAACAGTAGTTGCTTCCGTAGCAGACTGCTTTATAGAGAGTGCATGAACTTGCTCCGTCAAAGCTTCTAATGCGGTTGAGTTAGCTAAACCACAATTCCATCAGCATGTGGTCCAGGTTTAGGCTTTCCAAGATCAATTTTTGACCTAGGTGCATCAGGAATGATTTCATAAAGGATCCCAGACTGAGCATAAATAAAATCAAGTTGTTGGGTCCTTATAATGGTTTCTTCCTCAGAAGTAACCCCAGAAGTTGACACATCCTTAGAGATGTAAGGTAACAGTGATTTCAAGAACCACTCCAATAGGAATTTCGAGGGAATCTCAGCCTTAATGAGCCGTTTCCATCTTTTCTACTACTAAATGTGATCAGATAAATGAGTGGCCTTGTTCTGTCTAAAAGTAGAGAGAAGGTTCGTACCGACATCATAGTGAACGAGAAGTTGGAAATGGTTCAAGAAGACTATCGCTAGATAAAAAAAATTGTTATAAGCTGCAGCCGGTAACTCGATATACCATTTGGATGCAACACTAGTCAAGGTCCTTTGAAAAATACTCAAACAAATCGAGTCATCATTTAGCGAGTTCGAGGATCACCACAGATGAAATGTCGTAACATGGTCCCCTAGGTCTTCACCAGTTTTTCCTTCAAACTTTGGAATGTCTGAAGGGAGTTTGGTTATGATCAGAGGCCAAGAAGGATTATGTCGCATTGGGTCATTCATCAAATTTGAAATATATAGAAAGTTCAAAGTTTCTAGGAAAGGTAAATGAGGCCTTGCCAATGGAATTTGATGTTGTGGAATCTGGTAAGGAGAACCTCCAAAGCCATGAATCCCATAAGGTTGGTTGGGGTTTCCCCCATCCATCGGTTGCAGTGAAAAAGTGTTTTGGAAATTGATCCAGCCATAAGATAGCGGATTACTTCCTTGTGTCCCAGTCCATTGCGAGTATAAGTACTTCTAAGCGGAGTATAAATGTTGCTACCTCTTCCACCAAAAAGTGAAAAAAGAGCACTCCGTACAAGCACATTTGAGGTATGAACATTTACAGAATGTACATTAAATCCTGTAAAGGAATTGAAACTCGGTGTTGGTGCAATAGAAGGGGTAGGCATTGAGCCCACAAACTGTGCAAAAGTAGCAATATGCCCTCCATGCCAAGGAAAACCTTAATTCAAAGGAGCTGAGCTGGGATTAACCTGAAACTGTTGGATGAAAGGGGAAAATGTATATGGTACCGTAGGTACTCCTGAAAAAGGAATATTGGATGACCCAACAGTGGATCCAAAAGGAGTAGATGATAGTTTAAACTGAGTATTAGATGTTCCTGAAGGTCCAACATTGAAACTAAAAGAAGTACTCGGAGTAGAAGACATCTGCAATGAACTTGGTACCGGGGTATTAATGTGTGGAGGAGACAAACCTCTAGGCCTGATAGCCGATGTGGGAGTATGTGGAACTCCCGAAATATATCCTTTATTATCCATGTTAGGTCCAAGTGTAAATCTATATACACTTAACTGGGGTAAACCTAAAGAAACAACTCATTCTAGCAAAGGATCGTTCAGTTCTATTAAGGGAGGGTTGAAGTGTCTTGAAAAATATTCTGTTGGAAAATATTCAACCTCTATAATATGTGAGACTGGTGAAGTTTGTGCAATGAGTTGAGGTTCTCTAGGGGTTTTAGTTCCTCCAGTTAATTCAAAGGAACCACTAGAATCAGTTCTGCACCGCTGAGGTGGCGGTGGAGGCTCCACTACGAGTGGATGAAGGTTTCTCAACCTTCTTGACCTACGGGGAGGTTGGTCCTCCACAATTACAACAAAAAATGTTCTAAGTAATAAACCTAGGGTCCACTAGAACTATGATAAACAAACAACACACAACTACAAAATTTGCTATAGTGATCCAGACCAAGCAAATAGATAGTCTCCCAAAGGGAATTCTGGGATGATTAGGGCCCAAAACAAGCCAGTGGAGTAATGAAGAACAATTATCTGGGGTCCACGATACAGTCACGATGGGGCCAAGTGTTGGAATCACCCAACCAACTGAACAAAGAGCTGCAGAGGATTTCTGCCAAGATATGTCCTAGGTGAAGTGAAAATATCCTTTCACTCACACATGTGTAGAATCCTATTGGTCAAGATACTAAGGCTACCATCAATGCAAAAAGAGTTTGGGGGGACAGTCGTAGGTTGAACTAACACACATGGGCAGGGTAACTAAGAAGACATCCAAGAGCACACAAGGTACTAATGGATTCTTGTATGCGTATCAGCTCTGGTAGATGCTCGATTGAGAAGCGGGGGGGTATCCCCAACTAATCAACCTCACATGACCTCATGCTTAACTCCGGTTTTAGGAGAGCTTCCCGTCACACCTTTTACAAGGGTGGATTAACCTAAAGATAGTTTACTACGATTTTGATTTTAAAATGGTCTTGGATAGTTTAAAGTGATCTGATCCAAAACTCTAGCCTAAGCTAGTTGGTTTGTGTACCATAAAAAGAAAAGTTACTAATAATTTTTAACTTAAAATGGTCTTTTAAGGGATTTTACTTACTCAAAAGGAGTGATCTATGTGCAAGGTGGTTACAACTTGAAAAAATAAAGTGTATAAAGTGCAAATTCTTTTCACAAATTCATTTTCATTTATCTTTCAAAATTAATAAAACTTGGAAATTAAACCTAAAAACTAACAATTGCTTTTTATTTTTTGAATAATTTAGCATATACAACTAAACCTAGAAAAAGGAATGCCTTTGCTTAACTAAAGTACTTGCTTTTTAATTTTCTCTTTAACAAAAGAAATGGAAAAATAAGTATAAACAAGACAAAGACACTATATAATGCAAGTATAGATGACTGTACTCAGACCTATCAAACCCATAAAATCTACCCTCACAAGACTTCTGAAGATAACAAACCCAAAAAGTTCTTCCAAGAAGAAAGAAGTAACTAGGTTTGGTAAAGAGACACTAAATCAAATTGACATAACAAAAAAAACATAAAATCAAAGAAGAGCTCATGCTGCCTTTCCAGAAGATAGTAACCAAAAAGGAAATATTAAAGCATCAACTAAACAAAAATGGATTTGAAAGACCTAGGTGAGTCAAACAAGCAAATGAAAGAAACCAAAATAAATCTCAAAAGAGTCAAAGAAACTCAGCATAAACCTACAGACAGGCATAAATGGTCCATAACATAACATAGAAGACCTTCATCAATCAAGCAAAGACCTCAAAGTCAAACCCTAGCACAAAACCTAAAAACTCAGGAAATAACCGCGAATGTCATTAAGAACACCTCGCGGGTCTAGTAGTCTGCAACTCACGGGTGCAGGGAAGAAACACGACTGTAAATGAATACAACTCGCATGTCTGTCTTAATAAAAAACAAAAAATGAAAGAGAACTCAATCCAAACCAATTCCGAGTAACTAAAAAGGACACAGAGAGCCTATAAACTATCCCAGAGACTAACATAAACAATAAAACTAAAGAAATTCAACCTAAGACTCCCATAGCAACAACAAGAACTCCCCAGCGGAGTCGCCAATTCTGTTGTGCGGTAAAAATACCTATGATAGGGAATTCAAGAGATCATCAACGTACATGTAATTTAGTTATAGAGATAGGAAATCACATAGGTGCAGGAAGCATCCATTCTTTTAATGAAAATAACTAAGATATAAAGTTGAATTAAATACCTGAATGACTGGCGTTCGATCCAAGATTTCAAACTTCAAACTCCTGCTTCACTACTCTAGATAGATCACCTACAATAAAACACATACCTTCTCAAATCTTATGACCCAAACAAAAATGAATGCTTTATAAGAAACTCATATATTAAAAGCTTGAAAGATTCAAAGACATACATTCATAGCATGGACAAATATTTATGGTAAAGGAAATTTCTGTATTATTAGCATTAGAGGCAATCATCCAAACCTGTATTGCAACTGGCACCGTTGAAACCTGACCCTGTGTTCTTGCAACTCTTCCTTCAGTAGAATTTTATCCAACATTTCTTTAGCAAAAGTTGGTTCTATCTCCTCAAAGCCCTCCCCTTGTATTTATAGTAAGGCTGGGAGGATAGACTCGAAAGGAAATTGGTTAGGGAGGTTGTGGTAGTTAGGATAACTACCATAACTGATCTCTAATATTCTTTTAATATTTTTTCTTGTGAGTTAGAGATACCCGCGGGTATGTCCCTTGAAAACTATTGAGTGAGTCGCGAGTATAGTTCCCAGCAACACGCATGTGAAACTTTTGAGTTGTTACCCACGGGTTGTCAATATAGACTATTGCGAGTGACCCGCGAGTTTGCTGATATGAGAGCCGCGGTTATATCTAAAAAAAAGTCACA
Organism: Larix kaempferi; assembly: GCA_027924585.1. Classification (NCBI taxonomy): domain Eukaryota; kingdom Viridiplantae; phylum Streptophyta; class Pinopsida; order Pinales; family Pinaceae; genus Larix; species Larix kaempferi. The sequence goes on from BSBM01000742.1 coordinate 10,892,388, forward strand.
AATAAGGTTGTGTTAAGGTTACATGTTGTAAAGTATAGGCCAAAGCATCTATTATCAAATATGCTCTTCAATCCATAAGGTCCTTTTTTGTGACCGACAAGGCAATGTAGTCACGGACAGAGAAGTGCCATTTTGACTGATAACAAAGAGAAAACACTTCAACGAAGCCCAACAATACCTCATAGGGTTGGTGCCTATGCTATAAACCTCCATTTCCTCTTGCTTATTCTTGTCCATCTTGGTGTTAGACTGGTCACACATGTTGGGGGTCTCTTCAATCACTTGCATATCATTCTCATTAATATCCATGTCCTTTGGTTTCCCCTTCGCATGCTTCCTCTTAATTTGGTGGGAGTCCATTAGGTAAGTAAATAAACCATATCCATATTTCCTGTAAACATGTTGTTCCAACTCCTCGCCACCTGTCCCTGCGGTTAATGTCATGTGTATGATGTGATGGGGATTAGTGTGGCACCCACATCTGGGTGGAATTTATAGAGATTATTACTTTCTAGTAATTAGTACATTTTACAAATATTTTTAAATTGTTCATGATCAATGACCATGCGATCAACTATTTTGAAAATAATAATGATCATGAAGGAATATATTTAAAATGGTTTAATTCATTCACAATTTGAATGAACAAATATTATTAATAGTGTATTTCTGACATCTATTCTTCAGTATTTGTTTTTAACCTTTTAAACTTATATTAGATGTTATGTTTATCTTTTATATCTTCTTGGGGAACAAATTGTTCAAGAATATTAAAATGGCCTACATGTTTTTTGTTTTTTACAGAAACGGTTTAGGAGCTTTGTATTATATAAAAAACATAATTACATATATCTAGGGAAGGACTGTTCCCATAGTAAGACTACATCCAAAACTGCTTGTTCATCCTTTACAATTATGTATCTATTATGAAACTTTCCTAATCTATGAAGACTATAACTCCGAACAAACTGTCCTAGGAGGAAAAGGAAAAAACAAAACATTTATGCAGGAGATGAATTAACCTACAATCGAGGTTTACTATAGATTTACAATAATTTATAACAAGTTTACACAAAACTGTTCCTAAATAGAGGCAAGGTAAAAATGCGAGACTTGACCAGAGGGAACCCATTATAAAAACCATAAAACAGAGGTATGCTAAGTTTGGTGATTGAGGTCCAAGTATGTTTGAATATGATTCCAACCGAAGGGTCCGCCATTCCTCCTATCTTCATGCCACTGTTTTCTTTTATTTCTAGGAAATTGTGCCCAATCTCTGTTCTCATGACATCTATTTTTCCATCCACCTCAAATACCTTTCTGTTGACAGCATCAGTTTTGGAGTCTAGAATTGGAATACAAGAAACAACATTGTCAACTTTATCTGCCAGATTGGCAACACTCCCATTCATCTGACTACTGCTCGCTCCTTCAGAATGCGTAGCTTGAGCTAAGGAGAAGAGACGAGTTATGGCCCTTTTAAATTCCAAATTCTCACTTCTAAGAATACGAACCTGATATTCTAGGTCTTGAATACTAACCTCCTCCTTTACTCGTTTCCTTTTAAATGCATGTTGTGTATAGAAGCTTCCACAATCACCCTTTTCTAGAGAAGAGATCAGGATCTTATCCATTTCCTAGAATTCAACTTGACAATGGACTTGGAAATGTTCCAATAGTACTTCTCTCGTAGGGCATGTCTTCATCGTGTCCTAGCTAGGATTTGGGATAGACTTCCCACACCCTGAACACTGAAACAGGGGAGAAGTCGAGTCTCCATCCAAAAATGTAGACAGAGAGGGGTTGTAGAAGTCCATATTGTTGACAAACCAGTGTCGGATTCTTCTCTCCAAATGACAAACGAAGCAGAGGTTATTGTGCTTGCCTCTCCAGACACATATATTTAAGCCAACACTTGCCCTATTGCCCTCCATACGGTTTCCATGCATGGATACCATCTGTCTCATGCGTGAAACCCACCCCCCTACAATAAATGTAGCGTGGGGGGAATCCCAAAATGCCGATCTTGGATCTTGGTCATTACTCCATCCCGACATAGGATAGGAAATGGAGTTGTGGTAGAGTAAAAAAGGATATGAAAGCAAAGTCTGACGAGAGAATGGAAATTCTTGTTATTCCAAGAGTTTCGAGGAACGACGAAGCTTACAAAATGAGACTCTAAGTTATGGAATCCAGCTACTTTCAAAAACATCATGGTCACTTACTAATACCCCGCAGTTTAGACCAACTCCTGTGTTTTCCATAACATCTGCCTGCGAGTTATTGGCTCTCAGCACATGAAGGAAGTTTATTGCTTTGAATTCATTGACAATGCACTTTAGGAGGTAGTGCATTTTGGAGGACGGGATCTTGCGATTCTTCGTCAAGTTCCTCGCTTCTCTTATGACCATTAGAGAGTCACCAAAGGCGATCATTTCCTCGATGCCAATATTTCTTGCTATCTCTAGTCCTTTGATTAAGGCTAACCATTCCACACCGTTGTTAGTCTTTCTACCGATACCCTAAGCATACTCCTTCTGCTTGTTCCCCTTGGAGTCATGAATGACTCCACCCACTCATGCCAACCCAGAAAATGGCCTACATGCTAACTATTCCATTTATGTCAATTTATTATGCTTAAAAGGAGGAATTAGCTTTTTGCAGGGAAACAATGTGAAGGATTCTCAGTCTCAGCCAAGGATATTCTATTTTTTCAAGTAATAGCAGACCACAAAATATGAGACTAGTCGAGCAAGATAAAAATCACCATCTTGAACTTTTTAACTCCCCAATTTTTCATTAAACAATATTTGAAAGTTCAAGATGGTGATTTTATAGTAATCACCTCCTCTCTAGGATAAAAGTTGTTATGGATGTAATTTATTCTACGGGATAAAAGTTCAAGATGGTGATTTTTATTGCCATGCTTTTCTTTTCCATGTGAAGAAAAGCATATAATAGCAAGTTCCCATAATAAAATTAATTTTGATTTTTTGTTTCAGTATATAGGCCATCCTTAAATATAAAATTCATCTTTAAATATATCATCCTTCTTTACACTGAAGGATGCTACATACATTGAAAACAAAAAAATACAAAGGAATTTAACTTGATTTGTTGTTTCAGTATAGAGCTTGACATCCTTAAATATAATATCATCCTTATTTATAGTGAAGGATGATACATACATTGAAAACAACAAATCCAAAGGAATTTTATGACGGGAAGTGTTTAGATGTTTGGGTTAAATTGATAATTGGTTAACATCTAATCGATGTTAGTTATTGATATGACTAGTTGTGTTGTTATGTGGGTGGATACAAAATTCATCCTTAAATGTATCATCCTTATTTAGAGTGAAGGATGGTCCATACATTGACAATAAAATATCCAAATGAATTTTATGATGATAAGTATTCAAATGTTTTGTTAACATCTAATCTGTGTTAGTTATTGATCTGACTAATTGTGTTGAAGGAAGTTTTGTTGCCTTGACAACCTTGTATCTTGGCCAATAAATAAAATGGTGGATTTCAATATAGATTTTGTATTTGTCTTGGATTTCACTACAATTGCTCTCTTTGTCTCTGTTTAGGATGTGGGTTTTGTGAATAACTCCTCCACAATGTCACAATTTATAGTGTTTTTAATCAACATGAGGAAGTTGCTAAAATGAACTACACATTTACTAAAAAGGTTCAACTCTCTATTGAAATGAAAGTTGTTGCTTGATTTTTATTTTATTAGATATTTACAATTTTGATATTTTTAACAATGGGTGTCATACTGTTATTGTGCATGCACATACAATAATAATAATTGTAAAAAAAGAAACTAACATGGGCCAACACTGTGTGCAATGTGTAAAAGATGGATATTTATGAAACCATTTATTTGCATTTTTTTTCAATTGCAAAATAGGTATGGGATGAAGTAATAAAAATGACACTTTTGGAATTGTAATTTACAACTTTAAAATTGAAATTGACATCCTTTGGAATCAAAATTCACACTTTTGGAATCGAAATTGACACTTTTGGAATCACAAATCACATTTTTGGGGTTCAAAAATCACAGTCTTGGAATCAACAATTGCACTTTTGCAGTTAGATATCATTCAAAATTCACATTTTGGAATACAAAACCACACTTTTGGAAACCAATATGCCCACTTTGAAAACTCAACTTTGCACTTTAGAAAGGCTGATATGACACTTTTAAAATCAAAATTCACAGTTTTTAATCCATATTTTGCCTTATTAATCCAAATTTAATGAAATGGGCATTGTTTAATTGTATGTGATGCATGTTGGTTGGAATGATCAATATTCGTGATATATTGATTCAAATTAATTGATGATAGATCTGAACTATTGTATGATTCAATTTGTTATCTAGCCATATGTTTTGAGGAATTTATTACTATTCTTTTGTGTAGGTTCTATATTTTCTCAATTAGATTTGCATTCGAGCTTAGAGACATGAGGAATATATAGGAAAACCACATTGATCTAGGTAATCTGTATCTATAATTTCTTGATTTCTTGATTGATCATCATTAAGTAATCCTAGGGAATCTGGTTTTTTATCTCTCATTATGATTTGTTATATTTTCCCTATCTATTTAGGAATTTTTCTCCACAACACCCTTAAAAATATGATCCTAGGCCCCTTAAGTATGATTTATATTCCAAATAAACATATTAGTATTTTTCATCATTTTAACATAGTTATGGAAAAATATTGTATTTTCATCCCTTTGTGTAATCCACATTGCTCTTTTTCTTTCCCTCCATTTATCTTCTTCCCACCCAAGAATCTCTCTTTTAGAATATTCCTTCAATTTGATTTTTTTCAAGTCAACCTTGTTGAAAATACGATTCAAATTAGATTTAAATATATCATCTATATTCCAAATTCCAAATTTTTTATTATTAATAATTGAATTTTTCTTTTGCCCAATTGATGGTCTTCCTTTTAAGTCTTACAAGGTTGTCGCTAAATTGGAACATGGGGGAATCCTCCACTTAACTATCATAGTGTTTCCTTTCATTGTAAACCAATTCTTTTAATTATGGGTTTTCAACCAAAAAGAGTTGATCTTAAAAGGGCTTGGAGGTTTTAGGGTAGGATCCCCAACTTTGAAAAAGATATGAACATGATCAAATGGACCTCCTAATCCAATCCATGGTCTTATATTACCTACAATTTCAAGTATATGATTGACTAAAAGAAATCTATCTAGTCTCTTATACATAACATCACCACCTGCCATATTATTTTTCCAAATTAGATGCATGATAAATGGCTGAATATCCCATAGACCCCATCATCAATTTTTTGAACAAAGTAATCAACCACGGAATCCATTATGCCACAATTTTCTTTGTCTTAGAATGAAGTTCATATCACCACCCACTATAACACTTTCCTTTCTTATAAGATTATTTCTAAAAGAAGAGTCCCATTAAAAAATTTTAGCCCCAAAAGGACCATAGGAATGGATAAAATTATAACATAATTAAATATCTGATGAAAAAAACTCTACACATATAGCATTATGAGAAAAAGTAATACTCCTAAATTGGAGGGTATTGAACTATCCAACCACCAAACCCCCATATTTTCCTTCAACACTAATTGCCTCAAAACTCCACCTAGGAAGAATAACTTGTAAGTATCATTTACCTTATTAGCCCCCATAATAGATTCCCGGATCAATAATACATCTAGGCTATTTGAAACAAAAAGTCTCTCAATAATGTTATATTGTAGGAACTCCTCATCTGTCTTATATTGTAAGAGAGAATAACCATCTTGATTCTTGAACCTTAAAGTGAGATTTTCCTACTCTAAGGGCCCCATGGATTGTCGTTTTCTTACTATATAAGACCTCCTCTATCAATTTTCTTTTCTTTTCTTGGGACATGAAATATTTTCTTCGAAGTCCAACCTATCCTTTACAATGATCCAATCCCCCCTCTCCTAACAAACCTCCCTTTTTCTTGGCCAATCTAAGATTGTATTTCTTGCTTTTATTCTTAATGAATTCTCAGTCAAATGAGTACAATGTGTTGATACCATTGGTGGATACTAAAAACCTTTTTTTTAAGAATATACTTCCTTCCCTTCCCTAAATAATCTCTTATAACCAAGGATTGGGAATTTTCACAAGGATTAAGGCCTTTTGAATCCTTCCTTTTGGGGATATGTTTTAGGGGGATATCTTGACCATAGAGAAAATTTTCCCACCTCATTAGATTATTCTTGATCATTTATAGGTGCTATATCCACACGAAGGGGAGTCTCCATAATAGAATTCGTTTTCTTACAGGAATCCTTGATGATTAAGACATCTACACAATTTAAAGGCTTCTTTGATTAGGAATCAATGGACCTTCATTTTCCTCCCCTATCGCCCATTTCTTTTCAAACTAACACTATTTGAATAACCTTTTATTTTGACTAGGAGACATACATTTAGTAGGAGAAATATCTTGAATTATCATTCATATAATTTTCCATGCATTATACTCTTCATCATAATTTGAATAAATATTTCAATTATGAACCCATAAATTAACCACTATTATAGTAAATCATCTTAAGTAAGAATTTGGCATGCATAAAATTTCGAAACATTATCAAAAAATTAAAAAGAAAATTTAAACATAGATTTAAACCCCATAAAGTTAAAGCAGACAACAAATAAATTGCACAGTTAAACTTGTACCAATTTCTTTGTACACGAATTCAACCGAGAAACACATTAACTCGTTCTTTATATCTAATTTCAGAAATTAAAACAAGAAACCCATGGAAATTGTTTTACCATTCATTAAACAAACAACATTGAGAAATTAAAACATAATTTCTAGGAATTAAAACTTATCTAGGAAATACTTGAATTAGGAAACTAGCATTATGTGAGGCACGCTCCACCCAAACATAGGTAATTATGTTCATTCATCTCTCAACAGAACACCACCACAAAGCTGAGACTCGTGCATTCACAAAACATACATTTCACTAGTCCCATAATTTCTCAGGATTAAACTCTTGGCAATCAAGCAATTGGCTTAAATCCAATTCCCTGCCAAACACTGCATTTCACTTCCTTGATTTCCTTATGACTACACAACAGTGAAAACAAATCGTTGTCATTTGTGCTCAGAATTCCACCAATTCAGCTTCCTACACCATTTTCCACTTCACCGGTACAACAAAAGACAAATTGGTCTAACTACACAATAGTGTAAACAAATCACCGTCATCTGTGCTCATAATTCCACCAAGACAGTTGGCTACACCATTAGCCACTTCACTAGAACATTACAGTGACAAATTGGACAGAGTTTCAACAGGAAAAACTCCAACAAATGGTTTACAGACTCAAGAATTTGTAGCAAATTCCCTTCTTATAAAATCATTTTCCTCCCATCTTCGCTTAGTCCTCCCACTTGCATGGATTCCCTTCCAGGATGAAGGAATAGTCATAATAATTAAATTTCCATTTGCATGCATTAGTTTTATGCATGTCAGGATGAAACCACGTGGGTTCTTCAAGAGACCCACATTTCCCACTTTTTTATTTTTATTTTACAAATAAACACATATCATCTCTCCTCCTAATCCCACTTAAACTCATTTAAATCATAATTATGATTTAAAACAAGTTTTAAATTAATTAAATGGATTAAGAATTAATCAAGAATTAAGATAAAAATTTAGGGACTTAAAGGTTTAATGGGGTCATAACATGGCTTTTACCCCTTAGTCATTCTAACCCCCTTACTATTTCTGGTGAATACATGAGTCCCCGATCTTTCGAGCATATTGCCTCAACATAGCCAGTTGTGGATGTTAATATTAATAATTTCAAAATATAATATGTTCATCCTTGCAAGCTCATAGTCAGTATTTACATCTTGGAATCATCAAAATATGGGTGTTACATTGGTCCTGGGTATTTCCAAAGCACAACATCCCATTCATTTAAGATAAAAAACATTAAATCCAAACCCCCGAGTGCCAGTCTTGCCTTGGTCCCAGGTACCCTCAGAATACAACATTTATATTTCTTGTATACAACAGAATACATCAGAGGGGATTAATTCATCTCTGCTCCAACCCTATTGTATTTTAGATCAACAACATACTTTCAACAGTCTGAGACTATAAAGAATGAGAAAAGAAAGAGGAGAGTGAGATAATGTGACAAATATGGGCGACCATCTTCGACCTTGAAACTCAAGAGAAAATGATGAACCTCCATTTGCGCCATTTCGGGATGATATTTTGTATGTCTCATGATGTTGTCTGTTCTCTTGTAATGTGCCTTTCAAAAATGGACATGCAATATTATCACATTCCTAGAGACTGCATCTTTATCTTGCTAGCATAACTGAATTTTGGGGACAGTTCATACCCTAGTATGCATTATTTGATGACTTTGACTTCTCGTGCAACTTTCAGTATCTGAATGTTGAAAGGAATAATTAATTATAGTATTGAACATCATTGGTGATCATGATTTTTTTTTTATTGACATCGTTATTGGAGAGAATTTATCCCATGATGCTCTGCACAAAGGAAAACTGCAAGGGAGGTTGCATTTTTCTTCATTGTGGTGTGTTAGGGGACAAAATTGACAGAAGAAACTCAATCATTTATACCTTCAATGTGGAGGACTCCAGTATAGAAAGTAAAATGGTATTAGCATAACCAATATAATGTTAGCCTTTTTGGGGTAAATATTCATGTATCAAATAGGTACACAATAGAAAAATGAAGATCGATCCCTACCCCTTGATATTTATGCAGACATGCTACAGCTGGATCCATTCACTCTATCAAACACCCAAATTATGTTACAACAGTATAGGGAGATCTTGAGAGAGCGTGAAGTGGCGAGAAGAGGAGGGATACCATGATTGAGAAATCATAGGGATTTCTCAAAATGCTTGTCTAGTTTGAGCCCTATAATTTTGACCCAGAGTGAAGTATCAAATGCTTATTTAGTACAAGTTGTGGCTTGGAGTGATCAATGAAAAGATTTGCATGGAAGTGAATGAACCAAGACTCCCGAGGAAATACTTCATACAATAGTAAGGGAAACATTTTGTATGCTAACAGGATTGGTTGTGTTTCCATTGCAAGATAATACATGAAAATGCTAACTAGAGGAACAACCCATAGCTTGCAGGTGGTGGAACCTTAAGTATATAGACATGAAGAACGACTTTCACATGATTAATATTGGTGTAGAACATGATGAATCGGGATTCGACCATTGGGTGAGGATCTTCTATGATGGAAATCACATGATGGGAGGACAGATCAAATGGGAATTATCCATGTAAAATTATGGAATGATTAGCTGAAGGCATATGGATGAGACAGTTGGATCATGAGGGAGGTTGTGCAGCTAGACTAGTATACTTTTTCAACATTAACCCCTCCTACTTTCCTCAAATGGATGTGAGTTTTCCTGAGTAGATAATATTATGATCACTTGAACTATCATGCTATTGCATGATTCTAACAACTGTTGCTATGAAAATTGATCACCATAGACTCTGGCACAAACCTTTGATAATGGATGCTCAAGATCGCTCTAATAATATTATTCGGACAAATATCTACCTTTGGTACTAGGGAAACTTTAATCAATGATGGTTATGATCAATCCCAATGATTTTACATGATTCAACTTGGACCATCAATGAGAGGGACGTTTTTTTATCTTTACCGCACATCTTCTGAAATATTGATGGCCTAGATTTGTTGTGCAATGATGCATGATTTAATCCTAACCATCAATGACAAAAACACTTATTCATTTGTCTCCATGCTCTAGTGGTCACAAACGAACAAGATCTAACCATAGCACATTGCATGATCCAATATGAATAGTTCACGGGGTGTCCTTCCTTCTTTTTGAGTCCAAGGCTTGCTTCCTCCAATGGCTCATATTCAATTTAGACCAATATGCACACTCTAATCTTGACCATTGGCGAATAAGGTTTTTGATTGGCTTGCTTGTTTTTCCTAGTGCCTCCAACTGTGAGGTTTTATCTTGAGAAGATGAACCATTGCATCTGGGATGTTGATGGGACATTTTGCTGCTTAAATCTATTGTGCATCTCATCACCTCTAATGAATCTAATTTATCTCGGAAAACTACATGGTTAAATATGGGCCGTCAGCAAGGGGTCCCCTACTTTTAGGTTCCTAATACATCATGGGGGCCTCTGACGGTTGGGATTTGTTCCAACAAACCACATGTATGCATCTAAACCACTGACTAGATGAGATGCTCTCTAATCCCCTTGTTAATCACTCCCTGTTGATGGTTCAAATTTATTGCATGTGAGGTGACCGTCAATGATTGGTGCTTAGTTTTTCTTACTCTCGTTATTTAGTCTTCTTCTTGATCGGAGAGGGATAAGCAATAAATGCTGGTACTAATCATGCTACAACACCAAGGACCAAAACAAGGGTGTTATAATTTGAGAGTTAGATAATTGTTACCCATAGCCATTGGCCTCATAGCAATCTAACTGCATATTCACTAGTTTTGAGCGTGAAAATCAACCAACAACATGTGAGAATGAAGAAAGGTGGAGAATAAACTAGAAGCGGTTTCCAGTTCTTCTGTATCCAAGTCTTCAGAGAAGTTTATGAGATATTGACCCCAAGAAAATGTCCATGGAGATATTTACTAGCATATTCTCAAATATTTTCTACTATTAAGTCCCCTCCCACCATCTTTCTAACTAGCACATACCTCATCTTCACCACCTTTTCCCTTCATTGATGCATTTTTTCTTTCTCGATCATAGCCTATGGCTTCAAAGAGTAGGGATTTTTCTTCATAGAAAAACCAACAAATTCAAAGAGGACAGAAGGTCCCAAAACCCTATCCAAATAATCCTCCCCACAACTAGAAAACTTCCTTGTCTTAGCCTCCGATAGAGAATAATCCAATATTGGATTTGAGCGATATGGCATGGTCAGTATTACCAGAAGGATCAAGAAGGGGGTTCCTGTCTAGGGAATTAACATTTCCATTATTGACTTCGGGAGCTACTCTAGCCTCTCCTTCTTGTCTCTTGTGTTTCCTTAAAAGTGAAAGGTCCATCATTCTACTTGAGGAAAAGGAATCTGACAAATCCTAACAAGGAAATCAGGGAGATGGTTGATCCACTACATCTTTAGTGCCAAATGTCAAAGAAGTATTTAGAATAAGACCCCTTCCTCTTGCAAGAGGAAAATATCCTAAGGACCTGTCCAGCATAACAAGGTTCACCCTCATCACACTCATTTCCAAGGGGGTTAGTTAACACCTCACTAGGATCTGGGTTGTAATCGACCCGCTCTCCCTCAACATAAAACCTACCTAGGATTAATACAGGAAAATACATCCTTTGAAAACCTCTCCAAATCTCATCACCTTTCCATGTGTTCTCCTAGAAACTTTCACCATTCATATACATAGTGAATTATAATACCCCGTGTGTTAAGCCCCACACATGTAATTTGTCATTATTTGTTATTGTGGCACTAGGTGTTGGTACATGGGTCTTTAAGGACCTAGAGACATTATTATTATTATTTTGTAAATAATTAATTAATAAAAACAAACGGCACACCGAGGACCACTAAAAGAGTATGGAAAGCATAGACCCATAATTTGAGGGGGAATGGGGACATTCTTAGCAATTTAGAACTTGTTTGGTTGATATTGGTCCATATTTATGCTTTGGTGACTTAGTTGATGATCACACAAACATTGTACTACGGACCCAAATTTGATTATTTTAGCCTATGTTGGTATTATTGAGACTAATTCATTGTTTGTTGGGCATTCCTTGGTGAATGCACCCTCCTTGATGCTTGGATGGATCCCACTTTCCATTTGAGCCCCTTTGGTGGTTTTGTAACTCCTTTTTCGTGGCTACACTTGGTTTTGGAGCCCCCATTTGCACAAGTGCACCCTCATTGGATATTTTTAGCCTGAACACCTCAAAGGTTGGATAACTCCTTGTGTAACCCCTCCTTTGATAATTTGGGAATATGCCTTGGTTTGTGTAACTCCTCACCTCAATAATTTTGATTCCTCTCCATGGATGATGTGTCCAAACATGAAGTTGAGTTGAGTAGAGTGACTTGGATCCACTCTCCTTGAAATTCGAATTGCTCTTGTTGGATTAGAGTTAGCCTCTTGTGGTTGAGTTACCCCGCTTGGTTTGATTCAAGTTGGCTTACCTTGGTTTTATTTTACCCTCTTGGGTTCGCTTTGGTCTATAAATCCATGGTTTATTTCCTTGGTTAAGGTTGTTGGTTGTGGTTGATTATTGTTGGTTGTTTTGGGTTGTTCATGCCATTGATGTTGGGAGCTTGGTAAGCTTGTGATCTTATGAATCCATGTATGCTCTACTATGTGAATGAACCTTTTTCTTGAAGCACTATGATCTTGTATGGTTTTTGTGTCAATCCCATACAACTCTGGTATAGTTCCTATGTGTCCACTGCTTGTCTCGGTCTTGGACCTACACATAAATCCTAATGGTGAATGGCAATGTCCTGAGGAACCTACGGGGTGAAGGGATTACCATTGAACTTAGTAGTGGGGTGGAGGAGAAATAAGGTGGTGAGGAATTGAGTTGTGTCTTCTCAAACTAATACTTGATCTATCATCGAGTGCACCTATGTTGTGGATCTGTGGCCTCAGCTTGGGGGTGGCCTATAAAAGTGAGATTTGGCTTGGCAGTGCCTTTGGCTCAGTGGAACGTGGTCCAGTTGATGGCAGTTGCAAATGATTAAGATAAGTGGTTTATTTTATGTAAATTCATATTTTAAAATTATGTTTCCATTATTTTTCTAGCACCATTGATGGATGATCTGTTCACAGTTAAATGTATATGGTTTTGTATAAATGATTAGATGCAAATTTGATGGTTTAACTATTGCAAACTTGTACATTTTCCATGACTATGAGATTTGATCTTGATGGAATCTTGACATATGTGATTTATATGTTATTTTTTTTAGCTTATTCTATAAATGTTCCCTCTATGACTAATTAAATCAGAAGATAAAATTGTAATTACAATTGCTTGTTTTTTTGAACTCTAGTCAAGGAATCTTGCTTGGAAATTGGTGTTTTTCTCTCCTATTTGAGATTAGATATTAATGGAATCTAAAGATATGTTATTTATGTGTTTATTTTCTGTAGCTTACTCTGTAAATTTTCCCTCTATGGTTGATCATATCCGTAGATGAATTCACAGTTGAAATTGCTTGGTTTTTGGAACTCTAGTTGAGAAATCTTGCTTGGAAAATTGGTGTTTTTCTCTTCTATTGGAGATCTATTCTTAATGGAAACTTGAAATATGTTTAACCATATATTATTTTTTATATCATGCTCTGTAAGTGTGCTATCCATGGATGATCATATATGTTATATGACTATACTGATATAATTACTGAGTTTTGATCACTAGTTGATGGTTTTTTTGCTTGGGAATTGGATTGAATGGATAGTTTCTCTTTAGATTTGATTATCTGATGTTGTATGGATGTACCTGATTATGCAATTGCTCCCTTTGTGGCTTTAGATATCCTTCGCAAGATGATATTCTTTTTATTGAAATTTGTGTAGTTGGTTTTGCAAAAATTTGGATGCTTACCAGATGATCCAGTAGTGATTTCTATAACTATTAGTAAATCTAATCTTTGTATGAATTAATGGTTGTGTATGATAGCTCTCTATTTTCCCTTTTACATTATTGAATGGCTGTAGGTGTTAGTTTCAAATATGACCTGATGAACAATGCAAAACTGTTAATAAAAGTGTCATAATTGGATTGACGAGAGTGCCATAAATTGCATAGTTTTATGGCAGAAAGATCTACTTTGTAACTGTTTGCAAAGAATTCCATAAATATGATTAGTTAGCATTATTGGGTTGATTATGGTACACCTTTAATGTTTTAATACTGCTAAGTTCCAAGTTTATTAAAGTTTATAAATCGGGTTGCATTGTCATGCTTGCATGGTGTTGCATCTGCATGAGCTTTTGGGGAGTTTTATCATTTTTTTAAAGTATCACATTTATTGTAAAGGTTGTATGTTTGATTTAATTGGATTGATGGTATGTCATCATAGTGTTTGGTTAACCTTAATCTAATGTGTTATACCTTTATTTAGCCTTCCTTTGGGTTTACACGTGCCCGTGACCTTGGTTTTGGGGTTGGGTTGTAATATCCCTGATCTGATATCAGATGATACCTCAAATACAAACTTTAAAATCAGAAAATTCATAAGCAAAAGTAGCTCACAAACTAGACAGGATGAAACTAGTCTTGGTCAGTGAATAACCCAGCCAGAACTTGATAGGATAACACTTTTGGGTCTGCAAAATGTACTAGGGAGTGTGCAGAAGCAAGGAAAACATGATCAAGAAAAAATTCTGATTTCTATGCACAAGGTACTGGGGCCATTTATGTTTCGAACATCAGTCAGGCTGAAGTCTACTCCAAGGCTTCCTGGGCACACCAACATATGCATACTAAACTCATTAAACTACACTTGAAATAAACCAGAGGTCTAAAACAAGTCAATAAACCCCTAACTTGATGATGGACAATTTTTTCTGATGTTTATGGAATGTTTTTCCGAGTTTGGTGGCAAAATGAGAAAGTGCGCTATGGTGGACTGCTCCAATAACTTTCTTCCAAGCTCTTCCAAACATGCAGAGAAGCACAATAATTATTAGTATAATGGTGGGATGGTATTCATAAATTTCTCAGGGACCCAACATGAATGAGAAAACCGAAATTGAGCATATAGATACTTTTTAATTAAACAAATTGCAAAACTAGTCAAATTCGGGTGCCCAATGAGCTAGTCTTGATAATCATGGACTCAGACAGCTAAAGAAGGTCAAGAATCTCTAATTTTTGGATTGGCATGGATTATACATGCATTTAAAAAACTATATCATCCTTCAGAAAGGAAAATAGTTACTCCAAGCTCTGTATATTGCAAATCCTGGAAAACCAGTCAATTAAAAGATGCTAAAGAGCCAGTCTTGAGAAAATTCAATCCAAATAACTTCTAAGGATATCAAGTTCTAATTATAAGGAATGATATAATTCATAAATGAAAAAAAATACATCAGCAACAAGAAGTCATCTTATTAAGTAAACAATAGAAGTCTCATGGCTCAGATTACATAGAAAGTCAAGAATCTTGGATTTTACAATGAATGGAGGAGAATGCTTCAGAGAAGAATGAGAAGGGGAGGTATAACCATTGGATATGAATTGTAGGATTAACATGGGATGTTGGATACTCATGGGAGCCACACAAAAAATTAGGAGCTTCTCATGGGCGCATTCACCAAACCAT
This sequence comes from Larix kaempferi, assembly GCA_027924585.1. Taxonomy (NCBI): domain Eukaryota; kingdom Viridiplantae; phylum Streptophyta; class Pinopsida; order Pinales; family Pinaceae; genus Larix; species Larix kaempferi. The sequence continues at coordinate 10,907,805 of BSBM01000742.1, forward strand.
ACAGAAAAGCAAGGGCACGTTCTTCACAGCTGGAACCCCCAGATCTAGTAAAATGGCCATAACTTGCTCATCCTGACACATTTTTTGATGAGAAAAAGGTGTTTCCTACTATAAATGATTCTATGGACACAATGGAATAGGTCTCAATGTCCATAAATTCTCAAAGAGGTTGAAACCAGAACTTCCATTTCATCCCTCAAACACTGTTCCTACTAAATGAAGGAGTTGAACCACACAACGAGAACACCAACCAATGGATCAGAATTCAGGGCCTGCAGTAGACTTAGCGATGAAGAATGGATGTTCGTCATATTTTTAGTAGAATCATGGGGCACATCTCCCAGCTAGGACTAGGGGCACATCTCCTAGGTCAATGAGGCAAAATTGCACTTAATTCAAATCACAAATGATCAAAAGATGTGAAATGGAGTTGGAATCCTTATTTTATAGATTGAGGTGACTTGTTGAGCAAGCAATATAGGCTAAGGTGCCCTCATGGAGTGGATAAGTTTTTTTTTTCTTTACCTTTTTCCTTGCTTTCTGCTTTAGCTTTCGCCTTGCTTTTTGCTTTGCTTTTTCTTTATCCTGTTTTTTCTTTTCTATCCTGCTTTTTCCTACTTTTCTACCTTATCCTATTTTCTGCTTTGTTTTTCTTTTTCCCTGCTTTTCTACCTTACCCTGCTTTTATGCTTTATCCTGCTTTTTTGCCTTTGTCCTGCTTTTCTGTTTTGTCCTGCTTTTCTGCTTTATTATGCTTTCTTCTCCTTTTCCTACTTTACTTGCTTTGATTGCTTTATCTTTTCTTATCTTGCAAGTTACATCTTAGTCAACCTTATCCTCTAAGGCACACTTGTGGAGCATTATCCACTTTATTCCAAAATAAAAATTACTTCTACCAAGTGCATTTCAAACTTAGGATAAAAATAAAATTAAACTTCATAACTATTTAATTCCTTAACTTCATAATTAACCCGAAGTGCATGAAATTTCCTCCTCAACCCAAGGGATTGGTTGGGATAGGAACTCCTTCCACCAATCATCAATGAGGGAACATGACATGGGTACATTACAAGTGGTATCAAAGCTTAGGTTCCAACACTATGGTTGTTGGGCCTTCCACGGAGTTATAAATATTTTTTATATGTGCATTTGGAATTTATAAGTGTGCTTTGTGAAATAAATTTAACCCACTTTATGTTAGTGGAATATTCAGAAGCCTCACTTCAAATATTGGTTTGGTTGTATCCTACTTTTTAATTTCAGAAGTTAAGAGATTAAACATCAGTTTGTTATATGTTTTAAAATTAATTAATATTTCATATTTATTGCTCAATAGATTTATTGATAAGTACTATGCGTTGCATATCTAATGATCCAGTATATTGATTGGTTGATGCATGTTCACCGTGCATTTCCTCTTTAATTGTTCAACAAACTGATTGGTCAATGCATGTTTAATGTGCATTGCCTCTTTTACTATTCATTAATTTGATTGGTCGATGCTTGTGCATTGCCTCTTTTACTATTAAGTGACCTGATTGGTTGATGCTTGTTATTGTGCATTGCCTCCTTTACTGTTTAGTGACTTGATTGGTCGATGCTTGTTCATCATGCATTGCCTCTTTTAGTGCTCATGGAATTGATTGAAATGCTTCTTGTTGTACGATTGATTTACGGGTATGATTGACTTGGTTTTTGGAAGGATTGACTTTCATGCTTTCAGACATTTGGTATGATCTGGGTGCATAATTGAGTTATGAAATGTCTCAAAAACATTTGTGAGTAGGCCTCCTTTAAAGTTGCACTCCTACTTGGAATCTGGCATTTTGAAACTTAAACATTTTGAAATTAAAATTTGGAAACTAGGAAAAGTTGTATTTAATTGTTTATAGAATGTGTATATTATATGTATAAGTGTGTACATATGTGATAAAGTAGGTATATAATAGACATATTTGATGATATATATTGATATGATATAGTATCGTATATGGTGTATAGTATTATGAAGTATATATTATGTAGTATATGTGTGTATTATAGTGTATTTAATTTAGATGATGTGAGTATATGCAATCAGAGTAGTTAGTTGTATATATATGTTATATAAGGTTAGTATGTATATATATATATATATATATAGTATTATTAGTTGTGAATATACTAATAGTATATATATTAGTTGCGAATATACTACTATACTACTAATACTACTATATATTCACAACTAATACTACTATATATATATATATAAGATGTAGTATTACTATTATTAATATGAATGTTATTAATGGGAAATGTACTCCCTAGTACCTTTATTGCTTCTCTTGAGAGAATACTTTTATGTATGGGAATGCTTTACCACTTGAAAGGTAGTGGTTACCTCAATAAGTAACTACTTGTCTATTTTAGGAAATGGGACACTTGTCTAAATGGTGTTTTCCATTCTCCTTTTATTTTATTTTATGCATGTAGTATGTTTATTATTGCATTATTGGTCATTTGTGCACACCTATGCATGAGAATCCAAGTGGCATTATCATTATCCTAACTTATCTAATTGATTGTTAGTGGAATTGCCACTTGGGAGGCAAGAATGGCTATGTGCTATTCTAGTAATTCTCTTATAATTGATTCATTGTTATTGTGATTTTATTTGTGTGAGTGTTTCATTGGTGAATAGAAGAGGTTATGAGAAATGTGTAAATGATATATGTATATATATATATATATATATAATAATAATGTAATGAATATATAATGAAAGAATAAAGTGCATAAAGTATCTTTGTGATCTTTGTTAGAAAAGTATCTTGTGATATGAGTATATTTGTGATCTTTATCTTTATGATATTGTTGAAAGTATCTCTTTTGAAAAAGTATCTTTGCTGGAAGAGTATCCTTGTGGTATTTTCTGATATATTTGTTGGATAGTATCTTGGTGATAGTTCATGCATATTTATTGGAAAATATCTTATTTGTAAAAGTATCTTAATGCAATTCATGTATTTTTCCAGTGTATTTCAAGTAACTTAGAATATGTACCTAATGCATGATTGAAATTGAATATGAAATGGATCATAATACTTTTTTAGGTAAATGCATTTCAAGTATTTTGATTTCATATGCCTTTGATGTATTTCACATGTCATAGGTGAAGTAGAGTGAAATGGAATAAAAATAAATTTATTTCATGTGATAATTAGATGTTATCTCATGTATCTTTTATTTTGGAGATTTATTATATGTATCTTGTTGAACAATATGTGTGTGTGTGTGTGTGTGATGCTAACCATGTGGTTGTTGCAATGTGAATAAAGTATCTTTGTAGATGAATATCCTTATATCATATATATATATATATATATATATATATATATATATATATATATATATATACTTTATGTTAATCATATGATTGATTGAAATATGATTTTCGGGTGGTTGTATCTTTGTTGAAGGCTCAAAGGCCTTGTAAAGAGGATTGAAGACCCTGTGATGGTGTGAGTCCACTCTACTAGTCCCGGTTCTCCCATGGGAAGTGGAGACAGACATGAAAAATATAAGTTGTAGTGGGAATTATTGTGGTGAGAAAGATGTTTTCTTTCTGAGGCATGTATGGGCATGTCTGTGAGAATTAGAAAGATGTTATCTTTTTTAGGCATGTTTCGACATGTCTGTGAGAATTAGAAAGATGGTATCTTTCTGAGGCATGTATAGGCATGTCTGTGAGAGTTTGAATGATGTTATCTTTTCGAGGCATGTATGGGCATGTTTGTTATCTTTTTGTAAAGGCATGTATGTATTATGCATCGAGGACGATGAATTGTTTAAGGGAGAGGGGAATGTAATACTATGTGTGTTAATCCCCGAACATATGTAATTTGTAATTATTTGTTATTGTGGAACTATGTGTTCGGACATGGGTCTTTAAGGACCTAGAGACATTATTATTATTATTTTGTAAATAATTAATTAATAAAACAAATTGGCACACCGAGGACCACTAAAAGGGTATGGGAGGCATAGATCCACAATGTGAGGGGGAATTGGGACATTCCTAGCACTTTATAACTTGCTTGGTTGAGATTGGTCCATATTTATGCTTTGGTGACCTTATTAGTTGATGATCACAAAAACATTGTACTACAGACCCAACTTTTGATTATTTTAGCCTATGTTGGTATTATTGATCCTAATTCATGGTTTGTTGGGACTTCCTTGGTGAATGCACCCTCCTTGATGCTTGGATGGATCCCACTTGTCATTTGAGCCCCTTTGGTGGTTTTGTAACTCCTTTTTGGTGGCTACACTTGGCTTTATAACCCCCATTTTCACGAGTGCTCCCTCACTGGATATTTTTAGCCTGGACACCTCAAAGGTTGGATAACTCCTTGTGTAACCCCTCCTTTGCTATTTTGGGAAGATTCCTTGGTTTGTGTAACTCCCCACCACACTAATTTTGATTCATCTTCATGGATGATGTGTCCACACATGAAGTTGAGTTGGGTAGAGTGACTTGGAGCCACTCTCCTTGAAATTCTAATTGCTCTGGTTGGATTAGATTTAGCCTCTTGTGGTTGAGTTACCCCCCCTTGGTTTGATTCACGTTGGCTTACATTGGTTTGATTTTACCACCTTGGGTTCGAATTGCCTTCTTTGGTATATAAATCCATGGTTTATCTCCTTGGTTAAGGTTTTTGTTGTGGTTGATTATTGTTGGTTGTTTTGGGTTGTTCATGCCATTGATGTTGGGAGCTTGGTAAGCTTGTGAGCTTGTGAAGCCATGCATGCTCTACTATGTGAATGAACCTTGTACTTGAAGCACTATGATATTATATGGTGTTTGTGGAAAGCCTAGACAAATCTGGTATAGTTCCTTCCTGTCCACTACTTGTCTCGGTCCTGGACCTGCACATAAATCCTGATGGTGAATGGTAATGTCCTGAGGAACCTAGGGGGTGAAGGGATTACCATTGCACTTGGTAGTGGGGTGGAGGAGAAATCAGGCGGTGATGAATTGAGTTGTGGATTCTCAAACTGATACTTGAGCTATCCTCGAGTGCAACTCTGTTGTGGATCTATGGCCTCAACTTGGGGGTGGCATGTCAAAGTGAGATTTGGCTTGGCAGTGCCTTTGGCTCGGTGGAATGTGGTCTAGTTGATGCCCGTTGAAAATTATTAAGATAAGCGGTTTATTTTTATTTAAATTCATATTTTAATATTATGTTTCCATTGCTTCTATAGCGCCATTAATGGATGATCTGTTCATAGTTAAATGTATATGGTTTTAGATCAATGATTGGATGCAGATTTGATAGTTTAACTGTTGGAAACTTGTACATTTTCCTTGACTATGAGATATAATCTTAATGGAAGCTTGAAATATGTGATTTATGTAAATGTGCCCTCTATGTTTGATTAGATCAATAGATAAAATTGTAATTGCAAATGCTTGGTTTTTGGAACTCTAGTTGAGGAATCTCGCTTGGAAATTGGTGTTTTTCTCTCCTATTTGAGATTAGATCTTAATGGCAGTTAGAGATATGTTATTTATGTGTTTATTTGTTGTAGCTTACTATGTAAATGTTCCCTCTATGTATGATAATATATGTAGATGAATTCACAATTGAAATTGCTTGGTTTCTAGAACTCTAGTTGAGAAATCTTGCTTGGAAAATTGATGTTTTTATCTTCTATTGGAGATGTGATATTAATGGAAACTTGAAATATGTTTAACCATGTTTTATTTCTTGTATCATTCTCTGCAAGTGAACCTTCCATGGCTGATCAAATATGTTCTATGATTATATTGATATAATTACTGAGTTTTGTTCACTAGTTGATTGGTGTTTTTGCTTGGGAATTGGATTGAATTGATAGTTTCTCTTTAGTTATGATTATCTGCTGTTGTATGGATGTACCTGATTATGAAAGTGCACCCTTGGTGGATTTAGAGAGCATTCATAAGCTGATATGCTTTCTATTTAAATTTTATAGTTGGTTTTGCAGAGATTTGGATGCTTACCGGATGATCCGGTAGTCATTTCTATAACTATTAGTAGATCTGATCTTTGTATGAATTAATGGATGTATATGATAGCTCCGTATTTTCCATTTTACATTATTGAATGGTTGTAGGTTTTAGTGTCAGATATGACTTGATGAGAAATGCGAAACTGTTAATAAAATTTTCATAAATTGGATTGACGAGAGTGCCATAAATTGCATAGTTTTATGGCAGAAAGATCTAGTTTGTAATTGTTTGCAAAGAATTATGTAAATATGATTAGTTAAAATTATTGGGTTGATTATGGTCACCTTTAATGCTTTAATAATTCTAAGGTCCAAGTTGATTCAAGTTTGTAATTTTGGTTGCATTATCATGCTTACACAACATTGCATCTGCATGAGCTTTTGGGGGGTTTTATATTTGTTTTTAAAGTATCACATTTATTTTAAAGGATGTACGTTTAATTTAATTGGATTGATGGTATGTCATCATATCATTTGGTTAATATTAATCCAATGTGCTATACCTTTATTCATCCTTCCTTTGGGTTTACATGTGCCTGTGAACTTGGTTTCCGAGTCGGGTACTTTACATGAATTGTCCACTTAATCTCTCTTTACTTTTTTTTCCCCTACAAACCTTCTCACTAAAAAAACCGATTATCTTGTTTAAGAATTTTTGTTTAATGTGTGTGGAAATTTCATTCACATTAAAGTATAGTTAGCTTTGTGTAGTGAGTTGTTTGATGGTACCATTTATCCCTCTCATTTCACCAAAATATTTTGGAGGATATGTGACTTCTTTTGCAATTTTGATTTTGAATTTGGTAATATCTTTTTTTTTCTTATAATTGAGAAAATCTCTCTTTCCATATAGTTTATGGGTCATTCCTGAGAAATAACTGAATGAATCATCCCCGTAATGTGTTCATCACCAATAAATTAGGTTTTTTTCTTCTAATGGAGTAAGTACAAGGGAGTGGCATCTCCAATTAACATAATGGTTAATTGGTTGTAAGGTAAGTATCATGTTTCTTAATATTCCCTTCATCCTTTATAAGGTGTATTGTGAAATATACCTATCTTATAACAACTTTAAATTACATATACAACTATTAAATTTCCACCTTATCTTCTCCAAAAAAAAATTTCATGAAACATTTATATATTAACTTCTACAACTTTAAAATAAAATTTAGAATTAAATACACATGTTTACTTTTATTTGAATATAAAATATTAACTATGAGTTAAAGGCTATATATTTATGGATTTAGATCATGTAGATCATTTTCTTAGCAATTACTTATTGTAAACTATTTTGAGAAATATATTAATTGTTAAGTTTTCTATTATTATTATTATTAATTTCAATTCATCTAATCTAACATATTGATTAGAGATTGTTAAATTTTCTAATGATTAGAGATTGTTAGATTTTTTAATGATTAGAGATTGTTAAATTTTCTAATATTATTAATTATGGTATAATTTTTGGTTCAATAAACGAAATTGGACGTTTACCCCTCGGATTAGTGGATGGATTAGGATTTGCATAGGAAAGTGTATGGTGGGTTATTTTACATTTTTGTTTATAAGATATTCAAGGAGGGTGTCGCAGGATAAAGGAGAAAATACAGCTCTTCAGTGATATTTCATTTGAACATGTTTGTTGACAACACAACTCGATGGCAGCTGCATTGTCTAAAGAAGCTTATGATGGCGAGGAGGGGGTGATTCTATGGGAAGAATACCAGGATTCACAGGTTACAGAGCTTGGCTCTGTCAGAATTTTCGACTTCTAATTATATGCCTTATGTATTATGTTTTGATGATGTGTATTTTATAAGGGGTCTAACTTTTTTGGACTTGTTTTGATGAAATGGATTGCAGTATATACTTGAATATAAGTCGGTTTACGAATTTATACATTTTGTACTATTTAATTCACCTATGAATACCAATAGTATGTTTTTTCTACTAGAAAAATGAATATTAATATATAAATAAAATAAAATATGGATAATTGATATTTTATATTTATATAATTTGATTTTTTTCAAATAAATAATTTTTAAAGTAATTTTTATTTTATTTAATTTAATTTAAATTAGAAGTGACATATATTTCTTGTATAAATTATAAAATGTATTATTAATGATTAGATTAATAAATACAAACAATTGCAATTTTTTATGAGTATTAATATATATTACATTAAATATGGATGATTGATGTGTTATATATATGATGTAAAATTTTCTTAAATAAATGATTTTAAAGTTATTTTATTTTATTTTATTAAATTAAAAACGCATTTTATATTGTTAAATTAATTGTATTAATAATGATTATATTAATAAATATGAAACTTTTGTATTTAAGATATATGCTTTTATCTCATTCGATATTCTAAGGAAATTATCCATACAAGTATCTGTGTGTTCATTTCACAAGCCAGGCATCCTCAATGTGTGTAATATACATATATAGTTAATTGTCCATTTAATCTCTCTTAGCTTAATTTCTTTTCCTACAAACTTTCTCACTTATCGTTTTTAAGACTTTTTGTTTAACGTGTGGCACATGCCAATTTTATCGTGTTTAACACTTTTTGTTTAATGTGTGGCATATGTCATTCACATTTTAGAGATGTTAGCTTTGTGTCATAGGTTGTTTGCTGATATCATTTATCCCTGTCGGTTCACCAATTTCACCAAAATATTTTACAGGATATGCAAATTTTATTTGCAATTTTGATTTGTGAATGGTAATATTTTTTTTCTTATAATTGAGAAAATTTATCTTTACATATAGTTTATGGGTCATTGTTGAGAAATAATTGAATTAATTATTCGCTTAATGTGCTAATCACGAAGAAATTAGGTTTTTTTTCTAATGAATGCACAAGTACAAGGAAGTGACATCTCCTATTAACATAAAGGTTGATTGCTTGTGGGGTGACTATCTTGTTGCTTGGCCTTCCCATTTTCCTCTATAGAATGTATGGTGTAAGTCAATGTATATGAAATAACAATTGAATATGCCTATCTTGTAACATCTTTAAATTACTTATACAATATTGAATTTCATCCTTATCTTCTCCACAAAGGTCATGAAAAGTTATATATTAACCTCTACAACTGGAAGAATAAATTTAGGATTGAATACATATGTTTGATTTTTACTTGAATAGAAAAATCTAACTAAGTAAAAAGCTATAAATTGATGGATTTAGATCATTTTCTAGGAAACTATTTATTGTTAAGTCCTTTGATTAAAAAACAATTTTAATTGTTAAGAAAGTTTTTTTTTTTTTGTTGTTGTTGTTGTTGGAAAAATACATATTATATTTACAAGGTTATATTTACAATCATACCTACTAAGGGATTTGAATCTAACTCTCCACATTAATACAAGACCGATCACCTCACTGCTTGTTGATAAATCACTTTCTTGTAGATTATTGCTAAGTTTTATTTTTCTCTCATTATCTTTTTTTTTTTTATATTCATTCATCCCACATTTGTTTAAAGATTATTAAATTTTATAATATTATTAATTGGAAAGCATTTTTTTGGTTCAATCAAAAAGATTGGTTCGCTTTCCTAATATGAATTATTGTTTCATGCCTTTGCTACACCCTCCTAATGGACTAATAAAAAAACAAATTTAACTCCAAATCATCCTATACTATTGTCTACCCCTCAAACCTTAATGGATAGATTAGGCTCTCACTACTAAAACTTCAATCACAAGCGGACCTTGTAAGGTCACCAAATAATGATTCCGTTGCTAATCCTTCCATTATGGAGGTCTAATATCCAATTGTTTTTAAATCTCAAAAACTTTTTTTTCTTCAAATATAAGGTTTCCATATGCCCATGATTAAAAGAGACCCTGCAATAAAGTGTTGTATATTTGTAATCTAAAAATTATGTCTAACTACATTTTCTACACTTCAATATAATTTTGTTTATAAAACCTTTACATAAATCAACATGAATATAAAATTGAGATACAATAACATAAAAAATTACTTATATTTGTAACTCTAATAAATTTGTCCAAACTATTACCATTAACTATAGATATTTTTTCAATAAATTCATAATAAATATGTATTTATAACTTAATATTTTCTAATAAATGAGAAAATTATTAGGGGATACAAGTTCTCTAATATGGTATGTTCGTCAATTCCTTAGTAATATAAGGACAACTAACTACATTGAACAAGAAACATAATAGACAACTTAGAATTTGCACATAAATTCCACACATTATATTATGAATCACTGATATAATTACAACAGGTTGCAACTCTAATATATGGAGTTTACTATTTTTCATTAGATATAATGTATCCCCAGTTTAGAGGAAGAGGTTGAGAGAATATCTCAACTATCCTCTAACAAATCCTAATTAGATAGGAAGTGGTTAAAAGATTATCTCAACCAACATCCAACAAAAAAAAATGACACCTATTACTAATAGAAACCTAAATTTATTACATATGTGAGCCTTACATTCCAACACCCCCTCTTAAGGATTACATTACAAAACTCATAAAAAGAAAACACATATTAAATGAACAAGAAACATGTGACCAAACATTCTTTAGAATCTATGCCTTTTGAAAATAGTTCTTGGACTAGTAAGACTCCTTCAAGTTTCTTCCTATTCCATCAAAAGGTTTAGTCTCCCAGCTGTAATCCAAGTTCCCAACATCATTGGACACCATCAACACTTGCAATCTCTCATAATCCTCGTAAAGGTATGATGTCAAACTTCCAGATCTCAGATCTCCCATGAACTATTGGATAGTAATCCCCACATGCATATCTCATAACCCCAATGAGGTACAGTTTCTATGATCCACAAGCATCCTGAACTATTTGAGCAAATATTTATATTCCACTAAATCCCTTCATGTCTTAAAAATGCAATCCTCTTCAAATGTGAAAGATTCCATCATTGAAATCATCATTTTCATAAGTGTATGGTGGATCTTCAATGATGGATACATCTCCTTTGATAAACTCGAGAGCATGGATTGTGTAACCCATCTTCTTGCACTTGAAACTTACCCCCTCTGAAATTGAAAAACTAAGTTTTTTCTATATACTTCATGATTGGAGGTTGAACCATATTACATAGGTGATGGTGACAGTTTCTTATAGTGTTTGAATGTTGGTACACACAAATGCATGAAGAGAAGGAATAAGGTGCTCTCTTAACATAGGCACACACTACTACAAAAAAGTGCTCACAAAGCCACAAAGAGGTAGATCCATAGAGCCATGATTCACACTTTGACAACAAACCAAGTAACAACAGTATTTAAATCTAGCAAGAAGTTGTGGCACCCATGATTCGTTTACTGCTTTAATGCTAAGTCTCCTTTACTAGTGGCATACATCCACGATGGTTTGAATCCCTTAACATCCAACAATAAGGGGTCCTTAATGGGATTATCTCTTAACATCTGACAATAAAAGATTCTTTCATGAATTCAATTCTAGTAATGGTTTGATTCCTTGAACATGCATCGAATTGCCACAAATATGCAACTTTTTATGACCTCTACAAAAGTCAAATGAAAAACTACTCATGTGGCTCCTCAATGCTAAGAATATGATGGGAAGTAAGAAACATAATGATATGTAATCAACATATCATGTTTGCACCAAACATTAATCTCTTTCCTCTGCAAATCTTGTAAATTGCACCAAAGGCATTCTCCTCCCTTTGTAGATTGTGTAAATATCAACCAGTGACATACTCCTTCAACCAAGTGCTAGTCTTCTTATTAGGAAACCACGTCCTTTAGTATCTAGCAATCTTATTATTATGTAGCCATGTCCTTCATTAGATAACAATCTCCTTCATTGTACTACAATGTCCTTCAACCAAAGCATGGCGAGCATTTGATTAGCTCTTATAATCCATGAATTTATTGTTTTCATGATCGACCTCTCTCTAATACCATGATGATAAATATATTAGCAGACATAATTTCTCTAACTTGGTCTCTTCCCCAATTCCATAGAAGTACAAGAAAAACCAACTACATTGAAGAAGAAACACAATATATAGCTTATATATGCACATGAATTCCACACGTGATATTATGAATCACTAGTATAATTACAATAGGGTGGAACTCTAATATATAGAGTTCACTATTTGTTATTAGATCTAACTTCTTCCTAGTTTAGAGGAAAAGGTTAACAACATATCTAAACTATCCTCTAATAACTCCTATTTAAATAGGAAGTGGATCAGTGATTCTCTCAACCAACATCCAACAAAAAACATGACACCTATTACTAATAACAACAAGAATTTATTACATATGTCATCCTTACATTCCAACACTAATAACTACATAATATATATAAAAATACATTTATTTTCCAACAAGTAAATCCATTGATATTTAACATTTATCTTTTCATACATTTAGATTAGGTGAGTGGGATGGGACTTGATCCATTACCATTGCCTTTAGGTGATCCTATCAAACACCTAGGAATAGATGGTTGCACGTGGAAAGAGGAGATGGTTACGATGAGTGGCCATATGGCTACCCCTTGATTCGAGCATCTACGTTATGAGTTAATGACAAGCCAGAGGAAGATACTAGACCTGCATAACACCATGACGGTAGAAGTATACTAGTGCCATTACATTCATACCCCACCCATGATGAAAGGGAGACTACCACCAGAACTACTCATCCTTATTGCACTGAGAGAAGCGAGGTGCTCTACATCCTAGTATGGGGAAGATGTTGTCACGTAATGTAGCATTATGTTACCAAAAATATAAAGTAATTAAAAAATTCATGTCGACTCATAAAATAAAAAATTAAAACCAAATGAAAAGTAATTAAAAAAATCCATGTTGGCTCTTAAGATCCATCTTAAACCCAGATCTATGAAGCACCAAGAGGGATCAAATTTTTAGAGGTGTAATTATTTTGGATGTGTAAAAGATTTAAGTAAAAAAAATTTACACTTCAAGAAATTGGATTCCTCTCGGAACTTTATTAATCCAAGTTTAACACACTGGTGATTAACAACGTCTAATTTAAAATAATAATTAGTGTGGCTTACAAACTCAAAAGAAAGATAAAGAAACCTCCACATTAGGAAGAGACCAAACGTGCATATAAACATGGATGGTGGGAGTGTTTGTTTAGATATATGATATCTCTATTTACTTTTGTATTATTATGTTCAAGTCATACTTTTTACTTTATTTTCTCCTTGGATAATTGCTTTAAATATTATTCCCCACAAGGATAGGACAATTATGTATCTTGCAAGTTATGAGCAATTTGTTGTGTCCTATCAATACATTCAATCCCCACCAAGAACAGAACAATTATAACTTTACACAATTTGTTGTCTCCTATCATTATTAAAAGAGAAACTATGCAAAATTTCATTTCTGAAGCTCTCTTGATTCCGATTTAATTATATTCTATCGATCTAAATGGGCCCTTAGTAATCTTACATCATATCATTGACAACTTCATTAAAAGGTTTCAACGAAAATCTTTAGTATATAAAAATATGTCTAACCTAAGATGTGCGTGTCGACGCAATATTTTGTTTTCTGCATGTTGATTATTAAATCTTCCACTAGTTCATATGGCCATGTACACTATATTTAATAATAATCATATGTTGCATTATCTAAATATAGAAGTGAAATTATACTATTCAGTATATGCTTATTAATCCTAATTATATTATGAATTAACATCTATACAAGTGTATATATGGTACGACGATCATTTGTTTTGCTTATTAATCCTAATTATATTATGAATTAACATCTATACAAGTGTATATATGGTACGACGATCATTTGTTTTGGTATTAAATATAATCTATGTGCTATCAAATTGGTGTTGATATTTGGAATTTATGATAAAAAAATGGAGAGAAAATTTCTATTTCTCTTTCATTTTTATAAGTTTTTATTTTTAAGGAAAACTTCACAAGGAAACTATGCACATTTTATATATGGTATACAATATTATTTTGTATTTATTTGTGTTGATTATAATATCTAACCTAGTATGCAACAAATGCAATCAACTTAGGGGATTGATTTTGAGATCTTTTGCATTAAACTCAAATCAGTCAACCACTTGAATTAGCTCATTTGACTTTTTTATGAGAAAACAAGTTACACACACACACACATATATGGAAATGTGGAGTATTTTTTATGGCATACTTTGATTTTGAGAGACATTTTCATTTACAAAGAGGTTTTTAAATGGGAGGAGTATGAGGTAGAGGATGGTTCAAGATTTGGACCTAGTGAACTTTGGGGAAGATATCTTCAGCCTTAGCTCCATCTTTAGAACTAAGCAATAAATTTTTGAATTGTGGAACAATGGTAGGGAATTCAAGGAGGACTGTGTGAAAGAGATTTTGGGGATTGTGGCAACTTGCATAGCTCTAGTGGCATTTGGAGAGGCCGGGTTGAAGATTTAGAAGGAAATTCTAGTAACCAATTAGAATCCTATGGTCAATTCCATGGGTCCACATTATCCCCATCGTTTTGTAGTGATGAGACTTCAAATTTTCATTATGACTCATAAGGGGGATCCTTTGTTCATTTCTCCAAAGAAGGAGTTGAAGTCACAAGCTCCATTTCTAAAAATCCTTGTAAATCTAGTAAGGCAGAGACTATCCCTCCCTCCATGTATGTGACTAATGATAGTCTAAGAATCACATCTCTCTCCTTGGTAGGGTCATCTCCTCGTAAAAGAAAAATACATAAGTGCATTAGGGATTGCAAATATTGGATGAAAATGGTGGCTAGACATGATATAAGTATGAATGAGGTTGATGTCTTATGAGCATGCTCTGGTGGGAGATTCATGGGAAAGGAAGTGAGAGGGAAATCCCTTTGGTTCTATTTGGAGGATGGATGGAAACAATTGTTGGAGTATATGCCGATTTTTCATATCTTGGTATGCGGTTGGATATTCTTTGAGCTACATATAGAAAAGGAGGTCAAAACTATTATATTTTACACTTGGTTATGGAATAACTTATGTTTGGTGTTAAGCAATGAGCTGTACATTTTGATCACCATAGTGAGCCCTTAATTTTTGAGCAAAGTTGGGTCTTACTCCATGGGTTGTCATTGGAATATTGGAGCCATCATGTCTAACAAAAATTGGAAACTTATTTAACCATTTTGTTACTCAAGAAGAGGATTAGTAGTCGAAGGTGGACAAGCAAATAGTCAAACTTATGGTTGATGTTGGCTTGTGGGAAGGTCTCTTGGTGGAAATGGAGTTTCTCTAGGGTTCTAGACAACACCTTTAAAGGCTAGATTACTAGAAGATTCCTTTCGGGTGTTCATATTGTCACAAATTTGAGCATTTATTGAAGGATTAACTAGATACATCAAAGGGTTTGAGTAGGAATCATAAGACACATGTTTAAAAAAAAATATCCATGAGGATTCAAAAGTGAATATGAAAGAGGCAGTCAATCTAGACTCAAGCATAGATCCTTAAACTTTGGCTCCCATCACAACTCATCCCTATGGCTTTGTTGACAATAAGGTCTCATCTCCACTTCAAGAAGTGAATCCCTTACCACTTGAGGTAGTCAACCTAAAAGTATGTCCCTTAAAGTAAACTCATTTCCATTTCAATATGAACCTTGCAAACATCTACTCCAAGGAATCTATTGAGAGTGAAAGGAATGTTGGCTTCATATTTAGAGTCCATTCTCCCTTCTAAGGCTCCCCCACTTTGTAGTGATGTTCCTATTAATCCTGTCATTTTAGATAGCATCCTGGGAAGAGGTATTGGTACAGTTCCCTATTCCTAAGAAAATTCATGCCAAGGGGAAGCCAAAAACCATTATCCAACTAGTTAAGTTGAATTATAATATGATATATTGTAACGATGGAATCCATGAGGAGAAAGGAGTTGTGGAAGGAGGCTTGGCCCTTGATACATTCCATACTCCTAGAAGGAGAATAAAATTCCACATTTCCTTAAACAAATCCTCCAAAGCATCTATAGAAGTGAAGCAAGGTAAACATATGACAACTATAGGGGTCCTTAGAGTAGAGAATAGGGAAAGTTTTAAGGATCCATAATTTTCTTAAAGTGTATAAACCTTGGCGAATCTTACTAGGTCTTATGTTTCCAACCATAAAATGTTGGGAGATAATTTTCTAAAAAAGTTTCAAATTTCTAAATGTTTTATATAGTTTCTAGACAATTTTAGAGATTTTTAGAGTAATTTTTTTTATCCCTTGGAATTTGGGTGAATTAATTTAGAAAAAAAATGGAAATTGGCGAATCTTTTTTTGGAAAAAAAGGTCAAAAATTAGCTCATGGGATAAATTTTGCACCTAAAATTTTCTCTAGTAGGAAGGTCCTCAAATCATGTTCCTTAGATGTTGATCATGTTCTTAATTGTCCAAGGGATTGAGGGTGACCCCAATCTACTAGCCCTAAAGAATCCATTATCTTTTTACAAACATGACTTGGTCCTCCTTTAAGAAATGATGCATGTGGGTTCTAAAGCAATGGAAGTTCTCTCTCCTATTATAAAAAACTAGAGTTTTTGTTCCTCATATGCAAAGGGGTTATTGTGGGGGTTTCTTATAGCATGGACCACCAATATCTATGTTGTCTCCACTCATTTGATGAATGTATGTTTTTCACTCGCCTATAAGTTAAAGGAACTTGGTACACTCTTCAAGGTAATAAATTTATATGGACCTTAGTAAAATAGAAAATTTATTTCGGAGTCCCTAAAGGTACAAGGCTCTCTAGATGAAAATAACATACTCTTAGGGTATATTTTAATGTCACTATCATCCATAGAAAATTTTGGGTGAGGTGGTAGGGTTCGATCCTTTAGTAAAAATATTTAACTTCTTTTTTAGGAGACAAGAATGGTGGATTTGGAGCCAGTCAATACTGTCCCATCCTAAAGGAATGCAAGAAGGGGAAGAGCCTAAATTTCAAGGCAATGATATCACTTCTTGGTGGCATAGAGGGTTCTTGATTTAAGTTTCATATTTTGAATGTGTGTAGGGGAAGGGGGAGCCTTTTATTATCTCCCTATCTTATTTATATCCAAGGGAGACAATAAGAAAACCTAAACCCTTTTCAAGTTTAATCACCATTGGGTCTATGAATTTAGATCCTTGATCTCTAATGCTTGGGTAAAATTTTTTGATGAGTTGGGTGACTCTAATTTAAAACAATTTGATGACAAGCTAAAGAAAGTAAGAAAGAGTATCAATGGACTTGTCTAAAAAGAACACACCAAATACAAGTATGAGTTGCTCAAGATCAAAGAGGAAATTAGTATTTTTAGCAACAATGTCAATGGGTCTTTTTTAGATGAACTCATTTCTCAACCATCCTTGGAAGAAAAGAAACATTAGAAGAAAAGAAAAATATTCATAAAGGCTCAAAAGTAGGGCCATTTTGTTAGTTGATGGTGATAACAACACAAATTTCTTTAAAGAAAATACCAATCATAGAAAAAGTGTTAATACTATTTTGGAAGTGGATCTCCTAAATGGTGAAAAGGTGAAGTCTTTTGAGGAGTTAGCAAGGGCTACGAAAAGTCATTTTTATTTAATGTTTAGATAACTTCTAGTAACAAAGATAGGATATGTATTGAAGGTGATTTGTATTTTCACAAGATCGTTAAATGAATATATAAATGAATATTTGGAAGTTGATATCACAAAAGATTAATTAAAATTAGTGTTAAACTATTTCCAAAAATCCAAAGGAATTGGGCCAATGGTTGGACTATAAAATCCTACCTTGGTTTCATGGCTTATTAAAGGAGGAACCAATTAAAGTCATAGAGGAATCCAAGATATTTGGAAAAGTATTGGGTGCTCGTAATTCAACATTTATCCTCATAATATCGAAGAAAAATGAGCCTTCTTCATTCAACGACTTCGTGCCAATTTCTTTGTGGAATTAGCTATACAAAATAATAATTGAAGTAGTTGTGAGAAAACTAAAATAAATTATGTCCTTCATCATTTTTTAAGAACAATTTGGTTTCTTATACAAAAAACAAACTCATGATGCAATAGGGACTACATTGGAGGAGTTTCATACCATTAAAAGTACAAAGGCTCTAGCTATAGTTATGAATATTGATTTATCAAAGGCCCATGACAAAGTAAATTGGTTGTTCCTAAGATTGGTGCTTCTTCAAATTGGTATGAATTTACGAACTATAAATTGAATCATGATGTGTATCTCTCATGCTTCTTTTATCATTGAGATAAATGGATCCTCATCTGATTTTTTCTTTTCTTCTCAAGGTCTAAGGAAATAATTCCCCTTGCCTCCCTTCCATTTTTTTAGTGGTTAAAGCTATTAGTAGAATGATGTTGGTGCATAAGTAAGAGGGAAAGATAAACGGGATTAAGATGGTTGAGTCCTTAATTTTCTTACATATTCTCTTTGTAAATGATATATTGTTATTTTTCCATTGATCAATAAGAGAGATGGATAGTTTGAAGTAAATTCTATATATTTTCTACAGTGCCATTAGCATGTAAATAAATATGCAAGTATTCTATGGTAGCCAATAACATAGATGATCAGGAAGAGATATAGATTGTTAAATCGTTAACTATGAATCATGAGGTGTTTCCAAATGCACTAGTAAAACACCTAGTGTTTCTATTAGAACCTAACAATTGCTAGTACTATGAATATATATATGGTTATAAAACAAGATTAAATAAATAATGTCCATTTGGTGTCACAAATGGCTATCTAGGGGAGGCGGGTTAGTATCAATAAAGTCCAAGTTTTGGAGAGTATCCTTGTCTATTGGATGTCTATTGCACATATCCCAAAGGCATTTGAGTAAAAACAACGTGCTTCCATTTTTCATGGATTGGAAACAAACCTCCTGAAGTCATTCCCTTGGAAAAGTAGACTAAGTTAGCTAAAACAAAGGAATATGGCATGCAGGGCCTAATAATCATCCATTCTTTTAGCCAAATTGTAGTGAAAAATATCCTCTATAGATTACTCTTCAATTATGGTTTATGGGGTAAGGTGATGAAATACAAATACTTAAATGGAATATATATTTGGAGGACTAGTTAAGGTTAAGGAAAAAACTGAAAAATACTCTTAAGATGTTTGAAAGGCTATGCTAAGTGTATTCCCTTTAGTAGTAAAATGGACAACTTAGGAAATAGGTAATGGGGGTATAAATATAAGTGCTGGAGAGGATCCATATATTCGGAGTGATGGGAATTACATACTATATATCCCTTTACTCTCTAAGTTACACTCTTTCAGGATCCATAGAAATGGAAATATGCTAACCAGTCTGCTTGGAGGGAGAATTTGATCATGAGTGGAATCAATTCATCTCATAAGTAAATCATAGTTCCATTTGACTTACATATTAGACAGATGTACTAAAATGGTCTAAGAACCCAACAATATGTATTTTTGCTACAAAAGCAGGGTATAAGGCTAGAATGGAGGAAGAGATTAGAGGAGACAAAGTTTGGTGGTGGTGTTGTATATGGAAGTTGGATAGTCCATTAAAGACTAGAATATTTATTTGGCTTGAAATTTCAAATAAGATCTTAACAATATGGGACAATGGTCAAAATCACATCTATCAAGGTTTGGGATGGTATGCATTGTATAAGAGGAATAATGAGTTCGTAGACCACCATTTTTTTCATTTCCCTTTTAGTAGATCTGTATTGTAGGACGTTCTTCAAGGAATTTCTAGTCTTAATGACAGGGACAAATGGAACAAAGACACCATGATGGATTGCTTCTTTAGATGGTTTGAAGATAGATTGATGTACAAACTATGACATTAGAGCTCTACTCTGCTATGCAAATAAGGGTATTTGGTTATCTAGAAACATAATGATATTTGAAGGAAAATGTATACCAAATCACGACCTCACAGTCGACAGGGGTTCACCAACTGTCAACACATATCGCAGTCTCCCTGGGCACCGGCCCAAGCAGGTTTGAGCCCACCCAGCAACACCCGCAGAGCAGATGAGGTCTCACCCGAGGCGTCCAGGAAGAGCAGACGGAACCATGTTTCCGCCGAGGGAGGAGGCGAGTTGCGGCAGTATGATACCAACAAAAATTCTAAATATTCATCAAGAAGTTATAGCACATCACTTTAATCGCAGCATTTAACATTACAGTAAACATATATCTATAACATATTATTGCGGCATTCACATCATAGCGACAGAAACGGATAATTGCATTAAGACAAGATAATAACAAAAGTATCGAGCAACATTACACACAGATTGCACCAAATCATCATCCTTATATTACTGTGGCAAACCAAAAGCAGTACATAAATCTCTGTGCAACTCCCCGCATTATCTTTCTGTCAATCTCCGCATACAGCTCTATTTCTATCTTCCATCCATCGACTTCTCCTCTAACACTTACAATTCTCATCTATTTATAGGCTTCCACCTATTACAATACTTGTCCACTTTCCTAACCGACACTATGGACAATCGACTAACTGACTTGGTCTAATGACCCAAAAACCCGCATATCGTGGTACAATTGACGCGATATGACAAAATACATGACCCCAAACTTGACTCAATATTACAAGATACATGGTCCAAGTGACCCAAAATCCGCCAACTGCGGTATCCTTTGGCACAAAATACTCCTTTCGTGCCTTCATCCAACGTGTCGCGGCGTCAGCAGTACCGCGATCTTTCCTCATCAAACTGCCAGCCAACACTTACATGTCAAGTAGCCCATAAAATTGGGGTCTCTTTTCAAGGGATTTGGAAGCCACTCTAAAAAATTATCCATGAGTCATCGAAGAAGTTGTAAATAAGGATATTACACGAGGTTACTTTGATGCTACTACTAGCTAAGGATCCTTGAGTACTTGTAGTGCAGGGGCCTTCTTTTTCTTAATTCAAATGATTTCTTTAAGTTAAATGTTGGTTCTAACCTTAGATACGATAATATATCTAAATTATTTTCTCTTTGGATACTTTTAAAAGTTTTAGTGTGATTTTGATGCATGCAACTATTGCAATGCCAAAATTATTTAATACATCCATTTTCACTATTTTCAACGATAATTGCAATCATTTGAATGTAGCAATCTAAACATGAGGCCCTATATCTTGCGTTGCTCCACCTTCATTGATGGACACATGCTGGAAATTTGCACCTTCCTCTAAAAAAATTAAAATATCATCTTGTTGCTCCAAAATTTTTGTTTATTACCAAACTCCAAGGTTTATATAAAATACATTTAAATTTACGATTAAGCAAAAATACAACCATAGTTGTGGAATATATTAGTAAAAAAAAACAATAGTTTTTAAATATGTAATATGTTATATGCTTGTTGTGGGTAACATTAAGTATCTTAAGTTGGAACTTGTTGTATGGATATTTTACATCTCTGACGAGAGGAACATGAATATAAGGTATTCTTAGTCAAAATAAGTGAAATAGATGAAGGCTATCAGCTATGGATCAGTGGTGTATGGTTATCTATACATGATAAGGGTGTCGTCGAGGGGTGGGGTCCTCTAAGAGAAAATTTCTCGAACCTTCCAAACATGTGTGCGACATGCATGCATTATTGGCCTCAACCTTGTTAGCTTTCCATCCTGTAAATGGAATATTCATGGTAATAGATGGAAATAAAGAAAATTGATATCAAGTGGCCAAGAATTGAGAGTATTTAGTGAAAACAAAACTAGCTATGAGCTCACAATTTTATTGTTTAGGGGAATTTTTAGATCACTACCTTTGATGTGCAGGGATTTTTATTGGAGACTCAAGAATCATTCAATTGATTTCTCCATGCAGCACAAGAGATCATAGATCACCATCAACAAAGGATCGAAGTGTGTGGAAGGAAATAGGATCAAGATCTCTAGTGAAGGAGGCAAAGTAGATTGAAATCAGGTATTCATTGTTGTTGTATATTTTAATAAGATCGATGTTCTACCCCCCCCACCCCCACAACAAAATAATTTTCATTCTCATATATTGAATGGATTTATGTGGAATGATGTTTGATTTACCTAAAGCAATTTTAATTCATTACTTTCTTGTCTTTAATATGAAAATGTGTAGTCAAATTCCGCTAGCTCATTCGGTTAAGGTGTGGGTCTCGTCAACAAGGTGACCCGTGTTCAATTCCCCTTAGGGGTGAGCTAGTTGGGAGGAGACACCAAAAGTCCAACTAGTTAATGGTTGGTGTGGCTCAGGCTGGGTGATTTTGATGGCTTAGATGTTGTTGGGTCATGGTTTCTTAGACCAAAGGCCACTCTCGCAAGTTAGGAAGATTCTAGCAAACAAAAAAATGCAAATGTGTTTAAAAAGGGGTGTTGTTTGACAAGTGTGTTGGTACAAATACCTCATCATAGTGACAAGGAAAAGGATCAACATGCTAAGGAAAATCAAATGACCAGGAGAAATAGGTTCCTCTTCTTTCTTCCTCTCTTTCTTATTTGAGCATATAAAAATTGCATGTAGATTTACGGGAATGAACACCATAATCTGTACTCTTGACTATTAGGGGGCTTGACCGACCCTCTGGATAATCAACCTTACGGGAATTCTTAGCACGACCGAACTATACCTAAAATATACGCGCAATCTCACAAGTATGTTTTAATAGTCATGTTAAGTTGAGTTGAGTTTAGTGGTAGCATTAGTGATTGCCCAAGATACTAACCTAATTTTTCTATTGAAGCACATGGTTGGGGAATTCAATCTTTTTGGGTGACCAAATTGGGGTTGAAACACTGAGACTAAGAAATTGAAGTGGACAAGGAATTAGTGTGGAATCATAGACAACACTAGGGATAGGTGGTTGATATCTATGAACTAATATCAATTCACTTCATGTTGTTCTGTCCCTAAGTTTGTGCTAGTTATGATGTGCCAAATTGAGGTTCTAAGCATGTGCCTCTTTCATAAACAATGTTCCAATACAACTTGTCCAAACATCGATAAATTGTAATTTGGATACAGATTGCACTAGGTATGTGTAATATCCTAGCCAAGATCTGACCAAGATATTAACTTCCACTCAAAGTTTTAACAAGATTTTGCTAGTAATTTTTAAGGCCATTTCTCAAACTGAGCAGGATGTAAGTGACGGGGACTGAAACTCTGAATGAGGATGGTAGGAATGATATTAGGTTCTAGAATTTGTATGGGAGAGTGTGCAGCAGCAAATTATAGAGAGGGGAAATTTTAGGATCATTTGTACAAAGCACAGAGACCATTTATGTTTCAGACATCAGCTGTCGCTGAAGCCTACCGCAATGCTTCCTGGGTACATCCGCATATACAAACTAGATCAGGGAGTTGGGAAGGATTAAAAAACTGATATTTGTGTTCATGGAGGTCTATGGGCATAAAAAATCATCAATTAAACACTGGATGAAGAGTTTGGGAAAATTGCTGTGACCTGGACTGTCGAGCTAGTTTTAATGGTTGACTTCCAAAACATGGTAAAAACCTCCCAAATTCAGTTCCTTAAGGTTGGAATGCGTTCTAGGGTCTTTAGCAACATCAATTGAAAGAACTAGTTTCTGACCAACATAATTCTTTTAATGCAATTTTTGCTAAAACTAGTCCTCCGAGAGTGCCCGATGAGCATAGGGGGAGGAGTTAAACTTGTATTTGACCACTGTAATATTTAATTATGTATTTAATGGAGATATTACAGCATATTTGATTTAAAATAAAAATTATCAAACTTTACATCACCTCATTACATTTCCAGATAACTTATATACCATAAAAACCTTCAAACCCCCCCTACGTTTATCCAATCCTTCATTGAATCATATATCTGGCTGAAAATATTTCTATAATGGATTAGGAGAGTTATATAAAATATTCTAAATCATCTAATCAGCTGCATACATCTACCATTTGAAATTACAATGCTTGAATGATGAAACTACTCCAAAATAAGCTAGAAAAACAAGACTGAAATCCATTATTACATCATGAGCCTCTGGGGCATATTCATATGAGAAGTTGAAAAGATTTTAGCACTGATTTTAGATGTTTATTACAGAGCTTTTATTGCTGTAAAAAAAAACATCAAACCATCCTCTCCAATGACAGAAGGAAAGAAGATTCAATCCCTCAGTTCTTCACCTTTTTTAGTACAAAACATGACACCCTTGGGGAATCTCGAACTAGAATCTCTTGGCCATGATAGAAGTTGAATGAATGGATGTAAGTTCAACTTCATTTCCGAATATGGCCATCACACATCAGATCCTTCATCACATTGATCGTTGGAAATATTTCAATGGAGCAACCCTTCCACCAACACCTTGCAATACTGAAGAATGGGGAAGAAGAGAGGGGATAATGAGAAGGATTCTTCTTGAACTCTTAAAATATTCTGAAGCAATCCAACCCCAGACTGATATTAGAACTTTAATGGCTGCAAAATTATCTTCAGTGGATGCAAAAATATCTTCAATCGCTTCCCAATAGTCTTCAATACCAGAGAGAGAGAGAGAGAGAGAGAGAGAGAGAGAGAGAGAGAGAATGAGAGAATGGGGCACATCACCCATAGAGTGTCTTGGGCGCATCACCAAACCTAGAGGAGCTTCAAAGCTCTCATACAAACTTCACAATGAAAAAATTTGTGAAATGGAGTTGGTTGGATTTCTTTGTGAACTGGGCATTGAAATGGAAACTACACCATTCAGGATGTTTCCTTTTTGGTAAACTAGACTGTTTTTTAGCAAGTGTGCCCTCCTTAGCTTTTTCTAGTTGTTTCTTTTTTATGATTTGGAAACCTTATCTCCACCTTCCTTCTCTTCATGTTTTTTCCATATCTTCACCCCTTAATCCATTTTGGAAACATCTTCCACATGGGTGCCCTCTTGGCACACTTGCTCATTATCCATTAATTTTATTTATCAAAATTAACTTTAATAAATGAATTTTCCAATTTGTGAGACTTAGGCTATAATTAATTCTAAGAAAATAGAACTAATACAATTTAATTCTCTTAGGGGTTGATATTTTCCCCTTTCACCCATGGTACTGGATGAACAAAAATTGGGGACATGACAGTCCTCCCTTCCCAAGATTGCTTGTCCTCAAGCAATGTTAGGATTCCACCGAGCTTCTATTGCACCACTCTGATTATACTTGTCCCCATCCACTGAGCATTCTGAAAATTAAACTTGGGGCCTTCAAAAATATCTGAATAAAATGTAAGATGACTATGAAGAATGAAATGCATTGTAAACTCTATGTGCACTAAATCATGAACAAAAATATTAACCCAGTTAAGATAATTGAGTATAATTCCTGGATCCCACTGCTTCCTTTGTAAGGACCCAAAATTTTCTGTCACCTCTAGAAAGTTGTCACTCCAAAAAATTCCTAGATCCCATTGTCCCTGATGAATACCGTCCATCATCACTGTTACTTGTAACAAATTGTCACTCCAGGGTATGGTAGGATCCATCCACCATGTTGGAAGTGTGCCACTCCCAATGCAAAACTGAATAGTTGTGAGACTTCTCTACCAAACATAGAACTTCTTGAGAGAATGCAAATCAGAATGCATCTCTTGTGCATGTGTACTAGAGACATATAATGGCTGAAAAATACATCTTTGTTTTTGCTCACAATTCAAGACAATGTTAGTTATAACAAAAAATTTATTGTAGAAACAAGAGAACCTTTTACCTTCCAAGGTCTTCATTGCAATGATGCCTCCACCCATCCAACCAATGGATGAATAAACACTTTTATTTGCTGAATCATATGGAATGTGATCAGCCATATGTATGTCCTCCTCAAATAAAGAGATTTCATGATCTGTATGGAACTCCACAGGTGCTCCCCTCTTCATCCAATGGTTCAACTCTCTGCCATTGATCCAAGGGTGCAAAACTCCATCAATTGACCCACACATTGAAGGTAAGTGTAGATCCGATGCCTCCTGGTCAAAAGTGGCTGCACACATATGCATGGGATTCCTCAACTGCTGTGGGTAAAGGAACATGTCATAAGCCTCACTTTTAGGATCCTCCTTATCATCATGTGACACCAAGAGGAAGAATCCTTTTACCCAATTTTCATTCCCAAAATTTGTGGTTGAATTTGAAGTGGGGAATGAAGAATGGTGAACCATGCTTCTGAACATTTCATCCACTAAAGTTGTGGATGTATCCTCTCCATTTATGGCTGATCCATCTATGGTGTACTCATCTATCTCTTCGTTGGAAGAGTGACTTTCTTCAATGAACCTCTCAAGTTCATTCTGGAAAAGGTCATGTGCTTGTTTTTCTTCAACTTTGTCTGCACATTCCTCAAGCACATACCAAACAGACTGTTCCTCATGATCCACCAACTCATGAGGTTCCTCCCTTGGAACATGAAATAATTCAGCCATGTTATTGTGACTTTGTGAAATATGGGAGGTAAAAAGTGATTCTGGCAACTTCTCATTAAGCTGCTCAATCTGATTCTCAGATTCTTGACAAGCACCATGAGTAGCAATCATAGAATCTTGGGTAGTTTCCAACATATGAGTGAGCTTGCTGATCTCCTCATCATTCCTTATTGCAGCATTATAGTAGATATTCACAAGCTCTAGCAAGTGATCTTTATCAGAAAGCAGCTGAGAGAAATTTCCTTTTAGGATTCCTACTACTTCCCACATGTGCACAAAATTTTCAACAGAGGGTTGCTCCTCCATTGATGCAGTTCTCCAAAAGCAGTGAGAGATCAAAGCATTATGTTCATGGAGGTTTTTGAGTGCCTCCTTTATTTTTTCCTCACTCATTTTCAATAGTCCAATCAGGGCAAGAAGTTCTAGCAGGTGAACCTCCTCTTCTACTTCTTGCAATTCAGCCTTCTCCCAATTTTGAATTCTGACACTAGAAGGATCTTCTAATCCTACATTCTCACTGGAAGTGGCTGCCATCTTGGGATGCAACAAAGGCATGCAAAAATTAGAATTTCAACCGTACCTTTGTGCCCAAATTTCCTCCTCATGTGGTGTTTTTATGGAAGCATGCTTCTTTCCCAAATTCCTTGGTTCACACCCAACTGATTTGGGCTTGTCTTCTACCTCAACTTGAAGTTCCAATGATGATTTCAGATCTAATTGATGTTCTTCTTTTGGATCTGAATCAAAATATGTCATACCATCATCAATATTCCCCATATCTTCTACACTTATCTTGAAATCACCCACGAAGAAATTGGGAGTGATTTCACCTTCCACATTGCCAACAATCGAATGTTTGACTCTTGGATCTTTAGTTGTGCATGGATCTTTTTCCTCTCCTTTTGACAAAGGATTTGGTGACTCATCATCCTCATGGATGCTGCAAATATGCTGATATCTAACCATGGTATTCCCTCTTTCTTCCACACTTTGACGGTCTCCTGATGTTCCCACAGTCATTGGTTTCTGAGGAGCTAAGCATTGAGAATTAAATGCTTCATTACGGGGAACTAGTTTCTCCACATCATGGCACACATTATTGACAATGTATTCTATTTTATTCTAATGATTTCCAAAAGGAACATGGGTAAAAAAATCTGATTGAGGTCCATACCTTTACATCATACTTCTCCCTTCAAACAGTGGAGCTATGGTGCCTTGTTCTGCCACCCATTTTCTAGGTTCACATCCAACTGATGTGTGGTCATCTTTTGCTTCACTATGTAGCTCATGTGGTGAATTTGGATCTGATTTAGGTTCTTCTTTTGGATCTGATCCAACATATGTCTCACCATCATTAAGCTTACCAATCTACTCCGAGGTTATCTTGAAATCCTCAACATAGAAGCTTGTAGTGGATTCTGCTCCCATTCTGTCAACAATCTCATGATTGGTCTTTGGGTCTTGCTTCTCCTTGGTTGTCTTAGGATAAATATTCTTGGAGGCTCTTCTTGAAGAGGATCCAAAAAATACTTGTGAAGTCACATGCATCCAATGCAACTTTGATATCTTTTATTATATATTCCATAGAAGGTTTACCTTTGATTGTAGAACATGCAACTTCTTCTTGAATATGGCTATCAAAATAACCATAGTATGTTCTATCAATCATGATCTCATGGGAGATGCTTATGGAAGGTGCTTCTTGGGAATTCTCTTCCTCATACTGTCTGCAATATTCTTCATACTGCTCATCATAATATTCATCATGCTCCTCATAAGAATAATCTTCTTCCTCATACAACTCAAAGTCTAAATCTTCCATAACTGGACCTAATTCCACATCTGCAATCTTGAAGATAGTGCTGAGATACTTTTCCAATGAGAATTACTTTCAACAGGATGAGCCAAGGAAAGTGCTCTGATACCATTGTAATATCATAGCCAAGATCTGACCAAGATATTAACTTCCACTCAAAGTTTTATAGTAATTTTTAAGGCCATTTTTCAAACTGAGAAGGATGTATGTGACGAGGACTGAAGCTATGAATGAGGATGGTAGGAATGATATTAGGTCTTGGAATTTGTATGGGAGAGTGTGCAGAAGCAACTTATACAGAGGGAAATTTTAAGATCCTTTGTACAAAGCACAGAGACCATTTATGTTTCGGACATCATCTATCGCTGAAGCCTACCGCAATGCTTCCTGGGTACATCCGCATATACAAAATATATCAGGGAGTTGGGAAGGATTAAAAAATTGATATTTGTGTTCATGGAGGTCTATGGGAATAAAAAATCAGCAATTAAACACTGGATGAAGAGTTTGGAAAAAATTGATGTGACTTGGATTGTCGAGCTAGTTTTAATGGTTGACATCCAAAACATGGTAAAACCCTCCCAAATTAAGTACCTTAAGGTTTGAATGTGTTCTAGGGTATTTACATGAGTAGTATCAACTGACAGAATTTGTTTCTGACCAACATACTTCTTTTAATGCAATTTCTACTAAAACTAGTCCTGCGAGAGTGATCGATGAGCATAGGGGGAGGAGTTAAACTTGTATTTGACCACTGTAAGATTTAATTATTTATTTAATAGACCTATTACAACATATTTGATTGAAAATACATATAAGAAAACTTTACTTCACCTCATTACATTTCCAGATAACTTATATACCATAAAAACCTTCAAAACCCCCCTAGGTTTATCCAATCCTTCATTGAAGCATATATTTGGCTGAAAATATTTCTATAATAGATTAGGAGAGTTATATCAGATATTCTAAATCATCTAATCACTGCATACATATACCATTCGAAAGTACAGTTATTGAATGATGAAACTACTCCAAAATAAGCTAGAAAACAAGACTGAAAACCATTATTACATCATGAGCCTTTGGGGAATATTCATATGAGAAGTTGAAAATATTTTAGCAGTGAGTTTAGATGTTTATTACAGATATTTTATGGCTGGAAAAACAACAGCAAACCATCCTCTCCAATGACAGAAGGAAAGAAGATTCAATCCCCTAGTTCTTCACCTTTTTTAGTACAAAACATGACACCCTTGGGGAATCTCGAACTAGAATCTCTTGGCCATGATAGAAGTTGAATGAATGGATGTAAGTTCAACTTAATTTATGAATATGGCCATCACACATCAGATCCTTCATCACATTGATCATTGGAAATCTTTCAATGGAGCAACCCTTCCACCAACACCTTGCAATACTGAAGAATGGGGAAGAAGAGAGGGAATAATGAGAAGGATTCTTCTTGAACTCTTAAAATATTCTAAAGCAATTCGACCCCAGAATGATATCAGAAATTTAATGGCTGCAAAATTATCTTCAGTAGCTACAAATAGATCTTCAATGGCTTCCCAATAGTCTTCAATACCTGTTAGAGAGAGAGAGAGAGAGAGAGAGAGAGAGAGAGAGAGAGAGAGAGAGAGAGAGAGAGAATGGGGCACATCACCCATAGAGTGGCTTGGGCGCATCACCAAACCTAGAGGAGATTCAAAGCTCTCATACAAACTTCACAATGAAAAAAGTTGTGAAATGGAGTTGGTTGGCTTCTTTTTTAAACTTCAGGATGACCTGCTGAGCAAGTTACTTGGCTTGGTGACCTGTGAGAATAGGTCACCCATGAGTGGACATACTTTCCTTAATTTTTCCTTACAAGCTTTCTCCTTTAGAAACTGCACCCTCCATGACCTTAGATGTTTCCTTCTTGCATTAGCACTTGCTTTCCTTGTGAACTGGGCGTTGAAATGATAACTACACCATTTAGGATGTTTCCTTTTTGGTAAACTGGACTATTTTTTTGGCAAGTGCACCCTCAGCTTTTTCTAGTTGTTTCTTTTTTATGATTTGGAAATCTTATCTCCACCTTCCTTCTCTTCATCATTTTTCCATATCTTCACCCCTTAATCCATTTTGGAAACATCTTCCACATGGGTGTCCTGTTGGCCCACTTGCTCATTATCCATTAATTTTATTTATCAAAATTAACTTTAATAAATAAATTTGCCAATTTGTGAGACTTAGGCTAAAATTAATTCTAAGCAAATAGAATTAATACAATTTAATTCCCTTAGGGGTTGATCTTGTCCCCTTTCAACCCATGGTACTGGATGAACAAAAATTGGGGACATGACAGTATGTTGTTCTTAACTATGGGATCTATGAATGTAAATTACATGTTAGATTTTTTGTCAATATCAATTATAGGATTTGGAAGGGCATAATAAAAAGTATGGAGAAATAAAATATATTAGGCTATCAATAAGGCAATGCGTTATAAGACAAATCGACATGTCCACATTGACACATAAGTCTCCAAGAACGATCATCAAAATGAACTTATCATTATGGAAGAAACCCTAAATATGATCTTATATGATGGTCATAACACCTAGGAGGAAATCATGTTTCTTCCCAAATTAAATCCTAAAATATGAGCAAATTTGAGGCCCCGCGCTCTTGAAATATATAAATATGAAGTGGTGAACTAAAAGGGGAGATCACACCCTATATAAGGTTACGTTGGAAGAATTTCCCTATCCTCCCAAGCTTGTATTCCCTATTTCCCCCTCAATGACCTGATGTCCTTGAGTTATATTCCCTTTGTTGTTGAATTCATCCCCCTTTATGTGACTTCTATTTTATACATCATTGTAAGTTGAAGATCTCTTGGAGCATGAGTGGTTCAAGTACAGAGGAACTTGGTATACGATTTCGAAAGGTGTTCTAGATGTGGTGAGATAAAATGTAACGTATTCTTGTATTTCATTAATAGAAATTTCTAATATCCCCCCTCCCCCACAATTTTGTGTCTATGTTTTATAAAATTCAATCTTTGTTGGTTAGGGAGGGATAGTCTACTCAATCTAAGGTCAGTTAGGATTATTCAGGATTATGCTTATGGATTTGAATTGATTTGTATATTTGTTGATGTCATAAGCTTTGAGAAAGGTTGATCTTTCACGTGTACGTCTCAAAGCCTTGGATTCGAGCACACCAAATCTCAAGTGCAGGAGCAATGATAGGGAAACCTCCAAAATAAGCTTATCCTCCACTTCCTATCTCTATTTGATGATTGTTTGATTATTTTTATGATATATTAAATGAGTCTAGATTATTAATCCTGAGAATATTAGATTAGATTTATGTCTTTCAGCATGTTGTTGATCATCCCTAGCCATTAGGAAGTTTTCCTTATAACAGAAATGATGAATCCACTATGGAGTTGGTCTCTATAGGGAAATTTTAGGTTAGTTTTTCTAGATATAGTTTGGGTGCTTACAATCCATTAGGTCCTTAGTACAGTCCTCCATCCTTAAACTTTCAGAAAAAATACATTTTTTTGAGTTTCAACCTTGTTTTATGCTTTCCCACGTCTTCCACACACCATGTAGTGGTAGCATACTGCACTCCCATATGTGAAATCACCAGTACCACACACATACATCTCATTAAACATCTCATGGATATGCATTATCCACCCCCATGCTACTTGGTTCCCTGTCATAAATTGCTCCACCAATGGGATTTGTCCCCAGATAATCCTATTGGTGCTTGTCACACCAAGCACCCAAACCATAGTAGGTGCCACAACCCAGAAAAAAAGATCCTAGATATGGGAAATCCCAATATTCCTTCAAACCCATGCCATCAGTTTCCTACCACATTACGGAGCTATGTGATGGTCAATCGTTCGATATCCATCTAAAGCATAACGTGTTGGCTCCCTAACCCCACGAATGGGGAGCCCAGTCAAAAAATGTATATCTTTTTCCTCAATCACTAGGTCATCATCACCAACCCAAAATCAACCTTACTAAGAATCCCACATGCTCACTATGGACCATAAGAGAGGATCATGAGACCTCATATAGGGACATAAAAAGAACTTGAGCAACCTTGCCTCACGTAGCAACATACCTAGTATTTATATTCGCCACGGTCCCAAGGATGAATGCAGTTTCCTTTACATTGATAGATCCCAAGGCCATTTCATAGATATCGCCATGAAACCAAGGCCATCTCGCTATTCAGAGACACCCGCAAACAAAAACAAACCAAACTCGGAGTCAGTTTCAATACCTCATAAGAAAAAAATTAACTAAAAAATAGCGCAAATTTCCCTTTAGAAATAAGCACGACTTGTGCAACCATCACACCACATGTCCGTGCGGTATACTCGCACAATTGTTGACACTCTATTTTCATGCTTAGTGCAATTGTATCTCATATAGCCACGCATAATTTATGCACAGGTGATGGACGGTTTGACTGTGCATGAGCGTGACTGTTCGACGAACAATTGCACAATATCAACATGCGACTAAATCCTCCATCTCTCATGTGACGCGTGATAGTTGAAGGAAAACCCATGTAGGGAAGCACACGGTATGGTTCTAAACCCACATGACTAACCAAAAAATAATATGGTCGTCAGTATGGTTTAATCAATCCCATGAGCTAAAAAACAAATGGAAAGAAATGATGAGAATAAGATCAAGTCTTACCTAAAGCTCTTAGAATCAAAATCCGTTAGTTGAATCTCCTAGAAACTATGAAAACATCTCTAGGGAATCAACATGTCAATAGGTACAAATGATTTTGAAAAGAGGTCCCCACCCCTATTTATAGTTAATTGACCTGGTCTTTATATGACTTGTATGCAAAAACAAGAGATCCATTCAACAAACCATCTACACCATTGTGATCAATGTCGCAATCTCTTCAACATGGTACCATCTGTTCCATCCTCCACAAAACTTCATTCGACACCTATTTTTATGGCCATAGCCCCAGGTGCACTATGTTTCTTGTCAATTTTTTTGCATTGTCAATAATCTTTTCATAACCAGTATTACACTTCGGTACTTACGTCATGTGTGCAGGTAGATAAGAAGGAGGTATATAAGAAGTTGTGAAATGCACAAGAATTTTAACAAAAGATTCACAAAAAATATGGTTAGTTTGCCAGCTACTGAAAGACAAGATAAAATGAAAAAGTTTAGAGAGTTGTAGCCGGAGTGTTATAGGTCAAATCTGCACTTCTCCGTCCATGATCACATTGCCCTGTAGATCACACAAAAGGACACTATGGATGGAAGAGTTGGATTGACCTTGGATGATTTGTTGTTGAGATCACACCTCTTCAGCTTAAAATTATATTTTTTTGCATATTTCATAAAAGGTGCGCTACTATTGAAACTGGCGTCTAGCGCACCAAACGCAGGTTCTAATGAAGACAACCTGCGCACTTATCCCAAAAGATGTGTGCGCTAGTTGTAAAGAACACTAGTTGCATACTGAGCGCTAGTTTACTAGCACAATACCTGCGCACATATTAAGATGAAATGGAAAAATATATTAAGATTACGAATTGGGATTAGTTGAGGTTGGTATTGTAACTCCCCAACCTCCCAATTCAATGCCTCATGAATCCAACTTCCTGCCTTGGCCATAAATACAAAAGGAATCCATGAGGAAGGGGCCAATGAATAATAAGCTATTGTTATGCTCAAGGAATTCTAAGTCATTGTGAGGAGCAGGAACCTAGAACTCGGTTGCAGAATTGCATTGGAACAGATAAGGTATAAACTGTATTTGGTTGCATTTCTTTGGCAATAAAAAGATCGAGATACCCTTCCCATCTCAATGGAATGTTGTTTCTATTGAATATCTGATTGTAATTAATGTTTGATTGCTTTCAATTTCGTTATATGTTTACAGTCAAGATACGTTGAGGAAGGTTGATTTATTTTGTAGGTGCATTACTGTGTAGATTGGGAAAAAGCTAGGACCAGTCGTTAGAAAAAGGAACTGATTTCAGAATCCTAATCTCATTTTGTTTGTAGTAATCAATGCAAAATAGAATGTATCTATTTGCCACCCCATGTACGTTGATAGAATCCCTTCCCCTGCTATAGGTTATAATCCTTCACAATGGAACTGGCGACTCCACTGGGGAGCACCAATCGTTTATGCTCTAGGGACCTTGTCAAGGTTTTCTTCAGTTTTTACAGTCTGTTTGCTTTCTATGAGGTTTTTATAGGTTACTTTGTTGTTTCCTTTTGCTTTGATTCATTCCAGTCTGACTGTGCAAACCCCTTTTTATTGTCTTTTAGTCCCTATGCGCTGGTCTTATGTGCATACAAAGGTGCATGTTTTTCCCTATGCACTAGTTTCTTTGAAACCTACCTGTGCACTTTTTGTTGCAGGCGCTGGTTGTTATACCAGACAGAAGCATATTTTCTTGTAGGTCTGAACCTTTCGCAATAGGGTTTGGTTTTCAGGTTGCTAGGTCTACTTTTGGCTTTTGATTTGCTTTTTTGACTGTCTTTGAGACATATTTGTCTTTTGTGAGTCTTGTTTTAACCTCTTGAAAGTCCTCTTTGGGTTGCTTCACTTACTTTAGTACTTATTTTAGGTGTCTTTTATGCTTTCTAGGTCTTTTTGAACCTGTGTGCGACTCCCTACTAGTCACTATAGCGCATATTTTTCCCTAGACGCGTGTTGCAGTAATACAGACCTGCGCACTCTACGCTTATTGTTTGTTGCAATACCTGTGCATTTTATTGAGTTTGGCTTTTCATTTTAGGGTTTGACCTCAGTTAGAAGTCTTTTGGGTGTTTTTGAAAGTTTTGATGGTCTGGATACCTTCTGAGCTTCTGTTCAGGTTAGTCTGAGTTGGTTGAAGTCTTCTTGATAGATTTTCCTTTTGAGTTTGTGTGGCGGTAGAGTTAATTTGGTTTTATTGCCTACCCTACCTGTTTGGCAGATGATTTTCTTTGGTTTTTGATGCTTAGGAGCAACCTCTAGGTCCGTCTTTCCGTTGCATGCATCAACTTTGCCTTTTCTTCTGCATCTTGTTCAAATCTAGAGTTTTTCACAGCAAGAACTCTGTAGGTCAAGTATTTGTCATATTTGGATTTGATTTCTTTAAGCCATTAAGATTTTATCTTTACCCACACTCTTGATAGATATTTCTTGTTTCCTTTTTTCAAATTCATTTTCTTTTGCAAAATAGAAGAAAAAATCAAAATTGAAAATTAGTAGCTTAGTTTTAAGATTTGCCATTATTGCTTCAAAGTAGGATATATTATTTTTCTCTTTGCGTTGGAAATTAAAAATAAAATTGAAAAAGAAAAATGTGTATGCTTAGGATTGCCTATATTTTGTTTTGAAAGACATAAACGAAAAATAAGAATATTTGTGAAGTTTTAAGGCATTATTTATACACACTTTACTTTCTGTCATAAACCATACCACACAAGTCACTACCCTTTTGAGTAACCAACAACCTTTAAAAGAAACATCTAATAAAATCAACTAGTCACTTTTTCTTTTTAGGTTTGTCACTACATCAACTAGCTTAGGCTAGGGTTTCGGGGTAGATCACTTTAAATTGCCCGAAATTGGTTTCATTGCTCAATAATCGTAGTAAGACAATCTCTTAGGTAAACCCACTTATATCAAAATATCCTGGGAACTCTCTACTCAAACTAGAGTTAAGCACGAGGCTGTGTGAGACTGGGACTGCTGAGGATACCCCCTCACTTTCCCTTCGAACATAAACCAGAGCTGATTTGCGTACGGGGGTCCACTAGTACTTTTAAGTGCTTTTGGATTTTGGGCTTTGCTACCCTACCCATGCATCTTGGCTAGGTTGACGAGTGTTCCCCCAGTTATTTTTGTATTTGTGGTATCCTTAGTATCTTAACCCTAGGGCTCTTCATAGGTATAGTGGAAGGCTATTTCCAATGCACCTCGGATAGACACGGAAGGTAACCCTTTACAGTAATCCTGGGAGGGAGGTTTGGTGATTCAAACGCTTGCACCCAGAGGATCTCCATTGGATGTCATGTAAATGATCATCGATACTCTATTAGTTTGTTCTGGGCCCTCATCATCCCAGACTTGATTCTGAGAGTATTAGCTTTGTTTACCTGGTTTTGATCACTTTAGGACTTTTTGTAGTGGTATGTTGTTTGCTCCCGAGTTGTTTAGTGGCCACTAGGTTTTTCTACTTAGTTTGCTTTTGATGTAGCTGTGGAGGATCAACCTCTTTGTAGGTTACGAAGGTTTCAAAACCTTCCACTACTCAAGGTGGAACCTCCACCACCACCTCGATGCTAGAGGACCAATTCCCGTAGTTCATACAAGCTTACGGGAGAAACTACACCACCTGGAGAACCACATATTAGAATTCAGGATCAACAGGTCTTTGATACTGTTGAGGTTGAGGACGTAAGTTCTCGAGAGTTTAGCACTCCTTTCAAACCTCCTCTAACTGGACCAAATGATTCATTACTTGTAACTGTAGACTCTCTAGGCCAACACGAGTATAGTGCATACTGATTTTCTCCTACTCATTCCATGACTAATCCAGGAGATGAGACGAGAGTTCCTCAAACTCCCACTATAGCTACGGTTTCCAGATTTCTCTCTCCTTCCTTTGCAAACATTGCGGAACCTAGCTCTTCGCAGACTGCTTCTGCTTCGAGCCCATCTTTTAGTTTTAATGCTGGTACTATAGGCATGTCGAGCTCACAAGGTTCGGCATCAGCTAATGTATCTACCCCCAATTTTGGACCAACTAATATCCCTTTGACGTGGATACCTGCAGTGAAGTTTACTCAACCACCTTTTACTCAACAGCTCCAGGGTATACCACAGTCTATTCCTTCTACATCTTTAGTAGGATCAATCCCCACTGCATCAATTCCTATTATGGGTTCGATGATGACACCGTCCGTTACAACTATACCTGGTTTTAACCCCTACACAGGTTATAATGTAAATCCATCTAATATACCTGTAGGGAGCATCCCCTTCTCACTTTTTGCTGGAGGGGGTGGTAATATTTTTAACCCACATTACGAAGGGGCCAACACCCATCCGCAATGGACGAGTGCCCTGGGAATAAATCCTCTTTCTTATGGGTGGGGCAGTTTTAACAACGCTTTTACCTCACAACCGATGGTTGGGGGAAACCCCAACCAATAGTACATGAACCAGGTTTTGGGAGGTTCCCCCTACCGAATTCCTACTCACTAAATGCCATCGGCACGACCTCGTTTACCTTTTCTGACAACTTTGATTTTTCTAGATCTTTCAAAACTTACTAACGATTCAGTGCACCATAATCCTACATGGCCATTAATCCCCACCAAGCTTCCTTCAGACATTCCAAAGTTTGAAGGTAAGATTGGTGAAGATCCTGGTGACCATGTCACTATGTTTCATCTCTGGTGCTCTTCCAATTCGTTGAACGATGATTCCATCAGATTGAGGCTCTTTCAGAGAACCTTGACTAGTGCTGCAGCTAAATGGTATATTGAACTGCCTATAGCTGTTTATGATAACTTTTGGGGTCTGGCAACAATTTTTTCTGAATCACTTTCAACTTCCTATCCAGTATGATGCTGGTACAGATCTTCTTTCAACTTTCAGACAGAACAAAGACACTCACTTATCTTACCATATTTAGGAGTGGCGAAGGAGAAATAGGCTCATTAAAGCCAACATCCCTCCAGATTTCCTATTAGAGTGGTATCTCAAATCACTCCTTCCTTATATTTCTAAGGAAGTAGCAACTTCTGGGGTGTCTTCCAAAGAGGAATCTATCCTTAGAACCCAACAGCTTGATTTGGTATATGCTCAGTCTGGGCTCTTATATGAGATTATTCCCGATGCGTCGAGATCTAATATAGATCTAGGTAAACCCAAGCCTGGACCACATGCTGATGGCATCGTGGGTTCAGTAGATTATGTAGCGTTTGAAGCTTTAACTAAGTAGGTTCATCCTTATCTATCAAATAGTCGGCTGCGGAAGCAACTTTAATTGCAACCTCCCCTTCACAAATAGAATCTATACAAAAAGTGCAGACGAATCAAAAGGGCCCCCGGCATCTCAACAATAATAAGAAGAAGGGTAAGAAAGGGGAGGGGAACTACCAAAATCCCAAAAACATAGAAAATACCGAGGAAGGAAGAAGGGATAAAAAAGTGAAGTTCCCTTGTAAGTTATGTAAGGAGGACCACCTCACCCATCAATTCCCTCTGATGGAAGAAGCCCAGAAGCTACTTCGTGATAAGAAACCAGCTGTCTCAAAAGAACCATTCCCTCATGGACAAGGTTCAGCTTCTGGCAACTCTACTGCTGGGGGCACCCCTCATGCCTCATCAGTTGATCAATTGTTTATTAATATGGTTAATTCGGACATGCTTTTACAAACTCAAGCCAGAAAATATACTCCAGAATCGCAGCAAAGAGATAAGGATGTTCCCAAATATTCTACCCCTCTCCACATCATGAGACCAGTAGATTCGTTGCCGAAGATTCCGAAAGGTGTCTTCAAACGGGCTGTGCACAATCCTAACGCACGGGCTGCTCCTAACTACAATGTTGTGGAAGATTTAGCCCAAAATACCTATGCCATGTCCACTTTGGAAGTATTGCAAAGTTTTCCATTACAACGCAGTGCACTTCTCGCAACGATCAGGAGCGTAGACTCATCCAATATGCTTGCTTGTTTTGATATATCAAATATCTGTTAAGTTTAGCCTAATTTCACAAGAAAGATCACTGAAAGAAACACAATCACAAGATAGACAAAGATTTACCCTGGGAAACCCTCATGGGGTAGAAAACCCAGCAAAGCTTTCCTCAATATAAATAATCAACCCAATACAAGATGTAGTCCTCAGCAAGAGCTCCTTTTCCTCCTATGCAGTCCTCTCTCTCTCCTATGCGCCAATCACAAGTGAGTGAATGAATGAGATAAATGAGGAACACACCTCCTCTATTTATACTCATGTTCTAATTGAATTTTTAATGGGGACGACCTCTCCCAGGAGAGTCTAATAACCCCTAAACAGTAAACTCGGGGCCAACCTCACATGGGAGATCTAATAACCCTAGTTACCACACTCTCTCGGAGATAAACATCTCCGGATATACAATAGGGTCACCACGGAGGAATGTACCATCTCCGAAATAATAAAATACAAATATAATATTCTTAGAAGTTACAATATTTCAACACTCTCCCTTAACAAGAAGGATATTATAACAACATCTGCAGGAGCAAGGAGTCATCAACTACATGATACATGATACATCTATAAATCATCGGAAGATTTCTTCATACATCATCATCAGTAACTCAAACGATTACTGGAACATCAACATGTTTAGTACTGAGTCTTCATCTTCTGTAGCACTCGAACAACTACAGTAACATCATCATCATATGGATCACTTGATCAACAACATCGTCATCTAGATCATCACGATCATCAGCATCATCATCTAGATCATCATGTTCAACAACATCTCGATCATCTCGATCAACAACATCTGGATCATCTCGATCTATAGCATCTAGATCATCTCGATCTGCAACATCTGTATCATCTCGATCTACAACATCTGGATCATCTCAATCTACAACATCTGGATCATATCGATATACAGTATCTGGATCATCTCGACCTACAGCATCTGGATCATCAACTGGATCCTCTCGATCAACAACATCACATCATCAACTGGATCCTCTCGATCAATAGCATCACAGCAGCATACCCTGCAACACACATGATGCAATTATAGGATGATCAATCCCTCTCCTTTTAAGACAAGTCTCATGTGTATGGATGATGAAATACAGATCTACTTACAGGATGATCAATCCTGATCCATTTAAGACAAATCCATGTCTAGGGACGATGCAGTCCTTGATCCATTTAAGACAAATCCATGTCTAGGGACGATGCAGTCCTTGATCCATTTAAAACAAATCCATGTCTAGGGATGATGCAGTCCTTGATCCATTTAAGACAAATCCATGTCTAGGGATGATGCAGTCCTTGATCCATTTAAGACAAATCCATATCTAGGGACGATGCAGTCCTTGATCCATTTAAGACAAATCCATGTCTAGGGATGATGCAGTCCTGACCATAGTGCCAGTCCTTTTTAATACTGGATGTGACCTAGATTAAATCTAGGATTTACCATGTACATTTTGAAATAAAAGATCAGGGACGATGCAGTCCTATCATCAATTTTTGGAGACAGATATCTATAGGTTAATTCAGGGGACCGAAGTCTAGGGATGATGCAATCCCTCTCATCCACTAGGGACTTCTTTCTCGGAGACATATGTCTACGGATCAATTCAGGGGACCGAAGTCCAGGGATGATCCAATCCCTCTCGTCCACTAGGGACTTATTTCTCGGAGACATATGTCTACGGATCAATTTAGGGGACCGAAGTCCAGGGATGATGCAATCCCTCTCGTCCACTAGGGACTTCTTTCTCGGAGACATATGTCTATGGATCAATTCAGGGGGATGCAATCCCTCTCGTCCACTAGGGACTTATTTCTTGGAGACATATGTCTACGGATCTCTTTTAGAACATGTGTCAAAGGATGATACAATCCACTTGCCAACTTAGACCCAGCCTAAGGACCATTCACCGACCTCACTGTCGGTATCACCAATACAGGTATCCACATCATCGACCTCACTATCGGTATCACAAATACAGGTATCCACATCATCGACCTCACTGTCAGTATCACCAATACAGGTATCCACATCATCGACCTCATTGTTGATGCAGGCAATCTCATCATTAGTGACCACATCACTCCCCCTTTCGAGGAGGGTCCTTCTGAACTACACCAAGCTTGTCTCGAAAATACTCAAACTTTACTCGAGATAGAGGTTTGGTTAATATATCAACAACTTGTTCATCAGTGCTTACATACTCGAGCTTGATAGCTCTTTTTTGCACCATATCCCGTATATAGAAATATCGGATCTCTATGTGCTTTGACTTATCATGGAACATTGGATTCTCTTTCATCTTAATACAACTTTGGTTGTCACACAGGATCACAGTGGGGTCCATCTCTAAGTCAAATAATGCTAATAGCAGTTTTCGAAGCCATACCGCTTCACAACTAGCAGAGCAAGCAGCAATATATTTCGCTTCAGCTGTGCTGAGAGCCACACTAGACTGCTTCCTGCTAAACCACAAGATCATAGCAGATCCCAGACAATAACATCCTCCCGATGTGCTTTTCCTATCTGATACACTTCCTGCCCAATCAACATCTGTGTAGCCATGCAGTCTGAAGTCATGATCTCCAAGATAGCATAGACCAAAGTCTATCATACCCTTTAGGTACCTCATCACATGCTTTGCAGCTATCAAGTGAACTCGTCTAGGTTCCACTAGATACTGACTCAAGGTATTCACGGCAAAGCATATATCTGGTCTGGTATTTGTCAAATACATCAATGAACCAATAATCTGTCTGTACAGAGTCATATTCACTAACTCTAATGAGTCATCAAATAACAACTTCATGTTGGAATCCATGGGAGTGGCCATGGCTTTACATTCCAACATGTCAAATCTCTTCAAGATTTCCACAACATACTTTCCTTGGTTGAAAAATATTCCTCTTGGGCCTTGCCATACTTCCAGACCTAGGAAGTAGTGCATCAATCCGATATCTTTCATCTCAAAATTCTGAAGAGGGCTTCTTCTTGCATTTGATAATCTATTTCTCATTTCCAGTCAGAAATAGATCATCCACATATAGCAATAATATGATAGGTTCATCATCCATAACTTTGATATAAAGATTAGGATTAGCTTTACTCTTGGCAAAGCTCAAGCTTGTCAGGAAACTGTCAATTCTTCCATACCAAGATTTGTGAGCTTGCTTTAACCCATACAAAGCCTTCTTCAGTTTGCATACGTGAGTTCTTCTATCTTCAACCTCAAATCCTTGTGGTTGTTCTATGTACACTTCCTCCTCAATCACACCATTTAGGAAGGCTGTCTTCACATCCATCTGGTGTAATTCCCACTTCATCATGGATGCAAGTGCCATGATGGTTCTAATGGAAGTGTACCTTGCAACTGGTGCAAATGTTTCTTCATAGTCAATTCCCTCTTTCTAAGAGAACCCTTTAGCCACAAGCCTTGCCTTATACTTTTCAATACTGCCATCCGCAACATGCTTTATCTTGTATATCCATTTGGGGGATACCACACTCTTATCCTTTGGCTTGGGAACTATATCCCAAACATCATTCTTCATTATTGATTGGCATTCCTCCGTCATTTCCTCCACCCAC
Organism: Larix kaempferi; assembly: GCA_027924585.1. Classification (NCBI taxonomy): domain Eukaryota; kingdom Viridiplantae; phylum Streptophyta; class Pinopsida; order Pinales; family Pinaceae; genus Larix; species Larix kaempferi. The sequence goes on from BSBM01000742.1 coordinate 10,950,499, forward strand.
TCTTTCTTATGAGATGCTTCTTCATAACTGGTGGGTTCTTGATCTACAAGATCACACATTAGGGCCACATAGTTGGAGAATGTCTTTGGTTTCTTGCTCACCCTAGTGGAGCCTTCAGGAGCTCCATACTTTTCTGTTCCTAGTATAATGTCTCTTTCCCATGTTGGTTTTCTCTTCCTTGAAATGTTCATAACAGGGGGTTCTTGTGGTTTCAACATGTCATGGTCTTCAGGTGTTGTCTCTTTAGGAGTGGGTGCAGCTTCTGTAATTCTGGAGGGTGCCTCTTCCTCATATACTTCTTCATGCTGGCACTTCCTAGATCTCTTGAGGGATGCCTCTTCATCAAATGTTACATCCCTACTTATTTACTTATGATGGAATCTTGGGATGTATATTCTGAATGCTTTGGATGCATCACAATATCCAACAAATATTCCTTTCTTCCCAGAAGGACCTAGCTTGGTCCTCTTTTATTTTGGAATGTGAATGTATACTGGGCATCCAAATATCTTGAGGTGACTTACCTCTGGCTTCTTCCTTGTGAACACTTCTTTTGGGGTCTTGAAATCAAGAGCACTATGAGATATTCTATTCTACACATAGACTATTGTCCTGGCTGCTTCAGCCCATAGATACATAGGTAAGTCTTGATCATGTATCATTGTTTTTACTGCTTCCATAATAATTCTATTCTTTCTTTCTGCAACACCATTTTTTTTGGGATTGTAGGGAGTGGTTAGTTCCCTCTTGATTCCAGCTTCTTTACAAAAGACTTCAAAATATTTTGAAGTATATTCTCCACCATTATCTATCCTGAGTATCTTAATCTTCTTTTTTGAATGTTTTCTATCAAGGATTTGAATTCCTTGAACTTTCGAAAGACTTCATCTTTTCCCTTCAAAAAATATATCCAAGTCTTCCTTGAGTAGTCATCAATGAAAGTAAGGTAGTATTCATATCCACTCAAGGATGTGGATGGCATTGGTCCACATACATATGAATGAATCAATTCCAATGTACTCTTAGTTTTTGTTGGGTATGTTATATCTCTTCACATGGTCGCTGCGTGTACAACACGATCCCTACGGCACTAGTGATTCGCCTGCGCCGGGCGCGTCCGGAGGGGGGGGTAGCCCGACAGGGCCCACCCCCTTCGTTTCGGACCGTAAAATTTTTTGGGTTGCTTTTTGCTTTTTTCGCGATTTTCGACCCATTGTACTCTAATCTAATTCCGGTAAAAGGAATTAGGGTTGTAACCTAATTCGGGTAAACGAATTAGGGTTTTAGATGCTGCAGAATACCATTTATTGTATTGTACATGTAAAAATAAACATATAATGAAAAAGGAGCTATGCGGCTCTAAGTTTGGCTGGTTTTTTCCCGGTTAAGGGTTTCCAGGTGAAAATCTCTGTGTAATGTGTGTGCCATTGTGTATTTTCTGTTAATGCTTAAGAATCATATGAGTTAGTACTTCACTGTTAAGGTTTAAAACTTACATTTGGTATCAGAGCATTTTTTTTTGGGTTCAGAGGGACGCCTTTGTTTCCAAGGGTTTGGCTCGATCTTGGATTTGTGATAAACCTGGTTTCAGTGGGAGCTTTGCAGCGGTGATTTATTTTTTCTTTAAAGAATGGCGAGCAGTTCTAGATTCGAGATTGAGAAATTTAATGGTCAGAGCTTTGAGCTATGGAAGCTCAAGATGGAAGATCTTCTGGTAGATAGAGAACAATGGATCGCAGTAGATCCAGGTACCATGCCCTCTGGAGCGGTAAAAGAAGAATGGGAAAAGCTGGAAAGAAAAGCAAGGAGCACCATTCGTCTTTGCCTCGCAGATTCGGTATTGGTGAACGTAGCTGGAGAAGATAGTGAAAAGAAGCTATGGGACAAACTGGGAAATCTGTATCAGTCAAAGTCCCTGGTAAATAAGTTATTTCTGCGAAAGAAATTGTACCTTCTGAGGATGACTGATGGAGACTCTGTATCAGAGCATCTAAACGCCTTCAATACTCTGGTAAGTCAGTTGACATCTGTTGGTATTACACTTGATGATGATGAAAAGTGTATTAGTCTGTTGTGCTCTTTTCCAGATTCATGGGATAATCTAGTCATAGCTATTGGGAGTAATGCAACCACGCTAAACTTCGATGATGTGGTTGCATCCCTACTATCGGAGGAAATGAGGCGGAGATCCATAGATAGTTCAGCCAAGGATGCCTTATTTGTCAGAGGTCGCCCTGGAGACAGATCTAAAAATAAGTCTTCAGGTGGTAGATCTAAATCTAGAGGGAGATCTAAATCTCCAGGACCTTCTGTAAGAAAATGCTGGAAGTGCAGAAAAGCTGGGCATTACAAGAAGGATTGTAAATCGAAAATTACTGATAAAAGTAGAGGACCTAATGACGCTCCATCCGCAGATGGGAAAGAATCTACAGAGGAAGGAGGAGATGTGTATCTGGCATCTTCAAGTACACATGCAGAGCATGATTCGTGGTTGATTGACTCAGGTGCGTCTTATCATATGACTCCTCACAGGGAGTGGTTTTCTGAATACGAAAAGTATGATGGAGGAGATGTATTTCTGGGAGATAACTCGGTAGCGAAAATCATAGGTCGAGGAAAGGTCAAGCTACTGCTCAAAGATGGAAGGGTTAAAACTCTTCCCGGGGTTCTGCACATTCCAAAGTTGGCTAGAAACCTTATATCTGTAAGTAAAATGGATGATGCAGGTGTGAAAACTCTATTTGAAAAGAACACATGCAAGATGGTTCGAGAGTCATTGGTGCTGATGAGGGGAGTTTGGATTGGAACTCTATACAAGTTGTTGGGAAGCACCTTCAAAAATGGATTTAACAGCACTATTGTTTCTGAGGGTAAAAATGAAGGAGACAGAGTCCTTACTGTCTCTAGTGAGAAGACATCGCTATGGCATCGAAGGCTGGGACATATTGGAGAAAAGGGTCTTCGACTATTACAAGGTAAAAGTATGGCTGAAGGCATGTCTGATTTCACATTAGATTTTGATTTCTGTGAACATTGCTTATATGGTAAACAGAATCGAGTAAGATTCTCATCTGGTGTTGTAAGAGCTAAAGGAATCTTAGAGTTAATACACAGTGATGTTTTTGGACCTGTGCATGTTCCATCACTTGGTAAATCTGTGTATTATGTTTCATTTATAGATGATTTCTCAAGGAAAACTTGGATTTATTTCCTGCGTAAGAAATCTGAGGTTTTTAATAGATTCAAAGAATTTAAGGCTCTTGTAGAGAATCAAACTGAGAAGAAAATAAAAGTACTCAGAACAGATAATGGTGGAGAATTCTGTGAAAGTGAATTTGAGGAGTTCTGTAAAATGTGTGGAATAGCAAGGCAAAAGACTACTCCATACACACCTCAACAGAATGGGGTTGCAGAAAGGATGAACAGGACATTGATGGAAAAGGCAAGGAGTATGCTCAGTGGTGCAGGGCTAGCACAACAATTCTGGGCAGAAGCTGTTGACACTGCGTGTTACCTAGTGAATAGGACACCCACATCAGCGTTGGTTGACAAGACACCTCATGAGGTTTGGACTGGCAAGAAACCCTCTCTCTCTCATCTCAGAGTGTTTGGGTGTGATGCTTTTGTACATGTTCCAAAGGAGAAAAGGAGCAAGTTGGATAATAAAGCAGAAAAATGTATCTTCATTGGTTACAAGGATGGAGTGAAAGGTTACAAGCTGTGGAACCCAGTAAAAAGGCAAACAGTTTACAGTCGAGATGTGATCTTTAGAGAAGTTGAAAGCACTTCCAAGATTGAGGATGTACCAAAGGAAAAGGATTCAAAGAAGCTACACTTTGATATCAAGGATGAAAGAGGTGACTCTTTTGAGGAACCAGATTCGTCTGAATCAGATGAGGAGGCAGAATCGTCTGAATCAGATGAAGAGGCGGATCCACAGACTCCGGTATTGAGGAGATCTGACCGAGAAAGAAGGCAAGTTGAAAGGTACAGTCCCCCTGATTTTCGTTCTAATTTTGTGTTATCTATTACTGATGATGATCCTAGAACTGCTAAAGAGGCAATGGATTCAGAAGATAGTAAACTATGGAAGAAGGCCATGATAGAAGAAATGGATGCCTTGGACAAAAATGAGGCATGGGATCTGGTTGAGTTGCCAGAAGGAAGAAATCCTATTGGAAGCAAATGGGTATTCAAGAAGAAGTTAAATGCAGCAGGTAAAGTGGAGAAGTACAAGGCTCGACTAGTTGCGAAAGGTTACTCCCAAATTGAGGGCATCGATTTTGGTGAGATTTTTTCACCTGTTGCAAAATTGACTTCTATTAGATTTCTTTTATCTATTTCTGCTGCTTTTGATCTTGAAGTAGAACAGATGGATGTAAAGACGGCTTTCCTACATGGAAATCTTAATGAAGAGATCTATATGAAGCAACCAGAACGGTTTGTGGTGAAAGGAAGAAAGGAGCTTGTCTGTAAGCTGAAAAAGTCTCTCTACGGTTTGAAACAATCTCCCAGAATGTGGTATCAAAAATTTGATACTTATATACTGGGACTTGGTTTCTCAAGAAGCAAAGCTGATCACTGTGTTTATTTTAAGCTAATTGGTGATCATTTTATTTATGTAATATTGTATGTTGATGATATGTTGCTAATTGGAAACAACAAAGAAATCATCAAGGATGTCAAGAATCAGCTGTCATCTGAATTTGACATGAAAGATCTTGGTGCTGCAAATTTCATTTTGGGCATGGAAATAAAAAGAGATCGTGAAAACAGGAAACTCTGGTTAAATCAGAGGAAATATGTTGAAACGATATTGAAGAGATTTAATATGCAGGAAAGCAAACCAGTGAAGGTGCCCATTCCTGTAGGTGTAAGGTTATCTGCAGAACAGTGTCCCACTACATAAGAAGAGGTAGAGGACATGTCTCATGTTCCCTATGCTAGTGCAGTTGGCAGTCTGATGTATGCCATGGTCTGTACTAGACCAGATATAGCCCATGCAGTGGGAGTTTTGAGTAGATACATGTCAAAACCAGGTAAGGAACATTGGACTGCAGTAAAAAGGGTCTTCAGGTATTTGCGTGGCACTACAGATTCTGCAATCTGCTACCAAGGAAGACCCGGTCTAAACAGAGAGATAAATATACAAGGATTTGCTGATGCTGACTGGGCTGGAGATCTTGATCACAGAAGATCTACAAGTGGCTACGTTTTTAATCTATTTGGAGGAGCAATCAGTTGGATGAGTAGAAGACAAGCTGTAGTTTCACTCTCAACTACAGAAGCTGAATACATGGCAGCTACCCATGCAAGTAAGGAAGCTGTATGGTTGCAAAGATTGTGTTCAGGTATTGGTTTTGTTCAGGATGCAGTAAAGATTGGCTGTGATAGCTCAAGTGCAATATTTCTAGCAAAGAACCCTGCTTATCACTCAAGGACAAAGCACATTGATGTGCAGTACCATTTCGTCAGAGACATGGTTGAACAAAACAAAGTGTTACTGGAGAAGGTTGACACTTTGGTAAATGTTGCAGACTCTTTGACAAAGTCTGTGAGTACTCAGAAGTTCTCTTGGTGTAAAGAGAACATGGGCATTGTTGCCCTGAATTGTTGAAGTCATAAATTTCTCCTGTATGTGAAGAGAACAACAAGTGGGAGAATGTTGGGTATGTTATATCTCTTCACATGGTCGCTGCGTGTACAACACGATCCCTACGGCACTAGTGATTCGCCTGCGCCGGGCGCGTCTGGAGGGGGGGGTAGCCCGACAGGGCCCACCCCCTTCGTTTCGGACCGTAAAATTTTTTGGGTTGCTTTTTGCTTTTTTCGCGATTTTCGACCCATTGTACTCTAATCTAATTCCGGTAAAAGGAATTAGGGTTGTAACCTAATTCGGGTAAACGAATTAGGGTTTTAGATGCTGCAGAATACCATTTATTGTATTGTACATGTAAAAATAAACATATAATGAAAAAGGAGCTATGCGGCTCTAAGTTTGGCTGGTTTTTTCCCGGTTAAGGGTTTCCAGGTGAAAATCTCTGTGTAATGTGTGTGCCATTGTGTATTTTCTGTTAATGCTTAAGAATCATATGAGTTAGTACTTCACTGTTAAGGTTTAAAACTTACAGTTTTTGTATCACTCTTTGGAAATGGGTTCTTGACATTCTTTCCTTTTGCACACCCTTTGCAAGTGCCATCATGATCAATATTTAAGTCTGGTAATCCTATGACTACCTTGCTCACATGAGGTAGTGCTTTGTAGTTAATGTGAGCAAGCCTTCTATGCCATAGCTCACTTCGGCTAGTGGCTTCATGAACAAGGGCAGCTTCTGGATGGCCCTTGAGTTTGTATAGACCTCCTTCCTCTTCAACAATAACAATTGCATCCTCAATTGATTTTCCTTTGGACCACATGAGCACTTGTCCATCTATGAATGCAATCCTATAACCTTTCTTATCTAATGCTGAGATAGAAAGTAAGTTCTTCTTCAAATTTGGTGCATATGAGATTTTCTTCATCTTCAATGGTGTTCTAGAATCAAGCTTGTAGCTTTATTCACCAATTCCCTTGATGGGGTATTGATAGTCATCTCCTAGAGATACCTTATGTGGAGAGGTCTTCTCTTCAAGTCTTGAGAGAGTATTCTTTTTTCCTGTCATGTGCTTTGAAGCACCACTATCAATGAGCCATGTATCTTCTCCAGGTGTTACAGACCCAAAGAGTGCAGAGAATAGAACATATTCTTCCGAATCTTCTTTTTCTATTTTAGTTATTTTCTTTTGAGGCCTTTCCTCTTCCTCTTCTTCACTATCATATTCTACCAAATGTGCTTGATGTATTTTGTGAAGATTCTTCTTCTTCTTTGAAGGAAAATTTCTAGCAATGTGTCCTAGTTTGTGACAACTATAACATTGAACTGAGGAGAGATCTCTTTCTGAGTTTACTCCCCCTTTTCTTTTAAATCTATGAGGAGGTTGAGACTCCTTGTGACCATTCTTCTTGGAGTTGAAATGACTCCTTCTTCTTCTTCTGGTGTGAGCAGCCAAATTTTGGTCATCCTCATTGAGAAGGGTTCTCTATTGGCTACCCTAGCTTCTTCTTGAATGTAATTCTCCCATACCACATCAAACTTCATACTTTCTTTTCCTGGCACACATAGTTTGTATGAATGAATCCCAAGGTCTAGTGAGACCATTTAGAGCAGTCATGACTAGTTCATCTTCATCAAGGGTATCTCCAATGGAATCTAGTTGTTCCTTGAACTGGGAAATCCTTGAGAAATAGTCTTGAATAGATTCTCCTTTATTCATCTTGGTGCTCTTCAATTGATCCCTTAGATTCATCTTCCTATTGATGTTCTTTCCCTCATACATTTTGGAAAGGGCATCATACATTTCCTTTGGGTTCTTCTTGGATGCAACTTGGGGAATCAAGTGGCATTTGATGGAATCATCAATGATTCTCTTTACCCCAATCAGGTCCTTCCTATACTTCTCTTTGGCTTCATCTTCTTCAGGTTCTGCAACCTCATACTGATATATTGGACAAGATCATTCTCTTCAAGAATGAGACCAATTCTGTATTTCCATGCTCGGAAATTTTCTATACCCTCTAGCTTGTCTTCAAGCTTAGTTCTTGGAGCCATCTTATCCAAGGGTCAAAGAGATTGAAGTTTCTCAAGAGATAGAATAACACTTACCAGAAGATGAGCTTGATTGAATTGAGAAATCTGGTGTGTTCTACTTCTGGAAACTTCAACTTTTCTCCTTCCAGATCTGTAACAGAATTTCTGGTTTTCTGGTCTTCTCTTTTTTGGTTTTCTGGTGCACAGGTTCACAGCTTTTCTGGTTCACTAGTGCATAGGTGCGCAGTTTTTCTAGTTCTCTGGATTTCTGGTTTTCTGCACTTTTGGTCAAACTAGTGTTTGACTTTCCTGAAGTTCTACCCACTCAAAAAGTTCGATCTAGGGCTCAAAACTTCGATTTTGAGGAGGGCTATCCAGCCATGCAATCAGATTCCAAAAATTCCAACTTTTGTAGAAACCCTAATTTTCACCGGAGGAGAGAGAGGTATTTTCACTTTGTGAAAGATGTCCTATTTAGGCTAGCTCTGATACCATGTTTTGTTTAGCCTAATTTCACAAGTAAAATCACTGAAAGAAACACAATCACAAGATAGACAAAGATTTACCCTGGGAAACCCTCATGGGGTAGAAAAACCAACAAAGCTTTCCTCAATATAGATAATCAACCCAATGCAAGATGTAGTCCTCAACAAGAGATCCTTCTCCTCCTATGCAGACCTCTCTCTCTCCTATGCACCAATCACAAGTGAGTGAATGAATGAGAAAAATGAGGAACACACCTCCTCTATTTATACTCATGTTCTAACTGACTTTTCACCCTAATGGGGCCGACCTCTCCCAGGAGAGTCTAATAACCCCTGAACAGTAAACTCAGGGCCGACTTCACATGGGAGATCTAATAACCCTAGTTACCACACTCTCTCGGAGGAATAAACATCTCCATATATACAATAGGGTCACCACGGAGGAATGTACCATCTCCGGAATAATAAAATACAAATATAATATTCTTAGAAGTTACAATATTTCAACAATATCCAACCCCGGTTTCCATACCACGTTGCTCTCCAAATAGTAGTAGTCCATGGTCCCAAAACCATTAGATGAGTTGTTGTAGATGAGGGCGCGTCTACGTGCGTAATGTTCATTTCTTACTGGAAGGCTTTGGGCTCACCCAAATTAGCCCCCTTGAACACCTTGCTTACCGCCTTTGATGGAAGATCATTCCGTCCACACAGAGTCTTACCAGCATTCGAATTTGAACTCGTTGGTAAGCTAGTGTCTGTAGAGGTTGAAGTGCCGGATGCTCCACTTGACTACAATTTGTTGTTAGGTAGGAGCTGGACATATGCAATGCAAGCAGTGCATTGACCGTTTTCTGAGTTATAATGTTCCCTCACGAAGGCAAGATCATCACAGTTGATCAAATTTCATTTTCTCGGAAGAATGACCAGATTTCGTTGGATTCAACAATTTTGTTGGTTGATCAGTCTCACCTAGCAAGTGAGAGTTTAGGAGCAGGACTTTATGGGTCATTAATGGGAAATTTTGACCTACCTGTTCCTGTTCATTTTATTGGTTATGAGGAGTGTTCATCGTCTGATATTTTCACGGTTTTTCCAACGACAGATACATGGATTCTCCCCACCGAATCAGAACCAATATTGCCCCTATTTGTTGCGGAAGTAGCTTACTTAGATTCAGAACATGCTGCAACAGGACATACTGTGACTCCATTGGTCTTTGTCGAGTCAGATATAGACTATGCACTGGCATGGTCAGTGGAATCCACTCTTTTGACTGTCTAGATATTGTTAGTACCTCTTGTTGGCTTGGTTTTGCAACCAAGCTTAGTGCTATGGGAACCTACTAACTAGTAGCAGCAGTTTCAATAGAAATAATTAACAATAAACTAAATCTAAACTAAACTAAACTAGCATGTGCATTTTTGAATTAAAAAACAAGTACAAGAAAATATAGAAAATAAATTTGTATTGAAAATGGGGGCAAGCAAGTGCTTGCAATAACAATACCTCCAAGTGATGAAGGTTGTTGAATAGCTCCAATGGTGAGCAACTCCAATCTCCAATGGGTCCTTTCTCCAAGGTTGCTAAAATGGCCAAATACTCAAGGGAGATTTTGGCAGCATGAGGATAGGAAGATGGATGGATGTGAAATGAGGAGCCCCTACCACCTTTTTATAGGTTTTGGTGGTGGGGAATACCATTTGTGGTTTTGTGGAAACCAATGGTATTGACCAACATGGTTTAGGTACTTTTCCCTCCTTTTTTCCTTTTTTGAATAAAATTAATATTTTTATTCCCTTTTTAATACTTTTGGTAATTTTGGACCCTTTTTTAGGGGTTTTTATGCTTTTTTAGGAAAAATAATCTTTTTGAGTGGGAAAAAGGGGTGTACTAAGGTCTTTTGGTGACCTTTTGTTGGATTCAAAGGCTCAGATGGTGGAAAAGTGGACAAATGGCTCATGTGAATAAGGGAATGAGCTAGTGAGCACTTTTTGGGTGTTAACAGATTGCCCCCTGATGTGTGAGGGCAGGAGCTCATCGTATGGCCGATAGACATCATAGTTCTTTTGTCTTTTTTCTGGGGTTTTGGGGAGGAGAAGAGATCGATTGGAGACTGGATCCGCGACCCTTGGAAGCTGCAAAACATAAACAATATTACATGGCCTCAATATGAATGAGGGATAATCTCTGATAATGGACGAGGAGGGCATACCCATGCTCGTATTAAGACATATACATAACCATTAGTCCCAAGAAGGGGGATCTAATACATAAAAAATATACTGGTACATCATAATGGTCCAGAGGGGACATTATTTTGGGATGTACTCATGATCATGACATGACTGATCTCAATCACTGATACACTGGAATAACTGATGAACTGTTGAAACTGAAGGTGTCCAACATCTGTAGGGACGTAATGACTGTGAGCCATCTCTGGGAAGTATATGTAACTGTATACTCGAGGGAGTATAAAACTGGGGTACATCTGAATACCGTCGCCATGCGCAACCCGGATATCTATAGGAAAAGTGTAACTGGTTGTATCCATAGGTAGACTCTCAAATGTGGAGGAGTCAGGAGGTATCCGGGGTCTTCGACTAATAACTGAAAGGACCGATACCCTGTGCGAGTCTCAACGATGCGATCAAGGTGTTGAAGTCGAGCATGTGAGAAACAACCATTTGGAGAAGCACTGAGGACTCTTCTCGAAATGATTCGTAGGCACTCATCATGAATGGTGATGAGTCCAAGACACAGGGACCTCATAGGTCTATCCTCTGGAATAAATTTGGTTGTCGTCGACAGAGGGAGATCGGAAACTAACAAGGCAATGATGTTTCCTTGATAGGAGCGCGAGGTGTAGAACTGAAGTGTGGTAGTACTGATGGTAGGACTGACATACTTGTGGGGATGGGAAGTAACTAGGGTCATATAATGGGTAGACTCAAACTTCCTTTGTTCAGAGCATGATGACATGGTGGACCTGGCAGCATAGGGAACTGATTGGTAGGTGTGGGTATCATTGCTTTTAGGGACTGAAGGGTATGTATTGACTCTGGGGGGGGTCAAGCTGATGGGTGTTGTCTAGGGATTCTCCAGGTGACATACTGCAGAATACTCTGAACAAAGGCGACCAAAATGGGGAAGCTGCTATATGAGTAGACGTGATCTGTTGTGGCACCGAGAAGCACCATTGGGTCCTTCCTCGTAGTTTTAATGAGCTCCAAGAAGGGATAAAAGTGTGCTCTGAAATGATACTGTCCTGTGGATTTGTGAGCCCAGGACTGTTCATGCTCATTGGTGCTTTCATTTTTAAGGATTTTGAAAGCGATAAGGAGACTATGCAGTGGTTATGACTACTGTCCTGTTGGTTTTACGAGCCCGGGATGGTGATTTCTCGTGGTTGCTTTCATGTTTAGAGAGTCTGAAAGCGGTAAGTGGACTCTATTGGTGTTCTTTTTCGTAAGTTTAGTCTCCAAGGCCCGAAAAAGCATAAAATGATGCAAATGGAGAACTCTTCTAGCCGATGTGACTAGAGTATTCCTTTTTCGTAATTAGTCTACGAGGTCCGGAAAAGGGGTAAAATTATACTAGGTAGACGCCCTTTCAGATACGTTTAACGAGCATGAAAGGAAGAAAGGTTGCTCGACAATCTTTTCATTGTTTTAGGAGTCAGAAAAGAGCTTAACAGAAACTCCCTAAGTGCCTTTTTCGTAAAAAGGGATTGCTCGGCCCGAGAAAGGGATAAAATTATACCGAACAAAGAGGGATTGATGGGAGCGAGAAAAAGGTCTCAAGCGTCATCATGTGTGCGGGATACTGGATCCGGTGACATAAAGATTGTCAAAAGGGGGCTGCGGCCGTTGTGGCACGCAAACCGAGGCAATGAGAGGGAATTTTGAAAAAATGGTCGAAAAGTATGGGCGTGAGAGCGAGAAATGATCTCAAGCATCATCACAAGCGCGGGAAAAAAATCCGGGGACATAAAGATGGTCAACCACGAAGAAAGGTGGATGTTGTTGGCCCAGTTTTGCAACCAGGCTTAGTGCTATGGGCACCTGCTAACTAGTAGCAGCAGTTTCAATAGAAATAAAAACAATAAACTAAATAAACAATACTATTCATGGATCTAAGCAAGAATCTAAGCAAATAATTTAAACATTTCAAAATCAAGAACAAGAAACATAAGAAATAATTTTTTGTATTAAAAAATGGGGGGCAAGCAAGTGCTTGCGATATTACCTTCAATGGTGAAGGTTGATGTTGAGCAACTCCCAAGATGAGTAGCTCCAAACTCCAAGAGGTCTCCTTCTCCAAGGTTGCTTCAATGGCTAAAAGTGCTCAGGGGAGATTTCAGCAGCATAAGGATGAGATAATGGAAGGATGTGAAATGAGGAGCCCCTACCACCTTTTTATAGGTTTTGGTGGTGAGGAATACCATTTGTGGTTTTGTGGAAACCAAATGGTATTGACCAACATGGTTTAGGTACTTTTCCCTCCTTTTTCCTTTTTTGAATAAAAATAATATTTTAATTCCCTTTTTAATATTTTTGGGAATTTGGACCCTTTTTGAGGGTTTTTTATGATTTTCTTGGAAAAATAATCTTTTTTAATGGAAAAAGGGGTGTACTAAGGTCTTTTGGTGACCTTTTGTTGGTTTCGGAGGCTCAGATGGTGAAAAAGTGGACAAATGGGTCATGTGAATAGGGAAATGAGCTAGTGAGCACTTTTTGGGTGTTAACAGATTGCCCCCTGATGTGTGAGGGCAGGAGCTCATCGTATGGCCGATAGACATCATAGTTCTTTTGTCCTTTTTTCTGGGGTTTAGGGGAGAGAAGAGACCGGTTGGAGACTGGAGCCACGGCCCTTGGAAGCTGCAAGAACAAAAAATATTACATGGCCTCAATATGAATGAGGTATAATCTCTGATAAAGGACGAGGCGGGCATTCCCATGCTCGTATCAAGACATATACAAAACAATTAGTCCCAAGAAGGGGGATCTAATACGTAAAGAAATATACTGGTACATCATAATGGTCCATAGGGGACATTATTGTGGGATATACTCATGATAATGGGTGATCTCAATAACTGATACACTGGAATAACTGTTGAACTGCTGAAACTGAAGGTGTCCAACATCTGTATGGACTCAATGACTGTGAGCCATGTGGAATACTGTCGCCATACGCAACCCGGATATCTATAGAAAAAATGTAACTGGTTGTATCCATAGGTAGACTCTCAAATGTGGAGGAGTCAGGAGGTATCCGGGGTCTTCGACTAATAACTGAACGGACCAATACCCCGTGCGAGTCTCAACGATGCGATCAAGGTGTTGAAGTCGAGCATGTGAGAAACAACCATTCGGAGAGGCACTGAGGATTCCTCTCGAAATGATTCGTAGGCACTCATCATAAATGGTAATGAGTCCAAGACACAGGGACCTCTAGGTCTATCCTCTGGAATCAATGTGGTTGTCGTCGACAGAGGGAGACCAGCAACTAACAAGGAAATGATGTTTCCTTGATAGGAGTACGAGGTGTAGAACTGAAGTGATGTAGTACTGATGGTAGGACTGACATACTTGTGGGGAAGGGAAATAACTGGGTCCAAAAAAATGGGTAGAATCAAACTTCCTTTGTTCAGAGCATGATGACATGGTTGACCTGGCAGCGTAGGGAACTGACTTGTAGGTGTGGGGATCATTGCTTTGACTGAATGGTATATATTGACTCTGGGGGGGAGGACGAGCTGATAGGTGCTGTCGAGGGATTATCAAGGTGATATACTGCAGAATACTCTGAACAAAGGCGACCAAAATGGGGAAGCTGCCATATGAGTAGATGTGATCTGTCGTGGCGCCAAGAGGCACCATTGATTTCTTCTTCGTAGTTTTAATGAGCTCCAAGAAGGGATAAAAGTGTGCTCTGAAATGGTACGATCCTGTGGATTTTGTGAGCCCAGGACGGCTCATGCTCATGGTTGCTTTCATGTTTAGAGAGTCTGAAAGCGGTAAGTGGACTCTATTGGTGTTTCTTTTTCGTGAGTTTAGTCTCCAAGGCCCGAAAAAGCATAAAATGATGCGGATGGAGAACTCTTCTAGCCGATGTGACTAGAGTATACCTTTTTCGTAATTAGTCTACGAGGTCCAGAAAAGGGGTAAACTTATATCAGGTAGACGCCCTTTCAGATACGTTTAGCGAGCATGAAAGGAAGCAAGATTGCTCGGCGATCTTTTCATTGTTTTTAGGAGTCAGAAAAGAGCTTAACAGAAACTCCCTAAGTGCCTTTTTCGTAAAAGGGGTTGCTCGGCCCGAAAAAGGGATAAAATTATACCGAACAAAAATGGATTGTTGAGGGCGAGAAAAGGTCTCAAGCATCGTCATCAGTGTGGAAAGCTGGATCCGGTGACATAATGATTGTCGAAAAATGGAGAACGGCCGATGTGGCACGCAAACCGAGGTGACGAGGGGGCATGGAAAAAATGCCCGAAAAATCTAAAGGTGAGAGCGAGAAATGATCTCGAGCATCATCACGAGCGCGGAAAACTGAATCCGACGATATAAGGCACGTCGAAAACGGAGAACGGCCGATGTGGCACGCAAACCGAGGCAACGAGGGGGGCATGGAAAAAATGCCCTGACAATCGGGACGTGACAGCGAGAAATGATCTCAAGCATCATCACGGGCTCGGAAAAATGAATCCGATGATATCAAATATATCAAAAACAGAGAGCAGCCGAAGTGGTAGGCAAACTGGGGCGACAAAGTGTCGGGACACAATGTTGATATTGGTCCTGGTGAGAGCGAGAAATGATCTCAAGCATCATCACAGGCACGGAAATATGAATCCGGCAGTGCAAATGGTGCGAAAAACGGAGGTCATAAGGACTCCGGAATGGTTAAAGGAAAGAACTAGGTTAAAAGATGGCTACAAATAAAGGTGATCCCACCAAGCGAAGGATGCAGTGGTGGGGAGAAATGATGACCCGTGGGGGCAAAATACTAGGTGTATCAAATCAACTGAAATATACAAGTGACACGTGACCTCAAAAATGGTTGAGATCACGAATATGAAAAAGTGAGCAGGGTTAATGACCTGCCCCCATGCTATGTGCATGGGGTTTGTGATTGTGGATCACATATGTGTTGGTTTGAACGATGGGCTCGTTGAGGTGTTGAGATAGAGATGATGGGGAAGGTTCAAAATGATTGATCATGCCACCTATCCCGGGGTCGAGGTAATCTATTATGCCCCCTAACTCAGAGGTGTCAATGTGGTGCAGATGTTGTCTCAGAGAGAGATCAATAGGGCATTGAGCAACTGCTGGCGGGGTGTTATACCATGAGGCTGTGGGTCGTGGTGGCATACTGGAGTGATGATATGATGATGGGGGATTCCCTTTGTGGGGTGGATGCCCCCAGTATCTCCGATGAGGATCACGATGATGATGAGTAGGCAAGGTTTTGGGCCTGCCCCCATGTTGTGGACATGTGGTTTCCTGGTCGATTTGAAAGGGTTGAACCTGTGTGTCAAAGGGATCAATGGAAGGGGCCGACCGGACAGAGGGGTATCCAGTGGAGATCGTATAAATGGCGGGGTCAAGGCCAGGCATTTCGTTATCTGACCAAGTAAAGACATCAGTGAATTCTTGGAACAGTTGTTGGTATTCTCCGATCTCATGCTCACTGTGGGAGGTTCCTAATGTGATGGTATGAAGGGCACCAAGTGGGTCAGAGATGTCAATGTGGATGACGGGAGAAATATCGGCCATGGGATCCGTTAACCAGTCGATTTTAGTAGGAAGGAAGTCCTTGGACTTAACCGCGGATTGGGTAGCGGTGGTGGATGAAGTCTCTTCCAGAAGGAAGTATGGACGATGGTGCATGTCCTCCCCGGGATAATCAAAGGTAGTAGGAGTCTCAAGAACCTCTTCGTCATTGCGGGAGCTTTGAGTGGTCAAATCGAGCGATGAGGTAGTGGTAGTCGAAGAGATCATGTAGATGGTGTTAATCTCTCCGGATGAGGATGATGGGGAAGGGTAGATCTCCTCGATAGTAGGGGGTGCCGTCTCAAGGTCCAAATTGTTCATCTCGTAGAGAGCTGCTCTGTAGTCAGGGAGATCCGGACAATGGTGAGAGTAGTGGCCGTAAACACTGCATATGGCACAAGGATGGTTGGTGCGCAGTGATCTGTCGCGTTGCTGAGGAGGTGGCTCAAGTCTAACGACTGGGATGCCGGCGTCATCGACCAACATATTCATATGCTCTTGGAGAGCTGGTAACTGTGGGCATTGATGAGTTGGATGGCCTATCTCATCGCACAACGAGCATTTAGGGGGAGCTTGAAACACCGGTGGGGGTTTAACCGCCATGGGTGGGGGTACCGCAGTGTATGGTTGTGGGCCTCTGCCCCCAGTGGGCTTGATGAATGGAGGGGGGTTCATCGATGACGAAGGAGTATTGATACCGAGAGGTGGTTGGGTAAAAGTGACAATGGGTTGCACCGGTTGGAGGATGACGTCTGGTGTCGGTGGTCGAACGGGAGGCGGAATATACCACACGGGTAATCCCAATGTTAACCCGGGTAGGCTAAGGGTAGCCATAACCGGGGCGCTTACTACACTCGAAGGAGGAAATAGGAAGGGGATGGTGTGGATGGGTGTAACACCAATGTGACTGGGGATCAATGGTGGTTGACCACCGGACGTTTGCGTATTCTGCGAAAGAGTACAGAGGTTTGCGACTTGGGTCTCCGGTGACGGTGGTGGAATGGCCTGGAATGTAGAGGTCATTGGTGTATCCGAATAAAGTCCGGGTTCCACAGAAGACACAAAGGAGGTAACTGCACTAGAAGCGGGTTGTTCAATCATGGGAAGAACATTCTCTGGTGCTGCAGGGGCGTTGGGATCATAGTAGGTGAGTTGGTCAATTTTGACCACGCGTCCCTCGTGGGGGAACATCATGGTGCGGAAGACGGAGGAGGCGACCGCTTTCATGACGTACATGTAACTCCGGCCAAGTAAAAGGTTATAGTCGAGCTGGGCGTTAATGACCTCTATGTCGATGAGCACAGTTTTCCCACCTAATTGGACGGGTACCTTGGGTAATAAACCTTGAGGTTGAGCTGACCGGCCGTCGTAGGCCCGCAATGCAGTGGTGGATTGCTGGAGAGCAGGGGATCCCAACTTCTGCCAAACAAAAGTGGACATGACGCATGTGGAGGCACCCTCGTCGATGATACATCGATGGATGAGAAGATTCCGAATAGAAACGGAAACTTGGACTGCTATGGTAGAAGGCAGCCGTGGTTCAGATTGGTCTAAATCAAAGGTCATCAATTTCGAATCATTTGGGTCAATCGCCCCAATGGCGGAAAGTAAATTTTTGCGCTGAGTAGGACAGGTTTTTAAGACTTCTAACGCAGACATGGCTGCGGGAGATTGAGCTAGGTCATCTACGATGTTGTAATTGGACGCAGCCCGTGCATTGGGGTTGTTGTTGATTCGACGA
Source organism: Larix kaempferi (assembly GCA_027924585.1). Lineage (NCBI taxonomy): Eukaryota > Viridiplantae > Streptophyta > Pinopsida > Pinales > Pinaceae > Larix > Larix kaempferi. The sequence continues at coordinate 10,968,138 of BSBM01000742.1, forward strand.
AGGGGGAAGTGAGGTGCTTTCGAAGCGCCATCGAGTGGAACCTGAGGTATACACAATGTTTGATCAGTGGGATTAGCATTAGTATCCTTTTCGGTGGGGGGGGTTTCAGCAGTCGGTCCGTATTGATTCCGACGGGTTTGGATATTGACGTCTGCGATGGACATCATCAATAAGTGGTGGGTGCCTGAATCAAACATGGGTTGGTCAGGAGCTGTGTAAGTAATTTGTTGTGGTTGCACGTTGCCCTGTTGGGGGGCTAACGGCTGAGTGTTCACCACTCCTTGTGTTGGAAAAGGGTTTTGTAATACCAAAGGTTGTTGTGGAGGTGGTGGGGGGTTGGGTGGAGGCTGAGGAGCCGCCTGCCCTTGACGATGGGCGTCATTTGTCCATAGTCGTCGAGCTCGCTCCAGATGTGGGAAAGCGTGGGTATAGTGGCCATAGACACCGCAAATGGAACAAGGATGGTTTGTTCGTAAATTAGCATTTTTGGGTTGCTTAGGTGGCCGATCGGGGTTCTGATGAGCGGGCGCCGCGTTATTTTCTTGCGGAGGATGGGTAGGTTGTGGAGCTTGGTTACGGTTTTGATTGTTTCCACGGTTGCGTCCTCTTCCGCGGTTTGGTTGCCCACCCTGGTTGCGTTGGTTATTTTGGTATTGGGGCTGATGTTGTTGTGCGTACACATGCCCTTGAGCATTGGGGGGATTCTGAGGAGCCGCAGGTGCGGGAGCAGGTTGCGGTGGATAGTACGCAGGTGGAGCTGGAGGTGGTCCAGTTGCCTGCTGGGGTTGTTGGTACCCCTGAGCTGGTGGAGTTGTGAGGTGAGCCGGTGCAATCGGTTGTGGGTAATGCATATGCTGTTGTGGGAGCTGCATGGGGGTCTGTACCGTAGGTTGAGCATAGTATGTAGGAGGTACATATGCTGATGGCGCTTGGCCATAACAATGTTGTGGACAAGAGGGTCCATGAATGTGATGGGTCTGGTTTGTTGGAGCATAAGAAGTTGTCGCTCCGGAACTGGATGTAGCCCTAGAGAGGTCTGGGGCGGGCATGGTGCTCACCATCAGCGGCATGTGATGCCCCCGGTGTGTCACCGCGTGCAGAGTCACCTCGTGGGGCGTCAGGTATGATCGTGTATAGGTAACCTGACTGGGCATAGATAAGATCAAACTGTTGGGCCTTGAGGATGGCCTCCTCCTCAGACTGGGGTCTTTCAGATGCTACATCCTTCGCAATGAGAGGAAGGAGGGATTTAAGGAACCAGTCTAGGAAGATTCGGTCGTCTAATTTGATCTTGCATAGGCTCCGGCGCCGGCGCCAATCATGAATATGGTCAGTGATATGCGTGGCTGTGTTCTGTCTGCAAGACAGTAGGATTTCGACGCCCGCATCATAGCGGACTGGTAGCTGAAAGAACTGCAGGAAGGTCGAGGCAAGGGAAGTAAATGTGGCATGCGTCCCATGGGGCTGCTTGATATACCATTTGGCTGCGGAGCCAGTGAAGGTGCGTTGTAAAAGCCGTAGGCGGATTGAGTCATCCACTATGGAGTTGGAGGAACACCATAAATGGAAGGACATGATGTGATTCTGGGGGTCTTCTCCTGCCTTTCCCTCAAACTTAGGTATGTCATAGGGAAGCTTAGTGGGCATATGGGGCCAAGCAGGATCATGTCTGATGGGGTCATTTGTGAGCCTAGCTAAATCTGGCAGGTTGAGACTTGCCATGTATGGTAGACTAGCGGATGTGGTGACCGGAACCGGGACCTGCCTAGCCATTGTGGTATGGTGTAGGGGTCCAGTAGCGCCTATAGGTATGCTAGGTATGGAGGGTATGTGCCCTCCAAAAGGTGTGGCATGATATGGGTTAGCGCTCCCAAGTGCAACTTGGGTTACACTTGGGTTAGGAATCGCACCAGGGATTCCTGGTATAGCACTGCCAAGTGCAACATGAGTTACACTTGGGTTAGGAATCGCATTGGGGATTCCTGGGATAGGGTTTGTGGAAACCGAAGGGGGTATGACCCCCATGTTGGGCATGCCCATGACAGGTGGTGGTCCTGTGCTAGGCATTCCTGAATGTGGAGTGTTACCCATATTGGGCATACCCAAGGGGGTGGTTGTTGCCGTGGATGGTACTGCCGCAGAAGGGTCTGCGGATGTCTGACCTATGGTTAATGTAAATTGTGGATCAACTGGTGTTTCAGACATATTTGTGGTTGGTGGTAACTCGGTGGGGTTTTCGGATTCTACCTCCAAATCAAAGGTGAAGTGGGGTATGTCAGAATCGGATGACCGTCTAATTGATTGACGATGTGTCGAATCAAGGGACAATGCTCTGCGTCTGTGAGTTCGCCCTGTAGACGACGAGAACGTCTAGAATTCTCAATGGTGAGAATATGTTTTGTATGTAAAAAATGTGTTTTAAATATCAGGTGGTGATATATATGTAAAAGACTCAAAAACCTAATGCAACCAAGGGTGCAAGAAGGGGAGTGAAAAAAGAAGGCTCACAGGCCAAAAAATCAATCCTCAAAAAATGCACTTATTCTAGCAGCTGTGCTACAATAAGTGGAGGAATGCAACAACTGGTCAGAATACCAACATGCAAGCGGCTCCTAGAAAAAATAGGTGTAACTAGACTCAAAAGGTGGTAAAGATCATGCAAACACCTAATCTAAAAGTATTGTGACTCAAACAGACGATATCCTCTGCAAGGTGATGAAATCCAAGTCAGACAATATGAATGTTGAGACAACGGCTAGATATCCCCCTACCGGGAGGGACACCGGGTAATCAATCCTAAAAAGACAGGCTACTAGGATACTCCGTTCATGACGCGTCGAGAAAAGGTAAATCTGCCGTTTGGTCCTTTGATCGCAATATCCCAATACAGGGATATCCCGAGAACTGCGAATGGTAGCCCTTCGGTTACTGAATGGGTTTCGGTATCCCACTCAGGCTTCCGGAACCATCCTCGCGACTTCAACCCTCCTAAGGGAGAGGCCTTCCCACAAACCGGTTGTGACCGCGCCAAAAAGTACTAAGAGATTTTAGCTCCCTAATTGGACAACTTCTATGTCTCAGATGTATGAACTGAGGGGTGTTATTGGAACACCTATCCCCCCAATACTACCTAGCTACAAGAATTCTTTTAGTGTTCCCCAAGTGGGGTTAAAAGTGTGTTCAAATTAAGGTACGTTTTAAGGCTTAGTTCAATTAAGTGATCGTGTGAGTGCACGTGAGGTGTTGTAAACTGAACTTTGAAAAAATTAAATGCTTTAAGGGAAATTTTTAAAAAATAAAGGATTTTTCGAAAATAAAAAGCAAATATTTAAGACTTTTTTCACTAAAAGGAATTAATATGCTTTTCAAAATATAACTCAAAAAATAAAGGATTTCTTGGATTTATGAAAGCAAATGATAAACTCCTTTTTTAAAAGAAATAAATGGATTTCTTCGTTTCAAGAAAAATTGCTAAGGGCAAGATTCTAAAGAAGTAAACAAGAAAAAATTTGAATCTAGATGAAAATGCAAAATGAGTCTTTCTTTCACTTTCTTGAAAATTTTGAAAAAGATTTCTAAATATGCACTTTTAAATAGTAAATTTTTTTTCAAAGCTGTAAAATATGCAGAATGCAAATACTGTAAAAAATGTGCTATGGGCAGAAAGTACAGTAAAAAATATTTTTCAAAATCGGGATGGCCGAATGAAAAAATTCAGCCGCGCGGGTTTTGGACGAACAGCCGCGATGGGCCGCGCGGGTTTTGGCCGCACAGTCGCGATGGACCGCGCGGGTTTTGGACGCACAGTCGCGATGGACCGCGCGGGTTTTGGCCGCACAGTCGCGATGGACCGCGCGGGTTTTGGACGCACAGTCGCGATGGACCGCGCGGGTTTAGGCCGCACAGTCGCGATGAGCAGCGCGGGGTTTGACCGCACAGTCGCGATGAGCCGCGTGGATAAATGCAGAAAGGTCGCGATGGACCGCGCGACTGTCTGGAAAAAATCCGCGATGGACCGCACGGAAAAAGGCAGAAAAGTCGCGATGGACCGTGCGACTGTCTGGCAAAAAGCCGCGAGGCGGAAGCCGTGCACGGAAACCGAGAAACTAACCTGAAAATTGAAAATTTCGGGCTGTTTATGGGGGCAAATCTCAGAACAGCAATGGATCTGCTGTCTAAGATGGCAGATCTATGGATTTAAAGGTTAAAAACTCATAAAAACTAAGATTTAAAGGCAAAACTAGAGATCTAAAGTTCAAACCAAAGCGGAGTCGCCAAAAACTGTTGGCCCGGTTTTGCAACCAGGCTTAGTGCTATGGGCACCTGCTAACTAGTAGCAGCAGTTTCAATAGAAATAAAAACAATAAACTAAATAAACAATACTATTCATGGATCTAAGCAAGAATCTAAGCAAATAATTTAAACATTTCAAAATCAAGAACAAGAAACATAAGAAATAATTTTTTGTATTAAAAAATGGGGGGCAAGCAAGTGCTTGCGATATTACCTTCAATGGTGAAGGTTGATGTTGAGCAACTCCCAAGATGAGTAGCTCCAAACTCCAAGAGGTCTCCTTCTCCAAGGTTGCTTCAATGGCTAAAAGTGCTCAGGGGAGATTTCAGCAGCATAAGGATGAGATAATGGAAGGATGTGAAATGAGGAGCCCCTACCACCTTTTTATAGGTTTTGGTGGTGAGGAATACCATTTGTGGTTTTGTGGAAACCAAATGGTATTGACCAACATGGTTTAGGTACTTTTCCCTCCTTTTTCCTTTTTTGAATAAAAATAATATTTTAATTCCCTTTTTAATATTTTTGGGAATTTGGACCCTTTTTGAGGGTTTTTTATGATTTTCTTGGAAAAATAATCTTTTTTAATGGAAAAAGGGGTGTACTAAGGTCTTTTGGTGACCTTTTGTTGGTTTCGGAGGCTCAGATGGTGAAAAAGTGGACAAATGGGTCATGTGAATAGGGAAATGAGCTAGTGAGCACTTTTTGGGTGTTAACAGATGTAGCACGCAAACCGAGGTGACAAGGGGGCATGGAAAAAATGTCCAAAAAATATAGAGGTGAGAGCAAGAAATGATCTCAAGCGTCATCATGAGCACAGAAAACTGAATCTGACGATATAAAACTTGTCAAAAACGGATGCCGGTCAATGTGGCACGCAAACCGAGGCAACGATGGGGCATGGGAAAAATGCCCAAAAAATATGGACGTGAGAGCGAGATATGATCTCAAGCATCATCACGAGTGCGGAAAACTGAATCCGACGATATAAAACTTGTCAAAAATGGACGTCAGCCAATGTGGCACGCAAACCGAGGCGACGATGGGGCATGGGAAAAATGCCCGAAAAATCTAGACATGAGAGCGAGAAAAGATCTCAAGCATCATCACGAGCGCGGAAAACTGAATTCGGCGATATAAGGCTTGCCAAAAACGGACGATGACCGATGCGGCACGTAAATCGAGGCGACGAGGGTGCCCAAAAAATGGTCAAAAAATGGATCTGATGAAAACAGGAAAAGGAAAAAGCTATCATGAAGTTCTCGCTGCGGTGATTCCAATGGTACCAATGGTTTGAGAAACGGACGTCGTATGAGACCGGAATGGCGGTTTGAAAAATGGTGGAACCTCTATAAATAGGGCATGGGGCCCATATGACGTGTCGTTGTTACGTGCGAGTTTGGCAAAGCAGTCAGAGCTCTTTCTCGATTTCCCAGAGATTTGACAGTTGGTTTTCGATTCTGCGAGTTTCAAGTAACCCTATTTGCCTTAGCCTTTTCAATTATGTCTTTTTTGTTTGGCGGCGGGCGCCTGAAGGCCGTGAAATTCCACTTTGACCTTCCAACGTGGAATATCGCGGGTTTCGGGTCTCTTTCCGTGATGAACTGCGTGGGTTTTAGGCTGACAGTCGCGATGTTCATCGCGGCTGTGAGGTTGGAACCCGCGATGTTCATCGCGAGTTCATGGGAGATAGTCGCGATGTTCATCGTGATTGTCTGGCAAATATGCGCGATGTTCATCGCGGGTTTTTGAATGGAGGCCGCGATGATCATTGCGGCTTTTGATGGAAAAGCCGCGATGGTATTTTTTTGCAAAATTTTTTTTGCTGGGGCTAAAAATTTCTTTTGTTTTTTGGCAGGATGTTGAGGAGACCGTTGACCTCATGGCGAGAGCGGGAGATAGATAATGATCTGATGTTGAGGATTCAAACTGATCCGAGGGTTCGACAGACTCTAGCGGTGAGTGGACTTTTGAAGTTCGCTCAGATCCCACCTATGCGTTCAATGAGACGGCTCTTGAACAAGTTGGTGGGTTGGTGGGTGCCCGCTGAGGGTGCTTTTATGATTGGGGGACAGAGGTTGGAGATCACCCTCACATACGTATATTTTCTCACTAGGTTGCCTCGTTTAGGGGAGGTGGGAGATCTTCTGCTGAGGATCCCTCCAGGTGTTGATATGGAGGATTTGCTGCAGACATTTTGTGTTGATGGGGCCATTTTGCAGAACAGTGCTTTGAGTTTGCGATCACTACGAGATTGGGACATGAGGGCTGTTGGGGCATGTGTGCTGCGAGTGCTGGGTGCTGCGGCGCCACATCGTTTGTCTGGGGGACAAACGATGATGGTGGACTCTGTGCTTCGGGGGACTTATTATTCATGGGCTCAGATGTTTCTAGCTGGTGTCCGGAGAGATCTGGACGAGTGCAGTCGAGAGGGAGGAGAGTTCTGTTATGCCTCCTTTCTATGCTGTTTTCTTCGAGTGGGTGCCGACCTTGCGACTGTGGGTGCCCATTCGTGATGGTTTGGTGAGTGAGCCGCGCATGGTGCGGTGGGGGCATATGATGCCTCGTGGCGGTGGTGGTGTCCGCGGGTTTTTTACGGAGGAGGTATATGAGCAGTGGGAGAAGATGCCCCTGGTGATTGAGGATTACCCATATGGTGGCATGGACTACCGAGGTGACCCAGAGATGCCTCGAGCCCAGGGACAGGCCTGGGGTTTAGACGGTATGTGTTGTGGTTTGCTTTCTACCATATCATGTGATTTGTTTATGATTATAGGTAGATATGTATATGATGGTTTACTTGCATTGTGCAGATGTTGGGCCTGTACCACTGGCGGACTACGTGGCTCGTCAGGGGCGAGCGATGGTGGTTGCTCAACCTCCCGTAGCGGTACCACCTCCACGAGGTGGAGAATTTGCGGCTCGTGGGCGAGGGGTTGGCCCTCGAGATCATGCCATAGAGGGTGTCAGACAGACCTTTGACATGATTCTAGCTGGACTCCCCGAGGATGGCTGGAGAGACTTGGACCGTGATATCGTGGAGCGTTGCTTCAGTGCGCCGCGTGAGTGGCGTTCGCTCTTGTTGAGGACAACGGTTTTTGTGGCAGAGCAAAGGGATGGTGCTCGGGATGACCCGGCAGGGCCGGCTGAGAGGAGGATCCATCTATGGGATGATCCAGCGGGGCAAGCAAAGCAGAGAGTTCGGGCTCGTCATGATCCGGCGGGGCCAGCAAAGGAGGCGCCAGAGGAGCCCAGGGACCCTCATGACTAGATGATATGTATTTGCCCCCAAATGCTGATGAGCATATGGGGAAGCTCTATTTTTTGTACGGCTGATGTATTTTTTGTATATTGGGTGCTGAGGGAACCTATGACATGTTGACTATCACGGTTTATATATATGTATATATATGTTTGGATATATAGTCGTGTATGCACATGGATGCATTTGTTGTCTTTATGTTCGCCCGTGGAGGCATGTTTGATTTTCTGTATGCCCGTGGAGGCACATGTTATGCACGTGGATGCACATTTTGTTTTTTATATATGCCCGTGGAGGCACATGTTATGCATATGGATGCACATTTTGTTTTGGTATAATGCGATTAGTGTGCCAGTCTAGAATGTTGTTGGCCATATGGTCTGCTACACTATTGAGGTTTCTTGGGACATGTGTGAATGAAATGGATTCAAACTGTCTAACCATTTGTTTAGTGCACAGGAATTTTCTGAAAAGATAGGGATCGCGTACTTGGTAATCATTGTTGAGTTGGGAAACAAGGAGTTGTGAGTCCAAGAAAACGTTAAGGTGACGTATGCTCATTTGGAGAGCTGCGGCCAGGAGACCAGTCACGGCATCATATTCAGCCTGGTTGTTGGTAGCGACACCCAAACACACTCCGTTGATGTGGATCAACTCATGTGAAGGGGAATATATTACTTAAGCTGCGGAGGCCAGATTGGGTGACCAACGGCTTGCACCATCAGCGAAACCGACGTAGCAAAGTGGAACATGTGTGCGAACGGGATCAATGTAAGGGGCCGACCGGACAGAGGGGTATCCAGTGGAGATCGTATAAATGGCGGGGTCAAGGCCAGGCATTTCGGTATCTAACCAAGTAAAGACATCAGTGAATTCTTGGAACAGTTGTTGGTATTCTCCGATCTCATGCTCACTGTGGGAGGCTCCTAATGTAATGGTATGAAGGGCAGCAGGTGGGTCAGAGATGTCGATATGGATGACGGGAGAAATATCGGCCATGTTATTTTCCTCAGAGGCATCAGGAGTAGGAATAGGATTCTTCAACCATTCGACTTTAGTAGAAAGGAAATCTTTGGACTCAACCGCAAATTGGGTAGCGGGGGTGGATGAGGTCTCTTCTGGGAGGAAGTATGGACGATGGTGCATGTCTTCCAAGGGATAATTAAGGGCAGTAGGTGCCTCTAGAATCTCTTCATCATTGCGGGAGCTTTGAGTGGTCAAATCAAGTGATGAGGTAGTGGTAGTCGAAAGGATCATGTAGATGGTGTTAATCTCTCCGGATGAGGATGATGCGGGAGGGTAGATCTCCTCGATAGTAGGGGGTGCCGTCTCAAGGTCCAAATTATTCATCTCGTAGAGAGCTGCTCTGTAATCTGGGATGTCAGGGCAGTTATGTGAGTAGTGGCCGTAAATACCGCATATCGCACATGGGTGGTTGGTATGCAGTGATTTATCACGAGGCATGGGGTTTGGATTGAGTTTGACCACTGGGATGTTGGGGTCGTCGTCCAACATTTGTATGTGTTCCTGTAATGCAGGTAACTGTGGACACTGATGAGTTGGATGGCCTAACTTATCACACAACGAGCATTTGGGAGGAGCACAAAACACGGGGGGAGGTTTAACTGCCTTGGGTGAGGGTACCGCAGTGTATGGTTGCGGGCCTGATGAGTGGGGGGGGATTCGTCGATGACGAAGCAGTAGTGATACCGGGAGGTGGTTGTGTAGAAGTAACAATGGGTTGCACCGGTTGCAGGATGACATTTGGTGTCGGCGGGGCAACGGGAGGCGAAATATACCACACGGGTAATCCTAGGGTTAACCCGGGGAGACTAAGGGTAGCCATAACCGGGGCGCTTACTACTCCCGAGGGAGGGAATAGAAAGGGGATGTTGTGGATGGGTGTAACACCGATGTGACTAGGGACCAATGGTGGTTGATTGTTGGGTGTTTGTGGATTGTGGGAAAGAGTACAGAGGTTGGCGACGTGAGTCTCCGGTGATGGTGGTGGAATGGCCTGGAATGTAGAAGTCATCGGCGCGTCGGACTACAGTCCGGGTCCCACTGAGGAAACGAATGAGGTATTTGCACCACAAACAAGTTGTTCAACCATGGGGAGAACATTTTCAGGTGTGGCGAGGGCCTTAGGATCGTAGTAGGTGAGTTGGTCGACCTTGACCATGCGTCCCTCATGGGGGAACTGCATGGTACGAAAAATGGATGAGGCAACAGCCCGCATGGCATACATGTAGCTGCGACCAAGTAAAAGGTTATAATCGAGTTGTGCATTGATGACCTCAATGTCAATGAGCACGGTTTTACCTGCCAGTTGGATGGGGACATTGGATAAAAGACCTTGGGGTTGAGCTGAATGGCCGTCGTAGGCTCTCAACGCAGTGGTGGACTGCTGGAGAGTAGGGGATCCCAACTTCTGCCAAACGAATGTGGACATGACGCATGTAGAGGCCCCTTCATCGATAATGCACCGATGGATGACAAGATTCCGAACAGAAACGGAAACTTGGAATGCTAAACTGGAAGGCAGTCGTGGTTCAGACTGGTCTGAATTGAATGCGATCAGGTGTGAATCATTGGGGTCAATGGCGCCAATGGCAGAGAGTAAAGTCTTGCGCTGTGAAGGACAATTTTTCAAGACTTCTAAAGCAGACATGGCTGCAAGAGACTGGGCTAAGTCGTCTACGATGTTGTAATTCGACGCAGCACGAGCATTGGGATTATTGTTGATGCGACGAAGTGGGAAGCGAGGTGCTTTGGAAGCGCCATCAAGTGGAGCCGGAGGTATACGTAACGTTTGATCTGTGGGATTAACGTTAGTGTTCTTGTCGGCGGGAGGGGCTTCAGAAGTGGAGCCATATTGGTTCCGACGGGTTTGGAGGTTTGCATCAGCAGTTGACATCATCAACAAATGGTGAGTACCTGAATCGAACATGGGTTGATCAGGGGCTGCATAAGTGATCTGTTGTGGTGGCACGTTGCCCTAAGGGGGAGCTAATGGCTGAGTGTTCACTACACCCTGGTTTGGAAAGGCGTTTTGCAGCACCAAAGGTTGATGTTGAGGTGGTGGAGGGTTGGGTGGAGGCTGAGGAGTCGCTTTCCCTTGACGATGGGCATCGTCGGTCCAGAGTTGCCGAGCTCACTCCAAATGTGGGCAAGAATGGGTGTAATGACCATAGACCCCGCAGATAGAACAAGGGTGGTTTGTTCTGAGGTTGTTATTTCTAGGCTGCTTGGGATTCCGATCCGGATTGCGGTTGGGAGGAGCAGCATTATTATTCTGCGGAGGATTGGGAGGTGGAGGACCTTGCTGATGTTGTTGGTTATTACCGTGGTTACGACCTCTACCACGTTTCTGTTGCGCACCTTGGTTGCGCTGGTTATTTTGGTGCTGGGGCTGGTTGTGCTGTGTATACACTTGCCCTTGAGCAGTGGGAGGATTTTGGTTCGCCGTAGGTGCGGGAGCAGGTTGTGGTGGGTAATAAGCCGGTGGGGCTGGAGGTGGTCCAGTTACCTGCTGGGGTTGTTGGTAACCCTGAGCTATTGGAGGTGTTGGGCTAGTTGTCACAGCTTGCTGTGGGTAGTACACTGGTTGAGGTGCAGCTGGGGGGCGTATGCAAGTGGTGCATGACCAAAACACTGAGGTGGACATGAAGGTCCATGGGTATGGTGGTGATGTGCCATGGGAGCATATGAACTGGTTGCTCCAGATTTAGATGTAGCCCGCGAAAGGTCGGGACCATGGATAGGATGTGCAATGGAAAAGGGTTGGGGATGCGAGGCCATACGACCAATGATGCCATTAGCGGCATGGGATGCCCCCGGCGCATCATGTTGGGATGACTCGCCCCAAGGGGCGTCTGGTATAATGGTATATAGATAACCCGACTGGGCGTAAATGAGGTCAAACTGTTGGGCTTTGAGGATGGCCTCTTCTTCAGACTGGGGTCTTTCGGATGCCACATCCTTCGCAATGAGAGGGAGGAGGGATTTTAGAAACCAATCTAGGAAGATACGGTCATCTAACTTGATTTTGCAAAGGCTTCGGCGTCGACGCAACTCATGAATGTGGTCAGTGATGTGGGTGGCCGTGTTCTGTCTGCAAGATAGTAGGATCTCAACTCCTGCATCATAGCGGACAGGTAACTGGAAGAACTGTAGGAAGGTCGAGGCAAGGGAGGTAAAGGTGGCATGCGTCCCATGGGCCTGCTCGATATACCACTTAGCTGCAGAGCCAGTGAAGGTGCGTTGTAATAGACAGAGGCGGATAGAGTCGTCCACTATGGAGTTGGAGGAACACCATAGATGGAAGGACATGATATGGTTCTGGGGGTCCTCACCTGCCTTTCCCTCAAACTTAGGGATGTCGGAGGGGAGTTTGGTGGGCATGTGAGGCCACGCAGGATCGTGTCTGATAGGATCATTGGTGAGCCTGGCTAGGTCTGGCAAGTTCAGACTTGCCATGTACGGTAAGCTAGCAGATGTAGTGACTGCGACTGGGACATGCTTAGTCATGGTGGTATGATGTAGGGGTCCAGTAGCGCCTAAAGGTATGCTAGGTATTGAAGGTATGTGTCCTCCAATAGGTGTGGTCTGGTATGGGCCAGCGCTTCCAAGTGCAACATGGGTTACACTTGGGTTAGGAATAGTAGTGGTGATTCCTGGAATCTGGGTTGTGGGAATCAGAGGGGGTGTGACCCCTATGTTGGGCATACCCATAACAGGTGGTGGCCCTGTGTTGGGCATTCCTAAATGTGGAGTGTCCGCCATATTAGGCATACCTAGGGGGGTGGTGGTTTCCATGGATGGCATCGCAGCAGAAGGGTCTGTAGATGTCTCACCTATGGTGCTGGTAAAGAGTGGGTCAAATGGTGTTCCAACCATAAGGTTGGTTGGGAAAAAATGCAGTGGGGTTTTCAGATTCTGCCTCAGAATCAGATGTGAAGTGAGGCGTGTCAGAATCGGATGACTGTCTTGTTGATCGACGATGTGTCGAGTCAAGGGATAAGGCTCGGCGTCGGTGACGTGGTGAGCCAAGTAGACTGAACTCTGGGAGTTTGCCCTGAAGACAACGAGAGCATCTAAAATTCTCAATGGTGAGAAATAAGTTTTTGTGTAAAAAATCTGATGTAAAAAATGGTAATGTATAAAAAACTCAAAACCCTAATGCAACCAAGGGTGCAAGAAGGGGAGTGAAAATGAAGGCTCTCAGGCCAAAAATTCAACCTCAAAAAGGCACTTATTATAGCAGCTGTGCTATAATAAGTGGAGGGATGCAAAAAATGGCCAGAGTACCAACATGCAAACAACTTCTAGAAAAAATAGGTGTAACTAGACCAAAGGTGGGTTGAATCATGCAAACACCTAACTAAAAGTATTGTGAATCAACAAACTGTATTCTCTGCAAGGTGATAAAATCCAAGTTAGACAATATTGAGTGTTGAGTCAATGGCTAGATATCCCCCTACCGGGAGGGACACCGGGTAATCAATCCTAAAGAATGGCTACTAGGATACTCCGTTGATGACACGTCGAGAAAAGGTAAATCTGCCGTTTGGTCCTTTATCGCAATACCCCCATACAGGGATATCCCGAGAACTGCGAATGGTAGCCCTTCGGTTACTGAATGGATTTCGGTATTCCACTCAGGCTTCCGGAACCATCCTCATGACTTCAACCCTCCTAGGGGAGAGGCCTTCCCATAAACCGGTTGTGACCATGCCAATAAATACTCGGAGATTTTAGCTCCCTAATGGACAACAACTATGTCTCAGATGTAATAACTGAGGGGTGTTATTGGAACACCTATCCCCTCAATACTACCTAGCTACAAAGTTATTTTCGTGTTCCCCAAGTGGGGTTAAAAGTGGGTTGAAATTAGGGTAAGTTTTAAGGCTCAGTTCAAAATTAGTGTTTGAGTGGGTGCACGTGTGATATTTTAAACTGAAATTGAAAAAGTAAATGCTAAGTATTCAAAAAACAAAGGATCTTTTGAAAATAAAAAAACAAATAATACTACTTTTTCAATAAATGGAAATTAAGTGCTTTTCAAGGACTATTCAAAAAACAAAGGATCTTTTGAAATAGGAAAGAAAATAATATAACTTCTTTGAGAAATAAATGGATTTCTTTTTCAAAAATTGCTATGGGCAAAATATCAAAGAAGTAAACAGTAAAAATTTTAGTCTAGATAAAGTGCAAATAAATCCTTCTTTAAATTTCTGAAAATATTTAAAAAGACTTTTCACATGCATTCTAAATAGTAAATTTTTTTGTATGGCTGTAAATAATGCTGGAATTTTAGTACTGTAAAACGTGCTATGTGGGCAAAAAAAATACAGTAAAAAATTAATTTTTTGGACTGATCGGCCAAATGGAAAAAATTGGCATCGCGGGTTTTGACAGAAAAGCCGTGATGAACTGCGCGGGTTTCTGGCGATGGACAGCGCGGGTTTCGGCCGCGAAGCCGCGATGGACCGCGCGGGATTTCTTCACACAGTCGCGATGTGCAGCGCGAAAAATGTCCGCGAAGCCGCGATGTGCAGTGCGCTTAATGGCTGCAAAGCCGTGGTGAACCGCGCGGAAAAAAGCCCCGCAGTCGCGATGAGCCGCGCGACTATTGGGCAAAAAGCCGCGAGGCGAAAGCCGTACGCGGACGCCGAAAAATGAACTCGAAAATTGAGAATTTCAGGTTGTTAATGGCTAAAAAATGGGCCAAGACCTAGAACAGCAATGCATCTGCTATCTAGGGTGGCAGATCTATGAATTAAACTACTTAATACTATCAAAAACTAAGATCTAAAGCAAAAGTGAGATCTAAATATTCGTAAACCAGCAGAGTCGCCAAAAACTGTTGGCTTGGTCTTGCAACCAAGCTTAGTGCTATGGGCACCTGCTAACTAGTAGCAGCAGTTTCAATAGAAATAAATAATAATAAACTAAATCTAAACTAAACTAAACTAGCATGTGCATTTTTGAATTAAAAAACAAGAACAAGAAAATATAGAAAATAAATTTGTATTGAAAATGGGGGCAAGCAAGTGCTTACAATAACAATACCTCAAAGTGATGAAGGTTGTTGAATAGCTCCAATGGTGAGCAGCTCCAATCTCCAATGGGTCCTTTCTCCAAGGTTGCTACAATGGCCAAATACTCAAGGGAGATTTTGGCAGCATGAGGATAGGAAGATGGATGGATGTGAAATGAGGAGCCCCTGCCACCTTTTTATAGGTTTTGGTGGTGGGGAATACCATTTGTGGTTTTGTGGAAACCAATGGTATTGACCAACATGGTTTAGGTACTTTTCCCTCCTTTTTTCCTTTTTTGAATAAAATTAATATTTTTATTCCCTTTTTAATACTTTTGGGAATTTTGGACCCTTTTTGAGGGTTTTTTATGCTTTTTTAGGAAAAATAATCTTTTTGAGTGGGAAAAAGGGGTGTACTAAGGTCTTTTGGTGACCTTTTGTTGGCTTCAGAGGCTCAGATGGTGGAAAAGTGGACAAATGGGTCATGTGAATAAGGGAATGAGCTAGTGAGCACTTTTTGGGTGTTAACACCTCTGATGAGGCTATTTTGGGAGCAATGATAGGACTGGACCATCCTTGGGGACACATGCACCATAGGTCTTAATTTCTTCCTGACCTAGACATGATAGAGAGAGGAGAGTTTTCTATGAGACCCGGTGGTAATTTTGATTTGTCCACTATCCCATCGACTTCAAAAGCTGTTTATGCCAAAGGGAATATGGCAAACATATCAAGAACTATTCCGACAAATATTTTCATCAAACCTGAAGTTATGGAAAACCTTTTCATTGGGTTAGATTGTTCTCTTGAAGATATCACTTTGTACACCAACCTGTTTAAGGAATTTTGTGACGTTTTCGTCTGGTCTTACGAGGAGATTCCATGCATTGAACCCGCCATTGTAGAGCATGTCATCACAACTTATCCAAATTCTAATCCTGTGAGATAGAAGCTCCATCCAGCCAATCCTAGAAAAGAAACATCCATTAAGGCGGAAGTTGAGAAGTTGCTCAAAGCCGGATTCATTTATCCAATTGCTATGACAGAATGGTTCTCAAACCCTGTTTGGATTGTTCGGGTACACAGGGTACTACCAAAGGACCGAACACCAAGAGCAACCACTTCACACAAATAAATCACAGATCAACACACCGATTTTTTGACGTGGTTTAAACCCTCTTGAGGGAAACACTCCACGGCCCCGGCCAAATAGCTTCTACGGGACAATTTATTATGCAAAGAAAGAAAGTTACAAATAAGCTTCTCATAATCGATCAACTAAACAATGATCCTCCATGCTCTTTAAATAGAGATCATGGACCAATCGGGTGTTAAGCCACGAATCAAGGTTAGGTTTGATCTAAGAGAAGTTGAGCCGTCGGATCACTCTATGTCGGAAACATATCGTGACCGTCGGATTAAGTATTTACAAATGCATACTAATGCATACTAAAGAAACACACTATCCCTAATGGATATATTACACAAGTTGATCTTAACTAACTCCTAAGTGTCTAAATATCCTAACATCCCCCCTTAAGAACAACTTGGGATAGGATTGAAGGATTTACAAAAGTGACACTATTAGGAGAAGGAAGGAGGCATTAGAGCCTATCCCCCCTTAATGACAAGTTCCTGAACTCCTAACATAGATCGAAGTTTAGAAAACTTCGCTTCTGTAAGAGACTTGGTGAAGATGTCTGCAACTTGATCATCTGTAGGGAAAAAGAGCACTTCAAGAACCCGATCATGAACAAGATTTCTGATGAAGTGCATATGTAGCTCAATGTGTTTGCTACGTTGATGTAGAACTGGATCTTTGGCAAGCTTGATGGTACTTTGATTGTCGCACCAAAGTGGAGTAGGCTGCTGCTCGAATCCAAACTCTGAAAGGATCTGTCGAAGCCATAAAGCTTCCTGACTGGCATTAACTGCTGCTCGATATTCTGCCTCTGCTGAAGAAAGAGCAAGAGCTTGTTGTTTCTTACAAGCCCAAGTAATAGGTCCAGATCCTAGACTGAAAACATAACCTGCAGTAGACTTTCGATCATCAGGATCGCCGACCCAATCTGAATCAGTGAAACCAACCAACAAAGGTTTCCCCCATGTATTGTAATGAATCCCAAACTGAACTGTACCTCGAATATATCGAAGTATTCTTTTAGCTGCTTTCCAGTGACTTTCATGAGGTGTCTGCATATAACGGGCAACTCGACCAACGGCAAACGAAAGGTCAGGACGGGAATGAGTCAAGTATAAGAGACTACCAACAAGCTGACGATACAAGGTGGCATCTACTTCAGGTGAAGTACAAGTGGCAGAAAGTTTGACTCCAGACTGGAAGGGAGAAGGGGCTGGTGTACAATCTTCCATGTGAAAGCGACGAAGAAGGTCACAAGCATACTTAGACTGAGAAAGAAAGATTCCTTCTTTGGTTTGCAGAACTTGGAGACCAAGAAAATAATGCAAATGTCCTAAGTCTGACATTTCAAAGGTTTGTTTAAGACTGGATTTCACATGGGTTATAAGCTTAGGGTCACTACCAGTAAGAATAAGGTCATCAACATATAGAACAAGTATGATGAGATGGTTTCCTACTTTCTTGGTATAGACATTGGGGTCAGAATGGCATCTAGAAAAACCAGTGTCAAGGAGAAAGTTATCCATTTTGGCATACCAAGCTCTAGGAGCTTGCTTAAGGCCATATAAGGATTTCTTAAGGCGACAGACAAGGCTAGAGTTATTCTGAACATAGCCAGGAGGTTGTTCCATGTAAATTTCCTCCTGTAAATCACCATGTAAGAAGGCAGACTTGACATCCATTTGATGGACTTCCCAGTTGTGTAAGGCTGCAAGGGAAAGAACAAGGCGGATGGAGTTCATTTTTGCGACGGGAGCAAAGGTTTCATTGTAGTCAATCCCTTCAACTTGGGAAAAACCTTTGGCAACTAACCTTGCCTTAAGTTTTTCAACACTTCCATCTGATGCATACTTAGTTCTGTAGACCCATTTACATCTGACAAGTTTTCTTCCTTTTGGAAGAGGTACAAGATCCCAAGTATCGTTCACCATTAAGGAACGATATTCTTCATCCATGGCTCCATCCCAATCTAGATTCCCTGAAGCTTCTACAAAAGTTTCTGGATCATGATTCTCGGAAACTTGAGCCAAAAGAGAAGAGGCTCGATGAAACTGAGAACGTGTTCGACGTTGATCTCTAGGATCACCGGCAAGATAACCAGCGGCTTCACATGTTGAACGGACCCATCGAGGAAGTACTTGTGCTGGTGCAACTGGAGGAACATGAGCAGGCGGAGGTGGATTTTCATCCTCACTGTCATCATCAGAAACTGGAGTTCGAAACTTGTCAAGGAAGTTGGAAGAAGAAGAAGAAGGCACAAACGCCGAATCAGGCTCGCAGGCCAAAGATGGCACAATCGCCGAGTTAGGTTCGCAGGCCAAGATATTTTCATCAAATTTAACATCTCTTCTAATGATTATAGCATGAGAATGTGGTTGAAGAAGTCTATAACCTTTTACATCTTTAGAATATCCAACAAATATTCACTTTTCACTTTTAGGCTGCAATGCTTTCCGTTTTTCATCCGGAATGTGAGCCTATGCTTCACTACCAAACACACAAAAGTGACTTATATCAGGTTTAATTTTACTCCATGCTTATTCCGGTGTTATACCTTGTAATTCTTTTGTGGGGGTGCGATTAACTATGTAATTTGCACAATTTATGGCTTCAGCCCAAAATTGAAGACTTAGTCCCTTAGATTGGATCATACAATTAGCCATTTCTTTTAAAGTGTGGTTCTTCCGCTCAGCTACACCATTTTGTTGTGGTGTATATGGAACAGTGTGCTATTGTTGGATTCCTTGTTCAGTGCAGAAAGTAGTGAACTGTTTGTTAACATATTCTCCTCCATTGTCAGATCTTAACTTAATAATTTGATGACCAGATTGTTTTTCAACAAGGGCCTTGTAGGCCAAGAACATGTCAAATACTTCGCTCTTAAGTTTTAGGAAATAAACCCAAGTGCGTCTGGTGTAATCATCAATGAAAGTTAAGAAATATTTGAAACCAGAAAAGGAAGCAGATGGAAGAGGACCACACAAGTCACTATGCACAAGCTCCAAGGGAACCGAGGCGTGCCAAGAGGCACGTTTGTCAAAACTGTCCCGATGATGTTTTCCGAGTACACAACCAGAGTAAACACCATCTCTGCAAGATACCATCGGAAGACCTGTCACCATATTTTCTTTACATAGTTGTTGCAATGAGCGATAATTTAAGTGACCAAATCGCTCATGCCAAAGTTTGCTCAAGTTATCACTATGAGCAACAAAAACTGAAGGGAAAGGTGATGACCCAAAGTTGTTAAACTTGTACAACCTGGTAATATCATCAACAATTCCGGTAGCTAAGACCTGTTGAGGATCTTTAAAATCCTTGATTACAACTTGGTGAGGTGTAAAGGTCACAGTTTTACCTTCACCAGAATGAGTGATCTGATAGACTGATAACAAATTGCAGGAAATTCTTGGAACACATAGTACATCACTAAAATGACCATTATCTACTGGAACTATTCCAGCTCCTACAACACTTAGAGATCTATCATCACCAATAAATATTTGTTTGGTGTTACATTCATGCATAGTAGAAAATATGGCTTGATCCTTAGCCATATGATAAGATGCTCCAGAATCAATGAGCCATTCATTTGAAGTAGAAGAAGAAGATGCATTATAAGAATAACCAGAAGCACAAAGTGCATGTCCATGAGAGGCAGATTCTGAAGGCGAATCTAGGCTGATGTGGTGCTTCTTCATTGCCGCTTCCAAGGCTGCCATCTTCTTGAAACACTTAGATTCATCATGATTATCTTTCCCGCAATAGTTGCAATGACGCTCAGTCTTCTTTCCTTTTGGCTTGGATCCTTTATCATTTTTTAAAGAAGGAGCTGACTGAGAGGGTTTTGGACCCTTGTTTGACTTATTATTGCGAAAATTTTGTTTCTTGGGAGGCTTGGACTTTTCTTTCTGTTGGGACAATAAGGCTTTCCCAGATGTATCTGCATTGTTGATTATTCTAAGGTGAATGAGTTTAGCTTGTTCCCTAATCAAGGAATCACAAAAGGATTCAAGACTAGGCTCTTGATAGCTAGCTGCATTCAATGATGCTTTCATGGAGTAAAATGTAGATACAAAAATAGAATATGCAGGTCCAGGTTTGGAAAGAATATGATAAATGCATTGTTTGTCTTCCCTCTCAATCTTACATTCTGCACATAAGAGCTTAAGAGTTGTGTACTTAGATAAATAATCTTGAATGCATGAAAAGTCACTTGGATTAAAAGAAATCAACTCATTTTCGAGTTGGTGACCTCGAATTTCATTGTGTTTACCAAACACAGTTTCCAACTTGTCCCAAGCAGTATTAGGTTCATCAATTCCAGATATGTGGAATCGCAAATCAGTAGATATTGACATCCTAATCAATCCACGAGCTTCATCACATCTATTTGCCCATTTTATTTTCTTATCATCATCAGCGGGTTCTTTTTCTTTCCCTGTGGTAATTCTGAAAATTCCCCTACTTCGTAGAACATCCTCCATACGAGATTTCCATGAGAAATAGTTGGAACTGTTAAGTAGAATATCACAATGGGCGGCCATATTTGTAAATTAATAGCTATAAAAGTAGAAACCAATAGTCTGGATGTGAAGAGCTCGAAAAAATAGGCGGTTTAAAAAAAAACGGCATTGAAAACTGACTTTGTATGATGAAGTTATGCTTGAACAAATAAACTGTTGAAGATGTCTCCAATAGTGACGTGGCAGCTAGAGAATGTCCAGCGAAAAAAGAACCCCCCTCTTCCCAAGATGAACCTTATGACAATCACTTTACAAGAAAGTTGTTTTAAGTGAACCACTTTTGTAAAATAAGTGATTTCACTTTTACAATGATATTACTTTTAAATAGTGCAACAATAAAAAAATTTAAGTGACTCACTTGTATTTTTATTTTTTATTATTTAAGTGAGATGCACTTTTACAATAAAGTAACTTGAAAATAGAAATTGCATGCACTTTTCTTTTTAAAAGCAACTTCCTAAGACTTGAACTCAAGACCTATTAAGGAATAAAACAACTTTGAACCAAGTGAGCTAGATTAAAAGGTATGTAAAATATGGGAATAAGGAAGGGTTTTTTTTTTTTTTTTTTTTTACTCTTCTTGCTCGGTTTGCGTGCTTGCCCTTTTTCCTGCAAAACAGACCACAAAACGAAACAAAAAAAACTTTTCCACACTTGTGGAGTTAGATCTTGTTAGCTTTCCCGGAAAGTCTACGTTTCTCTCTGTTTCTGATTTGCCGAGATCGCGCAAGTTGCACGGCAAAGAGCATACGCAGCCGAGAAAAACCCTTTCCCTTTCTGTTTCTGATTTGCCGAGATCGCTCAAGGTGCACGGAAAAGAGCATACGCAGACGGGAAAGCAACAATCCGAACCCAAAAAAAATCTAACAGTAAAAAAAAATAAAATATGAGAATTTTTCTTATTAAAAAATGAAATAAAAAAAATGCGTCACTGTAACATTATACCTTCAGATCTGATGAAATACGCGTTTATGGAGCAACCGGGAACCGTTTTCGATCAAACGAAAAATATTTCCCAATGGAAACAACGCTCCGGACGCAATGGAACACCTCCCACAACCCAGAAATGCACAGAAATAGCAGAACTAGAAACCCTTTCGAATTTCGACAACAACAGTTCAAGATCTAGATCATAACCGGAAGCGGCACTTCATAAAAGCTTTGATACCATGTTCGGGTACACAGGGTACTACCAAAGGACCTAACACCAAGAGCAACCACTTCACACAAACAGATCACATATCAACACATCGATGTTTTGACGTGGTTTAAACCCTCTTGAGGGAAACACTCCACGGCCCCAGCCAAATAGCTTCTATGGGACAATTTATTATGCAAAGAAAGAAAGTTACAAATGAGCTTCTCATAATCGATCAACTAAACAATGACCCTCCATGCTCTTTAAATAGAGATCATGGACCAATCGGGTGTTAAGCCACGGATCAAGGTTAGGTTTGATCTAAGAGAAGTTGAGCCGTTGGATCACTCTATGTCGGAAACATATCGTGACCGTCGGATTAAGTATTTATAAATGCATACTAATGCATACTAAAGAAACACACTATCCCTAACGGATATATTACACAAGTTGATCTTAACTAACTCCTAAGTGTCTAAATATCCTAACATCCCCCCTTAAGAACAACTTGGGATAGGATTGAAGGATTTACAAGCTTCGATTGAATCCTAATAAATATGTTTTCTGCGTCGAGTCCGAATGCTTACTGTGTTTCATTGTATCCAATCATGGTATCATGGTCAATCCACTTAAAGTTGAGGCTATTGTAAATATTTCTCCTCCTCGAACCCTAAGACAACTTCAGAGTTTGCAGGGTATGTCCAACTTCTTACGACGTTTTATCATTAACTATGCCAAAATCACAAAAGGTTTCATGAGACTTCTCAAACAAGATACCTAGTTTATGTGGGATGAGGTTGCTCAGACGTCATTTAAGGCCTTGAAAAAGGCATTACTATCATACCCCTTGTTGAGTCCGCCAGACTATACGAAGGATTTCCTCCTATATCTGGCTGCATCTATATACACGATCGACATAGTACTTGTTTAGGAGGATGACAAGCTCCAAGAGCATGTCATTTACTATTTGTCACACGCCTTAATAGCTCTTGAGGTTAAGTATTCTTACGTAGAGAAGTTGGCACTGGATGATGTCCATGCTTTTCAAAGGCTACGTCACTATATCTTACAGCAAACTACCACAATGATTGCGGAGGTCAACCCATTTCAATGCGTTCTCACTCGACGTATCATTGGCGGGAAATTCAATAAATGCATTGTAATCTTGCAGGAATTTGACCTAGTGTTTCAATCCGCTAAGTCAAAGAAGTCACTGGTTTTCGCCGAACTGATATCTGAATTTCATAGTGACATAGTACACCATGAATAAGAGTCATCATTCCCGGATGAACACATCTTCCTTATTGCATGCTCTAACCCATGGTACGGGGATATTTTAGTATATATCCAGACTTTGAGGTGTCCTCCTACTTTCTCTAGGGATGAACGACGAAAACTAAAGAACCATGCAAAGAACTATCTCATCATTTCTAATACTCTTTACAAACGTGGGATAGATTCCATTTTACGCCGTTGTTTAACCTTAGAGGAAGCCGAAATAGTATCGAATGATGCTCACAGTGGAGCCTGTGGGGGTCATCTTTCCGGTTTGGAAACAACCCAGAAGATACTGCGTGCTGGTTATTTTTGGCCCACGATCTTCAAAGATTGTGTGGAATCTGTGAAACACTGTCAACCATGTCAGTTTTTCACCAAAAAGATGACACACACCCATATCCTCTCCATCCTATGATTACAATAGGCCCCTTCACCAAATGGGGGATTGATTCCATGAATTGTAATCTAGTTTCTGCTGGAGGTCATCATCACATCATTGTTGCCTTCGACTACTTCACCAAGTGGGCCGAGGCAATGCCTACTGTCAAAGCACATGGGGAAATGCCTGCTTTTTTCGTATTTGACCAAATAATTTCTAGGTTTGGTATACCCAAAGACATCGTCACTGACCACGGTCGACATTTTCCGAACTACATGATGACTGACTTATACACCATGTTAGGTTTTTGACAGAAACATCTTTCTTCATTTTATCCACAAGCGAATGGTCAGGTCGAAGCGGTCAACAAAACTTTGAAAACCATTTTGAAAAGGACCGTTAATGCCAGTCGATCAAATTGGCACATCATGTTGTATCCATCTCTTTGAGCATACCGAGCCAATGTCAAGACTGCTACCCGGGTTCTCTCCCTTCCAACTTGTTCATGGGATAGAAGCAGTTGTTCCGGTTGAATGCGAAATTCATTCGTTGAAGGTGGTTGTCCAACTACTCCCCGACACTTCAGTGTTACAAGAACATTTTTTGCACCTAGAACATCTTGATGAGCAGCGCCGTGATGCACTCACAGCAAACAAAGTGCATAAGAATCGAGTTAAAGGTCAATATGATAAGTCTGTCAAGCCTAGGGTTTTTCTTGAAGGAGACCTTGTTTTTCTTTACGACCAAGACAAGGAGCCTTTAGGAGTTGGCAAGTTTACTTCAATGTGGCTCGGTCCTTACATAGTCTCTATAGTTCCGAAGAAGGGTGCTTACGAGTTAACTAATTATGAAGGTAATAAGTTGTCGGAGCCTAGAAATGGGATCTACTTGAATAAGTACTACGCTTAGGCCTCTGTGATTTTTCATGTATTATAGTTGTACATTCTATAGAGTTAGATTTGCTTGTGGTTACGTTATGTCTTATGTGTCTATAGCTTTGTGTTTCAGATGTCGAATGGACACTTTATAGGATTTGCTGATGGCGCTAGTCGACACACCCGTCAGTTGGCTGCAGCTGCCTGGGTTATTTACTCACTGACTAACTAGCTTGTCTCTTTGGGAGGGGCTTGTTTAGGTCCCACAATGAACAATGTGGTTGAGTACAGTGCGGTCATAGAGTTACTTTGAGATGCTCTTTACCATGGAATTTCACATCTGGAGGTAAGACTCAACTCGCAGCTGGTTGTGTTTCAGTTAATGGGTGAATATCAAGTTAGAGATCCTGTTTTGCTATGTCAGTTCTTGCGAGTTAAGTTACTTGAGAGACAGTTTGATTACATTACATATCAACACATTCCAAGAAATCTAAATGCACTAGCTTATTCATATGTGAATTATGTTTTAGATTGGCATCTACATCATACACATCCATAATAAACAATTCATGCATAAAGATAAGAACACACATGTAAATAAAGACGATATTGTATATAAGCCATATCAAGGAATATATGAGTTTGAATCAAAAGTCTACCATAGTGTCATCTCATAATACAAAAAGGGCTTGATGGCCTAAAAAAATATACATATATATGTCCTTCCCCTATGGAGAAGGAGGAGCCTCTACTGCCTCTACCATCTCTACCACAACCTCCCTTTAGCAGATGACTACCCTAGCTACTTTCCTAAGTAGCTCGATCCATGCCGGGGGCACACCTACAACATCCTCTTGCATAGAGAGCGGCATCCGCTCGATCTTGTACGTAGGTATGTCATAAGTAAATCGACACATCTTCCCCTCTATGATCACCAGCATGGCATCAGTTGCCCCTGCAATGACTGGTCGGACAAAGGTACGAGGGTGTCCATCAGGACGCACAGGCCCAACATTTGCAAAAGACAATTTGTTCAGTATTTCAAACTCATTTACAAATCATATATATAAAATGAAAAAAATTATAATTTTTCAAAAAATGACTTACCTATCTCTCCCTATGCTAATCCTGGAGGAAGAACTAGCTCAGGATCATTACAGAATTCTACACCCGCATAAGGGAACTGCTCTAAAGCTGGCACCTGTCGGACCCACCAGGCCCATAAATCATCCTCACTATAGCAGAAGTTGCTCTTGCCACCACCTTGGCATAGGAAGATTTCTCCGCAACGAGTCATAATTGGCTCGTGAGGATTGAGTGGGGGCAAGGAAATCCCCAGACTCAATGCAGGTACCCTTTCAAAGAAAAAGGTACAAAGTATACTCCCGTAACCAAATTTATTCATCCTACCGGTTTTACACCCGAAAAGATGAAGTTTCATGTTTGCGAGTAAGCTAGAACAGCAGTCATATACTGTCCCTCGCAAGCATTTTATTCACACATGCATGTATTTTCTCGAAGCAAGGTGTTGTGTTGTGCTTCCTCCTAAATGGTTCAGAATACTCAAGATGACTTTCAGTGGGAAGCTCGCAATGGTTGCAATAGAAACTTGACTACCGGTCTTTTCAGTACTCGGCACACAATAGGTATTGATATAGTCTTGCACGAATAAGGCACTCACACTTCGAGAGGTACCTTTGAGATTCACCACATCTCTTCTTTGAGAGAGACCAATGATGAAGTAGATGTCATCAATAGTAAGTTCCAGAATCTCCCCTTGGAGATTGAACACTCTAGCATTAGCATCCCAATAATGTGCTAACCTCTCAATCAGTCGGATTTGTGCTCACATATTGACCATTCGATAGAATTTCAATATCCCACATCTTCTTAATGCATGTAGGGTCAATGGATCGTTCAAATCTTGCCGATCCATTTCCTCATGCTCTCTTTCACACCACATAAGAACCATCCTTCCAAGTAAACAATCATGCGTTGGTCATTTTTCATTTTTTGCCCTATTTCTTGTGGTGAGCGCTATTGTCTTAGATAGAAAGTAGCGTCCTAAACGCTACTGTTTTGCAAATAGACCAACGCACTTATGTTGAGTGCGCTAGTCTATTTCAAAACAAGCCGCACACATGTAGAAACGTAAGTTTAAAACCTTAATAAAAAATGAATTTGACCATTAAAAAAAAATAAAAAAATTGCATTTAAATGAAAGGGCAGGATGAGATAACTTACTTGGAAGAAGCGGAGGATGGTTTGATAGCCCGGTTTGGTCGCAACAAGCAAAACAAGTTTGAGGTTTGCTCTCCACACTTTTCCCTAAAAACTTGAAATTGTGAATTTTGTTTTAAAATTGAACCTATTTATAAAATATTGTTTTAAATTTTTACCCACTTTGTTAAATGTGGTATAGTTTGATTTTGATTTTAAATGTTTTATTTTAATTCACTAATGTCTTTTTGTGTTTTGGTGAATTAGATAAAGTATACATTGCAGAACTTCACTATATTTTTTATGTCAAGGTGTGTCTTCCTCATTGATATGTCAGATTAGGTATGCTACTGCCCAGTATTTCATGTCATAGAGAAAATTTCTTTTGATTTTTGCAATATATTACTAACTTGGTTGTTTAGAATTCTACCATCTGGCAGGTTATGATAACTTATGTTCCTGAAGTTGTTTAAGTTTTTTAAGCTATTGTTTGAATTTCCAAAACAAACAAGATTGCCGAGTATAGTTGTCTTTTCAGACTCGTTAAAGGATCTGAAGTGACATCCTCTTAAGTATAAGTTTACCCCTTTTCCGGAATTTTGCAGATTATTTTTGACAAAGGAATACTCTAGTCATCCATGGCTAGAAGAGTTCTTCTCTCAATGTTTTACACTTTTTTGGGTGAGGAGACTAACTATACGAAAAAAGGACCTTTTGGAGTCTTCTTTAGGGTTTTCAGACTCTCGAAACATGAAAATACCAATGAGCATTCACCTACTCAGGCTCGATGTGAAATCCACGAGTAGGTATATAGAGGATTGTTTAAGTTTTTCATACTCTATAAATAGTAAAACACCGGCAAGCATATACCAACTCGGGCTCGATATTAAAATCCATGAGTAGGTGTATGGAGTTATTGTTTAAGTTTTTTAGACTCCTTAAAATTGAAAACACTAGTGAGCAAGAACATATCTCGGCTTGATAATAAAATCCATAGATCAGTGTTATAGAGTATTTGTCTATCTTTTCTTCGATCTCTGTAAAAAATGAAGAAATACTATTGAGTTTGCTTTCTTGGACTCATTAAAACAACAAGAAGGATATTCTTTTATAAAAAGAATAAGGGAATAGAAGTGTATCATACATCTTTATCAGTTTCAAAGGTAGCTAGTCTGTCATGTCCTTGAACACAACACCTATTTGAGTCCATCATTTCAGTTGGGGTTTAGTTTTTGACCTTAGGGTGAACCCGATATCAGAGTTTTACTCCTTTGATTGGTTATTTTTCCAATCATATGGAGAATCTTCTAATGTCTCCTACATTGCAGGTTTATATCACTTTCCCCTTATGTTAAAAGCTGCCTAAGTCACTTTTGTGTCGTGCTCATTATTCAAGGTTACAACCCGTGTCGGCCATTTTGCAATTACCTTGACCTCATGTGTTGGCCATCCTGGTGTCAGTATGTTTTATCTTGTTACTTGTCCTACTCCAAATAAGCTCAATCTTATGAGTGTTCCTCATGTTGGATGATGGAGGATGCATTAAGGTCTCCCTTCCAACGGATTTCTTCCCATCTACTTCAACTCATTATGCTCTGGGAATGAAGTTTAGAGTTTCGGTTAGTACCTTGGGGATTGCAGACATCTGTGGCAGTTTCCCTCATTGTTGGATAATGGGAATACATTAATGTCTCTTATTCAACAGGTTTTTCAAGTGTTCGACTTCAATTCCACTTATTAACACTTGTTGAAACGTACTAGGTACCTTGGGCCCCATTATCATTATCAATGGAAGCCCTCACATTTGTTAGCGGTATACATCAATGACCGGTAATCAAACGATACCCCCCATGTTCGACTCCAGCTCATTTATTCACATGGTTAGGGTTTGTACCTTGGGTTGTTTGGATGGAGACCTTGGGACTATGATAGCATCACCAATTTTCATGTTATCACCCAAGTTGCGCAAGACTAAGCCACACTCATTTTTTGGCTCTCCATGAGACATAGATCCAGCTTGTTGTTATGGCTATGATCTCTTATTTTTGACATGGATCCACGCTTATATTTTAGTGGCCATGCTATATATACATCTCCCAGTTATGTATTGGAGATCATGTTGTATCACACCAAACATATATATGGTGTCAAGATTGTAATTGCTCGTTGACCTTGATCGTTGTTTTCAAGTACTTTTGTGACCTTGTCCTGTGGTTTCTTGCTCCTTCTATAACTTGGAATTATAATGTATTTTGGCCATCATTTTCCTTTGACCTCACACATTAGGGGCATATGTTATAGGTCAAATCTTCACTTCTCCATCCATGATCACATTGCCCTATCGATAACACAAAATGACACTATGGATGGAATAGCTGGATCGACCTTGGATGATTTGTTGCTGAGATCACATCTCTTTAGCTGAAAATTATATTTTTTCTGCATATTTCATAAAAGGTGCACTACTATTGAAACTGGCATCTAGCGCACCAAACGCAGTTTCTAATGAAGACAACCTGCGTACTTATCCTAAAAGATGTGTGCGCTAGTTGTAAAGAACACTACTTGCATACTAAGCACTAGTTTACTAGCATAATACCTGCGCACATATTAAGATTAAATGGAAAAATATATTAAGATTACGAATTGGGATTAGTTGAGGTTGGTATTGTAACTCCCCCAACCTCCCAATTCAACTGCCTCACAAATCTAACTTCCTGCCTTGGCCATAAATACAAGGGGAAGCCATGAGGAAGGGGCCAATGAAGAAGAAGCTAGTGTTACATTGAAGGAATTTCTAAGTCATTGTGAGGAGCAGGAATCCATAACTTGGTTATAGAAGTGCATTAGAACAGATCAAGTATAAACTGTATTTGGTTGCATTTCTTTGGCAATAAAAATATCAATATTCCCTTCCCATACCAATGGAATGTTGTTTCTATTGAATATCTGATTGTAATTAATGTTAGATTGCTTTCAATTTCGTTATATGTTTACAGTTAAGATACGCTGAGGAAGGTTGATTTATTTTCAGGTACATTACTGTGTAGATTGGGCAAAAGCTAGGACCAGCCGTCAGAAAAAGGTATTGATTTCGGAATCCTAATCTCATTTTGTTTACAGTAATCAATGCAAAGTAGAATGTATCTATCTACCACCCCATGTACGTTGATAGCATCCTTTCCCCTGCTATAGGGTATAATACTTCACAACACGGAGATTAACATGCTCAGAGATGAAAACAAAAGTCTGACAGAAAATATCAGACTATTTTAGGAAGAAGCGTTCATCCTAACATAATCCTTTCCAAAAATACAAGATGAAATAAAATAAGTGAATAATAATGGCATATAAGGACTTGAGTCTATTTCTGAACAAGTATAAAAACCTCTAGTGACCAAAGAGAAAGAACTAAAATAAAAATTTGTTGCAAAAACAAGTTTGCAGAAATTAAAATCATCAATTCAATCATAATTTTGCAAATCAATGAAGCATGAAGGCAGGGGGAATCATCCCTAAAATGAAGTCATGACAAGGCCAGTGCAACACAAGCAGAAAAATCTACATAACGCAAATAATTGGCACCTATTTGCCATTGAATTCAAAGGGGGAGAGATGTATGAAGCTGAGGCATGAAATGCACATCATGAAGCTGACTTGAAAAGGATGAGACATGAAAAGATGCATGAATTAAATAGGACATAATGAAAGACGAGATGCATGAAGTTGAGGCATACATAGAAGCGATGCATAAATTCAGCAGGACATCACGGAAGGGGGAGAATTGAAAACAATAGAAGCCTTAGTAGATGTGAAAGAGCATGAAGCAAATAATCAAAAGATTAGCATGATGCTACAGCAGACGTGAAAGAGTGTGAAGAAGATCACTTGAAGAAATGACGACTGGACATATGGTCTGTGCATATGTAACAAAGAGAGAAGCATGGTTTGTGTAGAGATAGAAGAAATACTAACAACAAGGAGTGTACTATCCAACAAACCAAAGAAATAACGAGGAGCATATACACAGGGGGATCACTGCAACCAGGTACAGATGAAGCATACAATTCAAATAAAATCATGTACATTTTCATAAGGTGTTGACATCAATGCCAAAGGGGGAGATTGTTGAACATTGGTTTTCATTGATGTCAACTAATGTCAAAGAGGATGTCAACTAATTTAGTCTGATTCATTGATATCAACTAAATTCAAAGTGGATACAACATTCCTGCAGAAGTGTGAATAAGTAATGGAAGCTACTTCGAAGTAGTGTATGCGCAAACTGAAGAAGAACATGAATACCATAGGTATATGTGCAAATGGTGAAGGTGACAGACATGAATGAAAATTTGAAGTATATACAAAAGTGCATTCAGTATGAAGATGTGACTCCAAGGATACATCATGCATGATAATTTTGAACAAGTACATAAGGAAGATACATCATGTAGATTCAGATAAAGAAATAACACAAGTAATGTATCCTAAAAAATGTGGTCCTTGCGCAGACATCAAGTCCACCAAGGCAAAAGAGTTGGTTGCACAATTATATTGGTTGAGAAAATGGTATAAGTGTGCAAGTTTGTTGAAGAAAGTCTTTGGAATGTACAAGCAAGCCTGGGCGTTTCTTGGTCAATGGTTGGAAGTGCACAAGCAGCTAATGGTTTGACAGTCCTGAAAGCACTCAAACTTAGTTGATCAGAAGATGCTTTCAGTAAGTGGAAATCTCACAAGTTCCTAGAAGAATACAGTGGTTGAAGACCATCTATGAGAAAATTCCAAAGCCGATGGTACAACAGGTGCACAAGTCCCACAAGTGATGACAAGGAAAAAGTCAAAGTGCCGTCAAGTAGAAGTTGATGTATGCGCATAATCCGCAAAGTATCAATACACCAAGTTCACATTACCCACAAGTGATGAATCAACAAGTGTCATAACTCCACCAAGTAGAAGTTGGAATATGTTCAGAATCCACAAAGCTTCAATATCTCAAGGGCTCATTACCCACAAGGGATGGTACAACATAGGTCATAGACACATCAAGATGAAGTGTAATATTGTGCACATACATAAGGCAATGGTACATATAGAGCGCAAAGGTACACCAACAAGGTGTAAAGTCCCACTAATTTGTAGACCACGAGGGTGTTTGACACACCAAAGATGACACATCAATAGCGCAGAAGATGACATGTGGAATATGCATAATCCGTGAAGTATGGAAGACGAGATGCCACAACCAACTTATGAACATACAATTTGTGCAGGACCTATATAAATAGAGTCGCAAGTTGGAGAGTTAAAGTAAGATAGATGGAAAGAGCGTAAGAGCTTCGAGTGTAATTTTCAGTTTGATTTTCGGGGCATCAAGGGGATCGTGGAAATAACCGAATGATATAGAGAGGAGCCGAATGTGCACATGCAGCAAAGTGAAGTGCATAAAATGATGTTGTAGATCTATGATAAATGTGCAAGTACTGAAAGGAATAAATACTAAATTATTTTCAAGTGATTAATGTTTCAAAGGAAAATATTACAGTCTGCATGTTGATAGCCACATATGTTGTAAAGATAGAAGCACAGAGACAGAACCAAATTTTATTAGACAATGCACAAATGTATAGCTAATGCATATGAGCAGAAGTGAAAGTGTGTGAAGATGATAAATCCATCTGATGCGCAATGAAAGCACAACATCAAGATCTAATAGGTGCATCATGATGTAGATGATATGAAACAAGTGCGCTAGAAAGAATGGATGAATCATTTGATGCACAAGATGTCACAGATTGTCTAAGAGACTGCAACACTTAATCGGAACTGACACATAATAAGTGCGCAGTTCCATCTGTTATTAATGTTTCATCTCAGTACAACAAAATATCAATTGAAAGCACAATATTAGTTGGTTATTTCAGCCACACAGAGAAGAATTTTGAGATAACCAATGACGCATACTGCAGTATCAGTGAAGCACACAACATATGGATTAAGTCACCAGAACTGGAAGTATAATTTGAGAAGTTCAAGAAGTCAAGTGATGTATGCAGCGCAATGATAGAGTATAGACTGCATACAAAGACAACGCACACCAGAAGATCAGAAGAGTGTGGGAAGTTAAAATTCGGTAAGACAACAATACATATTGGACATCAGGGAAGATTGACGGGGCAAGGAAATAGGGAGTTGGAGCTTCCTTCAGTTTGGTCCTGTAAAACATAGAAGATAGGGGGTCAGTGCATCCTTCCAGTTGGTGCTGGAGAAAACACAGGGAGTTGTAGCTTCCTTCAGGTTGGTGATTGTAAAACCAGGGACTTGGTGAATCCTTACAGTTGGTTCTAGTAAACACAAGAATTTGGTTCTTCCTTTAATTTATTCTTTCTCATTATAAAGAAGCATTCCATAGTTTTCTCCCATTTGGGCTTCGACGTAAAAATAATGTGTGTTATGTGTTGTTTTTGTGATGCATATATGTGGATATTTATTTTTTGATGCATAACTGAAGATAAATATTGATTAAAAGGATAATATGTTAAAGAAGGTAAAAACTGCTAATAGATATGCTAATATTGATTCACCCCCCTCTCAGTATTAAATCGATTCCAATAGGTTCATGATGGATATGAATACCTAGGTTGCGAAAGAGAATAGGATGCATGTTTGGATGTAGCATTTAAATGTACTACAACTTGACGGTGTGGTACGCATAATGATGGAATTCCTTATTGGTATTTTAGTGGTATTTTACGAGAAATGCTTTAATCCACCAATTTGCTCCTTAACTAGATACTACTACAAATACAGATCAAGAGACGATAATTATGGAGATCTATATTGGGGAAACCAACCCATTTGTATATATATGCAAATGTGAAAAAAAATGGGAAAGGAATGGAAAACATCCAAAGTTATGGGTTCATAGGTTCATTCAGGGATTAGGCCTGATTACTAAAGCTTGGTACCTTCATGAGGAGACTAGAAAGAAAACTAAGTGCTAGAGAACTCTACATACACTATTCTGTGAAGATTTTCCATTTGTGCGAAAAGTTGAACAAGTTACTTATGCTCTGAAGCTCATCTAAGAGGAATTATTCTCTAGAAGTTTATGGAATGTGATTAATCCACATGTATTCTCATATCATCATAGTTTATCAACCTATAGGCCCCTTTAAACATAATAGAGTTTCCACTATTTTGCATAAAAATTATGCAAGATGATGCAGATCCAGATTATTTGGAACATCTGCGACACTTGTATTTTAAGGATTCTGAAGGCTCTTGAATGATATGGGAGATGAATACAAAGGAATATGGAGGTATATATTTGAAACCTCTCTATGTTGCACAAAGTGAATACTACATTAGAGGATAGGTCCAAGATTGTAACTATAGGAGATTGTTGGGATGAGCAAACAATGATCGAGATTGTTTCTCTCCTCAAAGAATATGAGGATTTGTTTCAACACAGTTTCACTGAATTATAGGAGATTTAAGGTGAACTAGGTGAGATGAGAATTGTGTTGAAACTTGATGAGAATCCTGTAAAGCACCAACCGAATTGACTGAACCTATGGGTCGAGGATAAAGTTAAGAAATAAATTGACAGAATGTTGGTTGCTAGTTTGATTTTTCTTGTTAATGAATTTGATTGGATCAGTATGATTGTGATACAAGATAAGAAAGACTCATATTATATTCGATTCCGTATCAATTCTATGAGCTTGAATTCTAAATGTGTCCACGATCCCTTCCCAACTCCTTTTAGTGATAAATTTCTAGATCAATTGGCTAGGAAGGAAGCATATTTTTTCAGTTATGGGTTTTCAAGGTACCATCAGGTTCAGGTCATGGAATAAGATAAGAAGAAGACCAATTTTACAACAGAATTGGGTTCCTTTACTTACAATGCAATATGATTTGGACTTAAGAATGTGTCCACTATATTATTGCACATTGTTAATACTAATTTTAAAGAGTTTATGCATAAGTTCCTTAAGGTTTATTTGGATGATTGGATGGTTTATAGTTTATTGAAGAAACATATGGATCTATTGCAACTTATGTTTGATAGGTGCTTCCAACTGAAGATCTCTCTCAATTTGAAGAAGTGTATTTTTTTGTGTTTTGTTTGGTAAATTGTTGGGGCATATTATTTGTCGAGAGGGGGTTTTGGTAGATCCTTTGAAAGTTGGTTATCATAAATCTTCCAACACCCACGACTATCAGATAGTTGCGATCGAAACTGATTCATACAAGATATTATCATTAGTTCGTCTGAAACTATGCCAATGCTACTACACCTTTGGAACAAATCTTAAAGAAGTCAAAAACTTTCATCTGGATTGAAGGGTGCGATAGGGAATTTACACTACTAAAGGAAAAAAATGGTGACTAATCCGATCCTTGTTTTCCCATATTGGATGAAAGAATTTGATGTGCATGTTGATGCATCTAGGATATCTCTTAGTGTGATCCTTGCGCAACTTGGTCAAGGAGACATTGAACACCCTATTTACTTTTCTAATAGGAAACTTTCTCATGCTGAGCTCAAATATACTACTACATGCTATAAGGATTGGCCATGATATATGCTCTACAAGTTTTTCACAGCTATATACTGGGTGGACACTTCAAGTTTTTTACAGGCCATTTGGATTTGAAGTATTTGGTGAAAAAACCTATCTCGGAAGGACATATCAATAGATGGATACTACTTTTCCAAGAGTTATTATTTGAAGTTGTAGCTAAACCTGGGAAGCACATGTTGGACCAAATCATCTCTTGCAATTAGATACGAGGGATTCTAGTGGCCTAATCGATGATCAATTACCAGATGTTGGTTCCCAATTCTTGAGAAGTACCTGTGCACCAAGCCTGATAGTTACAATGTAGTTGTGCAATAACATAATTCAGTTATAGTACACACCAACAAAAAGTTTTGTAGTTTTGTATACTCCATCCTATATAAGGATTCTTTTGTAAAGAGTTGGGGTTGGTTCATTCAGTCAGTGAGCGAGAGTCTATAATAGGATTCTAGTTCCATTGTTCTATAATGCAACTACCACCTTTGTGATTTTAATATGTATTGTTGTCTAGTTTTATTAATGATACAACGTAGTGCTGATGATGAAAAGATTGATGTAATTCTTCTATCATGGAAATATGGCATATGGAGAGAGCTAAGGCGTTGAGCTAAAGATTTTACTTATGCATAGTGATACTCAATTTTGTTAATGTGTATTATCTGAAGGATGAATGTTTTTATAATAAATAACTGGTAGATGTTTAGAGTAAAAGTGTTTAGATGTCAAGTGAAGCGAACTTAGTCCTTCCTGCACATCCTTAATTCGGGTCTCTATATTTCCTATGTGGTTCTTGGGTGAGACTTTACTCTATTCACATAGTATCGAAAGATGTCTATGTTTATGGGGGTTTTGTTGGTTGTATAAGTTGAACCTAGGTCTAACAAACTGCAGCCAACAATGGTTCCGTTGTTGGGACTTGATAGGGAATGTGTTAGGAGGACAAAGTAATGAGGTGGAATCCTACTAAAGACAAGATTGAACATTGGCTGGAAAGTAAGGAGGATGAATTCATGCAAAAAGTGACTAAAGAAATGTGGATCTCACGGTCTCAATATTGGAAAGAAAGGTACATTTACTTTGATCTGTATGAAATTTTCTATATGAATGGGTAAAGATTCATTCTGAGATAATAGTACTTGGATAGCAACTTAATTAGTAGTATGTACTAAGGAAAAGGTTCAAGAACTGAAGGAATTGGACAATACTTGGTCTAGAGTTGTGGTTTTCTAGTTCTTGCACGTGAAAGAAGGATATGTCATAGAGTTTTCTATAAGATCAAGTGAGTGATATAGCCATGTAGAATAAATATACAAAGAAGGTCTAAGAAATATATTTTTGAAGCTAATTCCACTATGGATAAGATGTTGTTCATGGAGAAGGGCTACTGACTATAAAACCCCGATAGTATTGCAACATAGACCATTCACTACGGGGGTGGGGAATGAAGGAGCGGGAGAACCACTATGTTCAATAATAGATATATTTTGTCTTTGGGTCTATGTTATTTCCATAACATAGAACATGCGACAGAGGAGTGCCCAAACCTATTCAAGAAATGGGAAGAGAAACAAGGTCTCTGCAACCTTGTCATAGTTAAACCAAGGAAAGAAAATAATGGGAAGGGTCCAGCAAAAGTAAACATAGTAACCAGAGGAGGCATGGAGATAGGTGAACATATTATTGGATCTTGCAGTGATAGAGTAACATTAGAGAAAAAAAGTAAAGAAAGCTCTGCAACCTTCAACTAAGTTTCAAGCAAAGGTCTAGTTACATATCCTATGTGAGGAGAAGAGAGTGGTTGAGGAAGTTGCACAACGAGAAGATGAACTACAAAGACTAGACAAAGAAGAGGATCACAGAAGAAGACTACACGAGGAAGGATTAATTCACAACATGCACAATGAAGAGTTAAGGTGTACCGCGTAGGGAGAAGTTATGCAACGCAAAGAAGAACAACCTAGAGGAATGTACAAAAGTCACCAGGAAGATCTAGTAAGAACTTTCCGATGAAGTTGTATACATATATTGAATGACCTTGATGTTGTCAATAAAATAACCAGTATTCTTGAAAATTTACTAATGTTTGATGAAGTTGAAGAACCTATTTATATGCTACTTCCTGAAAGGAATGCTCACAGAGTTGGTAAGAGACAAAGAACCAAGAAGGAATTCATGTTGTCCCTTGAATTGGGGGGATTTTAGATGAGAGATGTTATGGTCAGCTTGGGTGTAGATGTGAATATTATTCCTAATCAAACCTTGGATTTGATGGTCAATCCAAATCTCATATGGTCTCCCATTCAATTCAAATTAGATAACTAGTACAAAGTGTTTCCCATTGGAAGGTTGACTGATGTGGAAGTAAACATTGATGGAGCAAAGACAATGGCGGAGTTCGAAGTGATTAAAATATTAGAGGATACTAATCCCTACCCAGTGCTATTGAGGATAGATTGGGAATTTGGTAATAATGTGATTTTGAACCTAAATCAAATATGCATGTCCTTTGAATCGAAGGAATTGCTCGTGGTAGCTCCGTTCGATGCCATGGAAGTAGAAAGATATATAGAGCCAGTTCAGGATGACATTGGAAGTGTGGAAATAGAAAACATCTACAATGTGAATACCATAAAGGAATACTACATAAACCCAATGGTGGATGGAAAAATTAGTTGGCACAATGTCCATTCACTTGATATAGATTCGCAAGATGCAATTGACTGGTGGTAGAACTAGTTGTATGAAGTATCCACAAGGAGATGTGCATGCATTATAAAATCAGTGTGGTGGAGTGGGTCATAATTTCATGATCCACAGGTGTTCAATGGAATAGAGAAAGTAGATGCTTTCAGGGAACAAATGCAATCCTGAGTTCCAAATCATTGATGAGTAGAAGCAATGGATGCCATCACCCGAGGAACGCCTGCGCAATGGTGGAAAATGCACAAGTAAAAGTTGAACAAATGGGGTGCCATGTAAACATGTATTAAGGAGAGGTTTCAACCTATTACGGAATTAGAACTTCTGAAAAGATTCAAGGGAACTGATAATCCAATCCAAAACCTTGAATTCTATCAACAAAGAGGGGAGACAAAGAGTGTACTATGAGATTAGTGGATACACATATTCTACCATACATTGGATGTTATACTGCAAACTTGGTATGTCTAGCAAGAGAGAACAAGGCATACAAAATATTGGGATAAAGTTTCTACCAAATTTACTTCCACATTATGGTTCAGTATTAGAGATCCGAACATGGCCAAATTTCTCGATAAGATCAAGCATGTTATCTTTGGATAAAGACCACAACAAGATATGATGCAGAGGATCATTTGCGCCTACCATTAGGACTTGGAAAGAGTGAAAAACCAATATAATTATGGAAAGTTGAAAGGGAGGATCCTATTGAAGAGGGGGATCTGTGTAACATCTAGATTAGGGAAACTACAGGAGAATACGAGGTATATAATGAACCATCCTCAAGCATTGTGCCACAATTATGGGAGGCCCTCAAGAAAAAGAAACATAACATTGGCACTGAAGATAAGACCAAGATGGCTATAATAGGAGACTACTGGGTCTAGGATATAATCACCCATATAGTTGACTTACTGAAATAATATGAAGATATTTTCCTATGCAGCTTCTCATAGATGATGGGGATTGCATGAGCGCTTGGAGAAATGAAGGTTCATCTAAAAGAAGGGGGAAATCCAATCAAGAAAATTCCATACATATTAAACCCTTGGTACAAGGAGAAAGAGCACAAAGAGATAAATCACATGTTGGATGTGGGGATTATCTTACCAGTGGAGGAATCATAGTGAATCATTCTAATGGTGGTCCAAAACAAGAATACAGGAGAAATCCACATCTGTGTGGATTTGCGCAACTTAAATGACACATGCATACATGACTAGTTCCCTACGCCTTTCACATATGAGGTGTTAGAGAACGTAGGAGGATGGGAATCCTACTCATTCACTGATAGATTCTCTAGTTACCATCAGGCACATATAGTTGAGGAGGATCACAAAAAAACCACTTTTGCGACCGAGTGGGGCTCTTTTTCCTATAATGTGATGCCCTTTGGATTGAAGAATGTGTCAAATGTGTTCTCTAGGATAATGGTGTCCACTTTTAAAGAATTTATACATAAATTTTTGGAAGTCTCTCTAGATGACTGGACAATGTTTACTTTGTTGAAAAATAAAGGTCTTGTGCCTCATGCTAGATAGTTGCAGGTAGATGTAGATTTCATTAAACCTAAAGAAGTGCATTTTTTGTATCCTATTTGGTAAATTGATGGGGCATGTTGTGTGCAAGGAAGGCCTCTCATTAAACCTGGATAATATTGAAGTCATAGTCAATCTATCGACCCCAACATATGTGAAAGGTTTGCGCGCAACATTGGGACATACTCGTTACTACATAAAGTTTATCCAAAATTATTCCAGCACAACAATGCCTTTGGAGGAGCTCTTGAGAAAAGAGGTTAATTATGAATGGGCGTTAGAGTGTCAATAGGAACTGGATACTCTAAAGAAGAAACTGGTGACTACACCAATTCTCATATTTCCAGATTGGACACGTATATTCCATGTGCATGTTGATGCATCATCAGTTGCAATGGGAGTATTCTTAGCCCAACCTTGGGAAGGATACATTGATCACCTTATCTCCTTTGCAAGAAGAAAGTTGTTCGTGACCAAGAATAATTACACCACGACTGAGAACGAAGGCTTGGAAATGGTATATGCCCTACATAAGTATCAACATTACTTGTTGGGGAGTGCCTTAAAAATGTTCATAGACCGCTATGCTTTGAAGTACTTAATCAACAAGCTAGTGTTGGTGGGGCGGATTTGTCGATGGTTGATATTGTTTCAAGAGTTGGAATTTTGAAGTTGTTGTCAAGCCAGGAAAGCATAATGTTGGTCCTGATCATTTATCAAGACTTGAATTCGGTGAGAAAGGAGGAAGTCTGAGTGAAAATCTATTGGAAGCGTAGGTTTTTTGCGTTGAGGTTGTACCATACCAGTGCAATGAGATATAAACATTTTTCTCTTTTAGTCACACACCGATAGAATACATAGTTGCGCAGCACAGACAACTAGTGATGCACGATACATATTTCTAGTTAATAGTATGACAACTCTACAAGCTAGGAGATGATGGTATACTGCACCAGTGTGTACTAGAACATGGAGGTTTGCTTCTTCTTAGAGAAGTACATAAAGGAAAATCTAGAGGACATTATGCAGGGAAAGACACTGCACATAAGTTGCTGCATGTAGGGTTATGGTGGCCTACATTGTTCCAAAAAGATAAGATATACTGCAAACAATGTGATGTAATTTTCTAGCGAGTGGGAAATTTGTCGCGTAGGGATTATATGCCTCTCTTCCATGTCATTGCGCTTGATCGATTCAAGAAATTAGATATTGATTACGTGGGTCCAATCACCCACCACTATGCAAGACCAACGCTATATGAATCATCACTACAACTGATTACCTACCAAGATGGTAAGAGGTTGCACCAATGAAGGATTGTACTACAGAGATAACCGCATAGTTCACACTAGTAGAAAAATGGGTGATAAATGATCAGGTGACATAAAACATTGCTCACCAAGTGAAATAAATGACTAAACCACCAAAAACGTTGGTCACCACAATGTTTTAAAGTGAAATATGACCAAATTTGAGCAATTTTAAGTGATCACAACTAAAAATGACTAAAATAAATGACTAATTTAGTCATGGGATAAAAACTATAACTAATTTAGTCATGGGATAAAAAATATGACAAGACAGTCTAGGTTAATAATTATATAAGATGTCCAATATTGTTAAAATTTATGAAATAGTAATTATTTTATTACAATTTCATAAATTTTAACACTGCACATGGATTCAGAGACCCCCTTAAAAGGGGCCTTTGAATCCATCTACAACATTTAAATTTACGAAATTTTAAAATTTTATTGTCAAAATTGCAATTATCCATTGCTCAAAAGGCAAGTTAGAGAGGTATAAATAACAATTATTATATCCTTTAACTAATGTCATCCCAATTGAATTTGTCGATGCATGAGTCAAGTCAAACATAGTTCAAATAGATAAGTTGGCTCAAGTAGAAATGATAATATGAATGAATAGGATGACCCAGGGAAAAATGATTTTTTCACGTGCCAAGATGAATGTTTATAGTTGTGGGCTCTTTTTCAAGCTTTTTCTTACATCCCGTAGACTTGGGAAGAAGCTCATCCATGGCCCAATATTGCACCTTTTGATATTCTTTCTCTCTAACTTCTCAATTTCTTTTTTTTAGCAATTTCTCTCTTCTTCAACAAGATCTTCTTCATATATTGTTTTTATTGTCTATTTTTAATCTCGAATTACAATTTGTCCGATGAGCATTGTTAATTACTATTATGAAAATGGGTATCCAAAGGAGAAACTATTAAACATTGTCGCAAGGCCATTTTGTCTGTACTGTCATATATTCCATGGCGATGTGCTTGTCATGTACATACCTTGTTTTACTATTTTCGCTTATGTATGACCCCTTCGGCACACTTGTCAAGTTTCATCTTATGTGTCGTCATGTGTCATGTTGAGTCATGCCATGAAGTTAGTATTTTCTTGCTATAAGCATCATCATGTAATGATTGTTATACCATTGGGTTCAGTTCATTACATAGGTCAAGTCCATGTTTCATTTGAGGAAAACTGTCGCCTTTGACCCTTTCAACAGTTTGTGAAAGTTTTGGCAAGTGCTTATATTTTGAGTCATGATAGCAAAAAATTCTTAATTTCTCTCATCCTCCATTAATTCACAAGCTGCAACTATCCATCATCATTGTCACTTTGTCTAAGCTCAGAAAGTTGAAAATTCCCCCCTGATTGTATCCCTGCATTTGAAAGCGACAATAACCCCTATTTCGAGAAAAAAACTCCCCTTCTTTCCTAACTAGACTCTTTTTCTTTTCCCTTTCCTTATTCCCTTTCCTAAAAATCCTCTTTGCATATATTCCCTTCCTAACCTATCCCCATCTTAATTTTAATTTAATCCTATTTTCTCCATTCATAAATTCCCCCTTTAAAAAAAATTATTTCTTTTTTGCATTTATTTTCCCCTTTTGTTAACTCCATATCCTTCTATATTATCCCTATCATTCTCCGTAACTCATTCCATTGATTTATCCTAAGGTCAAAATTTAAATGAAAAAAAGCTTTATCCCACTATTTCCCTTATTATGCTTATCCATTATATTTATTACCCCTTCAACTTTTATTCCCACTAAGTATTATTTTAAAATATATATATATTTTTCTTTTTTATCTCGTTTCCCTAAATTCATGTCTCCAAAAATACATTAATAAAATAAGGTAAGGAGAGTTCTTTTAAAGCATGCATATCACTTTATAGCCTAAAATAATCTAAAAATATTATTATTAAAAAATCTAAATATTTTTAATAATAATTTCCTAAAGTTGTTATGATAACCTGAGGATGAAAAAATTATATATTAATATTATGAATTAATATCTTAAATTTTTTAACTATATTAAAAGACCTAAAGTTTGATAACATGATACTTAACTAATAGATCTATTGTGATTTTAATAAAAAATGTGAGGCAACCTTAACAACCATTAGACATCTCCTCCATAAAATTTTTAGACATATCCTAACATAAGAGATATAACCTTGGTTAGATTAGGGTCAAGGGTCCTTTAAACCTCGGCTAGCTCACTATATTCCTCACTCAAAATGCCTTTAACACCCTAATACCACCGAAAAATTATTATTCTTTTGAACCAGTGATACGCATCTTATATTTGTATATCATATATATACAAATATCTTCA
Source organism: Larix kaempferi (assembly GCA_027924585.1). Taxonomy (NCBI): domain Eukaryota; kingdom Viridiplantae; phylum Streptophyta; class Pinopsida; order Pinales; family Pinaceae; genus Larix; species Larix kaempferi. Next base: position 11,010,760 of record BSBM01000742.1, read on the forward strand.
TTCATAAGTGCAATTCCACTTTGACTTGACCTTTATATACACAATTTTTCTCCATTACACCGTCAAAAAATTCCAGACCTACGGTCCAAACTAAAACTTTACTCAATGAATGCATCCATCCATATTTGGCCCAAACTCATTTAAAGTTTGGCTTTATTCGACTTTCGCTATTTGTTTTTTACTCCTTCCATGAATTTTGACCGCCAAAAAAATAAACGTGCAATTCCACTTCCTTTTCAGCTCCTTCTCCCGAGTTCATGCAAATTATAGTGAAACCCTAGTCCTATGGATACTCAATCAAAAACTGCATTGTCTTTATACATTGTTAGCACATCTGTTGAGCTGTCATAGTTTCCTACAACTCGTTGTTCCCCGGCTATTATGAGTTTCATAGGTTTTTTATTTTATTTTAATTTAAGGGTTTTATTTTTTCACTTCAAGGGTTTTGTTTTCCTTCCCCTTGATTCTTTTAGATATCTCAGAATGATGCAGCCAACACCTAGCGTCACCCCTCCCCATCTTGTTTCCGCACCCATGATCGATTTCCAACAACAAAAAAAGCAATGGATGATGATGTAGTTGTAGATGAAGCCTCAACCTCAGCACCAAACCTAAGCTCAACCCCAACATCCACAACACTGCTTATGGATCAACACTGCTCGTAGCAACTGACCTCATTTGACATGAAATTTACTGCATGGAGTCACACCATTTCAGATTGTGACTGTGCATTTGGGATCTCTTTTTCTCAACATGATGAAATGCGAGATTTAGCCTTCCATCTGGAAATCCAAGATAGTATCAGTCCTTGTTATCGTTTTGTTTTGTTTTTAAATTCATAAGTTTGTTTCATAGATTTATTTGTTAATGCTATATAGTGGGTAAAATAATTAAATTTTAAAATTATGCTTCCTGAAAGACGTGATTTAGCCTTATGTCTAGTGATCAAGGATAGTATCAATCCTTGCTATCTTTTTTTTGTTTTTGGTTTTAATTCACAATTTTGTTTCATAGATTTATTTGTTAATGCTATATAGTGGATAAAATTATTAAAATTTGAAATTATGCGTCCTGGCCATTGTATAGAAGCATGCTTGAAATGACAATGCCATAGTGAAGCATGCTAGAACATTATAAAAAAATATGAAAGTATGTATTGAAAAACACACTACCCCCAAGCATTGATAGATCATTTGTGATGAATACATGATTCCTTTTGCTTATCTATCATTCATTAACCTCTTCACTGATCTCCTTCTGAAGCTCTTCCTTGTATTCTTCAAAAGTGCCTGGAAATTTTCTAATTGTTCCATCCTCCACAACCCAAGTTTCACTTTTTTTCTTCATCCTCACATACTCTAGATATACGCCTAGAATCATGAATAACTATAAAATTCAAGCACATCAGATCTAGAAAAAAATAACAATAGTTACAATAACAAGAGATGCATGCAAGTATTTACAACAAATTGAGTGTCAAAACACTGGTGCAAAAGGTTTGCAGCAGTAATTCATTCTCATTAACTCAGAAGGAGAATTACAATACAAAACAATGGCATGGATAGCCAAGGAATTGGAATCCTAAAGAGGTCATTCGAATTGAATGCATGAGAGTGGCTTACTGGTCAATTAACAACACTCAGAACATCAGTTAACCACTTAACTGCACTATAATTGAATCTAACAGACTCTGAAGTAGTTAAACTGAGTCTAACTAAGCCTGAAGCTCAACTGAATGCCCAAAAATAGGTGAGGGCACCTTTCTGACTCCAATTAACTAATTTTTAGGTGAAATTAGGTCAAATGTGGTAGGAGAGCGCCTTTCTGACTCCAGTTAACTGATTTTTAGGTGAAATGCTCCTAGTTGGACTGATTTGGGTGCTTTAATCTTGCAAATCACCCCAATTGTCTCCCCGAATGAAGGAGGAGGCCCAATTGACTAAAAATGATGGTATGCTGATGATGCAAGCACATATTTGAGTCAGACTACTTAGGATATGTGGTAAATTAGGTTGTTAAGCCCAAATAAATGATGTGTAGTTGGAAAATGACTCCAACACCCCCCCTTAAGCTAATTTCATGTGGAGGAGTAAAAATAAAATAATAAAGAGGGCCCCGGAAACAAAGGCCATAGGTCACCCTGTACATAAACAATCCAAAAAATACTCAAAAAATCTAAGTGAGGAAAGAGGGAAAAACCCAGTGGGAAATAAACCCCCCCCTCAAAGTGAACACTAAAGGATCTAATCCGTCCTCACCATAGTAGAAATCACCCCCAACAGTGAATGAAGGTAAGGGAACTTATTCTCAGTGAAGCTCTTGGTGAAGATGTTTGCAATTTTCTCTTCTGTACGACAATACTGCAGTACACTGGTTCTTTCATGCAAGAGCTCTCGAATGTAGTGCATGTGGATTTCGATATGCTTGGTCCTCTGTCTCTAAACCAGATCTGTCGATATCTTGATAGCACTTTGACTGTCACAAAAAATGACAGTATAAGTGGTGCTACCAATATTAAACTCAGCTAGAATACCCTGCAACCAAACTGCCTAAATGCAAGCATTGACTACTCCTCGATACTCTACCTCTACTGAAGATAAGGCAATGGCTGCTTGATTTTTGCTTGACCAGAAAATAGGCCTTGTACCAATCATGAAAACATATCTAGAAGTGGAATTTCGATCAATGTTATTACCTGCCCAATATGAATCAATGAATCCAACCAAGTCAAGATCGGAATCTGCAGTATAGTGAATGCCAAAATGTCTCGTACCCTGCACATAATGCAAGATCCTTTTGGCTTCCTTCCAGTGAATATCATGGGGCTAATGCATGCACCTTGACACAACACTCACGACATAAGAAATATCATGCCTAGAGTGTGTCAAATACAAAAGACTACCAATCAGTGTTGGGTATGTGTTATATTCTCTGCATGTATGTGAAGGGGAGAGTGCGTCTGTTAGTGGGTTTTCACATGCAATTTTTGGGGATTTTTCTAAAAATATGTAATTTAATCCTGGTTAAGGGATTGGGGTCTATTGACTAATTCGAATTAACGTATTAGGTTTTTGGATGCTGCAGAATACCTATATTGTATTGTGAGTGATTCATAATGAGATGATGAGAAAAATAGAAGTGGTGGCTCCAGGGTTTGCTAGTTTTCCCGGTTAAGGGTTTCCAGGGTAAATCTCTGTGTACTATGTGTGAATGTTGTGGTGTAATCTATGTTTTTCTTAACATAATCTGTATGCTTTGCTTCTCTACACATGTTTAAAACTTACAATCAATTGCAGGTAGAGTATGGAATCCACCAACGGTGTAGAATTACCATCCTCAAGACTGATTCCTGTGAGGAATGGAAATGGTGCAGCTTTACATTCTTCCATATTGAAATTATTTAGTAGGTACAAATCATATTTTTAATGATAAATCATGATCCCATCAAAATTCTGAGTGATTTCGAGACCAAGAAACTGCTTCAGTAGCCCTAAATCACTCATATCAAATGCTTGGTGTAAAGCGGTTTTTATTGTGCCGATCGAAGCAAGACTGCTTCCTATAATCAATAAGTCATCAAAATAAAGTACAATTATCAAAAAATTACCTTCATTCTTATATAGATATACATTAGGATCTGATTTTCATCTCGCAAAGTTTTGCGACAGAAGAAAGGAATCCATCTTTGCATACCATTGTCTTGGGGCCTGTTTTAACCATACAAATATTTCCTTAATATGAAAACAAGTGTCAAATATGATATGTAAACTTCTTGATGTTTCATGTATATATCTTCCTGAATATCCCCATGAATAAAATCACTCTTCACATCCATGTTGTGCACCTCCCAGTGCTTGGATGCAGAAATTGCCAAAACTAGTTGGATTGAGTCCATTTTTGCAACCGATGCAAAAGTTTCAATGTATTCCACACCTTGGACTTGCGAGAAACATTTTTCCACCAAACTTGCTTTTTATTTGTAGGTTGAACCATCAAAAGCAACCTTGGTTCGATAGACCCATTTGCATTGAACCAATTTCCTCCCAGGTGGAAGTGAAACTAGCTCCCATGTTGCATTTTTATGAAGAGAATTGTACTCTTCATCCATGGAAGTTTTCCATATTGGATCATGGTGGGAATGGTAGTATGATTTTGTGTCTTAACCAACAAAAAAAAAACACTTTTTGGACAGCAATGGATCAACATATGAAATATCCATACCTGCTCTTTGAAAGTCTGCTCGGGTTCTTCTTGGATCAGCGGGATTTCCAATGTCAGAACCGACAGATGTGAGAGTCTTTTCTACCCAATTTGGAAACTGAGGGGGATCATCTGGATTTGAATCTGAACCTGATTCTTCATGTTAATTAATATCATACATAATATCATAAATATCATAACATAAAATTTCAGTATCAACTCCCGAATATTCTTTCGGAGGAGGAAGCAATTTGGCAGTTTCTTCCTCCACTAGTTGTAGATCATGAAGCGGTTCTTCAAATTGGACACTTCTCTTGATGAATATTCTTTGGATATGATATCCATGAGTTTTTATCCTTTGAATTATTCATCATATCCAATGAGAATGCACCCAGTACTTTGTGGTTCCAAATATATTCTCTTCTCAAGAGGATTTCTAGCCCATGTAGTGGACCCGAAAACCATGAGATGTGACACATCAGGCTTGTGATCAGTGTAGGCTTCAAAATGATTTTTACCTTTGACGGATGAGTGTGGAACCATTTTCTGAATTTATTCAACAGCATTCATGGCCTCATCCCAAACATTTGAATCCAAACCTTTTGATTCAAGCATAAAAGTAACCATCTCTTTCAATGATCGTTTTTTCCTCTCCGCTACACCATTCTGCTGAGGTGTGTAGGGGACTGTGTGCTGGATTTGGATTCCATTGTCCGTAAAAAATTTTAGCAGCTCTGTTTTGATATCTTCTCCACCATTATCATATCTAAGAGACTTTAGCTTTCTCCCAGTGGCAGTATCAACAGAAGCCTTGAAATCCTTGAACCTTTCAAACACTTCCGATTTGTTCTTGATAAAGTAGACCCATGTGAACCTGGAAAAGTAATCAATTAATGCGAGAACATAACTTGAGCCATTCATGAAGGGATTTGGTAATGGAATGCTGATATCACTGTGAATCATCCCCAAAATACAAGAATCCCTGCTAACTTTTCCTCGATCGAACTTGTGCTTAGGATGCTTGCCAATTATGCAACCTTTCCATATACCTTTTGAGGATTTAATGTTCGGAAGGAATTCAACCATGTAATTATTTTGTAGCAGACGAAAATACTTGTAATTAAGGTGTCCAAACCCTCTCATCTCATATCCGTCTAACCTCATTTCCATGAGGCAGAAGGGCACTTGGTTTTGAATATGGAAAAAAGTGGGAAAACTCATATGTTTTTGTAGCATGATTTTCCTTGCTTGTTGCAATGAGATTTCCAGTGGTAATTTCATAAATTTCAACATCATCAGGGATGAATACAACCTTCTTGGGAAAAACAATATGTGTCATTTGATACACAGAAAGCAGGTTCGAATCTAGAGAAGGGACATACATAAAATTTTGAAAATTGCCATGTTCTAAGTGAATTGTACCTTTTCCTTTCGATGAAATTTGTGAATCATCTCCCATGTGGATGGAGATGTAGCTGTCGGGGTCCAATGATGAGAATGATTCTTTGCTTGCAACCATGTGATTCGAAGCTCCTGAATCTATGAGAATATCTTTTGAATTCGAAACACTTTCCATGAGTGCATGACCTCTTTCTAGATGATCATTCCTATCTCCATTGTCCTTGAATCTTCCTTGTGCCATCTGGAAGAGTGATATTTTTCTTCTCCAAGAGAAGGGACATCTGATCAATATTATTCTTCATGCATGATATTTTAGGATGAAAGCCCCTGCCACAGTAACAACACTTTGTCTTCTCCTTGCCCTTTTCTTGTCTTTTCTTGAGCCCGAGGGCTCATCTGCCTGCCTGGTATTCTCCTTCTGCTTTTTCTTTCCTTTAGCATTTGTAGCCTTGTGTCCTCCAACAAATAGGTCTTGATACTTGGAGGATCTCATGGACCCCATCTGAACAAGATTTTCATGCTCCTTGGTTAAGGACTCAATGAATGAATTCAAAGATGGCATCTTCCAATTCGGAATTATGAATTTTCCCAAATGAAAGGTAGATACAAACAATGAATAATATCCTCCCAGTTTCGAAAGGATTGAGAGAATAAAATGAACCTCCTTCTTATCTACACCACATTGCTTCAATTGAAGCACCAAATGCTTGAACTTGGTGAAAAACTCATTAATGGTTTCAAAATTTATAGGATTGAGGGAAATCAATTCATTCTTCAACTGATAAGCCCTCAATTCATCCTACTTGCCGAAGAGATTGGCAAGTTGTTCTCATACTTCTTTTGGAGATTTCAATCCACTAAGATGGAAGAGAAGGTATTTCAAAATACTAAGACATAAGAAACCATAAGCTTCATCAAGCTTATTCAGGAACTTGGACTTCTCAATAGTTGCATTAGGCTTTGGTTTTGTGCCCATAATGACTCTATAGAGTCCCTTTGAGCACAATATGATCTATGTATCTTTCTTCCATTGATGATAATTGAAAGGAGTAAGAAGATTGTTTGAAGAAGAGTCCATCTTGATCTATAGCGAATGCAATAGGAGGATTTTGAGACACCTACAATAAAAAAATAAAATAAAAAAATTTAGGTCGACAACATGCCCTTTTGAAGTTCCATCACTCTTGGCATAGCCTATCAAGCAAGATTGATAAACTGGATGCACAATTATCCAGGATTTATGTAGAAAGCTGTCTTCTTCTAGTGCAGTGTAGGAATAATTTTGAGCAATCTTGCTCAAGATTCATCTCTGATCCCTGTAAAACTCTATAGAAGAGTTTCCTTGTTTGGCTATGGCTCTGATACCATGTAAAATTCAAGCACAACATATCTAGAAAACAAGAACAATAGTTACAATAAAAAGAGATGCATGTGGATCTTTACAGCAAATTGAGTGTCAAAACATTGGTGCAAAAGGTTTGCAGTAGTAATTCATTATCATTAACTCAGAAGGAGAACTGCAATACAAAAACAATGGCATGAATAGCCAAGGAATTCGAATCCTAGAGAGGTAATTCGAATTGAATGCATGAGAGTGGATTAATGGTCATTTAACACCACTCAGAACATCAGTTAACCACTTAATTGCATTGTAATTGACTCTAACAGACTCTGAAGTAGTTAAGCTGAGTCTAATTGAGTCTGAAACTCAATTGAATGCCCAAAATAGGTGAGGGCTCCTTTTTGACTCCAAATAACTGATTTTTAGGTGAAATTAGGTCAAATATGGTAGGAGGGCACTTTTCTGACTCCAGTTAACTGATTTTTAGGTGAAATGCTCCCAGTTGGACTGAGTTGGGTGATTTAATCACGCAAATCAGCCCAGTTGGCTCCCCGAATGAAGGAGGAGGCCCAGTTGACTGAAACTGATGATATAATGATGTAAGCACACATTTGAGTAAAAATACTTATGATAACTGGTAAATTAGGCTGTTAAGCCCAAATAAATGATGTGTAGTTGGAAAATGACTCCAACACTATCAAGTACAACTCCATTGGTAAAGTCTTCTAATTCAACTCCCAATGCATCAATTCTCTACATGAATAATGATTTGTGTTAAATATACAACATCAGGAGACATTATCCAAACCAATCTTGTACAACCAAGATTGATCCTCCTGTATAGACGTGAGCACTTTGATTTCCTTTCATGTAAAGGTTATTCCTCCAGTATATAGGTAATTTATCAAAGTAATGATGTTGTAAAGTCTTGTTGGACAAGACTCCAGACTTGTGTGTCAAGTCATGATTATCATGTGAACCTTACATAAAGGTATCCATGATATGGACCTCCTATATAGAGGTCGACCTTCCATATAAATGTCATTTTTTACTTGTTAAAAGCATTTAATGTTGTGTGATGTATTATTAACCATGATCACCAGTTGCTCTTAAGTCTCCTATATAGATTGATCATCTCTAAAGTGAATTACATTAGTATATGATCATTTGGTCCAGAATAATATAATATGATCACAACATCTGATAATTCTTCTTAGTATAATGTAATGTGATGGATAATTAAAGTTAGCACATATTGACCATGCAATAAAATATAAAGAATAGAGATAAAGAGAATTCGAATTTTCCCATGCAAAAACTTCAACGAATTAAAGAGAACTCAAATTGTTAAAGCTTCAGTTAAGTATCAATGCTTCAGTTAAAGCATCAGTTAAAGATATGCCTCAGTTAACTAAAGAAATCACAGTGGTCACTTCAAGTAAATTAATCAACATGATTTTAGTTAACTAAGTGTTAAATAAGAAGGACTAGTTAACTAAAGTGTTTTCACTTTAGTTAAACTAAAAGACGACACTTCAATTAAAGAGAGTTAAGTAAGTGACAACAAAGAAGATCTATTTAACTAAGTGTTATTACATGACGACACTTATGTTAAACTAAAAGATGACACGTGAGTTGTGACACTTTGATGTCGACACTTAAGTTATCCACCTAAATAAGTGGGAAAGCTTTCAATTAAGAGGCGAGTTCATCCTAAGTGACATCTCAGTGAGATAAAGCACTCCATGAGAAGTGGGGTGCACCTCTGTATGCAAGATTAATACATCCAGTTTGAGGGAGAGTTCATTTTGAAGTAAGAAGATAAAAATAGAAGATAATAATGTATAAATATGTTATACGGGATTGATGAATCCAATGTGAAGCGAATTCTCTTCTATATTGAAGGCAAGGCGCTTCTCTTTGTGCAGGGTATTGCTCATGATTGTTATTGTTGTTTTGGCCACACATCTGATTGATCTCTCTTCTCTATTGCTTATGTATCTTCATCAAGAGTTTTTGGTGATATCTTATCTTCCGAAATAAATATGATATGTTGTAAAAGAAATCATTCTCTTCTATCCATTATATTATATTGAGAAGAATTGTTGAGGTTTTTGTTCTCATAATTTTGAGGATTTTCCATAGGGTATATCTTGTGTTATGGTTGTATGAATTTCATGGATCGAATTGTCTCATTGCTTCAAGTCTCTACATCTAAAATAATTAAAGATCAAATCTCAACCAAATATTAACATGGTATCAGAGCGCAGGGAATGAAGGAGCTCAGTTTTTCATGCCAGCTAGATCCTACATTGATCCTGAGAAGCTGAGCACAAGATTTAAAGACTATGGCATCAGTATCTGTACGACCAAAATACCATCTTGATGGAAACTCAAACTTCAACACTTGGAAGGATAGGATTCTCAACATCCTAGAGGAATATGACTTATATGGCTATGTATCCACTGTGGTGGAGGATCCTCCATCGAATGCATGGTGCATCAACTTCAAGAAGAATCAAGATAAGGCCAAATGAATCATCTATGATTCAGTGAAAGATAACTTGATGCCCATGATCACACTGTTGAAGACCGTGAAAGAATGTTATGATACATTGACTAATATATATGAGAAGAAGGCCCTGATTCAAACGAGGGCATTGAAGAATAATATTCGAAACTTAAATATGGAGACAGATCAAATAGTGGTTTCCTTCTTCTCCAAGATCTCTCAAGTAAGAGATCAGCTTGCTAGTATTGGAGTAGTAGTGGATGAATATGATCTTCTCCAAACTGCTATTGATGGTCTTCCATCCTCATGGGATACATTCTTGGCTATGGTAAATGGTTGAGAGGTACAACCTAACTTCGAAAGGTTTTGGCATGAATACCTCCAAGAGGAGGGGAAAATCCATAGCAAGTCAGTGTGCATCAAAGAAGAAAACCTTGCCCTTACAGCAAAAATGGAGAAATGAAATAAACATAATGGAGAAAGGAAATAAACCTTTCTTCCAAAATAAGTTCTCGCATCCAAAGAAGAAGGAGTTCAACAAAGGCTTTGAAAATTCAAAATATAGATGCTTCAATTGAAACAAGAAATGCCAATTCTCAAGAGATTGCAGAGCAAAGTGGAAAGGAAAGTTTCATGCTTCTACCGCCATCGAAAATGAAATCACTCAAAAGAATGCATTCGAAGAAAATGAGACAAGAAGGGAGTATTATATTATCTCATCCCTTCCAGGATCCATCATCACAAATGAAAAAACATAGTTGATTGACAGTGGCACATCCAAACATATGACTGGTTACAAGAGTGCTATCATCGATCTAAAGGAGAAAGAATTCACATGCATGGTAGAGTTGGGGGACAATTCAACTTATTCGATCCAAGGAGTTGTATCCACCTCATTCCATCTAAGCACTGGTGATATTATACATATGGAGGACATTATATATGTTCCAGGATTGAATAAGAATCTCCTCTCATTTTTAGTTCTTCAATACAAATCATTTTGAGTTATCTTCATGGATAACAAAGCACTTTTATGGTCGAAGAACAAAATCCTAGAATTTGTTGCAGTGGTTGAAGTTCAAGAGTGAGGACTCTACAAAGTACCCAGGAAGTACATTCAAGCTATGATTCACCACACTATCATTCCATGTGAGCTATGGAATCGAAGGCTTGGACACCTACACTACAAATCACTACCAAGAGTTCAAAAGATGGTAAAAGGTATGCCCGTATTTGATTTTGAGCATGATAGTGTATGTCGGGTTGTGGACTCGGGAAGAACGTTAAGAAAAGTTTTTCTAGTAGTTCTAATAGACTAAAGGGATTTTAGATTTAATACATTCTGATGTATGTGGTCCCATGTCACTCCCCTCCCTGAGTGGCTTCTTATATTATGTATGTTCATAGATGATTTTTCTAAGAAGTCATGGATTTATTTCATGAAGGTTAAAAGTGAAACTCTTAGCAAATTTAAAGAGTTTAAAGCCCTAGTTTAAAGTCAGAAAGAAAATCAATCCATGCGTTAAGGTATGATAATGGAGGTGAATTTGATTCACATGCATTTAATGAGCTATGTAGTAATGCAGGAATATGTAGACAATTAACAATACCTTACAACCCTCAACAAAATGGAGTTTCCGAAAGGAAGGATAGAAACATATGTGAGGCTTCAAAAGCCATGATGCATGATCAAGATATGTCTACCTCATTATGGGAAGAAGCCACCCATACAGTTTTGTACATCCAGAATAAAATCCTGCATGCCATTCTAGATGAGAAGACACCAAAAGAAGTGTTTACTGGTAAGAAGCCAGACATCTCACACTTGAGGATCTTCGAGATCCCAGTATACATTCATGCACTGAAAGAAAAGAGAAAAAAGATGGATCCTTATAGAAAGAAAGGAACCTTTGTGGGTTATAGCAAGTCATCCAAAGCATACATAATATATATACCTGGTGAGAGACATATTGAAGTCAGTCGAGATGTTACCTTCCATAAGGAAGCTACTTTCAAAATATCGAAAGAGATTCAATGTGATTCAAAGATGTAGGATCCCGAGTCTTATTATCCCCCTTTAGAGTTTGAGAGGGAGAAACTAGATGATGCCTCATATTTGCTAGCTCTTGAAGAACCAGTAGAAGTGGTTGAGAGGTCACCTGGTGAACCTCCGAGTGGGTAGTAGGTTCCAGGTTTTGAAAAAAACCAAAGCGAAAGAATACAACAGGCTTGAGCCAGCCACGAGGCCTTCGTCAACATAAATCTAGTCTCGGGAGAGTAGTTTATGGGTGAAAACTGTCGGAGGATGACTGTCTTACGGTTTTTTTTAAAGACAAGGATGGCCCGGGTTTAAAAAGCTTTACGGTCAAAAAATTCCACACATAGCTTAAGTAAAACCAACGCTAAAATGGAAGCTCAAAAGGTCAAGCGGACAGAACAAGCTCGAGAAACCACCTACCTGTCAGTAATGGAGAGGTTCACTTACGAGTATGCGTGCTCAGATAGGCGACATAACTAGTACTTTTCTTGTGGCATCCAACAGTGCTCCTCTAATCACCAATGGCAAGAGTGAGGGACTAAAAACCCTGTTCGTAAATATATACCCAGGCAATTAATCGCATACGGGTTGGTAGATGAGAGCTTTAAAACGCAAGGGCTCGAGGGGTTGAAAAAAATGAATGCACGCGGGGTCACTTAAAGTTTTCATACTCACGCCTTTCCAAACAAATGGCGCTGATGGCGAGGACGTCCTGGGAAGAGATATTGGTCAGCGGTAAAAACAAGACCTAAATTTTGTGCAACGATCGGCCAAAACGGGCTTAAAAATTGCGACGAGGGGAGGAACAGGGCTCTTGGCAAGGCTTCCGGTTGGCAGAGTTAATTCGATGGTTAGTGCAACGGTTGACGCATTTGTGCCTAAATACTACTACAAAGAAACACGATGGAGGTCGGTGAAAGGGAAGAAAAAACTACGCAAAGGTCGGTCGACAAGAATTGAGCCAAGTAATGGCGCAACGGTCTATGAACTAGAGGCCAGGATTGGCGCAACGGTCGGCAATAATAGCGTTAAACGATGTGATCGGAACGTGGAAAGGGCTAAAAACAACAAACTGCAATCGACAAAAGATAAGCCTAAACGTTGCGCAATGGTCGACGAAGTTAGACCTAAAAGCAGCGCAACGGTCGGCGAAAATAAAATTAAAACTATGACTGGTCGGTGAAGTTAGACCTAAAATCCGCGACCGCTTTATCAACAAATACTACCGGTTGGAGAAAAATAAAGTAAAAGTTGCGACCAATCTTTGGGAGAAAAACTTGAAGCTTTTCCTTAGTCACAAAAACAACTTCCTTTTGAGAAAAGAAAAGGGACAACTTAAAAGGCCAAAAAACAAACTTTCAAGAGACCACAAAACTCTCTAAAAATAAAATGAGGGGCCCTATAATTTTTAGAAAAATATGGGGATTAGGTTGCAGTAACAACAATTGGCGATTCGCTGGTGAACACAGATCTTTGAATTAATCTCTTCTCAAGGTTAGAAAACTTATGATTTGATGGCCCCATATGTAACAAACTGCCTATCTATTACAGTCTCTGCAAATGGAGTGATCACTTTCATCATAATGGTCATTGGGGAAAAGGAAACTTTGACTCGGACTTCTCTACAACTCTCTTAGGGCCAAAATATGGAGTCCATTTTTAATATCTGTCTTTCAGATTCCAGCTAACATAGGACTCCATAGGATTGTAACAACATCTCATAGACATATTCGTTTGTTCCTCATTCCCATGCTGGAAGCATCCTTTTGGATACTTTCTGTATTTACGACTTTTGTCGTTTGAGTTTTCCATGATAACTTTCTTCAATCTTCAACATTTAACTTGGGTTCTTCAATCCATACTGTCCTTTTGTGTGAGCAAGAGATTTATTTGATTGTCATGCTCATGGACAAAGAAGAATTTTGTTGGGATGAATTTTAGAACAGCTTCCTTGATTGAATGTCTTTGCTTTAATGGAAGCGAGAATTTCTAGAAAATAGACTCATTGATATAATCTCTTTTGGATTTTGATTTGCAACATGGGATCATTTTAAATACCATACATCTGTGAGACATGCTTCCTCTCTGTGGGTCCATTGTAGCTAACTTCCTGAGACAATCATTAATGTGAGAGTGAATGGAGCCCCAAGATAGTAACAAGGAAATCATAAATCTCAGTCATTTAACAGGGGTTATTGTGACACAAGTATGAATAGAAAGGATCTCTTCACTCTAGAAACCAGTTAGCGAAAGCAAAGTCACATAGAGAATTTTTTTTTATAAGTAGATTCCGGCCTTTCAAAATTTGAAATTTGTTCGAAGTCCTGCCTCTCAACTACACCAAGAAGTTGGGCTGGGCTTTATTAAAGACTAAAGCACTCAAACAAAAATAGGGTAAAAAGTTCAAAAGGAAACAATCAAATGAAACGGATTACAGACTCTTAAGTGAAAGAAAATAACAACTCAAATCAAACAAAAAGAAAGATGTGAACTTAGCAAAAACAAAACAACATATATTTATGTACAAAAAACGTCCCTAGGACTACGTGAAGTACTTCTTTAAAGCAAGGCCGTTGATAGGGAGTTTTTCTTCCTTCCCTTGTAAGTCTTTCAGTTTGTACGTTGACGGGCCAAGCTTTTCAGAAATTTGGTAAGGGCCCAGCCAAAGTTGTTGAAATTTTGTGTGCATTCCCTTACCATCATGTGGGTGATCCCACTTCAGAACTAAGTCACCTACTTCAAAACTCCTTTTCCCTGATTTCCGCTTATCGAACCACCTCTTGACAATGTCTTGGTGTTGGTGGAACCTATATTTGGATTTCTGCCGTGACTCTTCAAGCTTCAGCAGGGTATCAATTCTTGATTGTAAGACTTGGCTGCCAGAACCTCAAGAAGCTTGGGCTAATTGTAAGGATGGGAGTAGTATGTTAGGAGGTAGTATGGCTTCATTACCATAGACTAGAGTGTACGGGGAAACTCATAAGGCATTATTTGAGGTAACTCTATCTTCCCATAAAGCGTTTGGAAGGGTTGTATGCCAACTTCTCTAATTTTCAATGACTGTTTTCTTGAGAATTCGGATAAGGTTTTTGTTTGTGGATTCAGGCAAACCATTTCCTTGGGGGTAGTAATTTGATGAATAATGCAATTTAATTCCTTTCTCATAAACAAATTCATTTAGTTTCATAGATGAAAAATAAGTTGCATTATCAAAGACAAGGGAAATTGGAACCCCAAACCTGATTATGATGTTCTCTTCCAAGAACTTGATAACCGCATCTTCATTTACTTTGTGTAGCGGAACAGTTTCTGTCCACCGAGTGAAATAATCCATAGCTGTAAGAATATACCGATGCTACAGCGAATAGTTCGGATTTATTTCTCTAATAACATCCATCCCCCATTTCTCAAATGGATCAGAAATAATAACTGGCTGCAACGGTCCTACTTCTTTTGGCAATCTTCCAACGCTCCTTTGACATACATCGCAATTCCTGGCATAGGCATGAGCATCTTTGAATAGAGTGGGCCAATAGTAACCAGCTCTGAGTATTTTATGAGCCTTGGTATCTCCAAAGTAGTGTCCTCCAGCAAGGCCATCAACTAATTCCTTAACTACTTTATCAGCATCCTCTTTCTCAAGACATCTGAGAAATATCCCATCATAATTCTTTCTAAAAAGTACTCCATCAATTATTTGATAGGATATTGATTTTAGACGAAGTGCCCTTCTTTGCTTAGAACTCTAGTGCTCTGGTAAGTATCCCTGCTGTAAATAATGCACTAGGTCCCTATACCAAGATTCAAGAGTGGTGAATATGGGACATACCTCAATCATATTCAGTTCGGCCTCATTCTCCCAGTCTATCTCTTCATCAACTGGATTCTCAATGAGTAACTTGTATAACCCTTGTCCTTTTATAATGGTGGCTGGTTTGAATTCCAAATCATACTATTGAAGAGCAGTGATCCAGTTTCCTCTCCTTTCACCCAATTCCTTCTGTACAAAAAAAGATCTAATAGCGGGGTGAGGTATTATGAATTTAGTTTTGTTCTTTAGGATATATGGCTTGAACTGTTTTACCGCTTTGAATACTGCATATGCTTGCTTGTCTACAGTGGGGTAATTTAGTTTAGCACCCTGCAAACCAGTGCTCATGAAGGATATTGGATACTCGTCTCCTAATTCTCCCTTCTGAGTGAGCACAACTACAAGAGAGTTATCTAAAGTCAAAGTGTACACAATGAAATCCTTTTCAAAATTTGGAATTCTCAAAGAAGGTGCATTAGCTATGGCAGTTTTAATGTCTTTAAATGTTGTCATGTCCCCATTTTGACCCTTGTAATATTTTGGACTATAATGTAAATATTATATGCATATTATGTATGATTCCTAGTGTGGAGCTTAAGGCCAAGGCCCCGCTAGTGAACGCTCAACCTTGAAGAGGCAAGTATTGGATATTATGCTACCCATGTGCTAGAGAACCATGGGGATTATAAATATGCATTTTAATATAAATTCCCACAACTAGCTATGCAATGCAACAAGAGATGGGGGCATGATTTTACAAGGAATTGGGAGGGAAATATTCAAACCCTTGATCCAATCAAGTTGAGCCAAATTTCAATAAGAGAACCCATGAACCCTCAACTATCCATGTTGACTTTTGTACCCAATCCTTCATTTCTCCCAAAGAGTTGGTTGAGGTAGTGAATGCCTTGGGGAATGGGAGGTATGGCTGTCCAAATTTGGGTATGGGCAAGCCACCCTTCATGGAAAATCGCGTTTTTCTTCTTGGGCAAGAAAAGAGCCATGAATTGCTCCCCAAGCCATTAACCATCAACCAGGTTTCTCTCCCTCAGGAGTTTGGAGCCACCTGGGCGTTTTGTAGCCACATTTTGCTGGTTTTTCTATGTTTCCCAACTGGGAGAAGGGCGTTTCATGCTGCCAAAATATGAGAAGGAAGGGGAAGTCGATTTGGGGTCTATAGAGGTTGTTTTGGCCCACTAAATACTTATATATCTTTTGGAGAAATAATGTTATTCCCTGTGGTTAAATTCCCCGCTCCCAATCCATTTTTGGGGTGCCCACGATTTGGGGAAAACCCATGGCCATCTTGTTTGTAAATCCCATTATTAAAAATGTACATCCATGCCAATGATTGTGCTTGCTTTGTGAGAAAAGAGTATGTTTGGGTGTGGGTTATGGGTATTTATTGCTTTGGATGTGCATGAGCTTGAATGTTCTGTTTTCCTTGTAAGAATCATGCCCATCTCGGGGGTGGTCTTCAAGTGCTGAAAGAATATAGGCTGGGCAGAGACCTATGGTTGGGTGGAACGTTGCAACGACATAGCTAGTTGCTTGGGACCATTTCACCATAAAGATAAGTGTTTCTCTGTCTATTTGTTTTACTTCTGCAATGTTATAATTTGATGATTGTATTGATATGTTGTATGCATATAAAATGTGTGTGGACGATTAGTTTATTTTCGGTGTGCATGTTGTTGAATTGCATCTACACACATTGGTTTTAATTTGTATGAATCTAATGAATCGGGCTGAGTTTATGTAAACACCCTAGATATTGGCATCATGTTCCCTTCCTCAAATTGGGTCCATGGGAGGGGACGTGACAAATGCAGTCTTCTCTATGTCAATCCACTTGAGTTGCAAACTTTGCTTTACCATTTGTTGCAAAGGATTCACAATTTGAGCGAAATCTGGTACAAACCTTTGAACAAAGTTGATTGTTCCCATGAAATATTGCATATCCTTCTTGTTATGGGGCATGGGAATCTTTCTTATAACTTTCACTCTCTCTTGATCTATCGAGATTCCCTTTTTTGAGATGATGTGACCAAGAAGCTTACCCTCAAGAACAACAAAAATACTCTTCTTGGGATTTAGAGATATACCATATTTTCTGCAACGATAAAAAATATGTTTCAAATGGAAAACATGATCTTATCTTTTAATTGAAAAGAATGTCACATCATCCAAATAAATTACCACACAGTGGCCAACCAATCCTCGAAAAGCAATGTCCATGGCACTTTGAAAGGTAGCCCCTACATTTATAAAACTGAATGGCATCCTGCGGTATGCAAAGGTTCCCTACTTCATGCGGAAAGTGGTCTTGAGTCAATCCTCCTCCGCTACTAGTACTTGATTGTATCCAAAGAAACCATCTAGTAGGGAGAAAAGTTCTGACCCTGACACCATTTGCAAAATTTGCTACATTGGTGGCATTGGGTAGTTGTCTTTACCGGAGGCCCTGTTCAGGTTTTTGAAAATCCACACACAATATTATGTCCCCTGACTTCTTCCGTATGGGGACTAAATTAGCAACCCATTCAGACTGTCGAACCTTAAAAATGATCTTAGCATCTAACAACTTCTTCAACTCTTTCTATATTAATGGCTCAAGCGTCGGATGCATTCTTATTAATTACTATTGGAATGGATTCACACCTGGCTTCATTGGTATTATGTGTTATATAATGCGAGTATCATATGTTTTCAGATCTTCATAAGTCCACACAAAAACATCTTTATTTTGCTGAAATAGTTTGATGAACTTATCTCTCTTGCCTGATGAGCAACATTTACCAAGATTGACAAATTTTGGCTCGGCTTCTGTGCCTAGGTTTACCAATTCATGTTGCATGGAGGAGCTGCTAGTTTTGACATTTGCTGTCCTCCTAAACTTGTTTTGCAGATCAAATAATCCTTCCAGAGTCCTTACTCCTTTTGGAATGAAGTTTCCTTTGACTACATTTGTATTTTGCAACTTTGAATCGTGCTTCTCTTCATCTATTATGGCTTCTTGAAAAGCATCTTCATTTGTTAGGAAACTGATAATCTAATCGTCATCATCAAATACTCAGAGATGTGTAATATTATCAGGTACAGATGGCCTAAAAATTAATTCAATAGAGCATTTTTTATTAGTAGGCACTAATCTAGAAGCAAAAGTAGCTAAAAAATCAGCTACAACATTTTGTAATCTAGGAATAGAATTGATATTGAATGCATCAAAGTGTGAAATCAAATTCCAAACTTCAGATTGATAACCTTTCAAATGCGGTGAAAGGCAATGAATTGTATCTCTTACCTATCTGACGACTATCTCTGAGTCACCAAAGACCTTTATGTTTTTAACATTCAAACTAATAGCTTTATTTAATCCCTGTACTAGAGCCTCATATTCAACTATGTTATTTGTGCATTCAAACTCTAGTCTACAAGATAAAAAAATGTTTGTTCGATTCAGGGTCAATCAAAACACAACCGACTCCGGATCCTTCTTGAGTTTTGGAACCATCAAAGTACAGAGTCCAAAATGTGTTTCTTGTTTTAATTAAGTTAGTATCACTACCACCTAAGTCAGTGACTAATCCTACTATGTTACAATCAATATCGTCATTCCAAGAAAAATGAAGGATCGGACTACTCATATGATTCATGGCTAAATTATGTTGCTTGATAATTCCCTGGTTCAATTTCCAAAAACTAATTTCTCAATACTGAAGATGAGACAGCTATAGCCTCATTCTTTTCTTCCAACTGAGTTACATTTTGTTTCATGTGAGGTTCTCTCAGTATTTTGATCTTATTTTTCCTGTTTTGGTATGGAAACCACAAGTGAAACCAGTCTGTTGCGAAGTAACCATTCAGTTTCGTAGACCAGTCCCTACTCAAAATCAAACCATAATCCTCTAGTATATCTACCACCACAATATCAATAAATTGACACACTCTAGGGTCCGTTGATAATATAATAAGCACATCTTTCATTTCTCCAATTAATTTAACAGTAGTCCTATCTAACTGTATGATCTGAGATGGGAACAGTATTGGCTTCCCATTGATCTTCTTGCAGATTGATAATGGAATAGCATTTGAAGAAGCCCTAGAGTCTACCAAACAGTTGTGTATATTATGATTAAAAATTACAAAGGTCAACATAAAAGGAAAAGTTTGAGATCTAGATTTCCCACCAATGCTAGCTTCATTTATCTCAGGATTTTCCTTAGTGTTTTCTACTGAAGTGCTAGATTGGGGGTTGAAAGATTCTAACGATTTCTTCCTTTGCTGGGGAAGACTACACATTTCAAAGATATAGATATTTGCTTTCGTTTTCTTGATACCTTCAATGATGTCGTATCCCATGTCATAATGTTTTGAACCTTTTCCATGATTCTCTGTTTTGCTTGCTGTAACCTTTGGTTGTCTGTTTATTTCTAGGGTTCATTCTTTTGTTACTGTGGGGTTTGCTTTAGGCTATGTTGTAATGACAGTTATGTGCCTCTTGGGTATTTCTTTTGCAACCTTAGGCTTAGGGGCAACCGGACTTGGATCAACAATTGGACCTTTACTCCGAGTAGTAACGTTTACGGCCAAAACTTGACTTTCTTCAGCGTCCTCTTCAATTAATTATGTTAAGGGAACCCAATACCATAACACCATTATGGTGTTGAGAGCGGGTTCTTCCTGTTCGAGTGCCTTCTCTTCTTGGGGATATTTTTGGTCTGTTACTTGTGCATCCAGCAATTGATTCATAACCAAGCTCATCGAATTTATCCATTGCAGACAGCTCTTTTCAGAATGTTGCTCTTGATGAAAAGTGCAAAAATGATCCATGCCTACCTCATTCAAATTTAGGACAACATAATTATTCACAGGTGGAAGAGACTCTCCACCTTCTTCCCTTTTCTTGTAAAAAGGTTTGAAGGGTTTCTTTGAAGTGTTATCCATCTTATCTTTCTCCAGATATACAATCTTATTGGACAGCTTCTGCATCATCTTGACCACATTTTCTAAATCCGCTGATGGTTCTTCCTTAGTTCTGGTTAACTACAGGGGTTTCTTGTTGGTTGATGGTTTTGTTTCCAAATCAAGGGAATGTTTGGCAATACTATCCGCTTCGACTTCTACTTTCTTAGCTTCTTCGAAATTTTATATTAACGTAAGTTGCTTCATTCTTTTGACAAACATAGCTATGGGTGGGTCAAGTGCTGTGGTGTGATATTCTACTAATGACTCTTCAATAGGTCTTATCGCAACACTAAAATTGTTTAATAAGATTGTAAATATTTGATTAAATTCTTGGACCTTTTCTTTCTTTTCCATCCTCATAGACAGTAATTCTTTCATCAGCGTAGCAACTGTTTTTTTATTCCCATATTTACTTAAGAAACATTTCTCAAATTCTTCCCAATTTGATATCGAATTAGCTTGCAAACTAAAGTACCAAGAAGATACTTTGGGTTCAAATATATAGGGAAAAAGTCTACATACTACATCCTCCTACTCTACATTAAGAAGATTCAAAGCCAAATAGAAACTCTTAAGGTGATCTTCAGCAGAAATACCTTTTCCAAGATCGTACTTAGGTAATACCTTTTATGGATTTTTAGGTAGATTGTGGAAAGGTGCAATGAAATTGAGCACCCCTCTGGCTCTCCATGCATGCACAACCATAACTCTCGGTGGAGAATGCGGTGAAGTGTGCAGTGGAGTATGCGTTGGAGTATGGGGTTCTCCTTGATTTGGAGGAGTTTCAGTTCTAATTTCACTCAAAGGTATTGTGATTTACTGTAAAGACAGATCCAATAATTCTTCTAAATTTTCAACAAGAACCAAATCTCGAGTAAATTGCGTTTGTCTCCTATGAGATCTTCTTCTGGGTAATAAGGGAATAACATTTAAACCCCCAAGCGTTCGAACATAAGAACGAGTATGCCTTCTGAAGTTTTCTACTTCTCCAAAAGGGACAATGTATAATGCTTCTTGATGTTCAACTTCAAGATTGGGATCTTCTTGAACTTGTGATTCCGGGACAAAATCGTCTGGGATAGTTGTTTCAAGTGGGTCTTCAGTGGGATTTCTTCTAACGAAAGGATCTCCTCTACCAGCCATGCACTGGTGGCCCTCCTTCTAGCGCCAAAAATTGTTGATGCCTCGAAATTCATAGCACCAATCAGCAAGGGATTCTCCTCGGTAAGCAAGCCCAATTAGATCGCTCACCGTTTGGTGTGGGGAATCCATCCGGTTAGAGTCCTAGCTACCATATGAGATTTAAATATTTGCTTTCTTTCACTGGTTGCGGCCCGATCCACCATTTATGTATTTTATGCTTAAAGATGATATGCAAGTGCTCTATCTAAATGCATGCAATTAAAACAAATCTGATCTAAAATTATCTAAGCTAATTGATCTATCCCTGCAGGGAGCAAAACTAAAATATGAGTAATACAATGGAAATACACCAAAGAATCTCACAAATAGTTGTTCAATAACACAGATGCATTTATAGCAGAAAGTAAAAGATATCAAAGATAGCTTTGACAGAATTAAAACATTCCATTACTCATTTAACACAGAATATTTGCACAGAAAATGAAAGCATTCACAACTAAGAAATAATTCAGAATAGTCAGGAACAATCTCATAGTATATGCATGAAAGATGCATAAATAATCCAGCAGACATTCAACATATTCCCAAGCAAAACGCAGTGCTAGCTTTTCCCAGGAAAAGTGGAGCTTCTTTATTAATGCAGCAAAATAATTCACGTATAGAACAAGTCCGTCCTTTCACCTGCCAAAATTCCTTTCTCTTCTCTTCTCTTCTTTTATTTATAACTTTTACAAAATTTGTCTCTTCTCATACCCTAACCCTAGGGAAACATAAAAGTTTGTCTTCTAGTTCCTAAATGAGACAAAAGTAATTTCCAGCTGTCTTTTAAAATTTAAACAATATAACAGCCTCCAGCTGTCTTTTCTAATTTTACAATAAAACAAATTTAATTCCCAGTTGGCCCTGCTGCCTCAGCTGGCCTTTCTGCTTCAGCTAGCCCATCCACTTCAGCAGGTTTGTCCAATTCAGAAATGTAGCTGGTCCACTGGTTGATTTCTCGTAAGATAAAATTGCTCCATGCAGAAACCATCATCTTCAGTGATATTTCATGCTTACGCTAATCTGATTTAATGTTTGATGCTCCTGCTACTGTCTCCTAGGCGATGTCTTCTATAAAATAAGCATGGATAGAAGTCTAACTAATAAACTGGTGAAGGTCTTCTGGTGTCAGGACATCTATCTTCCTCAAGTATTCTATTTCTGAATTCAGGTCACCCTGCAGGTCTGACAAACGTTCCTCTCTATCCGGAAAATCATCAATGGTTTGAGGTAAAACCATATGACATTTCTCATGGGTCTCTCAGCTTTGAGAAGAAATCAATACACTTTCCGATAGTTTTCTGGATTCCGATAATTATCTTTGTACCACAGTCTCTACAAAATTCAAGGAGTCCTATATCCAGATCTGAATCATCTGCAGACTTGATAGGTAGGTGCCTTGGGAATCTTGATTTCCCTTTTCTCCACTCAAGCTGTCTATTGATTTCCTCTAAGTTGCGTACATACTTTCTCTTGAGTCTCGACGCATCAGCTTTAATTATCTTCGTCCTAGCAATCATTCCCTTTACCTTACACACCTCCTCCATGATCACCTCTAGTGATTGATGAAATTTATTTAGCATATCGAATGCTTGCTCATGGAACGCAGTTAGATCCTGCTTCTTCTCATTTGCATCCTTTAATTGCTCTAATAGTTTTTCCTTTTCCTTTTTCAACCTTTCAAACTGAGGCTTGTAGAACCCAATATGTTGTATGATTTTGGCCTCATGTTCTTCTAATTCTCTTAAGCGAGTTTCTAATTCCTTCTTCTCGCCCTCCATGATTACAAGATGCGTGTTTAGTGCATCCTTTTCACCTTCAAGATTTTGGGTCTGTTCTTCTATCTCCCCTTTTTATTCTTGGAGCTCGCTGAATTTTCTTTTCAGCTCATTACCCTGATGGACTTCGTTCATCATATTATCCTTAACTTTGAGAAGTTTGTCCTTGTACTTCTTGACTTCTTCCACCAGCAGATCTACATTATCGGCACTTGCTTGAGCTAAAGCCACACTGCATGCTATTGTGAACTGAGGGTCGCTGTTAGTCCCTTGAAAAATCAGAACATGATTTATTCTGACTTCTTCTCGGTCGTCTCCAGTTTTCATCCTCTTTTCTGATCTACTCATTATAGCTTTCCTCCTTGAATTGAAAAAGACAGAATCCATCTTTGACACTAGGCGTTGCTTCGAGGTGGTGTATGGGGTGAGAGGGAGTTCTTGAGTTGACACAAGTCCTTCAAAGGTTGTCGTTAATGCATCTAAGTCCATATCTTGTGTGCTTGAGCCCTCGTGATCCACATCTTCTTTGGACTTCTCTGCCTCTTCCTCTTTCTGCTTTAGCCTGACAGGTTTGGAACTGGAATTGGCTCCTCTTTTAGGGCGGTAGCGTTTTCCCAACTCAGTCATATTTTTAGCACTTCGAAATAATTCTTCATCTTTGTCAAAAAGGTGTGCGTACTCAAAAGCGACCTTGATGTTATTACAGTGAGAAGCAACTTCTCCTTCAGGGTCATGCCTCCTAAATATCTTTGTTCCAAAATGGAAGGCCTCTAAGTCCTAAGAAAACTCTATGCCATCCTTTTCCTTGGGAAGCTGATATGCTCCAATGGTGAATGGCATCGTCGGGTATGCAACCTTCTTCTTATCACTAAGCACTCTACTAAATCCATCAATAAATAGTTTCCTTACAGCTTCTTTATGCACAACATAATCTGTAGCATATCGGGGCAATAGGGACGGGGCACGACTCCCTCCATACATTCTGATGTATGTCCCTTCCATAGAGAAGTAGTAATCTTTGAATGTTTCTATGATGGCATAGCATTCTCTAATAGGCAGCTTGGTTCTGCCTTGAAGAGTAGTTGATATAGGGGCATGATGAACTTTTCACAGATTTGAGTGTAGTAGCTTGTATACTTATGTTCCCACGTTATCTAATAATCCACATGGAAGGGATATTCTTTTCTCTTCCAGATGCATCCCAGATCAGGGAAAGAGTGCTTGATGAGTTGGCAATCCACCAGATAAGCATACATGAAGAAATCGGCTTTATTTTGAGTCAATCCTCCCTGGGTAGCGGTTATATGTGAAGCCATGTAATTTGAGATGACATCATCCCAATTGAATATTTCTCCATGCGTGGCCACGTGGAACATCACAGGCACCCAACCAAGTTTGTATATGCTTCCATTTGGCATGCCGAACACCTAACTCAACATCAGGGCGATGAGTCTGTACAGAGTCCTTAGAATATGGCTCTCGTACTCTCCATTGTTTCTTTAACTTTTTTGCCTCTCGGGAATTGTCATATTTCTTGCATACTCCAAAGGGTCTATCTTCAACGCGGTTATCCGTTCATCATTTAGTAGGGTCTTAGGGATGGAAGTTTGTATGATGTCGTGATATGTTCTAGCGCAAAGGATGCAAGACTCATCCCGGTGACGTCTGTGATGAATCTGGAATCAGTATTCACCTGGGAAAGGATCCAACCGATGACCTCAGAGCATGGGAACAACCCAGGGTGGGTTGCTTCTTTATGGATACCGGACTTCTTTATGTTCTTATAAACCATTAGTTCTTCCAAAGAGGCTTCTGGGAAGTTTTGGTCTTCTATAGCTCTGTATAGTTCGCCCCATTGATATTCTGGGGCAGCTCCGGTGATAGCTTTCGTGTCGCCGAACATCATCTCCAGCGAGGTGTCTAAGAGGATTTCTACGTCTGAGTCTGACCCGACTAACTTGGATTTATTTTTGGAAGACCACCTAGGCATATCAAACCTGTGACGATAGTGAAAGAATAAATGAGGGATTTCATTGTTTGTGAGCAATATAGTGTTCAAATTCATGATGCTTAAAAGAACTTGATTAGACATGAATGTTAGCTTTCAAAAATTGGCCATTTAAGGCTACAAATAATGAGGACAAATATTTATACAAGAGTCAACCATGCGAATTAAACAGAAAACGAGTGCTTCTACCTATTATTTAACATTATCCTATCATCATTATCAATGAGTAAGAAACTGTTATCGACACTATTCTTAGAAATTCAACATGCGAAGCACTCCTGCCGTGGAATAAGACACTCTTTAAATCAAACCAAAAATTGCCAGTTTATGTTTTAAGCAACCATTAAAGTGAGGATGAATCCTTAAGAAAACAGAAACAACCATACAAGCAACTAAAAATTAACCGAAATCAATAGAAGCAAATGAGTGCGAGAAAAGGGAAAAACACAGTGACTGCATGAAACTTGTCCATTGCAAGACACTTCTGGTTCTTGAGGACAAAGCAAATCCTGCGTGGTTACAAAGGCTCAATTGGCATAGACAGTCAGCACGAAAGGAGGTTTTTGCGGTTTCGGCGAAGCTCTGGGACAACAAGTTTTCGTATTCAAACAGGCTTGAAATGAAAGTTTAGGAAACAAAAAAAAAACAAAATCCTCCGAGTGGGTATTAGGTTCCGGGTTTTGACAAAAACCAAAGAGAAAGACCGCGATAAGCTTGAGCTAGCCACGAGGCCTTCGTCAATAGAAATCTGGGCTCGAGAGAGTAGTTCATGGGTGAAAACTGTCAGGGGATGATTGTCTTACAGTGTCGTTTAAAGACAAGGATGGACCGGGCTTAAAATGCTTTACCGTAAAATACTTCCACACACAGCTTAAGTAAAACCAATGCTAAAACAAAAGCTCAATAGGTCAAGCGGATGGAACGAGCTTGAGAACCACCTACCTGTCAATAATGGAGAGGTTCACTGACGAGTATGCGCACTCGGATAGGAGACAAAACTGGTACTTTTCTTTCGGCATCCAGCATTGCTCCTCTAATCACCAATGGCAAGAGTGAGGGACTAAAAACCCCATTCGTAAATATATACCCCAGAAATTAATCGCATACGGGTTGGTAGATGAGAGCTTTAAAATGTACGGGGCTCGAGGGGTTGAAAACAATGAATGCGCACGGGGTCACTTAAAGTTTCCGTACTCACACCTTTCCAAACAAATGGCGCTGATGGCGAGGATGGCCAGGGTTGAGCGATCGGTCAGTAGTAAAAACAGATCTAACTCTTGTGCAACGGTCGACCAAAACGGGCTTAAAAACTACGAGGAGGGGAGGAACAAGGCTCTTGGAAAGGCTTTCAGTCGGTGGAGTTAATTCGATGGTCAGCGCAACTGTCGATGCATTTGAGCCTAAAGACTGCGACAAAGAAATGCGACAGGGGTCGGAAAAAGGGAGGACAAAACTGCACAAAGGTCTGTCGGCGAGAAGTGAGCGAAGTAATGGCGGAATGGTTGGCGAACAAGAGGCCAGGATCGGCGCAATGATCAGTGATAATAGCGTTAAACGATGCGACCGGAACGTAAAAAGGGGGAAAAAAAAACTACGATCGACGAAAGATAATCCTAAACGCTGCGCAACGGTCGGCAAAAATAAAATTAAAACTACGACTGGTCTTGAAGATAGACCTAAAATTCACGACTGCTTTATCAACAAAGACCACCGGTTGGAGAAAAATAAAGTAAAATTTGTGACTAGTCTTTGGGAGAAAAACTTGAAGCTTTGCCTTAGTCACAAAAACAAATTCCTTTTGAGAAAAGAAAAGGGACAACTTAAAAGGTAAAAAAAAAAAACTTTCAAGAGACCTCAAAACTCTCCAAAAATAAAAGGAGGGGCCCTATAATTTTCATAAAAATATGGGGATCAGGTTGTAGCAGCAACAAAATGCCAAACTATAATCAGAGGTAACAGATTCGGTTATAAGGGTCCTCAGACATCAATGTTCAAACACAACTGTGTTGTCTGACCCCTATCTGACTCAGGACATTCACAGAATAACTGTTGCAAATGCCCTATGTGATACCTAGGTAAAGCAACTATGGCCACCATGTATAACCAATGCTCAGGTGAATAGTCACAGGAGGGATCTATCATATGGGCAGGGTAGCTAAGCCCAAAACTCAAAAGGGTCAAATCCCCCAATAGTCCCCAGATACGAACAAATCCTGGATATATATCCCACGTTTAGAAAGTATTGGAGGGATATCTCCGCAACCAAGCTCCTGTGACCTCGTGCTTAACTCTGGCATGAGTAGAGCATCCTGAGAACACCGATGTATACCATGGGTTTCACCACTCCTTAGTTAGACACATAATCCTTGTTTAATAGTCTTGGATTTTTAACTCACACAGGATCTATTCCAAGACTCTAAACTTATACTAGTTGGTGCACCTTAGAAAAGAAAATGTTCTAATCAATTTTTAATTAAGCATTAATTTTATTGGTTGTGATTAATCAAAGGGAAATTAGTGATGTGAGATGAATCAATGATATGAACACTTGAAAAACACTAGACTCATCTATCCATAGAAAAAATATGCCACTAAATGATAGTCAAACCAAAGTTTCTTTTCAGAAATAAAATGCAATCGCTTTAATATTCCATGCACAAACAAGCCCTAATGAAGGCACAAGCACTCTAATGCAAAACACAAATACATAAAGCAATTTTTTTTGTATTTTCAATATAAATGAATGAAAATGCAACAATTTTTGTATTTTCGATATAAATGAATGAAAATGCAAGTAGAATAAAAAAATTTCAGAAAATAATGCAGAGAATGCAGTGCAGATAACCCAACAAACCCCAAAAAGCAAGACTCAGCTAAGCCAATGAGCTATAAAAAGAAAAATGGTTAAAAAACCAAATTCTCAAAAACAAAGAAAGAGGAGCTTCCAGTCAATAAAAGAGGCAAGGAATAGTCAGGACATAGGCCCAGAAAAAATCAGGAACACCTAGAACTCACCCAGTATCAACCAAACACCAAAAATAAGGTTAAACCAGAGTTGTACACGACTGTTCAGTAAACAGTTTCGTATGTACGCGGGCTAGTTAACTATTAGTAGTGTGTACATGCAGGTAAACCACAGTAGACTCACTTACAGGGGAGGATAGGTGAGCAAAAAATGAGTGGAAAAATCCCAAAAACTCAATATTTTTCTATAAGAACCTGATGACCTACCAACGACATTGAAACTTGAAAGAACAGAGACCCAAAATAAGGAAAATTGCCCAAAAACCCCAAATGGAGGCTTCTCCCCAGCAGAGTCACCAATTCTGTTATGGAGAAAAACTTCCTATGGATTGGTGTAGACCACAACAGACATATGAACTCAAGAGAATAAACTCATTTCCCAGCATATGCTATATAAATGTAAATGCAGATAACAACATAGAGAGCCTACCTCAATCCGGACGTTCGATGAAGAATTCCATTGAGCTTTCGAATCACAACACTTGTACCTGCAGCTTAGTCTCAACAATAAATGCAAACAAGTGCATATGATGATATGAAATATGTTAGCATATACAATAGCATAATCCACCCCCACCGTGGGTGCAAATTGTGTCACGTGGCACCGCCAGACGCTTAACACGCCAGCACCCAGCTGCCAGAATATGGCTCCCAGTCCATGCCAGCCTACAACTCCAGCCACACGCTTGCTGCAACCTCCAGCCACCTTCCTGTCTATGCACCTCCCCATGTGCTGTCTGCACGCTCCTTCCCTGGGGATGATAACGAGTTGTCCTCCACCTCTCCCATGTACCATGCAGAGTGATAATTGCCCCAATGCTCCTTCTATCCGGAACTCAACTTCCCGTTGTTGGTTTAACTGCTCCAGCATGTGTAATATCCTTTCCACGGCTCATATCCTACTTTGGGTAATGGCTCTGTTAATGCCCACGATTTTCGATAATCTGCACTGTCCTTTTGATCTCATGAGTTCTACAGGCACTCGAGGTAATTATGCAAGGGTTCATTCTCGCTTCCCGCAGCATCTTCTCGGGTTGACAGATGCTAGGCTTAAAGCTCTGCTTAGAAAAGGTCCCACTACTGCCAACCAACTGAGAGATCGTCAAGAGGGCACCTGGATTTGCTCTTGTTACCTTTGTTCTAGCTTTCTCAGCTCCATTCACTCTAAGCCCTTGGCTTCTGGTGCCTTTGTTCTTTGGCTTTCTGGGTGCTGGTCCTTGCCTCCCCTTGACTTTCTAGGTGCCAGTCCTTTGTTTCGCTGGTCTTCTTGGGTTTTCTTCCGGCTAAGGTTCCCAACTACGCAGCTTTTAAGGTTTACTTACACCACCCTACTTGGGATTATGTCTCCTCCTAGGAATGTCTGTACCCGTCAAGACATCCAGCAGCTAAATTCTCAGCATCATCGCGTCTCCTCCTCCACTCCGTCGATCCGTCTGATGAGAGGGGTGGTGGAAAAAGCCAGTAAGTTCCATACTGAGATTCCTATGCAAGCTAAAGCAGAGATTCATGACGCAAAAGAAGACACCCGAGTCTCTAGAGGTTGTCTGACAGACAATGAAATCCGTTAGGAGTTTGAAACCCTCGTACCTGATCCTGGAAACACTAGGGGCGGGAGCACTCTTTACCAGAAGACTCTGGACCTTCATTGGTCGCACAAGCTCATTCTGGGCAAGGCGCTCACTGACCGCAATGAGGCGCAGGCCGAAATTCTTATGCAGTTTAATGATCTTCAGGACATGTTGAAGTAGGTTCTTTACAACTAGCAACAATTTTCCCGCCGCTTTGGCATCACTCTGGCCAAAGACCCGACTACTCATCCTGATCAGAAGGAGTGCCACAACAATTAAGGAGTACTGTCAATGCTCGTTTTCTTGCTTTTCTTTTGGTTTAAGCAGTTCTTATTGTTTAGGCAGATCTATAGTTTGCTTATCTGTAGCACTGCTAGGTTTATTATGTCGATATTTACTGTTTCTAAGATACATTTCCAAACTAATTATAGGTCTGTTTTCTCCTTGGTGAGAGGACCCGACACATTTCTGAGTCTGTATATTTTGTTGCTGATAATGTAAGGACCTACTACTAGCTTATTAAAAAAATTAGCATAATCCATAATATATATAAGAAACTATTAGAGGAAATTTGGGTAAAAAATGGGCCTCCTAAGGAAAATAATAAAATAATAGTAGAGAGAGAGTAAAAAATCTACCTTTTTGGATTGTATTTTCAACTTATCTCCTTATAGGTTTAATCAAATTTCAAGTGGGGGGACTCGTTGGATAAATAATTAAATTATGCATACAATGAGTACCCATGTTGCATACTTTTAACAACATCCACACCATGAAAAAATTAAAATACATTAAAAAACGTGTTTCTAGTGAGAGAAAACACGTTTTTTAATGTATTTTCGATTTTTCACGGTGTGGATGTTGTTAAAAGTATGCAACAAGGGTACTCATTGGATGCATAATTTAATTATGCATCCATCCAATGAGTCCTCCCGCTTGAAATCTGAGTAAACCTACAAGGAGATAAGTTGAAAATACGATCCAAAAAAGTAGTTTTTATTTTTTCCCTCCAATTTTTTTAGGTGCTCCCTTTTGAATTTTAAATCATTTTGATTGGCTAATACATGATGACATGGAATTTGTATTATTTTTGGAAGGCCCATTTTAAATTGAAATTTTCTCTAATAGTGTACCCAATGATAATAAAGAATCATTCACAATATCAATTGTACGAGAAAATGAGTATTTCTATTGATATGAACAAGAAGTACAAGATACAACCTCATGTCGGCAACTCATCTGAACCAAGAACTAGGTCCCTCCACTTGTGCCTCCACCACTTCAATCCCCCATGCAATGGAAAAATCACGAGTAAAAGAACAAATCCTTCACAAGATATGAAAGAGTTTAGGAGGTGAACATAAGAGGTTCACAACAACAAGGATCAATGGATGTAGACTCAAGTAAGGAAAAATTTCGATAGAGTTTCAATGCTCTTCTCTTTCTCCCCTCCTTCCATGCATAATGGCTCAATATATAAACCTCCAAAGGCAATTGAAAGGTCAGATTGAGTTGTTTCGAGATACATGGAGGGCCAAAGGTCACAATGGCCACTTTTTGGAGTGAAAAAAGGGATATTTTACTCTCTTTTACCAATTAAATCGATGTATGCGGGTTGTAATGGTGCAGCCTGCGTATGTGCGAGTTGCATTGAAGTAGCTCGTGTATAGGAGTAAAAATAAGGAAAAAGGGTTCCTGGAGGACCAAAATGTGGTTCTGAGTCCATAAATGGATAATGGAGGCCAAGGAGTGCTAATGCTCACAAGGTGGAAAAATATGGTGTAACAGAGTCTCATAGCTCAGACTGTATAGAGAGTTATTAAACTTGGATTTTTACAATGAATGGAGGAGAATGCTTCAGTGAAGAATGAGAAGGGAAGGTATAACCACTGGATATGATATGTAGGATGGAAATGAGTTGATGGATTCTCATGGGAAGCACACCAATACTCAGGAGATTCTCATGAGCACATTCACCAAACTGTATAGAAAAGCAAGGGTGCGTTCTTCACAGATGGAACCCCGAATCTAGTAAAATGGCCATAACTTACTCATCCGGATACCTTTTTTGATGAAAAAAAAGTGTTTCCTACCGTAAAATATGCTATGGAAAAAATGGATCAGGTATAAAGGTCCATAAATGATCAGTAAATTCAAAACCATAACCTCCATTTCGTCCCTTCAACAATATTTCCACTGACTGAGAAGAATGCTTCAGAAGATAGAAGGAAGAGAGGATGTAATCATAGAGCTAGATCAGATATACAAATCGGTAATCAATTGCTGCACTGGATCATGTGTAGAATAATGGAACATGAACTATGGGGCACATCTCCCATAGGTGGTTAAGTGTGCATCACCAAACCCTAGAGAAGCTTGAGCTTTCTCACACACAAATTCATAAAATGACAAAATATGTGAATGTTGTGCACCCTACTACTTTTATAAGTGATATGACTTGTTGAGCAACTCAAGTTTCTAATGAACCACCTCATCCTCGTACAATATGCCTTCCTTGACTGAGTTGGCACTTTTCTACTTTTTCTCTCTTTTGGAAACTGTTCCTTCCAGCTTTTCTGGATGTCTCCTTCATTTTACAACTTGGATATCTTTTGTTCCTTTTGGAAACGGTGCCCTCCTTATCTTTCTAGAAGTTCCTACTTTTCCTCCTTTCCTTCTTTATGCAATGCTTTTGTCAGTTTCCTTTTTTTTTTTCCTGACACCTTGCTTTTCTTTCACTTTCCTCTTTGGTTGACAACTCATTGAGCTATCTTTGTCTCCTTATGCACCCTTTTCCAACTCATTAGCACATTTAATTAATAATTAAATAAAAAAATAATAATTACATATCCTTCAATTTAATTAAAAATAACTATAGTCTAAATTATTCCTAGTTAATAATTGCCTAGGCTAATGTTATCCCCCCCTTTTATTCATTAATTAATTGTCATTCACTAGGATCCATGGGGGTTTGGTGGATTCTTAGTTCCCCCTTCGTGCTGGAAAATTGGGGACATGACAGTCCTCCCCCCCAAGCTTGCTTGTCCTCAATCAAGAAACCACTCCAACTCCAACCAAACATCCACCATGTTTCTGCTGCACCACTCTTATTATATTCATTCTCCCAATGACTAACTCTTTTTCAACAAAATTTTTGACCCAACTAAGACAGCTGAGAAGAATTCCTGGATCCCACTGCCTGTGTTGCATGTCTCCCAGTGGCACTGTTACTTGTGGAAAACTGCCATTCCAAAAAATTACAGGGTCCCACTGTCTCAGCTACATCCTTCCAAACATCAGGATCAATATGAGGAATATATCATCATGGAATATGTCTAGATCACTCCACCATACCAGAAGTTCATCACTTCCAATGCAAAACCGAATTTCTGTGAGTCCCTCCAACCAATTATGAAACTCCTTATGTTTCATGTACAAACCAACATAGAGCCTCACATTACTACTATCCAATTGACATAGGTGTTGATCCCATGTCTTCAAAGCATCACATAGAAGACATAGATGTTTCTCATCAAAATGGTCAGGGATTGGTGTGCTTGTCAAACCCCAAGTTCTAATTATCAAGTCATCAAGTAAGAGTGTGTGATCCTCATTTTCCTCATGTGGTACCAAAAGAAAGAATCCCTTTACCCAATCATACCTATGTGTGTTGGCTTCCATATGTATGTGGGGTGAAGGAAAGTGAACCAACTCTTGGAAACAATTATCCATCAATATTGGGGTTGGCTCAACCGAAATGAAATCATGTGCCTCCAAAACTATGAAAATTCCTCCATGAGGCAACCCATAATCTCTCTGGAAATGAATAGGTGCTTGGAATCCATCTTACTTAACTCCAAAATCTTCAATCACATGCAAATCAGATTGTACTTCATGTGCCCAATGCACACAAGTACCAAATATAAAAAAAACTGTTGTTCAAATGACAAGGGTGGAAGTCCCATGTCCAATCATCAATAGGGTAGGCATCATCAAAATTCCATGGGTGCCCATTCTGCTACAATAAGTGTAGAATGTGTCAAATAATACTCCATAGATGTAAGCATGAATATCACTCATGTGCCTTCTTGTACAAACAAGAAAATAAGAGACACTCCAACCCAATGGTTCAAATGGAAAGCAAGGTGATTCCCCATGTGAAGACTCCCAATGGCTCAACTCTTTGCCACTGGTCAAGGTATGCATGCAATCATAGTATGTCCCACTCAATGAAGTCAAATGGGAACCATATGCACCTTTATGTGAGTTGGCATCAAAGATAGTCATGAGATGCCTCTGCAACTACTGGGTAGTATCTGGTGCCATCATTAAATCAGCTGGAGAAAATGTGGGAGCCTTCTGCTCCTCTTCAGGCACCATCAAAAATAAATTTTTAACCCAAACTTCATCCTCAAATGTCATGGAATAAGTAGAAGGGTTTGATGTAGTATTATGGGCCAAAATATCATCTCTGCAAACCTCATCCATCAAGATAATGGATGCATCAACTCCATCAAGGGATGGTCCATCAAACATGAGCTCTTTTGATTCCTCAATGGAGG
The DNA here is from genome assembly GCA_027924585.1 of Larix kaempferi. Lineage (NCBI taxonomy): Eukaryota > Viridiplantae > Streptophyta > Pinopsida > Pinales > Pinaceae > Larix > Larix kaempferi. The sequence continues at coordinate 11,045,154 of BSBM01000742.1, forward strand.
AATGAATCACTCCAAGAAGAAGCTCAGTTTCCTTCTGGGGAACTGTATGTGCTTGGAACCCATCATTTGCATTAGAAATATCCTCAAGCACATGTATGTCATCAAGAACCTCATGAACCACCATCTCATGAGGTTCCTCCATAGAAATATGACTACAACCAACCATAAGAGACTGACTGATTGGAATAAGTGATCTTTACAACTTTTGGTGAAGTTGCTCTATCTCCATCTGAGATTCTTGGAGGGCACTTTGAGTTCTTCTAAAATAATATTGGGTGTAAAATAATTCATCATTGAACTTGTATATCTATTCATCATCCTTCAAGGATGCTCCATGCAACATATGAACAAGCTCATGAAAATAATCTATGTCAGAAATCATATCTGAAAAATTACCTTGGATTGTGGACATTTCTCTCTAAATATTTTCCATGGCTTCAAGGAAAGATGAATCTTCCAATGAAGTAGCTCTCCAACAAGACTATGACACTGAAACATGTGTGTCATGGAGAATGTGTAAGGCCTCCTTGATCTTTCTTTCACTCATATTAAGTGTCCTTTCATAAGGAGAAGGTTGAGAATGAAACTCCTCATCATATACCAATGGATCAACCTCTTGAATCGCATGTGGTGATAGTGAGATTGATCAAGGGATTTCTTCCTTGACTGCAAGGACTTCATCTTCTTCAGTATTAGTGGAGCTTATACTTGCAGAAACCTCATCAAGTGGTATCTCTATGTCACCCACATAGATATATGGACATCCATCAGAATATGTCTCCTCAAAACTTAGGCACCCATCAGTAGGTACCTCATCACAGCATCCATCAATAGATGCTTCTTCAGAACTTGAGAAACCATTAGTAGATGCCTCCTCTTGGAACCCATTAGTATCTACTCTCGGAGACATATTTTTTTTATCCTTAGCAGGAATGGAGGTGGCTTCTTCATTCTTACAACCTTTGGAAGATATTCTTGAAGAAAACCCAAAAAATATCATAATGCTTGAAGATGCAGGGGGCTTTGTTGAATCTTCACCTTTGGTTTGTTCTTCTTCTTCTTTACTAATAGAGGCAGAGCAACTTGTTTCCTCTATGGATGGTTTGGTTCTCTCCATTGAATCCATATCTTAATCCTTAATCTTAAATCCAAATCTACAGTAAAAATAATATTTGAAGGAAATATTTGACAAATCTTTTCTCCTAAGGCTAGATACTCCTTGTAGTGGTGGGGCAAGTTTTCACATGCAGATATCATCTTTTCTAAATCCTTCTTAGGATTATCCATCGGTGATTAATACCTTTGGTATATACTGTACATCTGGTCACAAATGTAACCATATTCATCTCTTGGTAAACCTCCATCAATGTAAATAATTTTGTCTTCCTCATATAACTCAAAGCCTCCATCTTCCATGACTGTAACTAGCTCCATAGCTGCAACTTGAAGATAGTTCTGAGATATTTTACATTGAGAGTTACTTTCCGCGGAATGATCCAATGAAAGAGCTATGATACCACTATAAGATCACTGATACGATATCAGATGATATTATCTCAAAATTCAACTCTAAAATCAGAAAATTGTATGACAGAAACTAGTCTTCAAAACTAGTTAAGATGAAACTAGTCTTGGTCATTGATTAACCCACCCAAATCTTGACCGATGGAAACTTTTGGATCTGAAAAATGTACTGGGGATTTTTCAGTAGAAAGGATATCAGGTTCAAGTCTATATTCATATTCCTATGCACAAGGTACTGGGGCCATTTACGTTTTGAACATCATCCAGGCTGAAGTCTACTTCGAGGTTTCTTGGGCACACCAAAATGCATACCAGACCATCCACTTAATATTGAAAGTAAACCAAGGTTGGATATAAATCATTAACCCCAAATTTGATGATGGGAAAAATTTACTAATGATTTGGGAGGATCTGGCATTTTTTGGAGGCAAAGGGAGAAAGAGCGCTAGGTAGGATTACTCCACTAGCTTGTTTCCAGGATCTTCCAAATAGATTGAGATGGCCGCGAATTCTCAATATGATGGTGGGATGGTAACCAAATATTGAATCAAGGGCCATATTCATATTTCTAAGCACAATGTACTGGGTCCATTTATGTTTTGAACATCATCCAGGATGAAGTCTACTCCAAGGTTGCCTGGGCACACCAGCATATGCATACTAGACAGTCCACTTACTATTGAAAGTAACCAGAGGATGTATATCAGTAATTATCCCCCAATTTGATGATGGAAAAAAATTACTAATGATTTGGGAGGATCTTGCACTGTTTGGAGGAAAAGGGAGAAAGAGCGCTAGTTTGGATTACTCCACTAGCTTGTTTCTAGGCTCTTCCAATTAGACTGATATGGCCACGAATTCTTAATATGATGGTGGGATGGTATTCATAAATTTTGCAGGGACCTAAAATGACTGACATAACCGAAATTGAGCATACAGAGACTTTGTTATTAAATAAACTACAAAACTAGTCAAATAAAAGGGCACAATGAACTAGTCTTCAGAAATATGAATACAAGCTATCATAAAGGGTCAAAAACATATGATTTATGAGTTGGTATGAATTATAAAGTTGAATGAAAACCTATAGAAACTTTCATAAAAGAAAATAGATTCGCATATCTCTGTATGTGGCAATTTTTTGGAAACCAGTCAAATAAAATGTATAGTGAGCTAGTCTTGACAAAGGTGAGAACAATCATCCTCTAAGGATCTTGAATTCATTATATGATGTATAATAAAGAATAATAAATTAAATAATACACGGGATAAATTATATATCCAATTAATAATTTAATAAGAGTCTAAAATCTCAGACTGTATAGAGAGTTATTAAACTTGGATTTTTACAATGAATGGAGGAGAATGCTTCAGAGAAGAATGAGAAGGGAAGGTATAACCATTGGATCTGATATGTAGGATGGAAATGAGATTATGGATGATCATGGGAGGTGTACCAAGACTTAGGATCTTCTCATAGGTGCACTCACCAAATTGTATAGAAAATCAAGGGCACATTCTTCATGGTTGGAACCCTAGATTTAGTAAAATTGCCATAACTTGCTCATCCTGACACCTTTACTGATGAAACAAGAAGTGTTTAACACTGGAAATGATGCTATGGACAAAATGGAACAGGTATCAATTTCCATAAATGCTCAGGAAATTCAAAACTAGACCCTCCATTTAGTCCTTCAACATTATTTCCACTGTCTGAAAAGAATGCTTCAGAAGATAGAAATAAGAGAGTATGTAATCATAGAGTTGGATAAGATCTGAAAATTGGTAATCAATGGATTCATTGGATCATGTGTATAATACTAGAAAATTAACTATGGGGTACATCTCCCAAATGTGGCTAAGGGTGCATCACCAAAGCCTAGAGAAGCTTGAGCTTTCTCACACACAAATTCATAAACTGTCAAATTATGTGAATGTGGTGTGCCCTCCTCCTTTTATAAGAGAGATGAATTTTTTATCAAGTCAAGTTGCTAATGAAACACCTAATCCTCATCTAATTCACCTTCCTTGACCGAGTTGGCACTTTTTTGCTTTTCCACTAACTAGCTTTTGTTTTCTTTTGGAAACTGCACCCTCTAGATTTTTCGGATGTTTCCTTCCTTTTGCAACTTGGATAGCTTTTTTTCCTTTTGGAAACTGTGCCCTCCTTATCTTTCTGGAAGTTTATACTTTTACTCCTTGCCTACTTTATGCATTGCTTTTGTTAGTTTCCTTATTTTTTTCCTGACACCTTGCTTTTCTTTCACTTTCCTCTTTGGTTGACAACTCATTGAGATATCTTTGTCTCCTTATGCACCCTTGTCCAACTCATTAGCACATTTAATTAATAATTAAATACAAAAATAATAATTACATCACCTTCAATTTAATTAAAAACAACTACAGTCTAAATTATTCCTAGTTAATAATTGCCTAGGCTAATGTTATCCCCCCCTTTTATGAATTAATTCATTGGTATTCACTAGTATCCATGGGGTTTGGTGGATTCTTATCTCCCCCTTGGTGCTGGAAAATTGGGGACATGACAAGATGGAAGCCCCAATTTAAATCTTGTTTACAGTTAGCTAGTTGGTTTTTCTTTTTTTCCAAAATTATTTAATCACTTGTTTAAGGCTTGTATGGACCTTGCTAAACCACACTTATGCTCAGATTTTAAGAAATTAAGTCTTTTTCACATTGAATCAACTCATTAGTTTTCTTTATTGAAGAGTCGAAAAAGTCGGAAGTTAGATCTAAATTCACCAAGATTGGTTTTCCCTGCTTTGATTTTTTGTTTTGCGGAAGTCGGAAGTCGGGACGTGTTGCCCTATAACTATGTTTATGTCCCTGACTCCCAATCCCCAAATTATTAAAGTAAATAAATTTGTGGAAGTCGGAAGTCAGGATGGTTTAGTCCGATCTCAATTTTTCACTCTCACTCCCAACTCCCTACTTTTACATGCACATAATGCGGACGTTGGTAGTCAATGGGATTTTACGCTAATATTATTTCTCATCCTCGAATCTTGAATCCCAACTTTTCAACACCTTGACAAGCAGAAGTCGACAATCATGAAGTTTTTTGTTTCTCAAAAGTTACTCACCTGGACTCCCAACTCCTGACTATTTTGTAAACATCAATGCAAAAATCAACAGTCAATGTATTTATGATCAAATTCGAAAATTCACCCCTGACTCTCGACTCCTGAATTTTGTAGGACCCCACGTTGTTAATCCAACTTATGTGTCCAATGCCATATCCCATTGCACACGCCAAACATTTTTGAATTGTGTGCTAACCAATCAGGTTGATCAATGGTTTAAAACGTAACTGTCATTCTCGGTTCACCAATTACTGTAATTAATGGTGATCTGACTTAATCCATACTTAACCAAAATTTGAAATTTCTAGCCATTACAGCATAGTAGCTTCTTGCCCAAAAATCTCAATAGTTTGGAATTCAGTGTTCAATTCTTTCTACATGCTTAAATTGCTAACTTAATCGCAGGTATGGTCTGGTTACTGTAGTCCCGATATATTGTTTGGGAATTTCTAGATTACTTATGTTAGCTTTTGGCTTTTTGTAGGTGTAGTTGTTTCAACATGGCAAAGATAACCAGGTCCAAGGTCGCAAATGAGGAATTGAAATTCAAGGACCCTAACTCCGGGTTCTATTCAGGTATAGATGCTAGATTTTTAGACACCCTCTGCCTTGACTGGTCGAGGATTTATAGCATTTTCGACAGGGATGACTTCTCCAAGTTCAAGGATGACGCCCCACTGTACTAGAATATCAGTAATTCCCACTTGCATGTGATCGCTACACGACCTGCGGTAATTCCATTCACGTACCTAGTGAAATGGATGATTGATTAAGTAGTTATCCCAACTAGTACTTTCATGGATTTCGGCTAGATCGTCTATGCATCCTTCAAACCTGACACTTTTTCCAAGATTTATAACCTGAAGACTTCCCAACATTTTCTCACACAAGAATTCATCAAAGCATTTAAGGAAAAGTATGAACCTAAAGTTTTGTTAAGTCCTAGATGGATGACCTAGGAACATGTTTCCTTAGACATAACAGGAAATACACCATTTATCTTCTCAGATATCCCTACAAACCGTTGGCGGCTATGATGTGCTGATTCTATGGAGCTGAGACTTTTTCAGTATTTCAAACTGGAATGGGATCCCATATCTCATTACATCACTACAACAGGTAATATTTTTAAATGAGCCCAAATATTTTCAGTTACGTTTCGGGATGTCATTGCGACAACACAGAAAATCCCGCAGTCAAGAAACCCAGGTTTTTTATGTCGGCGTACATGATGAATATTATGTGTGCATAATTTTCCTATGTTGAAATGAAGTGGAACTGGAACAGGGAGAAACCCACCATTCATATCTATAATTGTTCCATTTTATGGGAAGATAATTACACCCCCCACATATATGACATTTGTGAAAATATTATTAGTGCAGCTTATTATGCCATTTTCAAAAGGGTTGCTCCTAGAATTTATGAGGATTCCATTTCCCTAATTTCCACTATGTTAGATTGGTATGTGGGAGAAAATTTCACTTATATGAGGATTTGGGGAAGCAATTCAGTCCACCTCCTTCCTATAATTTTCCCAGATAGAATGGTGCTCTAAGAGGTATCCTATCAAACTATGTATGAGGGAGTTCATGGCTAGTGTCATTCCTCAAAGAGGAGAGATTAGACAAAATTTCCACTGTATATTGGACATCTAGTCATTTCAAGTGCAACCCATGGAATCACCTTAGCCAAGGAAATGGATTGGCTCAAGCTAGGGTTTGCAGTAAAAATAATGCATGACCCAAAGGGTCTTATAGCAGAACATTTCGTCCAAGCCCACCTAAATAATTCTTATGTGAATGAAGTCCAACTTGATGACTTCATATATCAAAATGCACATTCTTTTGAGGAAGTCCTCAGCAAATTATCTGATGTAGGGAAAAGGATTCTATTACATGAAGCACAGCAGCAACAAAAAGTCAAAGTAGTGGAAGAAAGGAACATGTTCTTCCAACAACAACATGATGCTGCTAGAGAATCCTTAGAAGCTTCCAACAAATCCATAGTCCTGAGCCCAATTGTACCTCATCCCAACAAATTGTAAGAGTTGGACAAAAAACAGGGTAAGAAGCCTATGGTACAAGGTCCTTCTACCACTCCTATCCAAAACCTCAACCTACTTATACAGAATACCCAAGCTCTCCAAAGTAAGTCGCGAACCATTCACACTCAATCTGTTTATGATTCTACCTCTGTTTCTAAAATACTTACTGACATTGCTGTTAAGATTGAGAAGTCAGTTAAATTGGTAGTCAATCCCCCTTTGCACACTTCTACTAGTGAAATTATTGATTTAGAGAAAGAGAAGCCTATAGAAGTAGTCAATCCTACACCTGTAACTCAAGAAACCTCACAACCATAATTTCAAAAGTCCACCCAAATTGTAAATGGTAATAGCCATCACCAATCTCAAGATAGTGGCATGTCATATACACCTACTGTAGATGACCCTATGCAACGATATGTATCTAGTTCACCTCATAATCTATCTAGTACACCTAACCCTTCTTACACAACCAAACAGATTCCTGATCCACCCACTATCACTGCATTGAATACTCTAGTTGATCAGACTACTGCTCAATAACCTACAAACACTCAACACGGTCTTCCATCAATCCCAATTGTGACTTCTTCACAACCTCAGACCAAAACCCAAGTTGCTACACTTCTTCCTTCCACGTTTCCTGCCATGTATTCTTCCAATCAACTTAATCCATTTACCTCTCAGAGCCCATCACATTCTATGGCTACCACTGTGAGTCAAATTGTTCCTATTTTTCCATCTACTAGGATATTAACTTCTACAATAGAAGACACAACATATTTTGGTGAAGATGTTGTGGTGGTCCTAGGATATTATTACTTCAATAAAAGAAGAAAGGAAATAATAAAAAAGGCACCAAAGAGTACCACCTTAGGGCAGGTTCAAGTTGGGCCAGCCCCTAATTAGATTATTTGGAACTAAGCCAAAAATGATCCTCAGAGAGAGGCAATTGATGTTGTTGCTGCCATGGGGTATTTTGCTAGAGACAATTTTGATTATGTATCTAGTTTAAATGCTACATTGGAACAGGAAAAGGATAAAAACTTGGCACTTCAAGCAGAGAAAGATTCCCTTCAACAAACCCTTCAAAAAACAGATTGAAGATTTAAAAGTTGAGCATAATACTATCCTACAGGATTTTCATATTCAAATCCAAAAACTCACACAAAAAAGCAGATTGCTGAAGAAAAGGTGTTGGATCAAGCTAATGATTTAGCTAATCTTAAAGTTCAACTAGATAAAATTAAATAGCATATTTCTTTCTCTGATTTTTTCAAATTGATTGTTCAAGAATTCAAAGATGAAGCTATCTCTTGCAGCAGTAATCTCAAGAAGACTCAGACTCGATATTTTTTGGGTTTCAATGAAATTCAAGATTATTTTAATGTCTTTGAGGGTTTGGCATATCGTTTGGATTACCATGTTGATAGAAGAAAGAGATCAAATTCATCTTATGAACAGTTGTGTGAGTGGCAAGCACATTTGAAAAATATCCTGCAAACTATTCCTCGACTTGATCAACTGAAATTAATGAGAACTAGAATTTCCATCAAGTCTTGGGAAATTTTTATGAATAAGTTGCTCAAATGATTGAAAAGGGGAAAACAATATGTGATGGACAATGGATGTTGACAGATAATCATCTAGAGAGCATGGAGATGCATGTTTTTTTTTAGTTGGAAGACTCGGTGCCAACTAAATTGAGGCTTGCTGAGGTGGATTACCAGAGGGAGAAAACTACTCGATCCATACATGGTGCTTCTCAACTAGACATCTCCCTTCTCAAATCCTTCATTATGGTTCCGAATCAATTGGTGGTTACCCTACAAAGTTTTCTAGATTCATGGTCTAAGATCCGCAACAAGGATATTAAATCCTACTTGTGCAAGGCCCAGCTAAAACTTGAGCATACGGATTATCCTGATATTTCCCACATACTGGATGTATACGCTGCATGGAAGGATCATATAACTAATCCAGATCAGGGAAATTATATTTGTATCCCTTAAATGTAGGATAGATGGCCTCCTTTTTTGGATCCATGGCTCGTTTTGTAATGGTATTTATTTTCATCTAAAGGGATGAGAAAGGGGAATATGGGGGGAAACTCTAATGTAATTTTTTATGTGAGCAATGTTAGAGAATATGTTTCTAAAATACTTGATTGTGATTTTTTGCAAACCGGTTAATGGAAGACTCGGATCTAGCTTGCATTTGGTTCCCACATGGATCAAGATAAAGTTTCATTTTTCTGATGATGTTATTTTTCTTTTAATTGAATTATTATGATCTTGAATGTTAAGATTCATAAGAGTTCGATCAGAATGTGTTCATTGCTGATGTTTTAGGATTGCAAGGTAGTAAGAATGTATTCTCATTATTCATGATAATCATAAGTGCTATTTTTGGATTGATAACACTTTGAGATGTTAATGCATAATTCACTAACCCATTTACTTTTTTCATTGATTTAGATGCTATGTTTCTATGATATTAAAATTGATCTGATCATTGGATGTTTCAGTTGATCTTCATCAATAACGGTTTTTATAAAATAGAAGGATTTATCTTTCTGTTGTATCCATTTTTATAATGTTATTAGTGACAGAGTTTAACAATTAAATTTGACTTTCTTCAGGAAGATGTTTATGTCTGAAACTAGATATTGATTTTCTTTATCCACTGATTAGGTTACATAGGATTAATTTTATTTTTACCTTAAGTCTCCCTTAAAGATCAGAATAAAACTTAAACAAATCCAACGGAGGATTAAATCCACCGGAAGTGGTCATTTTCAACGACTGGGAAATAGGGGAACCCTTGCACATAGTTCCTTGATCGATTGGATCATTGTCCTTAACGTTGACACCCATCCTATTCCAGCGACCAAAAGGGGCATCAACATTGTTCTACCATCTCTTATGGAGACAAATTTTGGATTCTCAATGGGTGAAGGTTGGAGGTTTTGGGAGTGGTTTCCATGGGTGGGATAACATGAGTAGTGAATGAAGGTATTTTGGTTTAGGAATTGATCACCATTTCAACTTCTTTATCTCTATCATGATCTTACAACCATGTTTTGGATGCTATAATATGACATGTGCTCCAATTGTCTCTTTGAGACCAGTAATAAAACATCCTTTAAAAAAAGAATCAAAGAGGCTCTTTATGCAAATGGCCAATTTCTCAGAGGATGCAATACAGTCCATAAATATGTTGATACCACATAATTTTGTTAGTATTCCTAGGTAGTGAGTGTCAAAATTAAACAATCATGAAGGATCTTCACAAATTGGGTGTAAGGAATATAGCCTCTATAAGCTTTTGTTAGGAACCCATGTCTTTACTTTGTTAGTATGTTGTTGTTGGACACATATGCTTTGTAAGTCGTCCCGTAGTATTTGTTGATCAATAGTTTGTGTTATTGTTGTTGGCGCATATGCTTTGTAAGTCGCCCGTAGTATTGTTGATCCATAGTTTGTAACGGCCCATGGTTTTGACCCATAGTATTGGCGCCTAGAATTAGTATATAAGTGTGTGTTGAGACCTATGAAGGCACCGTGAAGTTAATTGTATTGAGCTTGCTCAAAGGAGGTTGCCCCCTCGAAGTGGCCTATGATCAATATAAAAGTGATTCTGAGTTCTGTCATTTCTGCTATTTCGCATATTCTTGTTAATTAATTGTTGCAGGTGAAACACATCTGGTATCAGAGCACTTTCTTGGGCTCGCTGGGTGAAATTTCTGCCAAATTTTTGTTCGCATCTGTTGTAGGTTCAGATTTGGGAATAATCCCTATTCGCTTAACTATGGGAAGTACTTGGGCATAATCCCTAAAACTCATTGTGAGGAGTACCACAGGAACCCCGAAGTAGCTGGCCCATTGAGAGGACCTGCCAGCGAAAAGGGCAACGACCCCTACCTGATTGACTAGTTCCCACCCGTGAGGTAAACCAAGAGTTGTCGTTTGTGGCAAAGCGGTTATCAGTTTTACCTGACCCGTGGAGTGAGGGGTACTTCCCCAATACGCAAGCCGTCAGACAGCATTGGTGGCCGAGTGAAACCCCTGAACTGTTAGGAAGCCGCACATACCTGGGGTCCATATCTACTTTCAACTGAACTATTGTCGATCACTGTTGCATCGTTTTAGATCCATTTTGCAAGTCGTTCCAGATTCAGCCGTTTTCAATCCATTCAGCGTTGTTCCAGATCCCTTTCGAGCCGTAGCCGCTCCAGTCTGAAATTAAAAAAAAAAAAGGTATAAAATTCAATTTTTTCTCCATATCTCCCTTATTTTCACTCTGTTTCCCTTGAAATTTTTGGGGAACCCCTGTCATCCCATTCTGCATATTTCAGTCCTGAGGACCCTATCCCCAATTCCCCTTCCCAAAGCCCGAAATCCCACATTTGTCTATTTTTAGGGTTTGCCATAACTTCCTCAGATTTCACCCAATCACCTTCAAATTTTGCCACAGAGTTCCTTTCTGAATTCTGCTTCTTTGTTCCCCTCTGCCAAATTTTCCCATTCTTTCACCCCGCTTCTGAAATCCTCATTTTTGCTTCCCTGTCTATCCAACAGTGTCCAAAACCTAGTCAAACCCCAATTACCCTTCTGATTTTTTCCCAAGTCCAGATTTACCTTTAGTGGAGTAGTTTCTGTTTTTGTTTTCCTACCCAGTCAACCGACCTAAAAAAAAAAAAAAAAAATGTTATGGTTGTCATCCGTGCAGGAGCAAAAACCATGGAGGACGCACTTGCAGCCATCCAAGCCAAACTCCAGGATCTAGATGAAATTTTTTTTGGTCTCCATCTTGAACACTCAGCTATGAACAACAAACGACAGTCCGAGTCTTCAACAGACAATGGGTTCTCTTAAAAAAAAAATGTTATGGTTGTCATCCGTGTAGGAGCAAAAACCATGGAGGACGCACTTGCAGCCATCCAAGCCAAACTCCAGGATCTGGATGAAAAATTTCTCGGTCTCCATCTTGAACACTTAGCTATGAACAACAAACGATAGTCCGAGTATTCAACAGACAATGGGTTCTCTTCAAAAAAAAAATGTTATGGTTGTCATCTGTGCAGGAGCAAAAACCATGGAGGACGCACATGCAGCCATCCAAGCCAAACTCCAGGATATGGATGAAAAATTTCTCGGTCTCCATCTTGAACACTCAGCTATGAACAACAAACGGCAGTCCGAGTCTTCAACAGACAATGGGTTCTCTTCTTCCAGCAATTTTCGTGGTCCGAAGCTTGATTTTCCTCGCTTCAATGGTACCGATCCAACTGGATGGATCTATCGTGCAGAACAGTATTTCAGTCTGCATAATACTTTTGATGTCAACAAAGTTTCGTTGGCATCCTTTCATTTGGAACAGGAAGCTCTTCAATGGTACCGTTGGTACATCAAGGCTCATCCGGAGCCCAAATGGCCAGACTTTTGCCAGCTCCTTTTGCAACGATTTGGTCCTAGTGCTTTTGATGACTTCATAGGAGCCCTAACTAAACTTCGCCAAACTGGCACTGTGAGAGAGTATCAAACCAAATTTGAGAATCTAGCCAACCACACCGAAGGATTGTCTGATGACTTTTACCAGAGTTATTTTATCAGTGGTCTAAAGGATGCCATCCGCTCTGAGGTCAAAATGTTCTGTCCCAACACAATGATGGAAGCACTAGGGTTGGCTAAGTTGGCAGAAGACAAGATTGCAACCCAACAACGCTCCAAGCCCACTTTTGTTCTCTTCCAAAATATGGGTTCTCAGCGACCACCTATACCGCAGGCTCCTCGACCGACTCCTATCAAGCATTTGTCTGAAACAGAGATGCAAGCATGCAGAGAAAAGGGGCTTTGCTATAATTGTGATGAGAAATTCACTCAGGGACATAGATGTGTTCAGCAAAAGCTCTATCTCTTGGATGTGGAGTCTCCGCCTACCTCTGAAATTGGTGATGAAGATCCAGAAACACTGGATGCTCCGGTCGACATTCAGGAACCAAATATTGACCCTCCGTCTCAGGATGACCAGCCAGAGATATCTCTCCATGCTTTAGCTGTAATCACCACCCCCCAAACAATGCGGGTCAGGGGTTACTTCAAGAGGCTTCCTCTTACAATACTCATTAATTCTGGTAGCACTCATAATTTCATTGACCCTCGGATCGCCAAACAAGCTGATTGTTTTATCCATCCTTGCTCCAACTTTGAAGTCATGGTTGCCAATGGGGGCACCTTACCTTGCAAAGGGAAGTGTCGAAATGTGCGTATCTCTATGGGATATTATACCTTGCGCTCTGACATGTTTTCCTTGCCCTTAGGCGGATGTGATGTGGTTTTGGGCGCTCAATGGCTATGCACACTTGGCCCTATCTTATGGGATTTTGCTGAACTTTGGATGCAGTTTTCCCTCAATGGAAAAAAACACACATTGACAGGATTACAACCAGGTTCTCTTAGCATCATCAGTTCACATCGCATGAAAAAAATCCTCAAGAAGAATTCACATGGTGTCATTGCTCAGATCCATTCCATCCAGATGCAACCATCAGCGGTCTCCACTACTCCTTTGGATCTACAACAAATTCTGGATCGATATACAGGTGTATTTGCTGAAACAGTGGGATTGCCACCTTACAGGCCAGAAGACCATCATATTCAGCTCCTTCCTGGAAGCGTTCCTCCCAACATCAGGCCCTATCGCTACCCATTTCACCAAAAAACAGAGATTGAAATGCTCGTTCGGGACTTATTGAAGCAAGGTATTATTCGCCCAAGCACTAGTTCCTTTTCTTCTCCAGTTATTCTTGTCTGCAAAAAGGATGGGTCATGGCGCCTTTGCATTGACTTCCGAACACTTAATCACCTCACCATCAAGGATAAGTTTCCAATTCCTGTTGTTGATGAGCTTCTTGATGAGATTCATGGGGCTCACTTTTTCTCCAAGTTGGATCTTCGTTCTGGGTATCATCAAATTCAGGTTCATGAGGATGATATCCCTAAAACAGCTTTCCACACACATGATGGCCATTATGAGTTTTTGGTCATGCCCTTTGGCCTCACTAATGCTCCTTCCACATTCTAGGCCTTAATGAATAAAATATTTCAACCCTACTTGCGGAAATTCATTCTAGTATTTTTTGATGATATCCTCATCTACAGTAAAACATGGGATGAACATCTCCAGCATTTGGATCTTGTCATGCAACTTTTCTCTGACCATCATCTCCATGCCAAGCAGTCTAAATGTGTTTTTGGACAGAAGGAAGTTGAGTATCTCGGGCACATTATCTCAGCACAAGGGGTTCGCGTGGATCCTGCCAAAATCGATGCCATGAACAATTGGTCGCATCCTCAGACACTTAAGAGCCTTCATGGTTTTTTGGGGTTGACTGGCTACTACTGCAAGTTTGTCAAGGATTATGGGAATATTGCAGCTCCATTAACTACTCTATTGAAAAAGGATGCCTTCACATGGACAGCTGCTGCTCAGTGTGCATTTGACAAACTAAAACAAGCTATGTGTACTACACCTGTGCTAGCTATGCCCGATTTTTCCAATCCCTTCACTATTAAGAGTGATGCTTGCGGAAATGGACTTGGTGATGTTCTCCTTCAAGATGAACACCCCATTGCGTTCACCAGCAAATCCCTTTCAGGTAAGAATTTAGCTGCCTCTACCTATGAGAAGGAAATGATGGCTATTTTGCATGCAGTACAGAAGTGGCACCCATACCTATTAGGGAATCATTTTTGCATCAAGACTGATCACCAGAGTCTGAAATATTTCTTGGACCAGCGTGTCTCCTCCCCGGAACAACAGAAATGGGTTAGCAAACTCATGGGTTATGACTATGAGATCACTTACAAGAAGGGTAAAGACAATATTGTGGCAAATGCTCTTTCTCGCACATTTGATGCCCAAGGTTCTCTTTCAGCTATTTCTATGCTTGTTCCAAATTGGTTGCAATCTGTTCAACAGGGTTATGTCAATGACTCCTCCTTATCTCAAATCATCCAACGCTTGACCAACAACCCTTCTGTTGTACCACATTACTCTTGGGATGGTGCTTCTCTGCGATACAAGGGTCGTCTGGTGCTTCCCCAGAGCACAGATCTTTAACAGGCTGTCTTCTATGAACTCCATGCTTCTCCATCGGTAGGACACTCTAGGTTCCTCAAAACGTATGAACGAGCACGGCGTAACTTATTTTGGCAGGGCATGAAAAGGACAATTCAACAGATGGTGGCCGAATGTGATACCTGCCAGCACAATAAGGGTGAAACAACACCCCTTCCAGGATTGCTTGAACCCTTGTCCATACCTACACGGATTTGGACAGATATTTCTATGGATTTCATTGAAGGGATCCCTATATCTGGCGGGAAGACAATGATTCTCGTTGTGGTTGATCGCCTCTCCAAATATAGTCATTTTTGTGCTCTCAGGCATCCCTATACAACCTCCTCCGTCGCTCAAATTTTTCTGAACCAGATATTTCGTCTTCATGGCATCCCTTCTTCCATTGTCTCGGATCGTGATGCGACTTTCACCAGTCATTTTTGGACAGAACTATTTCGCCACACTGGCACCAAACTGAAGATGAGTTCGGGGTATCACCCACAAACAGATGGCCAGACTAAAATTGTCAATAAATGCTTGGAAACTTATCTTCGTTGCTTCACCTCGGAACAACAACATCAGTGGGAAAAATGGCTCCCTCTCGCTGAATGGTGGTACAATACCTCTTACCACAGTGCCTCTAAAATGACCCCATATGAAGCAATCTATGGTAAGGAACCTCCAGCTCTTCTTCCATACACCCCCACCAGTTCACCAGTTCAGGAAGTTCACACGGTCCTTCGAAACCGCGATCAGATTCTTCGCATTTTGTGGGACAATCTTCACATGGCGAGAAATCGCATGAAGCAACAAGCTGATCAGCACCGTTCTGAGTGCACTTTTCAAGTCGGCGATATGGTTTTTCTTCGTCTCCAGCCGTACAAACAATCATCCTTGAAACTCAAAGGGCGTCATAAGCTCGCTCCAAAGTTCTATGGGCCATATCAGATTCTTCAGAAGATTGGGTCCGTTGCTTATAAATTGGAACTTCCTCCTTCTTCCCGCATTCATCCAGTCTTTCATGTCTCTTGTCTGAAGAAAGTTCTTGTCACCAACATCAGTGGACAAACAATTTTACCCGAACTGGATAATGAAGGATCCATCCTTTTGGAGCCAGAGGCCATCCTTAATTGGCGCACGCATCAGCTTCGCTCTCGCTCTATCACAGAGGTCTTAATTCAGTGGCATGGCATGCAACCAGAGGATGCTACATGGGAACCACTCCTTCAGATTCAACAACAATTTCCACATCTAAAGCTTTGAGGACAAAGCTTTTTTTAAGGGGGAGGGGATGTTAGGAACCCATGTCTTTACTTTGTTAGTATGTTGTTGTTGGACGCATATGCTTTGTAAGTCGTCCCATAGTATTTTTTGATCAATAGTTTGTGTTATTTTTGTTGGCGCATATGCTTTGTAAGTCGCCTATAGTATTGTTGATCCATAGTTTGTAACGGCCCATGGTTTTGACCCATAGTATTGGCGCCTAGAATTAGTATATAAGTGTGTGTCGAGACCTATGAAGGCACCGTGAAGTTAATTGTATTGAGCTTGCTCAAAGGAGGTTTCCCCCTCGAAGTGGCCTGTGATCAATATAAAAGTGATTCTGAGTTCTGTCATTTCTGCTATTTCGCATATTCTTGTTAATTAATTGTTGCAGGTGCATCACAGCTTTCGTATACCATTGCCACCATTGTTAGTGTTTTGAATCTAAATAGGAGACCCGCACTTTTAATTTCTATAGGTCCTTTGTGATGCCATGAATAGAAAAGTATTCCATTTGAGTAAAACTCATTTTGAGGAATTTGAACCATCAAACTTGTCCATGCCTATGTTTGAAAAGAGGCCCCATGAATTGTGATTATGAAAGAGTGGATGCTAGGTGTTTGGAAAGATAGTGTGAGTGTCATGCATTTCATTTTCTAAATATTCATGTTTGATTGTATTAGTTTTTGGATCTACAATACCCATGCATTAACGTATCAATGCCAACATATTTCCTCAGTTGTTCATTTGTTCGTTGAGGACCATGATTAAAACCTCCAATTTAGAAACCATGGTTTCAATTTGATTAGGAATTTTGGGAGAGGAAAGTTTCGATTCTCTATGTCTTCCATATTTGCAAATATGGACCATGGGACCACTTAAGATAATGAAAATTTTTAACAACAACTTATCTCAATACAACTAGTGGCTAAAGGGGAGTCTTTTTAGATATACCCCTAAGTACTATATTTTTGGGTCCATACAAAAAGGGTTTCTATAGAAGTATACCAATGTGACCAGCATGACACAATGATGTGTTTCATATAGGTCTCCCACATTGGTTTTATTTGTATAATCTAATGGGATTATTACTCTTGGTTGAATATTATTGTGCTATTAGAATTTCCAAATTCCTTCCAGATATAAAGATGTAGGAATTTCACTGGCTATCTACAAAAGCTAGAGTTTGTAGGATCCTAAGGGTAGAAGAATGCGAAGTGATATGAATATCTAATATACTAAATGGTTTCCAACAATAATATGTAACTAAATATTTCACAACACCAACTAAGGAATATAGATTGTACCCTTATCCATATTGCCTGATACCTTAGTACACATGATTTATATCACCAAGTGTTGCTCTCGATGTACTATAGCAATAGGATGATCATCAATTTATGTAAGGTTGGTTTCAAGTGCACCTAAATGGATTCTGATATACATAAGGGTACTTAGAATATGATTTTGTATACGAGTATTATTTGATGTGGTATTAATTTAAGGGACCTTAATAGAGGTTACAAGGGTCTCCAACACAGTGACACAACTTGTATTTTCTATGTGTATTCTTCCTTGACCATAGTTTTACTTGTCCAATGATAGATCTATATATTATTTAAATACAAAGTAACATGTCTTTAGCCTAAAAATAATTTGCTAAAATTTGGAGGCATTTGGCTCAAGAAAGATCTTTGATACCACTTGTAGTGTTCCTTAAATTAAAATTATAACACAACCAAGAATAAAAAGATTATAATGCAAAAAACTATATACAAAAGATAATTGAAATGAAATAATGTAGAATGTACCTTGTATTATGATAATCAAAGAGAAAATAAATGTTCACTTGCCTCTTAAGGTGGGGCATCCTTTCACTAGAGAAAATATCTAAATAAAACAATACTCAACAAAACATTCCTTAGCCTCCTAGATCTTTAAATAAATTCTCAATAACAAATCTCTAAATACTTGTGGCCCCATATTTAATGAGTACCAACTACCTAGTGAGAATTATTCAGCAAAGGGATACTTTTTACTGTTATAGCATGATTTTCCACACCTTACTCAATATGCCTTGATGGTCTACCATGTTCCTTTGCAGACTCACATTATCCCTCTTGCTCAGTAAAACCCCTAAAAAACACATTTTTGTTGATGTACACAGCCTAACACCACTGCAACATGCGTATATGCATGTTGTTCCATTACTTCCCGCGTACATTGGGTTTCACGCTAAAAATTAAAAATATTTCGGGTTTTCCTTCCCAAGTAATGACCATTTTGATCCTTGGCCTTCCGTATGTTGGAAAATGATCCGATTCAACCCTCCACCTCCTTTGAGGGTTATATATTGAGCCATTGTGGAGCATTTGAGGGAGGAGAAATTAGAGAGCAAGGAAAATCTGGATAAATTTTGCCCCATTTCGATTTCCTTGATTCTACATCCCTTTGTCCTTGTTGTTTGAACTCTTTTATGTTCATCTCCCAAGATATTCCTTATCTTGTGAAGGAAGAACCCAATTACTCCTTGAACTCGTGAGCTTGTCATTGCATGGAGGATTGAGGTGGTGGAGGACTAGGTGGAGGAACTTAATTTCTCGGTTCAGATGAGTTTCCTACAGAAGGTTATCACTATGTACTTCTATTCACTACATTAATAGAAATACTCTTTTCTCGTCCAATACATGTTATGAATGTTTATGTTATTCTCAATGGGTATATTTGTTTAATATGTTAATGGATTATGCTAGTTTATATGCTAATAATTTATATATATTCTATATGCTCGTATATATGTGTGGTTGAGGACAAGTTGTAGGTAAGGAGGATTGGATTGCAAGATCAACGATGGTCTTCTTTGAAAATCTGATTGAGGTAAGAGTTTTAACTTTTTTTTGTTGGAATTTCACATTTATATAGCATACTTGAGAATTGAGTTGATTTATGGTGTCACTATGTCTATTATGGTCTACCCCAATCCATACGAATTTTTTCTATGTAACATAATTGGTGGCCATATTGGGGAATCTCCTTTTGGGGGTCTTTTCCTTCTCTATTTTTCTAAGTTTCCATGTCATTGGTAGCTTGATAGTAATTACATTGATTTGTTCCTAATTTATTTGGTTTCACTCTTAATTTTTTGGCTATTATTATCCACCCACGTGGGTTGGATGATCCCTTCCTACGTACTCACATGGCCGGAGTATGCCTTGACCGCGTACACACACTAATTTTTTCCTAACAGTCACGCACATCTCAATTTTAAGCCTATATATTGAGTTGGATGTTTGCTGGGTGAATTATGAGTGTTGACGAGTCTTCTTAGGTCTCTGTGAAGCTCCCCTTTTATTAGTTTTTAATTAAGTTATTTTTTTGTCATTTTTTGTCATTGGTATATTTTTGCTTGTTTGATTCATGCTTCTTGGTGTCTTGATTGGTTGGTCTTTTTATACTAGTTGTCTGAGAGGTTCATGATTCAATATTGCATTTTCATTCATATATATTGGAAATACAAAAATATTTGCATCTTTCATTTTACTTGAGCACTTGCATTTCTACTTGGAGTTGCATTAGCCCAGGAATTATTTGGAGAGATTGGATTTGCATTTGAAATTGAAAGAGACCATAATTGTGCATTTTCATTTAGTGGCATACAAATTTCATTTGAAAAACTAGACTAGTACTTAGAAATGTTCTTATGTATGCTTCTTTATTTTTGCTAAGTCACAACATCATTAGTTGCATGACCATATACCCTTGAGTAAGCACGACCAAGTAAAATTAACACTTAACTTTAAAATTGATTAGAAACATTTTATTTTCTAGGGTGCAAAAAAAAGTATAGGTTTTAGAGTCTTGGAATAAGATTTTGTGAGTAAACGTCTGCAAGACTATGAAACTCAACATTAGGTGTCTATCTAAGGAGTGGTGAAACCCATGGTATAATTTTTGTTCTCGGGAAGCTCGCCTTAAACATGAGTCAAGCACAAGGTGACGTGGAAGTTGGCTGTGGAGATAGACCCCCAATACCTTCCTAGCATTGGATATATATCCCGATTCTATTCATAGATGGGGGTTCTGGAATAACCTAAGTGATTCTTGATATTATAGCTTAGCTACCCTGCCCATATGGTGGATTCAACCTGCGATTGTTCGCTTGATCATTGGTTATACATGGTGATCTTGGTTTCCTATCGTAGGTACCGCATAGGGTACTTGTAGGGTTATTCTGTGAGTGTCTTGAATCAAATAGGGGTCTGACAACACATAGCATTGTGCTTTGAAGTATGAGGGCCCTTATAACCAATTTTTTTACCTTCGGCTATAGTGGAAAAGTCTCGAGCCCCTCCTGGATGAGGCACACCTTCTACAGTTTCGGGAGGCCCCTTATCCTGTCTCTATTTGTGTGCATATTGTCTTAGATTTTCTATATGTGTGCATGTTTCTGTTTAGTTGGCCTTAGGGATCGATATTGTTTTTCGACTCTTTGGAGTCATCGTGGATCAAGTTCCGGTTATCCACCATTCTTGTCTCTTAGTGGGTTTACCACCTAGTGATACTTTGCATCCTTTCCATAAGAGGCGTAGATAGATTCTTGGTGGCCTTTATTTATCACACCACAAGGTTCAAATAATTA
Source organism: Larix kaempferi (assembly GCA_027924585.1). Classification (NCBI taxonomy): domain Eukaryota; kingdom Viridiplantae; phylum Streptophyta; class Pinopsida; order Pinales; family Pinaceae; genus Larix; species Larix kaempferi. The sequence goes on from BSBM01000742.1 coordinate 11,065,855, forward strand.
TTATAGTGAGCTCCGCGTCTGATACCTTGGGGATCCCTTCGACTCCTTTATCATCAGTGGGTGGAGGATTCCATGGGACTCCTTTTTATTTTGTCTCAGGGGTCCCAGGGACTCCCGTGTTCACTAGTTCTCATGCTGCTGGTTCATACCATCCTATTAGAGTGAATCCTTTTGAGAATCCTTGGTCGTCAGATCATGTGTCTACTTTTTCCTTAGTATTATCGGGTGGTGATGCTTCTTTGATTCCTAAAACCACTAATCCATTTTCTTTTGGCATGCCCAATCCTTCGTTCAATATCCCATCTTCCATACCAGTTTCTAGTAGTAACTATGGCGTTGGGTTTGTGGGAATATCATCCCCCTTTACTGCATATCAGTTTGGGAGTGGTCATATCCCTCCTTCCTCTCCTTTTGTTTTGGGATGGAATCCCCCTTCATCAACCCATCATACCAATTTTAATCCTTTTGTAGGTGGAATTGGGAATGTAGGAGGTAGTTCTACTTCATATATCTCATATGTATGCGTATCTACTATTGCACCAGTCTCTATGAATTCCTCTCTTATGGCGCATCCTCCTCCTATTCGGCAGTCCCCTCGGGTGGGAATGTTACATTTAACATAGGTCACCCTTCGGCTGGAGTTCCTTTGTAGGGAGGATATATACATCCCACGTTTTCAAGGGGCAATGTGTACAATCCTATGGGAAATTTTGGTGATGTTCCTTTCTCCTCCTAGGGGGTCCCTACCATGTAAATACATGTTCATCCTTATATGAATAAATTTGGAGGAGGATATTATCCTATTGGTTAGGGTCATGGTATTTACCAGAATCCACCATGGACCACGGCCTCGAATCCTATGCCTACAGGCATGTATCCGCAAGGTCAGTCTTTCTCAGGGGAATGGCCTCAAATTCGTAACCAAGGCTCCCATTTCTAGCTACTTTGAATTTACTAGACTTATATAGATTGATGAATGATCCAGTGTGTCACAATCAGGCATGGCCTCCGGTCCCCACTAATCTTCCCTCAGACGTTCCTAAGTTTGAGGGAAAGAAGGGTGAGGATTCGGGTGATCATGTTACTACCTTTCACCTTTTGTGCTCGTCGAATTCCTTAAATCACGATTCCATTGGTTTGATACTATTTCAATGCACCCTTACAAAGCCTGCCATGAAACGGTATGTTGAGTTACCCGGGGGCATGTATCGGACTTTTAACAATTTGGCCTTAGTTTTTCTTAACCACTTTCAGCTGTTGGTCTATTATGATGTAGGCACGGAAATATTATCGACATTCCGTCAAGACAAAACCACTAATATTTCTAATCATATTTAAGAGTGGCATAGACAAAAGAGGTTGATTAAAGATAATATTCCACCAGAGTTTATGTTGGAATGGTTCCTTAATTCCCTTTTACCTTATATTGTGAAGGATGTTTCAACATCTAGAGTCACGGCTAAGGAACATGCCATCTTTAAAGCTCAGTAGTTAGACTTGATATACACTAATTTTGGGATTATTTATGAGATTATACTTGATGCACCATGATCGATTCATGAAACTAAGCCAACTTCAAGACCTCATGCCGATGGCATTGTAGGTTCCGCAAGTGACAAGGTTGTAGACTAGGTGATGAATCGGTTGCATAATTTGTCTATTAATCAGTCTGTAGCAGGACAAACTACAACTTCATCCTCTCCTACCCAGTCATCGGATGTACACTATTTGCAGTTGATGAACTCGAAGGGTAACCAAAAACCTATAGGGAATAAGAAAAAGGGGAAGAATAACCATAAGGGTGGGAATAACAATAATAAGAAGGGAAATGATAATAATGAGAAGGATGACAATAATGTTGGTGGGGACAAGAAGAAAAAGAGGAAGGTGAAATTTCCTTGAAATATCTGCTCACTGGATCACCTCACTCACTTGTGACCCAAGATGGATGAAGCCTCGAATCTCATAGCACATATCCTAGATGTGTTAACCAATCCACTTCCTCATAATCAAAATATGACTTTGGGTGCTTCTAACACCAGAAATGGGTTTGTTGGAACTTCAAACCCTTTGGCCCTTGATGGAGCCCCCAGATGTGTTAATATGGTCCAATATGAGGTTAATGTTTCCACTCACTCTCATGATTACGATCCTCCGCAACCCTCTATGGGGAAAGAGACTCCTCCTCCAGAGATCCCTTTGAATATTGATAAGCTTGATCCTATTCCATGTGTTGCGAAAGGATTCCTTAAGCAATCAGCTCACAACCGTAATTACCTAGTCGCCCAGAACTATTCCATCATCAAGGATATGGGACAAATTCCATGTGCTATGTCAGCCTTGGAGGTACTCCAAATGTGTCCTTTGCAGAGGAATGCCTTTTTATCTACCTTGGTTGCTCTTGATTCAAGTGGCCCTAGTGTGATCAAGTTTAAGACCACTGACGTGCAACTTCACTTGCCTTACCATGTGGCTTTTCAAGTCCATGTGGAGTGTCTCAATATGACCATCAAATGTACAGTTGTTGACGAAGGTGCTCTTACGTTGGTCATGTCTCTATATTATTGAAAGACCCTTGGCTCTCCTCCGTTATTCAAATCCATGACCATGTTGATTGCGTTCAATGGGATTTCGTTTACACCACATGGAATTATAACCTCTCTCTAGGGCCAGTTAAGTGGGAAGTCTATGCCGGTAGAGGTTGAGGTGGTTGATGCACCCCTTGAATACAATAATTTATTAGGTAGGAATTGGATATACACGAACATGAAATCAAAACTTATCCTAATGCTAAACCCGTTCGGAAATGCATGAGGGCGGTGAATCATAGAAAGTCGCCCACTATCAAAGCAGAGGTAGAGAAGCTACTTAAATATGGATTCATCTATCCAATTCCTTTAACCGAATGGGTATCCAACCCTGTTCCTATAGAAAAAAAAGAAAGGAACCATCCGATGTGCAAAAAATTTAGAGATATGAATAAATCTTGTCTGAAAGATAAATTTACCACACCTTTTATTGATATTTTGGATGAGTGTGCGGGAAGTGACTTTTTCTTATTTATGGATGGTTTTTTGAGATATAATTAGATGCAAATCAAGCCCAAGGATCAACATAACACAACATTTATTTTACTTGGGATACTTTTGCATGCCCGAAAATTCCCTTCGGCCTTAAAAACACCAGAGTGAGCTTCCAACAGGTTATAACATTCGCAATTCACGATATTAAACGTATTGTGGAGGCCTATCTAAATCATCTTGTTGCTCACTCTCGCAAGAGAGTGGATCATCCAGACTACCTCTGTTTAGTATTCGAAATATTTTGGCACTATAAGATCCATTTAAACCCTCATAAGTGCATCTTTTGTGTGAGAACAAGATGCCTTTTGGGATTCATCATTTCAAAGGAAGGGATTAGAGTCAACCCCTTAAAGATTGAGGAAATACTTCGATTGCCTCCCTCGCGCATGATTACTCAACTTCAGATTCTATAGGGGAAAGCTAATTTTTTGTGTCGCTTTGTAGTGAAATTTTATAGGCTTACTAAGGGATTCATGCTCCTTTTGAAGAAGGATGTTTTGTTTATATGGGATGAGTGAGCTCAAGAATCCTTTGATGTTCCTAAGAAAGCCCTAGTATTGCTGCCTCTGCTACGTTCACCTGACTATAGTAGAGACTTCTTGATTTATATCATCGCGTCTCAAGAGACAATTGGCATGGTCCTGGTTTAGGAGGATGAAGAGCTCTAGGAGCATGTTATCTATTATCTCTGTCGAAATTTAGTAAACGTTGAACTTAGGTATAATCACGTGGAAAAATGAGCACTTGCGACCCTTCATGCTATTCATAGGTTGCGTCACTACATTTTACTCAGGAATACCATTGTCATGGCATATATCAATCCATTTCAATTCATATTGACAAGACGCATGATTGGGGGGGATATAATAAATGGATTGTTATTTTACAAGAATTTGAACTTGATTTTGTTTCGGCGAAATCCAATAAGTTTTTGGTATTTGCAGAATTAATGTAACATTTCCCTAGACTTGATGAGGAAACAGTTCATGATGACTCATTTTTGGATGAGCATATATTGCTTATCTTATCTTCAGAGCCCTAGTATGAAGACATTATCATGTATCTCCGGACCCTGAAGTTCCCTCCACATATTTTGAGGGATGAATGAGGATGTATACATCGTCAGGATAAGAACTACCTTATTATCGGTGACACTTTGTATCGTCGAGGGGTTGATTCCATTTTGCGTCATTATTTAACTCAGGAAGAAGAAAAGGTTGTGATTAATGACTGCCATAGTGGGGGGTGTGGTGCTCACTTATCCAGGCCGATGACAACTCAGAATATTCTGCGAGTTGGTTACTATTGGTTGTCTATATTTAAGGATTGTGTTAATATGGTTAAGAGAAGTCACCCTTGCCAAGTGTTTTCTAGCAATATGCGCTCGCGTCCCACCCCTTTACATCTAGTCATAACCGTCAGTCCCTTCACTAAGTGGGGGGTGGATTTCATGGATAGAAACCTAGCTCCGGTTGGGGGGCATTACCATATCATGGTCGTATTACTTTACTAAGTGCGAGGAGGACATGCCCACTGTTAAATTCGATGGTGATACCGCAACCCACTTCATGTTCAATCAGATTATCGCTCAGTTTGGGATCCCAAAGTAGATTGTCACTGAGCATCGTAGTCACTTCCAAAATAAAATGATGGCGGAATTGGCACTAAAGTTGGAGTTTAAACAAGATCATTCATCATCTTACTATCCCCAGGAGAATGTCCAAGTAGAGGTGGTTAATAAATATCTTAAGGCCATTTTACATAAAACCATCAGACAAAGAAAGTCTAACTGGAATATTATGTTATATCCTGCTTTGTGGGCGTATTGAACCATAGTGAAGACTTTCACCAGTTTTCACCATTCCAATTAGTTCATGGTGTGGAGTCCATTCTTTCGGTTGAATGTGAGATCCCTTGATTGAATCTAGTTATTGAGTTCTTGCCTGACACTTCGAATTTAGAACAACGTTTAATCCACCTCGAACAACTTGATGAGCAACGTTGAGATGCCATCGTGGCCATAGAAGCTAATAAACGTTGTGTTAAGGATCAATATGATAGATCTATCCATCCTCGATATTACGCTAAGGGTGACTTGGTCCTCTTGTACGATCAAGCTAAGGAACCGCTGGGGAAGGCAAGTTTAACCCAATGTGGCATGTTCCTTACATCGTGAGGCATGTCCTGGAGAAATGATATTATGAGTTGGAAGACTAAGAAGGGAATGTGTTGAAGGAGCCTAGAAATGGACTCTACCTTAAGAAGTACTATGCTTGAGTATCCAGCTCAGGATGGTACTTTGTACATTGTTGTATAGTTTTGTAAATAGTAAAAAATCCTATTTTTACCATTTGCATAAATTTTTACCCACTTTATATAGTTTTTACCCTATATTTTAATATTTTATGCGCCTAATGGACTAATTCTATGGTGTAAGGTACTTTTTGAAATAGTTTCTTTGGACCATAATGGATTTCAACCCTTTTCAAACATGATTTGTTCCTTCAACTGGTATATATCGCCCCCATTATATAGGTTGGGATTCCACTCCGCATGCATCTTTGCATTGAACTATGACCATAATTCATAAACCTTAGGTGTGATCCTGCTTTTTATTGACATGGAACCTTCCAACTGCTTCTAGAAATGTTTTTATTTAAGCGGTAGAGCTTTCCCGACCATGGGTACCCTAGTTAGAACCTATTTTTTTGTTTGGTGCCCATGATGCAGTTCCTCCTTAGGTCTAGGAGTCCCTTATATTCCTAACATGGCGTTGCGTAGAAACCTCATGTTTCTTCTTATCTTATATTTTGGATATCACCTACAGGGAGTCCCTATTATGTCAAGTTGTAATTGCATATCATTGACTTGGTTTCATTTTTTGAGCCTAGTGTTGGCTCCCACTTCGTCATTATAAGCCAAATTTCCTAATCACTTCTTAGTACTAGAAAATCAGAGCCTATCATTTATCCTTTGCAGCTTGATTTATCTTTACCTCCGATGGAACATCCCCTCGAGTGTCCATAACTTGCATGTGTTTCCTTGCATTGAGCATAGGCATGTTCCACTGCATGGAACTAGTTTTCTTTCCATTGAAAATTGTTTCCTCATACTTGTATTATAAGCACTCTTTTATTCTTTTTCAGTCTTTCATGATACGAAAAATACCAAAAATTAAAAAAAACATAAAAAACCGCATGGGAAAATGTAATTATCTTCTATTGGCAATAGTCACGTCACCTTTGAACATAGCACAAATCCTTGATTACATTCATCAACAGTTTGGGTTCAGCATGGCCTTAGGAAGTTGAACTCATTGCTAAGAAATTACTCCTCCAACTGGTTAAGCTTCCAATCCCTTTGGAGATTCTGTTGATGCCTCGTACGTCACATAATTGTGTTAGTATTCAGTCTTAAGTTTATAGTATGTTTCCTTAGTATCCATCTGTCTCATCCTCTTATTCAAAGGAATTCTATAAACTTGAGTTGGTCATTCCTCATATCTCTTGACTTTGCATTTTGACCATCCATGTATAATTACATTATGATCACATGACACTATTGTTCTACCTAGCACCTTGGGCCGACTTTCATCAGTGGTAGGTGACCTTGAACTCAATAGATGACACCTCATCATTAATCGTTGACTGAGTGTTTTCCCTTGTGTTCGACGACAAGAAATCTATTCACACATTGGGATTCATGCCGTGTCTTGGATTCCATTAGACCTCATTGGTGGTTTCCTCGCTTATGTCAGTAGTCTTCATCATTGGCTACTATTCAGAGGGTCTCTTATGTACACTACTTGCATCCAATACATGTGAGAGACACACTTAGTTCTTGGTTCATGTTCATCCTGTTTATATGAGTTCTTCCAAATCTTTCATCATAGATGCATACCTCATGTTGGTTAATGGGTGATGCTTTAATTCCCTCCTTCCAACGGATCTCATTCCATCGACTTCATATAATTTATTCTAGAAGTGGGATCTAAAGTTAGATGAGTACCTTGATGATCCAAATTTATGTGAGAACGAAATGAAAGAGAATATATATATTCACATACACAGATATATGTCAAGAAACAAAGCAATACAGTAAACTCAGTTTCTATTAAATGAATGAAATAGAACAAACTGTAAAATAAAAGCATCTAGAATGGTGGTAGCTATATCTCTGAGAAGATATGCGTCTATGCTCATTCATGAAAAGATAAATACAAGAAGAGGCCGAAAGAGCCTATTTATCATAAACATGAGGGTAATAACCCTAAACATCCAAAAACCTAATCCTAGAAGATGAATTGTCATAAAGTTTGTAGCCCCAAGGTGGTTAGTTGAATAGTCAACTTCCTGAGGTCATAGCTTTTGCATATGATATTCATTTGGGGCTCTCGATAGCCCGTTTGAAAGCTCTATCTAAGCTATACAACCATTCACCCCACTAAATCTCCAAAAAATGTCGTTTAGGGCCTAAAAACAGCCTCGACAGTCCAGGACTCAAAAAACTGTAGAAAAATTACAAGAAAACTTCTAGAATGGAAAACTGTTTTGAGCCAGTGGAATAGGTGGGTGGACACTTATATCCATCTGTATCACTTGAGACTTGCAGTCATCAGTGACAGGTTCTCTCGTCATCGACAATTGGGAATTCATTAATTCCTTCTGATCGATGGATTCTGTAAGTGTTCGACCTCAACACCATTATTCACACTTATTGAATGTACTTGAAGCCTTGACATCCATTTTCATCATCAGTGGGTAGTTTCGCGTCTATTAACAGTATACCTTAATGAATGGTAATCAGATGATGTTTCATCATGTTCGACTCCAATACCTGTATTCACATGATGGGACATGCACCATCGATAGTTTGTGTAGAATACCTCAAACTATAGTGGCATTACACTATATGCTACTATCTATGATCATGATAGTATCTATGGGACCTCAATTCTCATGGCAGAGCAGTTTGTAAACTAGTTTCTACCAGATGTATTCAGTTCAATTGGAAACTAGACCTCACTATATAGAACACATATTTCAATAAATTTGGAACAATTCTATTACAAGGACTTCAACAACATTGACTTTTTTGTAAATATTTATAATATTCAATTAAATCTAGAAAAATTTACTTAAAAAAGTATTCCATTAAATTTGGAAAAATTAATCGAGAGAACTATTTTTTAGATAAATGTTTTTTATTAGTATGCATACATTCAAAATAAAATACTACATCTCAATTAGAACTAGATGGGTCAACCATAAATCATGATGAATCAATGCATTATAAATATAATACATTATAAATAAGCCATAAATCATTATAAACTTTTATATTGGAGGTGATCAAAGTAGTGCAAAAATTTGTGCTATCAAATAATCTTATATAGGAAAATAAGATAGCACAAATGGGAGTAAAAACATGAGGAATTCATCATGAAGATGGTTTTAGTAATGTCAAACCAATGAGTGACCATGAACATGCCAAACACAGACTGCTAGGTACAACAGTATCAATACACAATATGATTGTGAAAGCAACTCTTATACGAAATAAATAAACCTGAGGTTGTGGATAATATACCAAATTAAATGTTTTAATTCAGTGCCCAAGGACTCCAAGTTACCCCTTACCCACAACCTCGGGTGGGTTGGGGAGTTGTTGATTAAAGGGAACTATCGTGAGAATCTCGTTAGTGGATGGAAGGTGCCTCCTTTGAATTGTCTAAGTTGACACTAGTCCACTAGAAGATAATGCTAATATTTTTTGTTAAATTTTTTACCTATTAGTGCCTTTAGGAAGCACGAGGGATTATGTGATCATTTAGTTGTGGTGTTTGGTGGGGGAGGTTGTTCGAGAAAGGAAGATCTAAGCCTAACTCGTAAATATACAATGTATATTAAGGCTAGGCATTGTTAATCTGGGTATTTAAAGAAAGTTGGGTAACATTATTCTATCTCCACTCAAATCCAATTACATCAATTAAGAGTTATTAATTGGGGATTCAATTCAATCCATTATGATGGGCAATGTCTCAATTTGAATTAAATAAGTGGCCTATAAGAACCAACTGACCTAGACAAGTAGGTAGTGTAGGTAAGATCTTCAAAGAGTGGTACATAAGGAAGCTTGGGTATCGATCTCTCCCTGTCAACATTGTTAATTTTCTAAAACCAATAAATTGATATAATAGTGCCAATCAGGTATAGAAATAACCACGTTTGAGCATTTCTTTCACCAATACTAGAAAAAGATAACAATTTTAAATGCAATCTATTATTAAGAGATAGATGTTGTAACACATTTTTCATGGATTTTAGTCGAACTTTGTTTGTCCCCATTCTCTTTGATTATTAATGATTTAATGTAACTACGAATAAACTATCAATTAAGATATTTCTTTTCAAGATTATGTGTGTATTCAAAGTCAATATTTCATTATTCCATGTATGATGAATAATCCAAGGAGCTATTTTCTCAATTAGAATTTTTTTATTACTTATAGTAAAACTTTACTCAGTAATTTATACTATTACTTTAGTAATAGTATTCAATATTTCAAAAGAAAATATTTTCTCAATTAGAACTACATGGGTAGGCCATAAATCATGATCATCTATGAATATCCCTAATTTGTTAAATGTTAAGAATGTTGAGACAATTAGATATATTTTAGAGAAATACTGCAATTAAATTGCACATACCATATTAAAATCATGCTATACTGCAAGAGGTTCTCTATCTAATAAATTTGAGGCAACCAAAGATTTTGAAGCCATTCATTAGCGTGGATAATCCACTTAATAGTCGTCATCAAGCAATTCTAATATTTTTTTGGAAGAAATTCATCATATTTTTTTACATGTAGTTTTATTTCAAAATTTATATATCACATTTATACATTCATATTATTGTATAAATAAGTAAAGCCATTAAAATAACTTTGTGCCTTGTTGGCTTATATTTGATGAATCCATCTATGTCACATCTCCAATGAATTTGAATTGTGCATTTAACACTCATTATCAATTAATGTCTTTTTTAGAAATGCAACTTTATTTACAACATATTTTTTTTCAAATTTACATATCACATTTATACATTCATAATAATTCATTTTATAGGCAATTTAAAGTCATTAATTGACTTTGTTTCTTGTTGGTTTATAGTTTGATAATATTGCAATTACAAATATTCATTGATTTAAGTATGCAAATTTTTGAAAAAGTTATGGTTTGGAAAATCAAATATTGTATACTTCAAAAAGTTCTACTCATTCAACTATCACCTAGATCCCATTAATTTAGCATGGATAATCCACTTAGCATTTATTATCAAGTAAGTTATGCAAAGTAAGTAATCAGGTAAATTATCCAAATTTCACCTTTGACATGTTTGATCTGAATGACATGAGATTCCTTGATTGACTATAATATGCAGAATTGTAGTAAAATTTCCCCTTGAAAAAGGAAATTAAAAATCAATAAATAACTACATAATTGGATGGCTCATATGAGATTAATTTAATTACACATAATTAATTGAACAATGCAATTTGAAAAAAAAAATAGTGCATTTCAACAAAGTCACAAAGTGAATGCAAAAGCAATTATAAAAAATATAAAAAATGTATATTTATATAACTATCAATTCCCATATATTTCAAAAGAATATAAAATCATACAAATTGATTAATTGGTAGATATGTCCATTTTGTATAAATTGAAATGATCTTGTGAATAAATTTCTCAAAAAATATCTTCATCCACTACATTGAAGTGGATGTTTTATTAAGCATTCCAATGTATTTGCATTTCTATATAAATAATTCATGATGTCATACATAAAATGTCAAAAAATCTAAGAAATACAATATAGTTTTGTTTTAAAATTACTCATCACATTTATACATTCATATTAATGCATATTACAGGAAATTTGAAGTTATTAATTGGTTGTGTGACTTGTTGCCTTATAATATGATATTATTGCAATTTTACCAATATTAATTGCTTTAAGTGTGCAAATGTATTAAATGTTATGGATTGGGAAATGAAATATCTTATAGTTCGAAATGTTCAACTCATTCACCTATGACTAAATTCTCATTAATTTGGCATGAATAGTACAGTTAGCTTTTATTATTATGTGAATTATTCAAATCTCAAGTCTTGTGTCATGTTTGTACCAAATGACATGATATTTGTTGATTCACTAGAATATCTATAGCGGAAGCAAAATTTCCTCTTAAAAAAAGTAAATTAAAATCAATTGATTAATTGATAGCTATGTCCATGTTTTATAAATTGAAATTTACTTGTGAATAAATTTCTCAAAAAATATCTCCATCTGCTACATTGAAGTGGATGTTTTATTGAGCATGTAGGACCCCTCCTTTAGGGTCCCCTTGAACTGAACCTGAAACTTTAACAAATTCATACAAACAAATTAGCCATCATAGTTATTGGAAAAATAAAATAAAAAGCGTGAATAACTTAACAAAAATAAGCAAAACCTTAACCTGTCAACCCGTTCCAGTTGGTCCATTGTCTCCTTCTTCTTCCGTAGGATCCTTCCAGTAAAGCTCGTTTAACCATTGGCGAAGCAACCGTTAGCTTCGCCACCCAACCATAGGCTCATGCTTTCAATCGCATGGCATCCCTCGAGTAAAGTTCACACACAATTCTCAAGAAACCCAGCTTGGGTTTCCCCCCCCACCAAGATTTCCAGCCAAACCCTCAATAGCAGCAAGTCATGAGGTAACTCAATATTACGATAGTCATCCAGGGTTTGGGTCCTTTACCCATCCCCAAAGTCTCCCTTTTAAAGGAAAATCCCCTGCGACACATGTCGCTTCATGCATAAATAATTATTTAATTAATTCTTTAATGAAAAACAACTCACCCATCCAAGTGTCAGTTCCTCTAGGAGATGCACCAACATCCCGAGTTTGCTCATGTTTGTCCCCTAGATATTTCACTTGACTCCTAGATTTGTGGTGTAGGTGGATTTGACTAGGTGTCCATGCCTAGGATTCCATTTTGCTCCTAAATAAATATTTATAATATTTTTAAGTAATCAGGAATATCCTTTCATGTGCAATGCCTAAATAACACTTAATATTATTTAAATGCCAAAGTAATCATTTATGTGCAAATGCCTAAAGTACTCAAATGCATTTCTAAGTAAAGTTCTAGGTGCAAAATTATACGTTTCAACGCAGTTAATTTTAGCAATCAACTTTTACTGGGGACTCGGTGCCACGCCGTTGGGCTTCCTTGTTTCTTAATTTAATTTCCCTGACATGGCACCACTCCGTCGAGTCCATTCATCCGTAGTTTCCATTCCTCTGCAAGGCACCACATCGTTGGGTCCTTGCATTCACTCTTTCCGTTCTCGGTAGGGTACCGCACCGTTGGGCCCTTCTGCCATCATCCTTCCGTTTTGACTTGCGGAAACTTCATGTAGGGATTTTAGGAGCCGTTACCTTCCATCCTTCGTCTACACGCTATTAGGGACTAGTGGCATTGAGGAGTGAGTCCGTTCTCACTGCGCGCCCCCCAACTAGTACGTGATCAGCTCTGTCGTGGCCCACCTCGTACGCCCTCACGCTTTCCTCTTGAGAAAGTGGATCAGTGCTTATCTGCTCAAGCATGGTATTCCGTCGGAAGTCGACATCGTCGTCGCTCTCCCTGTGTGTGATTTACTCGTACTCTACGACCCTTCATATTCCTTTGTGTGTCCGTCGGTGAACCGTTTCACCTGTCGCTACACACATTTCTCACAAACGTAAATTAGTAGTATTGTCCTCAATAATCACAATTTGGTTTATAAATCTGTTGCTTCATTAAGCATCTATAATTTACTTAATCATTACTCATTCGTCTAATCACATAGTCAATTGCACAGCTAGTCGTTAAGCATCATTCGTATGTACAGTTCTCATATCAAAGTTAATCGTAATCATAAATATACTCAAAATAAAATTATAGGGTTATTTTACTAATGTTTCAAATAGTAGGGTGACCCAGCAGGTGCCCTCAATGTCTACAGTAGTCTAGGAGCACTACAGAGCATTACAATTTATATGCATTTCTCTGTAAACAATTCATGATGTCATACATAAAATGACCAACAATCTAAGAAATACAACATAGTTTTGTTTTAAAATTATATATCACATTTATACATTCATATTAATGCATAAAATAGTCAATTTGAAGTGTGTGCCTTGTAGCCTTATATAATACGATATTATTGCAATTTTACAAATATTAATTCATTTAAGTGTGCAAATGTATTAAATATTATATTGGGAAATCAAATATCTTATAGTTCAAAATGTTCATCTCATTCACGTATGACTAAATTCCCACTAATTTAGCTTGAATAGTAGAGTTAGCTTTTATTATCATGTAAATTATTCAAATCTCACTTGTGTCATGTTTGTACCAAATGACATGAGATTTGTTGATTCACTAGAATATCAAGAGTGGAAGTAAAATTTCCCCATAAAAATAGTAAATAAAAATCAATTGATTAATTGATAGCTATGTCCATGTTGTATAAATTGAAATGTACTTGTGAATAAATTTCTCAAAAAAAATATCCATAAGCTACATTGAAGTGGATTTTGTATTGAGCATTCCAATGTATTTGCATTTCTCTATAAATAATTCTTGATGTCATACATAAATTGACAAACAACCTAAGAAATACAATATAGTTTTGTTTTAAAATTACATATCACATTTATACATTCATATTAATGCATATTATAGGCAATTTGAAGTTATTAATTGACTATGTGCCTTGTTGCCTTATAATATGATAGTATTGCAATTTTACAAATATCAATTGATTTTAGTGTGCAAATGTATTAAATGTTATGGATTGAGAAATCAAATATCTTATAGTTCAGAATGTTCAACTCATTCACATATGACTAAATTCCCATTAATTTAGCATGAATAGTACAGTTAGATTTTATTATCATGTAAATTATTCAAATCTCACTTATGTAATGTTTTTACCAAATGACATGAGATTTGTTGATTCACTAGAATATCAAGAACGGAAGTAAAATTTCCCCTTAAAAAAAGTAAATAGAGATCAATAAATAACTATGTGCATCGATGGCTCATATAAGATTATTTTAATTGCAAATAATCCATTGAACAACACAATTTTGAAAACAAAAGTATACACTAGAAAAACAATTATTTTGTTGCAACAAAGTCAATGCAAAAGCAATTATAAACAATAATGCAAATGTATATTAATGTGCTATATTTCAAAAAAATATAAAGTTGTACAAATTGATTCGCCAATAACTATGTCCATGTTGTATTGAAAATTTGAAATGTACTTCTGAACAAATATTTCAAAAAAATAATCTTCATCTGCTACAATGAAGTTGTTGCTCTATTGAAGATTCGAATGTATTCACGTTTCTCTTTGATACGATGAAGTGTCTTAAGAAAGGGGAATAAAACTTTTTTAAGCCAAGTATCTTGCTCCTATCCTGTATACGACTTTTTCAATATATGGTTTGACCGATATCTGACGAACTGAGAACTAGGATCTGATGTATCTATTAGCAATACATTTGATTCTCCATATTTATCTCCATACCGGGACCACACATCGCTCAACCTTTTTTGATGAAATTGTATCGTACTCCCTCCTTTGAATTTTGTCTGCAAATGACAATGAGACCTATCCCATGTGAATTGAAATTCCATGATATCAATGTTTGATTTTTCAAGTATTTGTCAGATGTACTTGTCAGTGACATTCAATGTCCATATTGCAACATCATAAAATTTTGAGCAGTATTTCAATAATTCCAAATGAAAAGGCCTAAAAAAATAGCACATGTCACCAAATTCCCAATCTGGTTTTCTTTGAATTTGACAATTTGTATCATATCTACAATATGATGAGAACAATACTCCTTCCATTTCAAAGATCAACAACGTCTCGCGACTGATATCAATTCTCATCTGCACTGCAACCGCATATATAAACATTAACATAACTCCATATCATTACTTTTAAGAACATAAAAACATTATATTAAAATCATTTTGAAAAATCATCTAATTCCCATTTATTATCACTTATTTTTTAATTTGTATACAAAGGAATTTTATGAGGTAAATTAAAATTAAAAAATATAATTATAGTGGCCCCATTATAATGAACTAACCAATGGTATGTTAATATGTACATCAACCTAATAAATTTATTCTATATTTATGGAACAAGTATTCCATGAACACATCATATAACTAACTATTATAAAAAAACAAGGTCAGTTCATTTTACCATTCATAGTTGGGTGTTTGAGAAATCAATGATATGCTTGAAAGTCTTTGCATTGGGAAGGCGACATCATGAACCTTGGAAGACTATTTGTTTTTTATGTCTTAACATGATGCTCATGTGAAATCCCTACATTGTTAGAACTTGTAAGAAGGATGTGGTTCATCTAGTAACATAATCGATAGGGGCAACGAAGGAGAGTGAGAAGTAACACAACAAAGTAGGAGTGCGAATATGAAGTCAATGATTGCTCATGAAAAGAAAAAAAATGTTACTTTGAAGTCTTCTTAATATTCGAACTCCATCAAATTCATCACAAATCCAAAGAATATCTTGCTCCAGTTAAACTAGAGTGCCAATTAAGAAGTCTAAACAATGGAGAATTGAAATCATTATGTAACTTGCAATCCAAAAACCTTTGTGAGGAAACACATGGAAAGATTATGCAAAATTGAAATTGACAAGGATAAGAAACTTGTAATGATAACTCATAATCAGATGCAATTTTTACATTTATTAGAAAATCTGACTTGTAGAAATTGTTTTATCTTAGCCACCTTGAACTATAATGTGATTTGACTGGAACAAAAAAATATTACCCCATCCATATGAGCCACAAGAAGAAATCTCATACTAAACATAAAAAAAAAATGATGTAATGTGATCCATATCTTTAGAGACTGTAGTAGTTTAATAGTAGAAACCACAAGATATTTTTCAAAGAATATTCTAGATATGATAAAAATGAGCCGGCTAATCCAACTACCACACAACAATATGTACTAAAAAAATGTATCCTTCCGCAATGACAGTTGTTGTATTATCAGTGGCTTTATGATATATCATGCTCATTGTCTTCATTAATGCCTTTGTTCTTATATTTCCCTATAATACAAATTCAAAATTTGTTATAAAAAGTGACAATTAAATAAATTTAAAAATATAACAAGATGAAAATGAAACAAATTATGCACCTGGTATGTTATCTCCTTCTCCTTCTATTTCCATGTATAGACGTTTTTCAACATTGTCCAAAATATATTGATTGTTGCATTGTTTCCCACAATCTTCATTTTCTATTTTACAATCTCCATCAATAGTCAAATTAGTAAAAAACTTGCCAATTAAGAAAGCTAAACAACATAAAATAGAAACATAAGTTCAACAAAGCACGTTGATGGATCTTGGGTTTGATTATTGAACAAATAAGAAAATAACAAGAGAAACAACCAATAAATTTATGTACCTGGTATGCTATCTCCTTCTCCTTCTATTTCCATCTCCAGACTTTTTTCAACATTGTAAAAAATATTTTGATTCTTGCATTGTTTCCCACAATCATCATTTTCTATTTTACATTCTCCATCAATAGTCAAATTAGTAAAAATACTTGTCAATTAAGAAAGCCAATCAACATAAAAAAAAAAATAGAAACAACAAAGGAAGTTGATGGATCTTGGGTTTGATAATTGAACAGATAAGAAAATAACAAGAGAAACAACCAAGAAATTTATGTACCTAGTAGGATATATTCGTCTCCTTTTATTTCTATTTCCAAACTTTTCTCAACATTGTCCACACTATGTTGATTATTGCTCTGTTGCCCACAATCATCATTTTCTGTTTTACAACATCCATCAGTAGTCAATGTAGTAAAAATATTTACAATTAAGAAATCTAAACAACATAAAATCAAGATATAAACAACAAAGGAAGTGTATTGCCTGAATTTTCCATAAAGTTGGTGGATCTTGTGTTTGTCAGCTGAAAAGAGTTGTGAATATCCCACATGTTTGTCCTTTGTGACTCTATTTGTACAATGCGTGCAATTCTCCTTTTATATGTAGAACGAGCCTTGATAAAATTGGTCCCTGCATAAAGAGAAATAATCACTTTTGCATCACTACATTGTTGATTCTTTTCTAATAAATCCATCCAGAAATCAAAATCTCTCTCACTTTCATCAATTGTGTCTTCAAAATTGTGAGTGTATTTTGAAGCCTCAAATTTCTTTAAGTCTGAAGTATAGAAATGTATAGTCAAGACATTATCATAACTATAATAACTATTTTGTTTTTGATATTCATAAAGGCCAATAGTCATGTTGTAGTTGAACCTGGACTTCTTTATTGCAATTTCCAAAGCCTGCTGCACATCATTAAATGACCAAAGTTCTGCAAAGAGAACCATAGTAAAGTCATCCAACTCATTATTTTCGATCAAAAATCGAAAAAATTCTAGATAATAACCCTTGTTGAATGCTTCTTTTTTCAAATCCAACATATCCAAAACAACAAGGTCAGTCCATAGAGTTGGTTGCAACTGATGAGGAAAAGAGTGCAAAAGTGTTGACAAAAGATCTAGTCCCTCAAAAAGGAAACCGAATTCAAAATTGTTGTCAACTTGTTGTATGCTTGTTGATCCATTTATTATTCTATCAAGGACACCACATGCTTGCTGAGAAAGGGACTCTATTTTTGTATTTCTTGTTCCTTTCACAAAAGTTGGCAAAAATTATATCATCAATTTCATAATGCTTGATGATATTGAATGTTGTAAGAGTCTTATCATTCAATTTCTCATCGTGATCTTGACAATATTCAACCATTGCATCTAATACTGTTCTATTGGTTTTCAATTTAGAACAATAGTCTTTTAATTTTATTGCATTGGTTGGATGGTTCATTGGAATAGAAAACCAAATAGTTCCATCCAATAGCTTATCTGCCATAGCAGTAATCTCTTCAATGGTTAGTCCTTGAAGGGGGCGAAAAGTAGCAACTGTCAAACTTTGTAAGGTATTTGTCTTGTACTTTTCAAAATCTGGTTGACTGGGAGAACACTTCAATGTGCCAAGTTAGTAACAATTAAAAACAGTGTCCCATTTATCCCAAACAGCTTGATCAAGATACAATAGAATTTTTTTATCAGCGAAATTTGAAATTGCACAATCGAAGAATGAGCACAACATTTTATCATCAACCTGTAAAAAAGTAAATATAAACTAATAAGAATTCAATGTAGATATAAATAAGTCAATATATACTAATAATATTTCACTATGCATATGAAACTAATAAACCATGAGGTTCAAAGATAATAAAAAGTACATACCTTGTCTTCTGCTGTCTTTGAATTTCCAATCCTCCTTCTCTTTAATTTGTCATTTGCAATTAAGAAATTTCTTGCAGAGCGCACAGAATCAATGAATGGAGTTTTGAAGAACACCTTATTTGCAGAATTTAATTGATAGCAAATGCGAATCACAACACTTGGTTCAACTGAAGGATCCAAGAATCGAGCACTACGTTCTTTATACTTTTTCTTTGCCTCCACAGAAACACTATATTTAGGATTTGTTAGAATCTCTTTGGCTGACTGAATGGTGTGTTGGCCATCAACTATCCAAAAGTTGATGTTCTTAGCATTTATATCTGTCTCATTCAAAATTTTGACAAGGTTCACTAGTGGATCAGACTCGTTGATATCAAATGGAATCAGAAGAGCATCAGGCAATGTTGTTTGAAATTTCTCTAGGAATGATTTCACTAATAGTTGAACATTGCAATCATCCCGTGATCTCAACTTAAAAAATTTGGGGGCTTCTTTACATCTTTCAACATCAACATTTCTTCTAAAAGTTGTTGAAAATAAATAACATTCCTTAAAGGCCTCGTGAATTTCATCACATTGATATGCTAGCTTTACCATCTGAGATTCAACTTTACTAGCCTTCTGAAATTCTGCAGTAGGTATGAATTCACTACCTACAATGGTCACTTCCAGGTCTTTTAGATATACCCTTCTCAAAGCAAGTAAATGTGCATCAATTTTATCATCTGGTATTTTAGTAGGTAATTTTCCTTTTTGATGCAAATAAATAAGGACAGATGATGTTTTCATGCATTTGAGATTGCGATATTTTAGAACATTAGTGATACGTTCTAAAAGATCTGCAGAATTGGTTAACCCAGATTTATCGAATCTCTCAAAACTATCCAACTTAAACATTGAGTCTTTTATTGTATATGAGGCATCCTTATTTGAAGCTTCTACCAAATCTGGTCTAAATTTGTTGTACTCCACTTGGAAAGAAACTAATTTGACTTCATTTTCTTTTACAACCTCCACTTGAAATATAATAGCACTATCACCATCAACATAACAGCTAACAATTATTCCCAATATATCTGGATTTTCTCCATCTATGGATCCAAATAGATACATATCGGGGTACATATTTGAAGGAGTATCTATTTGAATATACCAGTCTCTCACAAACTCAAATTTATTGGGAGTATTAAACTGTCTGATCATTTCAAAAACTGAAGTGGTAATAGATGTTGAAATTGCAATCTGGGCTCAACTCCTTCTTTGTTTTTTTGTTGATGAACCTATCATTTTGTTTCCTTTTGAACCGATAGATTTTGATAAAAAAAAAAAATTATTATTAACATAAATCGAAAAGAAATAATATTTACAAATTCTATCATATATTTTGCATAAGGACCATCTTATATAAAAATTTATAAAGGAGAATAGATAACGTATAAAACTACCATACCAGATGGAGGCATTGTTTGTGTATCAATTTCTTTTCTTTTTTTGCCAATTGCTTTAGTTTGAATCTGAACTGCACCGGGCTCTATCGTATCTGGAAATAATAGTAGAAAACTTTGTTTATAATTTCAATTGGATGTAAAAACATGAAATAACAAACATTATTTATCTACCTGAGAATACATAACAAGGAAGTTAATGTCGTATGCAAGCTTGCAACCCAAAATCATGATATATCAAACTTCATTTAGTCTCAAATTTCATACTAAAATATCCTATAACTATTAGTAAATGACTATAAACTAGATTAAAATGCATACCAATACCACGATACATGAATTGTGTCGTATTTTCATTACCTTTTTTCTTTGATACTTTCTTTGCAACCCCATTCGCATCATTCTTCTTGGCATCTAAAATCAATTGTAGAAACATATTTCAATAAATTTTGATGGACAAAAAACACATCGATTATAAAATATTTACAAATCCTCTTCTAACACATCATTTCATAAATGTAATCAAGATGAAGAAAGTTCTAACCATGGGCAATCTTAGTACAAGAAATTCGATTATGTAATCATTTATAACGAAATATAAACTAAGTTTGAAACAACCATACCATGTAAAGATGTTTTTCATGGTGTTTTTTTTGAAGTTTCCTTTTTCTGGGATGACTCCTTTGAAATCTCACTTGCTTGGCATTCCATCATTTCTGAAATAAATAGTTAAAAACTATTACCAGATTTTCAAATTATGGAAGTAAAAATTAGATTTCTAGCTTTGTTTTATATTTGAATAAAAAAATTATTTCTCCAAACAAAAGCTCATAAACACATCACTAATACCAACATTCCACTAGTAACGAATTGACTTTTGCTAGCTTTCTTTAGCCCTAAGCACAAGGCCATTTCTAATAACAACATTGCATAAATTGGAATATCTTGCATGTGCCAGATATCCTTCCAATACAAGCACAAGCACAAGGGCATTTACAACAAACAAATTGGATGTTGAATGAAAGATAACATGTGTTATGTTTCCTACCAATACAAGAGCATTGCAATCGAAAACATTGCACCATGAAGGAAATCTAACACATGTTATATTTCTCTATAGCACAAGTACAAGGGCATTTTTTCACAAGAACATGGCATGGTGAATTAAATCTAACATGTGTTATCTTTCCTACCCGTACAACCACATTGCACCATGAAGAAAATGTAATGAATGTTAGCTGTCCTTATAGCAAAAGCATAAGGGAATGGCATAGTGCATGTTAGATGTGCTTCTAGCACAAGCACAAGGGCATTTAGAACAACAAAATCGCATGGTGAATGAAATATAACACGTGTTAGGTTTCATACTAGTACAAGAACATTGCAATCAAATACATTGGACCATGAAGGAAATCTAACACGTGTTAGCTTTCCATCTAGCACAAGCAACACGACATTTTTCACAAGAACTTTGCATGGTCAATGAAAGCTAACATGTGTTAGCTTTCGTCCCCGTACACCACATTGCATCATGGAGACAATCTAATGAATGTTAGCTTTCCTTGTAGCAAAAGCATAAGGTCATTTCATAGTGCATGTTAGATGTGCTTCCAGCACAAGGACAAGGGCATTTAGAACAACAAAATTGTTTGGTGAATGAAAGCTAACATGTGTTAGGTTTCCTACCAGTACAAGAACATTGAAATCAAATACATAGCACCATGAAGGAAATCTAACACGTTTTAGCTTTCCCTCAAGCAGAAGTAGAAGGGGTTTTTTCACAAGAAAATTGCATGGTGAATGAAAGCTAACATGTGTTAGCTTTCATACCGGTTCAACCACATTGCACCATGAAGAAAATCTGATGAATGTTTGCTTTCCTGAAAGCAAAAGCATAAGGAAAATGCATAGTGCATGTTGGATGTGTTTCCAGCACCAACACAATGACAATTACAACAAAAAAATTGGATGTTGAATGAAAACTAACACGTGTTATGTTTCCTACCAATACAAGAGCATTGCAATTGGATACATTGCACCATGAAGGAAATCTAACACATGTTATATTTCTCTCTAGCACAAGTACAAGGGCATTTTTCACAAGAACATGGCAAGGCGAATTAAATCTAACATGTGTTAGCTTTCCAACCCGTACAACCACATTGCACAATGAAGAAAATATAATCAATGTTAGCTGTCCTTATAGAAAAAGCATAAGGGAATGGCATAGTGCATGTTAGATGTGCTTCCAGCACAAGCACAAGGGACCATGGAGGAAATCTAACACGTGTTAGCTTTCCCTCTAGCACAAGCACAAGATATTTTTTCACAAAATTGAATGGGTCCCCCCATTTTAAGGCTTTACCAGCATATTCATTATCAATGACAATGGGCCTAGCCGCCCAGGTAATATTTACATGCATGGCTATTTATTTCTATTTTAGGATTTGAACTTTCATTGGTATAATTTCTACAATATGAGCCATTCAATTTTTCGATGGAGATGTCAAGAATGTGGTGTTATGCTACTTCACTTATGGATATCCATTGACATCATTTATAAATGATTCACCTTTTGGATTCCATGACTGAAAGCATGGAATCCAAAAGAGGAATGATAGTTCAATTATTTTGTTTTTTGTTAACTATGCATCAACTTAATGGAATTCTGCAGCTTATTCTAGATCACCAAAATGCAGGTATAAGGGAAATGGTAATTGTCTTCATTGAAATTGTGAAACAAATGAACCATCACTTCTTTGTAATACCTCTACTAATCAATATCAATATTTTAAGTTTATTTCCAAATAAATTCCTAGTGTTACTCATAAAGTATTTGTCAAACAATCCCATCAAAACATTAAATAATATTAACTAGTAATTACTTTTCAAAGAGTATGGAGATTTTTTTGAAATGTACATAGCTAATACATGTTAAAAAAGTATAGATAAAATTTTAGCGATCAAACTTTGAGTTTATTGCATTTGGGATGATTATATGTCCAACTTCATGAATAAATTTGTATTTCTTTCACCTATAAAATTCAAGATGAATTATAAACATATTTTAATTTGTTAGGACATACTTTTGGGTAATAGTATATATTTGATATCATGAAATATAGGCATGTGTATGGGATCGCTGATAATTTATTAACATTGTCTGAGAAAGACTATGGTCTATGTTAACAATTGATTTTTGTTCCAAGATCTCTAAGCACCATTTATATTATATCATTTCATTTTATTTACTATTTTTTATTATTGAATTGTTTGCCATGGTATTCAATGATTGACCCCTTCATTCAATTGTGACTCAATATGCCTATTATGAACCTAACTTGACCCTTTCTCTTGATAATTTGTAGTTACTAGTCCATGCATAAACGTGGAATGGCGAGCCTCAATTGCCTAATAATTCAACATGAGTTAAAAGGTTGATTTTCCAATTGATTTCGCAATGCCATCTTTCAAACCCTAGTTTGTTAGTAGTTGAATTTTCATTCAAATATATATATATTTGAATGAAAATTGAATAGAATCCTAACTAGACCTTCCAACCAGTCCTTGATTAATGGAAGTTTGTCCCTTGATTTCCTAACTTTATGAAATTCATTACAAAAGATTACTTTCCCTTGTTCTTTAATGCTTGGCATATTCCGAGAATCGAGAAGGGACACAATCCCTGGATTCTCACACACACATGGATAGTTGTCTAGTCTAGAATAGTAATTGATAGTAATTGAAGTGAACAAACTTTATTTTTTTAATATTACGTCAACATTCAACATTAGTTGATGAAGCACATCCAAATATCATGTTTAAACATCATAAGATCAAATCCATTTACACATTCCACAACTTTAATCAAAGAATAAATATAAAATTTAACGATTTAGCACTTCGCCATGTGTCACATATCTTTTAATTACTTATTTCTCCATTATTTCGATTTGATGCCATTAATTTTTCAAACACCATTGACTGCCATTTAGTAAATGAAATGAATAAACTCGAATCATTCATTGGGATGATGTGTACTTTCTCGTCAGGTCCTTACATTCCACTTGTTAATAAAACCGAGGTCTCCTCTCCACCTTAGCATATGCTATCATTACAGCTCCCTGACGTGGAATCAATAAAACACAGGTCTTCTCTCCACCTTAGCAAATGCTATCATTACAGCTCCCAGACGTGGCATACTTGATGGTGAACGCTATGCATGAATACATGTCGTGATAGTAAAATCTAGAATTCCTAAACGACACTTATCCCTCTCATGCACAGATTATTAATGCATCACTTATAGTCTCTGTACCTTGTCAGTTATTACTTGACACGCCAAGCCAAAGGCGATGAGGACCATACCTCATTCTCTGTACCTTGTCAGTTATTACTTGACACGCCAAGACAAAGGCGGTGAGGACCATACCTCAGTCTCTGTACCTTGTCAGTTAATACTTGACACGCCCTATCTTAATACTTCTCGAAAAACTGACAAGCCAAGGCGGTGAGGACCATACCTTCTGGATGTTTCCTGTGGGATGGTTTTTACAATGCATTCACCCATCAAAATTCTGGTTTACTCTTGGTCTAGTTTTGTTTTTTTCTCGCTGCAATCCTAAGTTTTGGAATCCTGTGTTGCCTATTCTGGTTCTTAATACTTCTCGAAAAACTGAAAAGCCAAGGTGGTGAGGACCATACCTTCCGGATGTTTCCTGTGGGATGGTTTTTACAACGCATTCACCCATCAAAATTCTGGTTCACTCTCAGTCTTGTTATGTTTTTTTCTCACTGAAATCCTAAGTTTTGGAATCCTGTGTTGCCTGTTTTGGTTCAGTCTCTGTCTTGTTCTGTTTTTTTCTTGCTCAAATCCTAAGTTTTCGAATCCTGTGTTGCCTATTCTGGTTCAGTCTCTGTCTCGTTCTGTTTTTTTCTCGCTGAATTCCTAAGTTCTGGAATCCTGTGTCGCCCATTGTGTTCATGGGGAATCTTTGCATATTTGAACCTGACAATGCAATTGCCGTTGAATCGGATTCCGAAATTCTCAAGGGTTTTGAGAGAGATGGGTGGATAGAATTCATCAGGAAAATTCATGGTTATAGTAGAGGAGTCACAGTAGCCTTCGCTAAATCATTTGATGGAGAAAGGGTTGTGGTTGGGGATGTAAAATTCCAGATTGATGAGGACTTCATAGCTGCGGCCACGGGTCTGTCAAATGAGGGTGAGAAATGGGGCAAGCACGCGCAGCTCAAGAATGTGCCATGGAAGCAGCTATTAGCTAAGCCTATCGATCTTGAGCAATATACTAAAGGTATGGCTTTGACCTATTTCAAACCTAAATGGAGGAAGATGTTTACACCTATCTGTTATTTTATCACCTGTGACGGTCGATATAGCAACATTTTGAGGTATCATGTTAGGCTTTTCATGGCCACATTGGGGTTTCAGTTTAACTTACCCCATTTCCTACTGCTTAACCTCAAAGCTATGTCATCGCGCTATCATGGAACATATAAGGAATCCGAACAGGTTTTATGTCATTTCGGCCTAATTAGAATCCTCGTTGAGTTCCATCTTAAGCAATTGGGCCAAACATGGCTTGAATTCTTAGAAAGAAATGGGTTCAATAGGGGGATATCGGAATAGTTAGCACCAGCCCCAGATGTTGAGTATCCTTCCCCTCCAGATATGGATCAAAATTCTATCCCCGAAACTGAAATATCCTTTCCTGTGGATACCACTCTTGACCACCCTGATCCAACATCTTCTTTCAATGAGGAATCAGTCTCGTTGGAGCCAGCAAAAGAAAATCAGGTTTAGTTAGAGTTATGTGTCCAGGGGGATGTTCAGCCACTACGCAGTGAAGAGGTTTCACGATGCCAGGATAAATGCTTGAGTGAAAATATAACCAAGATTAAACCCACATTTACTGTGAAGTTGACGGATTCAATGCCTCTGTCACCGAACTACAGTCAATTCATAGGTACAGTTGCTCAAACACAGTGTCAATCTCATCTTTATAATGAATCCCTGGATGATATTATTGATTCTGTTTTAGAAAGTTTTGGGGTTGTTCGTTTGTTGAATAATTTGAATAAATTAAAATATTTGGTTCAAACGGATGTTCCTAAGGTTAGCAATGTAAATGCGGTAGCTTATACTGTTCAAAATTATGCTGCAGTTGAACAAAACAACGTTTCTAGCAATATAGTGAAAAATGATTTTGCACAAAGGACAGTAAAAAATTACCAGAATGAAGATCACAAGTCTCTAGGCAAAAAAAATGTTCCACCAATAAGAAATCTATGACCTAGAAAGACTGTTGGAAGGCTTGTAAATAATGTAAAAGCCAAAATACAATCCCGTCTTCTATCTGGCTATGCTAGGTATAGTAAGGAAAAAGAAAACAAGCAGAGAGGTCAGCCAGAAACGATTTCAGTCATTGACATACCAGATCGGGATGAATCAAAACCTGACGCAGATCCGCAAAAGAGGGAGAACGAGGTAGTGACACACTCTGATAATGTCACTCCAGAATGTGAAAAAAGATTTGAGAAGAGTTCTTATGTAGTTGTGGAAAAAGTTAAAAAACAAGAACAACAGAATTCTCAACCTTCTGGTCCTGGTATAGATGTAACGCTTCAGAAAATTAACGAAGAATCAAATGTTTCAAACAGTCAACAACAAGCAACAAATATGGATGTGGGTGAAAAGCAAGGTTTTACTGCTAATTGTAGGAATTTGGTAGATTATTATCAGGCTACCATGTATTCAATGGTACAACAAATTATAGATCTTAAAGGTAGAATTGGAGATCTCAAAATAGAGAAAAGATTGCTAAATGAACAACACCAGGCCGAGGTGTGTGAGCTTAAGAAGAGGCTCAAAAAATCTACTGGTAAAGTAGTTATTAATACAACAGGCGTAAATATCTTTGTCAACCCCAGTTCCAATGATTTTGTGAAGAAATGATTTCGTGAAGAAATCATAGTATCATTTTGATTTTTGTCCCAGTATATGTAGCTACTTATATATATTTTGTTTGAAGGTAAGTTTTAGTTTGATTTAAATTATTGACCCTTATTTTAATTATTAATTGGTGTCTAGCTCTATAATAAGAAGCAGCTGCAGAATCAGAAATTTTGCAACCACTTCATGCTATATTAATTTTTTTTTCTTCATATTTTTACTTATTCATATTTTTTCTTTTTCTCTATCTCAAATATGTGGATCGTGGATGTGTATTTTGGTCAAATTATATCGAGACCATATGCCAGGCACTGATGCAACATGCATGGCTCAACGAGTAAGACCCCTGGGACTCGGCAGATCTACTAGAACTATTTTCCTTAAAACCATAAGGGCACAGGAATATAAATTTAAGTTAGTTTTGATTGTAATAATTAATTTAGGATAAACCTTGAACAATATTCCTAAATTAATTTCTTGGAGTTTCAATGATGATATATTAGGAAAAGTATTTTGTTTCTATATTGGGATATGGTTTGTTTATATACTGGGATATGAGTATGAGGAAGATGATATCCTTTATCTGTTTTTTGAAAACTATTGTGGACTAATTTCAATAGATATTAACACGAATGTTTAGTGCATTGATGTTTCAAATTTGTTTGGATCTGAATGTCTTATCTTACTGGTAAATTTTGTAATATTAATGTCATCTGTTGTTTTAAATGTTCTTATTTTATAACTGAAGATCATGATAAGGATTCCTCTCCTATTTCTGTGTTATTCGGCTGAATTACCAATCATATGTTATATGGGTAATTCAGTGGTGCTAGTACTGCTTTCATGATCCGTGTAACCATGACTTATGCCTTACAAGTAAGAATACTAGTACAAAGCATTTCTAGAGTAAAAGCCTTATAATCTCTATACGTGCTGAGTTACATAGATTAAATACTAGTACTTGTGTCATAAGGCTGGTAATCCTCTGCTTACATGCCTAAACGGGTACTATCTGTCACTGGTTTACGGTTTTAGAGTAAACCATATGCTAGTAATTTTTTAGTTGTAATCAATTCTATTTAATGCTACTATAATTATACTTTTTTATTTAACATAAACGAATATTGTATATTAAAAAAGGGCCGTGGTTTTTAACCAAATCGGTTGAGTACAATAGTTAATCAAATTACTTTTGATCAAATTCAGCTTTGCATAGCCGAGAGCCTATTTAGGCTAATAATAAAATGTAATAGGGAGGCTAGTTTCCTATCATCTCTTTAAAGTCTGATAGATCGTAGAGTTGTGCATGTATGTTGGTGAATAACTTCCACTGTATCCAACCAAGAGTGGGAGTGACTCTCCCTACACCTTCAAATGAAATTTCTATCTGAAATCGATTAGAATTTTCCTTTTATTCTGCAAACAAAGTTATAACCAAGAAATTCTACTCAAAAAACACTTTGATTGCTGCATGAAGTTTACATCTATGTAGAACGGGCATTAAAGAAAGCTGCCACTTTCTCAATCCATGAGTGGGATGAAACCCCCTATGTCTTCAAATGTAAATTCTGACTGAGATCGCTTCAGAATTATCCTATTTATCTGTAGACAAAGATATAACATTCAAATGCTCAAATTCTGCTTCAGATAATGGGAGAGAACTAAATTAAATCTGGAAGGGTTTGTTAAGCCTTCTGCCTTCTGGATTTGCAAATATAAAGGCCAAAAGTCAGTGCCAGGATTCCTTTTCCTCTGCTGCTGAACTACTGTAATTATACTAGTAATTAGAGATAGCTCAGATTAACTGGCCTCAATGTATTTTATAAATCATGCCTCTTACTAAGGACATATATATCCTTTATATGTTTTCTGAAAACTGTTGTGGACTAATTTCAATAGATATTAACACGAATGTTTAGTGCATTGATGTTTCAAATTTGTATGGATCTGAATGTCTTATCTTACTAGTAAATTTTGTAATATTAATGTCGTCAAGAAAAAATGGAAAAAAATCTAAAACTAACTTTAATCTGAGAAAGAACCTTAGAAAATGCTTCTATAAGTGCAACCAGTCAACTTTCTGTGAGATATGAAGAAAGTACCTATATCGTACTAGTAAATTTTGTAATATTAATGTCGTCAAGAAAAAATGGAAAAAAAATCTAAAACTAACTTTAATCTGAGAAAGAACCTTAGAAAATGCTTCTATAAGTGCAACCAGTCAACTTTCTGTGAGATATGAAGAAAGTACCTGTGTTCATTGCTGAATGGATTCGAAACCTGAATGCGTGCTCTTTAGAGTCTTTGACTAACCAAACACACACATCCTGCTTCGGCAGATGAAAAATGCCTAGATCAACTCAAGAAGTCCTAGAAGCCGAAAAAAATCCCAAATTAAAACCTCGCTCTGCTATTCTTGCATGCATGATGTCTGGAGACTGACTAACCAAACACACACACAGCTTGTTCCAGCAAATGAAAAATGCAAAGATCAACTTCCTGTGATGAGTGCTCTTTGGATATTGTTTGGGCCTAGATCAACACCTGGCGCTGCGTGCTCTTTGGACCAAACGAAAACCGTTTTCCCCGCTTGATCTAGCAATGGAAAATCCATATCAATGTTTGAAATTGGCAACAAGGATCCCCATATTAGCGTTTTCCAGTGTTTGAAATTGGCAACAAGGATTTTTGTTTTTTATTTTTTGAAAAAACATTCCTCATTTATGTATTTGTTTTGTTTTTAATTAATTCCTTTATAATTGATTAATTGATTCATTCTAGTCTAACAATATAAACTTTTATGTTTTTTTTTTATTTCCTTTTGTTTTTTTTTTAATTCCTTTAATTGATTAATTGATTATAACTTCTTTTTAATTTCCTTTTGTTTTTTTTAATTCCTTTAATTGATTGATTGATTATAACTTTTGTTTTTTTTATTTCCTTTTGTTTTTTTTAATTCCTTTTGTTTTTTTTTATTCTTTTAATTGATTAATTTATTCATTTATAGTCTAACAATATAAATTTCACATTAAACGTACTACGTTTAAATGATTTAAATGTTCCAACAATATTATACCCTAGATGTAACTAGGTTTAAAAGGTTAGAGGCAACTAGGTTTAAATGGTTTAAATGTTCCAACAATATTATAGCATAGATGTTGGAATACATCATCGAAATTTCTAACAAACTAGCCTAGCTCTTGGAATACACCGTGGAATTTTCTAACAAATATCACATGGATAAAACATACTTTGAGGAATGTCCACGAAGGATGGAATATTTAATAACTTTGTGGTTTAAAATATTGTTTGTAGAGAAAGGAATAATGAATATTTCACCGCACCCAATCAAAGTGTAAACTTCACATGATGGGGGAGCCAATGGAATTAAGGGAGGGGTAATGAATTCAGAAGTGAAAATGTGAATTAAAGTTGAATTTATGGAGATAAGTGATCCCTAAAATCCAACTAGGTGACTTGAGAATGAGGGGAGAAGTCATATTAGATGATGGTAGAGTAAATTACGAAGAAAGTATAAGAACCATAGAGAATACCATGGTGAGTTTCCAAGAAGAGGGAGGTATAAGGAGTGGTTGAGGGATTCCATATGAGGGAGGTATAGGGAAAATGATAGACTCAAGTGGGGCATGTCTAGTCACAATGGTAAGAATTTTGGCATGTCTGGCCATACTAGGTACCTTGCAAAATGCCTCAGTTTGTTCTTTTGGATAAGGATCCATATCCATGTGTAAGAACTTTTAGTCTCGTTCCCCCTGTTGGTATTTCTACATTCTAGCAAATGTATAATGCAAGCTATTGGAATGACAACAAGCCCTATGATTGCAGGTACTTTGCTGAAAGACACCAGTGACATGGTCTTTTAGTTCATGTAGAAGAGGTTTCGAGTTCCATTCCCAACCTTGGTGTTCTATTTATGTAGCACGTCTATTATGAAATCTATTAGTGAACGGGGCTACAACCTTATATAATAATTCCTCTCACCCAACATAGGATATCTCGATAACCTTAAGTGTTAGATATCAACATACACATGTAGGTTGCTAAGGGTTTCATAGAATCACCTTTAGGATTGACACAAGTTTAAAATCAATTGGAGACCTTAACCAACCTCCTGTAGGAGATGTCCAAAGAAAAGAAATAACAAAGAATACATGCGGAGCACTCGATGTCTGTTAGAGGGTCACTACAATATTGAATTGCTTGTTTTGAACAATTATGTCATGATGGCCACACCAAACACCTTCCCGATGGGAAGAAAACCATACTAGTGCAAAATCTATAAGTCATAGGGACATTATCCCAATAGGCATCCCATGCGACAAAAATATCAAACATCTAGGAATACAGTATTCCTTGTACCGAATAAGTATATGAAAGAAAACATGATGGATGCATATATGGTGCAAGCATCTAAGACAAGCACAATGGGGGGTGGAAGGTGGATACAGAGGACAAAAATGTTATAGTGGATTAAACAATCAGGGACACAGTGGAGAGCCTACTTAATTTATCTTATCTTATGTTTACCTTATATAATAATTCCTCTCACCCAACATAGGATATCTTGATAACCTTAAGTGTTAGATATCAACATACACATGTAGGTTTCTAATGGTTTCATAGAATCACCGTTAGGATTGACACAAGTTTAAAATCAATTAGACACCTTAACCAACCGACTAGATAAGAGATGTCCAAAGAAAAGAAATAACAAAGAAAACATGCAGAGCACTCGATGTCTGATAGAGGGTCACTACAATATTGAATTCCTTGTCTTGAACAATTATGTCATGATGGCCACATAGAGGGTCACTAAAACATGATGGATGCATACATGGTGAAAGCATCTAAGACCAGCACAATTGGGGGGTGGAAGGTGGATACAAAGGACAAAAATGTTATATTGGATTAAACAATTAAGGACACAGTGGAGCCCCTACTTAATGTAGCCAATGGAATTAAGGGAGGGGTAATGAATTCGGAAGTTAAAATATGAATTAAAGTTTAAATTTATGGAGATAAGTGATCCCTAAAATCCAACTAGGTGACTTGAGAATGAGAGGAGAAGTCATATTAGATGATGGTAGAGTAAATAATGAAGAAAGTATAAGAACCATAGAGAATACCATGGTGAGTTTCAAAGAAGAGAGGGAGGTATAAGGAGTGGTTAAGGGATTCCATATGAGGGAGGTATAGGGAAAATGATAGACTCAAGTGGGGCATGTCCAGTCACAATGGCAAGAATTTTGGCATGTCTGGTCATACTGGGTACCTTGCAAAATGCCTCAGTTTGTTCTTTTGGATAAAGATCCATATCCATGTGTAAGAACTTTTAGTCTCGTTCCCCCTGTTCGTTTTTCTACATTCTAGCAAGTGTATAATGCAAGCTATTGGAATGACAACAAGCCCTTTGATTGCAGGTACTTTGTTGAAAGACACCAGTGACATGGTCTTTTAGTTCATGTAGAAGAGGTTTCGAGTTCCATTCCCAACCTTGGTGTTCTATTTATGTAGCAAGTCTATTATGAAATCTATCATATGGTGTTTAACACATGGAGTGGTTCAGTGAATGGGGCTACAACCTTATATAATAATTCCTCTCACCCAACATAGGATATCTTGATAACCTTAAGTGTTAGATATCAACATACACATGTAGGTTGCTAAGGGTTTCATAGAATCACCTTTAGGATTGACACAAGTTTATAATCAATTGGACACCTTAACCAACCGACTAGATAGGAGGGTCACTACAATATTGAATTCCTTGTTTTGAACAATTATGTCATGATGGCCACATCAAACACCTTCTCGATGGGAAGAAAACCATACCAGTGCGAAATCTATAAGCCATAGGGACATTATCCCAATAGGCATCCCATGCGACAAAAATATCAAATATCTAGGAATACAGTATTCCTTGTACCGAAGAATTCCATGGGCCATGATGTGAACAATTGTAGGTTGGTACGATTTATGAAAGAAAACATGAAGGATGCATATATGGTGCAAGCATATAAGACAAGCACAATAGGGGGTGGAAGGTGGATACAGAGGACAAAAATGTTATAGTGGATTAAACAATCAAGGACACAGTGGAGACCCTACTTAATTTATCTTATCTTATGTTTACCTTATATAATAATTCCTCTCACCCAACATAGGATATCTTGATAACCTTAAGTGTTAGATATCAACATGTAGGTTGCTAAGGGTTTCATAGAATCACCTTTAGGATTGACACAAGTTTAAAATCAATTGGACACCTTAACCAACTGACTAGATAGGAGATGTCCAAAGAAAAGAAATAACAAAGAAAACATGTGGAGCACTCGATGTCTGATAGAGGGTCACTACAATATTGAATTCCTTGTTTTGAACAATTATGTCATGATGGCCACATAGAGGGTCACTAAAACATGATGGATGCATACATGGTGCAAGCATCTAAGACCAGCACAATTTGGGGGTGGAAGGTGGATACAAAGGACAAAAATGTTATAGTGGATTAAACAATCAAGGACACAGTGGAGCCCCTACTTAATTTTTCTTATCTTATGTTTACCTTATATAATAATTCCTCTCACCCAACATAGGATATCTTGATAACCTTAAGTGTTAGATATCAACACACACATGTAGGTTGTTAAGGGTTTCATAGAATCACCTTTAGGATTGACACAAGTTTAAAATCAATTGGACACCTTAACCAACCGACTAGATAGGAGATGTCCGAGGAAAAGAAATAACAAAGAAAACATGTAGAGCACTCGATAGGAGATGTCCAAGGAAAAGAAATAACAAAGAAAACATGCGGAGCACTCGATGTCTGATAGAGGGTCACTACAATATTGAATTCCTAGTTTTGAACAATTATGTCATGATGGCCACATAGAGGGTCACTAAAACATGATGGATGCATACATGGTGCAAGCATCTAAGACAAGCAAAATGGGGGGGTGGAGGGTGGATACAAAGGACAAAAATGTTATAGTGGATTAAACAATCAAGGACATAGTGGAGCCCCTACTTAATTTTTCTTATCTTATGTTTACATTATATAATAATTCCTCTCACCCAACATAGGATATCTTGATAACCTTAAGTGCTAGATATCAACATACACATGTAGGTTGCTAAGGGTTTCATAGAATCACCTTTTAGGATTGACACAAGTTTAAAATCAATTGGACACCTTAACCAACTGACTAGATAGGAGATGTCCAAGGAAAAGAAATAACAAAGAAAACATGGGGAGCACTCGATGTCTGATAGAGGGTCACTACAATATTGAATTCGTAGTTTTGAACAATTATGTCATGATGGATGCATACATGGTGCAAGCATCTAAGACAAGCACAATGGGGGGTGGAAGGTGGATACGAAGGACAAAAATGTTATAGTGGATTAAACAGTCAAGGACATAGTGGAATTTCACTAGGGCACATCAAGAGGAATTTCACTAAACCTCAATCCATGTGCAGACATTGTCATATTATAGAGCACAATATTACATATTGCCTATAGTTGATATAGAAATAGAGATAAATGAATATGATTACTACAAATCCTTGAAACAAGGAGTATAGAACTATCTAAGATTCGAATATCATTGTCACCTATCTATATAAGATTGGTAAATAGATATAAAACTATGCAATCAGAAGAGTGACGGATGTTGAAGTAGACATCAATGGGGTAATGACAAAACAATGCAACACTCCCAAGTATGATGAAAACAATGCAACCCTCCATCTCAAGTAGGATTTGAGACCATTAATTTAAGAGTGGTTTCCCCATTGGATCTTGCAAAACAATGCAACCCTCTCAAGTACGATCAAAATAAAACCTTTCATTGATCAATTAGAGGAGTTTATACAAGGAGAAGTAAGGGTTTAGGCATTGGATGTAACCTTAAGAGGAACCTATGAGTAATGGTTGGTCACTCATAGATATAGCATAGACAAATGGGAAGGTTTGTTTGTTTATGGTGTGTACAATTCTAAAGGTAGAATAATATTAGATGTAAATAATGATATTGTAGTGCAAATAAGAAATCAAATTATGACACATATCTAGACAAAATTGATTATGGGATGCATATGACACTGAAATGGACACATTATGATGCAATTGTGGATGCACTAAGACATACAAGTAAAGGGGACACAAATGGGATGAGATCTAGAAACATTAATGGAACACAACATAATATTAGAAACATAATATATGAAAAAACAAAAAAAAATACCAAATTATGTAAATTTACCTTCCAAAAAAAACCAAGTTATCTCAATTTAATTTCCAAAACAAATACCAAATTATCCAAATTTACTTTAAAACAAAAGATAAATTATCTAAATTTATCTAGTAATATTGTTTTTGGAAAAATCCAAAAAATACCAAATCAACTAAATTTTCCGCTCAAAAAAATATGGGTTTCCTTTGCGCTACCACATTCAGCGGTTAACTTATTAAGTTATTGCCAAACTTAAGCACTGGTCCGAGCTGTTTTTGAACTGCCAGATCCTTTTTTTTTGCTCTGCATGTTTCCTTTGTCCTCTGGCTCATCATAGGATATGTTCCTGGGTGTGGGTGTGGCTTATTTTTGTTACATTGTCTAAAGAACACGCGTGCAAGCAGAAGATAAGCTACATGTCAACTGAATCGCTGGTGGAGGTCTAGGTTTTGGGGGCACAGTCAAGGCCAGTACTGAATCTGCAAACTTGTTGGGACAATCTCTCTTAAAGGTATGGTTGGAAAACACTCTGCCACTATGTTGTGCATCCGCTGTATTTAATAAAACTATAACATATTTGTGAATGGTGCAATATGTTCAACATTTTTGTTCAGTTCTGATACCATCATAGCAGTATTATACAGTAAGTAATGGAGTTTACTCATTAGTGATTTATATAAACAGAGTAGGCTATAGTTCTTACTAACTTCTATCATCACCTAGCTTCTATCATCATTGAATTACTTGAAAGAAGCAGGTTCTAGAGAGTCGCTTTTATCTCAGAGAGATAATTCATTTAGTTGCTTCCATGTAAGTTTCCTTTGATTGAGATTTGCTTTCCCTTCAATTCGCAAAGCTAGAACGTTAAGTTTTTAATAAATAGAATAATCACCCTCTCATAACGTAAACACACATCTTCCACCATTCTTTCAAGCAAGTGAACATCCTTCATCTTTCAAGGTGAGTTCTCGCATTACTTTTGTATGATAGCTAGGTCTCAAAGTCCCAATCCTATGGAGATTTAAACATCATGGGTGCAAAATGGAAATAAAGGGGTATACTCTACCATGCTACTATCATGAATGCAGAGATAAGCATACATTACATAATTGCTTCTACGGCTTCCTAAAACCCATCTCTGTGCAACCCGAACTGTGCGTCCGGCTGAATAAAATTTGTGCTCCAGAATTTCAAGGAGATAAAGTAGAAATCATGGATTCAACAATGGAGGGTCATCGTCCCATTTGAAGGTTATTGAGACAGAATAGTCAATATCATGGATTCAGCAATGGAGGGTCATTGTCCCAGTTGAAGTTTATTGAGACAGAGAACAGTCAATATGGTAACATGTTTAATTGGAGACTGATACTCTTCATGTCCATCTTTAGCACCTTCAGACCATCCATTGTCGAAGTCATGAGTCTTGCATGGCAGAAACCTCCATTTGCATAAACCCAATATTTATTTCACCTCATTATGGACAAACTCGTAGAGGGCGCCAATGACCCATTCACAGGGTTTCTGTTGTGGATTCAAGCGCTGATTTGTACCATCAATTTTTTTTTTGATGCATATATTTCGCAATCTAAATAATTTTAGCGTATATTTGTTATAAAAAAATTTAGCATATATTTGTTATAAATTTTTTTAGCATATATTTGTTAGTGGACTTGCCTTGGATTTAAGAGCATTTATGCAAAGGTGATTTTATGGATGTTTATTATCTCATGTTTACAAATATCCTCAAGACCTACACCATTCCCATCCACATTTTTTTCTTACAGGATATCTCATAGAATATAATGTTTGATTCAATGTGACTCACACATGTGGATACTGTATAAATGGAAAGGATTATGGCATGAAAAGTCCAACCATGGAGATATAATGCTCATTTAGAATTTTTTCGATGATTCCATACATCTCTTAAGGCTCTATATCATGTGATTGAATTTATATCATGTGATTACAATTCAAATCCCCCTCTCTTGCAATATTTAGTAATCTAAGTAATCACATAGAAATCAACTTGAAAAATATGTGAGTGGATCATAGCACACTAACAAAGATTTGAAATATATCAAAAACGTGATTTGTTGCATTTGCAATAACTTTAATTCCATCTAGTAAAGGTCTTTCATCGTATAGTTACAAAGGTTCACTATTGAAGGTGGTCACACAATGAACCCAACCTCGTCATGTTCCTCCAAAGGTTCACTCTATTCTTCGAGTTGAGCACTACAACATAGAGTCAGTGGTGGATAACCCATTTGTTAAAGTATAGTATGAGCATGCCATATATGTGAAATACATAATTGCTTGACTACCTTTGAAAAAGGAGAATGTATAGCACCTTTAGTTGGTAATAGTGCCAACCCTAATCACTTGTTAGATTTCTTAGTGCTACCCACATGTTCCAAAGCAAAGCAATGAACTATTATTGGCCAAATCAAGCCACCGAACCACTACTGGACATTTGTCAAAAAGTAATAGGTTCACATGCACATTCTCAACATTTTTTCAATATTTTATGAAGAAAACTATAATGTTGTGTGGGGCATGAATGAGACAAATTCTTTATTTTCAACACCATGAAGTCTAATTAGGCTGTTACATTTGAGATAATCCGTACTCATTGCACAAGGCTATTACTAGTTGTCAACATTTTTTGTGCTATAAGGGTGTTGGTTAGCTTGAATATACCTATCTCGATGATCACATCATTCTCCTATTGAATCCTCCAAAAAGGATTCATATCACCACCATATTTCTACCCAAGGTGAAGATTTCATTTCAAAACCATTTTTTCACTAAACTATTGATTGTTGGTTTGGAAAATTTACGTTCCTTGGAATGTAAATAATTCTACATTATTCCAGCCAAACAAGTTAATGTGTTTCACCATATTAACTAAGCATACCTATAAAAGAATACAGGTAGATTTCCTACCTCTCTCTTACTTACTAGAAGAGAGAGAACCACCAAGTAAATTACCTACAATCCCTTACTTCCTAGGATTGGGAATGCCCTATTGCATGTAGCTTTCAACCCTCTTGCATGTAGCTTTCATTCAGAGTGCTCACCATCCTAGTCTCGTAAAAACCCACAGGACGACACTCCACCACCACTACAGAGTCTTCTTATCATTTTCAGACTCCTTAAAAATGAAAGCACCCATGAGCACGAACAGTCCCAGGCTCACAAAATCCACTGGACAGTACCATTTCAGAGCACATTTTTATCCCTTCTTGGAGCTCATTAAAACTACGAAGAAGGAACCAATGGTGCTTCTCGACGCCACAACAGATCATGTCTACTCATATGGAAGCTTCCCCATTTTGGTCGCTTTTGTTCAGAGTATTCTGCAGTATGTCACCCTGAGAATCCCTCGACAACACCCATCAGCTCGTCCCCCCCCAAAGTTAATACATACCCTTCAGTCCTTAAAAGATATGATCCCCGCACCTACAAGTCAGTTCCCTACGCTGCCAGGTCAACCATGTCATCATGCTCTGAACAAAGGAAGTTTGAGTCCACCCACTCTATGACCCCAGTTATTTCCCATCCCCACAAGTATGTCAGTCCTACCATTATTACTACCACACTTCAGTTCTACACCTCGCGCTCCTATCAAGGAAACATCATTGCCTTGTTAGTTGCTGGTCTCCCTCTGTCGATGACAACCAAATTTCTTCCAGAGGATAGACCTAGAGGTCCTTGTGTCTTGGACTCATCACCATTTATGATGAGTGCCTACGAATCATTTCGAGAAGAGTCCTCAGTGCCTCTCCAAATGGTTGTTTCTCACATGCTCAACTTCAACACCTTGATCGCATTGTTGAGACTCACACAGGGTATTGGTCCCTTCAGATATTTGTTGAAGACCCCGGATACCACCTGACTCTTCCACATTTGAGAGTCTACTTATGGAAACAACCAGTTACATTTTTTCTATAGATATCTGGTTTGTGCATGGCGAGAGTATTCAGATGTACCCCAGTTATATACTCCCTCGAGTATACAGTTACATGTACTTCTCAGAGATGAATCACGGTCATTGAGTCCCTACAGATGTTGGACACCTTCAGCTTCAGCAGTTCATCAACCCTTCTGAGACCTTGTTCAGAACGGTTGTCGCTTTATTCCGGAGTATCAGTTATTGAGATCAGTCATGTTATGATCATGATTACATCCCAAAATAGTGTCCCCTTTGGAACATTATGATGTACCAGCAGATTTTTTATGTATTATTCAGGTCCCCCTTCTTGGGACTAATTGTTATGTATATGTCTTGATATGAGCATGGGTATGCCCGCCTTGTCCATTATCAGAGATTATTCCTCATTCATATTGAGGCCATGTAATATTTTTTGTTTTTGCAGCTTCCAAGGGCTGTTGATCCAGTCTCCAACCGGTCTCTTCTCTTCCCCAAACCCCAGGAAAAAGACAAAAGAACTATGATGTCTATCACGATGAGCTCCTGCCCTCACACATCACGGGGCAATCTGTTAACACCCAAAAAGTGCTCACTAGCTCATTTCCTTATTCACATGACCCATTTGTCCACTTTTCCACCATTTGAGCCTCTAAAGCCATCAAAAAGTCACCAAAAGACCATAATACACCCCTTTTTCCCCTCAAAATGAATATTTTTCCTCAGAAAGCATAAAAAACCTTCAAAAATGGTCAAGAAGTCCCAAAAATATTAAAAGGGAATAAAAATATTCAAAATATTCAAAAAAGGAAAAAGGAGGGAAAAATGTACCTAAACCATGTTGGTCAATACCATTGGTTTCCTCAAAACCATAATGGTATTCCCCACCACCAAAAACTATATAAAGGTGGTAGGGGCTCCTCACTTTCCATCCATCCATCATCTTATCCTCATGCTCTCAAAATCTCTCCTGAGACTTTTGGCCATTTTCAGCATCTTGGAGAAGAGACCATTGGAGCTTGGAGCTACTCACCCTTGGAGTTGCTCAACATCATATCCTCACCATTTGAGGTATCTTAATACAAAACATCTATTCTTTTATTTCTTGTTCTTTCCATGAATCGTTTTTAAATTTATTTGTTATATGCACATGTTAGTTTAGATTTAGATTTAATTCATAATCGTTTTTGCTTTCTATATTGAAACTGCTATCACATTGTTGATAGGTGCCCATTGCACAAAGCTTGGTTGCAAAACCAAGCCAACAAATGTTGTTGTTAAAAGGAAAGCTAACATGCGTTAGCTTTCATTGACTGTGCAATTTTTTATTAGAAGGAAACCTAACACGTGTTTGCTTTCACGTTGTTGTTAGAAGGGAAGATAACGTGAGATAGATTTCACGTTGTAGTTATAACAATTTAAGCTAACATCGATTAGACATCTTGTAAGATAGGGTTTCGTATTAGTTGATAGTGATCAATGTGGTTGTGGTAGAAGGAAAATTGCCATTTGAAAGCTAACACACATTATCTTTGAAAACAATGTGGGTATCCTAGAATAAAACTATCATATGAAAGCTAACACCCATTAGCTTTTGTTTATCGTGCAATTTTGTTGTTAAAAGGAAAGCTAACACGTGTTAGCTTTCATTGACCATGCAATATTGTTAATTGAAGGAAAGCTAACACGTGTTAGCTTTTATTGACCATGCAATATTGTTAATTGAAGGAAAGCTAACATGCGTTATATTTCATGTTGGTTAGAATGAAAGCTAACATGAGATGGATTTCTCATTGTTGTTATAACAAAAGCTAACATGCATTAGACCTCTTGCAGTATAGGGTTTACTATAGTCAAGCTAGAGTATCTAGTCAAGTTGATGGGGTATTGATTAAACTTGGCTCCTATGTTATGCCTAGTAAATGATGTTAATTGTGATAGAGGCTAGATAGTGATCTTAGGTGATAGTGATCAATGTGGTTGTGCTAGAAGGAAAATTTCCATTTGAAATATAACAAACATTATTTTTTACAGCAATGTGGTTGTCATAGTAGAAAAATATCGTATGAAAGATGTCACGTCCCCATTTTGACCCCCTTTGTAAATGATGTAAATATTGTAACTTAATCATGGTGAGGAGCTCAAGGCCAAGGCCCCACCATTGATTTAGCGTTTATGTATCGGCAATTAAAATAGATGCCTATGGTTCTTGTGCGAGATGGGCACAATGTATATAAGACATCATGTAAATACAAATTTTAATGCAAAATACCCACAACTAGCTATGCAATGCAACAAAAGAGAAGGGGCATGGTTCTACAAGGAAAAGGGAGGGAAACTATTCAAACCCTTGAGCCAATGGTATTAATCCATGTGTCAATGGGGAAACCCATAAACCACCAACTACCCATTTTGTCTCATGTACCCAATCATTTAATTCTTCCAAGAAATTGGTTAAGGCAGTTAATGCCTTGGGAATGAAAGAGTATGGGCAAGCCATTTTCGTGCATGGGCAAGCCATCAACTTGGAAAATCATGTTTTTGCTTGTGGGGCAAGAAACCACCCACGAAATGGTGCCCAAAGCCATGGGGAATAGGCAGTCTTCATGCATTCACGCAGTGGGAGCTATCTGGGTCATTCTCTTCACGTTTTTCAGCAAAATCTTGCATCTTCCCATGCCTGGGAGTTCGTTTTTGCATATACAGTAGTCTGGGAGTGAAGGGCCACGTTTTGGGGGCTGTAGGGAGGTCGTTTTTGCCCCTGGGGCGTTTTTCTGAAATGGGTTCTGTTTCCCCAGTCGAATTTTCCAAGTGCCAACATGTTTTGAGTCTACCCACGTTTTTCTAAAGTCCAGGAAACCCCATCTCATATATCCCATTGTTGGAAACGTTTTCTCATGCTCAGCAAGTGTAGTTTGCTGTTGTGTGCATCCTGGTTTTGATTTGAACCTGTAAGCAAGAAACTGGAATGGTAGTGGACAGAATTAGCTTGATAAACCTAGTGTAGGGAATATCCTCTCAAGAAGATCAAGAGGGCTGGCTACTTTTCTATGCACACCCTGAGAGCACTAGAGAGGAAGGTATGGCTTGAGGGACTGTGTGGCAGTGAAGAGAATACTTCCTGGTGTTGGGTGTGTAGGCATTGTGAGTGCCAAGCTGAATAGATCTGGGAGGGGTACCCATAGCTCTGTGGTTGAGCTCACTAGCTTAGCAATTCTTCCTTCCCATCTCCTAGCAGCCTGATAAACCCAATTGTAGATTGGCTTGGCTCATTTTGGTGTATGTTTGGCTATGTGTGAGTCTGTTGTTCCCTGGTTCCTTGTAGAGATCATGCCCAGCTCGGGGGTGGCAGTGGTGCCGAAAGATTGAGGAGCACACTGGCCTACGGTTGGGTGGAACGTTGCAGTTGCATAGCCAGTTGCGTGGGACTGCCTTATTGAGATAAGTATTCTCTTGTGTAAATTGGCAATTATCATTTGATGAACATCTTAAATGTATGATGGATGTGAAATTCTTATTACTCCGCTGTGATTTCTGATAATTATGCATCTTCCTATCTCTCTTATGTATTATGTGAATGTGTATGCATATTTATTCTTCAATTTGAATGTTTGATT
Source organism: Larix kaempferi (assembly GCA_027924585.1). Lineage (NCBI taxonomy): Eukaryota > Viridiplantae > Streptophyta > Pinopsida > Pinales > Pinaceae > Larix > Larix kaempferi. Next base: position 11,108,613 of record BSBM01000742.1, read on the forward strand.
TCAATATATGGGGCTGGATGCCCGGTTCAACCGTCACGATCCTCTCCATCTAGCTTGTTGGATGGGAGGGGACGTGACAGAATGGTATCAGAGCTGCGTTGCAGCATTGGGCCTCTATGGGCCAAAACTGATAGAAATTACAAGGGAAGATTTTAAATTTCCTAAGTCTGTTTTTGAAAATTTCCGTTTTAAGTCTGTTCTGGAAATTTTTGGTTTAAGACTGTTTCGGAAGGAATTCCCGAATGCCTTCCGAAACAGCGGAAGCATTCGGCGAATCGTTCCGAAATTTCGGAAGCGTTCCGAGAATTTTTCCGAAAATTTGCGAAGGGAAGTTTTTCGGAAGGAATTCTCTTCCGAAACTGCGGAAGGAATTCTCTTCCGAAATTGCGGAAGCAATTCTCTTCCGAAATTTCGGAAGGATTCCGCGAACCGCTCCGAAACAGCGGAAGAATTCAGCCAATGGCTCCGAAACAGCGGAGAAAATTTTTGTTTAAATGAAAAATTTTTCTAAGTGTCGGAATTTTTCGGAAAGAATTCTCTTCCGAAATTGCGGAAGGAATTCTCTTCCGAAATTTCGGAAGGATTCCGCGAATCGTTCCGCAACTGCGGAAGACTTCGGCGAATCGTTCCGAAACGCGGAAGAGTTCACCGAATCGTTCCGCAACTGCGGAAGACTTCGGCGAATCGTTCCGAAACGCGGAAGAGTTCACCGAATCGTTCCGCAACTGCGGAAGACTTCGGCGAATCGTTCCGAAACGCGGAAGAGTTCACCGAATCGTTCCGCAACTGCGGAAGACTTCGGCGAATCGTTCCGAAACGCGGAAGAGTTCACCGAATCGTTCCGCAACTGCGGAAGACTTCGGCGAATCGTTCCGAAACGCGGAAGAGTTCGCCGAATCGTTCCGCAACTGCGGAAGACTTCGGCGAATCGTTCCGCAACTGCGGAAGCCTTCGCCGAATGGCTCCGCTCGGCAGATCGCCCCGCCGTTGCGGAAGCGTTCGGCGAACTGCTCCGCAATTGCGGAAGCCGTCGCCGAACCGCCCCGCAATTGCGGCAGCATTCAGCCAACCTCTCCGCAGTCGCGGGAATACACAGTGAACCGGCCCGCATTGCGGAAGCCTTCAGCATATCACCCCGCCCATTACGGGAGCATATAATGAACCTCCCCGCAGTTGCGGGAGCAGTGTGTGAACCGCCCATCGCGGCAGGATTCAGCGAACTGCCCGTTGCGGCAGGAATTCGCGAACCGCCCGATGCGGCGTGATTCCTAAAAAAAAAAAAAAAAAAAAAAAAAAAAAAAAAAAAAAAAAAAAAACGAGGGCGCTGCCCTCGACCCGCCCTGCTGTGGCGGATTTGTTGAAATCTCTATAATTTATGCATAGTCACAAGCTACCACCCTTCTTGAAAAGATTTACTAGTTCAACCATAAGACAACAATTCTTTTAGTGGCATTTTCAACTAACAAAAATATGAAGTTGTCATCTTATAATTTATCTTGGATCCATAATGAAGAATAGGTGACTGATAACTCGAATAGAAGACCTCTTTGATTAGATGAAAGGGGTAGTTTTTTTTTTCAAAAATCAATCTGTAATCAAGCTATCACTAACTAAGCATTATGGAAGGTGATATACCTTAAGCCTACTTTCAAACATGGTTTGGGCACTATGAGTTTATAGTGTTGTTCTTTAGTTTAACCAATGCACCAAATATATTCATGACTCTCATGAAAAGTGTATTATGAAAGTACTTGGACTGCTTTGTGCATGTCTTCTTGAACTATATTCTCATCTATTCCTTAAAGAAAAAGCAACATCAGGATCATTGGAGTTAGTGCTATCATGTTTCAGAGAACAAAAAATGTATGGAAAGTTGTCCAAGTGTTCTTTATTTTAGAAGGAGATTTACTATCTTGGTCATATTATTCCAAGGGAAGGAATCTTAGTGGACCCTGAAAAGGTGAAGGCCATAATGGATTGGCTAGTTCCAAAGAATTATCAGGAGGTGTGAAGCTTTATGGGCTTAGCCAGGTACTTGATTCCCTTGCACTACAAGGTAGTGATGGGTTTTGAAAACTTTGAGAACCCCTCCAATAAGTGAATGATATGGATAAATACTTTATAGTTTGCAACTTTGCATAGATTCCTCAAAGAAAGGGTCGGGTGATGTGTGTCAATGCCTAAATTTCGCACACATGCAACATTTCGACGATTATTGTAGTAAGGCGTCATCAACATAAAGAATGCAGTTCACCAATGGCATCCTCAACAAATCCAAAAGATGGCATGAGTCCAAAAGTTCCCAAGACTAGTCAAAAGAAGAGGTCATGCAGTTGAACCATTGTTAACCTGTGCATGATAGCGCATGTTATCAATCTAGTGCCCGCGTGATACTCATGCAACTTTTCCTTCAATAGCCACGCTACTGTCAAAATGACGGGACCACCTACTTCCCACAGTGCATTGAAGGCTCCATAAACCTCCAACAATCTGAATTTGGCTCTGCATACACTTGGTAGCATTAAATGGCCCCCTTGGTGTACCTTGGAACTAGTTCATGGAGTGTATGAGTTCACATTTCGATCTAGTGGTTTCTTGGCTACCTCTTGGCCTATAAAGGGAATCCATTGACATGCATTTTGTAGAGAGAAATAAGAGAAAGTTTATGCTATTGGATTTGTGTTGGAGATTCCTCATATCCCACCTCTTCCTACCTTTGTAAGCATCCCCAAGCTCCCTTTTGTAAGCATCCCCAAGCTCCCTTTCCACCTTCCTCCAATGTGCAATATTTTGTCTCCATTTTTCTACCATCCACTTAGCATATAATTTGGACAAAAAAGGCCTCCCTAAGTGATATTGTTGGCTTCCCTTGAAGCCCACACCTCCTAGATGTTGTACAGCTAGACCATTGGGGAATACAAAGTGGTTTTACATACCTTGGATTGTTGTTGGAGTTTGCATTCTCCCCCCTATTTCATTTTTATTGTATTTTGTTCAATTTTCTTTATTTCATGTGAAATCCACTAACAATCTCTTGCAGGATCATTTGGAGGAAAACAAACCACCCACATAGGGGATCCACGGACCAAGGCATTTTTGTAGCCTACAAGGCCTAACCCCTTACCAAGTGGAGGAATGCACACTTGTGCAATTTTTTCCACAACAGTTCTAATGGAAACTCCACTTATTTTTTTATTTCTTTTAAACTAGGTTGTTTTATGCTAAGTGATTAATTTTGGTTGTTTGTCATTTGCAGGAGATCAGGCTTACCACCTCCTATCCCATAATTTGACCCCTGTCCACCACAATTAATTTTCACATAGTAGCGCAGTCCTGACCTATTAGTCATGAACTCACGCGGAAACGCCTTCAACAATCGCACTACTTGCACAGGTAAATAGTTCACGAACTACGTGACATTCCTTAGTTTGACCCACACACCTTGTCTATGTTCTACTAGCCCTACAACACGTCTATTTTGTATTTTTCCGTGCTAACATGTGACATAAATTTTTTTTCCCGCACTACTGTCATTTGATTTGCTTTTTATCCACATAATACAATATTGCAGCCCCAATGCTACCCACTAATGAACTTAAATTAAGTTAATTTTCAATAAATACTTACTTTTATAGTAATTAGTTCACCTAGACCAATATTAGGGAGCAAAGAGTTCATATCTCTTGAAACTTACCTAGGTAACCAACTTTGAGGCTTTTAATAGGCCTCATTGTTGTCACTAGTATTCAAGACCTCTCTTGTTTATGCATAATTGACATGTTTTTAGGATCAAAGCTAATGTATAAATCCACTTTTTGCACACAAGAAAGGACCTACAGACTCATGTCCCCCTAAGTAATCTCTTCACCTCGTACTTCTTGTGATATTGGTGAATTAGAAAAGGGTGAGAAGTGTGAAATAACTCCATTACACACTTTTTAGTTAGCATTTTTTTATTTGCAAAGAACATTGAGCATCTTTTAGAGTTAAAAGTACATCTACTTTTGAATTTAATTTATACTCTTCTAGTTAATTTGCCAACAATCAATTTTCTTTCATCACATGTGTTTTCTCCACTAGCACACACTAATAGACCTAAAGACTCTTCCAATCCAAGTATGCTCTTCACCTTGCACTTCTTGTGAGCTTGGTGAATCAGAAAGATAGGAATTAGGAAATTAAAACCCCTTAAAATCAACTTTGTAAATTCCAACCAACTGAAATAACATTTTAGTTAGGTAGGATTGATTGGGCTAGGCATCCATTAATGCCCACCAATATAGTTTCATTAGTGATATTTTGAAACATATAATTGTTGACTTATATGATACTTTCAAAATCCTGCTATAAGCAAGTGTTCAAAGAAAACCCAAATTAGAAGTGCATCATGACCATGGAGGTGAAAGCCGAGGTATACCTGCCCTTCTCTCGCCTATAAGTCACTCATCTCGTTATAGGGAGACGTGTTGGTTGTGGATCCTCATCTTCCTTACTCAGAGGTCATGTTTCAACCGTGTATGTATCCCAGGCCATGACAAGGGGGTTTGGGGGGGATTTCCCCCCCAATATAGTCGCCATGGGGGGTCCAGGGGAGGCAGTGACTACATTTTAGGATCCCCCCCTTGGCAAGGGTTTGGGGGTAGTGCCCCCATAGTGAAAATTTTGGTAAAAATGCCTTGTAAAATGTTGTAATTTCATAGTCATGACTTGGTCAATAATGGGTGATTTATGAGTCCATGGTATTGAGTGTTCTATAGTATTTTCCCATGGTAATCACTCTTTAAAAGGAAGGCATTGTAATACGACTGTTTATTGTAGTATTGTAAAGATCTCTGTAATTGTGTAAGAGAGACTATGGGAGAGTGAAGAGGAAGTTGCAGCAGATGTGCTACAAGTTGTATCCCTTCATTTTTTTGATGGTATAATAATAAGGACTGGCAGTTTCTGTGTAGACCAAGCCCATCTTGGGTGAACCACATTATATTGGTGTCTCTCTTGTATTGTGTTTATGTGATTTATATTTGCTTCTTGTTTATTTTTATTGCTCTGCAATCCTATTTTTCTAACAAGACGACACTATATCATGCAGATCGAACCACTGATCCACACTTGATGCAAGGTATATTAATGGCCAAACTTAGGGAATCACCAAGGAGCAATTGTGGGTGGAAATGACTCCTAAAGTTAGCTATTTCCATTGGGAGGTGTTTCCAAGTCTTCTTGATTGGAACATTTGCTCCATTTCCGGTAGAAATAGCTCTTTGTTACCTCCACTAGTCGATTGGTGTGTGGATCCCATTGTCACCATTAGTTGTCACTTTTGGGAGGCCTAGTTACACTTGAGAGGAAGGATGTTAGGTATTTTTAGGGGATTTAAATTTATTTTCTTTTTAAATACAAGTTCACTAACTCACAATTAAAATTAACCTACATGTGGGAACATTTGCACTAAAACCAACTTTTGCACATATCACTCACTTGTTACGCCATATTACATTTGTTGTGGTTGGCATATTTTTTCATTTGTTCAATTGTGTTTAATTCCACCATCACTCTAATTTGACACAAAGCCTTCACCATTGAGGAACAAAACAACCCCCTAAGGAAGTCCCGCAGACTGCAAGGCCTCTCCCCTCTCTTGAGGGGTGATTTTACACCATCTTCCCATGGTTCACGCAGAAGATACTATAGTCATGGTCGCTCCCAAGCCACTTTGATAGGATCATCTGAGAGAGGATGATCTTTGCTTAGTACATTCTCTCCTCTCGGATAAAGTGAGAATCCTTCTACTTCCTCCACCACTGGAAGAGGCACCCCTTTGGCTTCTCCTCATGGATACCCTTTGGACCCCTTTGACCCTTCCTCTCTTGTAGGAGGTCACTCATTGTTTTTAACACCACCTTGGTCTCCCCCTAGTGGAAACCACACCCAACACACAATGGCGAGACCAAATCCTCCTACCCTACCTTTCATGACTAGTCTAAATCTCCCTGATTTGAACAAACTAATCAATGACCCCATTTCACATGATCCAACTTGGTCAGATATGCCAGATAAGCTTCCCTTCGACATTCCTAAATTCAAGGGAAAACAAAGAGATGATCCCACCAACCATGTCATGTCTTCCCACTTATGGTGTTCTTCTAACAATATAGTGGATGATCTTGTGAGGCTTCGGCTCTTTCAGCGTACCCTCACCGGAACGACAACCAAATGGTATGTAAACCTATCGAGAGAAACCCATGCCACCTTTGCAACATTGACCATCACATTTCTCACTTACTTCTAGCTTCTAATTCTCCATGACCTTGGTCTCAAAATTCTCATGGAGTTTCGACAAATACATCCACCCACATCGCAAACCACATCCACAAGTAACGTAGAAGCCACACATTATGTAAAATTGAAATACAACTACCCTTCTTGTTGGATTGGTTCATCAAAGCACTTCAAACAACCATAGCTAAATACGTCGCCACCTCCATGCCGCAAATCAAGGAAGAGGCTATTCTGAAATCCCAACATTTCGATCTCATATACGCACAATCCAACTACCTTTACACCATCCTTGATGCCCCTAGGAATCGGTCGTTGGATCCTACACCTATGGGCTTGTCACATTCGGAAGATGGGATTATTGGGTCCATTTCCCACTTAGGAAAGGTTCCTACTACCACTTTGGCACCATTTAATATGGATACATAATACCCATCCATGCCACCTATGTTGGTACCCCCTCCTCCGATACCAACCCTACTAGTTGGTCAGTTACAGTATGGACCCTATAGTCCTACTTATCCAAATGTTAGCCAAACGACATTGGTTCCTCAACCGCAAATGTCACAAGCCATTCCTATGTACACATCTTATGGAGTGCAAACTACATTTATCCCACCCCCGTGGTATAACCCTTATTATCCATTTCCATGACGGCCCCGACTGGTCAGGAACCCACACCTCACATGGGGGTGAATCTATTTAGACCTTCCTTCGCTCAACAGGCTCAACAGTTTGAGCAGTTGAACACTGCTAATCCTCATAATCCTCAGACTCGAGGGAAGAAGAAAAACCAGCAATTGGGGCAAGGGGGAAATCACCCTCCTCAACAACACAAGAATCTGGGTAATCAACCTGCAGGGACTAATAATCCCCCAAACAAGTGAAGAATGCTAACCTAAGGACCAATTAATACTTCTCCATTTGCAGTAAATATGGTCATTACACCCATCACTTCCCTCTTATTCCCGACTTCCAATAGTTAGTGGAAGCCAAAAAGAAGATGGTGACAAATCCCCCTGAGGCTCTAAATCCTCCCCAACCCCAAATAGTTGTATTACAACAACCCTTTTTGAATCAAGGGGTCATCACACAACAACAAGATCCTCGCCCCCTCTGGTGATGGCTCTTTCAAAAATATCTACACGTTGGATGTTAGTCTTCATACTCGAGCCAAGGGTTATGATAGGCCTAAAATTGCCCAAGTGGAAGCATCCCTATCCCCTCAGGGGGCCCTCTGCAAATACCATGCTCAAGTGCTGAACAAATACCACGGATTCCTAAGGTTCCACTTCGACATACCCCTAATAACCCCCATATGAAATATTCCCACAACTATAGTATTGTGGATGACTTGGCTAAGTCCCATACAACCATGCCCACGTTAGAGGTGCTACAGTCATGCCCAACCCAACGAAAGGAATTACTCAATGCACTAGGCTCTATTTATCCTTCTGACTCGCGTCTCACTAATTTTGATCTTGACAAAGGTGAACTGTGACTACCCTCATTAGTTACATTCCATGTCCTTGTCATAGTAAAGAACATTATGATTCATCGCTGCATCATCGATGAAGGGGCATCTACTTGCATCATGTCCACTAATGTTTGGAAATGATTAGGGTCACTAGAGCTGGTCCCTTCGTCTATCTCTATTGGCGCATATGATGGAAGACCATCCCAACCAAGAGGGTTATACCAAAATGTCCCCATTGAGCTAGGGGGGCAAGATGGTCATAATCGATATTGAAGTAGTTGATGCTCAACTTGACTACAACATCCTCTTGGAGCGTAGTTATATGTATGCCATGAAGGTGGTCTCCTCCTCGGTCTTTTGTATCATGATGTTTCCTTTAAATGGGAAGTTCGTCACCCTCAACCAACGTAACTACTATGATCCCAATTCCACAAGCAACCCTAACAACATCCTCCCAACTATTGTTGGCATCTATCAACGCTATGTTGACATTTTCCCAGGCATGTACAAGGACTCCAACTTGTTAGGAGTGTACTCGGGACCACCACCCAATATCCCCACATCAACCGATGTCCTAATGTGCACAATTTTAACCTTGGAAAATGGATTCGCCTCCACCTCAATACCATAATTAGCACCGATATTGAGCCATGGCATTTAACAAATTTTGATTCCATCGGTCCCCCTGATATTTCAAATCCCATTCTTGTACCTACCTACAGGAGTACAAGGGACACTGATTATGGATCATTTAACTCTACCTAGGCTTACTTTGGGTATTCTGGTATGGTATCTTACACCACCTTACCCAAAAATTGATTCCAAACAAATCGCTCACTATGAGTTTGTCCTTGTTTCAGCTACTACACTTGTAAGGCCAGTAACACCTTCTGTTACAACATCCCAACCTATGACATTCGCGACTAAACCAAAACCAGTCGTCACCATGACCACTAATGGGGGCACCAAGCAATCGAAGATGAAAGGTCCTCTCTTACCTAACCCTACACCCAACTCAGCAATGGTCGCTTAGCAAAAAGTAGGGGGCATCAACCAACAATGGTTAAAATCCCCTATTAATGACCAATACTCCCACTCAAAGAGTCATGCCACCATGTGCTCTTTGTGGGCATCAAGGCCAAGTGACCAACCTGTGCCCCTCCTCGTCGTAGCTAAGAAAATTGATTAACAGTCCCGTTAGCATAACTCATTCTCCGCTAACCGAACAAGGGAGCACATCTTTGTTTCCCACACCTAATTCCAAAACAATGCACACAAATCATGCATGTGCAATGTGTTCCTAGTATGGGAATTACACACACTATTGCCCCAATCTCCCTAATTTTTTGGATGCTCTGGAAACCATTTTCCTCACTCAAAGGATGATTGAGGACCCTTCCTCCTCAAACCAGGAATTGGCATCTATCAATGTGGTCACTACATCAACGACAATGTCAGTTGCACCTCCCACACCAGCTGCCTCATAAGCAGCCCCAGTTGTGGAGCCTATAATGCCGCAAGATCCTCAACCTCCCAAACTTATGATGATAGTACGACAAGATGGATGCTCTTCCTATGGGAATTACACACATATGCTGCCTCCTAGCACCATCACCTGCATTTTGGATCAAATCAACTCCTCGTAGGTCCAAGCACACTTCCTCACTCGAGTACCATGACCCTGCCAGTCTTGCAATGAGACCTCTCACTTCTCGTTCCAATGCCCCATTCTGTCACTGAACAAGAAGCTATCCTCAAATTAATGAGACTGCAAGGTCAAATTGCTCTCCTTAGTACAACACCACATGGTCCACGAACCGAGGAGGTTATATCAACCTTGCAGGATACCATCGACACTGAATCTCCTTTGGCTGGTGTCCTCACGTGTAGTGATTCCTCGTCTTCCGACAAAGACGTAGATCGCCCACAACCATTCCAAAATAATTAAAACGTTGTCATGGGATCCCCCTATTAAATGATTGGATGACCCCCCGTGTATAGTACTACGACTAGTACCACTAGCGATTCCCACATTTAATATCCCCACAACACAAAGAAGATGCCCAACACCTCTTGTTACCCTTCTTATTTGTGTCACATTTTATTTTCTTATGTCTGATCCATTGTTTAGGATTGAGAATAAAGTATGCCTCCTATTTATGCAAATGACCTCTCAACTAGACATCTACATCGGCCACACAGACGGTGCAAGTCAATGGTCCAAGAACCTTGCATCATTTTCTTGGGCTATCTATTCCCCCTCCCACGTACTCTACCACACTGGAGGAGTGTGCTTGGGGGCACTTACAAATAACCAAGTAGAGTATAATGTGTTGGTTGTGGAGCCTGATCTTCCCGACTCGGAGATGTTGTTGTTTCAGCCGTGTTTGTACCTCAGTTTTATATGATGTGCAGGTGGACTGTACAATCATCCCAATGGGAGGGTGTGGGGGGGCATCACCCCCCCACGGGAATACAGGGTGGGGGACCATCCCCCATGGCTGGGGGGTCTAGGGGCCAGCGGCCCCCCTGCGGGGGTTTGGGGCAAAGTCCCCGAAAGAAATTATTTGGGTTGTTTGTTGGCCAACAGTTTACGGGCCCATGGTATTGGGTAGCCCATAGTATTTTCCCATGGTAATTCCCATTTAAAACGAAGACATTATAATACAGCTGTGTAATGTATCGTAGCATTGTAAGGATCTCTATGATTGTGTAAGAGAGACTGAGAGAGAGTAAAGAGGAAGTTGTAGCAGATGTGTTGCAGGTTGTATCCTTTCATTTTACTGGATGGTATAATAATAAAGGACTGACAAATTCTGTGTGGACGTATCCCATCTTGGGTGAACCATGTTATATTGGTGTCTCTCTTGTAATGTGTTTTATGTGATTTATATTTGCATATTTTTTATTTTTATTGCTCTGTGATCCTGTTTTTCTAACAATTGGTATCAAATCCAAAGGTCTATTTGGTAGATAAACGCACAGGAAAGAAGGGTTACTAGATTGAGTGGGAGCAATGGAAGAAGAATGAAATTTTAAGGTCGAGAAATTTAACGGCCAAAAATACCAGTTATGGAAGATGAAAATGGAGGACTATATGTATCAGAAGGATATGTTCCTATCATTGGGAGGAAAACCAAAACAACCAACAACTATGAAGGACGAAAAATGGGAGGCTCTTGACAAAAAGGCACTGGGAGCAATATGGTTGCACATGGCTTCACCGTTGGCTTTCAATATCTCAAAATAAAAGACAACGGAGGGTCTGATGAGAGAATTGGGTAAGCTATATGAAAAACCCTCGTCCTCCAACAAGGTATTTCTAATGAAGTTTTTATTTAATATGAAGATGTTAGAAGGTGGATCTATTGCTGATCATTTAAATGAATTTAATACGATTACAAATCAACTAAGTTCTGTAAAAGTGAACTTTGATGATGAGGTTAGAGATCTTCTAATCTTGTGCTCATTGCCAGAAAGATGGAATGGATTGGTCATGGTTGTAAGTAACTCTGTCTCTGGTTTAAACACTTTGAAATTTGATGATGCTGTTGGTGTTATTCTTATTGAGGAAATGCAAAGTAAAAGAACGGGTGAGACATCAGGTAATGTGTTGACCATGGAGAGCAGGGGAAGACAAAGGGAGAGAGGAAAGATCCCAGGTAATTGCAACAAGTCTAGGAAGGGAAGATCCAAGTCCATATTGGGAAATATAGAGTGTTGGAACTGTGGAAATAAAGGACATCTGTAGAAAGACTGCATGTCTCTAAAGAAGAAAGGAGATCGACAATAGGAGACTACTCAAGAAGCAAATGTAGCAGGTGATGTGTTACAAGATGATTTGATTCTTGCATTAGACAATACTAGTGATTACTGGGTAGTATATTCAGGGGCTTCATGTCATGCTACACCCCATAGGAAATTCTTTCATGATTATGTTCCAGGCGATTTTGGACATGTTTTATTGGGTGATGATGAACCATGTAAAATTGTTGGAATGGGTAAGGTATAGATAAAGTTAAAAAATGGTGAATGGATGTTGAAAGATGTAAGGCATATTCCTACTATGAAAAGAAATATGATCTCAACAGGGCAATTGGGAGATGGTGTTTATTTATCTATGTTTGGAGAAACATGGTGGAAGATCACTAAAGGATCGATGGTGATAGAAAAAAGGAGACATGATAGGTACGTTGTATTTTTGTCCAAGTCATAATATTGACTGCTATATATGTTTAGCTTCCATAGGAACATATACAACATTATGGCATCAAAGGCCTGGCCACATGAGTAAGAAGGAGATGCAAATTCTCCACTCAAGGAAGTTGCTTCCAGATCTGAAGCTGGTAAGTTTGGAATTTTGTGAGAACTATGTTTATGTAAAACAAAAGAGAGTCAGATTTCTCAGGGTTGGGAAACATAATAAGAGTGAAACGTTAGAGCGTGTGCATACAGATGTATGGGGACTAGATCAACTACAATATCTTGGTGGATCTCATTATTATGTCACTTTTATTGATGATGCAATTAGAAAACTTGGGTTTACTACATTAGACAGAAATCATATGTGTTTGCTAATTTTAAGCAGTGGAAAGCTTTGGTTGAGAATGAGACATGAAAAAGGTTGAAGTGTCTCAGATATAATAATGGAGGTGAATAATGCGACAATGAGTTTGACAGTTACTATTCATTCCATAGGATTCATAGTGAGAAGACAATCCTAGGAACACCACAAGAAAATGGTGTGTCAGAACGGATGAACAGAACAATCATGGAGTGTGCAAGGTGTATGAGATTACATGAAGGGTTGCCCTTACAGTTTTGGGTAGATTTTGTAGATACTGTTGTTTAATTGATAAACAAAGGAACTTCGAGCGCTTTGGATGGTGGTATTCCATATGAGGCATGGACAGGTAAAAAGGTAAACTACTCATTTCTGAGAAATTTTGGTTGTGAAGCATTTGTCCATAATGATAAAGAAAATAGAACAAAGCTTGAGGCTGAATCCAAGAAATGTACCTTTATTGGATATGGGGTTGATGATTTTGGTTATTGCTTATAGGATTATGAAAATAATAAAATCATTAGGAGTAGAGATGTGGTATTCAATGAAAAGTTCATGTATAAATATCAGTTGCAGGGAAAGAAACAAGAAAAGGAACACATAGAGTACACAGTGCTTGATGAAATTAAAGAAAATGAAGTTCCAAAGGTGCCTGAAAATCAAGAACAACAACAGGTACCTCAAACTCCTGCAAGTGTTAGAAGATATACTAGTTCAAGTAGACTCCCTGAACGATACTCTCCTTCAATGTATTATTTATTGATGACTGATTTTGGTGAACCAGAATGTTATGAAGAAGCAATGTATGTGAAAACTAGAAAGAAGTGGGAGCAAGGCATGAATGAGGAGATGGACTCATTGGTAGGAAACCAGACTTGGGATTTGGTTCAATTGCTTGCAGGTAAAAGAGCATTCCAGAATAAAAGGGTTTACAAGTTGAAGGAAGAATATGGAGGAAAGAAGCGGTACAAATCTAGACTTGTTGTAAAGGGGTTTGCACAAAAGAAAGGTATAGATTTCGATGAAATATTTTCTCCTATTGTTAAAATGAATTCAATTAGAACTATTTTAAGTATAGTGGTGGTAAAAGATTTGCATCTTGAACATTTAGATGTAAAAGCAACCTTTCTCCATGGGGATTTGGAGGAAGAGATTTATATGCAGCAGCCACAGGGGTATGAGGTCAAAGGGAAGGATAATTTGGTATGTAGATTGAAGAAGAGCTTGTATGGTCTGAAGAAAGCTCCAAGGCAGTGGTATTTTTTAAATTTGATAGGTTTATGGCAGAACAGGGTTATAGTAGATGACATTTTGACCTCTGTGTTTATTTCAAGAGGATAGATAATGGAAGATATATTATGTTGTTATTGTATGTGGATGACATGCTTGTTGCAGGGTCTAACATGCATGATATAAATGTGCTCAAAAGAAAGTTAGCTAATTCATTTGCGATGAAGGATTTGGGTGCTGCAAAGCAAATCCTTGGTATGAAAATAACAAGAGACAGGAAAAATCACAAATTGACATCTTCTTAGGGTGAGTACATACAAAAGGTGTTGGAGAGGTTTAGAATGCAGAATGAAAAACCAGTTAGTACACCTTTGGCCAACCATTTCAAACTAAGTAAGGAGATGTGTCCCAAGACACAAGAAGAGATAGACTACATTTCCATGGTTCCCTATTCATCAGCAACACATCAGCAATTGGCAGCTTGATATATGACATGGTGTGCATAAGACCAGATATTGGACATGCAGTGGGAGTTGTGAGTAGGTATATGAACAATCCAGGTAAAGAACATTGGAAGGTAGTACAATGGATTCTCCAGTATTTGAGAGGTACTACCACTCATGCATTATGTTTTGGAGGTTCAAACACTGTTCTATAGGGATGTGTTGATGCAAATATGGTAGGTGATAAAGACAGCAAGAGGAGCACCATAGGGTATGTTTTTACAGTAGGTGGAACAACAATAAGTTGGATTTTGAAACTACAAAAGGTTATTGAACTTTAAACAATAGAAGCGGAGTATGTTGCTTCCATAGAAGCTAATAAAGAGATGATTTGGTTACAGAGGTTCATGGAGGAATTGGGTAAGAATCAAGAGAATAACAGGTTGTATAGTGACATCAAAAGTGCCATTCATCTTGCAAAGAACTCAACCTTCCATTCTAAGACTAAACATATACATCTCAAGTACCATTTCATACGGTCTATTCTAGAAGATCAACTGTTGAAGTTGGAAAAGATACACACTAGCCAGAATCCTACAGACATGTTGACAAAGGTAGTAACCAAAGAGAAACTGAGTTCCTGATTGGTTTCATTTGGCATTCAAGCATGAAGGTGAATATGAAAAAATTTCTAGGTCCAAGGTTCAGAGCATAGTACATCAAGTGCAACAACGGTGGAGTTATTGTAATCAGTCTCCAAGTGGGAGATTGTTGGTTGTGGAGCCTGATCTTCCTGATACAGAGATGTTGTTGTTTCAGCCATGTTTGTACCCTAGTTTTATATGTTGTGCAAGTGGACTATACACTCATCCCAGCGAGGGGGTGTGTGGGGGAATCTCCCCCCCACGGGGGTCCAAGGGGGGCGATCCCCCCCAGATGGGGCCTCTAGGGACCAACGGGCCCCCGACAGGGGTTCGGGTGGAAGCACCCTCGAGAAAGGGGGTTCAAGGGCGATGCCACCAAAAGAAATTTTGGGTTGTTTGTTGGCCAAGAGTTTATTGGCCTATGGTATTAGGTATCCCGTAGTATTTTCCCATGGTAATTCCCCTTTAAAAGGAAGGCATTGTAATACATTTTTGTGATGTATTGTAGCATTGTAAATATCTCTATGATTGTGTAAGAGAGATTGAGAGAGAGTGAAGAAAAATTTGCAATGGATGTGCTACAGGTTGTATCCCTTCATTTTGTTGGATGGTATAATAATAAAGGACCGAAAATTTCTCTGTGGACATAGCCCATCTTGGGTGAACCACGTTATATTGGTGTCTCTCTTGTAATGTGTTTTATGTGATTTATATTTGCATCTTGTTTATTGTTATTTCTTTGCAATCCTATTTTTCTAACATGATGTCGCCAAAGTCTATTAAGAGATGCCACCCACCTTGGCATACACCATCTGCGGGTACACCTAAAATCCCAACTAGTTGTCTCACAACTAAACAATGTATTTCGTGTCCTCAATCCACTCCTCTTTCGCAACTTCCTACGTGTGCGCCTTCTCATACAAAAATTTGAAACCATTTCCTTCACGCACATACCGATAAATTCCAATACATTTGGTGAATTTGTTGCTAACAAGGTCTTGAACTAGCACCTGATACATCACATGACTTCTTAGCCCTACACACCCAACAAACAAATCTATATATATGTATGTGTCACACCTACTACTACACATACATATATATATCATCACCATATATCATAAAGTTGATAACCATTTACAAACATACATGTCAGTATCCACTACTACATATGCATCACATCAACATATAGGAAAGATGAACCATACATCCATAACATACATAGACACAACATACACATGAGAAGTATAACACATATGCCACAAAAATAGTGTATATATATATATATATATATATCGCTCATAAAACATATGTGTCATGTCCAAAATTGCCCTCTCGGGGCATATACAAAATAGCCTTATGGGAGATACTTCATATAAACCACCCCCCATAGGCTCATAAAAAACATATAATAAAGGGGTTCCTCGACTCATGCAAGGTCAAGCTACCCCGCCAGCAGGTGGATCATGGGGTCCCATGATGGCTAAAGGTTCGACATCCTCACCCCTAGCTATCTCAAGTTCTGGTCCCTGAGCCAATTCTAGTCCCTATCGTGGCCTCTACTGTGGTGGAGGATCTTATCCCCCATGCACCTCTATCTCTATGTGGCATCAATGCCAAATCCTCATCCTCAAGGTCGGTGACACTTCTATCGTCAACCCATGTGGACATAGCACCAAGTCATTGCTCCAAGTCATCCATGAGTGATACCATCTAATCCCTTGTAGCTTCCCCTCCAATAGGAGCTCCTCCCACACATACCCCTCTAGTAGGAAACCCTCCTATCATTGCTCCCACAACTGCGACATCTCCTCCAATAACTAGACTTGCTCCAGCTACTGGTTTGTCCCCCTATCTTAAGTTCGTCGTTGTCCCGCTTGATGAGTTGGCCATAGAAGACCAATATATATACAGAATGTGCAAAAACAAAATATGTACAACAATATATGTAACTATCAACTACAACCATATAGTGTACATGTAGCGTTGAATCCCTTGCCAAGATGAGGCATCTCCAGATCCCCCCTGTAGTCCATACCACTCCAAGGGTATATCTCCATCCTCCTGATGCACCCCTCCCACACATCCAAAATGTGTGGGGTGTAGTATGCCCCCATAGGTCCACCACTAGTCCGGGGTATAACTCACACCTAGTACATCATCTAGGGCTTCTGAGGTCCCCTCGAAGGAACCACTATGGGTGGACTCAAGGTCAGGTACCACTCAAATAAATAAGATCATAGTACACTCCCAAAACAAAAAGTCCTCCTCATGCCGCCCCACCGTAGATCCTTCATCTTCCTTGTCATCATTTGGAGCAACATTGTCCCCCATGCCACTTACTGATCGATAATAACTTGATCCACAAGCGCAAGCTTCCCCCCAATAATACAGTTGGGAGACACAACCCCAAACACCCTCATAATGGTTGTAGCTACATCCCTCATCAGCAAATCCCTCATATGGCTCATCAGCATCTGACCAAACTTCAAAGCACTCTGGTCACCATCATAGAACCGATCCACTAACATGTGGATCGTATCACCCTCCATCTATGGGGGGAGCAGATCCCACACTCCCCAGTGAGGAAACCCCATCATAAAATAGATATCCTAATCCATGATGATCAAGTCCTCTCCCCCTAGCCTAAAGACCCATCTATCAGGGTCCCACATGTCTAGAAACCTCCAGAGGAGATACTCTGACGATCACATCAAGGGGCACATGAAGAACTTCAAGATCCCTGCATCATGTAGTGTCTAGGTCTCCGCCAAATTACCTAGCACCAGTGACCTCAGGTCATCATAGTTCCTCTCTCACCACTCTATGGAACCAACAGAAACCATATTGACCCCAATAGTACCTGCACAAGGACAATGTCCACCCATCAGACATACATCCAATAAAACTATCAAATCAAAAGTATGTGCAACCTCCCCTTAGGAAGTCCGCACATTGCGTGACATGAACGAAGAAATGTCTCTCCCTACATGAATGAATCTCGCATACTCATGTGACACTATCCCGTAGGACATGAATTATTTGGCAGCGCTGTGTAGCACGACTACCCGATGAACAGTCGCGCTACACCAGCGCGAGGCCGAACCGCTTACATCCGGCATGT
This sequence comes from Larix kaempferi, assembly GCA_027924585.1. Classification (NCBI taxonomy): domain Eukaryota; kingdom Viridiplantae; phylum Streptophyta; class Pinopsida; order Pinales; family Pinaceae; genus Larix; species Larix kaempferi. The sequence continues at coordinate 11,126,371 of BSBM01000742.1, forward strand.
AATGCGAAACAATACATTTATTTCGTGTTAAATGCATGCTCATGTTGCTATCACATGCTATTTTGGGGAAAACCCACGCTACTATAGTGTGATATTTTCCCATTATCCCACGCTATAGCGCGGGATTTCCACAAAATCCTACACGACAGCCACTTAAGGGCTAAATCAAGCCACTTGCAACCCAGTGGCCCATGTTTTCTAAATCTACCTAGACCAAATAAAAATAGATAAGGTCATGGAATAATTTTAACTAGAATCTCATACAATGGATGCTTGGATCTCCCAGAATCACCAAAAATGTGGGCCCCACCCCTATTTGCTATTCATTTGGCACAAATTTCAAACTGACCCTACAGACAAACCGTAGATCCATTTTACAAACTGTTCTCACCACCATGATCAGCACCTCGGACTATTTGACATGGAACCAACAAATCCTTATTTCAAACAATTTTGTTTGGACCCTATTTTTCACAGATACCCCTCATGTATGGCTTGTTTTGGTTTTATGTTTTTTGCATCGTCAATACCTTGGTCATGTTCTTTACTACACTTGGGTATGTGTGCCATATGTGCAGGACCACGACCAGAATAGGTCGGAGAATCCTTTTTTTCCATTATAAGAACAATATTCCACCCCTTAACCATGGTTCTGGGCATCTTTCCGCAAGTATCATTTCAAAATTGGCATATAGACATTGTATTCACTCCATTTACAAATGCATTTACCAGTATTCCCGCTGATAACCATAGGGTCCTCATCTCCAGTGTTGATATGCCATCAACGTCATCACTGAGAATAACATGTTCCCCCATGGATGTGCACACCTTTTCCAATGCAATCATCAATTTGAAACCCATGATGTCAACCCCCCACAAGTTGGAGGAATATGATACAACTTGAAAAGATCACCCTTAGCTTATCATTTTATATTTGCGCATTTACTCCCCCAACTCTCGTAGTAGATGCCATCAAATTCCTCGGCCCATGTTACAATAACGATTCACAAATACCACTCATACCTCCATGAGCAGTTTACCTTCTGTAATATTCCTCAACTCATCACCCCCACGAAGACACCTACGGCCCCCCCACCCTTAGAAGTAACCAATTATATTTAGCTATCGCGTAGGCACAATTTGTATGGCATTGATTCATGGGGCACCCGTCTTCGTGTTTGCAAACTAACCCCCACCTCACCTTGGAAAGTGTCCCATGACCCACTCAAAACTGTGGGGACTCCATCCACCATCAAATTGGTCCCCTGACACACCCAAAATTATGGGGACCCCACCATTATTCTTTATGTACAAACAGTTTCCCCATCCGACATCACATTGAAGGAACACCCTATTCTTTTCACAGCAAGCCATGGTCACCTTTGATTAATGTATTTGAGTCCCCATATCCTCAGTAGTAACTATTTTTTCTATCACCATTACTCTATGTATTGTGTCTCCATCAAATCCCTTTCACTTGTATTTTGTCTCCCTCCATCTCAACCTATACTGTTCCGAAAGGAATGCTGTCATCCACACTCCTCATGTTTACATCAATTAAAGGAAGTTATGAGCCCCACGCTTATCATCCAGTCTTGTGTCAAGTCTGTCCGTCCAACAGTTGGTTACAACATGATCTTGGTTTTCAGGTTAAGACTCTCGTCTTAGCATGTACTTCATCTCTTTTCGACGTCAAAACATTATATTCCAAGAGTTGCAGTAGTTGCAGTAGTACCTTGGGATCCCTTTCAATCACTCTAAGGTATCACCTCAAACTTGGTATGGAGAGTCATTAGTGCTCCCTAACCTACTGGTTTCCCCTATGCTCGACATCAAAACCTCTATCGCATCAAGGGGAGACGTAATTTTAAAGGTGTCAGTGTTCATATTTGCAAACCATGGTCGCAGTCCATCTGGAATAGTGAAGTTCTCTCTCATGAAGCTTCACATCCACACTGGTCCCCCACCCCCGTGGGCTTATCATGATCGCCAATAGTACAACTTCTTCAGCACTCCGCAGCAGTTCCTGTGTGATTTACTCTCACATGGATTTAAGTCGCCTTCATCCATGTCCCAATAGTATAGTCAAGTTGACCCCTTAGTCCTCTCTCATTGTAATCACCTTGATAGCATTTCACGAGCATGGGTATGCCCGCCTCATTTGTATAAAAAATATTCTTTACTATAGGTCCAACTGTTGTCGCTAGCAATATTCCCCCATGGGATGCCCCTATTGTCCACATATGATTTTTCCTACATAACAAGAGAGAAACACAAGAAAACATGATGCATTATCATCTCTACAATACCTTTCGAACCTCATACATCAGGAGGCATATGTTAATGCCTAAATTTAGCACACATGCAACATTTCGGCGATTCTTGCAGTAAGGCATCATCAACATAAAGAATGCATCTCACCAAAGGAATCCTCAACAAATCCAAAAGACAACATGAGTCCAAAAGTGCCCAAGTCTAATCAAAAGAAGAGGTTGCGCGACTGAACCATTGTTACCCTCACTATAGCGCATGTTATCAGTTCAGTGCCCATGCGATACTCACATGGATTTTCCTTCGATAGTCATGATAATGTCAAAATGGAAGGACCACCTACTTCTCATCGGCAAATTGAAAGCTCCATTACCTCCAAAAATTTGAATTTGGCTCCTCACGCACTTGGTGGCATTAAATGGCCCCTTTGGTGCACCTTGGAACTAGTTCATGGAGTGTATGAGTTCACATTTGGATCTAGTTGTTTCTTGGCCACCTCTTGTCCTATAAAAGGAATCCATTAACATGCATTTTGTAGAGAGAAATAATATTAAATTTATGATGTTGTTTTTGTGTTGGAGCTTCCTCATAGCCCACCTCTTCCTACCTTTGTAAGCATTCCCAAGCTCCCTTGCCACCTTTCTCCAAGGTGCAAGAGTTTCTCTCCATTGTTCTACCATTCACTTAGCATATAGTTTGGACAAAAAATGCCTCCCTAAGGGAGATTTTTGGCTTCCCTTGAATCCCACACTTCCCAGGTGTTGTATAACTTGACCATTGGGCAATACAAAGTGGGTTTTCATACCTTGGATTGTTGTTGGATTTTGCATTCTCCTTCCTATTTAATTTTTATTGTATTTTATTCAATTTTATTTATTTCATGTGAACTCTACTAAAAATATCTTGCAATATCATTTGGAGGAAAATCAACCACCCACATAGGGTATCCAAGGACTAAGGCCTTGCAGCATCCTACAAGGCCTAGCCCCTTACTAAGTGGAGGAATGCACACTTGTGAAATTTTTTCCACAACACTGTGTTAATGTAATATGGTGAAGTAATAGCATATGTATTAAGGAAATTGAAGCTTCATGAAAATATTTTTTCCACGCATCATTTAGATTTGGTAGTAGTGATGTTAGTTCTTAATATTTGGAGGAATTATCTTGTAGGGTGAAGCTTTGTTCTAAAAAATGATCATGAATGCTTGAAACAACTATTCTCCTAGAGGGATCTAAATTCTAGGAAGAGGTGATGGAGTGAATTTATGAGTGAGTATGATTTTGGAATTTCATACATCAAGGGAAAGGAGAATTTAGTGGTTGACCCCCTACAAAATACCAAGGAACTTTTTTTTGTTGATCTCAAAGGTTAATACAAGGAAGAAAGTGTTAAGACAACTTCTTGGAGATAGTTTCTATTTAAAGTTCATATTAGAATTGTATAATGGGGGGAAGTTAGAACCTAATTTCATAGGTCTGTCCTTGAGGAGGATGGATTGTTGCGATTTCAATGGAAGATGTACATACTTGAGGGAGAAGTTATTAGAAGCACTATCCTCAAGGAATCTCATATGGCACTTTACTGTGTGCGTCATGGTGTGAAGAATATGTACATAGATATTAAGAATCTATTCTTTTAGACAAACATGAAGTACAATGTGGTCTAATTTGTTCCAAAATACCTAGAATTTCAATATTTAAACAATGACCACCACCACCCGATAAAAATATTACATCTACATGACATTCCTATATCCAAATGGGGAGTTATTTCCATGTATTTCAATGTAGGATTTCCACCCACATCTCAAATACATAATACCATTTTAGTCATAATTGATAAACTAGCCAAAATGACTCATTTTATTTTAGTTAGAGAAACATATTATGTCATTGGTCTGGCACGAGTGTTTATAAGTGAGATTATTTATCTTCATTGATTTCCCAAGAATATTATATCAAACAAAGACTCTCCTTTTAAATCTAGGTTTTTGACAAGTTTGCAATAAAAATTGCGGACTGAGTTGAACTTGAGCTCAATTTATCATCCTAAAATAAGTGGGAAAATTTAAAGAGTTAATCAATTTATGGAATTCATGCTTATAATGTATGTTATGGACGAATAGACCCATTAGGAGAAGTATTTAACTTTGGTAGAGTTTTCTTATAATAACGATTACCATAGTTCAATCGGGATGCTACCTTAATTAGATGTGTATGGAAGGCCATACGTGACATTGTTGAGTTGGGGTAGGTTAGAATATTGACTGATAGTAAGGCCATAATTGATTTAGGAGATGGAAGAACATGTGATTTAGATCAGGCAATAATTAAATAAAGAGCACTATAGGTAGAAGAGTTATGGTGATGCACATAGGATTGATCAAAGTTATAAAATTGGAGAAAAGGTTTTCATTCATATTGGTCCTAATAAGAGTACTATTAAGTTTGGAAAGGGGATAAAGTTACCACCTTGATTTATAGGGCTATTTAAAATTTTGGAAAGAAATGGATTTGTTGCATATCGCCTTGGAATACCATCCCATTTGCGTAAAAATCATAATGGTTTTCATGTATCTATATTACAATATTATGTAGTTGATGAATCTCATAAACATCATTGGAAGGAATTGTAGGTTTTGGACAAGGGAACCATCATGGTCGATGAACCATTGTGAATATTGGGCCATAGGGTTTGACATCTCGTACATCACTTGGTGGACTAGGTTAAGGTCTAGTTCTGAGACAAGTATAGCCGACAAGTATAGCCTAGGATATTCTACCTAGGAGAATGTAGAGACCATGTGCCATGATTATCCCACACGTTATTGACTATAAATTTGGGACAAAATTTCCTAAAGGATCGGTGTATATTGTAGCTCCCCATATTTTGACTTTGGAAACTAAACTACATTATGAACTATTTTGTATTTATTTTATTATTATTTGTTGAACTCAACTAGACAAATATAACTATATTATATGGACATGTGGACCTACTTATATGTGGAATTTATATATGATTTTACTATTTATATTATTAAGGATGACATTTATATGCTAAATTATTTCAAGGATGAAAATTTAAAAATAAAGTTGTGGTACATGGATAATTGGTGTGATGCACATGGTAAATAAATTTTCTTGCTACATAGTTTTCTAGTTAGTAACATTGTTATCACATAAAAAAAATTATATGGTTATGCATGACCTTGTATTTAGTTTATTTAGTAAACTAACTTACAAGCTAAATGAACTAAGAGAGAACCATATAGTTGTGGTACTAAAGTAACATAGATGTCATTGAAATCCAAAGAGTAATGGTATGCTATGAATCATTATTTCATGATTTAATTATTGGTTCAATACATTGTCACGATATGTGGGCCAATGTAAGTTTTATAGGAAGCAAAATTGCCCAAACTTGTTATTCAATGTCCTATCTCTAAGAAAAAAGATAATGTCTTAGTATGGTCTATGATAGAGTGTTGACCCTACTTCTATTAGTAGGGGTGGAGGTATTTCCCATTGTTTGTTCTCTAAAACCTAGAGTTGTGTGAGGTTGTGTTAAGCCACACTCCCCCAAATGTGTGATGGAAACTACTGGCTACTTGTATGGAAATTATAAAGTCAACACTCCCACTTACAAGTTAGGTCAATTCAATATAGTCAATGCTCTAGTGTATTGCAACAAAGGAAATGATAGGATTTGAAAGACGAAAGTAGGTTAGGGAGGAAGGATGATTTGAATTTATGTAGCGAGACTTTTGTGGTGGTTGATTGCGGGAGTAATCAAAGAAACCACAGTATCCATAATTGCATATTGACGTTTAGAATCCAAAACATGATCCATCATTAGAACATATTGCCGAGTTTTATGAAGAGCAAAAGATCTGGATATATAGTAATGAGATGTAGAGAAAAGCTAAGGTCGGCTACAGGGATTTAGGGTTTTAGGTGATTATTTAAAGTTTATAAATTAATTTTCTTAATTTAATTAATTATAAAAACCTAAATATTAGCCTTAAGTTTAACATCATTAAGAAGTTATTAATGGTTGAGAATTTATTCTAAGTTTTGATTGTAATATTAGTTTTTTTTTTTTCCTTGGAAAAAGTCCGTAATTTTATTTCAAAAAGATGATTAAAATTACATATTGCACATGTAGTAGAATCAACAAGGATCCCTACATTTTCACATATTTCTGTCCCATATAAACAAAAACAACAGCTTATTAAGAGCTGAACCAAAAAAGAGAAACTCAAAGTAAAACTTCGCCACAATAAGATGTAAATCTTGAACAGCAAAGAGAAACCCAAACGTTTCCATAAGAAGAAGATCTTGAACAGCATGTAGAGCCACCGGTAATGTGCCTCTACCCCCACCGTCCACCAAGAACCCTTGACAATTAGCAATATGTCTTCAGCTTCCATCAGAACCGAAACCCTCAACAGAAGAAATAGTAGATCCAAGTCTGTGGATGAGCAGCAAACTCTATAGATCTCCCAAACCAGCGAACTCAGCCAGCATCTCCTGATGAAGAAAAAGGCCAGATAGAACCAGAGCACCGCCGTAGCAATGGATCTTGACCCATGAGCATCGGCGTAGAGCAAGAGTCGATTGGTACACCACAAAAATCAAGAAATCTTCGTTCAAGAAAATGGAGGTTCTGGCGAGAGAATGGTGAGGTTCGAGTCCAAAGATCAACGGGAAAGATCCAATAGCAAGTCATAAACAGCATATATGCACTCCTTCTCAGGAAGGGCAGCAGTGAAATCATCATAAGTATGGCCAGGATCGCCGATCTTGTCCACAGTAATCTGCTGCAGCTTCTCATCAATCTTGAATGTTATAAAACGCTGGGTTCTCTTGCTCTCATACTATCAACAACCATTCCTGATGCTGCGGTGGCCATTTCCGCAGATTCACAGACCTCTGCGAAAAATCGCCTGATACCACCAATGCGCCGATCTGGAAACAAAAAATACGGCCTGGCCGAAGCACGCGTATGCAGAACCCTCGCCCAAGATTTGTGTGGCCTGATAAGTCGCCGCAGCCACAGGAAGTCCGCCATTCCACATCAAACACCGCCGCCGTTGCCAGGAGAAGTAGCCATCGCTCGTCTCGCCGCCATCTGCCACCGCTGCCATTGAACCTCGTGAAGCTGCTGCCGCCGCCACATGAACGCAGGGTGTGCCCGTATATGGATCACCGCGCGAAAGCGTCGCCCCGCCCCCACCCAGGCGCATGGAATACGCCATCGATCCTCAGTTAAACTCGGGGTGGTGGCCATGGGAGCCATGGCCGTCGGGCACTTCCCTAGCGACTCTCAAACCCTAGATGCAGAGCCTCCAGAGATCCGAGACTTGAGTTACCATCAATCCAATCAACCGATTGTAATATTAGTTATTAGTCTTAAGGTGAGATAAATTTTAGAAAAGTAATATAAATATGTATTTAAAAAATTATATATATGTGTATAAATATATATTAACTCAAAGGCTTGTTTAATTATGATAGGGTTATTATTAAGGTGTATTAAGATTTAGTTAGTGAGAAATTTTTTTAATTAATTAATGGTTTAGTGTATACAATTTATTATTTAAACTATTGAATTTTAAATTTTAAATTTTAAACTTTATTAATTTTTTATAAATCTTAATGTATTAACTAATTAAACTTTATTAATTCCTTTAAAAATCCTAATATATTATTTAATTTCAACAAAAGGTACACTGCAAGTGAGGGATAAATAGATATGTTCATAATATATATAAAATTATAAGTTAGTTTTATTTTAAATTTTAATATTAATCTTTTTTAATTAATGTAATCAAATATTTAATTGTTGTAATAAAGTATTTAAATTATAATTAAAATAAAGAATTTTTAAAAAAAATTATTTTTAATTTATTTTTAATTTTAATTTTTTTAAAATTATTATTATTGACCTGAGGGTAAACACCATTAAGATTCAAAAAGTTAGAATTAATATAAAAAGCGCGGATTAGGTTATCTATTTAATATTTGGTTTAGGATAGAAGGAAGCCAACTAGTGCTAACTTCGAGGCCCTCATCCATATTCAAATTGTTCGAATGTTTGATTATTTCTATGGCTTCTCTAAATTTTCTTTTGAAGTAGTAGTTTTCTTTAGCTAGGATTTTGGTGTCTTCTAGACAAATATGATGTTTGGTTTTGGAACAATGTTCTGAACTTCGACATGCAATTATGGATACTGTGGTTTCTCCGATTACTCCCGCGATTTGAATTTAGTTAAGAATATTGTTTGAGAATTATATATGTCACTATTCAGTCCCGTGTTCCTACCATTTTTAGAACACTCGTCTAATTCATTTATGATAATCTTGGTGTGATGTTCAATGCATACTGAATTATTGTGACCGAGTTAGTAAAGATTATTGAATGATTTTTTTACATGATTTACTATCTTGAATATTTAGTTGTGAACATACATGAATAATGCATTAGAGGTAGTGATTGTTAATTATTACTACACATTCAAGATATGGGTATGGTGGCTATGCATACATTCCATATATGCATACACCATTATCATATCAAAATACATTACTTATTAAATAATATTATTGAAATATTGATGCATGATGGGTGTAATTAGACATTGCATTGTATGCTTGTAAATATCAGTTATAGGATATAATTTACTCAATATAGGATTTGAATGCATGAACCTTATACCATAGAATAATCATGAATTATGAATTGACACCTAACTATCTGAAAATTCAAAATGATTAATTATGAGTAGGTGCATGCAGGATTTCAAGAAATTGGGGTATTATTTTATTATGATTGAGACCTTATTAGGAGTGAGCTAGATACCCTTCTCTTGAGATAAAGAAGGTGGTGGAAGAAAAGGAATAAGATGGAATAATGTATAGGAGAGTGGGGGTTAAGGATGGGGAGTGAGGAAAAAAATTAAAGAAGACTATAATACTAAATTGGGAACTTTGATAAGGATTGAGACTTTGATCTTGCAATAGATACTAAGTTGATTCTATGAAATACTAACTGGTAGGTTGTTGTTTTTAGATAATAGACATAGAGGGATAGGAAACCCTTAGGTTTATTAGAGCTAGGTAGAGGGATAAGATCCCAGTTTGGTTGGGAGGATCAATTCCAATTTGGGGAACATTGGAGAAGGATTTGAATTAATAAATCAAATAGATTCAGAGGTATTTTCATTCCCGTTTAGATTAAATTAATCTATTGCAAATATTATGAGTATCTTCTCTCAATATCAATTTTGATTAATTTCTATAAACAATTTATTGATATAAGTTATACATGATAGTCGTGATTTTATTTAGATCCTAAATTCTATATATATAGTAGTTCAACTGTAAAATTTGTACTTAGTAATTAGTGATTAAAAATTCATATTCATAATCATGCATATAATATAAATTAGGTAGATAATTATAATTACTAACACCCATTAATATAAATTGGGTGTTATAGAGACATGGTACCCATATCCCATATTGATTCATTTCTAAATAAATACTAACCAACATATTCTAGAGTATTTCCTAGAACAAAGTTTGTCATCACTAGAGCAACGTAAGTGGGTCATAAATATGTTGGGGTATGGTTATGAGATTGTATATAAGAAGGGGAAAATGTGGTGTCTAATGCTTTGTATAGGAAATTTGAGGAGGATGTATCCTTATTTGCATTATCCTTGTGTTTTCTAGGCTTTCTTGAGGAATCCCTTCAAGAATGGCCAGAAAATGACACTATATTTTAACTCATTCAAAAGCTTCGAGAAGATCCAAACCCTTGTAAAGGGTATATATAGCACCAAGATACATTGAGGTATAAAGAGTTCATTTTTATAATAAATAATTCTATCTTAAAAAAAGGTTCTTAGAAGAGTTTCATTCCTCACCTACAACAAGTCACTCAGGATCTCATAAGACCTACGAAAGAGCTAAGAACTTGTTCTTGTGGGAAGGCATTAAAAAATATATGTTGAATTTTCGTGTTCCCTGTGAAACTTGTAAAAGGAACAAATGTGAGATGGTGAAGTCACCATTGGAATTAAAACCATTACTAATCCCACTCCATTTATGGACTAACATCTCTATGGATTTTATAGTGGAACTTCATAGATCTACTAGAAAAGCAGTCATCATGATGGTATTTGATTATCTTACCAAGTAAGCTAATTTTTGTTCCTTGCCACACCATTTAACATCATCATCAATTTCCCAATACATTATGGATCATATTTTTAAGTTACATGGAATTCCCACTTCTATTGTTTTAGATCATGACCCCACATTCACTAGCAAATTTTGGTAGGAGTTGTTTAAACTTTAAGTACCTAGTTTAGCCTAAGCACGACATATCATCCCATGACACACGATCAAACATAAGTGGTTAATAAGTGCTTAGAAACCTATTTGTGATGCTTCACTTTGGAAAATACACACCAATGGGCACAAAGGCTTCCTCTTTCAAAATGGCGGTATAAGATTGCTTATCATGGAGTTACCAAAATGGAATGATATGAAATTGCTAAGGCAAAAGCATTGTCAATGGCTTCCTGTTTACCATTAACCTCTAAGGTTCATGAAGTGGATGTCACACTTCACACCAAAGAAGCCATTTTCTACACACTTAAGGACAATTTATTTATGGATCAAAATAGAATGAAACGATAAGTTAGCAAACATTATTCAAAGAATTATTATGTAGAAAGGGATAAGGTGTTTCTTCACATTCAACCTTATTAACAAACATCACTCAAACCTAAACTCCACCAAAAACTAGGACCAATGTTCCATGGACCTTGTAAGATTATCCAATGCATTGGATAGGTGGCCTACAAGCTAGCTCTTCCAAACCACTCCAATATTCATATGGTCTTTCATCTATCTTGTCTCAAGAAGGTCATGAGATCTAATTGCAAATTTAAAACCAACTTATCAAAAATGGTTGAAGAGAGTCCCATTTGGTTCCATCTAGAAGTAGTATTGGATACCATATAACACCAATTACACCAACATAGTATCTGGGAAGTCCTAATCTAATGGAAATATATGTATCCATAAAATGCCACATGGGAAACATCAAGAATTTTGTGGAAATTCCCCCACCTTCAACCTTGAGGACAATGTTTTTTTGAAGGGGGGAGGAAATGTTAGGGTTCTACCCTAACCTCCCCACTTTAGATTGCATAGGGGTTAGCAAATTAATGTATGCATCCAACTTCATTGAATAATGGCCCATTAGATAGTAGTGGATAGTTATTCAATGTAAAAGGGTCATCTTTACTAAATAAAGCCCACTAGGTAATCAATGCTCATTAATAATGAGACCACAAGCAATTATAAATTTACTATTGAGAATCTATTTAAAGAGATAGGAGTCTACACAATGTTTTGTTGAGTATTGTTGTATTTGTAGCTCTGCTCAAGTGAAATATTTCCCTACCTTAGGAGGCAAGTGAACATCAATTTTCTCTTTGATTATCATAATAGAAGGGTATATTTTGCATTTATGCATTTCAGTTGTCTCTTGTCTCTAGTTTCTACATTTTAATCTATATATACTTGGTTGTGATTTAGTTTAAGGGTTAAGGAATATTTCACATTGGATTTTGGAAAGGAAGATTTACAATATCATGTTTTAAAAGCAATGGCTAAGTTCCAAGACAAAATATTATATAATACACATCTACAAATATTTCTAGGATCTCGAAATTATATAAGGTATTTCTATGAGAACTAAGAAGCTAACATAGCATGCCTCCAAGGGCGATTGCAGAATAACATTGTGCCTTGTAACAATAAAATGATTGCTACAATGTAAACAATAAATCAAAATGTACAACATATTCCCTCATTAAACCTACCAAGGTCTAACAAGCCTTTCCTCTTAGAGATGGATGAATCAAATGTCATATGGGTAGGTGTTTTACTATAGAAGCTCTCCTCTAGAGAAGAACTTTGCATGTATGCTTTTGGTACTTTCAAGGATTCTAAGTTAAAATACCCAACCTCCCACAAAAAAAACATTAATGGTTAAAGAGGTTCTTATTTTTCCTTAAATTTGTATGTTTCACAGTCATGACTAATTTGAAACACATCAACATCGTGCTTCAAAACAAGATATTGCTAGAACATGGTAATAATAGGATTATGAGATGGAGCCTTTGGTTCAATAGATTCAATTTTGATATTGAATACAAGCCAAGGAAGGAAACATGTCTAGCAGATATTCTAAGCAAAGCCCACAAATTTTCCATGCAAAAATGAAGATGTTCAATGTGGCATCTAGTCTAACAAGATTTGTAAAGATATGTGTAGACTACAAGTTTGTTTTTGTTTTAATTTTTTGATTAGTCACATTAAATCTAGTCTAGAAATCTAGTTGGTTTTAGAAAAATGGTTAAATAAGTATAGCTATACAAATAACCATTTATATTTTGAACAATCTGATTAGTTCTTTGTAGATATTATTGTAGAAGAAATACCTAAGAATGGTCAATCTTACTTGTGATGTTTTGTCATGATGTGGAATTTTGAAGATTATGCAAATGTTTTAGAATTAATTAAGTATAGAAATTTTATATGGGTGACCATGGAACACTCAACAATGGTTCCCTATAGCTAGTCTATGTGGTTCGCACTCTTCATGGAAAATATTTCTACCCTTGATAGTTCTCTCTTAGCCACTAAATTTTATTTTATAGCATGCTCTTATGTTTGTAAAAGAAAACTGAGATATATGAGAAAAGTATTTGGGTTTTAGATAAAGCTTCAGAGATCTCCTAATTTTCCAACAAGATGAGTACCTCCAAGCATGGTATATTCTTCACTCAGTAAGTGCTTTGCAGTAATGCCACCAATGGAACTCGACAACATGCATATCAAGGATCCTCTAGATCCCCTTGATCCAAATCTGGGTTGATACTGCAACCAATATGATGGATATCCATCAAATGCTTCTAGCACTAATTGATTAATCCCAATAATAACCTTTGTAAATGGTCCTAGTATATATTATAAGTATCATGAGCCACATAATCCTTTACTCTGTACATTAAAATAATGTATTGTGTGTTGTGGCCTGCTTAAGTAACTCCACTTTATACTTTTTCGTTCAACAAAGACTTTAGTTGGCAATTTTCAAGTCTACCAGTGTTGATTAGGGTCCCCTCATGCTGAAATGATTTCAAGGAATGAGATAACAAGTGGTTATCCCTAATCACTCAGTTTTATTCATTCACAATCCCATGACTCATACAAAACACCATCAAAATTAGATTCCTCTTCATACCGACGCCATTCAATCTTCAATAACCATAAACCTACTTGAGGATCAATAAGTTAGACCTCTCTTCCTCACTTAGAACATTTGATTTGAAAGAGTCTTAGGGTTTGATAAACTAGGATTCAATCACTTCTTACGCTTGATGCTTACAACTCAATGTGAAGAAGTAATTCTTATGTCTAGTATCCAGTAAGTTCACTTCAACCTATGATCCTGTGTCATTAAAACCTAGCTTGAGATTTTCATAAATTCTCTTAAGAACCCTTTTGTCCGTCCTCCATGTCTTTCTTGCAAGATTCGATCATGTTGATCTTTAAACATGCTTAATTTATCTAAGCTTTATCTCCTACATTGATACAAAAGCAAAATTCTTCACAATAAAGCCACTTGGAAGATGTTTGGTTTAATGCTTATATTATGTTAAGTAAGAAAGACTAGAAGTATTGTTTAGTCTTGTTTGTAAAAATATTTTGAAAAATGATCAATTAAAATATTTATTTGAACTTTCATTTAGATCAATTCAATCTCTAAGTAGCATATATTTATAAAATTAATAATGTTACAATCTCCACAATACACACACATGCACGCACACATGTATATATTATGCACACACACACACATGAGATAGAATTTATTTTTTGAAATACTGTTTAAAATTTTATTTATATACATATTATATAAGGTAAAAAGCCAAAATCAATTCTATTATTAGTGAGCATGAGGTTATATAAATAATTACAAGAGTGTGCAAACATTCCAACCAATGCATGAAACCACTATTTTACCCTCTCATACCCCCACAACCCTATTCTCTACATCATAGTGAAACGTCACCCTTAAATTTAGGAATTATGTAAATTGTATTACCCTTATCCATCCAAATAATGTATGCCTATTCTTTCTCTTATTATTCCTTGCCATGTAGAGAATTATGTAAACAACATGGTTTTGTTAATTGTGTAATACTTGTTTCAATTTTTTATGCTATGCTTTTTCGTAACTTATGCAAGGATTTTAGATCCCAACCTCTAATTGTTGAAAACAACTTTTTGTTTTGAATTCTGACATGTTCTGACAACACTACAATCTAAAGAAGTTAGGGTGCATGCAGTTGAGGTTTGACATTGCTGGCATGTCTTTGCAGTTGATATTTGATCACACTCCAAATGGGACATGAAATACTTCACTTGGCTTGTTCCTCCATCACTACATCCTCCAGTTGTATCATGAATATACTCCAACTATAGCATGAACAACCAATCCAATTGCATGTCCTCTAGTAGATGCATGGTAGATATAACGTGTAGAAGTGCATTTTTGTTCCCGATTCGTGTCAACCACAACTGGGTGGTGGTCACCCTATCAAATCCAATGGACTACCCTAAGGACAAAAAATAGGCTAAGTGCATGCAACTGAATCTACAACTAGACCATCTCTTCAAGGACAACGACTAGAGAGACCACAACTAAGTGGTGGCCACCCTATCGAATCCAATGGACTACCCTAAAGACAAAAACAAGGCTAATTGCATGCAACTCAATCTACAACTAAACCACCTCTTCACCTATTCAAGGACAACAAATAGAGAAAAGCTATTAGAAAATTCTATTATTAAGTATTTTTTGTTCATACCTTCTCGCTCTCCCTAAGACTTGTTCCCCATACCTCCTATTCTTTCTGGCCAATGCACATGCTAAATCCTAAGCCACTCATAGCGGCACATCCTCAACACCAACAACACAATCATCCTTCCTCTGAGGCAGCCACGCCTGCAACCACATATTCCTCTAACATTCTCAAAATTCACGTCCTATGGTTCAAATCATAGTAGCATAATTTGAGTACGAATACAGATACGAATACGATTCGATACGGAAAAAATAAGTAATGAAAATATCTAGTACGAATAAAATACGGAAGTAGCTTGCTTATATATAATATTTTTAATCAAATATTTACAAATATACCATAAATATACATAGACATTTATATAATAAAATTTAATCTATATTTAAAAAACAAAAATATGAAATCTCAACAACTTCAAATATGGAAGTGTAAGTCTGCAACTATTTATTAATAGTTATTTTAATAAGAAAGTATGAAATTGAATGGTATTTCTATTTTATAGTGTTTAAATAATTAAAAACAATTGTTTTTGTTTCTAAATTGGTTTTCAAAATTTAATTGTCCACTAATAATCCGTATCCGTATTACACCTACACCGAATATTCGACAAATTCGAATTTGTTCCGAATTTTCGTACAGGAAGTACCAATACGACCGAATTATGCTACTATGGTTCAAATCCGCTTCCCAGGTTCTAAAATATTATTATATTATCTCACGATAGCTTTAATTCCAATCTTATTTTTTCCATATTAAAGGACTTTATTTAAGCATTGTTACCTCAAAACTGAATTTCCACTAGCATTTGCAAAAATTTGCGTTCGAGGAGGGCTCAATTTTTATTCTAAGGTTAAAAAATGTGGTCATTTTTTCCGAGTCCAGATCCAATTCAATTCTATTATTTATGGATCTCATGGTTTGATGACAGTGTTGCTTTTACTTGAACTGAGTTTCCACCACTATTTTCAAAATTCACATCCCAGGATGTCATAGTGGATGCATAGGTAGATTAATGAACATCAGGAAATTCACCATCATTTTTAACATCCCTCTAATATCATGCTGAGAGTTATGATGAGAAAATTCATGATAATGTATTGATATTGCCAAGGAACATTTTGATTACAAGATACATTCCCTTATTCTCCTTGGAATGCGCTACTACAAAAAAATGGAAAAACAAATAGAAATTAAGAGAAGGTGATGGGTTTGCAACAGTATTGTTGTTGAGTATCATGATTTTATGCTAGGATTGAAATTCACTCTAGGGAATTATGTGAATTCATCTGCAAGGTGACTCAAAGCTTGTTTACATGTAGATTCAGGGTTTATATAAAAATATGGCTAGGTTATGTGTTGAGACAAATCATATCAAAGCAAGATCATATATATTGTCTCCCAAGGAAAAATAAAAGCATATGCCTAAATTCGATATTGCCTAAGTGATGTTCTGCTTTCACTGTTAGAGCACCCTGAAAATGCTTTCTTTTATTTTGTTAAGCAAGAAAGAATCCAAAATGGACCATCGGAACTTAAATTATACAATGTATTCCTTTGTTTCCTTGTGATTTCTAAGTGATTTTAAAGAGTTTCATTTCCATCTACAAGGGAAAAAATATGCGTCTTGAGATGGATTTACAAGTTCTTATAGCTAACCACACTCCATAATCTTATGATGACTATCACAATATATCTTATAGCATTGACATTAATGATGAACATTTATGGGATGGATTTACTATATTTTAATTTCTCTTTAGTATTTGCTCTGTTTATGCTAAAGATGTTTATGTTCTAATCCGAAATTAAGGGCCTACATTTAAATGCAATCATACATTTGATCTATGTTTATAGACATATAGAGTTTAGGAGCATCTCTGGTTCATGGTGAGTTTTATTTATTTCATAATTCATTATAGACTAAAGGTTGAGAATGAACTACTACTGCTACGTATGGATATTCCTTCAGTAAAAAATAATAAGCACTCTTATGCCTGCCTGAATTTGGTTATTAAAAGCCGAAGCCAAACCGTAGTTGTGGTCTTGCCTTTCCTCTTTATCTTATTTATGAGCTTAGTAGCTTTAGTTATGATTGACCAATGATAGGTCATATGCTTTGTGGTAAGGAATGGACAGTTCAAATGGACATCACCCAGTCTTGAAGCCTCACATTTGTCTCTTTATTGAAGCACCTCCACCTCTACTACAACAAGGATGACTAGTACTATCAATGGATGTCGTCTACTCTGACAATAACGACTTCATATGAGCCAAAAATATATGTACTACACTATGCCATCAAGGAGGTCTCTTCACCATGTTTAAGGACTCGAGCTGCAAAGAAGGTCCCCGATGACGATTCGAGCATGAGGCATAGCATGCCAAATAAAGTGCACATGCTTGGTTTTTTTAATAGATATGTACACACTTGTTTATGTGGTGTATTGGTTTGAGGGCACAAGAAAGATTTCTCCATACACTACTCAATGTCTTTCTTCAATTCAAGTGGTGCTGCATGCATCATATGTGTCACTATTGAATTGTTGCATGCAACACCTGTGGAGAGGATAGAAGAAGCATCATTTTTTTTCAATTACTTTACTCCATATACTTTTATAAATAATTAAAAAAATATTAAAAATAATAATTTTCTACTTAGTGTTCAAATATTTTTTCAGATTCTTGAAGACATGTTCCTGATATTTATTTCTCAATACTGTTCATTGCCCAATCATTTTGTATTTTGACTAAAAACATGTTATGCATGTCTTTCACTATTTCGATGCATATACCATAGGTAGGTAAGCTAGATAATAAGAAGGATTCTTGTTGATTTATTTGAAAAAAAAATTGATAACGTTATATCCAAATTTATTGCTCCTTATGAACCACACTAACTTATTTGACCTAGCCTTTGATCCCCATTAAGCTAACTTACGTTGATGAGCGTCACTAGGCCATTCATGTAGGACAAGTTTTGGGCATATTGGAAGAAAGTACCATATAGTAAAAGTGCTTACACGTATTACAAAAAATTATCAATTAATTTAATTAAAATAAAATTGTCACAAATATAAAGCGCATATGCAATACATGCTTACCATTTGTAATGGGTATTGTCGTATTATTCTTGCATACAAAATTAGTTCAGAAGCTTAAATGCAGATTTTGTCTAATGGATGTAGAGATATTTAACCAAATCCCAACAATATTATCTTTCCATTGTGATTTTTTGTAGGGATCGAAACGTTGAGAAACATTCATTGATAAATACAGATCCATATTTGTTGCTATTCTCTCAAGACTTGTTACAATGCAATGAAACAAACACCATATCTATTATTTTCTATTATTTTTTATATAAAAAAGATAACTTGCCAAAACAAGATGTAGTTGAAGGATAACTTACCAAAATAAGAATTAGGTGAATAGACAAATAAACAACTTGAAATGTTCTTCATTTACCATCTTCATGAATTGTCTCCTCTTATATATGAAGTCATTTCATTTTTAGGTTGATAATGCTCATCAGTTCATGTTGCTTTTCGAAATAATGGAAACCCTTTTCCCTGCAAGATAATGATGAATGAATCTGCTCACAACTAAAGTTTAAGTACACAATTCTTAGACTTTTACCAACTCAATGGCACGAAATATGCAACTTTGCTGCTCATTTATTTTGTCTATTGTGTGTTCTTAAATATTCCCTCCACTTGATTCTATCGATTGTGTCTTTAAATATTTCATCCTCTTTCTCTTGTGAGGCTATAATGCTATGTGTAATATGTTTTAAAAAAATTGTATTTAATTGTTTAAAAAAATAATAATTTTTTTATTTTTAATATTTTCAATTTTTTATTAATCATTCATTCAAAAAATTAATAAAATAATATATATTTGATTTTTAATATTTTTAAATTAGATTAATTATTAATTTAAAAACATCAAAAAATAATGAGAACACTTATAATGGTTTCGAAAATCCATATTCTTAACATTGTTCTCATTCTTTCTCACACAAATATATACTTATTTATCTAAGATGCATACGTTTTATTAACTATATATTTAATTTTTTTAAAGTTAATGATAATTACTTTTTTCAACATAGCCTCATGATTTACCTTCATATGTAATCGTGATTATTACAAAAAAAATTATCTCATTTTAATTTAATCTATAGTGATGATGATGATATTTACTTTAAATTTTTTTATTAAACATAAATCTTAAAAATATTATGTTTTTGAATAAAGAGAAAATGCAATTACCAAGTTTATTTTGGTTTCCATAAGCCAAGAGATCTTTTAGAGTATAGAGTTATGAAACTTGGTAAAGTGATGTCTCATCATGTTAAATGTAAGGCATATTAAAGGCAAGGCAAATCTCGGAAATTTTTTTCAACCTCAACTTTTTTTGTATTTTAAATTTTACAATTTCTCTATTTTTATTGGTGTTTTTTAGTCTAGCTATTAGTTTTGATATAGATTTCAAGAGAATTGGTTTTGACATTAACAATAATTATTTTGTTTGGAAAGTTTATAATGTTTGAAAAACAATTTTGATCAACCAAAAATTGATAGTATTTTAACTTCATATTATTATTAATTAGCCTAGATCTAAATCTTAGGCTCTATCAAGTGCCGAGAGGGATCAAATCTCGCGAGGTGCAAACCTCTTCTCAGGTATTGCACTCAAAGAGCTTTTCGAGGAGAGGTTTGCACCTCGGAAGATTTTATTATTACTTTTTACTTTTTATTATTACATTTTATTAATAGCCGACAATAATATCGACTAACACTCGACATACAAGATCTTCCTCATTTTATTACTTTTTACTTTTTATTATTACATTTTATTAATGGCCGACAATAATATAGACAAACACTCGACATACAAGATCTCCCTCATACTGGACTGTAAAGTGCCTCTCGACACAATAATTTTATTATTGTTTCATGTTTCACGTCATATTTTTATACTTCATAGATTTATAAATTTAATATTATTAATTTGTTTTCATTCTCTTATATTCTAATAGTTATTCCAAGTCACAAAATGTTTATGCCACCCTCTTTTGAATCCATGGTGACTACTTGTCATGCTAAAAGAAATAACATGGACTTCATCATTGTTCAACTTAAGCAATTTATCTTTATATTCTATATATCATTTTGACTCCATGGATGTGCAACTAGCTTTAATAAAGAGAATCAAGTAAGGAATATTACATTTAATTTTAAATTATAGGCTATTAAACATATTTTGGATTTTCTTAAGTTTATTTAAAGTTTCACCAAAAATGTTATTTTGACTCCATGGATGTGCAACTAGATTCAATCAAGAGAATCAAGCAAGGAGTATCACATTTAATTTTAAAATTATATGTTATTAAACATATTTTGGATTTTCTTAAGTTTATTCAAAGTTTCACAAGAGATGTTGCATAATCAAACTTCACAACCACTCATAATAATTAGGATAAATAAAGTGTTAAACATTAAATTTCTTCTTATCTCATTCCCAAATTTCAATGTTTCGACATCTATTTTAAAGACCATAAGAGGCTTTCCAACTACTAAAGGTTATGTTATCAATAGCATGGTTCTAGTTTAAATGGCATTTAAAATCTATGCCCATGTATCACCTCTTCAAGGGTGTTATCACTATGCAAATTTGAAGGGTAAATTACTTCATTATATTTAATTATCATTATTTTGGTTTTTCAATATTCATGCCAAGTTCTTAATTTTAACATAATTCCCTAAGATCTTTGAGTTTCTTGTTAAGATCATCAATAGTTTTCCCAATGAGAATAATATCATTAATGATCATCATAAAAATAGAAGAATGACAATGCAGGTGGCCATGTCAATACTAATGTACCCCTCCCCTTCTACATGTTGCTCAATTTTATTGAAACTTATATATGCCAAAAACATTGGGAGAAAGGGATCACCCTTGCTTAACATCAATATTAAAAATTGTAATGCCCCCCATTTTGACCCTTAGGCTATATTAGCTTTTAATGTAAAAATTGTATATATGTGATGTATGATTCCTAGCGTGGAGCTCAAGGCGAAGGCCCCGTTGGTGAATGCTCAGCCTTGCAGAGGCAAGTTTTTGGTATGATGCCACCCATGTGCTAGTAAGCCATAGAAATTGTAAATGATGTAAATGAATATCATGTAATAAAATACCAAGGGGATGGCTATGAATGCAACTAAATGAGGGGGCTATGTGTATCCACTAGGGAGTGGTGAGGGGGTTGTGGAATGGAACCCTATGATGCCATATGTAACCTTGAGAACCCCTTTGACTGTCCTAGCTGCCATTGAATGCTGCTATAAGGAAGTGGGTGAAGAGCATTGTTCATGAGTTCGATGGAGTATGGGACAGCCCTGAAATCTGTATGGCAGGGTATGGCTCTATTTTGCTTGTCCCTTAAGCCACTCTACCTCCTAGGAATTTTATCACCCTGATCCTTATCCCATTGCTGACCAAATAACCTCAATTATCACACATTACAGACCCAGCATACAGGGCAGAGAGGTGGAGGAACCAAAATCGTGATCCTCAGGGAGGCCGCGATTTGCAGAGCCAAAATCGCTCAGAAAACTTGTGTGGGTGGTGGAATTTGATGAAGGATCCACAAACCCTACCCTTGCAGGAGCGGAACTAAGAGGTTTATAAGCCTAGAAGTACATGAGAGAACCGATATTGCATAGCCGAGACCCTGTGTGGGATAGAGCCATTCAGACGCAACGTGAAGGAATATCCATGAGTGGATTGCAGTGGGAAGAGGCCAGGAGAGTTGAGACTGTATGGTAGAGCCAAAGAGGGCTCAGTTACCTTGTTCTAGCAGTTAGGGCCAGCCACACTTTCCTAGGTCAGTGATAAGGGAAGGGGAACCTTAGGGACTGTGCAGCAGAGAAGGGGACCCTACTTAGGTCGAGAGTGTAGGTGATGGGGGTGCCTAGGCTGTCTAAGGTCATATGCTTATGCTGATAGCTCTGTGGATGAAATTATTGATTTAGAAAGCCCTTACCTGCTCCCCACTTGCTTGAAAAAGCTAGATATGTGCTGGATAACCCTGATTGACCATTCCTAAGGCTGTGAGTGAGCCTGAGTGGTACTCCTTAGTGGATACATATCCCCAGCTCGAGGGCGGTCTCTGAGTGTTGAAATAATACAGGCTGGGGAGAGACCTATGGTTGGGTTTGAATGTTGCAGTCCATAGCCAGTTTTCTTGGAGATTTAATGAAAAATATAAGTGTTCTCTGTGTTAAGTTATTCCCATTCCATGTGTTTTACCCCTGTAATGGTTTAACTAGTAATGATTGTTATTGATACGTTGAATGCATGGCAGATGTGTGTGTGAATAAGGTCTAGATTGACTGTGTTTAATTGAGTAGGCATATGCTACATGTGTTTCCAATTACCATGAATTTTTCATTGAGGAATAGTGCAAGTATCTACATGTTCTTTCATCAATCTTTCTAGGAGAGATATGCTGATGTATTCCATTCTATGTGTGTGGATAATGTTTCATTCATTTGTGTTCATTGAGCATGCCTTTGCAAATTTTCATTTCCATTTGGTATAATGTCTTTGAATTGTCCCTTGATGAATAGGGATAAGTCTTGGAATGGTTCTTTGATGAATAGGACTAAGTGCAAGGCCTAGGAGGTGCATAATACTTCAGTCATAGCTGTGGGGAAAGAATAGACACCCCCTGTGGTGGTCATGACCGCTGTGGACCAGATGAAGGAGAGAGGAGAGGGCAGAATGGAGCAGAACCTCTTCACAGAGTGGTAAAGAGGCATAGAGGGGGTTTAAGGCCATATTTTGTAGTGGACGAAGGGTGGTTTTAGTGTTCTTAGGTGTGTATGGAGACCCTACAACTGCATAGTGATCACCATAGCTTTCCAATGGTACCGGATTTTCCAAAATTGGACTTAGGATGAAGAAGTTATGGGCTGGAGAAGTTGTGCAATGGGGCTTCTGACTTTCCGAACCCACATGCGGATTGCGAATTGCGGAAGTTGGAAGGGATTTTTCTATGGGGTTGCGAAATGGGAGTTCCGACTTCCGAGTTATGCATGCGGGCTGCGGATTGCGGAAGTCAAAAAGGTAAAATTGCCAGAGTTTTAAAGTTGGAGTTCCGACTTCCGAGTTTCGCAAGGAGGATTGCAGATTGCGGAAGTTGGGAAGGTAATTTTCCCGGGTTAGTGAAGTTGGAGTTCCGACTTCCGAGTTCCGCATTGCGGATTGTGGAAGTCGGAGAGGTAATTTGGCAAGGTGGTGAATTTCACGTTCCGACTTCTGACTTCCGCAGATGTGGTTTTTGGCGCTGTGTATTGGGTGCTCCGACTTACGATTTATGCATTGCGAATTGTGAGTTGTGGATGTCAGAGGTGCATTTCTTCGACATTATGCGTTTGGGGATCCCGACTTCCGACTCCCGCAAGGAGGATTGTGGATTGTAGAAGTTGGGCAGGATGTTTTCTTTGAAGCAGTAAATTGGAATTCTGACTTCTGATTGGGTGCTCCGACTTCCAATTTCTGCACTACAAATTGCGAGTTGCAGATGTCAGAGGCACATTTCTTCGGCACTGTGTGTTTGGGGATCCCGACTTCTGACTCCCGCAAGGTGGATTGCGGATTGTGGAAGTCGGGGAGGAGATTTTCTTCGAAGCAGTAAATTGGCATTCTGACTTCTGATTCCCGCACTGCGGATTGCGGAATGCAGAAGTCGGAGGTGTGATCGAAGAAGTTGTGATTTGTGGTTTGAATTTCGACTTCCGATTGCGGATTGTGAACTGGAGATCAATGCGGGTGCATAATTGCGGAACCTTTGGATTGCTTGGAAAAGAATAAATAATTAGCAGGTAGATCTAAGGGTTTTCTCTCATCGCCTCTGAAGGGCACCGAGGTGACCAAGGACGTGACAAATGGTATTGGAGCCCAAGGTTACAACATTGGGGTTGCTTGGGCCAAAGTATGAACTTACAGGTTAGTCCAAGAGAGGCCAAGTTGGACATGACCACAATTCTGAAAGCAATGTGAACAACAAAGCGTGAGGACCTGATGCAATAAGAGCTGTTGCAGTGATCAAGGAAAGCTACAGAGGGATAACAAGGCCATGCAATTGGACCAGCTATGATGTGGAAGAAGAATTCCATGCTATGAAGGGGAATGGAAAGGGAGAATTCCTTAACCCCTGTCTTGATCTTGTGTTTATATTTTATGAGTTTTATATAAAGAAAATTATAGCATAGGAATGTTGAAAATGCAAGAGATTAGTTGGGTGAAGTGGTTATGCACTAATGGGCATATTGTTAGAATTGCATAGTGCATGTATATGATGTTGCATGTTGGTAAAGCTAGTGAGGTTTACATATGCAATGAGCCACTTAAGTTAATCATTGTGGTTGATAATCACTATTAGTGTTGGTATTGGTTATAGGACCAAAGGCAACAGAAGCATGGCTAAAAATGTACATGATGTTGTTGCATGTGACTAGAAACCTTATGAAGAAAGGTTGGTGCAACAATTATATGATCATGAGGTTGGTGGAAGGATGGTGTAATCCTTTGCAGGAGACCAAACTGATTAGGTAACATCAAAGATGTTAATGGGAGCCATGTAGTTAATGTTTTACTTATGATAATTGTATAAGTGTTGAAAGGGGATTGGGTAAGAATCCCTTGAAACATATTTAGTAACCATAAGATGGTATGCATGTAAGGTTGAATGCATTCATGTGAATATCATACCACCACGATATGGTGAGGTATGGGTTAGTAAGGGAAAATAACCTTCTACCATATGACTATTTAAATGATAGAATGCATTCATATGAAATTATATTATGCCCTTTGTGTATGTTGGTTATGAGTTTAATAACCAAAGCAAGTGAGGACTTGTGGTCCTGTTATGGTAGTGCATGCTATGTGAGATAGCCATAGTTAGGCCATAGTGTGTTGGAATGGTGGAATGCATGACATGATAGTATAAAATTCATGAATCAATGCAAGGTGACATTGAGTGGATGTACATTAAAAAGATTTTGTAAATCTTGTGGTTATGCATTGAGTGAATGCACATGAAAAGTTTGTGTGAGTGTTGTGAATGTGCATGCATGTGTGTGGTTTCACATGTTGTGATGCATTGTGTGAATGCATGGTTATGATGTAAGTTTCATGGAAACTAAACAATAGATGAAATGATGAATTAATCGTAATTCTGAGATCATTTCATGAGTTGCTATGAATGCAGGAGAATGAGCGCATGAAGATAGTCATGTTTGATGGGCTACCAGGATGCTCTATGGAAGGACAAAGTTGCATGAGAGGATAAGGATATAAAATTTCAGGTAGAGAGGCCTTGGGCATGATAGTGTGGGTAAGTCCATCTTAAAGGCTGGAATCTACCAGGTGCAAAGGCCAAATGTTGTGAGAATGATCTCATGATCGCAAATCAATTTCTGTAGGAGACAAAATTGCAAATTCATATTGAATTTAATTATTAATGCCATTGATTGGTTATGGAAAAATCAGATTTGAATTTTATGGTTAAATGATGCTGATTGTTTGGCTGTTTGAGAAGTGTGTCAGGAAGACACATTGCAAGAAGACCATGTTTGAGGGCCTGCAGAAGCCAAACTCCATGGGAAGGATCCCACGCTTTGGAAATGGGTTTAAGGTGAAACACCATTGCATGTGTTGGCAATGTCTCATCCAAATTTCATGTTGGAAAATAATGGGTGAGATGGTAAAATTATGCCAATAGGGCATATGTTGTCTATGGTACGTAAGAGGGTTTGGGGTGGCAAATCAAGGTACTATTAACTCAAAGAAGGAAGATCCCATTCCTCGTGAAGGAAGATAAAAGTACATCTGCAAAACAAATGAGTATTCGGTAACCCTAGCTAAGAATATACATGTCTAGTTACTAGAGTTAATGTACAGAGCATATTTTTATTCTTATTTTTATTATTTCAGATAGCTTGAAGTGTGACTAGGGCCTACATGGATCACATCGGAAAGGGATGCATACCTTTCGAGTGCTGGCTTATGTTAGGGTTGTCAATATTGACTACACCCTAAGGGAATAGACACATTCTTGGTGTTTCAATATTAGAGAGTGAATGTCTATGAAAAATAGTTATAATTTTATATCAGCAATACTGATGAGCTTGCTTATCCATCTTGTGTTGTCAGCTTAAACATATGAAATTTGGTGTTGCACACTAAAGAAGCAAAGTGAAGGGTTGTTGTGTGTGTGAAGAGTTGTTGTAGGCTTGATAAACCCAGTCGGTGTACTGGCTTGGCATTAGTTACTAGAATGATATGGTGATATTTGTGAAGGCATAAAATCCCTATTGGTTCAACAGTGAGTCAGGTGTCGATACTGACTAGAAAACCCTTGAGATTCCTATGGCTCCGTAGTAGAGCCTTGACCCAGAAATGGTCATGGTGCAGTTTCATTCCATTGGCCTGTTTACCCAGATGGAAGTGTTGGCTTGGCAATGGACAGGGAAAACCAGGTATGGGACTGGTTTGGCACCATCAATGCCTAAGAAACCCAGTCGGTGCACGTACTGGCTTGGCATTGACTACTTGGATGTTGTGGATCAGCATGTGTGCTAGCGAAACATTCATTCCACAGGTGATCCAAGGCTTGTAAAGAGGAGAAGGAACCTATGGAATAGCGAGGAAATGTCCAATACATATAAATATTAATTATCATCTATTTCTTATTTCGAATAATGAAATATTTCATTTACAAGTCTTATAACAACCAAGCTGATACACTATTGTTTCTTTGTTGGAAACCTAGGTCATTGCAGGAAGCAAGGATTTTGAAGGCATCCTAAGGATGCATGTGGACATGTGACTATCCTAGAAAGCTCAACATGAGCAACAATGAAAGATGGTGCTAGTGAACTTGTGTGGGTCCTAGAAGCCAAAGGTTTTGTAGGCAACCATGGGGAGGGGTTCCCTGGTTGAGAGGCCTTGGATAGACCTTAGACACTAAGTGGCATCGCCATAACAATGAAATGGCGAGTCACGCATTCACATTGTAGTGAAAGAGGCTAAGGAGCATGGAGCCACAGTGGTGGTGTGGCTCTAGATTGGAACAAGATTAAGAGGGGAAAACTCTTACTCTTCTCTTTCCTTTTGATTGATGCATTTAGAAAACCAAAAATTGTTGAATGCATGTTATAGCTAAAAGTTGATTATGTCTATTGCTTGAAATGAATTGTGAATGCTGAAATAGTTAATTCCCTGTGAAAGGATGAACATGAATGATTTCATGTGTATGTTGGGAAAGCATGAAAAGTGTGGAAGTCTCATGAATAAAGCATGGAATCTCCACGACAATTAGGAAAATAATTGACTAATTTTAATGTTTATGTTATGCTTGGCCTAATAGGAATTGCCATGATGAATTTCAGGGGTGAAAAATTGAAATCAATTGGTTGCAACTGTTACAAGACAAGTGGTACTAGCAAGCAAAGTGTGGGAAACTGTGCACATTGACCATGGCAACAGACCAAAAGCTATTGGATTTGGATGAAAATATTCTTTAAACAATTTCCAAGACCCAAGCGAATCTTGGAAAGATGCTCAAGCTACAAAAGTAGAAAAATGAGAAGAACCACAAGGTTTTCCAAGACTCTAATTGTCTGCAAAGGGAGGTAAAAATCATTCTAGAAGCAACTAGCAGTGGAAAGGGCAGTGGATCAATGAAGATGAATTCATCCAATCAGTCCACTAAGAAACTCTCCAGGTGGAAAGAATCCAAGGAAATTGAGTAGGTAAAGAAAAAGAAGCCACTGAAATGTTGGGATTGTGGAGGAAATAATTGCCTCCACAATTGCCCAACAAAGGACAACAAGAAATCTAGCAGCCATAAAGATTCCAAGCTTGTGGATCAATTGGAAGGTAAAGAGAACAAAGGGATTGGTATGGAGAAATGCCCACCTGCAGAGATGGAAGATCAAAGCTAGCAAGAGCATCTTGTGGAAGCCAAAGGAATTGGTCCTGAAAGTTCAAAGTAAAGGATGAAATGTAGGACCTGGACCTACAACATTTTTTGTAAATTTTGGACATGTATAAACTGTATATGTATTGCTAAGTATTGGAACAACGAGGACAATGTTATTCTAAGGGGAGGTGAATTGTAATGGCCCCCATTTTGACCCTTAGGCTAGATTATATTTTAGTGTAAACATTGTATATATGTGATGTATGATTCCTAGCGTGGATCTCAAGGCCAAGGCCCCGCTAGTGAATGCTCAGCCTTGCAGAGGCAAGTATTTGGTATGATGCTACCCATGTGCTAGTAAGCCATGGAAATTGTGAATGATGTAAATGAATATCATGTAATAAAATACCAAGGGGTTGGCTATGGATGAAACTAAATGAGGGGGCTATGTGTATCCACTAGGGAGTGGCAAGGGGGTTGTGGAATGGAACCCTAGGTTGCCATATGTCACCTTGAGAACCCCTTTGACTATCCTAGTTGCCATTGAATGTTGTTGTAAGGAAGTGGGTGAAGAGCACTGTTGATGAGGTCGATGGAGTATGGGAAAACCCTGAAATCCGTATGGCAGGGTATGGATCTGTTTTGCTTGTCCCTTAAGCCACTATACCTCCTAGGAATTCGCTCACCTTGATCCCTATCCCATTGCTGACCAACTAACCTCAGTTATCATGCATTACAGACCCAGACGACGGGGCATAGAGGTGGAGGAACCGAAATTGCGATCCTGAGGGAGGCCACGATTTGCAGAGCCAAAATCGCTCATAAAACTTGTCTGGGAGGTGGAATTCAATGAAGGATCCACAAACCCGATCCTTGGAGTGGAACTAAGAGGTTTAGATGCCCAGAAGTACATGAGAGAACCGAGATTGGATAGCTGATACCCTGTGCCGGACAGAGCCATTCGACCGCAATGTGAAGGAAGATCGGTGTGTGGATTGCAGTCGGAAGAGACCAGGAGGGTTGAGACTGTGTGGTAGAGCCAGAGAGAGCTCAATTACATTGTTCTAGCAGTCAGTACCAACCGCACTTTCCCAGGTCATTTCTAAGGGAAGGGGCGCCCTAGGGACTGTGCAACAAAGAAGGGGACCTTACTTAGGCTGAGAGTGGAGGTGATGGGGGTTATTAGGATGTCTAAGGTCTTCTGATTATGCCTATAGCTCCGTGGATGAGCTTATTGATTTAGAAATCCCTTACCTGCTCCCCACTTCCTTGATAAAGATAACTATGTGTTGGATAACCCTGATTGATTGTGCCTAAGGCTGTGAGTGAGCCTGAGTGGTACTCCTTAGTGGATACATAGCCCCGGCTTGGGGGTGGTCTCTAAGTGATGAAATAATATAGGCTAAGAAGAGAACTATGGTTGGGTTGGATTGTTGCAGTCCATAGCCAGTTTGCTTGGAGATTCAATGAAAAAGATAAGTGTTCTCTATGTTAAGTTATTCCCATTCCATATGTTTTACCCCTGCAATGGTTTAACTTTTAATGAATTTTATTGATATGATGAATGCATGGCAGATGTGTGTGAATAAGGTCTCATTTCATTTGTTTAATTGAGTAGGCATATGCTACATGTGTTTCCAATTACCATGAATTGTTCATTGAGGAATAGGGAAAGTCTCTGCATGTTATTTCATCAATATGTCTGGGAGAGATATGTTGATGTATTCCATTCTATGTGCATGGATAATGTTTCATTCCTTTTTGTTCATTGAGCGTGCCTCTACACATTTGCATTTCCATTGGTATAATTTCTTTGAATTGTCCCTTGATGAATAGGGCTAAGTATTGGAATGGTTCTTTGATGAATAGGACTAAGTGCAAGGCCTAGGAGGTGTATAATACTTCAATCATGGTTGTGGGGAAAGAATAGACACCCCCTATGGTATTCATGACCCTTGTGGACCAGATGAAGGAGAGAGAATAGGGAAGAATGGAGCAGAACCTCTTCATAGAGTGGTAAAGAGGCATAGAGGGGGTTTAAGGCCATATTTTGGAGTGGAATAAGGACAGGGTCAATGTTCTCAGGTGTGGATGGAGACCTTGAAGCAACATAGTTCTCACTAAGATCTTTCCAACAGTACTGGAATTTCCCAAATTTGACTTAGGATGAAGAAGTTATGGGCTAGAGAAGTTTTGTAGTGGGGCTTCTGACTTTCCGAACCCGCATGCAGATTGCGGATTACGGAAGTTGGAAGGGATTTTTCTATGGGGTTGCGAAATGAGAGTTATGACTTCCGAGTTCCACATGTGGGCTGCAGATTGCGGAAGTTGGAAAGGTAAAATTTCCAGAGTTGTAAAGTTGGAGTTCCGATTGAGTCCATGTTCCACAATGCAGATTGTGGATTGCGAAAGTCAGGAAGGTAATTTTCCCGGGTTGGCGAAGTTGGAGTTTCGGCTTCCAAGTTCCACATTGCGGATTGCAGAATTCGAAGAGGTAATTCAGTGAGGTGGTGAATTTGACGTTCTGACTTCCGAATTCCGCACTGTGGATTGTGGATTGTGGAAGTCGGACATGTGGTTTTCGACGTTGTGTATTGGGTGCTCCGATTTCCAATTTCCGCATTGCAGATTGCAAGTTGCAGATGGTGGAGGTGCATTTCTTTGGCTCTATGTGTTTGTGGATCCCGAATTTCGACTCCTACAAGGCGAATTGCAGATTGTGGAAATCGGGGATAATATTTTCTTCGAAGCAGTAAATTGGCATTCCGACTTCCGATTCTTGCACTGCATATTGCGGAATGCAGAAGTCGGAGGTGTGATCGAAGAAGTTGTATTTTTGGTCCTATTTTTGATTTCCGATTGCGGCCTGCGGATTGCGGAATGGAGATCAATGCGGGTGCAGAATTGCGGAACCTTTGGATTGCTTGGAAAAGAAGAACAAATTAGCAGGTAGATCCAAGGGTTGTCTCTCATCGCCTTTGAAGGGCACCGAGATGACCGGGGACATGACAAAACTATTGTGAATATACCACTCACTTTTACATTTCATACTATAGATAACCATTTTGTAGAGCCTATTATGAAAATATTGTGCTTACAAGGGTTTTCTATTTCTTTTAGTTGATTCCATATGTTATCTCTAGGCATAGTGTCAAAGGAATTTGAAAAATTAACAAAACAACAAATGAAATCTTATTTTTTGTTTCTACAATCATCAACACTAACTCTAAGGGTGTCAAGTTGATCCATGTTATTATATGCATTCCTAAAGCCAACTTGTCCTTTAGAGATTTATTATTATTGTCTAATCATTGCCTATTTTTTCATCGAAGTATCAACCCAAATAATTTTTCTAAAATGGGGCTAACGCATAGATAACCATAATTCTGATAATTAGTTAAGTCGTTTTGGTTTCTAGTTTTGACCATAAGGACAATGAACTTTCAATACATTTTTTTTGGAAGCATTTCTTGAAAACTTGGTTGAAAAGATGTTTGACATGAGGCACTAGGATTGGATTTCCAAATTTTACTATCTTGCCTTGGTATCATTCAATATCTTTATCTTTTCCATTTATTAGATGCTTAGTTCCATATTTTATATCCTTGATCAAGAAATCCTTAGCGTAAAAGTGACTGGTGTGGATGTCTTTGAGTCTCAAAGGAAAGAATGAAGTTTATTAAAGTAATATTTTAGTCACTTATGCTAATTATATTCAATTTTTTAGATTTTTTAGAGATGTTAGTTACAAAATTATGGGTTATCTATTACATAAGTTTAAAAGTCTCTATTATTTTTATTATTATTAAATAATGACACATTTTTTAATAATGACTTATAATGTTTAAGACTAGTAGCTCTATTAGACTCACTAAAGGTACATCTACTACCTTTCTTTGCTTTTTTACGATCTAGGTCATGCCATGGATTTGAAAGATATTGTTTAACTATGATAATAATTTGAGAATACTTTTCTAAACACATAAATAAATTGGAAGTTATTTTTAATACCAATCTTCAATTGTGTCATTTTTCATATCAAAATTAAATAGATCACATAAATCTTTGAAAAGTGGGGAAGAATTTTGTATTGTCAAAGAAAGCACAGTTTTCGATATTATATACTTGTATCTTTAGGGACCATATATATATATTTAAATTTAATATGATGGGCCAATGATTCAACTTAAGTTCGTTATCCTCATTTATCTCGATACTATCGATTTTATTCAATAAAAGAATATGTGATATGACATAATCAACGACACTTTTACCCTTCTCTTGAATGCATCTCACAAAGCAAGAATCTAGTTAGTAATCCAACCCATTATAAAATGAACAAGTCATGGTAGGAGCTCATCCCGAGAAGATAAGTTTCACCAGTTCATTTCAATATCCATATATCTTATTTTGTATTAACGAGTATATTAGCATATTATTCTATCGACAAAGGGTTGAGATTAGAATTACGTGTTACAATATATGTATTTGATTGGGGACTATTTATTATAACATTAAAGTCTCCAAGAAGAAGAATACCCTTTATGGTTATGAGGGGATCAAAATTATTTTCTAGTTTAATAAAATTTGATTAGTTGCAATATTAGAGTTCTTGTAGAAGGTTGAGTTGAAAGGAGAAAAGTAGAAGATAGAAAATAAAGTTGTATCCTTCAATTAAGATATCATACTAAGGTAAATGTCTTGGTTACAAGAACCAATTTTACATACTTTAATCTTAGAATTAATTGATTTTTTTTTAATCTATCATGCATGAGTATCCATGGGGATCGATAAATCTCACATCAACAAAAGATATATTTTTGTTTGGATTTTGTTGTGTGTGAGTATTGAAGCCTTATAAAGGTAACACGAGGATTAAAATTGAACATTGAGTTAGTTATAGCTTAAGACCAATAGTAGAGTTCATGTTTTGATGAGTTATTTAATCATTTTGAATATTCTTCAGGAATTTTATGGGAAGGTCCCAAATTGTTGTTGGGAGTTCCCCTAAATGTTTTGATGACACTACCTTTTTGAAAAGGATTTTTTTGTAAGTTTCCATATCCCACTAGGGAGCTAAAATTAATGTTTTAGTGGCATTAGAAAGTTTTCTTCACCCAAAGAGAGAAAACCTCCAGGGTGCTCCCATTATGTAACTTGAGCATTCCCCACAAATGCTTGACTACACTACACCATACACACTTCACAAGGGGTGTTTTGAGGGTATCCCATGCCATTTTTAGGAGAGTCCAGGAAAGTATTGTTTAGGCCACTTGGGATTTTAAGGGACTTCATAATATTAGGAAACCTTTGAGGAAATCCCAATAAACAATGATTTGGTGACATGCGCCATGAAGTGTGGGCTTGAAAGATTTAACATCTACCTGAGAAATGTTATAGAAATGATTCTCAACCTTTAGTGATGATAATGATGGATAATAGTGGCATTAAGGTGATTAGAGTAAAGTTGTGAACAAGTATTTCATGCAGATATCAATGAAAATTTGTCTTCAAAAATTGAGTAACAAAAAGTTGAGGTAGTTGGGGTTTCTATTTCGATGTTGGGAACCCATTCCCATAATATCTATGTACAATTAAATTCAAATAAAATAATAACAACTTTTGTCTTTTTATAGATGTTTTGTAGAGTTTATGAAAGCCGAGAGTTTGTGTGATTTGACTTTGTGATTGTAATAAGGATCAATAGCATTGGCTATTCATATGTGAAATAAAGATAACATAGTGGGTTATGCTTATTTTTGTTGTTTGATGTTTGATTTAATTCATGTGTGTATCCACTATGTCATCTCTAATTTTGAATCCCAACACATGCACCATTGGGGATCAAAGTAAAAAGAATCCTAAGTGTTGATGATAGTTCCAACAAAAGTGGTGAGGCTAGGTAGAATTGTTTGAGTGTGATGATTTTTAGTATGAGTTGGAGGACAATGTTGTGAAGATACACTAGAATGGCAAGAATATTTTTTATTTCAGAAGAGTTTGTGGAGACCTAACAAAATAAGAGATGAAGATGATACAAAAGAAGTTGAAGATTTGTTGCAAAATATGTGGTAGAGAATGAATGTCATTGAATTGTATCATTATAATATTGAGCAAATATTTTTAATATGAGAGTAATGAAGATGGATATTAAGAACCCTCTATTTCTAGAAAATAATTAGTAGTGAAGAAGATGAATCCCATAATTTTTTTTTTATATATTGTGGAAGTTTAGATCTAGGAGAGTAGATTCTATGGATAGAAGAAATGCACCAATATTTTCCGTGGGTAATAAAGTTGAAGACATGAGTGAATATATCTTGTAAAATGTTGACTATCCATGCATTTTTGTGGTGGGACAATTGACAATGAATAGAATAAAAATAGGCAAATATAAAATTTAGAAGTGGCAAAAAATGATTTAATAAATGAGAGGTAAGTTCTTAACTTTTGATTATGTTTGGAAAATTATGAGTAGAAGATTAGAAAATATAAATCAAGGAAAGTAGCTTGTAGAAAAACATGCATAACATATTTTTAGAATGTCCATAAGAGTTAGTCTTATGAGAAAGAGTGAAGCCCAAATACCATTAGTTTTATGAATGGTATCTTATTTTCCATTAAAATATTAGCTTGTAATGAGAATATGCATACCATTTATTAGTTAGCCTTGAAGGTTGAGAAAAAGCTAATGAAAATAAATCAAGAGAAAATAAGAGTAAGTGAAGAAAATATGTCTAGATGAAAGAAAAAATACGATGAACAAGATGGTGACTATATAGGAAGAGCATGAATGGTTTTATATTTTCAATAAAAGATAAGCTTGTAATGAAAATATGCATACCATTTATTAGTTAGCCTTGAAGGTTGAGAAGAATATGATGAAAATAAATCAAGAGAAAAGAAGAGTGGGTGAAGAAACGATGTCTAGATGAAAGAAAAAATATGAGGAACAAGATTGTAAATGTACAGGAAGAGCATGGTATCAATAATAGAATGTTTCCATTTTGGTTTGGAGAAGGAGGCCTTTGTGCATGAAAAAGGATATTGAAGAGGAGGTTGCAACCTAAAATTTACATAAGACTGGTAACTGTAGCCAACCTAAGATCCAAGAAGATGAATATGGGAGTTATTGATTCCCATAATATATATTTTTGTATTGGTGGAGGAGAGAAAGATAATTCTATAGAAGAGGTAAAACAAGTGTGTCGAGAAGTCCATAAGTGAAATGTTCTAAGGTGAAGTTATAGAGTGAAATGCAACAAAGGATACAAGGAATATTGAATATAAAGAAGTGGAATCCAGAACACATGGATTTGATATGTTTTTTTATGGAGAATTAGTTTTAGAAGAAGATGATGATGCTTGAGAGTAGTGAAAAAGAGAAACAACTAGAGGGGAAGCCAAATGGGTCTAGAAAATGAGATGATAACTATCACGAAGATGATAGAGTATTTGCAGCCAAGGAAGGTTATGAAATGCTTGAGAAGCAATAATTGGTGATGATGCATGAGAGGGAGGTGAAGGGGACAACCATTATAAGGAAAACACCAATTAGTGGAGGCTTTAGCATATATTTTTGGAAATATTATCAAAACATATCCACTAATGAAAGTGGATGCTTATGGATGTTCAATATAACTAACAATTAGGGATGGCAATGGATTTTAAAGCAAATTTGTTTACTAGTACGCTTTTGACAATAAGGCACACCAATGTGCCACTAATTAATACTCACTGATGTGTTTTATATATGTGCAAGCACCAATGTTCTATGTATGATTGAGCATTG
The DNA here is from genome assembly GCA_027924585.1 of Larix kaempferi. Taxonomy (NCBI): domain Eukaryota; kingdom Viridiplantae; phylum Streptophyta; class Pinopsida; order Pinales; family Pinaceae; genus Larix; species Larix kaempferi. The sequence continues at coordinate 11,162,392 of BSBM01000742.1, forward strand.
GTTTGTCTATATCTTCTTGCACATTGGGAAGTCTTGGTAACAATAGTGGTAATCGTAATGGAAATGGTAATGTTATTGTTCAAGGTCAAGGTGATGATTCTATACTTAGGAGAATTGGTGTGCTTATTAAAATTATTAGCATCAACTAAAATTTTAAGGATACATACTTTTATTAAAGTGTAAAAATACTTGCGAATTTTACTCTAAACATAGCCAAAGATTGTCCGGAAACTATATCAAATTTCCAATCATAAAATGTTTGGTGATATTTTTATAAAAGTATTCAAGTTTCCAAGGATTTTATGTAGTTTCTGGACAATTTTGGTTATGTTTAGAGTAAAATAATTTTATCCTATGGAATTTGGGAGAATTTATTCAACCAACACAAGGTATTTCTGAATGATTGAACACCTTGAGGAACCACTCACAAAAGTAGATCAAAGATCAACACACTGATGTTTTACGTGGTTAAAACCCTCAAAGAGGGAAATAGTACACAACCCCAGCCAAATAGCTACTTGAGGCAATATATTATGCAAAGGAAAAATATTTTACATATGTTTTTCTTACAAGCGATCATCAAGAAAATGACACTCCATGCTCTTCAAATAAATATCTTGGACCAATTAGGTGTTAATCCATGGATCAATAGCCATTAAGATCGAGGTGAAGATGAACCATCATATCATTCTATCTCTAGAACATATAGTGACCATTGGATTACATAAATACAAATGCATGCTAATTTATACTAAAGAAACACATAATACCTAAAGACACATTATACTAGTTGATCTTAACTGACTCCTAAGTGTCTAAATATCCTAACATCACCCCTTAAGAACAACTTGTGGTAGGATTGAAGGATTTACAAAGGTGACACAATAGGAGAAGGAAGGAGGCATTAGAGCCTATCCCTCCTTAACGACAAATTCCTGGACTCCTAACATATATCGAAGTTTAGAAAAAAATCCTTCTATAAGACACTTTTTGAATATGTCTACAACTTGATCATCTATTGGTAAAAAGAGCATTTTGAGAATGTGATCCTCAACAAGCTTTCTAATGAAGTGCATTTGTAGTTGAATGTGTTTGTTGCGTTGATGTTGTACTAGATATTTGGTGAGCTTGATGGCACTCTAATTGTCACACCAAAGGGTAGTCGGATGTTGTTGCTTGAATCCAAACTATGAAAGGATATGTCAAAGCCACAAGGCTTCCTAACTTGCACTAAATATGGATTGATACTCTACTTTTGATGAAGAACAATTAATAGATTGTTGTTTCTTACAATCCCAAGTGAAAAGTTCAGAACCAAGGCTAAAAACATAACCCACAGTAGATTTCCAATCATGAGGGTTGTGCCCAGTTTGAATCAGTGAAACTAACAAACAAAGAAGTCCCCCTTGAACTATAATGAATCCCAAACTAAACTGTACCATTGATATACTAAAGTATACTTTTTGATGGCTTTCATGGGGAGTTTGCATATATACTAGGAAATAAGACCAACAACAGAGGAAATACTAGGACAAGTATGAATCAAATACAAAATACTTCCAACTAACTGATGGTACAAGGTAGCATCTACTTTAGGTGTAGCGCAAGTGGAAGTAAGTTTAACTCAAGACTGGAAGGGATATGGGGCTAGTTCACAATCATCCATATCAAAGCAACGAAGAAGGTTACAAGCATACTTATACTAAGAAAGAAAAATTCCTTCTTTGGTTTGCAGGACTTGGAGGCGAAGAAACTAATGAAAATGTAAGTCTATAATTTCAAATTTATTCTTAAGGTTGTAAGTCTATGATCACTACTAGTAAGAATAAGGTCATCAACATAAATAACAAGGATGATGAGATGGTTTCCGACTTTCTTAGTATAAACATTGGAGTCAAAATGTCATCTAGAAAAACCAGTGTTAAGGAGAAAGTTATCCATTTTGGCATACCAATCTTGAGAATCGTGCTTAAGTCCATAAAGAGGTTTCTTAAGGCGATAGAAAATTCTAGAGCCGTTCTAAACCTAACCAGGAGGTTTCTCCATGTAAATTTCTTATTACAAATCCCCATGAAAAATGGTGGAATTGACATCCCTTTGATGGACCTCCTATTTATGTAAAGCGTCAATGGAAAGAACAAGGATGATGGAGTTCATTTTGGAAAAAGGTGCAAAGGTTTCATTATATTCAGTTCCTTCATCTTGGGAAAATCCTTTGGAAACTAACCTTACCTTAAGTCTTTCAACACTTCCATCGAATGCATACTTAGTTCTATAGACCCATTTACATTTGAAGATTTTTCTTCCTTTTAGAAGAGGTAAAATATCTCAAGTATTGTTCACCATTAAGAAATGGAATTCTTCATTCATAACTGAATCCCAATTTGTATGGATAGAATCTTCTACAATGTATCTAGATCATGAGTCTCTAAAACTTGAACCAAAAGATAAGAGGCTCATTGGAATTGTGGACATGTTCAACATTGATCTCTTGGATCATCGAGAAGATCACCAGTGGCTTTGCATGTTGTATGGATCCATCTAGGAAGCGATTGTGCTAGTGCATTTGGAGGAAACTAAGTAGGTGGAGGTGGATTTTCATCTTCACTGTCATCATCAAAAGGAGAATCTAGAGTAGGAATATTGTGAAAGAAGTTGGGACAAGAAGGTAGCACAATCATTGAATATGGATCATAGGCTAAAAATGGAACAAACATCAAATTAGGCCTGTAGACCGAGATATTTTCATCAAATTTAACATCTCTCCTAATAGTAATGTCATTGTATTTTGGTTAAATAATTCTGTAACCTTTCAAATCTTTAGAATATCCAACAAATATGCACTTTTCTCTCTTAGGTTGCAATGCTTTCAATTTTTCATTAGGAATATGAGCCCATGCTTCTCTACCAAACACATGAAATTGGCTTACATATAGTTTAATGTTACTCCATGCTTCTTCCTGTATGGTATCTTTTAGATCCTTGGTGGGAGTAAGATTAACTATGTAATTGGAACAATTAATGGCTTCATCGCAAAATTGAAGACTTAATCCCTTAGATTGGATCATACAATTATCCATTTCTTTAAATGTGCAATTATTTCTCTCATCAACACCATTTTTTGTGGTTTAAAGGAAACAATATGTTGCATATGAATGCACTATGCAATGCAGTAATTTGTAAATTCATTGTTTAAAAATTCACCTCCATTATATGTTCTTAACTTGTGTATTTGATTTCCAAATTATTTTCTACAAGGGCCTTGCTGGCCAAGAACTTGTCAAAAACTTCACTTTTAATTTTTAAGAAGTAAACCCAAATGCATCTAGAGAAGTCATCAATGAAATTTAAGAAATACTTGAAGCAAGAGAAGTAATAAGAATGAAGCAGACCACGTAAATCACTATGAACAAGATGGAAGGGGGTTGAGGCATGCAAAGAGACATGTTTTTTAAAAAATATCCCGATGATCTTTTCTGAGAACACACTCGGGAAAAACATCTCTGCAAGAGACAAGAGGAAGACCAGTCACCATTTTTTTATTACATAGTTTTTGCAATGAGCGATAGTTTAAATGATGAAATTGCTCATGCCAAATTTTTCTCAAGTCATTGCTATGAGCATAAAAATTGAGGGAAAAGGTGATGACCCAAATTTGTTGAATCGGTACAACATGGTAATATCATCAACAATTCCAGTTTCAAATAGGTGATTATGATCTTTGAAATCCTTGATTACAACTTGCTGAGATGCAAACTCTATAGTCTACCTTCACCAAAATGAGTGATTTGATAAACTGACAACAAATTGTAGGAAATGATTGGAACACATAATACATCATTCAACTGACCATCATCTAGTTGAACAATTCAAGATCCTATAACATTAAAAAATCTATCATCACCAACAAATATTTATTTGGTGTTACATTCATTTAGAGTAGAAAAAATGGCTTTAACCTTAGCCATATGATAAGATGATCTAGAATCAATTAGTCACTCATTAGAAGAAAAATAAGAAGAGGAAGATGCACTAAAGGAAAAACTAGAAGCATAATGTGCATGACCATGAGAAGTAGATTCAGAGGAAGAATAAAGGTTAACATTGTGCTTCTTTATTGATGCTTCCAAGGATGCCATCTTCTTGAAACACTTAAATTCCATATGACCATCTGTACCTCAAAAATTGCAATGGTGCTAATTCTTCTAACCTTTTGATTTGGTTCCTTTGTCACCATTGGAAGGATGAGTTAACTGAGAGTGTTTGGGACCCTTATTTTTCTTATTCTTGCAAGTATTTTTGCTTCTTGGTATGCTTGTAATTATCCTTATGTTGTGCTACTAAGGCTTTGGTAGGTGTATTGACATTGCTAAACACTCCAAGATGTAAGAGCTTATATTTCTCTCGAATCAAATGTCACAAAATTATTCAATGTAGTGATCCTTAACCCAGAAATTGAACTGCCATAAACCCTTAACGCTGAACACTTAAATTTGATAAATAACCAAAATAAATTCACCATAAGAATAACACCAAGGTATAGAGAAACCATTATGGTAGGTTTACACCATCAAATACTCCTTAAGTAAGAAATCACTCCACAAGCCATTCTTGTACAACAATAATCTTCAACATGACTAATACAATGATACTCATCTCTATTTATACTTTCTTATGAGTATACTTAGGGGTCTATGCCTTATTATTATATTATTTCTTCTAACTAACCTCCAACCACCAAGTGGACCATATTCCATTATTAATGGACACATTACATTAATTATCCCCATTGGGTACGCATTACATAGTTTGTTCCCTTTTGGGTACCCATTACATCATTTATTCTCCTTAGGTACCTCCCTAGGTACCCCATATTATCCCCCCTAGGTATATAACATTACATCCCCTTAAAAATGTTTCATCATCATAACATGAGAGGAAGACATAAAATAATATTGACTAAGAAAATTAGTCAACTGATACCAAGCATGAGCATCCATCCAGCCAAGTGGAATGTGAATACATGATCTAATTGCTTCTTAGCTTCCTTGATCTTGATTCTTGTTCATGTGGTTCCAATATGTTGTTGCGATTCTTTGGTATCTCCTTGTATTGCTCATGGTTCTCCATGAATCTCCATATTTCTTTCTTTGTTGGTTCCATCATGGTCCATAGTTGGTTTGTTGGTGCTCCCAACTTGTCCTTGATTATTGTTGCTTCTCAAAGTGGTGTTGGTGGCGATATGCAGTGACCTGAACGATGGGTACCTCTTTCTATGACATAACATGTGATTCCTTGGAATCATGCAGCTCCTTAGATTATTCTTCTTGTATATTCCCTTCTTGGGAATTTTCTTCATGGGATTCTATAGTATCTTCTTCTGATTCCACCACAGACTCTTCCTTTGATGTGTCATTCACTACTGCAACCCGTTCCCCTATAGAGACTTCATCTTGTGCCTTCTAGATCTCCTTTTGTTTTGTAAGAGACATATCCTGCAATTTAATTTTCTTTTTCTTGTAACAAAGCTTTAAAAAAATATTTTCTACATTAATAGTAATTGTACCCACTAATTGCATCCAAGGATATCCCAAAATAACATCCTCATCATCCATACCTAAAACATAAAAATCTAAATGCAACAAATATTTATCCATAATAATATTCAAATATTTAAAAATTTGAAAAGTTTCACCATCAACTTGTGTGCTTTGAATATGTTGGGTAGGAACTTGCAATTTTTTTCCCAAATTGACATGGATGAAATTATGCTTGCATATAGAACACTTAAACTTTAGAAATAATCAAAATGAATTCACGATAAGAATAACACCGAGATATAGAGAAACACTTAAGGTAGGGTAACACCATCAAATACTCCTTAAGGAAGGAACCACTCCACAAGCCATGCTTGTACAATAATAATATTCAACATGAATAATACAATGATACTCATCTCTATTTATACTTTCTCATGAGTATATTTAGGGGTCTATGCCTTATTATTATAATATTTCTTCTAACTAACTCCCAACCACCAAGTGGACCATATTTCATTATTAATGGCCACATTACATTAATTACCCCCATTGGGTACACATTACATATATTATTCCCTTTTGGGTACCCATTATATCATTTATTCCCCTTAGGTACCCCATATTATTCCCCCCTAGGTATATAACATTACATCCCCCTTAAAAATGTTTCTTCCTCAAAACATGAGAGGAAGACATATAATAAAATTGACTAAGAAAATTAGTCAATTGATACCAAGCACAAGCATCCATCCATTCGAGTGGAATGTGAATATGTGGTCCAACTGCTTCCTGGATTCCTTGACCTTGATTATTGTTCTTGGTTCTAAGATGTTGTTGCACTTCTTTGGTATCTCCTTGTGTTGCTCATAGTTCTCCATGCATCTCCATATTGCTTTATTTGTTGGTTCCATCATGGTCCATAGTTGTTTTGTTGGCACTCCCAACTTGTCCTTAATGATTCTTTCTTCTCAAAGTGGTGTGGGTGGTGATATGTAGTGACCTGGATGATGGGTACCTATTTCTCTAACTTCATAACATGTGGTTCCTTGGAATCATGTAGATCCTTAGATTCTTCTTCTTGTAGATTCCCTTCCTGGAAATTTTCTCCATAGGATTCTATAGTATCTTCTTCTAATTCCACCATAGACTCTTCATCTGATGTGTAACTCACTATTGTAACTTGGTCTCCCATAAAGACTTCATCATGTGCCCTATGGGTCTCTTTTTGTTTTGTAAGAGACATATCCTACATTGTAATTTCTTTTTCTTGTATCAAATATTTAAAAAAAATTATACATTAATATTAACTGTACCCACTGATTACATTCAAGGATATCCCAAAATAACATCCACATCATCCATATATAAAGAATACAAATATGAATGAAACACATATTTATCCATAGTAATCTTCAAATCTTTAAAATTTTTAAAAGCTTCACCATCAACGTGTGCACTTTGAATATATTGGGTAGAAACTTGCAATTTTTTGGCCAAATTAACATGGATGAATTTATGCTTGCAACTAGGGCTAATTGAAACAAGAATATTCTCCTTTTGAATACATTCATGAAATTTCAATATAGAAAATAGACCCTTATGTCCCACTTGATATTTTTTCTTGGCATGAGACCACTTGTTTAAAAGGACTTTCTCAAGGTCTTCATCAGAAAGGGATTTCCTCTTAGCATAGTCTAGTGAAAACCACCATACCTTAGCATCATCTTTGAAGTAAGCGTCTATAGAAATGCTCCACAAGTTTCTCAGTCTTGTCTTGCAGTCTTTAAAGCATTATTCAATGCTAAAACCATAATCTTTTCCTATGAAATACCTCATTTTTTCCATATCCTCAAAAGTAAAACTAGGGTTTGAAAAAAATCACGTACTTATTGTTGCAACTGAGGTTTTGAGCTGAAAAATTTAAAATGACCATAACTCGGTCAGTATTGCTCAAAATTTCACTATAACATGTTCATGGAACTAGAACATCCACTCTCCATCTACCAACGTGAGCGGAATTGAAATATGGGAACCATATCAGAAGATATTCGCCCTGCAATCTTTGCAGTCGTCGTCGAAATTCTAAAAAATAACTGATTTTAAATAAGTGATATCTCCACTTTCTGAACTCCAAATGAGATGATTTTTTTTTAAATTGTGTATTTTGCAAGAGGAATTCAGATATGAATTTTTTTTCTTCTAAATATGCACCAAAAATTTCATAAATTTAACTGAAAGTTGCGGCCCAATTTTTCCCTAAATTTCTTTTCCAGAAAGAAGAAGAAAATTCCCCACCTTGTGCTAAGGAAAGAGCCTCAATACCACTTGTAGTGATACTTAACCCATAAATTGAATCACAAAAAAGATATAGAACACTTAAACTTAATAAATAACCAAAAGCCATTCCATGTAAGAATAAAACCAAGATATAGAGAAACCCTTAAGGTAGGGTAACACCATCAAATATTCCTTAAGGAAGGAATCACTCCACAAGCCATTATTGTACAATAATAATCCTCATCATGACTAAATACAATGATACTCATCTCTATTTATACTTTCTCATGAGTATACTTAGGGATCTATGCCTTATTATTATATTATTTCTTCTAACTAACCTCCAACCACCAAGTGGACTGTATTCCATTATTAATGGCCACATTACATTAATTACCCCAATTGGGTACACATTACATAGTTTATTCCCTTTTGGGTACCCATTACATCATTTATTCCCCTTAGGTACCTCCCTAGGTACCCCAATTTATTCCCCCCTAGGTATATAACATTCAAGAGAGGGTTTTATATAGTTACTCCCTAGATCTTCTTTCATGGAGTAAAAGATCTATACAAAACAAAAATAAGCAGGACCAAGCTTAGAAAGAATATAATAAATGCATTTCTTGTCTTCCTTTCTTATGTTGCATTCTTCAACTAAGAGTCTAAGGGTTTCTTTCTTATATAGATAGTATTGAATGCAAGAGAATTCACTTGGATTTAAAGTAACCAATCCATTTTCAAGATAGTGACCTTGAATCTCATTATGTTTACCAAATATAGTTTCTAAATTTTTCCAAGCCACACCTAGCGCGTCAATTCCTTGAAGATGGAATCGTAACTCATTAGAGATGGACTTATTGATTAATCCACAATATTTTTTTAATTTTATTGTCCCATTTTATTTTATTGTTAGCGTAATTGGCAACAATTTCTATTCTCAAGGTAATCCTATAAAGTCCCCTACTTCATAAAACATCCTCCATACAAGCTTTCCATGAGAAGTAGTTGGTACTGAATTAGAATATCAGTTGGAGTGGACATATTAGAATATGTAGGTAATATGGATCCAAATGTAGAAACTAATGGTATAGATGCAAAGATCAAAAAACAGACAGTTAAAAAAACAACATTGAAAATGGACCTTAGATGCCAAAGTTTTTTCCTTTTGGAAGAAAGAAATAAAATGGAACTAGAGAGACAAGTGGTGGGTAGAAGTTGAACCATGTGGTGATGAGTGAAAAAAAATGCAATAAGGACATCCCCTCTTACTAACTTTGACTATAAGCACACTTTCGCAAATAAGTTGATTTAAAATAAGTGACCCACTTTTATAAAACAAGTGGGAAGCACTTATACAATGTAGTTACTTTATAAATTAAAGTTACATGAACTTTTGCAAAAAGTAACAAAAGAAGGACTTGAACCCAAGACCACTTACTTATTAAATTAACTTTCAACCAAGTGAGTAAAGCAAAATATTTAGTAATATTATGGAGGAAAATGCAGTTGTTGTTGTTATTCTTGGGAGAACATGCCTACCCAAAATACCTTTCCTTTTGTCCCACAAGACACTTTACACAACCATACAAAAACAAAAATTCCAAAACTGAGATTTAACATATTTGGGGTTAGTCCTTGGTTAGTTTACTGGGAAAATGTAAGTTTTCTCACTTTTTCTAGTGTACTGAATTCGAACAAGGTGCATGACAAACAACATACACAGTCCAGAAAACCCTTTTTGCTATGTTTAGGATTTGTTGATTTCGCACATTGTGCATGAAAAAGAGCCTATAAGTATATTGAAAAGGTAACAGACCACAAATAAAATAGAAAACTAGGCTAGAATATGAAAGAATATGAGAAAGATTTTTTAAAAATCCATAATTGTAAACAATATACCTATGGATCTAGGAAAATGAAAACCTTTTCGAGTGAAACAAAAAGTGTTTCCAACTCAAAAGAGTGCTCCAGACACAATGAAACACTTCTATTAGCACAAAAATACAAAAAAATAGTAAAATCCATAAATCCTTTGATGCACACGGCTACACCGGTTAAAGATCTCGATCAATAAGTGAAGCGAGACTTCATAAGCACTTTGATACCATGTTTGACTAACATAGGGTATTTCCAGAAGTTTGAAAACCTTGATCAACCACTCACACAAACAGATTGCAAATCAACTCACCAATATTTTACATGGTTAAAACCATCAAAGAGGGAAAGCATCCACAACCCCATCCAGATAATTTCTTGAGGCAATATATTATGCAAAGGAAAAAAAATTTACATATGATTTTCTCATAGTCGATCATTAAGCAAATGACACTTCATGATATTTAAATAGAGATCATGGACCAATCGAGTGTTAAGCCGTGGATCAATAGTCATTAAGATCAAGGTGAAGATGAATCATCAGATCATTCTAAGTCTAGAACATATCATGATCATTGGATTACATAAGTACAAATGCATATTAATGCATACTAAAGAAACACAATTTACCTAAAAACACGTTATACCAAGTGGATCTTAATTAACTCTCAAGTGTCTAAATATCCTAACATGATCACTCTATAAAAAAATGAAAATTGATAAATATTTCTTGGAAAAATACATCGAAAATTAACCCCTAAAATTTTCCTTGGTTATCATTTGCTCATTCATACATATATTGTGCATTAGTGCGTGCCATAATCTCATGTATATCAGTGCATGTATTTAGTGCATAACAAGGGTAAAAGTACATTGGTAAGTGAAAAAATCTTAAATTGTATCAATGCATAAAAATCATTTAAATGTACAAATGTGTAATATTGTGATTAGATGAATATATCTAGAAGCACTGAAAGAGGGTTTCAACTATGTTTATGATAGGAACGGGAACATCCTTGACTATATATATATATATATATATATAGCCAACCTTCCTTCCTTAGAGCAGTTAACTCGTGGAGGTCTAGCTTCACCTTCTGATTTCTAGGCCCATCACCGGGAACATATCCATATATGTTTTGTTTGGAATATCATGATGAAATTACAAGGTGATATTGAGATAATTTTCTATAAGTGTACTCTAGGAAGACAACGATTTTCACAACACATATTTGGCTCTTGTTAAGTTTTGCATAGCTGGGAGGCAATTAATGAGGTTGAAACATGTATGAAACACATTGTGTCTTACAACTAAATATAGTGCACCAATATGTTTTAGTGTCTAATTTCCCCACATGCTATTTAATATTTATACATGTATGCAAATGCAACTTCTTGTGTGTGTGTGTGTTTGATTTCAATTACTAATAAGAAAACCAAATAAATTGATTTTAATTTTTTAATTAATTTTCTTGGATATAATAATTGCATTACTACATTTTATTGTTTAAACAAATATACTAGGTCATTATACCTTTGTTCATTATAATAATGTAAACCATCTAGACATATTAATCAACAAAGTAATATTTTACAACATTGGAGACTTCAATATAATAAGAGTCTCATTTTATTATACACAAATAAGAGACCCGTTGTCATATAAATTAGAATAACATGAAGGTCCACAATAATCAAAATGTCAATAAATAATTGTTACACTACCATATCTAGGATCACAAAATCATGTATATGGTAGTGTTTAATATTTACATGTCAAAGAAAAGACTTTCAAGAAATTGTTGTATTTTAATTTACTTCAAAATTTCATTCATGGAATCATTTGCGTAAGGGAATGTAGGAAATTATAAAATCTGTAATTGAGTATGCCTAGATCTCATAGAAATGACAATTTTATTGATAAGACCTTCACAATTGTAGCAAGTATCTTATTGTGAATAATCCCGATCGCTACAGGGGAGAAAGAAGCATTTACCTATTACAAAGATGGTGATGGTGTGATTTGATATTTTTTCCATTCTTATTTTTTTTGGGAAAAAAAAGTTATTCGGAAATAAAAATTGGGTAAAATAAAACTTAAGCTCAGTAAAGGTGAGTTCTCGAGAAAGAAGAATTCCTTTTATAGTGTATCCCCGATCAATGTTTTGTACACGTTTTGTATATGTAACTATACAACACCCTTAGTAAATAACATCGGTATATCTACATTTTTACATGTGATATGTCAGCAAGTGTGTTATATTCATATCTCCTTGAAACATCACTTCAATGATGTCTAGAAGGTCATTACGTTGATGATTTAGAAGTTGCCAGTTCATATTGATGGAAGTGGATCCCAAGATGAACATCATTTTATTGACATGGTTAAACGTGGAAGTTTCAATCTTAAGACAATCATAATGATGTTAAGTAATGGATTTAAATCTATGTTAAGGTAGTAAATTCAATGCTTAGACATTCATATATTGATGTTATGGGTATCATTTTAATATATAATCCTTGCTCACCGTTACACACTTACTCAATTGTACTCTTTGAAAATAATGCTAGTGATGTGGAGGAGTGTTTGTTGTGCTTTTGAATTTAATCCCAACAACGATGATGATTCATAGCCATAGTTTCCCAACAATGGTGATGAATCATTAATTGTTTCAAGCTATTATGGCCATGAAACATTATCATTGCCTATCATTAATTCATGGCCATAAGAAACACTATTCATAAATGTTTCTACGGGTTTACAAAGGGTGAATTGCAGAAACCATGAAATTGGGATTATGTAGTACAATGCACAGCGACACAAATATAATTATGATGGGTACTTGTGAAAGATCTATTCCTTGCATTTTTTATTTTATTTTTATTTCCCATGTTAAAGTGGATTTCAATTAGTTATATCATCATATTTAGTCCTTTAACTGTGTGCATCAATGATTACATATAATGTAATATGATAATCTTAGTAGAAGCATCGGTTCATTCATCTTATCATAATAAATTTTAGGAAAAGAATTAAAGCATAAATTATCATTCCAGCTACATAATTTGAAGATCAAAAGTCATCATACTTTTTTAACACAACAATGTATATTATATTAGTAGGTGGAATCCTTAATTACTGAACTAATGACTGTGATTTGCATAATTATTGTTATCACTTGAAATTTCATGTAACATAGTTACCAATACGAAGAGAACTTTCCAAAATTTGTATTTCTTGGAGATCACATTTAGTGGTTGTTTTTATCCCTTTTTCAAAGCATGGTGCTATACATAGCATCTCCCTTTTTTTTCAAATTACAAATATAAAATTTTGTAACTATGATTTGTAATGCTTCTAACAAAAACCTTAAAATTATGTCCCAAATTAAAAGCGATACTTCCAAAAACACATTTTTTTGATATGAAGGTTAAACTTACAACTTATTTGAAACTGCGACCTTAACAATTGTTACCATTATAGACATAAACCTTAAAATCAATACCAAAATAAAAATTAGTGTTTCTAATAATAGCATCTATGTTTTTTCAAGTTTAAAATTACAACTTGTTATAAATTGTGGCATTGAGAACATACATTGTTGTGAACTAAAACCTCAAAATGAACTTCTCAAATTAAAATGTGATTCTATTAATAACAAATTTTATTTTAGATTTAAAATTACAACATTTTTAAAATCATAACTAAAAAATAACATTTCTAATACAGATACAAATACATACATACATACATACATACATATATATATATATATATATATATATATATATATAATTTAGAAGATAATAAAAATAAGGAATAACCGAACTCAAAATTAGAAAATTAAAGGGCAATATCATGATAAATAAAACAAACAGATATGGGGAATGGAGTGATAATCACCCTACCACATATTTTTTTATAACAAAACAAATAAATATGGGGTCTGGAGTGATTACGAGAATCACCCCCTTTTATTTAAAGAAAATAAGGGTGTTTTTTGTTGGTAAGAGAATTTCTCTCTTGTAGGGTTAGCTTGTGGCTTGAGAAATCACGATTCAGGAGCATCTAAGCCATCAAAATCACTCAATGACCACACCTAGTCTGGACCATAGCAACCCTTAACATGGTTGGATTTTAGATGTCTCCTCCCACTAGCGTGGAGTTTCAAACTCTGAATAACCCAACAAACGGAATCCCTCGAAACCAATCGCACTAGTAAAAATTAACATTTAAAAAATAAAATAAAATAAATTATCATTTTATTTGTTTTAGTTTTTAAATTTTATTTTTTTAATGTGTTATATGTTTTAAAAATTTGTTTTGTTTTTCAAGTTTATTTAAATATATATTTTCTTTTATTTTAAAAAAAACTTTATCTCACTATTTTTCTTAAATGTCTTATAATTTATTGTATTTTTTCTTTTTAAATTTAAAGTATTGGTTTTTGTTTTTTGTTTTTTTTAATATATCATGTATTGTTTCTTATAGTTGTGTCTTTTCAATATTATATTTTCATTTTTTCTTTTTCTTTTTTCCATTTTTAATATTTGTTTGTAATAGTGTTAATTTTTAAGTTATATTTTTATAAATGTTGCAATTTTAGGTCTGAAATAAAAAAGATGAGTTCTACTTGTAGGGTTATTTTTCAATTTAGGAAGTTGTCAAAACCATTGTTTTTAAAAAGTTTTAATTTTATTTTTTCAAAAGGAAGTGTTATTAGTAGCACCACTTTTTGATTCCGAGATTAATTTTAAGATTTTTGTTCATAATGATAGTCATTATCAAGGTCACATCTTCAAACAAGTAATAATTTATACCTTGAAAAAAGAGGAGCTTCCATGGTAGCACAAGTTTTCAATTTATAGGTCACTTTTAAGGTTTTTGTACACAATGGCACCGATTGTTAAGGTCACGATTTCAAACAAGTTGTAGTTTTAAACCTAAAAAATAGAAGGGGTGATTCTAGGATTACCTCTATTGAATTTGGGGTCGATTTTAAGGTTTTTGTTTGCAACTTTATAAGGATTTAAATCCATAACTCTAAAAAATTGTAATTTTCACCTAAAAAAAGAAATGGTGATTTTGGAAACACCATTTTTCAAATCAGGGGGTTGATTTTGGTGATTTTTACCAAAAAATATAGGATTTTAGGGCTAGTGTTTTTGTTTTCAGGTCATAGTTCTCATCAAGTTGGTAACTATTTTATAGTTATTCTTGTATTTTTAAGGAATTATTTTTTCAACAAAAACAATGGATGAGGGTGAGAAATAACGAATGTTACAATATATTTGTAAACACTTGCATAACATGGGTGACGATGATAGGACATTCATCTATCTATACATTGAGATATTTTTTATACAAATATAGAGGGGTACCCAACAAGCGTAGTAAATATAACATCTGCATAGCCTAATGTTATAACCCAATTCTTATTATCCTCAAGTTTAGACAATGGAATTTGGCACGTGAAAACCTTAAGGACTATAGCAGTATGTCAACATTATATTTTTATATTTATTCCTTGGCTAAGTCAAAATTCCTATTCCATTATGGTACTTATAGATTGATTATGAAACACAAACAAAATCAACAAGGCTAACTAAACCTTTATTTAGGAACAAGTATGTACTTTCATCATTATTTGGTTGAGTCGGTTTTTTTCCTTTCAATACGGCATTATTAGGTGATTCTAGAACCTAAAATTCCATTCATGATAGTGTTTTCACTAAATGTATCATTCTTTGGCCGAGTCAAATTTTTCTTTCAACATGGAACTTTTTTTCTATTTCAATATATTCATGTTCCATGATAGGTTGAGAAGTGCCAAACTAAGTGGCTTGTTCAAAGCAAATTTTGACTCAACTAGATAATGATACAATTACAAACATGTGTGTGTGTGTGTGTGTAATGTACCCAACCCCCTATTAGGCACACTAACTCAAATATACAACTTGGACACATAGATGGTAGGGTTGATACACTTACAAGGCTGCAATTAAGGTGGAATCTAGGTCAATACCTTGAAAGTTGCACGTTTGGGAGTGCATCACACCTGGGTAGATTCCTTTGGCTATGATAAAGGCTTCAAGGCAATAGCCCCAAGAATTCTATGGAAAATTTGTTACTTCTAGTGCAGTCTATAAGTAATATAAAATTAGGTAATCCCAATTTATTGTCTGCAACCTGATATAGACTCAATCTGACTTGGAAACAAAGGTCTAATAGTAAAAATTCCAATTAAATGCAAAAAGGCTAGACTTGGAAGTCTAGTGGAGGTGAGGATTAACTAATGAATTTGAATGGCCTATGAAGAATCCTGATTTATGTTATGGAGGTATGGATTTTATATAATACATCTTAATTAAATAATAGGACCTTCAAATCAAACATTAGTAGCACACTTGACAGTTAAAATCATTAAAATAGGAAACTAGTCAATTTTTCCATACTAGGGCGCAAGCATTGAAAATAGTGGTTTACAACCAAGAGTAAATGATCACTAATTATTCAATATATATGATAGATAAAATAAACCATATGGCCGTGAAAAACAAAAAAAAGAATCATAAGTTTCGAGCAGCAAAATACAGTCTATTAAACCAAACTTACAGAAAGTCCATAATCTTAAGCTTTTACAACATAGAAGCAATAATATTCTATCTGAGAATTAAAGGAAGGAATTTCACCACTAGATCAGAGCCATGGGTAGGAAAGGACCATATCATATCTCACTGAAGGCACATGAACAGGTGAAAAAACTCATAGGGGCACAAATGCTCAGATTACTCTCTTCACTGGCCAAAACATCTCACAATCATAAACACTGCTGCAATTATCTCTTCATAATCTCTTGGGACTCTAACTCTTCATGCAATGGGATGGATCAGATCTAGAATTTAAACCTTCATGGATGCATTAGAATTTTTGAATAATACTTGGCATCCTCTTCCTCAAGCATCCAACAGAAGACCTCTCAATCTAACAGATGGATCAAGGTTTGCAATGGGGCACATCACCCAATGTTGGGTAGGGGCACATTACTCAAGCCTCTAATTTGATGCATATTTATCAAGACAAATTCTCACAATGATCAAATATGTGAATGGGTGTGTTCAACCTTGTTTTATTAACCTTTGTTAGCTTTTATGTCCCCCTTTTTGGACTTTCCATCTAGGAATTTCAAACCATAGGGGCATGTATGTTTGTTTAGGCAAGTTTATTTTTCCTTGGACCTACTTGCCTTCATGAATTCACCCTCATTAGATAAAATTGGCCTCTGTATCTTTCTTAGAGCCTTTTTTTCTAGCTTTATGCTTTTACTAAACTTTCTTGAACCTTATCTTCCAAAATCAAGAAAATTTTGTCCTTTTAGCTTTTCTGTTGCTTTTCCTGCTTTTGGTTGCTTTCTGTCCAAATTTTTATGAGGAGACAACTCATCTCCCTTATCCTCATCCTATGCTCCCTCTTGGGCCACCTAATCCATGGAAAAGTCATAAATAATTATTAGAAATATTTAATAAAACAAAATTTAGGCCCACCATTAATTAATTATTTACATAAGGTAAAATATTTTGGTCAAATTTAACCCCCCTAGTAATTTATTTAATTATTTTCCACTAGGACCCATGGGGATCTAATGGGCTAGTGGTTTCTCCCTAGTGCTTTTTGAATGGGGACATTACGGTCCTCCCCTCCTAAAATTTTCTTATCCTCAAGCAAATGAAAATATGGATGATGAAGCATTGGTACATTTTTACCACCAACTTCTGCAATCATGCTTCATAAACCATGTGTACATCATCTCCCTTAAGCACACATAGTAGAGTGAAACCTGGTGGGATAAGTTTAAAACATTGATGTAACATTTTATTTATCCTTTCGAGAACTCGTTGAATATTCTCATCCCCATATGAGAATCCTTTCCTTACTTGGGAAGCCACAATGTTATGAAATGAAAGGTTCCTCTACATGGTGCACCATCCTTACCATGTTCAATCATAGGATCAAAATGAACTATCTCTATCCTTCCAATTTCATGTTCAAACAAATTGATATGCAATGATTGATCTACCCAAGTACATGACATAGATTCCAAATCAAGAATGGACTTATCCAACATCCTACCATGAACCAAAATGTAATCAAAGAAAACCAAGACAAGCTTACTAAAGTGCTTGATGTATGTTTTGCTCATGTAGGAAGGTGAGGTCATAGGTGCATTATCCAAATGAATGTGCATGCATGAAAGTCCCAAGTAGGTACATTGGACACAAGGAGATGTATCTTGCAAAATTTCTTCATCCATACTAATATGATAATGAGGATTAAGGTGGAGATCAATTTTGGGAAGGTAATTGACCTTTTGCATCTCTTTCCTCTTGGGAGGTGTCTCTGTCCCCCATACAACGGTGTGAATTCTCCAGCCGAAACAATCGAATCCAAAGAATATCATAGAGTCCCAAATGAACATGAAGAGTGGGAAGTATCTAATACATCAAAACCAATCAATACAAGGATCCCACAGTCTGTGGTGCACTCCCTCATCCATCACTAACATCTAAAACAATTTGTCATTTCGAAGAATGTCAGGAACCCACAACCAAATTGGAAATTCACCACTTCCAATGCCTTTGAATTTTTTTTCTATTAGATCCAACAAGGCTTGGATCTCCTCATGTTCCATTTGATTTATTGCATGTAGTGTTGTCCTTGGCATGCCATGGGTGCAAACTAAACTTCTCTTCCACAGTGATTTGAAATCTGCCATGTAGTTGCTCACCAAATCCATGGATGCATGAAGAATGGATATATCTAATGGCTGCAAAATATGTCTTTGTTGCTTCTCACTTGTCAAAACAATGTCAGGCACAACAAAGATTTCATTGTAGAAATAAGAGGAACATTTACCTCCCAAAGCCTTCTTCATCTCAATGGTGCATCTATCCACCCAATCAATGAATGAATGAACACCTTTGTTTGCTGATCCATATGGGATGTGATCATCCACCTCCTCTAGAGTGAAATCTACCTCCCATAAAGGAAGCTCATGATGCTTCTCCTTCAAGGCATGCATGTTAAACAATATCCTACTAATGCAAGCAAGACTGGTGCATCCTTGAACCTCCAGATCGGTGATGTACTTGTCTACCGAATACTTGGATAAACAAATACCACTATTTGCAGATTCCAATGGTATGTCCTCAACTATATTTCTCATAGCTAAATCCACCTCTATGGCCTTCTGCATATGAACAATTGCTTGGCCAAAATATTCTACATCTTTGCTCTTCATAAGCACCTGTAACTCATAATTTTCCTCATGTTCAATCTCCACATGAGGTTCCTCCATCAAACCAAAAGTGTATCCTTCCATGTGCACATGATCATTTTCCATGAAGGATGGAGGATATGGCATGCTCAACTCTCTATGAAGCAAATAAATTTGCAACCTTGATTCTTCATCATTTGTGGCTGCTTTGAATCACTTCTTTTAAAGACTATGCTTGAAGAAAAACCAAATGATCTCATAAAACTCCCATATATGGATGGTTTTGGTGTATCTTGGAATTTTATCTTATTGTCTTCTTCTTCTCTAAACAAGGAAATTGCTGCAATTCTTCTTTCAACTAAACAATGGAGTTTGGTCTTGCTGCTCATAGGTGTAGAGGACCATGCTCTGATACCACTGTAATGTACCCAACCCCCTATTGGGAACACTAACTCAAATCTACAGCTTGTACACATAGATGGTATGGTTGACACACTTACAAGGCTGAAAATAAGGTGGAATTTAGGTCAATACTTCGATAGTTTCACATTCAGGAGTGCATCACACTTGGGTAGACTCCTTTGTGTAAAATTAGTCACCGTAGCTCTATTGAACAAGAATATCAATCACAATGATGTAAAACAAATTGGAGTAAAAACTGTGCAAGAGAGATGCATCAGTGCTCTATAATCCAGAATGGTAGAATTACAATACAATACTGTCACAATGAGTGAGCAATTCGAATTAGCCAAGGAGATCATTCGAATATACTGCATGGCATAGCTTAGCTCCAACTAGGAGTCCTCATCATCAATCAATGGTGGTCATCAATACACAAGTAACTGTCAGCCAGGTGTCAAACTGAGTCTAACTGAGTGTAATAAGTGTAACTGATGGTAATGGCACTAATGTAGGGAAGGAGGATCAATGGAGGGTGCATTAGGAGTTAACTATACTCAGAATAGGTATTCAAGTCTCATCGGAGGTCCATCGGAGTGATAACAACAGTTAGGAGTTAGTCTAGCCTCAAATCAAGGAAAGAAAACTAGTTAACTGAAGTGAACTGGAGTGGTAGGTGAGAAAAGGAGCCCCTCTCAGGTGGTAGGTGCATGATGGGAGCACTAAGCACTAGGAGGGATAAAACTGAGTGGAAGGAATCTCTCGGGTGTTGGCAGACTAGGGACTAGGTGTTGGAGGCATCAAACTAGTGACTGGGCAGCATGCGGATGCATGCAATGCATGCATGCAAAGTACATACTGAATGATGAGATATCCTAACACCCCCCCTCAAGCTATACTATGATGTAAAAAATAAAATGTAGGGCCTTGGTTACTGAGACCAAAGGTCACCCCAATATAATAATCCAAAAATGTTGAAAATAAGCTAAGTGAGAAAAGAGGGAAAACCCAGTGGGAAGAAAGCCCCCCCTCAAGCTAAACATAAAATGGATCTAATCTGTCTCCACCATGATGGAACTCACCCCCAACAGTGAACGGAGGTAAGAGAACTTCTTCTCAGTGAAGCTCTTGGTGAAGATGTCTGCAACTTGCTCATCAGTAGGGCAATATTGCATAATGATAGTGCGATCATGCACCAACTCTCGGATGCAGTGCATATGAATCTCAATGTGCTTGGTCCTCTGCCGCTGAACTGGATCTGTGGAGATATTAATAGCACTTTGATTGTCACAAAATATGACAGTCGAAGTAGTGCTACCAAAATCAAACTTAGAAAGAATACCCTGCAACGAAACTCCCTGAATGCAGGCATTGACTGCCCCTCGATACTTTGCCTTTGCTGAAGAAAGTGAAATGGCTGCCTGCTTTTTGCTTGACCAAAAAATAGGGCCATGGCCAATCATGAAAACATATCCAGAAGTGGACTTCCGATCAATGCTATCACCCACCCAATGTGAATCAGTGAAAACAATGAAATCTAGCTTAGAATCTGCAGCATAGTGTATGCCAAAATGTCTCGTACCTTGCACAGACTGCAAGATCCGCTTGGCTGCCCACCAATGAAGATCATGGGGATGCTGCATATACCTTGATACAGCACTCACGACATAAGAAATATCAGGCCTTGCGTGTGTCAAGTAGATTAGTGAACCAATCAACTGTCGATGCATAGTGCAATCTACAAGTGGTGTAGAATTTCCCTCCTCAAGATTGATTTCTGAGAGGAATGGAAACGGAGCGACCTTACATTATGCCAAATTAAACTTTAATATCAGGTCTGAAGCATACTTTTTCTGAGATAATGTGATCCCATCAAAGTTTTGAGCTATCTCCAAGCCCAAAAATTGCTTCAATAAGCCCAAATCGCTCATGTCAAAAGCTAGATTTAAGGCAATTTTTAGCTTGTTGATTGTAAGGAGAGTGCTACCAGTAATGAGAAGATCATCAACATAAAGAAAAAAAATCAGCAAATTACCTTTAACTTGCTATAGGTACACATTCGGATCAGATTTTCATCTTTTGAAATTCTGAGAAAGAAGGAAGGAGTCCATCTTTGCGTATCAAGCTCTTGGGGCCTGTTTCAATCTATACAAATATTTCTTTAATTTGCAAACTAATGATGGATTTGATATGTATCCTTATGGCTGCTTCATATATACTTCTTCATCGAGATCTCCATGTAGAAAATCACTCTTTACATCCATATGGTGCACTTCCCAGTGCTTGGATGCGGAAATGGCCAAAACTAGGTGGATGGAATCCATCTTTGCAACCAGTGCAAAGGTCTTAGTGTAGTCTACTCCTTGGACTTGGGAGAAACCATTTTCCACCAGCATGGATTTTTATTTGCTGATAGAGCCATCAGCAGAAACTTTCGTGCGGTAGACCCATTTACATTGAACCAATTTGCTTCCAGGTGGAAGAGAAACTAGCTCCCATGTATTGTTCTTTTGAAGAGAACTGTACTCTTCATCCATGGCGGTTTGCCATCTTGGGTCTCGGTGGGAATTGATAGTATGATTTGGGATCTGAACCAATCATCAAATAAAATTTCTCAGATAATAATGGATCAGAATAAGAAAGATCCATACCTTCTCTTTGAAACTCTGCTCTTGTTCTCCTTGGATCAGCAGGATTTCCAATGTTTGGAGCAGCAGATTGTAGAGTGTTTTGGGCCCACTTTGGTAACTGAGGAGGATCATTATGGTCGGATTCTGAACCTAATATTTCATGGCCATCAAAGTCTTATAAAATATCAGAGATTCCAGATCCAATGCTTTCTTCATATTCTCTTGAATATTCTTCTTGTGGAGGTTGCGGATCGGCAGTGTTTTCCTCGACTAGTTTCAGATCTCGAAGCGGTTCTTCAAACTTCACACTTCGCTCAATGAATATATTTTTGGATCTAATATTCATCAGTTTATATGATTTTGATTCTTCTCCATATCCTATTAGGATGCATTCAATACTTTGTGGATCCAAAGCTTTTTTCTTTTCAGAAAGAATTCTAGCCCATGCAGTGGAGCCAAAAACCCTCAAATTGGACACATCCAGTTTGTGACCCGTGAATGCTTCGAAAGGAGTTTTACCTTTCACGGATGAATGTGGAACTCAGTTATGAATTTATGCAGCAACATTCATGGCTCCATCCCAAATATTTTCAACCAAACCTTTTGACTCAAGCATACAGGTAGCCATCTCTTTCAATGATCGATTCTTCCTTTCCGCTACACCGTTCTGCTAGGGTGTGTAGGGAACTGTATTGGATCTGAATTCCGATTTCGGCACAAAGTTGTAGCAACTCATTATTGATATATTCTCCACCATTATCATATCTAAGAGCTTTGATCTTTTTCTCAGTGGCGGTCTCAACATAAGCCTTAAAATCCTTGAATTTTCCAAGCACTCCTGACTTGTTTTTGAGAAAAAAGACCCAAGTAAAGTGGGAGAAGTCATTGATGCATGTCAAAACATACCTTGAACCATTCATGGACATATTTGGTAGTGGACCACTGATATTAGAATTTATGAGACCCAAAATAGTAGAAGCTCTGCTAGCTTTTCTGCGGTCGAACTTGTGCTCGAGGTGATTCGCAATGATGCAACCTGGGAAAATTCCCTTCGAGGAACGGAGATGCGGAAGACCATCAACCATGGATTTATTTTGTAACAGCAGAAAATAATTGTAATTAAGGTGTCCAAACCTTTCATGCCAAATCCTATTAACCTCATTTCCATGAGTGAGAAGAGCAGTGGGCTTTTCAAGTGGCACAAAGTGTGAAAACTCATAGTATTTTGCAGTATGATTTGCCTTTCAGACTGCAATAAGTCTTCCACTTTCAATATAAGAAATTTCAACTTTGTTAGGGCTGAATGTAACTTTATTCGGTGCACCAGTATGTGTCATTTGATACATAGAAATTATATTCGAAGCCAAGGAAGGCACATAAAGAACATTCTGAAAACTTCCATGCTCTAAATGGATGGTACCTTTACCCTTTGATGAAATTTTTGAGTCATCTCCCAAATGGATGGGGATGGAGCTGTTTGGATCAAATGAAGAAAATGAGTCAATATTTTCAGCCATATGATTCGAGGCACCAGAATCTATCAGTAGAGTGGTGGGTTTCGAAACAATTTCCATGAGTGCTTGACCTCTTTCATGATCATCATTTCTATCCTTATTCCGTGCACCGTCGGGAAGAGTTATGTTATTCTTTTCCAAAAGGAGGGCCATTTGATATATTGTTTTCTTCATGCATGAAATTTAAGGATGAAAGCCACAGTTTCAATATGAACATTTAGATTTTTCTTTACCCTCTTTATCCTTTTTCTTGTTCCTTGAACTGGATGGTGCATCCGATGGTTTGCTTTTCTCTATTTGCTTGGTAGGTTCGAATTTGGGATTCTCTTTCTTTTGCTTCCCTTTTCCATTCAAATTCTTGGATCCTCCAACAAAGAGGGCTGAATATTTTGAGCTTATGGACCCCATTTGAATTATCTTATCATGCTCTTTGGTAACGGACTCAATGAAGGCATTCAAGGTAGGCATCTTCCAATTCGGGGTAGTTAGCCGACTGGAATTGAAAGTAGAGACAAATACCAAAAAATATTTACCAAGTTTTGAAAGAATAGAGAGGATCAATTGTTTATCCTCTTTTACAACTCCATTGTTCTTCAATTGCAAAGACAAATGCTTGAATCTTGTGAAAAATCATTGATGGTCTCAAAATTCTCAGGATTCAAGGCAATCAATTCATTTTCCAATTGAAAAGACCGCATGCCATCTTGCTTTCCAAAAATATTTTCTAGTTGCTCCCATAATGCCTTTGGAGTAGTCAATCCACTGAGGTGAAAGTGAAGATCCTTGGAAATATTGAGGCAAAGAAGACCATATGCTTCATCCAATTTGTTGAAGTGTTTGGATTTTTCAATGAGAGTATTGGGCTCAACTTCAAGGCCCATGGTGACTCTGTAGTACCCTTTTGAGCGCAACATAATCTCCATGTCATTCTTCCATTCAAAATAATTGAAGGGAGTGAGTAGATTTGAAGAAGAAGAATCCATCTCAATGATAGCGAATGCACTTGATGGAGATGATTAACCTGCAAATCACAATCAAAACAAGAACAGTAAGGTCGAACAATCCACCCTTTTAGAGTTGCATCACACCTGGGATTGGAGATCAATCAAGCTTGAAGATCCAATGTATCAATTCCAGGAATTGTGTGGAAAACTCAAGCTTCTGGAGTGGATTGGAGAGTATTTTTCAGCTTTGCATGCACATGAGCTAATGCACATGAGATTTTGCATGCCAAAAATTCAGTAATTTTGAGCAAATTCACTCAATTCTTCATGTAGAACACTTGTAGAAGAGAGATATTGTCCCTGCCATGGCTTTGATACCATGTAAAATTAGTCACAGCAAATCTATTGAACAAGAATATAAATCACAATGATGTAAAACAAATTGGAGTAAAAACTGTGCAAGAGAGATGCATCAGTGCTCTATAATCCAGAATGGTAGAATTACAATACAATACTGTCACAATGAGTGAGCAATTCGAATTAGCCAAGGATATCATTTGAATATACTGCATGGAATATCTTGGCTCCAACTAGGAGTCCTCATCATCAATCAGTGGTGGTCATCAATGCACAAGTAACTGTCATCTAGGTGTCAAACTAAGTCTAACTGAGTGTAATAAGTGTAACTGATGGTAATGGCACTAATGTAGGGAAGGAGGCTCAGTGGAGGGCACATGAGGAGTAAACTATACTCAGAATAGGTAGTCAAGTCTCATCGGAGGTCCATCGGAGTGATAACAGTAGTTAGGAGTCAGTCTAGCCTCAAATCAAGGAAAGACAACTAGTTAACTGAAGTGAACTAGAGTGGTAGGTGAGAAAAGGCGCCCCTCTCAGGTGGTAGGTGCATGCTGGGCACACTAAGCACTAGGAGGGCTAAAACTGAGTGGAAGGAAGCTCCTGGGTGCTGGAAAACTAGGGACTAGGTGTTGGAGGCATCAAACTGGTGACTGGGAAGCATGCGGATGCATGCAATGCATGCAAAGTACATACTAAATGATGAGATATCCTAACACTTTGGCTAGGCCAAAGGCTTCAAGGAAATAGCTCCAGGACTTTTGTGGAAAATCCACTGCTTCTGGTGCAGTATAGGATTAATTTAACCTTATGTAAGCCTAATTGACTATCCCCAACTTGCTATAGACTCAATCTGACTTGGAAACAAAGGTCTAACGATAAAAATTCCAATTAATTGCAAAAAGGATAGACTTGGACTAGTGGAGGTGAGGATTTACATATGAATTCAAATGTACTATAGAGCTTCCTAATTTATATTTTGGAGGTATGTATGGGATGTAATAAATATTACTTAACTAACATGACCTTCATATCAGATATTAGTAGCACACTTGACAGTTAAAATCATTAAAACATGAAACTAGTCAATTTTTCCATACTAGGGCACATGCATTGAAAATAGTTGATTAAAACTAGTAGTAAATGATCATGAATTATTCAATAAATCTGATATATAACATCAAAAATATGGACATGAACAACATCAAGCTTTAATCATATTTTTAGAGCATCAAAAGAAAGTCTATTAAAGCCAAACTTACAGAAAGTCCATAATCTCAAGATTTTACAACATAGAAGCAATAATATTGTATCTGAGAATGAAAGGAAGGAATTTCACCATTGGATCAGATACATGGGAAGGAAATGACCATATCACAGATCACTGAAGGCACATCAACATCTACAACAACTCATAGGGGCACAAATGCTCAAATTACTCTCTTCTCTAGCCAAAACATCTCACAATCATAAACATTGCTGCAACTATCTCTTCACAATCTCCTGGGATTAAAACTCTTCATGATATGGGATGTATCATGTATCCAATTTACACTCCCATGGATTCATTATAATTTGTGAAGAATACTGGACATCCTCTTCCTCAAGCATCCAACATAAGACCTCTCAATCTAATAGATAGATCAAGGTTTGCAATGGAGCACATCACATAATGCTGGATAGGGGTGCATCACCCAAGCCTATGAGATGTAGAGATCTCAATACAAATTATGAAAATGATCAAAATATGTGAATGGGTGTGTTCCATCTTCTTTTATTAACCTCTGTTGGCTTTTCTGCCTCCCTTTTTGGTCTTGCCATCTAGGAATTTCGAACCATATGTGCATGTATGTTTGTTTAGGCTAGTTTCTTTTTCCCTGGATACGCTTTCCTTCATGAATTCTCCCTCAATATCTAAAATTGGCCTCTGTAGATTTATTGGATCCTTTTTTCTATCTTTCTTCTTTTACTAAACTTTCCTAAACATTATCTTCCAAAATCAAGAAACTTCTGTCCTTTTAGCTTTTCTATTGCTCTTCCTACTTTTGGCTTATTTTTGTCCATCCTTTTCTGAGGATACAACTCATCTCCCTTATCCCAATCATATGCACCGTCTTGGGCCACCTAAGCCATGGACTACTCATAAATAATTATTAGAAATATTTAATAAAACAAAATTTAGGCTCACCATTAATTAATTATTTACATAAGGTAATTTGTTTTTGGTCAAACTTAACCCCCTTAGTAATTTATTTAATTATTTTCCACTAGGACCCATGGGGATCTAATAGGTTAGTGATTTCTCCCTGGAGCTATCAAAATGGGTACATTACAGTTTGTGTGTGTGTGTGTGTGTTTCAAAATCACTTTGAAAGTGGCCCTTTGAAATGTTTTTTTTACTTGACTAAAGAATGATGAAAGTACAGACGATATTGTCGATAGAAATGTGGTAGTATTTCTAGATTCTATTTGCATTTAAAAATCAACCCAACATTCATTTATGCTCTTAGATGCTAATCAAATACCATTGTTGAATATTTAAAGTCTTCCTAAAACCTTTAGAATTTAATAATTCCCAAGAAATACTTATGAGAGTTAAAATAAAATTGCATGATGATGTCAATAAGTATTAATGAGAACTATTGCATATTTGGTAACACTTTCAAAACATGGGAGATCATGATAGGACATCCATCGATCTATATGTGGAAACCATTTCCATAAAAATATAAATATTTATCCAACAAAACAAAAAAATGTAACACCCATCATGGTGATGGGTGTTAATTTACTAAAACTATTAAATGAATTTAATTTTAAAACTAAGTAATAGTAGAAATATATTTTAATTATGTAAGTACTAATTGTAATATTTTCAATTCCAAAGTTCTGGACATCTTTCCTAAAGTTACATCAATGTAGGATCATAATGTTTGTAATTCCCTTCCTAACTTTCATAGCAAAACCGTTGGGTTAATCTTGATTTAGACATAGAGCAAGTTAACCGACTTTGATTATTGTTGTTATGGACACATGGTATTGGGAGATCCACCCATGGAATTCTTGTGATGTAATCATATAAAAGAGGTTGGTTGTACTCCGTTGTATAATGTATGGAACTATCTGATGGTTGAGGGTAACCGTGGAAATAGAGCCACACTCGACCATGCCTTGGATGGATTTGGACAAGGGGCATAATGAATATCTTCTACTAGGTTTTCCCTGGTTAAGGGGTTTCCAAGATAAATCATGGGGTCTAGATGTGCATGATGTTATGGTTTTTTTTACTATTCTATATTTCTACTACACATAATTTTGTTTGCTGCATTCTGGTACCAACATTTGGTATTAGAGCTTGGTATACACTCAGTCTCCAACGAGAGTTGTTTGATCAAGTTTGGGTTACCTAGATCTACATGGTATAATGTATACTGAGTCATTGTTATGTGATTCGAGTGAAGATAGTTCGACTAGAGCTGACAGTGGAGTCTATAATTGACTGTGTAGAGAGATTGACTAGAGAAGACAGTGGAGTCTGTAGTCGATTGTGCAAAGAGATTGACTAGAGAAGATAGTGTATTATGTATTCAGATACACAGAGAGATCAAAAGGAGCAGATGCTGGATTATGTAGACAATTATGCATACAGGTCAATTGGGTAGTAGATTGAGTAGAAAAATTCAAGTACTCAGGTCAAGAGTGCTTGGTTTATTATTGTATGAGTAGGTTGATGCTCAGGTATATTTTGGAAGGAAAATTTTAATTAATGGATTTGTAATCACTAAAAATGGCCATACCACTGTAAGTCCTATGAAGGCATGCATACCCCTGTGTTAAATATGAAAATGGAGGGGAGCATGTAATATTATCTATTGATAAACTTGATAGGGGGGGGAGGTGTCATTCCCAAGTCAAGTTTAAGAGGGGGAATGTTGGGTTAATCTAGAATTGGTCATAGCACAAATTAACCGACTTTGGTTATTATTGTTGTGTACCCATGGTATTGGGAGATCCACCCATGGTATTCTTGTGATGTAAGCCTTTAAATAGGTTTTTCATACTCCATTATATTATGTATGGAACTCACTAATGGTCGAGGGTACCCATGGAAGTATAGCCACGCTTGACCATGCCTTCGACAAATTTGGCCGAGGGGCATAATGAATATCTTCTACTAGTTTTTCCTTGGTTAATGGGTTTCCAAGATAAATCATGGTGTCGAGATGTGCATGATTTTATGGTTTTATTTATTTTTTTATATTTATGCTATGTATAATAATGTTTGTTGCATCCTAGAACCAACAAAAACAATATCAATTAATCGTTAATAAATGGAAACTAGTAGAATACCTTAGTTTCTGGTTGAGTCAGCCAATCCCATAGTTGTAATCCAACCCTTAATATAGCCAACTATTGCTACCCAAACTAGAACTATTCATCCCAACCAACTAGCAACTAACCCGCTAGCTCTAGGAAACTTGTGGGGTTTCCTAGCCCCTTCGTGCCCACAACTATAGTAACCACAATGACTCCCCTCAACCTCTGAAGAACTAATATCCTAGTCAAGTATCAATCTTAAGTTTACTTACAGAGTGTTTCGCCCCTTCCACTCTCTCCCTTCCAAATTTCCATTCACCAACACCCTCTTGTACTCCAAACTCCCTTTCTAACTTTGTCTTCCCACTACCTTCCTACCTTCTTAAGAAGGGTCCAACGAAGTTCAAATTGTTATAAAATAATAAATGTTTACCTACCTATATAATGGCCTAGCATCTCACTCCAATGTAGGGTCTTGCATTAACTCAACCCATTGATCTCATAAGTCCAAATATCATTAAATAGTAAATATTTCCTATTGTAATTATTATTGGACAAACCACTATCACTCACCTCATTATTTGGTTGGCACACATTAATGGTTCATCTATAACATGAAATGCAATTAATAATTGATTTATACTAATGAGAATTATTTAAATGTAATTAATGTAATAACACTTTAAAAGTGATTAATACAATGTAATGTTTTAAATGGACCTAATACAATTGAAGTGTAGATAATGTAATGTAATTTAAATGATAACAAAGTAATTCTATAATTAATAGTATTTCTTAATCTTTATTACATCCATCAACCATTATTCATGATAACCAAGTAATCTCTCTCTCTCTCTCTCTCACACACACACACACACACACACACACACAATAATACTAGTGTATGCATGCAAGGTGTGTGTGCATGGATATCTTGCACATAGTTTGCGCATGTACTATAGGTAACCATGAACACCTTTATTGCATAATTTTTGAATGACAAGACAAGGTAACCACACATGCACTACAATAATCCAATAATCACAATGTTAAGAAATCTTATTAGTTAAGTCAAAATACATCACACTAATCAACATTGTACTTATATTTATCTTAATGAAAAAATAAAATGATTTAAAGGTGAAAGGATCCAAGTACAACTAAAGTGGCATCTCAATCCAAAACAAAAATATTACTAATCTAATCATTCTTCCTTCATGTTGTCCCATGAATTGTCCTAGGCTGAATTTCATACATGCTAGGGCATGATGAGGCTCAAATTTTAAAGATTTAGAGTTAAATATGTATAAATGAGATTGTGAATTTTGACTTTTCTTGAATCTATTTGTAGGTAAACAATTATGAACTATCTTGGATGCATAAAATTATTTTAGATTAATTTTATGGAATGTATTCAACACTGTAGGCATACATGAAGGTGAATTTTAGTAGATGAGACAAAATAGATATGTAAGAGGTGCCTTCAAGATAAATATCTCACACTCAGTGGAAGAAAAATGTACCGAGATTTTATGGAAAAGAATTCAGAAGTTTAATACAAAATGCAAATTCCTTCTTTTTCCCTCATGGGATAAAAAAAGTGGCATCCAACTTTTAAGAGATAACATAGAATTGTACCAATACCATTTCCTTGCCATTATGTCATATCTGTCCTTTGAATACTAAAAAAAAATATTATCCATCCCCTTTCCAAAAGGAAAAATATAGGAACATAACCTAACTACTGCTTCCAAACTTGTTTCACCCATCTACTCATAGATTTATTAGAGATTAATCTTTGATGAAATTCGCTTATGTTCATCATCACCTCATGGAGTTGCACTTTCTAAATAATCACATCTTGTCCCATGATCAACTTCATTTAGTTGAATCTTTTCTTAACAGACTTTGGCTTCTACCACCTTTTTTTGGTATCCCTTCCATAACATCCCGTGAGCACCCATTATTATCTACCATATTATAAGTGTTCCAATGATATATTGAAATGTATTTCCATTAATATCGCCACCTTCCTTAGTAACATCCATGAAAACCAAGTCTATCACCACCACAAAAATATGAGACTTTTCTACAAAGTTCATGGACTCAAGTGGATGTGCGGACCTCCTTTACCTCTCATCATTTACCACTAATCCCTATGCATATAGAGAATCCTTAAATCCTGCACTAACATCATATTTTTGGACTGGTATATACCTCCTCAAAAAATCAAACACTCTCATCATTTCCCAAGCTCATAAAACCCAAAAAAAACATGCCTTCATACTTTCTTCCCCCCCTCCCCCTGGGAACTATGAGGAAGAGTTTTGTATGTCGATTTGATAGGCCTTGTTTTCATTAATCGCTACCAAGGTAAATGCCATGATTTTCCCTTAGAGAGAAACCTCACCAAGATGTAATAGAAGGTATATGTGATATGGTAACCCCTCCATGGTGCTACATAGGAACAACAAGCACACAATATTCCATAAAAAATAATGATAACCCCATTATAAAATCTTGTGATGAATACAACCCCATTATAAAATCTTGTGATGAATACAAGAGATCACAACTAGAACTAGAAATCTAATGAACAACAAATACTCTTAGCAAATTTACAAAGGAAAAATACATAGACAGAGAGAGTAAAGAGAGAAAAAATCTTAGAGAAAAACACTAAAAATATTATTTAATAATACAATAATGAACAAATTTTGTTACATAAATCAATTCAAATTACTCAAGGAGGCAATTCAAATTATTTAGTGATGCATGAGGACCTAGTTGGGCTTAACACATAGCTCAAATGCCCTTAGTTAGCCATGTAATGTCTTAAAGTTGATTTAGCAATCTCATAACTAAACCAGATGACAAGTGGGGGCTTAGTTTCCACAAATCGGGGATATAATCCATTAATAACTCATACTTGATAGGAATCTACTTGTAATAGTAAAGGAGGGTGCTACATGTCCTTGATTAGTGAAGTTAAGTCCCCGGAATCACTTTAGCAAGTCAAAAATGAAATATGACCCTAAATCAAGGGGGAACACACTAAAATCAGGGAATGCACTCTCACATGCCATAAATACTAGATTAATTCCATGAATATAAGGAAGAAGTTCTCTAGTGGATCACTTGGTTAATTTGAGTAAAAATTGGACCATTAGGATCATGATCCAGCTTTGAAGTACCTAGGCGAGAGGTTAATGCTAGGGCAGGTAAATATGCTCTAACACCCCCTAATAAGCCTAAATTGGTGAAAATAATGCATAAAAGAATGGGACCCATCCAAAGTGATTCCATATTAGGTACCCATGTACAAAAATAATCCTCATGAAGTGATGAAAGAGTAAAAACCTTGTAGTGAAAAAAAAAGAGGATGATGGTAAGAAGACGACAAAGTCTCCTTTGAAATCTCTAGCACCCCTAAGAGTCCCCACAAGACTTATTTGAACAATTTATCTAGCAAATACTTGGTGAAGATGTTTGCAACTTGATCCACTAATGGATAAAACTATAGTGTAATTACTCTATCATGTATGGGCCCTCAAATGTGGTGCATGTGTATCTATATGTATTTGGTGCTCTACCTCTATACTAGACCTATGGAAATATGAATAGTACTCTAATTTTCACACCATATGAAATTTGGATGGTCGAGCTACAAACCAAACTCCATAAGAATACCTTGAAACAATATACCTTGATTAATTGCATTGACTACTCCTTTGTATGTTAATCCCTAAATGTTGGCACATTACCCCCTATATTGTGGTTCATTACATATTATTGATGTCGGCTTGGGTTTATTAGTGGTGATGTCAACTTGGGTCTACTAGTGGTAATTTTCATTAGTATTATTATATTATTTATGTCGTCTTGGGTCTATTAGTTGTAATTGTACCTCTTTGTCTCCTATATATAGGAAGGAGACCTTTTCATTTAAACAATCCCATCTTGTCTTGTCTTATGTACTTAGTACATTGTATAAGGAGATTTCCCCCTAAAAAATAATTTGTATTCATCTCTTTTCTTCATTATTAAGGTGCGGATTACTCTTTCTGGTCTATTTATGCCCTTTTCATGCTCTTTTGGGGAATTTGTTGCTTAACATTTGGTATTAGAGCTTGGACACTTCCAAAACGAGTCATCTTGTAATTTTTCTTCTTGGCAGTTTCAGATAGCAAAAATCACATGGGACATAGAGGATAGACTAATCTATATGTGATCCAAGCTTCATATCCTGAATCATTACATGTTTGAAGTTATGCACAATGGAAGTTAGGGTTTTTTACTAGTCTAAAACAAGTGGTTTTGGAAAAACGGTTATACCTGGAGTATGAAAGATACAAATTGAGTGATACCTATTGCATTGCAAAGAATATTGGAAACACTATCTTGGGTATAAATTTCAGGATTAGACTCAAAAAATTAAACACGTGGAAGGCCATACGCTCTCACTTTTTTGAAAATGCTAGAAATAAGAAGTGTTGGGAAAATTGTCACAACTTTTTTTTGGTTGATATAAATTCAACGAAACCTGTCGAATTGGAAATATGAAATATCAAGCTACCATAGACCGATATTTAGGACTTAGAGGGGCTGAAATTTTAGGTTTACCTCAGTTGGAAGGTTGGATAACAAATTAGTCTTCAAATCAAGGTTTCAAAAGGTACACCATTTTTAATTTGAATAAATTTTAGTAGAAGGATCTATTTGAGGTGAACCCAAGGTGTGATATATATTTATATTGTTCAAAATTACACCAAAAGGAAGTGGAAAAAATCACACTCCACTCAAACCACCAAAGGATTCATCCCTGACCTACGATGAAAGTGAAGACCTATCTTTTCGAATGTCCAACTTGAAAGATATGATTAAAGGGTCTGTGAAAATGGTTGATTTACTTAATTTAGAGGAAAGGATGGGACACATGGAGAATATGATTTAGGAAAATATGAAAAATATTGCTAATCTTATATAAAATTCAATATAAAATCTCCCTACAGGTGATGATGTGTTCCAGGGTACTTAGGAAGATAAATTTAGCTTTCATGTTGATAAATCTTCCATGGATAAGAATATTCTCAGAGGAATTGATTCTAGTAATGCAAGTGACCATGGATGGTCCCCAAGGGGTATCCAAATCCCCAATATTTTCATGAGGAAGTTTGATGGCAAGGACCCCATAACATGG
Source organism: Larix kaempferi (assembly GCA_027924585.1). Lineage (NCBI taxonomy): Eukaryota > Viridiplantae > Streptophyta > Pinopsida > Pinales > Pinaceae > Larix > Larix kaempferi. Next base: position 11,196,720 of record BSBM01000742.1, read on the forward strand.
ATATTCTAGATGGGGCAATGTTTTGATATACATCAGGTGCCAAATCTCTAAAAGGTACCTATTGCATCTTTATATTTAGAACTTGAGTATTTTGTGTGGTACCAATGGCTTTGTGAATGCAAAAAGAACTCCATTATTTCTTGGTCCATTTTTACAAAAGAATTGATATCATATCATGATGATGTTAAGAGCAATTCCTTCTTTACTGAATTGATAAATCTAAGGAAAAAGGGTCTAGCAAGCGAGCATATTCAATAGTTTCAAATGTTGAGTCTCAGAGTGGCAGGAATAGGAGATGATAAATTGTTGGATCTCTTTATTGGAACCTTGAAGGATAACATCCAACATGAGGTATGCCTCTTTGAACCAACATCCTTAGAGAAGGATTTCATCTTGGAAAGGAGGGTTGAAAGTAAAATTATGGCGATGGCTACTAGAAGAACCACCTACAACATGTATAAAGAGAACAATGTTCCTTCTTCTAACCCAACTAAAATATTGACACCTCAACAACTATATGAAAGAAGAGAAAAAGGTCTATGCTTTAATTGTGACAACAAGCATAGTAAGGGACATAAGTGTGGTGAGAAGAAATTATTCTACATAGATTGTGAAGAAGAAGAAGCATAAGAACATGAACCATCTCTAGCTGAAGAAATAGAAGAGATTACTCCCACCATATCTTGTCATGCATTGGATAGAATTAGCTCTCCTCAAACTCTCAAGATTGAAGGATATATCAAAAATAAAAATGTAATAGTGTTGATTGATTCTGGTAGTACTCATAATTTCATTCATTGTAAATTATCCAAAGTTCTCAATTGCTTTTTATATCCAGCAACAGAGTTTCAAGTAATGATTGCAATTGGAGGAACTATCAATTGCTCAAGGAAATGCAATAATATCAATATTACTATGGGGGAATATTTATTGAATAGTCCTATGATTTCTATCGCAATGGGTGGTGCTGATGTTGTATTAGGGCTTCAATGGTTACAATCATTAGGAGAAGTGGATTTTAATTTTCATGAAATTTTCTTGGAAAAGGAATTTTTTTTTAATTAACGAGAATCACACCAAGCAAGGTGATAAGCTCTAATGGTATGAAAAAATGGTTGAAAAGGTATATCAAGGTGTAATTGTAGAATTATGCTCACTAGATGTTCAAACATCTAAGCCTCCTATTCCCCTAGATATTCAAAGGATCATTAATAAGCACTCCAAGGTATTTGAATATATTCCAAAAGGTCTTCCACCTATTAGATATTTTGATCATTATATTAACTTAATTCCATGAAGTGTTCATCCTAACATCAGACCTTATAGATACCCCTATGGCTAGAAGAGTGAAATTGAGCATATGGTTGGAGAAATGTTAGAGGATGGAATAATTAGGACTATCCAAATTTCTTACTCTGCACTAGAGGTAATGGTACATAAGAAGGAAGGATCATGGAGTATGTGTCTAGATTATAGATATCTCAATAAGATCACCATTAAAGATAAGTTTCCCATTCCTGTCATTGATGAATTGTTAGATGAACTTCATGGAGAATTTTAATTCACAAATTTGGATCTCCATTCAGAGTATCATTAGATTGGAATGGAGGAAGAAGACATCCCAAAAACAACATTTAGAACTCATGAAGGTCATTATGAATTTCTGGTCATGCCTTTTGTCTTTATGAAAGCACCTTCCACATTTCAAGGTTTGATGAATTCCGTTTTCAAGCCCTTCCGTAGAAAATTTTTGTTAGTATTTTTTGATGATATACTAATCTATAGAAAGTCTTAGGAAGAACATGTTCAACATGTTGACAGGGTGCTATAACTATTAAAGGACCCTACAACTACAAAACAAGGTTGAAATAGTTAAGACCCTAGATCTTTTACAACCATTAGAAATAACTTGTCAGTGTTGGGAGGAATTCTCAATGGATTTTATCATAGTTATACCCAAATCAGAAGGGAAGAATGTTACTATGGTGGTTATTGATAGACTCACAAAGTATGCACACTTGTGTGCACTCTCTCACCCTTTTAATGCAAGTATAGTTGTTGCAACCTTCATGGAAACAATTTAGAAGTTACATGGAAGCCTAAAGATTATTGTAAGTGATAGAGATCCAATTTTCACTGGAAAATTTTTGATTGAATTATTTTCTTGTTAGGGTACCCAGTTGGCTCACAGTTCTTCTTAACATCCTCAATCCGATGGGAAAACTAAAATAGTGAACAAATGTTTGGAAGGATATCTTCACTGCTTTGCATATGATGAACAAACATAGTGGGTGAAATGGTTATCTTTGGCATAATGGTGGTACAATACTTCGTTCCATACATCATCAAAAATGTCTCCATTTATAACACTTTATGGGTACCATACTCCATCTATCACATCTCCCTTAAAAGGAAAATCTAAAGTTCAAGTTGTGTAAGATCACCTAGAGCACGATTAAGAAGTTCTATAGTTATTGAAGGACAACCTGGCTATGTTAAAAAATAGGATGAAAAAACAAGCAGACAACATCGTAGTGAAAGGATTTTTGAAGAAGGGGATTGGATATTTATAAGGCTGCAACCTTACAAATATATGTCCCTCGGAAAACTAAATAAAATAAATAAATTAACACCCATGTACTATGGTCCTTATAAAGTGTTGCAGAAGATTGGTAATATGGATTACAAATTGGAGCTCCCTTCATATTCAAGGGTAGACCCAGCTTTCCATGTTTATTTCTTAAAGAAGGTAATAGGAGACAAGATCCCAATTCAAACTATCTTGCCGAAGATTGATGAATAAGGAAAATTCATATTGGAACTGAAACAAATCACTGAAACAAGGTCCAAACAACTACGCAATCGGGCTATTATTGAGTACCTCATCAAGTGGAAGAACTTACCAATTGAATATTTTCCATGGGAAGATGAGCCCTTCATACATAAGCATCCACAAATAATAAAGCATTGAGGACAACACTTGTCTGAAGGGGAGGGGCATGTTAATCCCTAAATGTTGGCACATTACTCCCTATATTGTGGTTCATTACATATTATTGATCTCAGATTGGGTCTATTAGTGGTGATGTCGACTTGGGTCTATTAGTGGTGATGTCGTATTGGGTCTATTAGTGGTAATTTTCATTATATTTGTATATTAGTTATGTCATCCTGAGTTTATTAATTGTAATTGTACCTCTTTATCTCCTATATATAGGAAGGAGACCTTTTTCATTTGAATCATCTCATCTTGTCTTGTCTTGTGTAATTGGTACATTCTATAAGGAGGTTTCCCCCTCGAAGAGGCTTTCTATTCATCTCTTTTATTCATTACTAAGGCATGGATTTATCTTTCGGGTTTATTTATGCTATTTCCATGCTCTTTTGGGGAATTTGTTGCTTAACATTGTACTTTTCCTCCATGGATGATAAAGAAATAGCTAATTGCTTCTTGCTCGAGCAACATATAAGACTTGATCCAAAGATAAACACATAACCATATATGGACTTGTGACCAGTGCCATTTCCAACTCACTATGAATTTTTATACCCAATTATATCTAGTGTGCAACCTAAAACATAGTGGATACCAAAACTATGATTACCCTTCACAGATCGAAGAATTCTCTTAGCAGCTTACCACTGTAGCTCATGAGGCTTCAATAGGTACATATAAACTAATCCAATTGCATAATAGAGATTATTTATAGTGTGAGTGAGGTATATTAAAATCCCAACCAACTGCATGTACCTTGTACTATCCATCAAAGGTGTAGTACCCCCATCTTCAAGCATCACCCCAAAAAAGAATGGTGATGCTGTCATTTTGAAATCTATCATTTTAAATATAATAAGTAGATCTTGGGTATACTTATATTGTTCCATCTTGATACCTAAATCGGACTAAATGATCTCAAGTCCAAGAAATCAGTGCAACAATTCGATATCTATCATAGAAAACTTGTCACGCAATGTAGATTTTGTCGAATCAATGGATGATGTTGAAATCCCTATGATTAGTAAATAGTCCACATAAATCACTATGAATAATAAGGAGTATTCTTCAATGTCTTATCATACACACATTTGGATTTTAATGGTGTCGAGATAATCCCTATGAAAACAAGAAGTATTCCATCTTAGCATACTAGGCTCAGGGTGCATGCTTGAGGGCATACGAAGTCTTCCTAAACCTACAAATAAGTGAAGAATCCTAGACACACACACACACATAAAGAGAGAAACACTTCACATCCATGTGATGAACCTCCCACTATCTGGCTATTGCATTTTAGAATTCTGATAATTTAATTCAAATATTATCTAGGATCCTACTAAGAGAATAACATGCACAACATAACAATCATAGACACAAGAGACACAGAGTTTCCTCAGGGAAAACCAAGAAGGTGAAAAACCCCACAACTTCCTTAGAGATAGAATGAGCACCAATAAAAAGATCACAAAGATCAAACCCCAAATGATAGATGTCTTCAGCAGCTAATCCTCCTCCACTTGTGCGCACTCCTCTCTCTCAACTATGCAAGTTGGATGAGTGAGTGAATGAATAGAATGAGAGAGTCACACTCTCTATTTATACATTAACTTAACCCGCCTTTAACCCTAACTGGGCCGACTTCCTAAGGAATCCTAATAACCCATCCACATGACTCATACAGTGCCGACCCCACCAAGGTGGTCTAATAACCCATCAAATATAAGTTACGACACTTACAATGTAACTTGCGACACTTGCAAATACAAATGACGACACTTCCAATCGGAGGAATAATACATCTCCGTTGGGGATACAATAAAGTACAAGTGTAATACATTCAATATACAAGTGAATATCTTCCGAAGTTACAATTACATCAACACTCCCTCTTAACTAGGAAGGTATTCTCTTGACATAGATCATCAAAACATAAAGGCACAAGTATTCAATACTGGAGTTGGATCATCGTCACTAGATCATGGAGCATCATCATCACTGCTGCTGTACTCTTCATCTCGATCACTGGTGCTAACTCTCAATTCTTCTCGTCATAGGAATTTCTTTTTTTTCCTCGGAAAAAATCGTAATTTTATTTCAAGTAGATGAACAAAATTACATTCTGCACATGTAGTAGAATCACTTAGATCCCTACATTGTCACATCTTAACTGTCATAGGAAGTTCTATAGAGCCAACCCTTTTTCATGCTGGATGTAGGCCTAGCCTCCATGTAGGTCTTTATCATATCTGTGAGCGGTCGAACAGAGGTGGAATCTTAGGACTGATTATGTGCCTCTCCAAAACCTCGAAAGAGCATCTCAAGACTGATTACGATCTTACTGCTCAACTTATAATATCTCCCAAGACTACATTACATGCAGACCTCGCAAAACCTCGAAAGAGCATCCCAGGACTGATTACGAGCTTACTTCTCAACCTATCGGATCTCCTAGGAATAAATTACATGCTACCTCGCAAAAACTCGAAAGAGCATCCCAGGACTGATTACGAGCTTACTGCTCAACCTATCGGATCTCCCGGGAATAAACTACATGCTACCTCGCAAAACCTCAAAAGAGCATCCCAGGACTGATTACGAGCTTACTACTCAACCTATCGGATCTCCCAAGAATAAATTACATGCTACCTCCCAAAACCTCGAAAGAGCATCTCAGGAATGATTACGAGCTTACTGCTCAACCTATCGAATCTCCCAGGGCAGGAATAAATTACATGCTACCTCGCAAAATCTTGAAAGAGCATCTCAGGACTAATTACGAGCTTACTGCTCAACCTATCGGATCTCCCAGGAATAAATTACATGCTACCTCGCAAAACCTGCCACATATCCATGGCCTCAGAGTATCATCATGATACTCATGATCAACCTAATCATCCTCGCACGGAGCATCATGCTGATGCTCATGATCATACTGATCATCATCATATAGAACATCATCCGGAGCATTGTCCTGATGCTCATCACACAACACTTACATCCACAACCATGGGAAGGATCCTCCTACCACCATGCTTGGAATGGCTCTAGCATCTGTGTCTCCTGTCACTTCCTCCTGGAAGTATCTTCAATCTGAAGAACACCAAGCCTCTCTCTGAATTACTTGAACTTCACCCTGGCTAGTGGTTTGGTCAACACATCTTCTATCTTCTCGTCCGTCGCAGCATAATTGAGATTCATTGCTCCTCTCTGCACCATATCCCTAATATAGTGATACTTGATCTCGATGTGATTCGACTTTTCATGGAACACCGGGTTCTTAGACAAATTCACACAACTCTGGTTGTCACAGAAGATACAAGTAGCATCCAACTGGAGATCAAACAAATTAGACAGTAGCTTCCTTAGCCATACTTCCTCACAAATAGCCGAACAAGTTGCGGCATACTCTGCTTCGGCTATACTCAGTGCTATGTAGGACTGCTTCTTGCTAAACCAAGCGATCACACCTGATCCCATACTGAAGCAGCACCCCGAAGTGCTCTTCCTATTTGTAGCATTGTCGGCCCAATCTGAATCAACATAACCCTCCAGGTTAAACTTTTGATTCGCATCATACTTGAGCCCATAATCAACCGTACCCTTCAGGTACCTCAGAATATGCTTTACAACAATCAAGTGAACATGTCTAGGATCTGTTAGGAAATGGCTCAAGGTGTTCACAACAAAGCAAATATCTAGTCTCGTGTTCGTCAGGTACATCAAGGACCCAATCATCTCACGATACATCATGGCATCAACTGACTCTGATGAAGCATCACTCAATAGCTTCAGGTTCGATGCCATAGGTGTGGCCATGGCCTTCAGTCCATCATCTCAAACCGCTTCAGGATCTCTACTGCATACTTCCCCTATCCAAGGAAGATTCCATCTGCACTTTGCCACACCTCCATACCTAGAAAGCAATGCATCATACCCAATTCCTTCATCTCGAACTCGGCAGCAAGCTTCCTCTTCATATCAGCAATCAACCCATCCTCACCTATCACAAACAAGTCATCTACATACAGTAGGAGTATCAATGGATTTCCTTCCTCGACCTTGTAGTAAAGGTTGGAATCCACTTTACTCTTGGTAAATCCCAAGCTAGTCAGAAAGCTATCTATCCTGTCGTACCATGTCCTAGGTGCTTGTTTCAAACCGTACAAGGCTTTCTTTAATTTGCACACATGTGACTCCATGTCATGTGTCTCAAAACTGAGTGGCTACTCCACATACACTTCCTCTTCGACTACACCATTCAAGAAAGTTGTCTTGACATCCATCTGGTATATCTTCCACTTCATCACTACAACCAGAGCAAGTACTGTTCTGATGGAAGTGTATTTGGCTACAGGTGCTTCATAATCTATCCCTTCTTTTTGGGAGAAGCCACAAGCCACAAACCTTGCCTTGTATTTCTCTATGCTACCATCTACAGCATGCTTGATCTTGTAGATCCATTTGGAAGTCACAATAGACTTCCCTTCTGGTCTTGGGACCACATCCCAAACATCATTCTTCATGATCGACTGATATTCCTCGACCATGGACTCCTTCCATTCTTTCTTTTTTTTCCACTTCTTCATAACTGGAAGGTTCTTTTTCCATTATGTCACATAGTAAGGCTACATAGCTAGTGTGTGACCTTGTTCTTTTTCTTTCTTTGTGTTCCTCTTCTGGAACACCATACCTCTCTGCATATTGGATGAGCTCTCTTGACCATGATGGTTTCCTCTTGTGAGAGTTCTTCTCACAAGGTGGATCTATAGGCTCTTGTGGATCTTCTATTTCACGATCCTCTTCTGGAGTTGCTTCGTTCATGATGGTGTCTTGTATTCTGGGTACTCTTGGTTCTTCATTGTCTTCAATAGGTTGCTTCCTCAATTTGATGTATGCCGAGTCTTCATCAAAAGTCACACATCCCTGCTAATGTCAATCTTCTTGAACCCTGAAAGTAGATTCTGTATGCTTTCGAATTTTCACTGTAACCCACGAATATACCCTTCTTTCCTGAAGGGTCTAGCTTTGTCCTCTTTTCTTTTGGAACATGTGTATATACTGGACAACCAAATATCTTGAGATGGATAACTTCTGGTTTCTTACCAGAGAAAGCTTCTTCTGGTGTCTTGTTGTCAAGTATCCTATGTGGTGTTATGTTTTGTACATATACAGTTGTCCTCTCTACTTCTTCCCATAGATGCATAGGAAGATATTGGTCATGAAGCATTTCCCATGCTACTTCCATGATAGTTCTATTCTTCCTTTCTGCAACTCCATTATGTTGTGGATTGTATGGAGTGGTCAACTCCCTCTTAATCCCTGAATCACTGCATAAATTCTTGAAGTCCCCTGAAGTGAATTCTCCGCCATTGTCGGATCTAAAGGTCTTGATCTTCTTATCATTTTGGTTTTCTATCAAGGCTTTGAATTCCTTGAACTTATCAAACACTTCATCTTTGTTCTTCAAGAAATAAACCCAAGTCTTCCTAGAGAAATCATCAATGAAATAAACATAATATACATACCCACTCAGAGAACTAGATGACATTGGACCACATTCATCGGAGTGGATAATTTCCAAAATTCCTTTTTCCTTGCTTTCACTGCTTGGAAATGCCTTCTTTGTGTTCTTTCCTTTTGCACATCCTTTGCAAACACCTTCATGCTTTGACTGGATTTCAGGAAGACCTTCTACTGCTTTGATTGCAATTGGTAGTGCTCTATAGTGCACATGTGCAAGCCTTTTGTGCCAAAGTTCACTTGGCTCCATGGATTCATGTACCATGGCTTGTTCAGGTTGTCCCTTCAATTTGTACAATCCTCCCTCTTGCTCTCCAATCACTACTGTATCATCTATGGTCTTACCTTTTGGCCACATAAGTACTTGGCCATCCACAAATGAAACTCTCATCCCTTTTGAATCCAAAGATGATATGGAGAGGAAGATTCTTCTTAAGTCTAGGTACATATAGAACATCTTTCATCTTTAAAGACTTCCTAGAGTCTAATTTGTAGAAGGCTTCACCACTTCCTTTTATTGGGTATTGATAGTCATCCCCAAGTTTCACCTTATGAGGTGACTCATGTTCAGATAGTTCCATAAGAGATTCTTTAAATCCCATCATATGTTTGGAAGCCCCACTATCAATAATCCAATCATTACACCCATGTGTAACAGTACCTGTGAGAGCAAAGATTAGAACATATTCTTCATCACTTGAAGAGTCTCCACTTTCTTCCTTAGTCTTCTTTATGGGAGGTTCATCATCCTCAGCAACATGAGCATGACATCTCTTCTTGTTGTTCTTGTTGTTGTTGTTGTTGAAGCCTTTTCTTTTCCTGGTACATTCCGAGGCAAAGTGTCCCTTTTCATCACATATGAAGCATCTCAGATCTTTCTTCTCCCTTTGATGGCGGTGAGAATATTTCTTCTGATGAGGTTGCTCCCTCTTGAACTTACTTCTCTTGGTGTGAGATATGAGAGCTTGGTCTTCACTTCCCATCTTTTCTTCTCAGGCCACAAGCCTAACTTCTTCTTGTGAGCATTCCTCCCACAGTTTACTGAAAGAAATCAATTTCTTTCTTGCACATATTCCTTGGATGAAGGAGTCCCATGACCTAGGTAGGCCATTCAAAGTGGTCATCACAAGTTCTCCATTCTCCACCACTTCATCCACAGCTTCAAGTTGTTCTTTGATTTGAGAGACCTTAGTAAAGTAGGATTGAATGGTCTCTCCATTCTGGATCTTTACACTCTTCAATTGGTTCTGCAATGTCATTTTCCAATTTATATTCTTTCCTTGAAACATCTTGGTCAAGGAATCAAACATCTCCTTGGGTGTCTTTAGGGAAGACACATGTGGTATGAGATGGTATTTGATAGAATCTGCAATGATTCTCTTGTCCTTGACCAATTTCTTCTTATGTAAGGCCTTATCCTCATCTCCCTCTGGAACTGGAACCTCTTCACTTATGTACGTGTCCAATTCATTCTCTTCTAGGATTAACCCAATCTTATACTTCCATGCTCGGAAGTTATCAACCCCTTCAATATTATCCTCAAGCTTGGTGTGGTGATACATATTAATGATAAACTCAAATGGAAATAAAATATTTAGATCTTACCACTTGATTTGCTGAAACTGGATCTGGAATTGGATTAGGGTTTGTCATAGAAACCCTAAAAATTCAAATTTTGAATTTCAAACTTCTGATTGGATGGAAATATGCGCCTTGCTGAGCTAATCAAGCTGGTATACTTCAATTTTGAAATCTCCAAAATTTGACCCCTCAAAATTGACTTTGAAACTTTTAGAACTGCAGTTTCTGTCAAAATTTGGTTTTCTGGTCAAAATCTTGAACTAGGGTTTGATAGAGCCCAGGGTTCTGCCCAACCAAAAAGTTTGATCTTGGTCTCTAAAATTCAATTTTTTTTAGGAGCATCTAGCCATGGTCTTAGACTCCAAAAATTCTAACTTTTGTAGAAACCCTAATTTCCCGTAGCAGTAACAGGCCAAAAACTGAAAGTGCTCAGAATTGAATTATGTTTCGATAGAAATATGTGCCCTTGCAAGGAGAGTCAGCCTACCCTCCTACCTTTGATGATCTGTGGAGAGAAACCCAAAAGTTAAGAAGCCCTAGATTCCGCAGCTGCATAGTGTCTTCTTCTTAGTCCCGCTCTGATACCATGTTAGAATTCTGATAATTTCATTCAAATATTATCTAGGATCCTACTAAGAGAATAACATGCACATCATAACAATCATAGACACAAGAGACACATAGGTTCCTCGGGTAAAACAAAGAAGGTGAAAAACCCCACAACTTCCTCAGAGATAGAATGAGCACCAATACAAAGATCACAAAGATCAAACCCCAAAAGGTAGATGTCTTCAGCAACTACTCCTCCTCCACTTGTGCGCACTCCTCTCTCTCTCAACTATGTGAGTTGGATAAGTGAGTGAATGAATAGAATGAGAGCGTCACACTCTCTATTTATACATTAACTTAACCTGCCTTTAAACCTAACTGGGTTGACTTCCTAAGGAAGCCTAATAACCCATCCACATGACTCATATATGGCCGAACCCACCAAGATGGTCCAATAACCCATAAAATATAAGTTACGACACTTACAATGTAACTTGCGACACTTGCAAATACAAATGATGACACTTCCAATCGAAGGAATAATACATCTTTGTTGGGGATACAATAAAGTACAAATGTAATACATACAATATAAAAGTAAATATCTTCCGAAGTTACAATTACATCAACATTGCAATGCCTATAAATGATATGATAGAGTCCATCATACTCACAAGTTTGATTTTGAATGAGGGAATCATAATCCTCATCCATGGAAGCCTCCCAATATGTGTTTTCTACATCCTTTTGATATGAATGAGGACTTGATTAGGATACCATGAAGAAATGAATAGGAATCAAAGGCTCTATAGTAGATATTTCTTGTGTAGCACAATTAAACGGTGATCTAGTCCTTCATGTATCTGTTGGATCACCCACTAAATATCCTTCTTCCTGTAGAGTCTTCTAGGCCTAAACTAGTCTCGGTGGAAGATCTACAATTTCCTACTCATCTAAGTCACTTGCTTCCCCATCATTATTGAAAATCTAATATGATAATGAAGTATCATCAGAATTAGATAGATCTACATCCCTTGGAATAGGTGGATATGCAATGGGTTTCCCTTGAAGTGCATGTATAATGCCTTCTTCAAACTTAATTGTTGGTGCCCAAGTTTTGATCAGTTACTACATGCCGATACAATCAATGTCATAATTAGTTGCGCCAAACATAAATTAGTTATCAGTTTCACACCACTAACAACTTCCAATTTTTGTTACTCCAGCCTATATAAGGCCTATGTTAGTAAAGGTTGGGTTGGTTCCTGATTGGTTGGTTGGTTGGTTATGAAAGTTCTGTATTGTTTTGGACTCTATTAGTAGTACAACGTTGCACTAATAGTAATATATGTTTTGAAGGGATTATGTGTTAATAATGAATATGAGAGGTATGGGAATACATAAGTTGTTGAGTTGAGCATCTGTAATATCAATACCGATACCAAAAAATTTCCAATCAATATAATGAAGTTAGTGCTTCTATATATTTTCCTGTGCACTGCCTACATGAATGAATGATTATGAGTTGTGTATTTGCTGAATGTATGTGAACTATGATTTAATATATGCATTGAAGTAAATTATTAGAATGTTGAGTAGAAAGAACATAGGTCCTCCTACACATCCCCAATTCAAGTCTATGTTTAATTCCTGTGCACATCTTAGGTGATATATTTCTTGTGGAGCACCCTGAAACTGTAATCTAGTCCTTCATGTATTTGTTGGATCACTCACTAAATCTCTTGCTTTTTGTAGAGTCTTTTAGGCCTAAACTAGGTTTTGTGCAAGATCTACAATTTCCTACTCATCTAAATCGCTTGCTTCCCCATAATTATTGAAAATCTAATATGAATATAAAGTATGATCAGAATCATATATATCTACATCCCTTTGAATAGGTGTATATGCAATAGGTTTCTCTTGAAGTGCATGCATAATGCCTTCTTCAAACTTAACACTTCTTTCAATGAAGAGTTTTTATGCTCAAGGGTTCAAAAATATATACCCCTTGACACCTTTTATATATCCAACAAATATGGCTCTTGAATTTGAAGTTCAAGATCCATTCACTTCTCCATTGGTATATGTTCCCAAACACAAGATCCAAAAACTCGGAAGTGTGTGACTTCTAGTTTCTTATCGGTCCAATCCTCAAAATAAGTGACTTCGATGAAAGCTCTATGAGGAAATCTATTCTCTATCGATCCTATGCAATTTATATCTTCATACCATATATTTGGATCAAGTGATTTTTCTTGAAGCATAAAGTTATCCATCTCTTTCAATTATCTATTCTTTCTCTTAGCTATATCATTCTATTATGGTGTATATGTCACTATGTGTTGTAGTTCGATACTTGCTTCAAAACATAGGTGATGAAAATAATTATTCACATATCCCCCCCATTATCTATGTGCAATATATTGATCTTACTCCTTAAATTATTCTCTTTTAAATCCCTTAAGTCTTTGAGGCACTCAAAAACTTCAAATTTCTGCTTTAAAAAATACACCCAAGTAAATTTTGACTAATCATCAATGAATGTTAAAACATACCTTGCCTTGCTCATGGAAAGCAGAGTGAATGGTCCTATGATGTCACTATGTAAAAGTTCAATGGTTTAATATTCTCTTCAATAATCCTTCCCTTATTGAATTTCTCCTTAAGATGTTTGCTAAGAATGCATCCCTAACAAACTCCATTGGAAAATTTTGTCTAGCAACCCTGTTACCATTTCTTGCTTGCTAAGTTGCTCAAATATATATAATTGAGATGTCCAAATATCTAATGCCATAAAGTACTCACTTTATTACCATGTATTAAAAGTTTTTTATTTACTTTTTAGGAATGAAATGGTTAAAGGTTTATAACCTGGATTGATGATATGCTACCCCGATAACAATTTGTAACTCATTGAAAATATCTAACTTCACCATTGACTCCGAAGTGAATACCACTTTCTTTCCAAAAATTGATGTGTGATCTGATATATGATCTGAAATTTTTTGGACAAGAAGGGTACATGTAGCACATTTTGAAAATACCCACCATCGAGATCAATCCTACCTTTCACACACACCAGAATAGGTGTGTTATCTCCCATTAGATCGGAAGGACCGATGAAAAGCTCCAAAGAAGTGGATGAATATTTTGATGTTTCCATGTGATTATAGGAAATTGAATAAAGAATATTTGTGGCCGATTATGATATAACAACCACCAAATCATTTCCTTATGTTCATTTACCTGGATCATTGGACATCCTTTCATCATCCTTTTTCCTAACCATTTTTTGACACTGCTAGATTGTTCTGTTGAAGAGTCAGTGCCATTTGATATATGGTATTTAGAATGCATGTATTCTAAATATGAAATAATCTATTACAATAGCTTCTTTTTAATTGTTCCTTCTATTTCCCCACTTGGTGTTGGAGCTTTACCCATTGGATTTGCAATTTGGACCGTTTCTCCAATCTGGGTTTTATTTCCTTTGTTTTTCTTGTCTACTTGATACATGTATTATCTCTATAATTTGTTGTAAGGGAGTGGGACTTTGAGGGATTGAGGGAACCCATTTGAAATGGATTACTTTCTTTTTGAGTGAGTGTGATGACACAATCATACAACTCTGGCATCTTCCATGTCTTTCCCAAATCTAGTTTTGTAGTATGGAAGGAAGATATGAATATTGAGTATTGTGGACCTAGTTTCAAGAAAATAGAGTGTATGAGATGCTCCTTTTCCTTCTCCATATTACAAAAATTAAGATGGAACAAAAAATATTCAAACTTAGTGAAAAAATCCTTAATAGTTTCGAAGTTACTTGGGCTCAAAGTGAAGAGCTCATTTTCCAATTGGTGTCCCCAAATCATATATTGCTTCCTACAAAGAACTTCTAAGGAAATTGAAGCTTTGGATACATTGAACAAAGAACAACCCAAAGGCCTCTTCCATCCCATTGAACCACTTTGATTTCTCCACTATAGTATTGGGTTTAGGTTTTGTTCCCATAGAAATACTATAGAGACCCTTTCTCCTTAAGAGAAGATTGGCCTCGACATGCCAACCAAATGGAGTAAGAATCACATGCTGGGGTTGATCCATATGATTTGATGTGGTTTCTCTTTATGTGTCTTTTACTACAAATTAAATTATGTTGATCCTAGATTCTAGCTAGCTCTGATACTATGTGAAATCTTGTGATCACTGCAAGAGGTAATAAATAGACCTAAGAATCTAATGAAAAACAAATACTCCTAAGAAATTTTACAAATGAAAAAGAAATATGGAGTAAACAAAGAAAAAATCTTGGAGCAGACACTAAATTATTATTCAATAATACAATAATGAAAATATTGTGTTACATAAAGCAATTTGATTTACTCATGGAGGAAATTCAAATTGTCTAGTTATGCATGAGGACCTAGCTAGACTTAAATCAAAGCTCAAATTCCCTAAGTTATCCATGAAATCTATCAAATATGAGTTAATAGTCTCATGACTAACCTAGATGACAAGTGGAGACTTACTTTCCTCAAATCAGGGGTTTAATCCATGCATAAGTCATGCATGATAGGAATCTGGACATAATAGTAAAGGAGGGTGATACATGTCCTTGATTAGTGCAATTAAGTCCCTAGAATCACTCTAGTAAGTCAAACATAAAAGATAGGACCCTCAATCCAAGAAAAAAAATCATAAAATCAGGGAACGCACCCTCACATGCCAAAAATATCTGTAAAATCAAAGAATGCACCCTCACATTCTAGAAATAGAAAATTAGTCCCTTGAATATAGTGCTGAAATGCTCAAGTTGCTCACTTGGTCAATTTGAGTAAAAAATGGATCATTTGGATTATGAGAATGACATATAAAGTACCTAGGTGAGAGATTAATGTTAAGGGGAAGGTAAATATGCTCTAACACCCATTATGATAGGAGATAAATCCATTGCACAAAGCTAGGTAACCTATCACCTCAACTAATGAACTTGAGAGAAAACCCTAACCACGATTCAGTCCATATATGAGTATTTCATATTGAATTATATTAGAGTGTTGCTTTTATATATTTTATCTTGACTTATATTTGTTGTTTGGCCAAACTCTAACCTTGACATTTTAAATTATTATTGTTATTATTAGTATCCTATTTCATGACATAAAAGAAGAAAATATTACCATATTAGATTGTAATTCATGATATATGTCCAACCTAAAAGGTAACCAATTACAAAAGGCTAAAACATATACATTAAAACAATTGCATGAAGAGGTGCTCTACAGTCTAGTATGGACAAGATTTTGTCACATTACGTAATGTAATGTAACATTCCCAAAAATAAAATTAAAAATAATAATAAACAAAATTAGATATCATCTTAAACAAAATAAAAACCAATGTGTGTTGGTTGGACATTGAATCAATAAACCCACACACACACACACACACACACACACGCACGCACGCACGCACGCACGCACGCACGCATGCACGCACGCACGCACACGCGTGCTCGCAGGCGCATGCATACACACACAGAGAAAATAAAGCTATTGAGAATCCAACAATAACTTGGCTCTCTGAAGAGTAGAGCGAGGTGTGTCTAAGCTGCATAATCAAATATTGAGGAGTGCAACTATGCAAGTGAATCCACTTGGATGCCTTAGGAACGAAGAGGTGTGTGTGTGTGAGGTGCATAATAATCATCTAAGCAAGCAAGAGCTTCAAGTATCATCATAAACATAAAGCATAAATAGGATTAAAAACACCAGAAACTAAGATATTAACTGTAATAGCTATGCATGTTAATTGAAATCTCCTCGCTTTTTCATGGTCGTGTTTTAGTATTATCCAAAGAAAAGTATTCCTTTTATATCGCAATGCATCTTATTTAAATTCCTTAAGATCGTACAAATAGAATGGCAAATTGCTCTGTTATATGATATTGCATCGACCGACCTCAATTCCTCTTTGGGGAATGTAAGGAAATTCTCATTTTGGTTTAGTTAGGTTGTGAATTGATGGTTTATATTCTATCAAATCCCGAGTCATTCCCACTACTCCTTGAATAGTTTCTCATCCTAGATCTCTAGGTACGACGATTTCCTAGTGGAGATTTTCATGTTAAATTCATCTTTATGTTTGCACAATGTAAATTTAGGTTTGAAACATTGATGTTTTCAGTTAAAACTTTAACATTACATCAAATAACGAATAGTAATGCATAAAGAGCACTATAAGAACACTTCAAAGAACGCAAAAATAGGTTATCACAGGGTTAACAGGGTTGAAATGAATATTATATTTATATTTGTGCATTTAAATGAATGAATTATTAAATAACACTAGTTTAGACATTATATATATATGATGCGATCGACATTGTTTCTAGTTTTTTTATAGTTTCTCTGTGGGATTTATTTTTCCTTTTTCTTGCATTTAGTGTTTTTGGAATTGTTCTATCGTTTCCACATGTAGGATTGTTTTGTTTTGACCTTTTCTTATATATTGTTTAAAATGTATCTATGAAAAACATATATTGTTTTACACATATTCATGATTCTATCTCACATATAATATTTCATCAATTTTAAATATTTTCTTATAAGGTAAGGAAGAATATTTTTATCATGATTGTGGTTTTAGTTTTTGTTGCATCAATTTCAATGATTCCTCTCTTTGTTGTATGGTTTTAGCTACAATGAATTTTAGTGGTTGTGCATTGGTTTCAGTTTGTATTGCATTTATTTTAATGTTTCTTCTCTTTTATATAGGGTTTTAGTATTTGTTGCATTGATTTTAGTGATTCCTCTCTTTGATATAGGGTTTTATTTACAATGCATTTTAGTGGGTGTGCACTGGTTTTAGTTTTGTTGTATTGATTTCAACATTTCATCTCTTTGATACAATGTTTCAGTGTTTGTTACATTGGTTTCAATGATACTCTCTTTGATATAGGGTTTTAGTTATAGTTCATTTTAGTGGTTGTGCAATGGTTTTAGTTTTTGTTGCATTGATTCAATATTTTCTCTCTTTGATATAGGGTTTCAGTTACAACTGTGGTATATTAATCAAAGTGACCGTGTCCTCTCATAATGAACAAATGGATTATGTACATGTTGAGGATGTAATAAGACAAACACAAAAACATGTTAGGAAACAAGGATAGAAGTTAGAAGAAATTACTGATGAACAAAAGGTAGATAAAAATAAAACTAAAAAACTAAGAGAATATCAACAAATAAAGTTAGAACAAATGACAACCAAACAACAAGAAGAACAAAGAAGAAAAAATTGTGAATGCAAAAGAGCATATTGACAAAAAATTTCACAACAAATGACACTTGAACAACAAAGAGAACATAGAAAACAAAATTTAGAATGAGAAATAGAATATCGATAGAGAAAACAATATTAAACCAATACAACCATAGTATTAGATGCAAAACTTCAATAAAAATGATAATCCTACTACCAAAAAAAGAATTTTAGAGGATACCTATGCCCGAGTTCAACATGTAACCCTAACTGAAAGTACCAATGCAAGAAATAATCAAATAGTCCCAGCTAAATAAATTCAATTTGATGATGATGTACTAGTAGAAATTACATATATGAATACTGCACAAAGAAAGTCAAAACAAATACAAATAATAAAAAATAAGAACAAAGAAGACAAAATTCTAAATGAAAAAGAGCATATCAACAAAGAAAGTCACAACAAGTGACACCTTAACCACAACTACAATAGGGAAGAAAATATTTTGAATGACAAAGAGCCCATCGACAAACAAGGTAATGACAAATAACACCTAAACAACAAGAAGAACATAGAAAACGAGATTTAGAACAACAAAGAGCACATTGGAAAAGAAAACAACATTTAACCAATACAACCAAAGTACCAAATGCAAAACTTCAAGAAAATGATAATCCTACTATGAAAAAAACAAGTTTAGAGGATATCTATACCAGATCTCAACATATAACCCTTACCAAAAATACTGATGCAATAAATGTCGAGATATTTCCAGCTGAATAAATTCAATTGAGGATTATGTATCAGTAGAAATTACACATATGAATATTTCACATCAAAATTATGTGATAAGATTAAGCAATTGGTTGAAGTTCAAATGTGGCATGTCTATGAAGAGTCACATGTTGGAACTCATGTATTGAATACAAATACTTGTCCAAAGTGCATTAGATGTAAAAGAGAGGGAATTCATAACAAATTTTCATCTCAAAACCATATGGATACAGGATCACAAACTTGAGTCCTTGTAGTGCTCACACAAGTTGAAAAGATGTTGATAGCATGTGCAAGTCCAATTTTGTAGATTATGCATTCAATAGGTGGACAATACACATATAGAGGACACACCATTTGTTTTCCCTAAGAAGTTAAATATGTCACCATGACATTACCTGAACATATTAAAGACTTAGATTAATGATTGTTGTGCAAAAAGAAAGGATAGCAACGAACAAGTTATGCTTTCATTGTCAAAAAATAGAAAATGATGGATGCATTATTCTCTAATATTTAGAATGATCCATACTATCATGATGTTTGATTTGATTATAATGTACGAGATGAGTTACCTGAAATTGCAACAAATATATCACATATGATCAAGTCTATTAGACAATGGCAGAATTTGCATTGTTGTAAAGGGTGCCAAGTATTGATGATGTGTTAGATGTCTTACACACATCTTCTTTTGTATATAGGATTCAATATGCACCATGTGATATTGAGCTTATCCGAGCTTGGGAAAATAACCCAAATATAGAGGAAAATAACACAAATGGTGGATCCACTAATGTGCTTAATTGGATGTAATTGGTTCCTCTCCCATCAATGAGTATTACACTAATGGGTTGTTTGATATGGTGTTTCTAGCATTATTTCCTAGAGGTGAAGTTGATCAGTTGCAACCATGATTTTGAAATGTCCATATTCATGAGTATTCCAAACATCTCCTTATATATCATGATGTAACAGATTTAGAAGGAACCCTCACTTTAGGTACTTTTTACTTAACATCACCATGAGTCTAACATCAACAAGCTCAAGATTCCCTTGCAGTTTCATAAAAAAATATAATAGATCTACCTACACCAATAGAAGAGTTATGAGAAAATTTACAAAATATTCTACATTCACGGTTGACAAAAATATTAATGATATTTGGAAGTGTACTAAGAAGTACACATTCATATCAAAGAAAGTGTTATGAAGAGTTATCTAACTTGATTTAGTGAATTGGGTGTCCCAAAATATTCTTCACATTAAGTGCAATAGATATGCAATGGACAAATTTGCATAAATTAATGCTCGATACAAGTCCTGTAGATCCATGGAAAGCAAAGAAATGGAGACATCAAAATGTAATTGACAATCCTCATATTGTATCACATTATATGCACTTAAGACATACAATGTTTCAAGATTAAATTTTCAATCGATATCAACAAGTTATAGATAATGGTGTCACTATGAATGAAAACATTGTAGATCTCCACATGTCCATGGATTTCTATGGTTACAAAATGCTCCTAACATAGACACTTTGAATTGGGATGATCATACACAAGTTAGATTTGTAGAAGAATATTTCAATAGATGTGTACATGTAATGAATCCACGTAATCAACATCGGATAAATATTCAAGTTAGATTCAATGGAAATGATCATCCTTGCTTAAAAGACACGAAAGAAATATTTCAATATGATCCTAACATTGGCCAATTTTGGGAGAAGCAAGTCCGTAACTCCCGGGAGTAGGGTATGAAGCGATGCGGAGTTGGAAAAAAAGGACCTGTCTCCTTATTAAAAGAGAAGCACTAAGGATGGTCAAGGTAGTTGGAGCAGTTATGTATGAAGCGATGGACTGTCAGCTATAGGAGCGAAGAGTAAAGAGGAGGAATGGTGTAAAGGACACACCATGTCAGTGTTAGAGCCGTGTGGTCAGAACTGTGACTATCAAAAGAAGCGTTAGAGCCAGAGAAGCGGTGCGAAAGGACAACAGAGCTCCAACGAAGAAAAGACAAAGCATGGTCAATAGGAGAACTGTTCCATTTTTGGTTTAAGGGTACTATGGGGTTTTGGCCCATAGTTATTGTAAAGATGTGACCTTCAGGCACAATCTATATAAAGGGAAATTTTGTATAAGGAAGGGTTAGATTTTGTTGAGTTTGATATTTAATGTGGGTTGTGTTGAGATCAAAGAGAGAAAAAGACTTTGCAGCTGTGTGTGCAGAGATCTATTGTAAAGAAGAGTCTGCAGCTGAGTGCGTAGACTGGGACTGTTAAACCCTTTCTTCTAATATAAAGAACAGTTCATGTGGACGTAGCTCCCATATGGGGGTGAACCACGTAAATATATGTGTTGTGTGATTGGGTCTATGAGTATTTTGTGTTCATGTATGTTATACTTTTATGTGTATTTCCGCGTGTATGTTGATGAGAATAACATGCTAAGTGGTGAACACACATGTTTGATTATGCTAAGTGTTAATGAATGTGATAAATGTGTAGTTACATAGGTAAGGGTTAAGGAAATTATAACAATGATTTAGCTGAGCCTGTACTGTTGGAACTACGAAGTGCGCAGTCACATATTAGCGTTGTTATAATTGAAGCATATGCAAAGTAAGGGTAACTTTGCTAGAATCCAGTTCCATATCCGTGCATCACCACGGTTACAGAAACTTGCTTCTGTAATCCCCCATAACTTCACCTCGGGTGAGACCTCAGCCTACTTGCAGGTTGTTTCTGAAAGGGCTGGTGAAAAGGGGTTTGTTGGGTTTGTGAGTCACTAGTACATAGAACCCGGGTTAGCCTAAGAAAGAAGCAGCTCAACAAAAACTTGTCTTCAAAATAAGAGAGGAAGATTGGTATGTCGTTATAAGGCTCCATGGGATCTATGTGACCACTCAAAAATTTATGTTGATGAGAATGGAGAAAATAAGTATGAACCTAGAATAAATGATGATAGATTGATACACATAATTATGAAACATTGATGATGTGGAGGTATAATATAGATTGGAAACTTGTTCTTTTGAAGTGCATGGTCATTAATTACATAACAAAATATGATGGTAAATTTGAACAAGGATCAGAAACATTCCACTATATGTTGTTGCGTGTCTCTTCTATTCAAAATCTGAATGGACCAACAATATGTGCATGATAGGAGTTTGTTGTGTGACACCATTGTTGGCATGGACATAGGTGCACAGTAGATGTGTCATTTGCTTCTAGAACTTACTCTTTTGGAATGTATCCATCAATTTTTGGTTCCAAATGTTGGTATGAATGTTTTCAAACAAGTGCAGGTTGATACATATAATTCCGACAATGATCATTCTCTTATTGATGCATATACCAAGTGAACTATGGATATGGAGCACCTTGCATTGATATATGTTACAAAATAATGGTCCTATGACAAATGTCGACAAGCTGAAAATTGGTTACCATTGAGGAATGTAGCTATTGTACGTGTGTTTCCTCAATTTAACCCTATTCCTTATTGAAAATATGACATGTTTGTAGAACTTTGTTGGCATGAGTTGGTATTGTACAAGCTATTTCATGAGTTCTACAAAGATATAGGGCATACAAATGATGATACAATGCATAATTTGGAAAACGTTGGATACAAACTTTGACATGCTGATCATAATACATTACCTCCAATCAATCCAATTGAATATGACAAAGAAGAAGAAGATCCAAATCCACAAAGGGATTCTAAGGAGCATGAGTGGGAGATCATTTGTGGATTGTATAAAAATAAATTCATAAATTATAATGAGTTTGAGATGTTTGGACATAGGGATTATGTTGTTATATGTATAACTAGAAAACTAATTTTGTGGATGGAGACACTTCCAATCATGCAATTCAATTCATATCTCAAAAGTAGAAGTTGAAGTCCCTTGCATGCAAAGTCTTATTCATTTGAGATTCTGTAAGTTCAACAAAGAAGAGAAAATGATATTATCCTTGACCATTATAGAACGCAAGTTGATCCACTGCTTATGAAAAACCAAGGAATTGCAAGTGCATGAATTCATATTTCATTAGATCTATTAAAAATGCATTTGAATCTAGGTTTCTTCTTGAGAAGAGTTCATTACTCTTTCTATATCATATATGAGTTGCAAATTTCAACATATCTGCAACAACAATTCATTCAAAACTTCATATACCAATCGAAAATATAACTCATTTACAAGGATCACATTTAATTAACTTGCGAGAAGAGATGAAGAATGTAAAATATATCCTAGTAGATGAAATGATTTTCACTGGAGGAAATGTTGATAAAAATCGATTCAATATTCAACAAGCTTTCCCAAAAAATGTTAATATTCATTTTGGTGGGAGGTCAATTATATTGGTCGAAAATTTGGGACAATTTCCACCTATCATGGATAAACATGTATATGCATCTAAAGGTCTTGCAAAAGAATTATGGAACTCAGTCACAATAGTTGTGACCCTTGATAATGTGTTTCAACAAGATGGACAAAGCAATGAGAAATATTTTTTGCCATTTGTTGATCAATGTTAGGATGCAATTTCAATGGTGGAAGACTAGAAATTACTTATGAATCTTACAAATACTTTCTTGGATGCTTCCACGAAAGTGTCATTTCATAAGGCCATACATTTGTTTGTGGCAAATGATGATGTAGAAAATCATAATAAGTGTTGTATGAGAAACATAAATTGTCCCCTTGCAACTAGTGTTTCTATAAGAGTAAGAAGAAACTATTATATGGGAACATATGAGAAAACTTGGAACTTGATTTATTTATTGCAGTTGGAGAGAGGGTGATACTTACATCAAACATATGAAAAAATGCATGCCTCATCAATGGTGCTCTTGGAATAGTAGAACAAATTGTGTATAGCCCTGGAACGTTACCCCCATAACCACCCACATATGTTTTAGTAAGATTTCATAATTATGTGGGGGTTTCATGGGATGAATCAATCCCTTAAATTTCTCCTATTACACCTATTGAAAGAGGTATTAAAAGACAACTTCTATTGAAACTTGCTTGGGGCTTAACAATCCAGAAGTCACAAGGATTGACATTGAAGAAAACTACTATTAATATTGAGAAGCAAGGGAGGCAGGGTGTGACATTTACAACAATACCTCGAGTTAAAGATTTGAATGATCTTCGATTTCAACCTCCCTTTTCATATGATTGATATGAAAACATGGCAAAAGTAGTAGGAGTGGCTATTTGAAAAGATGAATAAGATAGATTGAGATTTATTACTATGTAATTTATTTTTTATTGGTTATAAGTATCCTCTTACTTTCTTAATATTCACATTTTTCATCATCCAAAATTGTTATTTTATTACTATTCAACTTATTTTTCATTTAACCTTTGAAGTAGCCTTCTTCATAGTACAAACATTATTTATATTAGCGATATGATTATGCATTAAGTAAAAAATTATTTAATGTTACCTCTAAATAAAATCATTCATTATAATATCAAATGATCAATTTAATCTCAAACACATTCATATACGTAATGATGATCATCTACAAATTTATGTGACCACCCGTAACTGGAACCAGCCTAGATCTATCTTAATTCGAGACCTACCATACGACGAGCGAGATCAAATCGCTCGATGTGCAAACCTCTCCTCAAGTTTTTCACTTTAAAAAATGTTTGAACTTTGAGAGATTTGATCCCTCTCAATGCACGGTAGATCCAAAGTTTAAATAAATCTCGAATAGGATTTTATTTGCATGAAATTTTGAATAAATTCTCATTTTAAAACCTATGTATTTATTAATTTTAATAATTTAATATTAGAAAAATGAATTAATCTTTTTTATTAAGTTAAGAAATGCATCGCAATTAATAATATTATAAAATTTAATAATTTTTAATTAGTAATATTAGATGGATTGACATAAAAAAAAGACAGTGGAGAAAAGAAAACCTACAATCAACATGATTCTTAATCAATATAGTTAACATCAATGGTTGCTTTAAAAAATATGCAAATCCATTAATGTATCAACATGATTCTTAATCAATATAGTTAACATAAATGGTTGCTTAAAAAATTATGCAAATCCATTAGTGTATAGCTTTTTACTCATAATTAATCCTGCAAATCCATTAATGTATCAACATGATTCTTAATCAATATAGTTAACATAAATGGTTGCTTAAAAAATTATGCAAATCCATTAGTGTATAGCTTTTTACTCATAATTAATCCTTTATAGTCGAATAAAACTTAAACATATGGTATTCAATCTTAAATCTAACTTTTATGTTATAGATGTTAATGTATAAACTTTCTCATGGTTGTTTTGGAGAAGAAACGAAGAAAATTCAATAGTTGTAAAAGTAATTCAAAAATATTAAAAGATAGGCATATTAGATTGTTAATTCACACACCCACATAATACATTCTATATCAAAAAAGAGGGTAAATCTAAGTAACTAAAAAGAGGGAAAGTCTAAGTAACTAATCGATTATTATGTTAATAGGATACACCATTTCCTTATCATTGCTTTATTGAAAGAGAAAAACTAAGTTTATTGAAGATAAATGCGTTAAGAGAGTGATTTATTCAATCATTTTTTTCACTAACAACTTTTAAAATATATAAAAATAACCATTTTTATTAATTATAAGTGAAAAAGATGTTATATTTGAAAATCAAATCTATCAAAAATTTACTTAACCAACAAAATATTGTGATGAAATGAAAGAAATAAAATGCTACCTATCAAACAATCTACAACACAAAGTTGATTGCATTACAACATGGATGACCTATCCCGCAAACAGTGACCTGGAAAAAGTTACAATCACAATGTGGATGACCAATCTCACACACATCAAGCAAATTTAAAAAAAAAAGTATGT
This sequence comes from Larix kaempferi, assembly GCA_027924585.1. Taxonomy (NCBI): domain Eukaryota; kingdom Viridiplantae; phylum Streptophyta; class Pinopsida; order Pinales; family Pinaceae; genus Larix; species Larix kaempferi. Next base: position 11,222,313 of record BSBM01000742.1, read on the forward strand.
TAGTGAAAGGTAAAGTTGGCATTAGTGAAAAGTTTGTACGAAATCAAATTAAGCACATAAAGATTGAAATGGACAATTCACTATGCATGGTACACATTAATGATGCCTAAGTTGGAAATCTACAAATGATCGTTGAATAATTCCCTTAAAAGAGTCATAAATATATCTCATAATATTTATTAATTTAATCATTGATAATACACTTAATAGTCTAATTCAGATGTGTTAATAGGTTTTCAATTTGAATAAAATTAAAAAAATTAAAATTATATATATATATATATATATATATTCAAATTAGTGATGTTAGTATTTATAATTGATTGGTGGTTTGTTGGTAGGGTTTGATGGTTTTCATTTCATCTATTTGGGTTCAATTCTGTTGAGGCATCTTTTAGCTTGGATTATGGGTCGACGGTTTGCTCAACCTACCATTTACGATATGTGAGGAAGTTTGTTGAAATTTCCCGTGTGTTGTTAGCTTTTCTTGATTCCTTCGGAATAGCAGAAAGGTGATTTTTTCTGCTGAAAAAAAAAAAAAAATTAAAAAAAAAAAAAAAAAAAAATATATATATATATATATATATATATATATATATAATCGACTATCATTTATATAATTGACTATTATTTATACAAGTTGATTCATTATCATTATTTAATTTATATATTAATGTCTTACAAATTATAAATTCACATATAAAATTTATTATATTATTGATAAAACTTATAAAATTGTTTTTAACATATTTTTTATGTTTAATTAATTTATTTAAAAATAATATATTGTAATTTTTTTCAAATACATAAATTTTAAAATGAGAATTTATTCAAAATTTCATGCAACTAAAATCTTAGAACTAAGATCAAACAAAAACTAAAATCAACCCCTAAGTAATCTTTATATTATTACATACCCTTCACATCTTAGTGGATAGATTAAAATCTCACCACTAAAACTCCAAGCATAGACTCACCTTGAAGTGAACGTGGAATCACCAAATAATGATTCAGCTCCTAGTCTATCCATCAAAGAGATCTAATATCGAATTGTTGGAAACCTTCCCCTTTGAGCATGAGGTTTCCATATGCCTATGCCTAGAAGGGGGCCTAAAATACTTTAAAAATTGTGTTTAATTACATTTTCTGCACTTTAATATAAATTTGAAAAAAAAAAACATTTACTCAAATCAACATAAATATAAAATTAAGATACAATAATACAAAACTTTTTCTACACGTTAAATATGCTATACTTTACTATTAAGTATATGATGAAAAATACAACCGAAAGATGCCAACCAAGGTAATAGGCAAGGAATACAAACTCCAACCAATGGAAAATTAGTGAACCAGCTCACTGCGCAAAAGAGAAAATAACCAACAATAGAGAAACACAGAAAAATGTCTACAACCAATAGACTGAAATCTGCCTGCCACCACAAATAACGACCATCACCACCAATTAGCCAAATCAGAGAACAACAATAAAAACCAGGAAGCCAACCACGGTGATCAAACACCATACAAAAAAAGGCTACTAGACTCCCTCGGAACATCATCCGCCCAAAATTCAAAAAATAAGCGGCCTTCCAACATTAAAAGAGCACGCTTCGACAGAGAATCCGCTTGTGAGTTCTCCTCCCTGAGTATGTGGATGAATTGAATGTCTTTAAAATCCGCACGGAGAGCTTGAATCTTCTCCAACCAAAGTCTAATAGATATAACATTAAGCAGCCGCAAACAATTCACCCAATTCACCACCACAAGGGCATCCCAAACAATCAGAGACAGCTGCAACTGCCTGACATTTGCAAAATATAGGAGACACCTTTTACTTACACCTTTTACCTTAACAAATTTATCCAAATTATTACTATTAATTATAATAAAAAAATTATAACTATATAATACATAAATATTTATTTATAAATATGAAAGTACAAATACATTTATTTTCCAACATCTAAATCCATTAATATTTAGCATTACTCTTGTGATACACTTAGATGGATTGATTGAGATGGGACGAGATCTAGTACCACCTTTTCAGGTGGTCCAATCCAACACTTAGCAATAGGTGGTGACACGTGTAAGGGAAAAAGTACACCAATGCCATTATCTTCTCATCCTATACATGATAATAAAAGGGAGAATACCAATAGAACCACTCCTCCTTATGATTAATCTATATGGCTTGAAGGCCCATCAGCAGACAAAGAAACCTCCACTTGCATAGAAGCATGGATTGGGAAGTGCATGTTCTCATATGATGATTTCTCTGTTAACTTTAAAAAAAAAAGGCAATTCTCTTATAATACATTTTGTATTATTATATTTATGTCATGATTTTTACTTTGTTTTCTACCTGAGGAAAAGTGCTTTAAATATTAATTCCCCACCAAGGATAGGACAATTATGCCTCTTGTAAGTTATCATGCGCAATTTGTTGTCTCCTATCAATCCCCACTAAGAACATAACAATATACCTTTACGCAATTTGTTGTCTCCTATCAATACATGTTTTGACATATCATTATTTAAAGATAAACTTTGCAAAATTTGATTTCGAGTTGATTATATTCTATGGATCTAAATGGGTCCTATGTAATCTTAGATAATGTTAGTGACAACTTCAACAAATATTTCAATCAATATCTTTACTAAAATATGTTTTTTAACATAGAGACGTGCATGTGGATGTAATAATTTGTTTTCCATACGTTCATTATTGAAACCTACACTAGTTCATATGGCAATTTACACTATATTTGATAATAATTATATTTGCATTATCTGTCTATACACGTGTAATTATATTTTACATTATCTATCTATACAAATGTATATATGTTAAGATGATCATTATTTTTTTAACGGGGTATGTGAAAGAAATTTTCCTCATTCTTTATCATTTTCACAAATTTTTTTCAAGGAAAACTTTATGAGATATCCTAGGCATCCCACATTTCATGGATGGTACCCAATGTAATTTGTATCAATTAGTATTGATTACAATATTTAACCCACTATGAAATAGAGGCAACCAACCTGGGGGATTGACCATGAGACCTCATGCATGAAACTCAAAGCACTCAACCACTTGAATTAGTCCATATGACTTTTCATGAGTTAATAGCTTATGATGTTTCATAGTGTTACATTTGAATATATATATATATATATGGGGAAGTACAAAGTGTTTTTTACAACACACTTGCATTTTGAAAGGTTTTTTCATTCATAAAGAGGTTTTCAACTAGGAGGATGTAACGCCTCATTGTAGCTAAGCTCATGTACATTATTATGCTTGAAGGAACTTTCACCTTTACTTATATGTGAAAATACTTATGTGTTAATAGTTTCCTTATCTATCCTAGAACTTCGGGATGAATTTTCCTAAAGAGGGGGGTGTATGTAGTGCCATGCTTTTACTTTGAACCTTGACTATTATACTATGCTATTATTTGAGGGCATTCAATTATAAATGACCCGGTGGAAATGCTTTGGCATTGGCACTTAAGAAATAGTACCTTAATGAATAAATTGAATGTTTAAAACTATTGTTTATGAATGAGATGGGTGAAGATAATTAGATGTTTATATTGCTATGAATTTGATAAAATGATGGCTAACAAATGCAATGATGTTTAAGTATTATGTATCATGTGTTTTGATGGGTTGTCGTGTGACAAATAAAGACAAGTACATATGACGCAAGTTTGTGTCGATACCACACATACTTTTGATTAAGTTGGATATCCATGAAAGATGGTGTTGACATTGTACAATTTGATGTATTATATCTTATGCTTAGAATTATTTGATGCACTCGGTGTTTTCACGTGCAGCCGCAGGATCGTCATTGCCAATCAGTCCACATAAAGGTAATGGGGTTGAATGGGGAAGAGATGTTAGTAAGACTAGCGATTTATTCCATGCGATGGGTTGAAAAACGAGAGAGGATTTTTCTTGCCAGGTACATGTTTCCTTGAGGGTAGGCCATGGACTTGGTCACTCACAAGGATCTACTAGGGGGCACGTAATAAGGACATGGTCTTATTACCCGGAAACCATAAGTCTCTTAGCAAGGTCGACAGGACTAAGTTAACGTGGTCTCAATCATCGCACCAATCCTCACCAGGGAAAATGGATATTTGAAGGGCATGGAGGAAGTCATGGAACCCTTGATCTACCTATCGAAACACAATGCCTCAAATAAATAAAAACACAAGTGGGTAAAATGTTTATTTTAAAGAGAAATGAAATGCACTTAAATAGTTATGACCAAGTATGAAAAAGCATAAATTGTAAATTGTAAATGGGGTCAACTTGTGCATAGATAAAAATGATTGAGTTATTAAATTAAGAATTAGTGAACTTCAAGCGCACAAACACAAAAATTAGGAGAAATTGAGAAATCAAAGGAAACATCTAAGAGAGAATCTAGGAAAGTGCGAGGATAAATCTTTATTAAATAAATGGAAAAATATGAATTAGTGTGCAAATGGCACATGGGTGAGTGAATAATAATAAAAAAGGTAATTACATAATTACTAATTATATATGTGAGAGACACATGGAAAGGTTATCAAGGCTATAAAGGGAGGAGGAGAGCATGACGCTCACACATGTCCTTTCCTATGATTGGATGGCATAGATGATGTCAATTTTATTTTGTTGATTGTTGGGAGTTTGGCTTGTTATTGTGCAAACGGATTTGGGAACTCCTTAGTGAAATACATGCACTCTAAGTCTCTAACTATGATAGTGGTCTTCTTCCCATTCAGCCCCATTGTAGCTTGGGGGTCCCTAGCGAAGAAGAGTACTTTCAGGAGTTGGTAGGGTGGTATCCGATGGATGCACAACGATTGGAAATCAAAGGGAAGTGGATCACAGGGGAACTACAACACCCAACACTGATCGGTAGCACAATCTCGAGGTTATTTGATGTTGTGAATTTCAATATAAAGAGTTTTTAAATATTCTTGATGTTTGTGTTGAAAATTGAAAAAATTATTTGTGTGTTCGTAGATTGTATGGTTCATGTTTTTATGTTAGGAGAGTCCCTAGAGGGGTCGTACATAGGATTATGAGGTAGAGGATGAATGAGGACTTAGACCTAGTTTATTTTGGGGAGGGTGTTCCTAGCCCTGGCTCCATATTTAGAACTAAAAAAGAGATTTTGGAACTTTGAAACAATGATAGGGGAACCTTGGTATGTTTCTAGCTAACTTTATATTTTATTCTCCCTACATCTAAACACTAGCCTCTCTCTCAATCCTTCACATCTCTCCCAAGGATGGATCTACGAGGTGTAATCCCCCCAATCTTGACTAGGAATGTATTTAACCAAAGTTATGTAAATGATGTAAATATGCTAGTATGGATTCCTAGTGCAAAGCTCAAGGCCAAGGCCCAACTAGTGAATGGCTAGGCATGTATGGTGTATATATTTTCATTTGGACCATATCGTTGGTTTGTCATTCTAACTTGAAATATATGTAAATATTATATTACGTAAATAATAAAATGGTCCAAGATGGTTGTGTAAAGAGCACTAGAGGGACTATGATTCCACTAGAGGGGAAGAGAAAAGGGGGCCTATGGGAGACTAAATCCTTTGTTGCCAAGTTTCAACCTTATAACTCATTCTATTTTTTCCATGTGAATTAAATGGGTGAATCACCTTATTTTGACTATTTCCAATCATTGAATGGATGTGTGAGGTTGGCGAGAAAAGTCACCTCATGTAGTTATTGAAGCATGGGGTTGACTACACTTTTGTGACAATTCTGTTAGCTGCCAGAAGTCAGTTTGTAGTTGTCAAGAGTCCTTTCTTGTATGGTCATAAGCTATGTCGGTTGTATTTTAACCATTATCTCATATCCTATGGGGTCAACCCTCATTCTCTCATTCTCTCATGCACATCTATAGTAGGAAGAGCTCCCCATTGTTGTTCATGACCCTTACTAGACTTTGTATAACCTATAAATTCGAATTTAGAGCCAACACTGTATATTTGGAAGCGAATATAGATTGTTGTAGGTGAGCACAGAGGTTGGGAAAGCCAAGAACCATTACCTATTTAGTTTTGTTTCTCATAGATGCTTGAGGTGCCATGAATTGAGGCTAAAGATGGTTGTCCAACAACACATGTCGAATTGGACTCCTTCTATACACACACCGGAAGCACCTTGCAAGATGGATCACCAAAAGAACTGTGGATCGATGAAGGGGATTCCTCAGCATAGATCGGTGTTTTGTTAGGTAGGTATTGTTGGAGGCAAGGCTGTGAGGGCTGAGTGATATCCCTGTAGAGATCTATGTGAGCATTTGGCTCAGAACAAAGAAAAAAATGAGTTGTGGGATGAGAGACAGAAGCCTGTAGGTGCTTCCTTCACCCCGGTGGCCTCTTAACCCAGCTTGGGGGTGGCCTCTCAATAGAAAGAGTATATTTTGGACACAGTTCCTACGGTTCGGGTTGGGTGGAAAATTTCTCTTACACAAACAATTGTTTGGGTCTGTTCTAGATAAAGATAAGTATTCTTTTCTATTTCAATATGCAATGTGTTTAATTGATGCCTATGATAATTATGTTCATATATGCATATAGATGTGTGTGGATAAAGTTTATTTCTGCTGTGTATGTTTGATTATGCATCTACACACATAGTTTAAATTTTATGAAATTGTAATATGGATATGGGGTGAAATTCAGAAGCACATAATCGGTTAATGTCCCCTCTCGATGGCCACATTGGGTGAAGGGGACATTACATAGTGGTATCAGAGCTTCTAGTTGCAATATTGGAGTTGTATAGGCCAGAAATCCAAACTTAAAGGTAGAAATCATAAATGGTTCTTTAGAAATTGGCTTCTATTAAGTGACAGATAAGGGGTCGAGACTAAGTTTGAATTAATTTCGAAATAATGCCCCTTATTATCTAATTGAAATTTTGCATAATTACAAAATTTTGAAAAATTGGGAAATTTTTAGTTGGGCCCCACTTGTGCCACAGGGACGAGTGACGTGGAGAAGCCATGTCGATACGATGTCCAATGTGGAGGGGCCACATGGTAAGAAGATGCGATGTGGACCAACCACATTAAATCTGTGTGCATGGGTGACTACATGTGGTGGAGTGTGAAGGCAGATGGAGATCGAACCATCAAGATCAAGATCAATGCCTGACAATGCTTCAGGATCATGAATATGCATGAAGGTTAATTAATTATCACGAGCCTAAAGTAAAACCACTGAGTTGACATGTCAACTGCTCATGTGTTTAGGCTCTTAAAAGCAGTTGTGATAAACCACTTTTCCAATGATCTTGAAACCACTTTTGGTCCGCCCTACAGTGATGAGATGTGGGAATATGTGGCCTGTAATGATGTGACATGCAGTGATGTCAGGAATGATGGGATTTCCCCTCCATCATTCATGTCAATATTGGAATATTGTACAAATCTTATCGATGAACATCATTCTTCCATGCCCATGAACTTACATGAAAATTAAATTAATTGGCATGAGCATGAAACAAAAAATGCCTTGTTGACGTGTTGCCCTCTTATGCATTTAGGATTGTAAAAGTTGTTTCAGGAAACGACTTAACTACGAATCCTGAAACCACTTATGTCTGATAAATGGTAATATGTTGTGGGTTGGTGTTAGAGGTGCGTGAATCAATGAAAAAGCAATAGTTTCCACAGTCGAATTTCAGTTGCTGAAAATTTAGAAAATGGCATTGACCTTATGCACCAGATTGCACGAAATCGAAGGATTTACAAAAAAAAAGAACGAGGGTGCTTCCCTTGACCTACCCTGTGGTGGAACAAGGAAGCCGCGAGGGGGAAAGCCCCCTTGATCCCCATTTTTTTTTAATCTACAAATTTGTTTCTCGAGTTCAACCATAGTTGTTGGAATAGTATAAAATGGGGAAATTTGTGGATTATGGAGTGATTCAGATGTTTTTTTATTTGACATAAATTGACAATATGGGTTGTTCCCAAAATGCATGAAAATAATTTATAATTTTATGAGAATATAATGCAGCTAACAAATGTGTTTATATAAACAATTTTGCAGTTTCAATATCCTGTCAAGGATATTTAAGGGTCAGAATTCACTCTAGTGTAGTTGGGAAATATTTTGTCTTGGTTGGACCAAGAAGATCATCATCATGGATGGTGCACAAGATCCTTATGAAGCTAAGGCAGATGCAATGGGAGAGAATATACAGGCTGAGAGTGCATATATAGAATCTTGTAATGTACCCACCCTTGGACCCAATGCTAGGAAAGGAACATGCTATGAATCTATGGGGCTTTTCATAAGACTCAGCCCATTCATTAGATGCATACAGTAAAAAAATACAGTGTGCAGATGTAAATCAAATAAATATGCACAGCGGAGATAAATTCGTCCACACACATATTTTCATATGCACTCAATATATTAATATCAGTCATCAATTAATTAAAACAATGCAGAAGTAAATACACATAGACAGAAAACACTTATCTTCATTGTGCAATTGTCCCAAGCAACTAGCTATGTCGCTGCAACGTTCCACCCAGCCATAGGCTCTTCGACAACTTATACTGAGTCCGTCCAAAGGCCACCCCCGAGCTAGGCATGATTCTCACAAGGAAATGGGACATTCACTCTCTCACAACCAATTAATCATTCCATCTGAGCCAAGCCAGTCCATAGCTGGGTTTATCAGGCTACAATTGAGCCATGTAAGCTTATTCTCAAGCTCAAGCCAAAACAATGAATACCCATATTCATTTCTCACACAGCAAGCACAAACATTGGGCATAGATACACTTTTTACACAGTGGGATTTACGAATAAGATGGCCATGGGTTTTCCCAAAAACGTTCCCAACCAAAAACGGATTGTGGGATGGGGCAAACAACCACATGCTTCCGAATCTATACACATTTCCAGCAATGGAATTCACAAACAAGGTGGCCATAGATTTTCCCCAAATCGTGGCTCACCCAAAACGAGCTGTGGGGAGGAAAATGCATCCACAGGGAGGAAAAACGTTTCCTCCCCAACTCTCTCAGCATTTAACAACAAAAACGATCTCTATGGAACCCCCGTTCCATTCCCCTTCTTCCCCACTGGTATACAACATAAAAATGCCCTTCTCTACTGGGAGAATGAAGGAAAAACACAGCAACATGCCTGGAAAACGCCCAGGTAGCTATAAACTCGTGAGGGAGAAGGAATGATCATGGATAATGGCTTGGAGGAGAAAATTCCTGGCTCTTTTATTGCCCAAGGAGACAAACACGTTTTTCCATAAAGGGTGGCTTGCTCATACCCGAATTTGGACAGCCATACCTCTCCATTCCCAAGGCATTAACTACCTCAACCAACTCTTGGGAGAAATCAATGGTTGGGTACAAAAGTCAACATGGGTAGTTGAGGCTTTGATGGGTTCTCTCATCGACACTTGGCTTGACCTGATTGGCTCAAGGGTTTGAATGTTTTCCCTCCCAATTCCTTGTGAAATCATGTCCCCATCTCTTTGTTGCATTGCATAGCTAGTTGTGGGTATTTTTATTAAAATGCATATTACATGATATTTGAATTTCCAATGTGCATTGCTAGCACGCAAACCATATGCATCACTAAATCGATGGCGGGGCCTTGGCCTTGAGCTCCTCACCATGATTTCATAACAATATTACATCATTTATAATGTTAATTCCATGGGGTCAAACTGGGGACATTACAAATCTAATGGTAGAATAAACCAAGTGACTCCCCTAGGTGACATTGCATAAATCATCAGGAGCCTAAGGGTGGAACTGCAAAGTTGCGGAGCAGAAAATGAGAGGTTGATTAGAGCTCAAGAAGAATAGAATTATTTGAATGAATATATGCTTCAAATTTTGATAGACATTGAGAAGAATATTAAACTTATGCAGAACTCAAAAAATCGGGAAAAGAGTGCGAGTAGTTCATGGAGACATTCCCACAAGAGATCTCATAGTTCAAGAAGAGTTTCAAGGGATAGGCCATATACTACAAAAATATCTTCTAGAGAGTTATATAACTCTAAATAACCCATTAAATGTCCAAGATATTCATCTCATAGGAATAAGAGGAAGAGGCCTTTCAAGAATAGCTCACATGGAGAATTTAGGAAGGCCAAATATCCTACATTTGATGGTGAAATAAAAGTTGGTCAAGAAGTTAAGGCTTGGCTTCTTGGGATGAGGAAGTATTTCCAAGTCCAAGACTACTCAAGAAATATGAATGCAAGAGTATCTATATTCAATCTAAATGGAAGAGCATCAATATGGTGGGATCACCTTGGGAAAGTGAAGAAGATCAATGAAAGGAAGATTGTGTGGAAGCAATTCAAAAAATAATTCAAGGAAAATTACACCTCTAATAGGTACTGTGATGGAAAAATCAAAGAGTTCCATGAGATGAAATTGGGACAAATGACTATGGAGGAATATGCAAATAAATTCTTAGCGTTGCTGAGATATGGCAAGTATATTAGAGATGATAAGGTGAAAATTCAATTTTTTCTAAGTGGGATACCTTAGTCATATAAAGACATAATTGAATTTGATGAACCTCAAACTCCAGAGGAGACCATAAGAAATTCCAAGTAATGTTATGATCAAAACAAAATAAAACCATAATTCCATAAGGCATGGAAGGCCAAGAAAAATGGGAAGTTTGACCAAAGGAAGAAGGGGTTCAAACCTCCTCATTTCAGAAATCATCCAAGGAAGCCACCACAAGGTGTGATTAATCTAGCTAGAATGATGGGAGATAAGCTAAGAGAGCCAAGAGAGACTGTCACATTCCCCAACCTCCCTGGTGGCCTTCAAATGCCGTAGGAGACCACCTGATCCATTTTTTTCTCCAATTTCTTCCATTTTCACACATAGTCGCAATGGCCTTCCATCTACAATCCGCAATCCTTCGTCGGATTCAAAAATCGGATTGATAATTATCCTTTTGCAGAAATCCCTTTTCAGACTTCGACAATTCGCAATTCCACAATCCACATTGCGGAATTCAAAAAGGCGGAATCCCAATTATAGCTCTAAAAATATCTCACTCCCACAATTTGCAATCCGCATTCTGCATTGCATATGCGGAAATGTGGAAGTCCAAATCTCCATTCCGGGAAAATTTACCTCCCGCAATCCACATTCTACATTCTGCATTGCGGATGCAGAAATGTAGAAGTCCAAATCTCCATTTCGGGAAAAGTTACCTCCTAAAATCCGCATTCTGCATTGCAGATGTGGAAATGCGGAAGTCCAAATCTCCATTCCTAGAAAATTTACCTCCCACAATACGCAATTTGCATTGCGGATGTGGAAATCCAATATGCCAGTCTTATGAAAGTCAGCCTTCTGACATCCACAATCTGCAATCTACATTGCGGATGCGGAAAGGTCCTTGTGGATGCAGAAAGGCCAGGACCACAGACCCCTGCTCCAGCAAGCTTCTACGGAAAACATCTAAGGGCCATAACTCCCTCAGCCTTGGTCCAAATTGGAAAAGGAAGGTATTGTTGGAAAGCTCTTAGAGAGATCTATCCAATTCTACAATCCCCACCCCATATGAAAACTCCAACCTTTCCCTTTTTCCAACTGAAACTCTGGCCATAATCTCCCATATGTTCCTTTGCCCTTCTACCATAGGCTCTTCTCGACTTCGGCTAAGTATTCCCTCCTTCATCTGATCCACAGGGGTGCCTATTCTTCTCCAATTCTAGGATGGAAGGTCCTGTACATTTTCCAGACTTAGCCCAATTCCTCAAAGGACGATTCAAAATTAATATCAAGGGGTTTGCTAATATGCATAAGCATGCTCCATGAACACAAGTAATGAAGCATGATTCACACAAATAGAATGGCATGCATGCACATATCCTCTCCTAGGAAGAGTGAGGAAAGCATGCAAGGTTTAGTTCTATTATTCAAACATAATTACATCTAAGTACCAATCTAAGGATAGAATGTAAGGTGCAAGACACATGTAATTAGCACACACACCAGTAGAGGTTATCCCTATTAACACACACACATCTACCAACCATGACAGTCATTACTAGTTAGATCAGTGCAGAAATCAGATGACAACATACACACAGACTTAACACGATGCATAGGAATACAGTTCTCTTCATCCATGGACCATCCCCATAAGCAAATAGATGCATGCATAACTAAACAAGTACTATGAAACCAAAGCTATTCAACACCTCTGTAACCTACAAGATTAGTCCTACATTACACTCAAGCAATGATGAATCGTTCAAACATGCATTCAACTTCCTATTCATGTCATACATAGCTTCCTATTGATCCATTTCTGTGTAATGAAGTTGTCCCAAGCAACTGGATAAGTGAGGACAAATTTCCACCCAACCTTAGGTCTCTATCCAGCCTATACTCTTTCATTTGTGAGACCACCCCCGATTTGGGATGTTTATTCACTAAAAATGGCTAATGGGAGCTCTCACAGTCAAGGTTCCATCCCAATGCTAAGCCAATAATCTGGTTAGCTTTATCTAGCACCCAAGGGAACAAGGAGGGTGTTGCTATGCAGTGAGCTCACCCACAGAGCTATAGGCATCTCAGCAAATCAGCCAATATGGCATCCTCATGACTTACCTCACCCAACACCAGGGAGGCCCTTTTCTCTGCTGCACAGTCCCTCATGGCCCCTTCCCTCCAGTTCTCCTCAGGTTTGCATAGAAGGGTCCAAACCACTGGTTTTGATGAGACTTTTACCCTTACTGAGTTTCCAAGCAGATCCAGCCCTAGGATTACCTTCTTCTATATTAATCAAACTGGTTCTTTTTTCTTGCTTTCCAACTGATCTACAAGCCTAAAATATTCATGGCTGCTAGATTTCTTGTTGTTTCTTGTTGGGCAGTTGCGGAGGTAATGCTCTCCCCCACATTTCCAACATTTCATCGGCTACTTTATTTTTACCTGCTCAATTTCCTTGGATTCTTCCCACCTGTAATGTTTCTTAGTGGGATGAGTGGATGAATGTCTCTTCATTAGTCCACTTCCCTTTCCACGGTTGGTTGTTTCTAGAATGTTTTTCACCTCCCTCTGTAGACAAATAGAGTCTTGTAAAGCCTTGTGGCTCATCCCATTCTTCTTCCTTTGTATCTTGAGCATTTCTCCAATATTATCTTAAGTCTTGGCAATTGTTTGCAGAAGGTTTCCATCCAATTTCAACAGTCTTTGGTCTGTTTCCATGGCCAATGTACACATCATCCCACTATTTTCTTGCTAGTACCACTGTTTTTGTAACAGTTGCAACCAATTAACCTCGATTTCTCACCTGTGAAATGCATCATTGCAATTTTGTTAGGCTAAGCATAGCATAACATAACATTAAAATCAGTCAATTAATTGCCCAATTGAAATGAAAATCCCATGCTTATCCACGAGGTTTTCACACTTTTCATGCTTTCCCAACATGCACATGAACTCATTCATGTTCATCTTTTCACGGGAATTCACTATTTCAACATTCACAATTATTTAAAGCAATTAACACAATCATTTTCAGCTATAACATGCATTCAACATTTCTTTGTTTTCTAATTGGATTAATAAAAAGGAAAAGAGAAGAGTAAGAGTTTTTCCCCTCTTAGTCTTGTTCCCAATATGGGGTCACACCACCACTGTGGTTTCATGCTCCCTAGCCTCTTTCACTTCAATGTGAATGCTTGACTTTCCATTTTGTATTATGACACTTAGTGTCTACGGTCTTTCCATGACCTCTCAACCATGGAACCCTTCCACATGGGTTGTCTACAAGACTCTTGGATGTTAGGACCCACACAAGTCCACTAGCACCACTTCCATTGTTGCTCATACTGAGCTCTCTAAAATAGTTACATGTCCCCATGCATCCTTAGGATGCCTTCAAGGCTTCTTGCTTCCTGCAATGACCAAGGTTTCCAACTCAGAAACAATAGTGTATCATATTGGTTGTTATGAGACTTATACATGAAATATTTCATTATTCAGAATAAGAAATAGATGATAATTGAATACTTATCTGTATTGGACATTTCCTCTCTAGTCCACAAGGTCCTTCTTTACTTTAAAATCCTTAGGATCACCTGTGGAATTGGATGTTGGATAGCTAGCAGGACACTCCACGCCATACAAACAATCAATGCCCAGCGAATGCACCAACTGGGTTTTCAGGTATTGATGGTGCCAAACCAGTCCCATGCCTGGTTTTCCCTGCACCATGACCATTTCTAGGTCAAGGCTCTACTACGGAGCCATAGGCATGCATCAACCCTTCACACACATAACAACCCTCCATACACATAAAAACACTTCATACACATAAAAACCCTTCATACACATAACAACCCTTCCCCACAACCCCTCATAACACCCTCTTCACTTTGCTTTTTTAGTGTGCAGCACCAACTTGTATTTGTTCAAGATGACAACACAAGAGGGGTGAGCAGTCTCATTAGTACTGATGTTCTAAAATTGTAAACATATCTCATACACTCACTATCATATATTGAAACACCAGGAATGTGTCCATTCCCTTAGGGTGTAGTCAATATTGGTAACCCTAACATAACTCAACACCAGAAAGGCATGCACCCCTCTCCAATGTTAAATATGCAGGTCCTAATCATACTTCAAGTAGTCTAAAATATTATAATAAAATAGAACATGCTCTGCATATTAACTCCAATAGCTAGTCGTATATGTATTTTAGCTAGGGTTACAAAACACTTATCCACTTGCAGATGTATCTTTCCTTCATTTGCGAGGAATGGGGGTTCCCTTCTCTGAGTTGACAGCCCCTCAGTTTTCCACCTCATTCCTTTTTATGTTCCATAACTTGTTGGCCAGGAAAACTGTCCTAGGCCAACTAACGGAAAGACGGCCCACACATTTGACTTAATGCAATCTTATATGTGTTTAAAATGACTGTCCTTCACACGATCAAGGCCTGGCTGCCTGTTTGATATGCTCTCAGAATAGAGAGTCTCTCCATTGTCGATATGTGTGAGGCTTTCCTAACTAATCTGCTAACAAATCAAAGAGTTTTAAACTAATTCTTAGCTAATTCTAAATACTATTTTTTAAGCTAAATACAGAAAAATAGTGGCTCCTAATTCTACCCTGTGATAATCTAGATGCAAATTACCTATCTCGACCGAGAGCATGAGTTATTGATTTGACATGAGGTTTTAAAACATGAAGATGATTAACAATTCTGGATTGGTAGAGAAGTCCCCAATGACAGAAGTAAATCTCAGTTATCTTGCAATAAAATGGCAATCTATTGTAAATAATTGAAACATAAATTAAAACCTAATATCAAACATATTAAATAGATACTCAATCCTGAAACATATGAATACAATCATATACTAACTTGTAAATGAAACAAGGTCAACCTGCAAGTTATAAATATATCAAAATTAATCTATGAACAATTGAAATTATGAAGAAGTTCATTCATCTCAATATGACAATAAACCATTTATACTTCAGGTAAACATAATCATTCGAAGTCCATCAAATGTATTTCAAGATATATATATATGAAAATAAAGATAACATAAAAGAGTAACCAGGAACACAGTATAGATGTTCTAAAGACTTAGCTAGGGTCTTTAGTATCCTGCAACAATCGATAATCCTCAAAGAAGTTCAAAGAACACCAATGTAAACAGAATAAACTGTAATACTGTATAGTATAGACTCTCAAATGTCTCAAAAATCGAACCCCGATACATTGTTTGGGATCTGTTTATATAGAAGACAATTCTGCTTCTAGTCATCTAACTACCCTATTTCTATGATACCATGAGGATCTCTATCTGAATATACAATAACAGAAATACCACTTGACATCTTTTTTGTCATGATTCTAGGCATGCCTTTGAGCGACATCTGGGATGGAATAATGTAAAGGATAACCACTAACTTACTGGATAAAATACATCATCATGATTCCTCAGCGTGAGATATCCTTGCATTCATAATATCATCAACCGTTGACATTCAAAATTAGAAATGAGCTGTCAGCAGAGTAAAAACACAGTTGCACGTTCATAGCATCTCGAACAGGTGAACTCCAACCAAGCGAATTCCAAAAATGTAGCAACATAATTAACCTTCATCTCGTATACCTCATGACACCTGTAATTTTCAAACAAAGTCAGTTAGCAAGTTAAAAATGACAAATGAAGAAGTAAACAGGATGCCTGCAGAATTTTAATTCTGCAGGTATCCTTATAAATCAAAAGAACAATTCTTTACATGAGAGAGAAGATCCGAACACATGTAATCACTAACCTATAGAAGCCAATTTTAACCATCTATATGTCTGACAAAGTTTAAATCATAAAACAAAATAGAACTTTGTGTTGCAAACAAAAAACCATCGAGTCTTAGGGGATGTTTCAACAGAAAGTCGAATTGGCACATTCCTCCTTGCTTCATCTAGCTTTTTGAACTTTGCGGCTCTAATATTTGCAATCTTACTCTGTTTGATCAATTTCTTATTTTTCATCATTAATTTCTTTCTACAAACTTTGTATTCATTATTCCTGTCCCTCGCACATTTCAATTTGTTTATCCATGTAGCCAAATCAGCCTTCAAACTCACAATTTCTTCCATGGCGAATGCATTCATGACTTTATACTATCTAAGATCGGTTTCCAAAGATGATATGACCTGAGCATAGGGTATTGGGATAGGTTGTTCTGCTACTTCTGCATTCGGCTCTTCAATACCTCCTACCTCTGTGCGTGGCTCCTGATCGACTTCTTGATCTAGGTTAGGCATAGGGTTCGATCATTGAGTGCTCCTAACCCTAGTTTCAGATCCAGATACCAGGGTAATTTTTAAGGGCGAAATTTCGCCAATTGGCTATTTTTCGGGTTTTTTTTCAAAAAATAAATTCGCTATTTGGTCATTTTTAGTCTCTAATATCGCCTATATTTACATAAAATATGTTTTTTTATCATACTATTCGCCAAAATTTACACATTTTAGTAGTAAATTGGATGTTTCATATTTAATATTCGCCTACCAATCTATATACATGCTTTTTTCAATCCAAAATAGTCGCCTAGGATACTATACTTAAGTATAATATTAGAATCCTTAAAAAATACCCTGCCAGATACATACTTGAGATCAAGGAATATAGAACCAACTGGAATTTGATTTGGACAAAACTCCACAGAATCGCTTAGTTCCACAACAGGGGCATCCCCTACAACCAAGTCCCTGCCCACAAGAAGCGCGGCAGTCATGCTGCGGGTAGTTCAGCGAATTTCCTGGATACTCAGCATCTTACTAATTTCCTCTTCGGCCAGTTCATTACCGACATTTGTCTCTAGATATGGAAGGTCGTTATTTAGACTGGGTGGAACAACCATAGGTTCGTCCATTTGAGGCTGAGGATCACCAACAGCTATCTCAGGGTTCGCATCGGACTCGACCTTAGGGCCATCATCACTTAGGGTTTGACCGGGCTCTTGTATCCCATCATTTGGATTGTTTTGGGAACCAAAATCTTCTACCCCAGGCTCACCTAATTCTATCCCAATACATTTTCGCCTGGTTCCGGACCTCCGTCGGGGCCATTCACCATTTTCCCCAAAATCGTTCTGAGCTAGGAACGATTCCCAGGTATCACCTAACTCTCCCAGTCGATGCAAGATAAGGATCTTGATAATCCCTTGATGAAAAAGGCTTCATTGCTTCTCTCCCACATTATTCTAATAAGCACAAACCATCTTCTGCAAGCTACTTAAGAAGTAATATGGCATATTCACAGGATGTCCTTTGAAAATCATTAATAGTCGAAGATGATAGAACTGAGTTTGAGAACGACCTTCGCAGGTGATGTACCTAATAATTAGCCCGAGCAATGCTCGCCATTTGAATTTCAACTTTTGGGAAGGAAAACCCGATTTTGATTCAATTTTCCGGTTAGCTGGAGTTAAAAAATCCTTCCAGTCATCATTCTTCATATGTTTACCCTTGTACCAGCGTTCTCCTACCATTGGAAAACCTAGTGCCTGTGAAACAAATTCCCTTATTAGTTGTAGCTCAAGGTCCCCAATTTGTGCCTTCATACCGTCAAACAAAGTCGCGAATTCCCTAGAAACCATTAAATTGAAACCAGAGAATTTCAGCAGAAACCCTAACCATCCTACCTGTTCCACCCATTTACGACACTCTAGAGCAGCGTCTAAGTATTCATCCCCAATGAGCTCGAATCTTGAGACAGGAGCCATGATAGCAATTACACAAGCTTCAAGGATATTCAAAACCCTAACTGAGAAATGAAATAGGTCTACCATCGGCCCGTGCAGGTTTAACAAAACCCCAACCGACTCAGTCCACCAGGGTACTATGAACATTCATGTGCAGTCATGGAATGCAGGGTCATGATGTCTTTGAATTGGCAAGGGTTATCAGAACTTGCAGAAAACTTATGGTGCAATAATGGCTCTCAGAAAAATGACAAGCGGGCAGTAGTTAGACATGACATTTGCATCATTGCGAATCAACAGATGGAAAACAATTTGATTACGCAGGTATCAAACCTTCAATCTCCACAATAATGCCAATTATAACCGACACATTTTCATGTCAATGTGATTGCTAAGGTAACCAAAGGTTTAAAATCTTCAAAACATAAGTGAATGATTACAACCACATAATTTTCTACCATTATATATCATTGATACCAAGATTTCATAAGGAAAGATATAATCGATTTAATTAAAATCATGGTTGATGTTATAATGATGAGAAACAAATAGTTGATGTAGCCAAGACCACAATTATCCTTAGGGGATCGCTTTAGTCACTTATGATCGAATTGCTAACATTTACCTTACCTCAAGGCATGATCGAAAATTTCATAATCCAATAGACCTTATCTGATCATAAAATCCAAAGTTCACAAATGAGGATAAGTGTATAAAAGATGGTGAACTTGTGATATCGATATAAGATGAGCTTTTATAATCATGATTGTCATAATGAGATTGATTTGAAGTGGAAGAATTGATTAGACCAAGCATATATATTAGAGAAACAAATTGTCATATGAAGTGTTGGTCCATTAAGTCAACAGCCAGAGATGATTAATGTAATGAATTTGCTTAACCTTGAATTTGCAAGGACGATCAATGTTGTAAAATTAGGAGCTGCTAATTTTCATGATTATGAACTTTACAACTGATCAACCAGAAATATGGGACTAAAGTCAATAAATTCAATTCAGGTGGAAACTGATGCTAATCCCCCTATACCAATCAATCTATCAACTTCTATTGGGAGTACCTTCAGAATCAAATATTCTGAAGGCACTCCTAAAATATATTTTCACGGGTGTCAATCAAGGTTGTGATACGTAACATTGTTCATAGTCATCGTGACTTATGTAGTGGCCAAATGGATTTTAGTGTTCAATTGATCCAAAGGGTGTTGCTTTCCAACAAATGGCGACATGCTGGGACCGAACCAATTATCTCTGTGCAAAAGAAAAGACTTCAGTACCTCAGATAATTAGAAAAGATATTTTGAGGTATCAAACACATGTTTGAATGATTCAAATCCCAAACTAGTTCCAAAATGTGAGCCCTGCAGATTCTGTAACAATGAGCCTTTAGTTGTTATCTGAGTATTCCTTACCAACTTCAACCTTTGACAAACAGGGTGTGAAATGACTTAGATCCAGAGGAAATCCTTGAGGCCTGAGACAACTTAACCAAAATCAGTGAAAGATGTAGCTACTCAAGAATACCATATAATTCTCTTCTCATGTAAACAAAGGAAGCAAGTGATATTCATTTATTTCTTTTCTTTTTTTTTTTTTTTTTTGAAATAGAATATACAAATGGATAAATACAAAAATCATTAATCAGAGATACTACCTTAGAGTCGTAACTAAATGATGATAGCATTATTCACCAATCCTACCAGAAACTGATCAAGCTAGCTCGTGATGAGACTTCCTTCCTCTTAGCTTTTAAACCAAGAGTCGTTGTCCTAGCTTGGTAACTAGAAGTAGACAACATCAATCCAATAGAACCTATGATCATAACTAGACCGGCTCTGCACAAGACCTTCTGTCCTCTGATTAACTTTTCTCATATTAAGAAGAAGAAGAAAAAAAATTAAAGCATTTTAGTTCAAGACTACTGTTCAGGCTTGGTGACCAAAAATTAACAGCATCACCCACGAGAACTACTGAAGATAGACAGGCCAACTCATGATGAGAGCTCCTGATTCTTGTTTTTCCAAACAAGAATCATCACGCTGGCTTGGTGACCGGATAAGGTTCTATCATCCCCAATAGTGGTGATGATCATGACAGATCGGATTTGTAAAAAGACCTCCTGTTCTTGAACCAAAATTTTATTACTATGGGTTATTTACAAAAGTATTTACAAAACAATTGAGTGAAAAAAACACTGGCTTCTTGAGATAGCTTAAAGATGACTAGACATGGTCAACTGTTCTTCAGGCCTGGTAGACACCATTGGAACCAGTAAGTAAGTTTCCTAAGTCATTAGCCTTTTGGTAGGCATCTGAAGATAACATTTAAGGATTGCTACAAGAGACAGCAGGGTCACAAAACTAAAACCAGTTGTGGAAATTAACTCACTCTGGAGGTATCAGATACTTAAAATAAAATCAATAATTACGATCTATTAGGTATTTCAATCATCCCAGTTGACACAGTTTCAACAAGTAACTGATTCTCCAAGCTAGGTCATATGTTCAAGCCAGATTCATGCAGAAGTGCAGGATATGTCTACTGAAGAAGTATTTACAAATACATGCACGCTAATTATGTACAAATGCTTTACATTCGAAATATTTACAATTCGAAAAACCAGGATATTCACATAATTTCAGGTTCGTCCGATTCTATGACTTAACTGAATTAGTATGATTCTGCATAATGAGATCTGTCAGAACAATGAGTCATGTAATTTATCAGCAGATAAGAATTGGTTGTATCAAAATTAACTAAATCAATAGAACCTGATAGAAGCCAAGCAGAGATTAGCATAGACAATCATATCTACGTGCATCAGTGTCATGTACAAAAATCAAAAGCAAAAAGAGAAAATGAATTCAGAAAGGGATTTTCTAAGTGGCTCAAAAAACCTTGTTGTAATTAAATCACCACCAGAGAATATCCATTAATCAGGATGATCTAGATAACAAAAGATTGTTTGATGTAACCAGTCAC
This sequence comes from Larix kaempferi, assembly GCA_027924585.1. Lineage (NCBI taxonomy): Eukaryota > Viridiplantae > Streptophyta > Pinopsida > Pinales > Pinaceae > Larix > Larix kaempferi. Next base: position 11,243,612 of record BSBM01000742.1, read on the forward strand.
CTTAAATTTGTAGATAAGTGAAATTTGATAATTGTGTTGAAAAACAATCAACAAGTGTAAGATCACCAAATTGTACAGACTTGAAAATCCAAAATAAAAATGACTATGTACAGAAGTATTTACAATGGAAATGTACAGTGAGAGTGGATCGAATGGTGCAAGACTACTGGAAGTATTTTTTAAGGACTTGCCCATTTACCGGAAAGGCATCAGGTTGTCCTTATAAAGTCTGCAACCGAAAGGTGCTAGGGCCTAACTTTTATGCTACTGTGTATGGACCTAGCCAGAGGCATTGGAATTTCGTGTGTTCCCCTTTTCCCTCATGTTCCTTGTCTCATTTTAAAACTAGGTTTCCTACCTAAAAGTCTCTGTTCGAAGATGACCCATGATCAAGCCAGGATTTAATAATTTGTTGGTGTTTTGAGAAGTGTCGATTTGCGTTTTCTCTTTCTTCCTCTAACTTCAACAACATGTTAATTCTCTTGTCAATGGCAGAGCATTCTGTATCCTGTACAGATTGTGCAAGTTGTAAGGAAGCATAAACAAATTTGGAGGGAGTATAGCCTCAGTACCATATACCAGAAATAATGGAGAATTACCGACAGAAGACTTTGGGGTAACTCTGTCATCCCACAGTGCTTGATATAGAACGGTGTGCCAGTTCCTGTGGCTTTCAGGTATTGATCTTTTGAGAATTTTTAGCAATTTTTTGTTTGTTGATTCAGCAAGGCCATTGCCTTGTGGATGATAACTTGTCGAATACCTAATTCTAATTCCCCTTTCTAATGAAAATTCAGTCAAATCCCCAGAAAAGAAATACGACGCATTGTCAAAGACTAAAGACTCAGGCAGTCTGAATCTGGTGATTATATGAGTTTCAACAAAATCAAGTACCTGATTTGTGTTGACTACCCACAACAGAGCAGCTTCAGACCAACGGGTGAAATAATCTGTGGCAGTTATGATGTATTTATGTTGAAGGGAGGAGGGAGGATTAACTAGTCCAACTATGTCCAATCCCCACTGTTGAAAGGGTATGTCGACAACCACTGGCTGTAGAGGAAAGGCTGGCCTTTTGACTCTGACAGATGCCATCTTATAGTCTTGACATCTTCTCACAAAAGAATGAGCGTCTTTAAATAGGGTTGGCCAAAAGTAACCTTCCCTCAACACCTTATGAGAAGTGGTATCGCCACCGAAGTGACCACCAGTAGGGCCATCATGCAATTGTTTCAAAACTGAGTCGGATTCCTCTTTTTCTAAACAGCGAAGCAGAACACCATCTGCATTCTTCCTGAAGAGTATATTATTCACTAGTTGGTAAGGTGTTGATTTCAACCTAACAACTCTCCTTTTCTTTGGATCTAAATGGTCTGTAGCACTACCTATTTCAAGATAAGTATGGATGTCAGTGTACCAAGAATTGACGAGATCAGGGATAAAACAAACTTCCTTTTGCAGCAAAGAATCGTTTAAGGATAAATCATCCTGATTAGCAAGCAGATGTGCTGATTCAGCTGCCAATTTACACAAACCTAACCCATGTACAACCTGAGAGGGTTTAATCTCTAGGTCATACTCCTGTAAAGCAGCCATCCAATGTGCTCTTTTTTCCCCTAAATCTTTCTGAACTAACAGATTTCTTATAGCAGAAAACAAAACAATAACCTTCGTTTTTTATTTCAGAAGATAGGGTCGGAAATGTTTCATTACTTTGAACACAACAAAGGCTTGTTTATCTACTTCATGGTAATTCAATTCAGCTCCTTTCATATTCGAACTCATAAATGAAATTGGTACTTCATGGTCTTCCTTATTCTTTTGGGTAAGGACAGCAGTGTAGGATATGTCAGAGGCGAAGGTATAAAGAATAAAGTCTTTCTTAAAATCGGGACTCAAGAGTGCGGGAGCTTCAGCAATGGCTTCTCTAATCCTGATGAATGATTCTCTTTCTTTCTCACCCCATACAAAGTTGATGTCTTTATTTATCATGTTCTGCAGTGGGTGAACTATCTTTGAAAAACTCGAGACAAATCTCCTTACGAAGTTTATTTTTCCCATGAAGGATTGCATAGCTTTCTTGGTAGTAGGGAAAGGAATCTTAGAGATGGATTCATTCTTCTCTGGGTCAATCATGATCCCCTCTTTTGATACCACAAATCCTAGAAAAATTCCCTCTGTGACTGGAAAGATCGTCTTTTTAGGATTTAAGGAGATGCCAAACCTCCTACAGCGTTCAAGCACTTTGCGCAGGTGGGAGATATGATCATATCTGTTTTTTTAATATACCGTAACGTCATCTAAGTAGACAACCACAGAATTATTGATCAGACCTCTGAATGCAACATCCATTGCTCTTTGGAATGTAGCCCCGGTGTTAATCAGTCCAAAGGGAATCTTCCTATACGCATAAGTTCCCCACGGGGTTCTAAAGGTGGTTTTCAATTGGTCTGCTGGAGAAACCAGGACTTGGTTGTACCCAGAAAAACCATCTAATAAAGACAGCATCTGAGCACCAGATACTTTCTGGAGGATCTGTTCCATTGGTAGAACTGGGTAATTGTCTTTCTCTGATGATCGGTTTAGGTTTCATAAATCTACTCATAACCTAATGTCTCCATTTTTCTTCGTAACAGGAACTAGGTTTGCTACCCACCGTGTGTGACGAACAGGAAATATGATTCTAGCAGCGAGCAATTTGTTTAATTCTTTTTTCACTGTCGGTTCTAAAGTAGGGTGCATTTTTCTTAGCTTCTATTGGAATGGCTTTGATTGAGGTTTCATGGGAATCACATGTTGTATTATTTGCGTATCGAAGGTTTTCAGGTTGTCGTACGTCCAGAATACATCCTTAAATTCTTTAAACAATTCGACAAAGGCTGATTTTTTTGCTTGAGTGCAATCTGACCCTAAGTTTATGTTCTGCGGATTAGTTTTTGTGCCTAAGTTTATAGTCTCATAGCGCATGCTAGAACTGTTTGTCTTGCAATTGGGCACTCCTTTAAACTTATCATGTAGGTCGTAAAACTTCTCAAGTCTAAGAATAGAAGTAGGGATCGAATTTACCAGCTCAAAAGATTTGTCAATAGAATGATGCAGATGGATTATCGAGAAATTGTGCAGATCTTCATCATGTGTGATCTCATCAATTGCTTATTCTTTGAAAGCATCTTCTCCCGTCAGGAAATTTATGATATGTGAATCATCACTAAAGACACGCCAGTTAGTGATATTGTCCGGGATTGACGGTCGAAACAGTAATTCAACAGAAAAAGCATTGGGAGAAAAAATTTTCGACGGAATGAGCCGTGAGGCCACATTCACCAAAAGATCAGCTTCTTGGTTCTGAAAAGGAGGAATATAGTTAATGTTAAAAGCATCAAATGCTGAAATTAAATCCCATACCTCTTTTTGATAACTTCGCAAGTGATTAGATAAACAATGGATGGAATTGAGAACTTGCCTAACTATAATTTCAGAGTCACCAAATGCAATCAATACCTTAACATTCAAATCTAATGCTTTCTTGTGGCCTTGGATGAGAGCTTCGTATTCTGCTATGTTGTTAGTGCAGAAAAATTCCAGCCTGCACGACAACAGATGTTTGTTTCCTATCAGATCAAGAAACATACAACCAGTTCCTGCACCTTCCTTGGATCGTGAACCATCGAAGTACAAATGCTAAGGTTTATCATCTAAACTATTTAGATTATTTACACTATGTACATTATCTACAATGTTAACCAAGCTGGGAGAAGCTTTCTGAAAGTCACAATGCAAAATTTATGATCTATTTATAGAACCAACACATGTTGATTTATGTGCAGGAAAAGTGCCTAAATCAGAGTCAAAACCATAATTCCCTAAAATAGAATCATTAAACATGACTGGTTCGTTGGGAGAATCAATCTCAGTCACCGTGTGCTTCATGCATCTTTCCCTGTCAATCTTAATCTGATTTGGCCGCCCATTCTTAGGTAACCACAAATGTGACCAATCGGTCGAAAAATAGCCTTTTAAAGCTTGAGACCAATCACGACTTAGAAACAACCCATACCCATCAGGTATGTCTGCCACTACAATGTCAATAACTTGGAAAATTTGTGGGTTGGTAGCCATCCTAATCATCACTCCTTTCAGTTCTCCTACGATCTTGACCTTGGATCGGTCTAATTGGCTAATTTGAGTTTCACAAGGTGTGAGCTCATCATTCAATTTCTTACATACCGAATAAGGCATAACGTTTGATGATGCTCCGGAATCAACCATGCAATTATGAACGTTTCGATTACAGATTTCAAACGTCAATAGGAAAGGGGGAGTTGTAGATTTGGAATTTTTTCCTATGAGTGTATCCCTATCAACAATTGATTTATTGTTATTGTTGAAGCTTGCTACCACTCTACTAGTGGAAGGATCAGAGTTATTAGCTACAGATGTGGAAGGCTGATTTCTTCTATTATTGGTATTGGATGAAGATGGAAGATTTGTGAATATTGATCCTCCTGGAATAGGATAGATTTTTAACAAGTCAAATATACTGATGTTCACTCTTTGTTTTTAAGATCATCTATGATGTCATATTGGAGGTCCTTGTCTTGAATTGTAGTATGTTGATTTGTGGGTAGTGGACTGTTCCTGGGAGTGGGCGATGGATATGGATTGACATGTCCCTTACTCTTGGTATTATGAGTGTGTTGATTGACTAAAACTGAATTTTCAAGACATTTTTCCTCGCTGACAGAACTATCCCAAAAATGACAATTAAACGAGAGGGGATCTTCAGCTAGTTCTTCTTCAGGTTCGGGTTGTTCTGGTTCCTGTTGTTCCACTAACTCTTGGTCAAGTGAGGTTTCAGGTAAAGCATATATAGCCCTAATTGTGTTGAAGACCTCCTCATTGGCTAAAACGTCAGGAGGACTGTTCTATCTTGTATTGGGTGACATATACGGTCGATATGGAGTTTTAAAATTTCCTCTATTGGAGGTGCCTTCTCCATTGTTTCGTTTTAAGATCACTATGTCGTTTGTGAGAGACTTAACTTCCTGTTGTAAATTTTCCATATTGAAAGCATAGGTATCCTTTTTGTCTGTGTGAATTCTTGATGTGGTTTCATTCCTTTTACGTAAAGGGTTATCAGATTTGACATTGTTTTCTGGTTCATACGTCATGGAATTCTTTTCGACCTTTATTGCTTCTTCAAAGGTTTCAACCAGCGTGGTTTTACCAGCTTGCTTAACGAACATGCCGAGGGATTTAGGAAAAGATGAAGCATAGTTCTCAATTATAATATCCTCTAGAGGTTGGGAAGCTACTGGTATCCTATTCATTAAAGTGAGAAACCGTTGATTGAAGTCTTTTATTCTTTCCTTGTTTTCCATTTTGATTCTGGCCAATTCTAATGCTAACACAGCAGGCGTCTTATCCTTGCCAAATTTGTTTATGAATGCTTGACTGAAATCAGTCCAGCTAGTTATAGATCCTTGGGTCAAAGAAAAGTACCAAACTGCAGCCTTTCCTTTGAAAGTTAAAGGAAATAGGTGACATACAACATCTTCATGCTGGATGTTCATGGTTTGAACAGCCAGGATGAATTTGTCGATGTGATTTTCAGCAGGCTCCTTATTGTCTAGGTCAAACTTGGGTAGGAGGTTGTTAGGGTGTTTGGGTAAATTGTGTTGCACCCCAGGTACATCAACTGCACCACATCGTAACCAGGGTCTATTATCATTTTGGTCTCCTCCATCACGGTCACCCATATCTTGATCAGACTCTAAATCTGATGAAGATTCATTTTCGTGATCACTAAGGCTATCTGGTGGTGATTTGGGGGTGAGGGAGGTTCATCAAAACCACCAGCGGTTGGAAGTTGTTGTGAATTGTTTGTATTTATTTCTCCTCTGAGAAGGATGCTAGGATGATAGTCAGGGGATCCTCTCGAGGGATGAAGGATTTCTTCACTAATTGGACCAACAACTGTTTGAGTTTGGTTGCAAGACCTATTTGGTAGACAAAAATTGATTGGGAGTACTCCTGTTTGGCGGTAGTAGCCTCTAGTCAAGATATATCTAGATTCTTCTAAGGCTTTGTTTATATCTTCCGGAGTGACTGGTGGAAGACTACTATTGCGTGTTATAGCGGCCCTAACCGTATTCACAAGAGGTGTTGTACTGAAATCAGTTTGTGAAGTAAGGATCGGGCTAGATACTGTTTCAAAGTTACTAAGAAGGGAAGTAGTTTGACTAGTTGTAGGAGTAGTATGTGATTGTTCGGCCATTAAAATTTTAGTTCAGGCCCTCCTTCTAGCGCCATTTGTTGGCCGGGAAAATTGTCCTAGGCCAACTAACGGAAAGATAGCCCACACACTCGACTTAATGAAATCTTATATGTGTTTAAAATGACTATCCTTCACAGGCTGAAGGCCCTACTTCCTGTGTGATGTGCTCTCAGAATAGAGAGTCTCTCCGTTGTGGATATGTGTGAGGTTTTCCTAACTAATATGCTAACAAATCAAAGAGTTTTAAACTAATGCCTAGCTAATTCTAAAGACTATTTTTAAGCTAAATGTAGAAAAATAGTGGCTCTTAATTCTGCCCTATGATAATCTAGATGCAAATTACCTATCTCAACCGAGAGCGTGAGTTATTGATTTGACATGAGGTTTTAAAACATGAAGATGATTAACAATTCTGGATTGGTAGAGAAGTCCCCAATGACAGAAGTAAACCTCAATTATCTTGCAATAAAATGGCAATCTATTGTAAAATAATTGAAACAAAAATTAAAACCTAATATCAAAGATATTAAATAGATACCCAATCCTCAAACATATGAATAAAATCATATACTAACTTGTAAATGAAACAAGATCAACCTGCAAGTTAGAAATATATCAAAATTAATTTATGAACAATTGAAATTATGAAGAAGTTCATTCATCTCAATATGAAAATAAACCATTTATATTTCAGGTAAACATAATCATTTGACATCCATCAAAGGTATTTCACATATAGTAGCAAGATATATATATATGAAAATAAAGATAATAGAAAAGAGTAACCAGAAACACAGTATACATGTTCTAAAGACTTAGCTAGGATCTTTAGTATCCTGCAACAATCGATAATCCTCAAAGAAGTTCAAAGAACACCAATGTAAACAGAATAAATTGTAATACTGTATAGTATAGACTCTCAAATGTCTCAGAAATCGAACCCCGATACATTGTTTGGGATCTGTTTATATAGAAGACAATTCTGCTTCTAGTCATCTAACTACCCTATTTCTATGATACCACGTGGATCTCTATCCGAATATACAATAACAGAAATACCACTTGACATCGTTTCTATCATGATTCTAGGCATGCCTTTGAGCGACATCTGGGATGGAATAATGTAAAGGATAACCACTAACTTACTAGATAAAATACAACATCATTATTCATCGGCGTGAGATATCCTTGCATTGATAATATCATCAACCGTCGACATTCAAAATTAGAAATGAGCTGCCAACAGAGTAAAAACATGGTTACACGTTCATAGCATCTCGAACAGGTGAACTCTAGCCAAGTGAATTCCAAAAATGTAGCAACAGAATTAACCTTCATCTCGTATACCTCATGACGCCTGTAATTTTCAAACAAAGTCAATTAGCAAGTTAAAAAATCACAAAAGAAGAAGTAAACAGGATGCCTGTAGAATTTTAATTCTACAGGTATCCTTATAAATCAAAAGAAGAATTCTTTGCATGAGAGATAAGATCCGAATACATGTAATCAATAACCTGTAGAAGCCGATTTTAACCATATGTATGCCTGACAAAGTTTAAATCATAAAACAAAATTGAACTTTGTGTCGCTAACAAAAAAACATCAAGTTTTAGGGGATGTTTCAATAGAAAGTCGAATTGGCACATTCCTCCTTGCTTCATCTAGCTTAGCTTTGAACTTTGCGGCTCTAAAATTTGCAATCTTACTCTGTTTGATCAATTTCTTATTTTTCATCATTAATTTCTTTCTACAAACTTTGTATTCATTCTTCCTATCCCTCGCACATTTCAATTTGTTTATTCAGGTAGGCAAATCAACCTTCAAACTCACAATTTCTTTCATGGCGAATGCATTCACGACTTTAGTCTCTTTAAGATCGGTTTCCAAAGACGATATGACCTGAGCATAGGGTATTGGGACAGGTTTTTCTACTAATTCTACGTTCGGCTCTTCAATACCTCATACCTCTATACGTGGCTCCTGATCGACTTCTTGATCTAGGTTAGGCATAGGGTTCGATCGTTGAGCGCTCCTAACCCTAGTTTTAGAGCCAGATACATACTTGAGATCAAGGACTCTAGAACCGACTGGAATTTGATTTGGCCAAGAATCCACAGAATCGCTTAGTTCCACAACAGGGGCATCCCCTGCAACCAAGTCCCATCCCACGAGAAGTGCGATAGTCATGCTGTGGGTAGTTCGGCGAATTGCCTGATTACTCAACATCTTACTAATTTCCTCTTCGGTCGGTTCATTACTGACATTTGTCTCTGGATATGGAAGTTCGTTATTTGGACTGGGTGGAACAACCACAGGTTTGTTTGTTTGAGGCTGAGGATCACCAATAGGTATCTCAGGGTTCGCATCAGACTTGACCTTAGGGCCATCATCACTTCGGGTTTGATCGGGCTCTTGTATCCCATCGTTTGGATTGTTTTGGGAACCAAACTCTTCTACCCCAGGCTCACCTAATTCTATCCCGATACGTTTTCGCCTGGTTCTATACCTCCATCGAGGCCATTCATCATTTTCCCCAAAACCGTTCTGGGCTAGGAATGATTCCCAGGTATCACCTAACTCTCATAGTCGATGCGATATAAGGATCTGGATGAGCCCATGATGAAAACGGCTTCGTTCCTTCTCTCCCACATTATTCTGATAAGCACAAACCATCTTCTGCAAGCTACTTAAGAAGTAATACGGCATATTCACAGGATGTCCTTTGAAAATCATTAATAGCCGAAGATGATAGAACTGAGTTTGAGAAAGTCAACCTTCACAGGTGATGTACCTAATAATTAGCCCGAGCAATGCTCTCCATTTGAATTTCAACTTTCGGGAAGGAAAACCCGATTTCGATTCAATTTTTCGGTTAGCTGGAGTTAAAAACTCCTTCTAGTCATCATTCTTCATATGTTTACCCTTGTACCAGCGTTCTCCTACCATTGGCAAACCTAGTTCCTGTGAAACAAATTCCTCTATTAGTTGTAGCTCAAGGTCCTCAATTTGTGCCTTCATACCGTCAAACAAAGTTGCGAATTCCCTAGAAACCATTAAATTGAAACCAGAGAATTTATGCAGAAACCATAACCATCCTACCTATTCCACCCATTTACGACACTCTGGAGTAGCGTCTAAGTATTCATCCCCAATGAGCTCGAATATTGAGATAGGAGCCATGATAGCAATTACACAAGCTTCAAGGATTTTCAAAACCCTAACTGAGAAATGAAATAGGCCTACCATCGGCCCGTGCAGGTTTAACAAAACCCCAACCGACTTCATTCCACCAGGGTACTTTGAACATTCATTTGCAGTCATGGAATGTAGGGTCATGATGTCTTCGAATTGGCAAGGGTTATCGGAACTTGCAGAAAACTTATGGTGCAATAATGGCTCTCAGAAAAATGACAAGTGGGCAGTAGTTAGACATGACATTTGCATCATTGTGAATCAACAGATGGCAAACAATTTGATTATGCATGTATCAAACCTTCAATCTTCACAATAATGCCAATGTTAACCGACACATTTTCATGTCAATGCGATTGCTAAGGTAACCAGAGGTTTTAAATCTTCAAAACATAAGTGAATGATTACAGCCACATAATTTTCTACCATCATATATCATTGATACCAAGATTTCATAAGGAAAGATATAATCGATTTAATTAAAATCATGGTTGATGTTATAATGATGAGAAACAAATAGTTGATGTAGCCAAGACCACAATTATCCTTAGGGGATCGCTTTAGTCACTTATGATCGAATTACTAACATTTACCTTACCTCAAGGCATGATCGAAAATTTCATAATCCAACAGACCATATCTCATCATAAAATCCAAAGTTCACAAATGAGGATAAGTGTATAAAAGATGGTGAATTTGTGATATTGATATAAGATGAGCTTTTATAATCATGATTGTCATAATGAGATTGATTTGAAGTGGAAGAATTGATTAGACCAAGCATATAGATTAGAGAAACAAATTTTCATATGAAGTGTTGGTCCATTAAGTCAACAGTCAGAGATGATTAATGTAATGAATTTGCTTAACCTTGAATTTGCAAGGATGATCAATGTTGTAAAATTAGGAGCTGCTAATTTTCATGATTATGAACTTTACAAATGATCAACCAGAAATATGAGACTAAAGTCAATAAATTCAATTCAGATGGAAATTGATGCTAATCCCCTTATACCAATCAATTTATCAACTTCTATTGGGAGTACCTTCAGAATCAAATATTCTGAAGGCACTCCTAAAATACATTTTCACGGGTGTCAAACAAGGTTGTGATACGTAACAGTGTTCATAGTCAGCGTGACTTATGTAGTGGCCAAATGGATTTTAGTGTTCAATTGATCAGGAGGGTGTTGCTTGCCAACATAACCCACATATGCCTTACTGGCATAATAGTGACCATAGTACTCATATTGTTTACCAATTATGCAGTGCAAATGAGACATCCTCATGTCGTTTGGCTCTTGTAAGTTGCACCACTCTTCCCATTAGGGTTTCATGCTTGCTTCCCTAGTACAACCATCCACCTACAACATGTCCCTTTGACACAATCCTATATTATCCAAGCAGTCAGTAGCACTTAGCAATCATTATTCAAATATGGTTTCCATAATCCTTTAATGGTACTAATAATTAAATTCAAACATGAATTTACAATTCTGTCTACTACAGAAATTGATTTGCAGTCATGAGATCCTCCTCATAATTCTAGGTCTTTGCACATGGTGGATTTAAGCCTCTAAGATGGACTTACCCTCATTTCCATGGTCAAGGCATTTCTTCCTGAATTTTGAAAATTCAGATTAGTCCAAACACTTTTGAGTTTTCATGTACACAATATTTCATTGTTGCAATAGTCGTTGAAGTGTTTTCAAAATCATAACACTCAACAATGTAAGCACTTTCGGCTGCTAACATCTTATTACAATGAAATGTATAGGTGTATTTTATATGAATCTTTATCGTAATAAAAATTAAAGGACACCATCACATTATTTATGTAATTTAATAAACCCTCAATACCCATTACTTCCCAGCCATATCCTTCATGCAACTCTATCCTTCCACGGAACATTCTGGAAGCCCTCTCATCATGACTACCTCCACATGATCCTTCCTACATTCACAACAAATCATGAAATCATCTCAAAACTACCACTAATTCATAATTTCCTCTATTATATAATTATAATGAACACATGCATAACACCACCATGCATTCACACAATGCATCTCACATGTGCACACATACCCATGCATGCACATTCACAACATTCACATAACCCTTTGATGTGAATTCTCTCCATGCATAACCACATATTTACAAAAAAATTAATGCGTATTGATTCATGCATATTATGCTATCATGCCATGCATTCTACCATTCAACACATTATGGCCTACTAAGTTTATCTCATATATCATGCATTGCTATAACAGGAATATAAGTCCTTATTTGCTTTGGTTATTAAACTCATAACCAACCTATGCAAAAAAGGCATGATGTAACTCTATATGAATGCATTCTAACATTTAATAGTCACATGGTAGAAGGTACCTTGCCCTTACTACTCCCCACCTCACCATGCCATGGTGATATGGCATTCCCATTAAGTGCATTCAACCATACATGCATACCATTGTACACTATTTAAACATGGCTCCCATTGGCATCTTTGGTGCTACCTCATCAATCTGGCCTCTTACTAGGGACTACACAACCCTTCCATCAATTCTCATGCTCACATATTGTTGTCCTAATCTTCCTCATAAGGTTGTTGGGAACATGTAACAGCATCATCAATATCTTTGGCCATGTTTATGTTTCCTTTGGTCCTACACCAATACCAACATCAATAGTGATTAACAACCACCATATTTAACCTAAGTGGTTCATTGCATATGCACATATTCACTATTTTTACCAACATGCCACATCATATACATACACAACATCTTCTCATGCAATATGCAATACCTAACAACATGCCAACTAGTGCATATGTATTTGCAACTATCTGATTACTTGCATCATTCTCATGCCCTAATTTTCTATACATAAAGCTCACAAAACATAAATATAAGAACATGGCAGGGTCAAAGAGTTCTCCCTTTCTAATCCCGAACCCATTCTAATGCTATAACAAAAATGGTTTAGGGTGAGATATTTCCCTCTTATCAGCGTTGCCCTATTGTTTCGCTTTCCCCCAGAAACTGTGGTCAAGTCTGACTCGACCCTTTTTGGGCTTCTTTGCACTTACCAATGCTGCTTCCTGATAAAAGGATAGGTGTCTAGCTGGAACAGGGTCGGCCTCTCTATGCTGACTAGACCATCTTTGTTGGTTGCCGGATCACACCCAGTAGAAATGTTATACGGCCGTTGGGCCCGTTCTATGTTCTTCTGCAGTTATAATCACGCCTGGAGCTTCTAGATGCAGCCCAAGTAGCCCCAGTGCTGTAACTTGGGCTCTGATACCACTTTGTCATGTTCCCCAACCTCCCTGGTGGCCTTTAGAGGCCTTGGGAGACCACCTGATCCATGTTTTTCTCCAATTTATTCCATTTTCACACACAGCCGCAATGGCCTTCCATCTACAATCCGTAATGCCATCCAATCTCCATTCCGCAGTCGGATTCGGAAATCAGATTGCCAATTATCATTCCACAGAAATCCCTTTTTCGACTTCCGCAATCCGCATTGCAGAATTTGAAAAGGCAAAATCCCAATTCATAGCTCTAAAAATATCTCACTCCCACATTCCGCATTGCAGATGCGGAAATGCGGAAGTCCAAATCTCCATTCTGGGAAAATTTACCTCCCGCAATCCGCATTGCGGATGCGAAAATGCGGAAGTCCAAATCTCCATTCCGGGAAAATTTACCTCCCGCAATCCGCATTCTGCATTGCGGATGTGGAAATGCGGAAGTCCAAATGATCCGAATCTTGGGAGCGAAGAACTGGAAGGCTTGAATGTCGAGAGAGGAGGAGATTAAGCATGCAAATCTATCATAAAATTCACATGAAAAACAGTAATATTGCATGAGAATAAGCATGAAAAAAAACATATGAAGTGATTGGGAGGTAACTTGTTATTATGAGAAGGTTTGCTAGGCCTTTATATAGAATTATTACAATGTGTCTTGAGGCCATACCATGGGCCAAAACTATGTGCTACCAAATACCATGGATATGAGAGGGTGGCTTCTCCATTTAATGCTTTTATGATAAATGGGAGAGGGTGGTCTCTCCATTTAATGCTTTTATGGCTTACATCCGAATTTAGACCATATGACCCCTAAAATTTGGATCATTCCTCCCCCCTTAGAAAATGATGGTCCCCATCATTTCATGCTAGAAAAAGACCCATGATTACAATGTGTTAGTTACCAATGAAGAGAAGGGTTTTGTGTGGTTGACCCATAACAGTGGTTTCTGCAAGGTTGACCCATAACCGTGGGTTTTGCAAGGGTGACCCATAACCATGATGCCAATGGAAAGCTTGATTCCAATTAAGAGAAGAGTTTTGTGTGGTTGACTCAGAACCATCATTACAATAAGATTTTAAAAAATTGAAAATTCACGATCTTTGGTGCAGTTGATGTCTTGCTACAAATCCATTCATAGATTTCGATGCATGTAGTGAAATTGAATTCTGTTGAAGACCCATTTGAGATCTCGAAGATAAATTTCCATCCATATAACATACTTGCTCTAGGGTGTCCCATAGATTAAGAAAATGTTTGTTACAGCTTAAGAGACGCGTGCAGACTATTTTGTAGACATATGTTGCTTCGACCGATGATAGATCTCAAACCAGAAAGCCAAATGCAAAACCGCGAAATACCCATTTTAGCTGACAGAAATAGATTTCCAATGAGCTATGGTAGAGCCTCTGATACATTTTGTCGAGTCTGTAGCACTTGTTTAAAGTTGTTGTACATCCGGTCGCATTGTGTACAAACATGTGCTACTTCAAACAAGCATATCTCACAAACCAAGAAACGAAATGAAATTCCGTGAAATACCCATTTCATATATTGAATATATCTTTGTAGACATATGTGAAAATCCTTTTGATGTTTCCTAAGCAATGAGAAAATCCAAGCCTAATTTGAAGCGTGCGTGGCCACGCTGGTTACAGATATGTGCTACTTCAAATGAGGATATCTCATAAACCGGACAACAAAATGAAATTCTGTGAAATACCCATTTGAGCTGACGAAAATACCTTTCCGATGAGCTATGGTAGAGCCTATGAAACATCCTGTGGAATCCATGGAACCTATTCAAATTTTTCTGAATGTGAGAGTGTTGAGTGTAGAAATGCGAAGGGTTTGTAGAGAAGCATGGGTTGTTGTAGAGGTTGTGGAACCTCCGTTGAACCCGCATCATGATTCAAAATATCCTCCCGATGGAAATCATACCCGCTCTGATACCATTGATCCAGATCTTGCGAGTTGAGAATCGAAAGGCTTGAATGCTGAGAGAGAGGAGGAGATTAAGCATGCAAATCTGTCATAAAATTCACATGAAAAACACTAATCTTGCATGAGAATAAGCATGAACAAAAACATATGAAGTGATTGGGAGGTGAGGCTCAAAGATGAGCCCCACCTCTGAAACTAATTACCAATAAGTCACTTAGATCTAATTAATCTCACAATGAATAATAGAAAATAGGAGAGAAACCAAATGAGTAACTTGTTATTATGAGAAGGTTTGCTAGGCCTTTATATAACATTATTACAATGTGTCTTGAGACCAAACCATGGGCCAAAACTATGTGCTACCAAATACCATGGATATGAGAGGGTGGCTTCTCCATTTAATTATTTTATGATAAATGGGAGAGGGTGGCCTCTCCATTTAATGCTTTTATGATAAATGGGAGAGGGTGGCCTCTCCATTTAATGCTCTTATGGCTTATACATCCAAATTTAGACCATATGCCCCCTAAAATTCGGATCACCAAATCTCCATTCCAGGAAAATTTACCTCCCGCATTTCGTATTGCGGATACGAAAATCCAATACACAAGTCTTATGGAAGTCAGCCTTCCGACATCCACAATCTGTAATCCACATTGTGGATGTGGAAAGGTCCTTGCAGATGCAGAAAGTCCAGGACCACAGACCCTTGCTCCAACAAGCTTCTAGGGAAAACTTCTGAGGGTCATAACTCCCTCATCCTTGGTCCAAATTCGACAAGGCCAGTACCATTGGAAATATCTTGGAGAGCTCTATCCAATGTTGCAATCCGAACCCCATCTGAGCACTCCAACCTTTCCCTTTTTCCAACTGAAACTCTAGCCATAATATCCCCTATGTGCATTTTCCCTTCTGCCATAGGCTCTTCTCCACTTCTTCTAAGTCTTCCCTCCTTCATCTGATCCACGATGGTGCCTGTTCTTCTCCAAGTCTAGGCTAGAATGTATTGCACATTTTCCATAGTTAGCCCAATTCCTCAAAGGATGATTCAAAATTAATATCAAGGGGTTTTCTAATAGGCATAAGCATGCTCCATGGACACAAGGAATGAAGCATGATTCACACAAATAGAATGACATACATGCACATATCCTCTCCTAGGAAGAGTGAGGAAAGCATGGCAGGTTTAGTTCTATTCTTCAAACATAATCACATCTAAGTACCAATCTAAGGATAGAATGTAAGGTGCAAGACACATGTAATTAGCACACACAATAGTAGAGGTTATCCCTATTAACACACACACATATACCAACCATGACAGTCATTACTAGTTAGATTAGTGCAGAAGCGAGATGACAACATACACACAGACTTAACACAATGCATAGGAATACAGTTCTCTGCATCCATGGACCATCCCCATAAGAAAATAGATGGATGCATAACTAAACAAGTACTATGAAACCAAAGCTATTCAACACCTCTATAACATGCAAGATTAGTCCTACATTACACTCAAGCAATGATGAAGCATTCAAACATGCATTCAACTTCCTATTCATGCTCATACATAGCTTCCTATTGATCCATTTTTGTGTAATCATTCAATCATTAACTTGAATATAATAAGCATACATAACACATAAAATATCATCATTTAAAACACCATAAGGAATACTTATCTATGGAATGAAGTTGTCCCAAGCAACTAGCTAAGTGAGGAAAACTTTCCACCCAACCTTAGGTCTCTATCCAGCCTATAGTCTTTCAGGTGTGAAACCACCCCTGAGATGGGCTGTGTATCCACTAAGGAGGGCTAATGGGCGCTCTCACATTCAAGGTTCCATCCCAATGCTAAGCCAATCATCTGGTTAGGTTTATCTAGAACCCAAGGGAACAAGGAGGGTGTTGCTAAACAGTGAGCTCACCCATAGAGCTATAGGCATCTCAGCAACTCAGGAAATATGGCACCCTCATTACCTACCTTTCCCAACACCAGGGAGGCCCTTTTCCTTGTTGCACAGTCCCTCAAGGCCCCTTCCCTCCAGTGCTCCTTGGGGTGGCATAGAAGGGTCCAAATCGCTATTTTTCATGAGACTTTTACCCTTACTGAGTTTCCAAGCAGATCGAACCCTAGGATGACCTTCTTCTCCATTAATCAAATTGGTTCTTCATAGGGATGCAGCGTAAAATCTACTCTGCAATTCGGTCTTTTTCAAACAGGTCTGAGTGTTCACACGGGTTATCTAAGCCATTCTCATTCTATAATTCATCCCCACCAATAGATTTATAATTGTCCCAACCCATTTCCATTCTTACACAGGGCTCTCTTTGCACATTCGGCTCTGTACCTTCGGCTCACACAAAAATTGTGATTTTCTCTTGTTTCTCTCACGGTTGGGCTTTTCATATGTGTGAATTCCTTTGGTTGTTGGTCAACAATGGTTATCAAAACATATGGGTGAATTAGCAGGCATGGAGTGGCTTAAGGGACAAGCAAGACATAGGGCCATACCCTTCATACGGATTCGTGGATTGCCCCATCCTCCATCGAATTCATGAGTCTGGTTTTCTCACCCACCCTCTTACAGTTGCATTAATGTCGGCATGGGGAGTCTAATGGGTTCACATTTGGACATGTTGCAGCATGGGTACCAATCCCATAACCCCCCCACCTCTCCCCATTGGATCAAATAGCCCATTCTCATTAGTTGCCTCCTTATCCAGCTTCTTGGGTATTTTATTGCAATAATTAATAATTAAATCATTTACAATTATCTCATGGCTTAACAACACATGGATTATCAAAGTGACCAATATTTTCCTATGCAAATGAACCTGAACATCCAATAGTGGGGCCTTGTCCTTGAGCTCCACACTAATGTAAACACACTTTGCAATATTTAAACAACAGCCAAAATAGCCTAAGGTCAGAATGAGAGATATTACAGAGACACTTTAATGTTGAGGATGTGGAGAGGACCGTACACTTAGGAACTGTACACATCAAAATGGGAGTGCAAAGAAATTTCACAACATCCCAAAATTTGAAACTGTGGGTCAAGTGGCAAGTACCATCCCTAAAATCTATGTAGCAATAGAAGACCGCCAAGCAAACCATCCATCAATTGTGGTTGAAGTTGAAGGTAAGATTGCTAAGAAATCTATTTCAATTTTGATTGACCTTGGATCTACTCACAATTATATCACTCCTAAAATTGTTCATATTTATGCTTATAACAAATCAAAGCATATTAAATCATAGTTGGTCCAACTAGCCACTGTAACCAAGAGGGAATTTCATGAAATGGTAGAGAAATATCCACTAGAAATGGATGGACTGCTCACTTTTGCAAATCTAAATACTTTTTCCACTTGGTTCCTATGATATTCTCATTGGAATGGACTAGTTAGAATCATATAGAGTTAAACTTGATTGCTACATCAATACTTTTGAATGCATTGATGAAGAAGGAAACCCAAGGGTTGTAAAGGCCATTCCAATGGTAGTTTATGTTAGGAAGATTTCAGCCATTCAGTTGAAGAAGTTCTATAGGAAAGGTTTCCAATTGTATGCAACCCATGTTTTGAAAAAAACAGAAAATGAAATTCACAAGATGGAAGATCATTATGTTTTGCAAGAATTCACGGATTTGTTTCCCAATAAAGTGCTAGGATTTCCCCTAAAGAGGGACATTGATTTCACAATCGATCTTGTGCCAGGCACTGCATGAGTTTCCAAAACACCTTACAGGATGAGTACACCATAATTATTAGAGATAAAAATGCAATTGCAAGAATTGTTGGAAAAGAAGTGCATTCATCCAAGTGTGTCACCACGGGGAGAACCTGTACTATTTGTGAAAAATAAATGCGGAGCACTCAGGTTATGCATCGATTACAGGTAGTTAAACAAAGTTACATTGAAGAGCAATTACCCCTTGTTTCGAATCGATGATCTTTTTTATCAAATGAAAGGGGGGAAGGTATTCTCAAAGATTGACTTGAGTTCTAGTTACCATCAAGTGAGAATCAAGGAAGAAAACATTCACAAGACAACTTTTAGGACAAGGTATGGGAACTATGAGTTTGTGGTGGTTCCATTTGGTCTCACCAATGCAATGGCTACATTCATGTGTCTCATGAATGGTTTTTTCAACGGGTATTTGGACAAGTTTGTTATTTTTTTTCTAGATAACATTCTTATATATTCTAAGAATGAAGAAGAACATGATGAATATTTGAGAATGGCTTTGCAATTGCTAAGGGAGCATAAGTTGTATGCAAAGCTAAGCAAATGTGACTTTTACAAAAATAAAATTCATTATTTGGGTCACATTATTTCAAAAGAAGGAATATTGATGGACCCAGAGAAGATTGAAGCCGTCATGAATTGGCCAACTCCAGGGAATGTGACAGATGTGAGATATTTTATGGGTCTTGCTGGTTACTACAGGAGGTTCATTGAAGGATTCTCAAAGGTTGCACACCTAATCAATTATTTGAAAAAGAAGGAGGCAAAATTTGAGTGGACACTTAAACGTGAAGAAAGCTTCCATCTATTGAAGTAGCTTCTCACAAGTGCTCCAATTCTAAAAATCGCGAACCCAGAAAATTATTTTATGGTGTGTACAAATGCATGTAAATAGGTAATCAGAAGAGTTCTTATGAGATATAACCATGTGGTATGCTATGCGTCAAGGAAGTTGAAAGACCATGAGAAAAGTTATGCTACCCATGATTTGGAACTTGCAGCCATAGTGCACGCTTTGAAAATCTGGAGGCACTATTGAATGGGTAGAAAATTTGAGCTAAGGACAAACCATTGTGGTCTGAAATATTTGTTTGAGAAACCAACATTAAATGTTAGGCAAGCTAGATGGTTGGAATTTTTAAGTGAATTTGATTTTGAGATCAAACCCATAAAGGGTAAGGAAAATAAAGTGGCTGATGCACTTACCAAAAAAGTACATTCAATGCATGTGGAAGCCTTTAGTACTTTCCAATCAAATTTGAGGTAGCTTATTGTTAATTAATTGTTGAACATGAACTATATGTGCAAATAAATGACAAATTACAACAACAAAATTTAGAAAAGAGGTATGAAGGTTACCATTTGGAAGATGATGGACTTCTTATTTATAAAAACAAAATTTATATTTCAAATGTGGTAGACATGAGAAGAATTGGTATGGATGAAATACATAAAATTCCATATTTTGGTCATCCAAGATACTAGAAAACAATTTCTATATCCATGAAGCAATATTTTTGGTCGGGAATGAAGAAGGACATTGCTAAGTATATTTATAAGTATATGAAATGTCGACAAGTGAAAGTTGAATATCAACATCCAATAGGTTTGTTGCATTCTTTGTCAATTTTGTTATGGAAATGGGAAGTGATTTCCATGGATTTCATTACAGGTTTTCCAATGACAATGAGATAGCATAATTCCATCATGGTTGTTGTGGATAAATTATCTAAGGCAAGACACTTGATACTAGTTAAATCCACATATAAAACAGATGCCATTGCTGCATTAGAGGAAATTTTTAGGTTGCATGGGTTGCCTAAGGAAATAATTGTAGACACATATACCAAGTTCACTTCAAATTTATGGAAAAGTTTTTTTGCATATTTGGGTACACAGCTAAAATTTAGCACTTCCTACCATCCACAAATAGATGGAAAAACAGAAAGAGTAAATTAGGTTCTTGAAGACATGCTTTGCATGTATGTGGTGGAAAAACCATCCAAGTGGGAAGATTATCTACATTTGGTAGAGTTTGCATATAACAATGGGCAGTAAGCATCGTTGGGAATGAACCCATTTGAAGCTTTGTATGGTAGATAGTGTAGGACACTAGTTATCTGGGATAATCTAGTAAACATAATTGTACTTGGGCCAGAATTGCTTAAGGAAATGGAACAAGAGGTTGCAAAAATTAGGAAAAACTTAAAGGCAACCCAAGATAGATAGAAAAGCAATGCAGATAAGAATAGAGTGCATATGGACTTTGATATTGGGGATCATGTTTACCTTGGAGTAAGGCCAAGAAAAAGTTCCTTGAATATTGGAATTTCTGCCAAGCTATCACCAAGACATTGTGGGCCATTTGAAGTGATTGAGAGGATAGGACCAATTGCATATAGAATTGCATTTCCTCTTGACACTAAAGCTCATAATGATTTTCATGTTTCTTTGCTTAAGAAAGATGTACATGATCTTAACCATGTGATTGATTGGGATGTGATCCATGTGGAACCCAAGGGAGAGTTCCAAATCGATCCGCTATCCATCCTAGACAGGAACGTAACATTGCTCTAGAACTGAGCCATCAGGTAGGTAAAGGTGCAGTGGAAGCACTTTGGTACCGATGAGGCTGCATGGGAGTTGGAGGATCCCATGAGAGAGGCATATATATATTTTTTCTAATTTTGAGCAAACACCGAGGACGGTGTTATTACAAGGGGGGGGATTGTAATACCCCCATTTTTCACTAGGAATGTATTTAACCAAAATTTTGTAAATGATGCAAATATGCTAGTACAGATTCCTAGTGTAGAGCTCAAGGCCAAGGCCCAAATCATGAATGGCTAGGCATGTATGATGTATTTATTTCCATTTGGACCCTATGGTTGGTATGTCATGCTAACTTGAAATATATATAAATATTATATTGCATAAATAATAAAATGGTTCCAATATGGTTGTGTAAAGAGCACTAGTGTAATGTCCCCAAATTTTTTACTATGGACCACTCAATTACTAGGGAATTCAATGGTTTAAAGTCACTTGAAAAAATTAAAGAAGAATAGTGAAGTAGTGAATTGGGGTCATAAGGCACTATGGCAAACCAAGGTCCAAGGGAAAAATTTATGGAGCAAGGAATCATTCTCTCCTAAAAATCAATTTTATTATTATTTTGAGATAGTTTGGACAAGGAGGGTGCATTAGTGGTGTAATGAGTCTAAATGTGTGGTGTAACTCCCATCCAGGTGGAAGGAATCCTATCATGGAGGAATCTCATGAGTTGTAACTACTCGGGCTAAAAATAGCAAATCTATGATAACCTATGACATCTGTGACAACTTATGACAATAATCAGGTCCTATGATAGCTTATGACAACTTATGACAACCTATGACATGTTTCAGGTCCTAAATTTAGCCAAGGAGGGCGCTAGAGGAGAAGGGTGGACCCACATGCTAATATAACTTCCCCAAAATCAAGATAAGCCTCTCAAATTTGAATTTCCAAGGTAGATGGAGTTATTATTTGGCCAAATAACATTAGAGAGAAATTAAATGAGTCCAATATGTCATTCTCTCATAAAAATAATATTGATTAATATTTTATTGAATATTTGTGAGAGAATTCTAGAATGAGGGGGGAATGCTCCATGAAGATTTATAAAAGGGATGAAGACACAAGTGAAAGGGATTTTGGTCATTTGGATTTTGGTATTGGGGAGCCATTGATATTCTCAATCTTGGGATATGTGCCCCTTGCATTTTTGAACTAGTTTTGGTGGTGAAAGATTCCACCCTAGCTAATAGAGAGGAGGAGATCATCCAAATCTCCTCATTATGCTTCATTGCAGCTGATTATTGAGGAGAGAAATCATGTTCAAATTTATCTATAGATTTTTATTTCATTTTATATGTTGATCTATAGTAGTGGGATCAAATTCCTTCATTTGGAGTTTCTTTCTATTGATTTAGAGCTTGGACCAGTATTGGTGGGATGAAATGGTGGTTCTAGTTTCAACACTTTTCAGCATTTATGGGATATAAGACCTATTCCATTGCATTCTGATCATCAATTGGAACACTTTTTTTTCACTCGGAAAGGTTTATGTATGCCTGATATATCATCATTTTACTAAATCTACTATATTCGACATCTCTTCTGGTGGAGGGGCGCACCACTACTTCTCTATCTCTGTATTTCTTGAATTTCAAGATTCTGTAAGAGACATATATTTTTGTAATTAGTATATTTATTGTTTCCATACATTCATAATAAACATTTACAGATCCTTTCATCAGTAGGGGTTCAATGTTCAAGTTTATGGGTGATTTATGTGCAAATCTGTTAGTATAATTAAGCAATCTTAAGACAATGTGTATTAAATTTTCATATCAGCTCCTTGAAGTCTATTATTAAGTTATTTGTGTTTATTTGGGAGTTTCATGGTTGAATTGGATATTTTTCAGAACAATCGGGATGATTAGGAAGTGTTTGGTTCAAGTTGAAAAACTAGGAAGTTCTATTGATTCTATCACTAGGTCAGATAGTTTTATTTGAGTCTATTTGAGTCCATTAAATTTATATTGGGAGAATTCGAGTTGCTCTGGTAATGTTTGGGAAGAGTTGGAAACCCCGTGTTCAATGTGGCCAAAATTGAACTAGTGCTCCTAGTTTCTTTACTAGATTCCAATTCCATATAAGATCTGATTTGGGACACATATTGGTGGAATATAAACACATTTCTAACATATGTCTCAACTCGTAGCCCTCTCTTACCCATTTTTCTTAACGGAATCTCCTGACTTCCTAGCACCTTTCTTCCATCCTCCTCCCTGACTCTTTTGTCTTCTCTATCTTGTCAGTTATTTGGATGGTCTGATTAGACGAATGTCACTATAGTCTTTGTATTTTATGGATTTATCTAGCATCGGTTGTTCAAAGAGTTATCCTTGGGAAGTTAATAGAGGGCCCACCGATAATCATTATGTTCAAAATAATTCCATCTCTCCCAAGGTCTCACCAAACCGCCTTTATTCTCTTAAATATTGTTGGGGTTTTTCCCATGAATGCATCAGTGTCGGTCCAAAACACTTTGAAATTGATGCTCAGGGGAACAAGCTTACTTGTATAGTTGAAGGTGTTGAGTCTAGACCTCCTCCTTCCCGCAGGAAAGTTAAGCAGAAATCCTTAGAAGTCTCCTTGGCATTGGGTGCGGATGTATCCTTGAGCTTAGTGCTTGCTATGTCAAGTTTGGCCCTGGTGGGTCGCTTTGCAGATCAATGGATGAGCTTAGCCACTTTCAAAAAATGGTGTAACTCCAACTCGTTTGGCTTACTCGGATATCATCCTAGATTTTATTCATTGGCTCGAGGTTGGTATCCTATTGACTGTCAAGAGGATATTGTAAAACTTCTTAACGGTGTATGGACTTGGGATACTGCCCCTTTAAAGCTCCATCTATGGACTTATTTCTTCGATGCGAAAAGGTCAAAATATTTCACTCGGGATATTTGGAATTTACCCCGGAGTTATAGATTCTGGACATATTCAAAAGGATTAGGTGAAACAAAGGTACTTACATCTCGAATTATATGAATTTCTTGGAAACGAGTCACATGTCCTTAGCTAGGATCTTGGTGGACATTGACCTAAGGGAGGTCCTTTTGCGGAAAATAAAATATCCTTTGGTGGCCATTGTTTTACCCAGAATATTGACTATATGGGCATTCCCTTTAGGTGTAGTCATTTCCATTCCCTCAAGCATCTAGTTAACAATTGCAAACTACCCTTCATAAGGGGATTTTAGAGAAGGAAGGTCGGCATTCATTCCCCGTACTCTATGAAAGATGGTTTGGATAGATATGTTGTTCCTAGTGTTTCCATGTTTTTAGCATCAAAGAGGGTCTGAATCTACAAACCATATTTTTATCCAAATGACTCCTCGAGCTTAGTTGAAACTCGGGTCCAAAAGGATGCATCAGCCCCGCAAGATTATCCTTTGGTTCAGGCTCAACCTAGTTCGGACAAAGGTTATGGCTTCTCAGCACTGGGTAAGTTCTTACACTGTAGACCATCCCAATGTCATGCTCTTTTGGGTTCAGTTAAAGAATCGAGTCTTTTCCCATCATTTTTGTGGCGTCCCCATTCTACAGATAGAAGTCTTGGACAAATGACTTCCTCTAGACCTTTTTTGGATTTCTCTGGCCATATGTTGTTAAATGAATCTTTTGAAAATTTAGGAGGTGTAGAGGACTTGGGGGATTCAAACCCTCTTTTAGGTTTTTTTCCCCCATCCTTGATTCTATGTGTGTCTCGGAAGTTCTATCCAATCCTGTTGTAACTCCTAGTTTTTCCAAGAAGAGAATGAAGTCCCTTGGAGCTATTGATCACCCAAAGTCTTCTACTTTTATTCCTAAGTCAGTCTTTACAATGGAGAAGGATGTTTAATAGGAACGTAGAGACTATTTTATAGCTTCAAATCCTTTCTCCTTTTTTGGACTTGATTCTATTAGTGATTTGGGGTGCTCTTCAAAGACTCCTCTTTCTCCTAAAAGGTCGTCTTCTACGGAGTCTCCTTATGTAAATAAACCCTCCTGCATCTCTCCCAATGACCCAAAATTTTCTTGTGAGATTGAGGATGAAGCCTCTATCCCTGTTTCTCCTCCCAAGTGTCAGTCATCTATTTTTGGTCTTCCTAGGACTGGTCACTCCTCGTTTGGCTCCTACATATAATTTTTGAGGCCTAGGAGTGGAAAAAAGTTCAAACTTGTATTAGGGGATATTGGCGGTCTATCCTTATATTTCACAGTTTCTTCTCGCAGACTTAGGGACTCAAAGAGTGAGTCATCCTTGTCCTCTGGTTACCCCATGTTAATTATGTCCCTGAACATGAGAGGGTTAGGGTTTCCCTAAAAAAATCTCACCCTAAAGAGACAAGTTTTATCAAAAAATCCTTGTCTTTTTACTTCAAGAATATTTGGCCATTCGTCTCGACATTGTGGAAGACCTCAAGAAATTGCTTTCGTCTTTGGATTTTGTCAACTCAGATGCATTTGGTAGGTCGGGAGGGATGATTACAGGCTAGAATAAAAAATTAATGTTGTGTTAAACTGTTGGTATTTTCTATCTGGTGTAGCAAATGTTTTTTTCTCTCAAGAGTTCGGACAAGGTTTCAAAATTGTAAACATTTATGGTCCGTATCAACACAGGGTTGTTTTCTGGGAAAACCTTTTCCGTTCCAAGATGCTAGAAGGTGAAAGGGTCATTATGGGAGGGGACTTAAATTTTTCACTAGGCAATGGAGATATTTGGGGACCATTTTCCCAAAAGGATTCCTCGACTGACTATTTCCTCCGAAGACTTGATGATCTCTCTCTTTATCATATTCAACATGTTTCTCTCATACCAACTTGACGGAACAAAAGCATAGGTGAAGATAGAATTGCAAAGAGATTAGACCACTTTCTAATAAATGAGGGTTTGTTGCAATCTCTTGCAAATTTCAAGCAATGGGTAGTAGAAGGTGGATGTTATCACTTTCCAATCTTTATGGAGATCAAAGTGGACTTGCAGAAACCACCAAGCTCATTCAAATTTAACACTTTTTGGTTGGACAATGAGGAGTATCAACTTCTAGTGAAAAGAATTTGGATAAATTTCTCTGCTGATAGGCCTGAATTGGTTTCCATCCAATTTTTAAACAACCTTAAGAGGTTAAAAGTTAGATCTATGGCTTGGGATTCTGAAAGGAAATTTTGAATGGAACTTGAACTCAGACAGATTGAAGATGCTATTGACTCCTTTCGTGAGCAACACAAAGAAGGATTTATATTAGTTGATCAAAAAAGAAGTGTTGCTGCTATGGAGGAATAGAGGACTAAAATTTGGGATGAAAAAAAGGCCACTTGGTGCCTGAAGAGAAGGGCTCTCTGGATTCAAAAGGGAGATGAAAACACGAAGTATTTCCACAATTTCATTAAGCATAGACATCACACAAACTCTATTTGGAATATGGAATATTCTAATTGTTCCATCGCTTCTAGTTTTCGTGATCTATCCAGGTCTGGTGTGGAACATTTCAAGAACCATTACAAAGAAGATAACATGGTATCTATTGATCAGATGATCAAACTATCTGCTTTTTACCCTAGTTTTGTTAATGAGGAGTTGAATCAGGAGATTATGGAGGAGGTAAGCTTATATGAGCTTAAAGAAATGGTTCAATCCTTGCAGAAAGAAAAAATATTTAACCTTGATGGATGCCCCTTGGAATCAGGGAAAATTTTAAGAACCCCCCCTAAATTTCTATGTATAATAAATGGGCAAATCCCCATGATATATAGGAAAATATGAAGGCTATTTTATCAATGTTATATTATGCATATAATTTTTTTGGAGAATCTCTCATTGAATTACATAATCTTGTAAATTCTTGGCGAATATTTCATTAAATTATAAAACCTTGTAAAATATCGGTGAAGCTTTCACTAAATTATAAAACCTTGTGAAGTCTTGGTGAATATTTCAGCAAGTTTCTCCTTGGAAAGTCATGGCCCTATGCATGCCCAATTATGTGGCTATAAATGAAGTCCCAGCTCCCAAGCATGATACCCCAAACACTCACAAAAATGTTATTGCCGCATCATTGACCGCAAGCTTCACAGTCGCCATGTTTCTAAGGGAAAATTTTTATTTGAGGTGATGGGATTTAGAACTCTCCTAGCTGCAAATGGGTCACTATAATACCTTATAGTAAATATCAACTTCCCTTCTCGTGTGGACATTAAGCAACTTGCAAAACGAGATTCAACCCATAAAATGTGGATGAATGTAACTTCGACTTCGATTTCCATGATCGATATAAGGTGAAAGAGCCCCTAGCAACTGCCATTTCTAGAAATGAGGGGCGAATGGGAGATGCCTAGCGATTTTTGTGGGCTAACAGAGGTTTAAATGCATTTTTAGAAGGGATAAATTGTTTTATTTTGGCTCCCCTTTTTAAATTCGATGTGGCTAACCTCATATTCATTAAAATTATGTAAATAAAATGTGGGCTAATCATACCTAACGGGCTCTTCATAAAAAAATAGCCCATAAAAAATTTAAAACCCCTAAATTTAGCCCATGGGCTAAGATTAGCCCCTAAAATTTTCCATGCTTCCAATTCTTCAGTGTTTTCATGGAGTTATTCAAAATTGATCTTTTGATCGTTATTGAAGAATCTAGATCAAATGAAAGAATTTTAGCCCCTTTTAATGCCACTTTCTTAGATCTTATCCTAAAGGTGGACAATGTGACAAAATGGGAGGAATACATACCCATATCTCTATGCAACTGTGTCTATAAGATTGTTGCAAAAACAATTTCCATTAGACTGAAAACCATTCTACTTGCCAACATTTCTGAAGAACAATTTGCTTTCTTAAAAGGAAGATAGTATTGGTATCGCTCAAGAGGCGATGCATTTAGCTAAGGTCTGCAAACTTCCTTCGGTCATTTTAAAGGTAGATCTTACTAAGGCTTATGATTGTGTAAATTGGTTATTCCTCAAGTTGATTATGCTACAGGTGGGATTCAACCTACAGTTTGTTAATTGGGTTTTTTCCTGTATACAATCAGTTTCCTTTGTTCTACAAATTAATGGATCAACTTCTCATTTCTTTAGTCCTAACTGAGGGCTCGGGAAAGGGTGCCCTTTGGTTCCTCTTCTCTTCATCATGGTGGTGGAAGGTCTTAGTCGGGCTATCATTTAGGCTCAGGACAATGGATATATAAAAGGAATTAAGTTTTCTGAGTATCTCTCTATAACCCATTTATTGTTTATTGATGACATCTTACTTTTCATAGATGGATCCCGGAGAGATATCTCCAAACTCAAAGGAATTATGGATCTTTTCACTAAAGCTTCAAGCATGTTAATAAATGACATGAAGTCTTCTATTTCATTTATGAACATCCCATAAGGCTCAATTGATTAGATCTTATCTATTTTTTACTTTTGTGTTGAGGATTCCGAGGAAGGTCTCTCTTGTCTTGGTTTTATTCTCAAGACAAACAATTACAAGAGAAGAGATTGGGCCTAGTTGATTGGAAAATTAGAAAAGAGGCTCAACTTGTGGTGCAGCAAGTGGCTCACCAGGGGCGTAAGAATGAATCTCATGAAATCCATCCTTGAAGGCCTTCATGTATTCTAGTCTTCCTTAGCTTTCATTCCTGTTGGATCCTTAGAACATATTTGGAAATTGTCCTATCATTTTCTTTGGAAAGGGTCGCCAGAGGATATATCTTTTGCCTGGATCTCCTAGGATAAAATTGCTTTACCAAAGGACCTTGGGGGTTGGGGATTGAATTCTCCTCGGTGCTTTGCAAAGGATCTAGTGGAAAAAGGTATTTGACGAGTTATAAAAGGAGAAGGTCTTTGGGTGAAAGTGGTCTCTATGAAATACATTAGTCCATTGACCATAGAAGAATGGATTAGGAGCCCCATCAAATCTACATGGTTCTCATCCTCAATGTGGAGGGCTCTCACAAATGCCTTTAATGTTATCGGGTCTATCCTGGAATGGAAGGTAGGAAACAAAAGGAAAATCCACCTTGGGCTTCACCCATGGGTTGGTTGTATTGTTGCTTACAATCTACCTAACCAGCTAATTAATTTTCTCCATGGAAAGAACCTCATATTTTTAAGCCAAATCGACATGGGTGTTAATCAAAACCTTTGAAATCATCTCTAGTTGAGAGCAGAGGATATGGAGCTAGATAATGAACTCAGTCATTCTTGGGACTATTATATTAAAGATCTTCGGGCCTCCCATTTTTTTCTAATAGAAAAATGATGATGCTTTGGCTTGGTCTAAAAATGATAATGGTGGTGTTTTTTTGCCCACGCTAGGCTATCATGCTATAAGAGAGGAGGAGGATCATCTGATCCTTTATGGTGGAATTCCTTGATTTGGAAGCTCAATTGTCCGCTGGAGATGAAATTGTTCCTATAGTTGGCATTACACAAGTTTATTCTTGTTTGGGAAATTATGATCAAATGTTTTTGAGTCAGACCTAGTAGATGCCCACTTTGTTGCAACAATGAGGAATTGATAGAGCACCTGTTCATACACTACCCATACATTGTACAGCTCTAGGCACATATTTCGAGAGTCTAGAATTTCTTTTATTTGGAAGGACCTACTCTTACAGGACGTCCTACTCTGTTGGGAAGACAATAAAATCTTCTTAGACTTTTTTGCTCTCCCAGCTATCATCATCTGGTATGTTTGGTATGCCAAGAATATGGCTATCTTTGAAGACTCCCACTCTGCCCCAGAATTTTATGGAAACAAGTGTTTAGCCACCCTCATCCTCTTTCCTCAGTCAAAAGTAGTCTTTAGTAAAAGAGTGGTGATTCCTGAAGTCATCGACAGAACTGTCTGTTGGGCTTATTTCAATGGGTCGTCTTAGGGGCATCCAACTATTGGTGAGGCTGGAGGTATTGTCCATATTTATGATGAGCACTGTTATACATTTTCAATTGGTCTTGGGCACTGTACAAACAATACTGTTGAGTTAATGACATTGAAGTTGACCCTTTTAATCACTCTTGAACATGATATTCTGAATTTACAAGTGTTCAGGGACTCGCAGTTGGTTGTGGAATGGATGAGGAAGAGAATTCCTCCAAAGAGCATTCATCTCTTAGAGTTATATGAAGAGTTGATCAGACTTTTTGTTAGTTTTCATAATATCATCTTTCAACGCATTCTTAGAGAAAAAATGCCAGTGTTGACCACCTATCAAAGCTGGGCCTTTGTGAAATTGAAGGATCGTGGCATCAATGGGAGCAAGTCAACAAAAACCTAATGGAACTTGATCCAGGTCCTTTCCCGATCTAACACGGGTTTCTAAATCAAAGATAGAAAATCCAAAAAATACCCCTCTATGTTTTATAAAGAATGCCAGGTTCTAGAGAACTCACTTTTGTGTTATTTTGATGATCCACGATGATGGATAGTCCCCTATATGGAGATAAACACTTTTCCTCATCTTTTGATTGTGGTGATTGATTGCAATCTGCCAAATTTTATACTCGGGATAAATAGTTTTGACCATCTATTACAAATACACTGTAACTTTTTATATACCTCACAAAGGTACATAAGGACTAGATATGACTTATACAACCTATATACATAGTATTTTATTACTTCTAATAAAATGAGATTTTTTTTTAGGGAAAAGAAAATGGTTGAGACTTCTATCACTCAATGAAGAAAAAGGAAGAGGAAAAAAACAATATAATAAAAAGAGAAAGGTAGGTGAAGGGAATAAGTGGACAAATAGATTTAGCTCCTACGACTTAGCTTCCCTTACTTTCCATATTTATTGCTATATTAACCAATAAACAATAAAATTTAACATTAAAAAAAATAAAATAATATTTATATATATTTTATTTTATTTCAACAAAATTGAAAATTTAACATTAAATTAGGAATATGGCATGTAGTTGCCTGTCCTTACTTAAAAAATGAAGTTGGAATGGATTGAAATCTGAAATGACTTTTGAATGGAATGGATTGAAATTCAAGGGAAAGGTAAATGAAACTTTGTCACGACCCCTTTTGGACGAAACTTTGTGCTTCGTCGGTCCACCTCTTTATCATTGTAGAATATGCTTTTTATTGGGACGGTGAGGGTGCGATTTCTCACCAACGGCCCGGAAAATCATTTGAAAAAACAGAATTTTCTAAATTGTCAGCTGAGAGATGTCACCATTAGAAGACCAAAGCTGCGAAGAAAATCAGAGAACCGTCGGCAAAATGAGTTGTCTCCGTGGTCGGATTTTTCTGTTTGGATGCCTCCGGCGAGACTAACTACCTACAAAAATCGTCTGCCCCGTGACTGCGACTGTTTAGCGTGTACTTCTTCGTTTCTTTTCTTGACGTGGACTGCCAGTGACTTTTGTAGGAAAGTTGACATGTCAATCAATCTGCCACTTCACAAAGTTCGCTGCATTACAACATTGATGACGTGTGCAAAACATTATAGTCTCTACCGGACAAATATAAGTGAGGTGTACGTTATGAAGATGATGGTTACTCTTTATTAAAGATCAACTTAGTCTATGTGAGTTCAACGAAAGATAATTAATGCATAGAACATTGAAATGGCATGGTGTTTTTTTAAAGGTGGTTTATTATTTGTTAGAGGGTTATTCTACTCGTATATGTGTTAATACTTAACATTCTAATACAAAAATCAAGGTATGGTTAGATGGACATAATCCACAATTAACACATTTATTACAAAGGGGCTTAACAAGAGCATCATGTCACTTACAAGAATTGAACCTGGGTGGGGAGGGTAACAATCAATCCTCCCAACCACCCAAGCTACATCCAATGGACCTATTGGCATATGAAAGAGTTGTACTTGTGACACTTAGAAAAATCCAAGATTCTACTGCTAAACATATTTCAGATTTTGAATAAATAAAGAAATAAGCATTTAGATATTACAAAGACCTCTATATAGAATTGGGTTGATAAGGCCCCCGAGCCCAATAGTTTCACTATCCACTTGTATAGGGCTTGTTGATTTATTATCAAGGATTATCTATGGAGAATGCACAATTAGACAAGGGGCCACAAAGATTGGAGGAGAAACAAACTCCTCTAATTTCATTGTCCTCATTCCTAAGGAAATCAAACCTTTTTCTCTTTCTTATTTAAGGCTCATGTTTTTATGTAATGTTGTTTATAAAATTTTCTCTAAAATTTTGGCATCCATGTCAAAGTTCTTCTTCCTAAGATCATCTTTATCAGTCAAGAAAGATTTATGGAAAAGAGACAAATAACTAACAATATTGTGCTATGGAAAAGAGACAAATAACTAACAATATTGTGCTAGTCCAAGAGGCTATTCACTATTCACTTAAGCTATAGGTATGGGGATCAAGATATGGTCATAAAAATAGGTCTAGCTGCTTTATAATTTTCCAAAAATTTAGTTTCTCTTCCAAGTTAAAATGGATTCAAGAGTGCATTGAAAGGCCGTGGATCACTCTTCTCATTAATGGAAGGCCAACCTCTTTTGTTTTCAGGCTTCTAGGGTCATAAGGAAATTATGCCCTTTGTCCCCTTTTCTTCATATCATTTTGGTTGAAGAATTAAGTATAAAATTAAACAAGGAAAGTGAGCACGGAAACTTAATAGGCACCGTCATCTCTAAAGGAGTTAAAGAGCTTAATCATGCTAAATTCAATGACCACACTATTTTTTTGGTAGAGCTTCAACAATAAATGCCTTCATATTCAATGATGTGATAAATTCCTTTATAGAGGCTTTAGGATTGAAGGTTAATGTAGGAATGAGACAAGTGCTACGAATGAGACTTGTGTGTTTTTCTTGGGTTAGCATGTTAAAGTATACAATTTTACTTGTATTTGGATAACATGTATGATCAGAATAACTCTTAGTGAGGAAGGAGTTTGTTTAAATTTTCTCTATTTTCCATAGCAAATTTAATATGGACAAAGCATGTATAAATCTCAAATGTTTGCGAGTTTTCTCATAAAGTTTATAATTATATAAAATATTTTTTTTATCTAAAAAAGAATATTATACCTATAACAATTAATGATGGTATACATATAGGAGACAAGAGTTTGTACAATTCCAATTCTAGCCGACCAATAAAGACAATACTAATATAATAATTGAAATGTAATGTCACAATATATAGGGCCTAACAATTTGCATGTCATCATCTTATAACGGTGTATTTTTTGCACCTTCAAGAGCAATTGCTAGTATACTTTATTATTTCTATTTTGTATTCTTCTTTTGTTTAAACAATGTTTATTTGTAGCTTAGTGACAA
Organism: Larix kaempferi; assembly: GCA_027924585.1. NCBI lineage: Eukaryota > Viridiplantae > Streptophyta > Pinopsida > Pinales > Pinaceae > Larix > Larix kaempferi. The sequence continues at coordinate 11,276,979 of BSBM01000742.1, forward strand.
TAACTTTTCATGCATTTTTATGACCATATTGCTCCGAAATCGAATATTTTCCTTACTCTTATGAACTTGCTCACATTGCACATAATCCCACCATTTTCTAGTAAGGGAAAAAATCATGGGCTAAATTGAGCAATTTGGCTAATTTTCCTTCTTTTTTCCTAAAAATGATTTCCTAGTTTTCATATTTTTTCCTAAAAAAATATTCACCCAAATTCTATAGGACAAAATGATTTTACTTAAAATTCTAAAAAATAAAATAGAAACTATATAAAAACTTTAAAGTGGCTTGAAATAATGAAGAGAATTACGAGGTGGTTTGAAATAGCAAAGATATTGATATCCATGATGAACAATGAATTTGACATAAAAGGGTTGTGGTTGCTTTGCTTTGACAACTTGAAAGGGTTGTATGTTCTATTGACGATTGGGGTGTTATAATGGAAATATGTATATAAATTCAAGTTAAGTTCACATCACTTACCATGGAAGAAATAAGTAGATAGAAGAAACTATATATAATTAGAGTTGCAATTAATGAAGCACTTAATAAAGCTATTAAATAAAGAGGTATTTATTGTTGTTTTTCTTTTAAAGAGGGAATATTGACGAGGGGGAGTTGGATGTTTCAAATTAGTTATTTTTTAATGTTTTTTTAATAAATAAAAATACTTTTTATGATAACTTAGTTTATCAGGTAACATATGGTGATGTTAAGGTTTCAATAAGCTTTGGTTTGTCAGGTTAGTGAATATGGGGTGATGTTAATGTCTCACTAAGGTTTAAGTTTCATGTAGGATACATTTGTGTTTATGTATGTTGTGTATTGGTATATATTTGTATTAATAGTGAGGGCTAAGTGTAAGCCTTGGGATAATTTAGTATAATAGATATCTCGAGTTGTAATAGTTTAGTAAAATATTCTTTTTCACAAGTTTATATGTGTATGTTTGTGTTTATTGAAATTCATGTGGAGTTGACTACAAGAATTTGATAGAATAGATATTTGCGTATGATCCCCATATAGCATTGATGAGGTTTTCATATTTATTATCTTACTAATCCAACCTTTGAAGAATCTCTAATTCTAGTTCGCCTTACTCTCTAAGACACAAGCTACAAGTTCTTTAATATGTTACTAGAGATCTATAATTTTTTAATATTTAGACTTTCTACTCTCTTTTTTTCACCATGGGGAATCATTAACTTCAGGATCACCTAGGCTAGGTCTAGGTTCAAATGTGACGGCTATCACTCTAACCCCAATAGTATATCCAACATAGCTCAGTTTCAAATCCAACGGCTACCACTATGACCCCAAGTGTATATCCAACAACTCACAAACCAAATATACCAATAACTTGTGACTCAGCAGGGGTCGAAATGTCTCGAATCCCACCAACAATGAACCTCTATCCCAGGGGTTGCCTACCCTCAGAGCCTTATCACAAAGGGCCAATGTCTCATTGAGGATTTGAACCTTGATGGGAAATGAAAGTCACTCTATCCCACCAATAAACAGCCAAATCATAGACTATTTAAACTCTCTACTCTTCAAATGGCTTGTATAAAGAATCTAAGGAGACAATTCCTCATCAGTTCAGATATTAGAAGTGTGACATTGTCGCACTCTTGCATTTGCGTGGGTGGCCCCGCAAGGTGCCTCTGCTTCAATGGTAATCAAAGTGATCCGGCTGGACCAGCCTATAGAACCCACCATTGCATGTGAATAGTATACTAAATGCCATTTCCATGTTCAATGCATCAATTATCTTTTGTTGAATTAGATAGACTAAAGTTGATCTTTAATAAAGAGTAACCATCATCGTCGTAACGTACAACTCACTTATGTTCCTCCGGTAGAGACTACAATGTTTTGCACAGGTCATCAATGTCGTAATGCAGTGAGCTTTGTGAAGTGGCAGATTGATTGACGGGTTAACTTCCTTAAGTCGCATGGCAGTCCACGTCAACGAAAGGAATGAGGAGGAAAGTACACGCTAAACAATCGCAGCCACGTGGGAGACGAATTTGGTAGGTAGCCTCGCCGGAGGAAATCCCAACAGAAAAATCCGATCGCGTAAACTTGTCGCTTCGCCGAAATACTTTGGTGGTTTCGTGACTTTCTTCGCAGCTTTGGTCTGCTAATGGTGACATCTCTGGGCCGACAATTTAGAAAATCCGACTTTGACATGATATTCGAGGCCCGTTGGTGAGAAATAAATCGTCCCCTCAACGCTCTCATTAAAAACATATTCTACATTGAGAACGACGGATAATAGGCCACGGTTTAGAGAATTAGAACACTCCGCACCAAAAAGTTTCCTTCAAAAGGTGTCGTGGTAAAGTTTCATTTCCCTTTCCTTTGAATTTCTATCCATTCCACCCAAAAGTCCTTTGAGATTTGTTAGAAAGAGTTAGAAAGTCTAATAGACTTATTGGAGGAGGGTTGTAGATTATAATTATGAACTTGAAACTCTCCTTTAACCCACTTTATAACTAGTTGCGAGTCTCTAAAGACCTATAATGAAGTAAGTAATTTTAAACTATATAACCAACAATAATACCAATCTCAACACCCAAAGTTCATAGAAGGTGCTTTTGAACCATGCCTAGTACCCACTTTAAACCTAATGGTATGACTTTCCAAGAAGAAAATGATATCTCCCGTACCACCTAACTAAAGCTCATGAAGGTAGGCTCCATCAAAATACACCCATGTGATGATTTTGTCAATTACCTCACTCACCAACATGTGCCCCTTCCTGATCTGCTCACTAGTCTTCAAAAAATGGCAACATTGGTGCTTTGGAGGGAAATAACTACCAGAGGGAGGACCCTATCCTCGAATATGGTTGAAATCTGTGCCAACCAAATCCTCTGAGCAATAAACAAATGCAAAGCTTTGAAGGTTCTCGTACTATGATGACTCATCTAATTTTTAAGGAAACCCTCCATTGTCTCACCATGCCAAATCTCGTTCAACCCTGTAACATGATCCCCTCCCTCCAAACCTCCCTTGAGAAGGAACATTTCACAACCAAATGAAAATTGGATTCAGCCTATGAAAAACACATACTGCGCCAGTTAGGACCGATAAAGTTCCTCCCTTGAAGAACATCCCATGTAGGGACTTTGGCATTCAATAATAGCCACATAAAGATACGATTATTTGAAGGGCAATTTAACCTCTAGATTTGCCTCCACCATGATAGAGGAGGAAGTAATTCCTTGAGCTTGAAGAGAGCCGTGTATCCCTCTTTGGGAGTATAGACAACAAAAGGACTACGTGACCATATCACAACATCTTGCTTGTATGATAATTTGACCCTACTATGTTGAATATTTGAAATATATCACCCACAAAACTCAAGGTCATCACCCTCAAAACCCAGGTTGCCACCAATCTTCCATGCTTGGTGCACAATCTTAGAGTTCCCATGATTCACTATCAAGGACATGAAATGGTATCCCCTGTCACACAAATGATTAACTATATGGCTTAAAAGAATGTACTCTTCTACATTTCGCACCTAGGGGTCCAACCCAACTTGAACTCTTAAGCCATTTCCCACCTATTAGATGATCTAATTCTTGATCAAAGGAGCAACATCAATCACTATTTTCCAAAAACAAGATGAAATGGGATATTGCTTTATAGGTTTCCTGAGCCACATCTCCACAAAATATGGGTATATATACTTATACAACAAAGTCGTATACCATAGACCAACGATTGAAGGAGGCACCACACACCTTTAGTAGCCATGGCCTTCGAGAAAATAAATATACTTTTGAGGCCCCAAGCACCCATCGATTTAGGAATCACTAACCATTTCCAATTCACAAGAGGTGGTCCTCTCTTCTCCTTTTCTCCATATCAAATAAACTTGAAAGGAATTTGTTTGATGAGGTTCTTCACCCTTGTAGGAATCCAAGCTATTGAATTCCAACAAACCAACATCGCTTCATGCACCAATTTGACAAGCTCTAACCACCCCCTTCAAGAAATCCACCTATTAAATAACATATTCAATATTATTTTTTTTATTTTTTATTTTATCTTCGTGATTAACCATTTCGACTCCTACTTAGAATAATAATTTGGATTAAGAAAGAACCCAAAATATCTTAGGCCTTGATCTAAGTCAAATTGCTAAAAGCTAAAATATTTTCCTTATAATTTCTTTCCCAACCCTCCATACCATTGGACAAAATGGAGGATTTCCCTATGTTTATCATTGTGCATATATCATGATAGAACAAATCACTAATCCCCTATAATCTTTCAACATCTCAACGATTCCCATCGCAAAATACTAGGATATCATTAACAAAAAGAAGGCAGGAAAGAAAACAATGGTTTTCAATCTTACTACCTTTGAAAGAACCCTCATGTTGTACTCCTTTAAGTAATTGACTTAGCCCTTCTGCAACAATGATAAATAGTAGTGGGGAAAGAGGGCACATTGCCTGAGCTTCACTTCCAGAGGGGAAGAAAATTGTAGTTGAACCATTTATGAGAACCAAGAAGGAAACATAGGTGATGCAACTCATGAACCAAAGGAATCACAAAACCCCAACTATATTAGCATGAGTCTAACATATAACCAACTAACACAATCATAGCCTTTTGATAGATCAATATTGAGAAAAATACCTTTTAACTTCTTATATTTGATGGTGTGCAAACCCTCTTAAGCCACACCAACCGCTTTATGAATTTTTAGACCAACTAAGAACCCAAACTATTCTTCAGATATGTGAAGAGAGATAGGGTTATGACTATAGTTTTGGCAATGATTTTATATATGCAGTTACAAAGTGATATGGGATAGAATCGATCAAAAGACATTGGATTGTCATTTTTCATAATTAAAGATATAAATGTTGAATTGAAAGCTGACAAAAATTTCCCTGATAACTTGGAATATTTAATCACCATCTAGAGATATTCCCCTAAAAATTCAAAACAACCCAAAAATAAATCCACTGCGAGCCCATCCAGCCCATGAATTTTATCTCATTGAAAGCTCTATAAAGTAGGAAAGAGTTTTTCTCTGCTTACCTCTGCCATTAATGGTTGATTATCAACATATCCAACATAGCTTGGGAATAGAGAAGCTACTTGTAGAATTTCCCCAATGGAATCCCTTTTGTCTTTTGCATATATGTTCTTGAAATACTCCACCCCCTTCTTTCATTATCTATTTACAAATGTTTTAACAAATGTGTGTGTGTGTGTGAGAGAGAGAGAGAGAGATTTTATTTATTAAAATATTGTTTTAAAAAATATGAATTTACGTTCTCCATACTCTCTCTTAAGAAAGAAATTGATAAAGGGAAACACATTAGTTAGTATGAGTCTAAATATTTTATAGAAGAAAATATCTTATAGAAGAAAATATCTTATAGAAGAAAGAGACTCTCCTAGAAGGAAAGTAAGAAACATTCAAGCCAATATTATATATAGTTAAAGAGAAGCTAGCTTCCTCATTAAATCTTAGATTCCAAACATAAGGATGGTTAAGCATGAAAGACTTGAGTCTTCTCATCATGCATAATTTCTTGAAGATAAAGAGAAAGAATATTCCTGATCTTTCTCTAGTTCACTCAATTCCTCCACAACACTTGGACTCCAAATCTCTTATCTTCACTCCTCAAACAAAAAATCTAGTACCTGAATCTAAAGAACTTATTTTTGGTTCGTATAGAGACCTACATAATCAAAGAAAAAATATAAAGCATTAGGAAATCAATGAGCTCTATTAACAAATACAACAAAAGAAAGAATTGTCAAGAGAACTATTAGATTCTATAGCAAAAGATAAGTACCAATGGAGAGAAATCCTAGATGAAATAGAGAATTTGATGAATACCCTTAAGAACAAGTTGAAGCCACAATGACAAAGGAGGAAGCATTGGCAATAATTCCTATGGAAGGTGAAGCATAAAAGCATGATTGATGCCATTCTACACATCTTGTTTCAAATTGCTTTCATTCCATATTTGTCTTAAGAGATAAGCTAGTCATAATAGTTGGCATTAAAGTTGAAGGTTATGAATTTTATTATCTGGATACCCAAATTGACACAAGATCAATGATCCCTTGTGCCAAGAAGAAATCCATCCCAAAATACTATTGGTAACCTATAGAGACGAAGTTGCGGGGGGTTCACTCAGTGGACTTGTTACATAGCATGATCGTTCGTGGGATATTAAAGAATATCCCTAATTTCACTAAATATTGGAAAATTCCTCCTAAAATTGTATTGTTGAACCCCCTCCCAATATACCTTTCCAATTAAGAAAACCCTTATCTTCACGAGATATTGTAGGTATCTTTTTTTATCAACCCATTTTTAATACCCTCTTTATATCATATTATCAAGTTATAACAAACAACAACCCTAACACATCTTAGTATAAGAAAACAAGATGCTAAATAAAATAATAGTTTGTATTGTTTATATGATATATACAAAATGTATATAAAATAACACAATATAGAAAGCATGAAAGCTTGTATTGTTTATATGATGTTGATAAAAGAAAAAGAAAAAAAAGAGAAATAGGGAGGTGACTCATAAAGGAAGGGTGAGGCTTCATAGTGGAGAATGGGGATCTGATGAACCCATATTAGGTGCTAGGGGAAGGGCCTTTGAGGTGGGGGGGGGGAGACCTTCTTTAAAGTGGTGGGGGGGGGGGGCCTTCTGTATTGGAGAAAACTCACTATGGCTTGGGAATACCACAACAGACAGATGACTACCAGAAATCTACTCAATCCTCAAAACAATGCTATTATAAATTACAATGTTAAAACAATGGAGAAATATAACCAACCTCGATCCAACGTTTGATGTAGATCCCCGTTGGAGCTTTCAATCCGCGCACATCCAAGCACTTGTAATCTGCAAATTAGTCTCGACAACCAATATCTAACAAGTACATGTGACATATAAATAACATTAACATTATCAATAACAATGATCCATAATATCATAAGCAAATGCAACCCAATGTATAATAAATGACATTCACACCATTAATGGACGAGAATATGAGTATTTCTATTAATGAACAAGAAGAAGTACAAAGTGATACGACCTCTTGCCAGCAACCAATCTGAACCAAGATCTAGATCAATCCACTTGTGCCTCCACCACTTCAATCCTCCATGAATGGCAAACTCAAACTAGAAAGGAGTTTGGAAGGTGAACATAAATGGTTCACAACTACAAGGATCAATAAGTGCAGACTCAAGATAGGGAAAAAATCCACTAGAGTGCCTTTACTCTTCTCTTCTTCCTCCCGTCCATAAGCCATATGTGCACAATATATAGTCCTCTCAAAGGTAGGTGAAAAGACTCATCGAGACGTTACTTGGGCAGATGGAGAGCCAAATGTCACCCAATGACCGCTTTTTGGGAGTAAAAAGTAATAAAATAGTGGTTTTTACCATTTTACTTGATGCCCTTGGGATATAGGGATGCAACTCGCAGGTACGCATGCTATAGTGATGCAACATGCGGGTAGGAACAAAAATAGGATAGACTGGTATCAGTGAAGGGTGAAAATGGATCTGAGTCACTGAAATGGATCCTATAGGCCAAATAATGCTGATGCTCACAGGGTGGAAGATTTCTGTGTAACACCTTCTTGCTTTTACTTAAAAAGGTCAACACCAAAATTTTCTGCAACAAGTCAAAATTACAATAGGTCATATTTTTAGTTTTTTCCTATAATAATTTGCAATTATTAATAACATAAGAATGTAATAGGAACTATCTATGCATGTCAAACAATCATATACAAGGACCCTTGGAAACTAAACACATTCATGGAACTTGAAATCCTAGACTGGAAATTTCTTTTATAACTTAATTAAGGACTTCATAAAGTATAAATAAAATTATATTGCTACATAATTACTATCTATGCATGCCAAATGATCATATAGAAGGAATCGTGGAAGCTAAATACATTGATGGAACATGTAATCTTAGACCAAAAATTCATTTTATAAATTAATTAAGAACTTCATAAAGTATAAATAAAATTTTATTGATAATTAATACTAATTTGAAAGTGGACAAAATCTACTTAACTATGATCTTTCCCAAAAAGGAAATAAACATTACATTTAAAAGTATTCAACAAATTCAAAAATAATTTTTTGATACAATTTGATTTAAGATAACTGTTCTTAAAATGGTGCCACTTATTTATATTTATCTATCAACCAATAAATTATCAAATATTCGAACATTATAGTATAATATAAATATTTTCATTAAAAATCTATTTAATGAAATTAATAAAAAAATTCATAAGCATAATAACAATATTATAAAAAAATTATTTGAAATTCAATATTATAGTACAATGTGTTTTCATATACAACAATTATATGTGTATATAATGTAATAATATTAATATTTTTTATTTAAAAGCTATATAATAAAAATATTATAAACATAATTATAATATTATAAAAATATTATTTTAAATTAAATATTTTAATATACAACAATTTTATGTGAGGTTAAAATGTCATTTTTCTTGTAGTGTAGGGACATGTTTGAATTCAACCATAGAGGCTATTATGATGATATTAATTGTATATATTTTTTTAAATTAATTTAATAAATACGGTAATTAACTATATAATAATTACAGCAAAAACAGCTTATGACAGAATTATGCAGGGGAAATATATCTATCCACAGCAATGGTGGTATAAAAAGATTTGGAAATGGAATATAGCTTTAAAGCACAAGTGTTTTTTATGGCATGTACTACAGGGTACTTTGAAAACTTGGGACAATCTCACTAAGCGTGGTTGGTATGGTCCAAATTGGTGTATCTTATGCAAGGAAAATTCTGAATCTATCAATCATTTGTTTGTTTTTTGTTCCTTTGGGAAAAAAGTTTGGGACTTTTGTTGTACAAGGATGGCAATCTCAAAGTCTTTGGATAATGTTGAATTTGGAGAGGCTTTACTGAGATGGTCTTGTTCTTCCATGGATACTGTACAAGTCCCTATTTTTATATCTTGGGCACTTTGGTTTTTCAGGAATTTATCTATCTTTCAAGATAAAGAGCCTGATGTTGTGTCTTGTGGGATTATGGCTATGAACTTAACACAACAATATTCTGAAAACATTACTACAGTAGTGGAGAGAAGGATTGGTCAGTTTTCCTTTGTTGCCAACCAACCAATACTTTTCTTTGATGGGGTTGCTCAGAATGGAGTTTGTGCTGCAGGTGGTGTAATCTACCTGAATGAGGATCATTATTATATGTTTCGTCTCAACTGTGGGAATGGAAGCAATATGAAAGCAGAACTTCTAGCTTTGTGGTGTATTCTGAGATGTGCCAACATTTTTGGGCTAGTTAATGTTAAGGTTTATGGTGATTCGCGTGTTACAATCAAATGGGCAGCAAAAGAATTTGATCTAAATGTTATTGCCCTCTCACACTGGTGTGGGCGTGCTAGGATGGAGATTGATTTGCAGGAACACATTTCCTTTGCTCACATCTTCCGTGAATTCAATGGACAGGCTGATGAACTCTCAAAGCAAGCATTATTGGGTACTGAAGGTTTACTAGTTTGGGAGGAATGGATGGACTCCAGCATGCTGGAAAGTGGAGATGTTTTTTTCTTTGAGGAAGATTAAGAAAAGGTTTTTGCTGTGGAAAACACTTTTTGTAAGATCAATGTCTTTTTTTGATGTATATAGTTTTGCATGGACAAACATATGCAGTTGATAGGTGGCAGTCTGTAGGACAAAGGCCATATGTTGTTGAATATACCTTTTGCAGGAAAGGTGACAATTTTTGTACTATTTGATTTAAAGAATAGCAATAGTACGTTTTTTTTTTCGGTTGAAAAAAAATAATTACAATAGACACAAAGAAAACTCAGTGCCATCGACACAAAGGGAACTCGAGGTACCTTTTCTGGAAGGACTTTGCCACGTCGGCTCGACCAGGTGCTCGAGGTGACAAGGAGGCGTGCAAAACAACCATGCAAATCATGAAATGATACCATTGGCTAACAAGTGATAAACTATAACAACAATTTGCTAAACAACAAATAGGTGGTGGTTATCTATAACAGAAGATTTGAGAGTAGAACAACCGAGAAATGTGCTAGCTTGTAGGATGACTCCAACCCTGCCTAAAATAACATTATAATCATTAAGAAGATGAAAGCATACATATTTACCAGCGAAAAATAAGATACAAGGTAAAGCAATTGAATATATTATACTTAATACAAGAGTTTATAAATAAAAAAATACATCATGATGATAATCTAGAAAATAACTATACCAAATTCATACAAGTTTACACAACTATGTTAGGCCCAACAAGTTCCAATTCTAAGTTCTCACGTTCAAAATGAATCATGGTGTAAATATTGTTTTTAATACTAATTTAGTGAGTTAAAAACATTTAAAATTAAACTTTTCTTATTTGAACTTGAATGCTAATGTAATAGTGAGTGATAACTAAGACTCGTGTTTGATGATTGATGCACATGAATGATTAATCCAAGCATGACTCATAACCTTTATAGCGGATCTATCATCTCTACATGGGAATATGAGCATCACAATTAATATGTATTGTATACCAAAGACACATATCATGGAACAATGGTCAGGGAATGAAATCAAGGGCCTTAAAAGGCCTTGAGTGAGGTTTCTTAGTCTCAACATCCATGAAGAAAGACTCAAACAAAAACACGTGACCACAAGAAGGAATATTTGGTCTACCACTAGTAATATGATCATTCTTAAGAGGTATTACATGCCACGAAATGATATTTGGGATTGATAATGGTGATGAAATGAAAACAAATGACTTGGTACCTTAATTGAGCTTCTTTGAATTGATGACTTTAAACAAGGTCTCAAACCACTATGCATGACATTTGTAGAGAGTAATTGGCCTCCAACTAAAAATAAATAGGCACCATTAAGAGGTATTGCACACCACAAATAGGTATTGGTGCCTTCATAATCTCATGGGATGAAATCAAGATCCCTAGGAACTAATTGATTATTCTCAAGCTCAATGGCCATGGAAGAGGTTTCAAACCACTACACAAAACCTATCTATGGAACCTTGGATTTTGACTAGGAATGTTATGAATGGCCTAGCATGTATCGATATTAAGGCATTGACATTGTTCAAGGGGTTATATCAAGGGCCTAAGGCCTTCAATAATTCTCATGAGGGTTGAGGGCCATAAGAAGGCCTAAAACCACCACTCATGACCCTAGGTGTATCACCTAACTTATATAAGCATTCTACGAAGACATGTTTGATAGGAATTGACCATAACATGTCAATTTTGTGTCCTTGGCATTAGTTGAGGGAATCAATCAAGGGCCTAAGGCTCTGAATAGTCATCATTATGCTCAAGGGACATGGATGAGGCCTCAAAGTACAAGACATGACCTCTAGATAGGATATGTGGCATCCCATTCAAAATATGAGCATTATAAAGAGGTATTGTCCACCATAGACATGTATCTAGGAGGCCAAGACAATGGTTGAGAGATGACATCAAGGGCCTTATGCCATCATTAATACTTCATTGGATCAACAACCATGAACGATGCCTCAACCCACTACACATGATCTTTTTCAAGGATATTTGACCTCCAACTAAAACCTAGTGCGCTTTTTTTTTTTTCCTACAACATTTCATAAATTTTACCATTCCCTAAACACACACAATAGAAAAGCAAATTGTACACCATAAAATTAAATAATCAAAATTTCCATTATATTATGCCCCTAAGTGTGAGTGCACTAAAAATATCATGGTTTGAAGGCTTACTCTAATATTTTATAAAAGTATAAAAACATCATGATTTATTTTTAAAAGATAATATCATACTAATACATAACTTTACATTTTTTTTTTTAATTAAGACTATAAATTAAGTTATAAACTCATAATTGTACATAAACATATATTTTTAAAAGCCATTTTTAATATATACATATATATTTCAGTTTTTGTATCTTATATTTTTACAAGTTTTAAAATTGGATTTTGCAAATAACTCTAATCATCTTTTAAATTAACATTTTTGTTTTTTTAATTTCATGTCACAAATAATCTTTTATTTTTTAAAATTAAAATTATGTTTTTTAATTTTTATAACAACTAACCTATAATAAACATTGTATATAACTTTTTATATAATTATATTAATATTTAATACATAAAATAAAATAGATATAAAATCATTAACTATATGCAAACTCTCTAGAACAAAATCAAATTCAAGAAGTGCTTATCTCAATTAAATTGGAAAAATAATAAGTTAATTTTTTACTAAAATTTCTAAACAAGTGTAGCATGAATATTATACTCAATGCTAAAGATCTTCTTAGCTTATAATATAATGTCAAATATCTTCTCAAATTTGTCTACCAAATAGTATGATCTTTCGCTCTTATATGACTTTGTTAGGAGAGAAATTTACTATAAAATGTAATAGATGTGTGACTTTGTGAGTGAATAATGAAAGCGTTTTCATGTTCATAGAACAAAATATTATCCGACCTTTGATACCTTTGATAATAATGACATTGGTAGGTAAACCATCTAAAACAAAAACAATTGATGGTCCAAGAGAGGCATGAAAATTTGTTGAAAATATCTACAATCAAAATGGGATGAAAATGGGATGATTCAATTGGAAAGTATGATAAGAGGCATTTCTTTCTTCTTCCTCATTGCACTATCAAATTTAGCATTACTATTAAAGTATTTGTAGAGGAGTAAACCCTAATTATTGTATTAAAATCACATTAAAATTCATCGAGTGACATAAATTATGAAATCCTAAGAGGTAGTTTTAGTACAATAAACATATTCATATGAACAACAAAATTATATTTATTCTACGTATAAAAATAAAACAAACCTATGGATTTCCAATAATCATACATCGTAAAGTAGGCCATGACCTATAATAATTATTTAAGAAAAAAATCATCTTAGAGTAAATACACACTCCATTTTTATATGGTAAAGTATAAATCTATGTAGGGAAATTGAGGATATTTCGATCATTCAATCAAGTCAATAATATGATGCAAAGAAAATCAAGAAGTAGTTACAATGCTCATAAATACTGAGTAAACAAAATGTAAGCAATGAGGGCTTAGTATTGAAAAATAGTTTCTACATTACAAGCTTATATCCAGGGTTGCGAAAAGACCCATATTTAAATACAAGTGAAAGCATATTATTATGACTGAGGTTCGAGCCATTTCAAAAACACAGAGAGAAATTGTTTCATACCTGTGAAACCGACCAAGGGCTTATGCATTATGTTGAATGCGACCGAATAAGTTTGGGTATGGCATCAAACAAAACAAAGAAAATTAATACAAATCCTTAATGAGTATATATTATTCATATAAATGTACAATGAAGCTTGTTTGCTCTCTAATTTACCCCGAGTTGCAACTGTGGCCATGAGTTGGCTTAGTTTTTGAGTCGGTTGGTGGTGTAGGCTGCCAAGTGGTCTATTGACAGAGGTTGTGGACATGGTCATGTTGGGTTTGAGCCCCAACAACACCTGTGTCCAAATAACATATAATAACTCAATTAAATAATGAATCAAACCTTGCATTTAATAATGCTCGTGTATATAACAATATAAGTGTATAGGAGTAGAACAAAATGGACATAGTCATTTACCTATCATCGGTCACAATACTAATAACAAGCAGAGGTTGGTGGGATTCTATAAAAATACTTAGTCCTACCAAACACCGTAGATATCAAATGATGATATCATAGGTGAGTGGGAATGTGAATGAAGTTACAAGGTTGAATAAAAATTTCCATTCTCTAGATGTCGAAGCTAAGAATTACAAGAGTCTAAACAAAGTTACCCATATGAAATGGTGTGCAAACCATATACCTCCTTAAGAGCCGCAGGTTTTGTAAACTAAGTGAGTACTATGAACTGGGCGGTCTCTCTATCCTTGTCATTGATCTTAGTTGAGAATTCCAAGAAGCATATGCAGTCGACAACTCAAACCTGGATTAAATTCCGTATGTGTTTTGTTCAAAGCGCCAAGACTTGGCATTAATTTGAGTAGTTGGATAGTAGACCAAACATATTAACTATGACACGACCTAATTATTATATGTTATAAATTGTAATGGTGTATATTTTTATTTGCTAAATTATATAACGTTGAAAAGAGTGCGCACTAATCCTATTATGTGGACATTGTGTAATATTAATGTAACAATATACCTATTTTAATGGATATTAGATATCCTTGGGGACTAGTCCCTCGTATTTAATTTAATATGAGGTAAGAGAGAGAGAGTTTTTAATGGATATTCGATATCCTTGGGGACTAGTCCCTCGTATTTAATTTAATATGAGGTACAATATCCCTATACAATGATGTTTGTGAGAGAGAGAGAGAGAGAGAGAGAGAGAGAGAGAGAGAGAGAGAGATGTAACGGTTTGGATTATCAATCCATAACCATATTATACCTTTTTTAATGGATATTCGATATCCTTGGGGACTAGTCCCTTGTATTTAATTTAATATGAGGTACAATATCCCTATACAATGTTGTTTGAGAGAGAGAGAGAGAGACCCTATACAATGATGTTGCAGAGAGAGAGAGAGAGAGACCCTATACAATGATGTTGCAGAGAGAGAGAGAGAGAGACCCTATACAATGATGTTGCAGAGAGAGAGAGAGAGAGAGATTGATTTGGAGTTTAGAAATGAACCCTTTGCAATGTTTTATAATGTTTATGAATATAATTCCCCCTTCAATGAGATTAGTCGAGGTAGTCTCAATTTATATAAGGGGAATCAATTAAACAAATATATTTCATCTAGAACATTAAAATAATAATTAGAATGTTGTTATCTAACAATTATATTGGCATAAAGAATAAATGCTAGGCCATGATTGGCATTTATTTCCAAAAAAAAGAATTGGGTTATTAATGTGGGTATGTAACAAGCGGTGCTCGTGAAATCCGAACTAGAGGTCATGTCAACCAATTTCAGATGAGGTATTAATTCAAATTTCCATTTTTTGTAATAAGAAGTCTAAAATATTCCATAGCCAACCAATCATGATTAGATTTAAAAGAAAATGGAGGTTTTCTATCCTCCTTTTATAGTTGTATAAGAATAAGTAGATGTTCATATAAGCCATTGTTTCTTAAGCAATAGTTGCATCTTTCAAACTCCTCCACCAATTTTCTACCATTAAGAATATATATATATATATATATATATATATATATATATATATATATATCATCCTAGAGATGCTTGTTCTTCCATTTTAGCACATAAACTAGCATATTAAGGTTGAATACCTAAAATCAATGATAGCTTATGGACAACTAAGAGGGAGGACATTGTCATGACACCTAACCTTTTTTTTCTCTTTCTAGGCTATCTATTCTCTAGATCAAAGGTGGAGCCCATAGGGTAGGATTACTAGAGTTTAACAATGGAGTACATGTTGAAAATGAAGAGTAACTTTAGAACAACAAAGTATTTTGGTTTTTGTAAAATATAAGAGTCATGAAGGAATTGGATACTAGTGTTTTATACAATGGAAAATGCCGTCAACCAAGGATTGCATGAGGCTTTCTTTAGGAAGATTAGAAAGGGACAAGGTCACAATGCACAAACCTAGATGCTCTCTAGTGGATGGGCTGATTTTAGAGATCGCGCAAAAGGAAATATCTAGAGCAAAAAAAATTCAAATGGACTCAAGGAAGAAACCTACATTGAAAGGCATAAAAAAACACATGATTTCTAGACACGAAATATGCACCTAAACTGCACTTTAAATTGGTAACAATCACATAAAAGATAGAAATCCTAATCCTTCATTACCTCTATTCCACTAACAATTTGAAGATCCATTAACCAACCAAACACATGAGCAACATGACAACCCTTCAATAGAGTACTAGCATCAACCATCCTACATCCCAATTGAGTATCCCTTGTCCATCAAACTCAATACCTCATGCCCTTATCCCCTGATTTTTCCTCGACCTCCCCTTCGCCGCTTCTACACGAAATGTAATAAAATATACCCTAAATATTTGTATTACCATATAACATAATTAAATCCCCTTGGCCCCTTAATACAGGGAAATATATTTTCTCATTTATGTATCATAGTTTATTCCCCAATATGAATGGGCGTGATAGGTTATTTCCTACCAACTGATCCCCCCGCCCCGCGGACAAATATTATAGCCATAAATGGATAGATGGTTCCTATTCATGCTTATGCTCCGAATTTTCCTATTTAGATAAATGGCCTCTCCACTTTAGTTACCTTGTACAATTTTTATCTAGATTGTGATATACTTTTTTCCCTTGCCTTTGTAAATATGCATCTTCTATTTGTAATTGATAAAAATCAAGAGTCACTTTGAAAGTTGGTGAAATCTCAGTGACCATGCTAGGAAAAAGCACTATGGAACACAAAGTTGAAGATTCTCTAGAAGAAGAATAACAACTGCAATTAATAGATAAATTGATTAAAATATGAAAGATAGTAGAACATGCAAAAATGCATGGGAAAGACGATATAACATGAATAGCTAAGAAAATTTAGCAAGATTGCACTTCTAACTATCTTGGTGCATTTTGGTCAAGAATATATATATATACACACACATATATTATATATTATATATATTATATATTATATATATTATATATATATATATATATTGGATTTTCCTTAAAAAGAAGGATATATGTGTGTTAATTGGGTCTATCCCAAGTGATTGTGGGATGGAGTATTATCGTCCCCACCTAGGTTCTATTCCCCTAAGTGACATGTTGAGCTCATAATGAGAATATTGTTGTGATGGCTGCAATCCTTGTTATTGGCCTATATATGGTAATAATATATAATAATAGTAATAATAAGGTTTCCAGGTGCCTTGATTTTCATGTTGGAGTGTGAATCGGTGTGGCCAAATCCATTGGCGTGATGGGTCATCCTGATAAGCAACAAAAATGTTAGATCTGAGGTATGTTGAAGAAACATGGAATGTGGGTATACAGATTTGTTTGTATTTTTGGTTGATTTGTGCATGTTTTTTCTAGGTACTCTTAGGATAGTGCTAGATCAATATTGTTTGTTGTTTCTATTGTTTTTGGTATGTGTTGCATTTTTTAGCCATTGAAAAATGGCATGAAGTTAGCAACTGGAAGAAATAAACCATGGTATGCATGATCTAGTTTGATGTTGCATGGAATGCTTTAGAAGGTTCTAATATAAAGGGAGATATACATGGTTGAAGAGGTAGAAGTCGACAAGAATCGCATATGGTCGGCTTGGTGCAGTCAATGGAGAAATCAAAGTCATGGTCTATCACAGTAAAGGTTGACGGGAATGTACATTGATTGGTGGTCGACATCTCTATGGATGGTTGACGGGAATGCGGATCGACCAGTGGTCGATATCTCAATAGATGGTTGATGATAAAGTGGTTGATCGGGTAATCGACTAGGATGACTAGTCGACTTGGTTGACGAAGGATATGCTCGATTGGTCGACAAGGTCGACTAAGTATTGCGATTTGATTAGGATGATTCAAGATAGTCATCAATATCGACTAAGGAGTCACATAAGGTCGATTGGGTGGATAAGCTTAGGTTGACTGAGTAGTTGTGGTTAAAATCGACTAGGTATTCGACTGGTTGAATGTTTGACTACACAACATAGTTTTTTCAGATTTGGAGGGACACCTATGTTGCTAAGGGTTAGACTCTATTGGAAATTGTTGTGATTCCTAGTGCAGATGTAGACGTGATCAAGGAAGGGTTTGCTAGCGGAAACCAAAGAGATAATTGGAGAAACATGAAGAGAAATCAACTAGAGCATATGGTGAAGTTTGTTGTTGACTGTGCATTGGGATCGACTGGAAAATATGGTGAAGTTTGTTGTTGACTATGCATAGGGATCGACTGGATCAGATGGTGTTCAGTCTGTTGTCAATTATGCAGAAGGATTCACTAAATCAGATGGTGAAGTTTGTTTTCGACTATGCAAATGGATCGACTAGATCAGATGGTGAAGTCTGTTGTCGACTATATAGAGGGATCAACTAAACCAGACGGTGAAGTTTGTAGTTTATTGAGCATCATAATTCAAGTACTTGGTTCAAGAGTGCTTGGTTATTATTGTATGAGTAGTTAGATGCTTAGGTAGCAATGTTTCATTAATGGAGTTGTAATCACTATAAATGGGAATATGTGTTGTAAGACCAATAGAGGCATGCGCACCCTTGGTAACTCACTGGTAAAGTCTAGTTGTATACCTAGGTGATAGGGGGAAGTCAGATTCCAGGCAAATAGAACTTCTTGGGGGGGGAGGATTCCATTCCCAATTCAAGTTTAAAGGGGAGAATGTTGGGTTAATCTTGACTCAGTCATAGAGCAAGTTAACCAACTTTGGTATTGTTGTAATAGGCCCATGGTATTGGGAGATATTCCCATGGTATTCATGTGATGTAAACCTATAAAGAGGCTAGTCGAACTAGTCCATTATAAGAGAGGATTACCACTAACTAATGGTCGATGGTGGTTGTGTCTAGTAGAGAAACGGTTGACCATGCCTTGGTTGGATTTAGCCAAGGGGCATAATGAAGATATCTTCTGGTATTTTTTCTTGCAAAGGTTTTCAAGGATAAATAATGGTTTCCATGATGTGTATGCTGTCATTATTTGCTTTATTGTTATATGTCTTTTTATGTGTTAATAATATTGTTTCGCTCATGCAATATCAACACATACAAATGAAAATAGTTTAGATATGGCAGGCCCCAGGTCTAGGGGCAAGTTGTGGTTCATAGACCAACACATGAGCAATGGACAATGACACTACAAAATAAACACATACAAATTAATTTCCATAAAACTATGAGTGCATAGTATATAAGAACCTACACTAAGAGGAAAAAAACAAAAAAAAACATGTTTTGACATAGATGCCCTTAGAAGGTTCAAATGGTCATATGATTTCAACCCCAACAAATTTCTTTCTACAATGAAGCAACACTGTAGAGTCATTGCATATAAAGAAGGCACTTTCACATCCAATATAACTTTATTTGCTAGAGAAAGGTCATCTTTCTTCAAAATCCATGGGGCCAACTTTTTTAAAAGACCAAGAGGGACCAAACTCTCCTCCACTTTATTTTTTTTTACCAATGTTTCTTTTTAGTATTTGAAGAAACAAAATCTCTCCTAACACCCAATGTGTACTTTTTTATGATATGTGCCTCCATAAAAAAGATGAAACATTTTTAAATATATCATGGGATCTAGTAAGTGGGAAACATTAATATACTCCCCATATGGAGGCTCATAATTTGTTTTTCCTTTTTATCCCAATGGGAATTTTTTCAACGCAATTGTTAAAAAATATGGGATCATCAAACATAGGTTCCCTGTTTGAATAAAAAAAAATTGTAAATCCCTTCTCCTTCTATGTGTCACATGCCCTAATCCAGTTAGTCAGTGTCATTATTTTAGGTCACTAGGTTCTCTCTATTTTACCATTGAAAGCATATGTTGTTCTTATATAAGGGTGATATTTTGGGAGGAATACCCTCGAGCAATTGTACACTAAATTTCATAGGTGGTTGGACCACCTAGCCTTTATATAATATTCACGACATTTACATCCCTGATATCCTCTTGTTACAAGACCTGCGATGTTATTATATATAGATCACATAAGCATCAAAGAAGATAGTGGAACTAAATTAACTATGTAAAATAATGGTAAGAATATAAACAAATCAATCAACATGCTTACTAGAGAAAACTCCGAATACTGGATAATCATGCATGGTGTATACACATATGCCTTACAATGTAAAAGACCTCTCCACTGGAATGGGTCTTGATACATGATATATAAGCATCCCTTCCCATAATTGATTGAATTCATTGATCATTGGTTGCTAATAGACATTCACATTCTTCACTTGTCCTGTACCAAAGACTATAGGAGCCAACATAAGATGTCCATTCTTCACAGACAACCATAGGGGGGTATTTTTATTGGTTACAACTACAATACAAATAGAATAGTTGGTATTTTGTGTTAGAATAACCCTAATCTAAGTATAATCCTACCCTAACACACATCTAGTTATGATGCGGTTATGAGGTAGTTACCTATTTGTATACTATATATATATTATATATGTAATCTATATTCAAGTTAGTAAATTGCTCAATGTGATCCTTCTGGACCATATTACAGTCTTCTTGATCTTTTTGTATTTATTCATTATTGACATTCTAACAATGGTTTCAAAGCATATGGAGATCTTGAGGCTGTGAAATATTCTTTAAAAATTTATCCTCTTGATATCTTGTGCATCGCCAAAGAACGAGATAAGAAGATGTCTTGATCTCTTGAATGAAATAAAAAAAATTAGATGTTGGGTCATCGTTTGTGAAGACAGACCTATGCATGGAACTTGTACTCTTGAAAAAGCAGGCCCACCAGAGACAGTGGTACATTGCGCAACATACTTGCATATACTATCATTGAAAATGCTGGTCTGGAAGGTGCTGAGGTTGTACCTGTCAATATTCATCTCCCTTTCGAGATCTTCATTCCTTCCTTGCCATCTTTCCATGTGTAATTTTTTATTAAAGGTGGAGGAATATCCTAACTCGATATTCTAAACTGGAGGAGACCAGATCATATCATTTGGCCTAATGGATTAATGATAAAGAAACACAGAAGAAGCATGTCCCGAATGGAGAGACCAACATACAACAAACCATTTTTGAAGTGAAATAATTAGCAATGATTTAAAAAAATATGTTTGTGAGGAGGAATCATGGAAGACAATTTGTTCTCGGTGGCATGACCTACATGGAAAAGCATTCAAAACTCACTCAATGAGTGTTATTAGTCAAATTGGAACTTCTCCGTTCATGACAACACTGCATTGTTGGTCACACAAAAGGACCTTATGGATGGAAGAGCCTCATTGACTATAGATGCATTTCATCTGAACCTTACAATATCATCTCCAGTTCATCTATTTTTATGAAGTATTTTTAAGACTTAATCGCGACTCTCACATCTGTCAACTAGCGGGTCACCCGCCGGAGCTCCATTGACCACCCGCGGTTTTTCCTAAAACGTTACACTCGCTAATTGTTTGAAACAAGACTCGTGAGTTACTCGCTTGTTGTCAAGTGATATACCCGCGGGTGTCTCTTAAAATCATGAAAAATATATATATTAAAAATCAAATGAGAGATAGTTATGGTAGTTACCCTAACCACCATAACTTCCCTAACCATTTACCTTTTGACCTATCTTCTCAAATCTTGTTATAAGTACAAGGAGAAGGATTTAGGGAAAATGGGAGAACCATTTGTATAAGGAAATGCTGGAGAAATATCCATTGAAGGAAGAGGAGCAAGGATCCTAGGATCAAGTTTCAACAATGCAGGTTACAGATCAGGTATAGCTTGTTACCATTGATGATAATAATGCAAAATATTTTCTTTCCCATAAGATAATTTGTCTATTTTGTGAATCTAATCCTTTGAATAAAGTCATATCTTCTTTTTATATGAGTTTAAAACTAGGTTATTCATGTTTATGTAGTCAGCATCTTTGAGGATGGTGTCTTGTTTTTGCAGGTTTCTCATATGGGAAAGAGAATCTCTGTCATTTATTCATCATATGGCAGCAAGTTTAATCCTTCCTTGAACATAGGACTTCTGTTAAATTCAATGGGTCTTAGTTTTGGCTTTAGGATTTAGCCTGATTCTAGAGTTGTCTACTCCTCCGATTGGTTAGTCTTCTGATCATATGAATATTTTGTTATGTCTTCCACATGGAAAACTTATATCATGTTTCCTATCTATCCAAAGCTTCCTAAGTCACTTTCCTATGTTGCTCAATGTTCAAGGATTATCCCTGTGTCAGCCACTTTGCAGTTCATCTTGACCCCTCATGTCGATGATCCCTTATCTTAGTCTTGTTTCAATTCAATCTCTCAGTGTTCCTCATGTGAGATGATTGAGGATACCTTAATACCTTCATTCTCACGGGTCTCTTCCTATCGACATCAACACATTTTTCTATAGGAAGTAGACTTAGAGTTCCTAGATAGTACCTTGAGATTTGTAGCCCTTAGTGGAAGATCAACTCCATGTTGAGTTATGGGAATACATCAATGTCCCTTACTCGACAGATTCTTCAAGTGTTCAACCTCAAGACCCCTTATTCACACTTGTAAAAATGTACTAAGTACCTTGGACCCCATTTTCATTATTGGTGGGTGTCCTCACATTTGTTAACGGTTTTCATTATTGATTGGTAATCAAACGAAATCCTCCATGTTCAACTTCAACTCCTTTATTCACATGGTTTAGGATTTGTACTTTTATTGATGATTGGTTTGAAGACCTTGGGCCTATGATAAAAATCCTTTGTTATCACCCAAGCTACGCAAGACTGAGCCTTACTTATATTAGCTCCTCATGAGACATAGATCCAGTTTTTTTTTTATGGCTGTGATCTCCTTTTGACATGGATCCATGCTTGTATTTTAGTGGCCATTCTATATACATATTTTCTATATATGTATTGGAGATCATGTTATATCATTATGAACATCTCCTTCTATCAAGATTGTACTTGCACGCTGACCTTGTTTTGTTTCAGGTACTGTTTGAGAATTTGTTCATGTGGTTCTCATGCTCCTCCACATCTTGGTTTATAATGCATTTCGACCATCATTACCCTTATGACCTCATGCATTAGGGGGCATCTGTTATTAGTCAGATTGACACTTCTCCGTCTGTGACGACACTGCATTGTCGGTCACACAAAAGGACCTTATGGATGGAAGAGCCTCATTGACTATAGATGCATTTGATCTGAATCTTACAATATCATATCCAGTTTATATATTTTTATGAAATATTTTTAAGACTTAACCACGACTCTCACATCTTTCAACTCGCAGGTCACCCGCCGGAGCTCCATTGACCACCCGCGGTTTTTCCTAAAACGTTGCACCCACTAGTTGTTTGACACAAGACTCACGAGTTGCTCAAATTTTTTCAAGTGATATACCCAAAAAAATATTAAAAATTGAATTAGAGATAGTTATGGTAGCTACCCTAACCACCATAACTTCCCTAACCATTTACCTTTCGACCTATCTTCTTAAATCTTGCTATAAATACAAGGAGAAGGGTTTAGGGAAAAGGGGAGAACCATTTGTATAAGGAAATGCTAGATAACTATCCATTGAAACTAGAGGAGAAAGGAGCCCAGGATCAAGTTTCAATAGTGTAGGTTACAAATCAAGTATAGCTTGTTACCATTGATGATAATAATGCAAAAGATTTTCTTTCCCATAAGATAATTTGTATATTTTGTGAATCTAATCCTTTGAATCAAGTCATATATTCTTTATATATGAGTTTCAAAATAGGTTATTCATGTTTATGTAGTCAAAAGCTTTGAGGAAGGTGTCTTGTTTTTGGAGGTTTCTCATCTGGGATTGTGGATTGGAGGCAGAAAGCTTAAAGCTTGGATCAAACTTCAGATATCCAAGGTATGTTCTTTTGTATTATAAACCTAGTTTTTCTTGATTAAATAAATACTTTATGCTATACTTGTTATCTATTAGATTATTTACCTTCTTACTAGTATGTTGATGATCTCTTTGAACTTCCCAATCATATGTTAAATTACCGAACAACAATGAGTCAATACCAAATGTGTGACATCAACTAGCATTTGTGGTGACTTCCAACCTGAAGATAAATGTTTAAGGATGATGCATGTTAATGAAGTCTTGCTCAAAGAAGTAAGTTCTTATCCAACCATTCTTCATGTAGCAGTCCATTTTTCTAATTTCATTTGAGTTTCAAAGAAAAACAAAGACAAAAAACACCCCAAGATATCAGAGTCCATTTTGATGATTGACAACTTATGACATAATGTTTTTGGAAAGTTTTTGGGGTTTTGATGTTATCAAAACTATTATTATGAGGGGACATTGAAATCTATCCATGCGGATATAATCCAAGTCTCCAAATAGCATTCGAATTTTCTGCATAAAATTGGAGTAATATAACACTGAAATTCTGGAAGGAGCTTGCGAATTAATCTTTAATTTTGAACTCCTCAAGTTGTACTAGGTCCAATACATAGTTTTGCATCCCACCATGTGAAATGTGAGGCTAATGAGCCAAGGTGTTCCAAAAGTCCTCATAATATGCCAATAGACAACACAATGAATAATATCCTTATGAATTGTGTATGTTGCCTATACCACCAATAAACTATGATGGTGATATTATGAGGTTTTTTTATGGTGTCATTTCTAGTTATTGTGGCAGATTTCAAAGAGTAGAATCCTTGGGGTCCGTAAATGGACGATTCTCTGTGCTCCAAAGATGTTGAAAGGAACGGTGAAGGTTGTATGCAGGAAAGACCACAGCTCGATTGAATAAATATTGAATAATAGAGCTACAAAGAATATTTGAGAAACCTAAAACCCATTGCTACGTTGAACAAGGCGTAGAGCATATTGTTTGGTCACAATCGCTGGAAAAGAAAGAGGTAATTCCATTCCAACTTTGATCAATTTACTCCACAAGATCATCAAGTCGAGCTTATTTTGGGAGGTTCATTAGATGGTCCTGGATATGTTCAAAAGCCATTCCACTTTTTGAATATTCTTATAATACCTTCTTCCACGCTAAGGCACTAGCGATAACACCATCTATCCAAATTTCAAATAATTCTTCATTTAATCGCATCATATTCGGCCTCTCTTACGTAGAGTGGAGGTAGTTTTGTGTTGTTTGAATTTTTTAGACTTATACTCTTAATTTAAATACATTAAATAGGGAAATAGTTAACTGAAGAGGAGAGTTCAAAACATGTGACAAGAAGAGAAGTGTAGAAGATGTTTGAATAAATAACTTGGATTATATAAAAAGTCATTTGAAAAGGAGTTACAAGGAGGATTTTTATTTTGTTACATTATCATTAAATTGCAAAGGAGTGATAAGGCTATGATTATGCATATTTTTGCATGTACTTGTAATTGTATTGATAAGGGTTTTTGTTTATAAGGTATTTTGGTGATAAATTGTTGATTGGAGTTATAAGATATTTTGTTTTTATCTTGTAAATGGGTGCATTTTCACTTGTATCTAATACCCTCTATATTTTTAGATTAATTATTAGGGTGAAGTTGCAATCCCTTTATTTCTTAAATCAATTGTAAGAAGATAACTCAAATGGCTCAAAATCGAGAATTAGTAGATTTATTAACCATTCTACTGCTTTCTTTGGACAACAACTCTGTCACGATTGATAAGACAACTCTCAGTGATATGATTGCATGTATACAAAAATCACAAGACGAAATCAAACTTCTCCAAACTCAACTCCATCACAATCAACCAAAAAAACATTTTGACCTATTTCTTGTTCAAAACAACACTCTTTTTTAATCTGATGATGATCAATTGTCGGTACATGACCAATTTAGTGAAACAATTATATATGTAGAAGATTAAAACTATCATGAACATGTTCAACATAGTCTTTCTAAGCCCGTAATCCAACCTTAGGAAGAGGTACAGTTCTAAAGAAATCGATGTGGTTTAGGATATGAAAAGGATCATGATAACCTTTTCTATATTCTTGATTATAGCAAACCACTCAAGTTTGTGAGTGGAGGCTTTCTCAGTGATGTTGATCAAAAGGATGAACAAGTATTGATAATAGTAAGAAACAAATACATGTTGAAGATGCAATTTGGAATGATGATGATTATGATAATGCAAATTCCATTGATGATATTCAATTAAATGATGAATCCATTTAGTGTTGACACTGCCACTGAGTTGGCCATCATGAATCAAATTGTTTTGATCTTCATCCATGCAGTTTCTATGGGAAGACCAATCATCTCTCTGAAAGGTGTAAAAAGAACAAAAATATTAAGAAGAAAAAAAATATTTTGAATGGTTAGGAACTTGGCGTTGGAGTTTGGAAGCCAAGATATTATCTAGATGTTATCAATGAGTTCATTCACAAGTTCAGCCATGTTTAGGAGGAGCATCTTCAATGGTGGATGATGCACAATGTTTTGGATTTGTTGATTTCGGGACATGACCGAGGCCCATCCGATGTATCTTCTGAGTTGTAGATTGAGTCTTTAGACTCTACTAGAAGATAATGTATTTTCCCTTTTCTACTTTCAGGGGGAGCTTTATTTCATGATTTGAGGATCAATTTATTGGTCCTAGACTTCTCTCCTTTTAGTTGACAGGGGGGACAAAGTGATGATTGTCAGACTTCAAGTTTCGAATTTGACCTTGATGGATTGCAATTTCTTCAGAAGCATTTGGTTTGTGGTCATCCTAAGACCACCTTTTTGGTTTTATGGTCAAACAAAAACCATCCATTTAGAAGAATATTTCCAGCTTCTGGTAATCATTAGTTAGTGGTCATCCAAAACCACCCTTTTAGTAGAATATTTTCAGCTTCTGCTAGTCTTTAGAATGTCAGGAACCTCTGAGCCTTAGGGACAAGTTCCATATTGGTTTGTGGTCATCCCAAAACCACAATTTTTAGAGAGCACATATTTTAGCACCTCTCTGCATTTTGCTTAACACATTGATTGTTAGGTGTTTTTTAGAGGCAGGTTTCCAAGTAGATCTTCGTCGAAACTCTTGGCGTTTCAAACCATGAGTCATTGATTGAAGACTTACATATATTATTAGCTTTTGCACTTGTTCTTGTTTCTTGGATGATACATATATTAAGACTTATGATTAAGGGGGGTTAAACTAAATCCTAATCAAATTCCTAACTCACCTTAACCTTTATCTAGGTGGTTATGTAAATTGTAATATAAATGTACTTATTGTACATTTCAATGTAATGAATTGCATATGCCTTTTCTGCCATGTTCTTCTTCTTTCTTGGTTTCTTGATGTGATTTTCAATATGTAATACTAACATTTTGGAGGTAATACATGTTAACTCCATCCATGTTTATGCTCAATCAAAAGCTCCATGCTTCATCCATGAATTTATTGGGCCATGTATTCTCTATATGCTTCATGGCTATTGAATATGCTAGGATTTGCATAACTCATGGCTCACTTCTGTCAAATGTATGACACCCATGCAACATCACTATTTTTTTGCAATGAAATAGCCTTTTCATCCTTGGGGCCATAGGCATATGCCTCAATATATTATGAAGAGGATCATGTGCTTCATCCCTGTTTTTTTAATTTTTGGTACATATCATGCCCATAATTTGGACATATCTCTCTATCTGCATATTCACCTCTATATATAATACAATCATTTGGACAGACATGATATGAGATGTATTCAACAAACAACATGTTCAATACTTGTTTTTATTCTTTGTAGTAACCATGAAAGACATTTTCACTCGAAAGTACCTTATCTTTGAATAACTTGCAATTAGTGGGAAATAGAAATGTACATTGTCATCAAGCATGCATAAAATCAATAATGTTTAATGTTGATTGTGGAACAAGATTCCTTAAAATATAGGGGAGTTAATGCATAGTTACCTCAATAATTCCAAGAAACACATGTTTAGCATACCATATATTAACATTGCTTTCAAGTTGTACAGTAACATTGTTGTCCCTAGTTGGGTAGAACTTGACCCATGTACAAAGATATGGGTAGTGAAAGTAGTGTTTAAGCTTTGAAAAAAGGTATATGTGATATGATCATAATCCCTTAGATCATCTTCTTGGAATGCATGAAACAACATTCCATCCATGGTACTCATATCTCATAAGAAATCATCCATACCAACATCTATTTGATTTCCTTCATTGCCAACACATAAAGAACCAATGTTAATCTAGGCATTCTGAATTGGTGACTCGGGACATAGTGGGAATTGAATGGGTGGTTAATTCAACCATGTTTGTTGTGCTTCCTATTTGAGAATATGAGATGTACTCATTTACTAGATTTCTCTCATTTTGACATTGTAGTGGGTGCAACAAATGATGGTGGATAAGTAATTTCTCGTTGAAATTATGATTGCAAAAATATTGAATAATATTACATCACTGATATTAGTAAACACGATGCATTTAGTATGTTTAAAAATTAGACCAAATAGTTTTTAGGAGCATGGATAGATTTTCCAGTAGTAGATGTGCAACCAACCACTTTATAAAACAAAAATGTCAAATTAAGCAATATATTTACATTAGTTCCATTAATGATAAAAAATACAATTACTCAATGATATTTTTCTTACACCCCAAGGGGTCGTCTAAAGGTAGTACCAATCCAAGCAATCTTTGATGAATAGTTGTTGCTCTATGAAATTTATAGTTTATTAACAACTCGTCAAACTAGGAGACAAACTACGTATTGCATGAAGAACAACAAATCTAGACACTTTCCTTTCCATAAAGAATTCCTTGTCATTGGAGTGTTCCTTAAATCAGCAATTTGCATTGAATAATAAGCACCTACAACTATTTATGAACCCTATAATATTCCCATGAGTGAATGGACGACCATCGATATACAACATATTCTTCCAATTAACGTTTCCATAATCATATCAATTCATGCACATATTATACATGGAAATGCTACATTTGTATTAAATAACAATATTCAAGCAGCAGTCTTTGACTCCTGATGATGAACCAAGAGTATGGTTTGAAACGTTGATTGAAATCATTCTAAACACAGTTCTGATCTTTGATTATTAAATATTAATATTCAAGTAGTCAATCCTATGATAAAGAGGACCACAAAATGGCATAAGTTCTACTGACTATTTGGGAGGAATGAACACACGTGAAAGGATAAACAAGACAAGATTTGCAACATCTATTTTAGACTTATAAATCATATAATTATTACCACAAAGGAGAATTAATTATTACCACAAAGGAGAATTTGGTCTCAACATCAAGCATAGGTAGAGAAAACAACCAAGTGCTATCCAAACCATGGTTGTAATAGGTTTGGTATTTACTTTGCAGATGGATAAGGAGAGAGAAGTCATCGCTACCCTCCAATAATTAAACCAAGGTTGGTGTGTACTTGGATGTTTTTTTCTCTCAGATCATACAACTTTTTGGATCTCCTAGTAGAGATGTTTTGGGTGGTATTGATATCATACTTTGGATCACTAGAACTCT
This sequence comes from Larix kaempferi, assembly GCA_027924585.1. Classification (NCBI taxonomy): domain Eukaryota; kingdom Viridiplantae; phylum Streptophyta; class Pinopsida; order Pinales; family Pinaceae; genus Larix; species Larix kaempferi. The sequence continues at coordinate 11,306,289 of BSBM01000742.1, forward strand.
CAATTGACTCAACAGAGGGAGACATGTTAGCAATTTAGGACAAAACATAGTTGTTTTGGCTTCCAATTTTTCAAAACAGGAGCATTTGAAAGTGTTCCTATGTGTCTTTTCTATAACACATATTGGATTTTTAACCATAGTGGGAGGTACTAGACCATGAGAATTAGGTAGTCGATCATTAATATAATGAGACAATGTGACATGTTGAGGGTTCTCCTTCAACCCTTTGCATTTTGAATAATCGCATACTATTGGGGTGCCATAAAAGAGATCCAATTGATGATGAATTACCATCGAACCAAAATGGTGGCTAGAAGATGGCGTATTACAATTGGCATGGTAAAGCGGCTCTCCATTTTTCCCTACTAGTTATTTGTGATATATTTATCATGATAAGAGCTTGCGATGTTTTCTGTTGGTGAAATATCTTGTGCATTTAAAATTGAACTTGAATTAGGATCCTGCAAAATTCAATGCATAAATATTCACATGCATGTGCATAAATATCATAAATTCAATTAGACAATCAAAATATAAATAAAATTAGAGCTTATTGCAAATGGAATGGCAGAACTTGATAAAATATGACAATATCGAATGAGCTGGAAACTAAAGAATTAGCCATTTGATATTATGATTTTTTCTCCTTGCATTTGAGCCAAATCAACAATCAATACATGTCTACATTCTTAAAATAAATTTTGAGAAACATATAACAATTTAACTTCAAATAGACTTTTGAAACCATTTTTTTAGTATATTGTGTGAGTTTGAATAGCATTTGTATACTATTGAGTATCATAATTTATGTCTCTTTATCTCAAAAAAACGTTTTGGATGCATGTAACATTGTAACTTCAAACAAACATCCAAATGGATTTTTAATAAATCAGTGAGTTTAATCCGTATCTGAATGGCAGTGCTACAAACACATTATCAGGAATTTATGCACAACTTCTGGTATGTTGGTAAATATTAGGAAGTCAAATATTTATCATTATGGGATCAATGAGCACATTTTAGATACTTTCAAAAGAATTCTCCCATATAATTTCTTCCCTTTAGAAGATGGTTTTAGATACCTCGGATATTTCTTAAAGCCATCTTCATATAAGAAAAATGACTAGTTATGGCTTGTCAAAAGAGTGGAACAGAAAATCAACCATTGGTCTTACAGGTTACTGTCAATTGGGGGACAATTGACACTGGTTAAATCAATACTTACTGGCATACCAGTATACTGGTTTTCACTTCTTCAGATTCCGGTCTCTATCATTAATTTCCTGAGGAAGCTCTTTTATAATTTTCTTTGGACTGGTGGCTTGAACAATAGCAATCTGGTTATGACCAGATGGGAGTCTTTAGCGTTGCATGAATGCTTTGGTGGTTGGGGCATAAAAAATTTGTCATATTTTAGTTGTGCGCTCAGGTTGAAAAGTTTATGGAGGGGGATTTTTGGATCTACTCTTTGGACCATAATTATCTCAGTTAAGTACATTAAGGGTGATGTGTTAAAATGGATTAGGAATCCACTGAAAGTGACCAAGGGCACGTCCTCCATCTGGGCAGGGTTCATTAAAGTATATAGCTGACTAGCTCTGGATTTATCTTGGCATGTCGGTAACGGTAAAGATATTTTGGTGGGCATTGATCTCATTTTGGGGTTGGATGATACTTATACAGTTTCCAATGAAATTATCTTCACTCTTCACATATTTGATTATGCTACGCTTAAGAAAATTAAGAGAACTCAATATCATAGAGAAAATCAAACATACTAGATGAATGCATTGGAGTTGGGATTTCATGATGAAACTACAATGGAATGGGATCGTTACATCAATAAACTTAATGTTGCAGGGTGTCATCTGACTGAGGAAAAAGACAAGTTAATTTGGATGAATAACTCTGCTACTAGTATGTTGAATACTAGATTAGCTTATAGGGCTATCATCAAATATTGGTGCATATTTCCTGCTGACTGGTGGTATAAGGTTCTATGGAAATGGAAAATTCCATTAAAAATCCAATGTTTTATGTGGCATGTTCTGCGTGGTAGCTTGAAAACTTGGGAAAATTTATCTAAAAGAGGGTGTGTCACATACCCCAATTTTATTAAAATAATGTAATTATTTTTAATATTCCCGAGAACATTATGTTAAATTAAATGCTAAGTAGGAAGGGATGACTCAGCAGAGTCTCCAGAAATGGAATGTAAAATCTGAATAATTATTATTAATAAATAAATTATGGAGACAACAGCATGGGAGAGCTGTTAAAAGAGGTTACTGGTCTAACTGGTGGATGGAATTAGGTGGAAGGACAAAAGACAAGTGGCAGCATCCTCAAACACTTCCTGAGTTGCAGGTGGCAACTTCCCTATATTTTGGGGTCATGATTCCCCAAGAAAGTGGAATCTGAGCAGGTGGCTCATTAATGACAGTTAGCCCAACTAAGACCTAGGCAATCTTTTAAATACTACTCAATGAACTGAGCTGGGGGTTCAGCAATTGTTCTAGAGGGAGAATACATTCAGGTGAATGCTATTCAGGAGTCCCATTGAGGAAGTGGGAAAACAGTAAGGAAGTGTTTTTGAAGCAGGAAGTTGCAGTAACTTGGTTCCAGTATAGCTAATTTGGGCTGAGGGAATTATTGGCCGTACCTAGATTCCAGCCAGTTAGACCAGAGCAAGCTCGGGGGTCCTGAGAAGTGCTGTCTGGGCACTCTCCAGGAATTGGTAGGGAGGAACAGCCTCCCATTGCTGTTATTGTCTACCATAGCTACAGGTTCTGCCACTCTTCCTGTTGTTGATTTAATTTATTTTCATATGAGATAGACTAGTACAACTATGTTTTTGACTGTATTCAACTTCAGTAAATCAGTCTCTGTACTCCCTTTTGTTATAAATTTCAGAAACGCAGATGTTATAGAGATTTCCTATTTTATTTAAATAGAGTATTTATCTTATACAGAACCTAATTGTTACTGTTATAGTTAACAATTACCATGTTTAGGCATATTCTAGAATTCCTGTTAATGGTTCAATAATAGACAGAAATATTAAATAATAGATATTCCAGTAATATACCTGCATATATATATGTATAGCATATTTCAGTCAACTTTAGTTTTAGGTCATTCTTATATTGAGTTAACAGATAAACAAAACTCATTTTAAATATATTGTTTATACTCAGAACATGTTTGACAGCTATCGATTATCTAAAGAGGTGACTGTAACAATATTTCATTGTTACAAGCTTCCACATAATCTTAATCATCTACACAGTAGTCAAACACAAACACTTAGCAACTGTATAGTATTATTCTCCTTCAACCTAGTAATTATAATACATTAGCCATGCTTATTATAATAGAATTAACAAAGTTGTTTTAAACAAAAACAAACATATTACACAACAGAGAAACTGTCGATGAACGCAACCATCTTTGGCTGTTACAAACCATCTTAAGTTTACACAGTAATCATATTTATTCAGTACAAATGTTCTTCCTTAGGTAGTCCACAAACCCTACACGGCCGTAGCCTTATATTATTCATTCGACAGACTGAAAACAATTGAAAAGAATGCTTTTTTTTATGACAGACAGAACCTACAGCATCTTAACACATAGTTCTATGTATATATTATTCTATTCATAGTTTTATTTAATAATTATATAGATTCAAAATAAATTGTTACAACTCGTACCCAGTCACCACCGAGTTAACAATATCATACTTATGCATTGAACACAAAACAAAACCCCCAATTCGCCAGAATAACCCTATGCTATTAACTATTACAGACATAGTGGATAAACTTCCACAATCTTTTATTTAATACTCCAAAACGAAGAAAAACGCAGAGAGACAATCATAGGGTTTCATTTATAACAGAGTTAACATCCATTGCAGGTACCGAAGAATTCATCTATCCTTACAGTTCAAATACTTTTGAATAATTTAACGAAACCCAAAAATGAACACGGCCATGATAGGCCCAGTAATATATTAAGTATAAATTTTATGCAGCGAGGATGGAACCCTACGCTTAGCAATTACAAAGTACAATAACAGAAACCCTGGCCTCATACAGTCTGAGCCGTGAAGGGCTCTCCAATAAACATAACAAGGTTTCAACCCTTTCATTCAAACAAAATAACTTATACAGATGATTGCAACCATGAACATCAAGTCGTCAAACGACCTCACTACACAGGAGTTTTCCTCCATGACACAACCCTAACCACAAAACCAGCAAAGGAAGAGACAGCCGTGGATAACCAGGCTTACCCGGTTGAGCCAGCGTTGGAGAAAGAACCCTGTACACCTTCAGAGCCGCGTGACCTGCACATTCAATGCTGAAAGATGTTAATACACTGTTTATGCCGAGAGTTTTAAATAATTGTATATCTACACTGCTTGCAAAACAGAAATTGCGAAAATAAGGTTATTTATTACCTGAGCAATGTAGCCGTGGATATTCTGGAAGCCACCGGTGGGAGCAGACACTGAAACCCCCATCACCCTCGTCGGTTGAAAGAGCAAGGAACACCCTCAAACTCTTCCAATGACGGCCACGACAGACAAACCTTGCAGACGGAGACCTCAAACTGGAACTGAATCAGTCGAGAAGCAAACCCAAAGCCCAATGGCATCAACTCTCTCATAACCTAAAGACATTACCGAGAACCCTATCTCTTACCCACACCAGCACAGTGACGAACTGTAAATAGCTGGGACTTAAACTTATAAAGGACAACGAGACCACGAAGCAATAAAACTATAGCAGACGCTATCCCCAGAGCCGAGGACATACCCTATTGCCGAATGGAACCTCAAGGCCATAACCACCACACTCTGCACATTGTTACAGTGCCTTCATTACAAAACTCAGACAGGGAGGGTTTCATCCTTAGGACCCGAGCCCGAAGGCAACTACAATAACCTGTAGGGTTTCAATAGCAGCTTATATATCGCCCATCGCATGGAGGAGATGCAACCACGTAGCACTCAAATAAATCAACGTAGCATGGGTCGAGAACCTATAGTTTCATTGCCAACCAAATAATTATACACCGATTCTTTTCCAAATCATGTCATATATAAGTCAAACGTATGAGATAACAAATGATATATAATCATTTGGCATATAGCCTTGCAATTGAATCGTCGAGAATCCCAAGCAATGGGAATGTATAATCACTACAATGATAGAAATAAGAGTTAGTCAACATCATATATGGATTATTCCATAACTTAATAGGGTGGATAATACTTTAACATAACTTAGTTATAAATCTTATCCATGGTAAGGGAAGAACATTAGGACTATGACAAAATCAAGTTAATGCACATTTACAATGAAACCAGGGCATAGGTTAATGTCTTTCGCATATCACTTTACACAAGATGATTGGTCAACTTCAACCCTAGAGTTTTCTCTATGGCCTAGTATGATAAATACAACCATAACACTATATAGAATATAAAGTTTGCCAATGTATGGAATATTATGATTATTGTACAATCATTATATATATAAATTAATACCAAGTCATAGATTAATGCCAGGTGCATATTACATTTCTATGTTCATATAAGTACCAAGGTAGTCAACCTTCAAATTAAAATGCCTCGTTATTTAATACTTGAATGTTACCAAGTCTTTAAGACAATAAATATATTGCCATTATATACTAGCATCAGAATTGCTATCAATACTATTGTTAACAGTAACAATATGAAAAATAAACCTCTATTATTAAGATGTTGAAATAGAGCTTCATCTACAGGTGTACATCGTAAAGATAGTTAAAATCAAGGCACCGTCAAGTAACATAAGTTAAACTCTAAGTGGACATTGGACTTCAACGCATAGGATCATATTGAAACAACGCTAGAGGCGTCACCTTCTCAACTCGCATTATCAATGCATGAACAAAACAGTAGTCACCGGTATTAAGTTGACAACAGGTCACATGATGCAAAGACACTGTTACAGCCAAAAATTCTGATATCACAAATGTTTCATTTTAGTTACAACAGTAACATAGCATAATAATCATAAAAACATAATTATAACTGAGACAATGTAAATCTTCGTAACACTTGACGATACTAGCTGAATAAGAAATATCATGACGATCATTAAGTTTTGAAGTATAGGGAGTATTGATGCTCACCAAGTTTAACATACAGTGATCCTTACTTCACTGACGCACCTGAGAAACAAAAGACGACGTATGCATTAGCTCGTAAGCTAAGTAAGCCAGTCAACTACGACTAGCTCTTCCCTTGCGGTTCAAAACAAAACAATCATTAATTACAATCACCGAAATCAAAGTTTTAATAAAACAGTCTTTAAACAGTTTATGTTAGTTGTTTAAATTAAAACAATATCAGAAATACTACCTAATTAACATTTATTGTTACGAATAAAAATTTTTAAATTTTTCAGAATTAACGGGTTCTGACATGTGGTATCAGAGCGAGGTTCAGACACTAGGCCTGGATGTGACTCCACTAAACTTCCGTAAACAACGATCATAAAAGAAGATTTTGTTTTATTTATAAAATACTAACATATATTTCGGTTTAATGTACAGTACAGAAAAATTCTCTTTTCTGAATTTTTCAGACAGATATGGAAAAACTGGGAGAATATGCTGAGGAGGAATCTCCCAATGCTGGGACAAGACGGATGTCAAAAGAACTAGAGGCAGAAGAAGAAATTGCTCACACCACTGAGCTGATGCAGACTATAAGAGGATTAAAGACAGAAATGGAAACGGTTAAGAAGGATAATGAAAGAATTCTAAAGACTCAGGAACAGCTAAATCAGCTATTGATAGAAAAATTTCAAACTGACGGAAGGAGCAAACCAGCTGACTCAGAAGAAGTTAATCATCCAAGAGGGTCAAAAAGGACAAAACCAACTAAATCTGACAGCAGTTCCTCATCTGAAGAAAGAAGGGATAGCCAGTTGGAAAGCCAAAAAGAACAGCAATCTGATCGAGTACAAGAAAAAGGAATTTGTTCCCCATAAAAATTTCAAGAATGGCAAAAACGGGAACCACTTTAATAGTAAAAGTTTCCAAGGAAACAAAAATGGAGCTGTCAGCCATTCAAACAATTACAAAAACAGCAAAGAGACTCCTAATAACCATGGAAACTACATCAAAAATTTTGAGCGAAAAGAACCTGTCAAGTGCTGGGAATGTAATGGGCCACATTATGCTTCAGTCTGCCCAAACAGAAAGAAACAAGTCAGCAATATTCATACTGTTCAAGACGAAATGACAGTTGGAGATTTTGCAGGAACTATGCCCCGAATCAATGCAGCGTTGGAAAACCGCCAGGCTGACTACCAAACTTCCATGGTGGAAGTAGGAGGTATGATTAACAAAACCCCAGTTACTATATTAATAGATCCCGGTGCAAGTCTTAGTTATATTTCACCTCAGCTGGTAGAAAAATGTAATTTGACTGTTGAAAGGTTTGATAATTCTTGGTCTGTACAATTAGCTACTGGGGCTAAGAAGAAAGTAAACTGCTATGTAAAAGAATGCATCTTAAACATGACTGATTTTAGAACTACAGTTAAACTGAACGTTTTACCACTTGGCTCATATGACATACTTATCGGAATGGACTGGTTGGAACAACATAGGGTCGTTTTAAACTGTTTTGACAAAACTTTTAGGTGTATAAACAGTAGTGGACAGCCTGTAACTGTTAGGGGTATTCCTAGGAAAACAGTAGTGAGGCAAATTTCTGCATTACAACTTAAAAGAGCAGTCAGGAAAGGATGCAAGACCTATGCTGTAACTATTACAAACGAGACAGATAAATTTGAAAACAACCAGAAAACAGTAGAGAACATTCCTGTCGTCAATGAATTTATTGACGTTTTTCCTGAGGAAATTCCAGAATTGCCTCCCAAGAGAGAGCTTGACTTTACCATTGAGCTGGTACCAGGTGCTGTTCCCAGTTCAAAAGCCCCGTATCGTATGAATATCTTGGAGCTTAACGAGTTGAAAACTCAGTTGAAGGAGTTAATAGATAAGAACTATATCCGACCCAGTGTATCCCCTTGGGGAGCACCAGTGATTTTCGTTAAAAAGAAGGACGGAACTATGCGACTTTGCATAGATTATCGTCAACTAAACAAGATGACGATCAAAAACAGGTATCCGTTACCTCGTATTGATGATCTGTTTGATCAATTACGTGGCGCTACGGTATTCTCTAAGATCGATCTAAGATCGGGTTATCATCAGGTAAGAATTAAAGAAGAAGACATTTTCAAAACAGCCTTTAGAACCAGGTATGGACATTACGAATTTGTCGTAATGCCATTTGGACTTACTAATGCCCCAGCGGTTTTCATGTGCTTAATGAACAACATAATGCACAAGTACTTAGATAAATTTGTGGTTGTATTTATCGACGACATTTTAGTCTATTCTAAGAGCGAGGAGGAGCACAAGGAACACTTACGTATCGTTTTACAAGAACTAAGAGAACAACAACTTTTTGCGAAATTTAGCAAATGTGACTTCTTCAAAGATGAAATCCAGTACTTAGGACATGTAGTTACTAAGGAAGGGATTTCAGTGGATCCCGAAAAGATTCGGGCGATTGAAGAATGGCCAGTACCTAAAGATGTGACGGACGTTAGATCTTTCATGGGAATTACCGGTTACTACCGGAGGTTTATTGAAGGCTTTTCAAAAATAGCCAACCCAATCACTTCTTTGCAGAAGAAAGGCAAGAAGTTTGATTGGAATGCGAAATGTGAAGAAAGTTTCAAGAAACTTAAGACTTTATTGACAACTGCACCTATTCTTAGAATAGCGGACCCAAATAAAGATTTCATAGTTTGTACCGACGCTTGTAATGATGGCTTAGGCGGAGTGCTGACTCAAGAAGGACATGTCATTGCTTACGAATCTAGGAAGCTGAAAATCCATGAAAAGAATTATGCCACTTATGACCTAGAATTAGCTGCTGTAATTCATGCTTTAAAGATGTGGCGACACCACCTAATAGGAAGAAAATTTACCTTACTAACAGATAATAAAGGTCTGAAATACCTTTTAGACCAGCCAAATCTAAATGCAAGACAAGCCAGGTGGCTGGCATTCCTAAGTGAATACGATTTTGAAATCCAACACATAAAAGGGAAGGAGAATAAGGTGGCTGATGCCTTGAGTAGGAATGCAAAACTGAATTTTATATCAGCTAGCAGCACTTACACCTCTGATTTAAATGAACAGCTGGCTGAAGGGATAAATTTAGACGAAAATTATCAACATTTACAAATTACAGCCCAAGAACAGCCCACAGAAAGTTTGCTAAAAGGGTATAGTTTAAATGAAAACGGATTTTTGCTGTTTAAAGACAGGCTGTATATCCCTAATGCATCTACAGTTAAGCTGTTAATTTTAGACGAAATACATAAAACCCCTTACTCCGGGCACCCTGGCTATCAAAAGACTATCACTATGTTGAGAAAAGAATATTTTTGGCCTAACATGAAATCTGAAACTGCTGAATATTTAGCGAAGTGTTTGGACTGCCAACAAGTAAAAACAGAACATCAACATCCAGCTGGATTGCTGCAACCTTTACCTATTCCTAGCTGGAAATGGGAAATAATTAGCCTGGATTTCATTACGGGTTTACCCAAAAACCAACATCAGAATGATTCAATTATGGTAGTGGTAGACAAATTAAGTAAATCAGCACATTTTATTCCTGTTAAAACCACATACAAGGCTGCAAACATAGCAGATATCTTTCTAAAACAGATTTTTCGGTTACACGGTATTCCAAAGGTTATTATATCAGACAGGGATCCTAAATTTACAGGAAATTTTTGGAGATCCTTGTTCAAAGGATTAAACACCACTTTAAATTTCAGCACCTCTTTCCATCCTCAGACTGACGGACAAACGGAAAGAGTTAATCAAATATTAGAAGATCTGTTAAGGATGTATGTTAAAGATCAACCAGGTAAGTGGGAGGATTATTTACACTTAGCTGAATTTGCATACAATAACAGCTATCAATCATCAGCTAAGTTTAGTCCTTTTGAGGTTTTGTATGGATGAAAATGCAACACTCCTATCTCTTGGAGTAATCCAGTAGATAGATTAGTGTTAGGACCTGATTTATTGAAAGAAATGGAACAGATTGTGAAACAAGTGCAGGAAAACTTGAAGATTGCCCAGGATCGGCAAAAGAGTCAAGCAGATTTGAAAAGAACTCCTAAAGAGTTCCAGGTAGGTGAACATGTGTTCATCAAGGTAAGACCAAAGAAAAGCTCCCTAAGATTAGGAAGTTGTGCAAAATTAGCACCACGTTACTGTGGTCCATTTGAAATTTTAGCCAGAATTGGTCAAGTTGCTTATCAGTTAGCATTACCGCCAAATTTAAAAGTACACAATGTTTTTCATATCTCTGTTTTGAAAAAGTATATTCATGATGCTACTCATGTTATTGATTGGAACATTGTACAGGTAGAACCAGAAGGGGAAGTTCTGGTAGAACCGGATTGTATCCTCGGGAGGAGGGAAATTACTCTACGGAACCGGATAATTGGACAAGTGAAGGTGCAATGGAAGCACCTTAGTCCTGAAGAATCTACCTGGGAGCTGGAAAGTAAGATGCGGGAAGCATATCCCCATCTATTCCAGCAGGTAGCTGAAGAAGAAGAATAAGTAACATCGAGGACGATGTTACATTTTAAGGGGGTGTGTATGTCACATACCCCAATTTTATTAAAATAATGTAATTATTTTTAATATTCCTGAGAACATTATGTTAAATTAAATGCTAAGTAGGAAGGGATGACTCAGCAGAGTCTCCAGAAATGGAATGTAAAATCTGAATAATTATTATTAATAAATAAATTATGGAGACAACAGCATGGGAGAGCTGTTAAAAGAGGTTACTGGTCTAACTGGTGGATGGAATTAGGTGGAAGGACAAAAGACAAGTGGCAGCATCCTCAAACACTTCCTGAGTTGCAGGTGGCAACTTCCCTATATTTTGGGGTCATGATTCCCCAAGAAAGTGGAATCTGAGCAGGTGGCTCATTAATGACAGTTAGCCCAACTAAGACCTAGGCAATCTTTTAAATACTACTCAATGAACTGAGCTGGGGGTTCAGCAATTGTTCTAGAGGGAGAATACATTCAGGTGAATGCTATTCAGGAGTCCCATTGAGGAAGTGGGAAAACAGTAAGGAAGTGTTTTTGAAGCAGGAAGTTGCAGTAACTTGGTTCCAGTATAGCTAATTTGGGCTGAGGGAATTATTGGCCGTACCTAGATTCCAGCCAGTTAGACCAGAGCAAGCTCGGGGGTCCTGAGAAGTGCTGTCTGGGCACTCTCCAGGAATTGGTAGGGAGGAACAGCCTCCCATTGCTGTTATTGTCTACCATAGCTACAGGTTCTGCCACTCTTCCTGTTGTTGATTTAATTTATTTTCATATGAGATAGACTAGTACAACTATGTTTTTGACTGTATTCAACTTCAGTAAATCAGTCTCTGTACTCCCTTTTGTTATAAATTTCAGAAACGCAGATGTTATAGAGATTTCCTATTTTATTTAAATAGAGTATTTATCTTATACAGAACCTAATTGTTACTGTTATAGTTAACAATTACCATGTTTAGGCATATTCTAGAATTCCTGTTAATGGTTCAATAATAGACAGAAATATTAAATAATAGATATTCCAGTAATATACCTGCATATATATATGTATAGCATATTTCAGTCAACTTTAGTTTTAGGTCATTCTTATATTGAGTTAACAGATAAACAAAACTCATTTTAAATATATTGTTTATACTCAGAACATGTTTGACAGCTATCGATTATCTAAAGAGGTGACTGTAACAATATTTCATTGTTACAAGCTTCCACATAATCTTAATCATCTACACAGTAGTCAAACACAAACACTTAGCAACTGTATAGTATTATTCTCCTTCAACCTAGTAATTATAATACATTAGCCATGCTTATTATAATAGAATTAACAAAGTTGTTTTAAACAAAAACAAACATATTACACAACAGAGAAACTGTCGATGAACGCAACCATCTTTGGCTGTTACAAACCATCTTAAGTTTACACAGTAATCATATTTATTCAGTACAAATGTTCTTCCTTAGGTAGTCCACAAACCCTACACGGCCGTAGCCTTATATTATTCATTCGACAGACTGAAAACAATTGAAAAGAATGCTTTTTTTTATGACAGACAGAACCTACAGCATCTTAACACATAGTTCTATGTATATATTATTCTATTCATAGTTTTATTTAATAATTATATAGATTCAAAATAAATTGTTACAACTCGTACCCAGTCACCACCGAGTTAACAATATCATACTTATGCATTGAACACAAAACAAAACCCCCAATTCGCCAGAATAACCCTATGCTATTAACTATTACAGACATAGTGGATAAACTTCCACAATCTTTTATTTAATACTCCAAAACGAAGAAAAACGCAGAGAGACAATCATAGGGTTTCATTTATAACAGAGTTAACATCCATTGCAGGTACCGAAGAATTCATCTATCCTTACAGTTCAAATACTTTTGAATAATTTAACGAAACCCAAAAATGAACACGGCCATGATAGGCCCAGTAATATATTAAGTATAAATTTTATGCAGCGAGGATGGAACCCTACGCTTAGCAATTACAAAGTACAATAACAGAAACCCTGGCCTCATACAGTCTGAGCCGTGAAGGGCTCTCCAATAAACATAACAAGGTTTCAACCCTTTCATTCAAACAAAATAACTTATACAGATGATTGCAACCATGAACATCAAGTCGTCAAACGACCTCACTACACAGGAGTTTTCCTCCATGACACAACCCTAACCACAAAACCAGCAAAGGAAGAGACAGCCGTGGATAACCAGGCTTACCCGGTTGAGCCAGCGTTGGAGAAAGAACCCTGTACACCTTCAGAGCCGCGTGACCTGCACATTCAATGCTGAAAGATGTTAATACACTGTTTATGCCGAGAGTTTTAAATAATTGTATATCTACACTGCTTGCAAAACAGAAATTGCGAAAATAAGGTTATTTATTACCTGAGCAATGTAGCCGTGGATATTCTGGAAGCCACCGGTGGGAGCAGACACTGAAACCCCCATCACCCTCGTCGGTTGAAAGAGCAAGGAACACCCTCAAACTCTTCCAATGACGGCCACGACAGACAAACCTTGCAGACGGAGACCTCAAACTGGAACTGAATCAGTCGAGAAGCAAACCCAAAGCCCAATGGCATCAACTCTCTCATAACCTAAAGACATTACCGAGAACCCTATCTCTTACCCACACCAGCACAGTGACGAACTGTAAATAGCTGGGACTTAAACTTATAAAGGACAACGAGACCACGAAGCAATAAAACTATAGCAGACGCTATCCCCAGAGCCGAGGACATACCCTATTGCCGAATGGAACCTCAAGGCCATAACCACCACACTCTGCACATTGTTACAGTGCCTTCATTACAAAACTCAGACAGGGAGGGTTTCATCCTTAGGACCCGAGCCCGAAGGCAACTACAATAACCTGTAGGGTTTCAATAGCAGCTTATATATCGCCCATCGCATGGAGGAGATGCAACCACGTAGCACTCAAATAAATCAACGTAGCATGGGTCGAGAACCTATAGTTTCATTGCCAACCAAATAATTATACACCGATTCTTTTCCAAATCATGTCATATATAAGTCAAACGTATGAGATAACAAATGATATATAATCATTTGGCATATAGCCTTGCAATTGAATCGTCGAGAATCCCAAGCAATGGGAATGTATAATCACTACAATGATAGAAATAGGAGTTAGTCAACATCATATATGGATTATTCCATAACTTAATAGGGTGGATAATACTTTAACATAACTTAGTTATAAATCTTATCCATGGTAAGGGAAGAACATTAGGACTATGACAAAATCAAGTTAATGCACATTTACAATGAAACCAGGGCATAGGTTAATGTCTTTCGCATATCACTTTACACAAGATGATTGGTCAACTTCAACCCTAGAGTTTTCTCTATGGCCTAGTATGATAAATACAACCATAACACTATATAGAATATAAAGTTTGCCAATGTATGGAATATTATGATTATTGTACAATCATTATATATATAAATTAATACCAAGTCATAGATTAATGCCAGGTGCATATTACATTTCTATGTTCATATAAGTACCAAGGTAGTCAACCTTCAAATTAAAATGCCTCGTTATTTAATACTTGAATGTTACCAAGTCTTTAAGACAATAAATATATTGCCATTATATACTAGCATCAGAATTGCTATCAATACTATTGTTAACAGTAACAATATGAAAAATAAACCTCTATTATTAAGATGTTGAAATAGAGCTTCATCTACAGGTGTACATCGTAAAGATAGTTAAAATCAAGGCACCGTCAAGTAACATAAGTTAAACTCTAAGTGGACATTGGACTTCAACGCATAGGATCATATTGAAACAACGCTAGAGGCGTCACCTTCTCAACTCGCATTATCAATGCATGAACAAAACAGTAGTCACCGGTATTAAGTTGACAACAGGTCACATGATGCAAAGACACTGTTACAGCCAAAAATTCTGATATCACAAATGTTTCATTTTAGTTACAACAGTAACATAGCATAATAATCATAAAAACATAATTATAACTGAGACAATGTAAATCTTCGTAACACTTGACGATACTAGCTGAATAAGAAATATCATGACGATCATTAAGTTTTGAAGTATAGGGAGTATTGATGCTCACCAAGTTTAACATACAGTGATCCTTACTTCACTGACGCACCTGAGAAACAAAAGACGACGTATGCATTAGCTCGTAAGCTAAGTAAGCCAGTCAACTACGACTAGCTCTTCCCTTGCGGTTCAAAACAAAACAATCATTAATTACAATCACCGAAATCAAAGTTTTAATAAAACAGAGTCTTTAAACAGTTTATGTTAGTTGTTTAAATTAAAACAATATCAGAAATACTACCTAATTAACATTTATTGTTACGAATAAAAATTTTTAAATTTTTCAGAATTAACGGGTTCTGACAGGGTGGATAGGTCCCAGTATTTGCTTTCTATGTAAACTCAGTTCGGAAAGATCTAACCATATTCTAGTTGAATGTGATTATACCAGATCGTTGTGGTCTTTAATTAGTTTGGAACTCCATTTAACTGAAATTTGGGGCACGGGTCCTTTTAGATTTGGTGCTCTCATGTGGTAGAGGAACTGTAAGGATCTTCCTGTGGTGATATCATGGAAGGTCTGGAGATCCAGAACTGATGCTATTTTCAACGATCAAAATCCAATTATGTCAATCTCTTGCCACAGGATTTTGACGATCATCAAAGATTACTGCTTAACTTCGGATTTGACAAAATCCAGAATGGATGTTGTTCCCATTATTTCTTATCATAAGCCGGTGGTGTTCTTTGATGGATCTAAGGTGGGTGGATGTTGTGCTGTGGGAGGTGTTATTTTCATAAATAAGGAACATTATTATACCCTCAGGTTGAACTGCGACATGGGTACTAATACAAAAGCGAAGTTACTCGGGCTATGGAGTGTGCTTACAGTTTCACATACATTCGGTCTCTATGCTCTTTCTATTTTTGGTGATTCAAGGGTGACAATCAAATGGGCAAAAGGTGATTATGAGCTAAATGTTATCTCATTATATCAATGGTGTTGTAGGATCAAAGAAAAAATCAAGCTATTCAAAGAAATCTCTTTCAAACATATCTATCGACAACATAATGAGATGGCAGATGCTCTCTCAAAAGAGGCTCATGATGGGGATGAAGGTTATATCATATGGGAGGAATTTCTGGAGGCTCAATGCATTGACTTTGGTTCTGAAAATATATATATGTATTAGTTTTTGTTTGTTTTTTATTGGTATATGTAATGTCACCTGCTGATGTACATGGGATAGTTGATTACTGGAAGATAGTATGGGTATACCTTTGATATTAAGTCTATCTGAAGACTTAAGTTTTGTACTATTTGACTCTACGAATACCAATAGTACGTCTTTTTTCCTCTGAAAAAAGCATTAGTGTGATAATAAATGTAATATGCACAAGTATTTTATTTTTATTTTTAAATAGAAAGCGTAAATGTTTATACATGTTGTAAATTGCTACTTGGTGAGAAAATCACAATAAATGATCCATTGTGGAATATGCATAAATTTCATGAATTGGATCAACTATGACGTGGAATTGGAAATCCACACTATGCAAAGGATTTGGAAAGGTCAATTCCTTAATTCTTCTCGTGTTGGTCACTTCATTTTTTTAATATTAAAAAAAATGTTATATGTAAGCATGAGAGTGCTAGAAAATACAAGAGTATAGAATAATTAGGATGAATACACACTAGAAAATATGTTGAGAGATGATGCATAATGCATGTAGATATTGGTTAGGATCAGTATACTATTGCATATGCCATGAATATGGCAT
Organism: Larix kaempferi; assembly: GCA_027924585.1. Classification (NCBI taxonomy): domain Eukaryota; kingdom Viridiplantae; phylum Streptophyta; class Pinopsida; order Pinales; family Pinaceae; genus Larix; species Larix kaempferi. The sequence goes on from BSBM01000742.1 coordinate 11,322,866, forward strand.
AATGATTTAATATGATTAATGATAGTTGTGTAGCCATAATTGGTTGAAGGCATGGTTGAAGATGTTAATGATCCTACTGCATATGATAATCAATCTTGCAAATAAAGAATAAGGAAAATAAAATATTGATTAAAAGGATGGTAAAAGGGCTATGTAAGATTTTATAAGACATCAACTAATTAGGTAACATCAAAGATGTTGATGGAAACTATGTAGGTATGAATTTATTTATGTTGATCGCAGAAGTGCTAGAAAAGGAATTGGGTAAGAATTTCTTCAACCGTATTTTGAATCTTGATGTCATAATTTTTTATGATTATGATGTTTGGATGCATTTATATGAATGATACCCTTCCTGGTGTGGTAAATGCACAAAGCCTTGGACATATAAGATTGCTCAAATGATAGACTACATTCATATCAAATAAAATATCATGCCATGGTGTGTTGGTTAAGGATAACGTCCATAGTGAGTGAGTAATATTTATACTCATGTCTTAGAATGGATACCATGTGAGATAAACATGTATGAGTCCATATGATGTTGTATATGGAAAGGCTATAGTATTGCACAAGTGTCAAATGGTCTCCCTACTTTTGTCAATGCCTTGGACTATATCCTCTTTGTCAACATTGAAACACCATCAAAGGGGAAGGGTTTCTTGAGGGACTATTGAGCACAAAAAGAAAATACCTTCTAGTATGCCTGAGGGACTATTTAGAAAAGAAATGGTGTATTATTGGTGTTGTGTTGGGATGAAGATGAAGGTTTCGAGATGGTCGAGAAAGTATATGGGACATGGTTGGATGATGTGTCGAGGCATTGGATAGATCTTCTAACTTATCACGATGAAATACATGACATAAGAATATGACATTCATGAATCAATGCAAGGGTACATTGAGTGGATGTGCATAAATAAATGTGTAAATCACATGGTTACGAATACATATATGTGGGAACACATGTTTGAATGCATGTTTGTGCCATATTTCATTGTAGTTAATATCTTAACAATTGATATGATGGAATAACTTGAATTTCATAATTCTAATTAGATAATTTCATGAGTTGTTGTGGATGTATAGTGAAATGGTTTTAAGTATATATAGTCATGTTTTGATGGACTACAATAAAGATATATTGAGAGGATAGAGTTTCATTAGAAAACATCTTGAATATGGTAGTGAAAGTAATCCATAATGAAGACATGGACTATTTCTTACACCATGGAAAGCAAAGTATTACATGGAACATGTTATATTATCTGGAATTTGATTGCTATAATAATCATTTCCAAGATTGCTTGAAAAATAAAGAGGTAACTCAATGATATTATTTGTATGTTTATGTTGATGGTATAAATGAATGGTGAATATACCTAGTAAGGGAAAATTATGGCTATCATAAGCTAGGTAGTCTAGGTAGCCTAGGAGAAGGCAACTGAGATGACATTGGAAATCTCAATTGTTGTTATTCTTACATGTGAAGTCCTTGGCAAGATGGATCGTCCAAGGGATTGTTTAACAAAGAAGAGGATGACTAAGCCTGGAAGGCTAGTTATTTCAACGAATAGGAAATTAGAATGTATCAAAGAGGGTGTGTCAGAAAAGATAGTGATATGAATTCTCACCCATGGTAGTCTTGCTAAGTAGATAAATAATATTACAAATAATTATTGAACAACAATTTCATACTTTTTGGCGTTATGAATATTTTATTTCAAAAATAAGAAATCTATAACTTGATATGCAGTCGAATCAAAGTTATATCCATGAGCATTTTTTCAATAAGCAGCTGTTATAAAACAAAGCTGGGGACTAAGTAGAAAACAAATCTAAACTGAGGGACAACCAAAAAGAAACATGTGTGCCAATACTGTTAACACAACAATTTCACAGAGTTTGAAAAGTCCTATAAGTAGCAATACAAAAAGACATATCCATGAACCAAGGGCCCACTAATAGATATTAAAACAACCCTCGTCAATCTTTGGGCAATCCTCAAATTCTTCGAAATAAAGAAGACCCTCCTCCACTCTTAAATCTTTCTTAGAGAGTTCATTTTCCAGCTGGTTTTAATTCCTCTATATGTGAGTGAAGGACAAGAAGGAAAAATGGGAGAAAAGGCATCTAGTCCTCTAGAACCACTAGTCCAACATTGGCACCTGTATAGTGTTAGTTTTTCATCATTTAATTCAATATGATCTAGGATCTTAACTGAAAGAACAACTTGTACAACATATCAAGCATAAGAGACAAGAGACAAGAGACACAAAGCATTTCACCAGGGAAAACCAAGAAGGTGAAAAACCTCGCAACTTCCTCAGAGATAGAATAAGCACCAATACAAAGATCACCAAGATGAATCCCCAAAATATAGATGACTACAACGGCTACTCCTCCTCCACTTGCACGCACTCCTCCTCTCTCTCACTAATGCGAAGTGAGTGAGTGAGTGAATGAATAGAATGAGAGAGTCACACTCTCTATTTATACAATGACTTGACCTGCCTTTAACTCTAACTGGGCCGACCTCTCTTAGGAGATTCTAATAAACCATTACCATTTGTCACTGGGCCGACCCCACTAGGATGGTCTAATAACCCTTTAACCCACATGACTCATACAGGGATGACCCCACCAAGGTGGTCTAATAACCCATCAAATATAAGTTACGACACTTACAATATTACTTGCGACACTACTCCGGGGTCTAATGCCCTGTCATACATGGGAGGATGGACCTCAATGAATTTATATGACTCAAGTACAATAATGACTTCTCCAACCCAGAGGAACAAACATCTACATTGGAGGTACAACAATAGAATACAAATGACGACACTTCCAATCGAAGGAATAAGACATCTCCGTCGGGGATACATTAAAGTACAAATGTAATACATACAATATACAAGTGAATATCTTCCGAAGTTACAAATACATCAACATATAGAGCCCTTGTTATTTTCCCAATCCACTATAATTTTTGAGTCACCAAAGATATGAATTGAAGTAAACTGTCGTGAAATGGGGAACTATAGTAGGCCACATAGAGCCAAGAGCTCTACCCACGTGTTTGTGCCATAGCCAACACCCATCCAAAGGTGAAACTGTTTCTTCTCAGAGGTTTTCAACACCATACCACAACCACAATAGCTGTCTACAACGACCCCATAAAAAAAACCACATATGCCATCAACTGGATAAACTAGCTCATACATCACCGTTGGTATTTTCATAACTTGAGACTTATGATAATCCTTATAAAGCCCCAGGATATTGATGCTAGTCTTCTGAGCATGAGGCTAAGCATATTAAAAAATGCAGCGGTTCCTCGATTTCCATATGCCCCAACATACAAAGGAGGGGAGCTCCTTATGTTGGGAGTGTTGCTGTACCCAAAATTTCATGTTTTCCTCAAAGGTGGACTTTTTCCATCCATCATAAATGTCAACAACTGATAAAACTTCAAACCAAACAGATTTGGTGTCAGTACATTCAACAAACAAGTGATCAAGGTTCTTTGCACTATTTCTGCATAGAATACATAAGTTTGGTCCAATAAAACCTCTAATGATAAGATTATCCAATGTCATGATCCTATTTTCTGAACACAACTAGATAAAGCATTTTGGTGTTATGAATATCCTTGCACATACATTGTGAAATTGAATAATTCCTATGGACTGGATAAGATAATTGTTACATGAAAATGGTTATAACATGCATGTCTCTCTTGATGATTGATAGAGGTACATGTTGATATGTTGAAATATAGGAGGTTCCCCAGGGTAGTTGAAAGCCAATGCATATGCATTGTGTATGAGATAGCCAACAACTATGAAAGCTTGTGACGAAAGAAAGATGGTGTGACTGCAAATGCAGCTAAAGAATGAAGGCATAGATTTCATTGTTAAAATAAAATGAACACTTGCAAGCACGCTGTTATTTCAATGCTAACGAGAAAAAAAGTCATACTCTTGGAAAAGTAAGAGGACTTTTCTGCCTTATAATGAGGTTATTTCAATGCTAAAAAAGTAAATGAGTTTTTTTCCTCTGAAAAAAAAGGACTTTCTTGACTTACATGTCATTTCATTTATAAGATGATCGGTGGGTTTAACAGTCAAGGTGTGATGGGTGAATAGCATATATACAGTGAACAGTCCCCCTTGATATCTCTGCTTAATTTGCTTTCCGGCAAACCTTCACACTCACATTCAGATGGCGGTAGAATATGTCAGTCACATTGTAACGCACTTCAACAGAAGAAATGGGAAGGGAGGTTGACGGTGAAAAGTGGGGACTCAGAGCCAATAAATAGACAGACGAACGAAATTTGTAGGCAGGGTCGCCGGAGACAATGCTAATCAGAAAAATTCAGACGGTTTCGCCGATATATTTTGCATCGCTTTCCTACTTCCACTGTCTCGTGGAAATAATTTGGAGCCTCTGCACGTTTCCCTGCACTTTCTTTCTGGCTTTGATATTTGATTGGTGGCAGTTATAGACTTGGAATTTACTATTTAAAAATATGACGTGGTATTTATGATCCAAGAATCTTGCTTGAAATAATGGATGAATGGCTCTCAACGATTGAAATCTCTTTTACAATGGAAAATATCACTTTTTGGGAAACCTCAACAAACTTCTGGAAAATATCACTTTTTGAGAAATCTCAACAAACTTCTTTATATAGGTGGAACAAATCATTAACAGATCATCCAAACCAGAATTTCAAATTCATAGACTTTCTTCTCCAGAATTTAGAAATGACGTCAAAACGATTTAGATTTTTTTTATTAAATTTTAATAAAAAAATATTTTTATTTATTTAAAAAATAAGAAATTACAATCTTCAGTGTCATTCATTCAATGATGGATTAAAGAACAAACATAAAAATCTTTAACAATTCAACTGCCAAAGGAATTTTTTTATTATTATTAATAGAAGTAAATAATATAATTTTTAATTAGATCTTATTTTTTATTATTAAATATAGATTCAACAACTTCGAATTTCTCAAATAAAGTCAAAATATGATCCAAATAAATCATCAAATAATTAGACTACTTAATTTAGAAATATTTATGACCCACAGATAGTGCGTGCGTATCCCACCAACTGGCAATGAATAAATTGTCCCCTCAACTGCCTTATTAAAAATATCTTCAACAACGAGAGGCCGAAAGTGGACTGTGGAATGATTAAGTTGAAAAAAAAAAATTCACCCTTTTTCAAATGGCTCCAAGGAAAAGGTTTAGAGTCGGCGATTAAGAAATTTCTTTTGCAATCATAGAGATGGATGAGCAATTTCAAATTCATGAATAGCGGAAAGTGGAAGGAGTTTAGCTTTTGGGTTCAAATGGCTTCTAAGGAGAAAGGCCATGATTCGGAGTGATTAAGATGATATTATCACATAAAATGATAACTTGGGGTAATTCAACGAAAGGATAATCAAAATAGAAATGAAAAAAAGTGTAGTAATGTTGATAAAAGTAAAATAAATGTTTAAGTTGAAAAATCAATTTTAATATAATGCTTATTGAATTTATTAATTAAACAAAAAAAAAATTATTAGGTAAGGTTGTTAGAGATCTTAGAAAAAATTCTTTGGATGTGATTAGTGATGACTTAGCCTGGTAGTGGGACTTATGGTATCATTGTGTCAATGACTTTTAGGTTATCATAAAAGTTCATCTCTTAAGAAGGTCACTTGGTTAAAGAAGGTATAGATGGACAATTAGCCCGTTCCCTTTCTACGGTCTTTGTAAATGAGGGCTCCTTAAGAAACCTGAATCGCACAAGTGGTGTAAACCCAATGTCGCCGAAAGTAAATTCCGAAGTAATAACTAAAACTGAAATAAAAATTTTAACTTTTGCTTTTGCTTTTCAAATGAAAGGACTAACTGCTAAGAGAAATGCATGCAAATGGTGTAGTGAAACTTAGACTAATTTATGTAACATTTTATGGAGAATTTTCAAAAAAAGAATACATATTTGAATTCTTCTCAAAAAAATAACTGATCTAAAAAAAACCACTCAATTTCGAGTCCCGGAGGCCAAGATATATGAGTTTGAAAATGTGTAATTTTTCAGCAGATTTCCGTACGGACGGCAAGTTTGGAAATGATATGTCTCCACATTGTGTGATCAGATTGTGACCACATCAGGGTTATTGGATTTGGATCTGATAAATGGGGACCAATAAGGCACATATATGAATCAAAATGGAGAGATCTGGATGGGATCACGGCCCATATCCACAGATCTGCTAAAAATAAAACAAACCAAGAAATATAAAATGAAAAACAAATAGGTAAGGATGGTCAAAAGAAACCACAAATCTGTAGAGATCGAACCTGGTGGGAGTTTCCAAAACTGTAGTTAGTGTTTTCACACCAGCTAGTGCAAAAATGCACTTACGAAGATTTGTGATCTACATAGTAACAATTCATGAATATGGGTGTGTGTGCATGCAAATGGAAATAAAAAACAACTATACTAAATGATTACTGCAGTAAAACAAGAAATAAACTGGAACCCTGAATCAAAATTTGATTTTATATTATGCTGTAAAAAGGGATTTACAATAGATGGTTACCTCAAAAGGTGAGTAGATGGGGCCCTCGGAGTCATACGAAGAGTGGTGCTCCAGGTCTCCAAGGTTCCTTGCTCTTCTCCAAATGCTCTCATGGTGGTCGAAACTCAATGAGGAAGGGGAAACATAAGCTCAAAGGGAAGCTGGGGTTTCAATGGAAATTTCGGCAAAGTAATGGTAGGAAGAGTGAATCATGTAAAATGGGGGGCCTCCATCACCTTTTTATAGAAATTTTGGGCGGTGGAGTATTGACCCATGGTATTAGTAAACCACTAGTGTTGGTTCGTGGTATTTTGAATTTTCCCTCCTTTTTCCTTTATTTTGACTAATCCCCCCCCCCTTTTTTCGTTTTTGGGGATTTTGACTTTTTTGAAGGAATTTAATTATTTTTTACGGAAATAGTTGATTTTTTCCCCATTTGGTTACCAACTTAGGGATTTTTGGGTTTTGGAGGCCAAAAATGTAGGAAAAAGGGATAAATGGTTTGTATGACTAAGGGGTGAGCTTGGTGAACAATTTTTGGGTGTTAACACACTGGGTTTGATTATATGTGTTGATGTACTCTTTATATTGACTTTGGAAAGAGGGTTTAAGGTTTGATTGATCTTTTGTATCAGATAACTACGGTATGTGGAAGTGATAGGATGTTGTGCAATGCAGATTGGTCTAGGATGTGATTGGGACTGGGTGTCTTGTAAGGAATATCTTTTAGACCTGCACAGTTTGTCGTAGAAAGATGGATACGGGTCAGATGTGGGCCTAGTTATATTATGGCCACCTTTTGCAAAGTTTTTGGACATTTTATATAATTTAAATGACAGTTTTATGTTTTTCATTTAGATGCATTGGATGTTGTTAATGGATGTGTGAGGTGACCACAACCCTCACCACATTTGGTCCACGCCCCACATATGGCATCTCTTCCCTAGTTGAAATAAATAGATATTGTATACTGCTATGGTGAATTTTTCCATGCCACAGATATGTAAATATAGTTTTTATTTATTTATAGATTGTGTATGTTGTTGTGATGAATTTTTACATATTGATGATATGTACATATAGTTTTTTCTTTTTTATTTTCATATATTTTCAATTAATCATTCAAGAATCAAATACTTTTATAGTAATATTGATTTTTATATTTTATCTATTGTGTTTCAATAAGCATGTTGATTACACCTTTATTCATAGGCACAATGTAAAGCATTCATATATTTGATCAATAATATAACATTTTGTAGCATTAGACAATCCAATAGAAGAAGAAACCCATTTTATTATATACGAATAAGAATCCAAAATATGGGAAAACATAAAGGTGGTCAATAATCAAAATGTCATTTTGACATTGTTACAATCATTGATTTCATATCCTCATCCAATTGGGGTGATATTTCCACATTACAAAGAATGTGTGTTTTTCACAGATGAAAATTCCAAAATATACAACTAGCAATAACAACATTCAAATGGATTGATCATCATTCATCGCTTGAAGTGTTGTAGCTGCTCGAGTTTCTTCCATGTCCCATCTCTTCATCATCTTTAGGGGATATTGTTCCCGAGATATTTGAATTGTATTTTTTATTGAATTTATTTCGTTCCATATTTTCATGTTCCATCTACAAGCATAAAAATCAAATGTGATGAGTATATATACATTTATAGATAATATAATATGCATAATTTTGTACATAATTTTTCTTACTAATTCAACGATGTAATTACATAATTTACACTAAATTACATAATTTTGTTTCCTATTAGTTTCATATCCCATGACAAGGCATAGATATAATTAATGTTTTCTTATTGTTCCATAAAATATAAAATAAGGGGCGTTATAAAACAATATAGCTACTTACAAATTGTTCAATTAACCCTTGGTACTCCAACATATACTGACAACCCTTAATCCAATATCATTTAAATGATTGGATGGCTTTTCACAGTGTGTTAGCACCTATTATAAGACATTCATGTAATATTTTAAATTAATTATGATATAAACATCACATTGAATATGAAATCTAAAGCAAACCACAAGTACTCACAAAATTTGTGATCAACCCCTTTTTTCCTTGTCGTCCCGTACAGTGCACTAAATGGGTGCCATTGTTTTTCATTTCTGCTACAACAAAACAATTCGAAATTAGTATTTCATGTGATAGTTAAACTCTATGCACATTAAAATTAAAACAATGATTACATACGTTTGATGCACCTTTTTGTTGGGATGGCTCCCCATGCAATGTGATTCTGCTCATTTCTTTGACCACCTCATGGTACACCTTTTTTGACATCCCTACCACCATATTTTGGATATCACGTCATTCTTCCTTTGGAATTTTAGCAATCTTATTAAGAAAATTAAAATCACAATGAAAAAAAACGATAAATATTTATATTAAAATAAGCATAGCAGAAATATTAACAAAGATGTATTTTTGGACTAATATGTACATATTAAAGATTTTTTTTTACCAATAATACCTTTTAAAATATATTTTTTGTTATTCTATGCTTTTTCCATTGCAAGTCTCATCGGTCTCAATGACCACTACTGTTGAAATGCTTCTTGTAATTTTATTATAGCATGATTCTTAGAGTCGTTGGATTGATTTTTTTATTGTAAATTATTGGAATTTGTGCAACTTCGGAAGATATTATTATTTATTTTATTGTACCTCCTAAGGGAGTTGAACTTAATGTAATTAATCATGTAAACCCTAGAAAGATCAATGTAAACCTTGGGGTGAAAATCAAACAAAAGAAAAGTTTAAAATTAAATTATTTATTGACCCCCCAAAGAAGTCAACCCAGTCAATTAGACAAGTCTGCCCAATTAGGGAAATGGCTAATTTGCAACTTGTATAAATAGAGGGAAAGTTCACCTCATTATTCACTCATCCACTCAAGTGAAGTTTGCATCACCTAGAGAGAGGTTCACATCTGCAGCAAGGAGAAGAAAATTCTTGGGGTTTCTATTTGGAAAGCATTTCCATCTTTTCTCTCTCACCATTGTACTATGTTCTCGGAATTATCATCTTTATACGAAGGTTGCTCGGTTTTCTCCCATTTGGGTTTCCCGGGATAAACTCTTGTGTTATTGTTTTTGTGCTTTGTCTTTCTTCTAGTGATCCTATTGAATTTATGCAATTGAATTATTATGCTATAATTGTATGAAAAATCTAACATGGTATCAGAGCGGGACTAGAAGAAGCCATTGTTGAAACTAGGGTTTCATATTTCAAGGAATTCACTCAAGTTTTTGGTGGAAAAATAACCTTGGGAATTTCTCTCTAAGGAGGGCGCATCTTTTGTTGAAGGCAGAATTCAATTCTGAGAATTTTCAAATTTTGACCTAATTCTACAGTTCCAGCAGAAATTAGGGTTTCAATTTTTGACCTACTTCTTCCATAGTTTTGGCTCGGCCCTACCTTTTCTCAACTCACCTTGCTAGGGTTCATCTACCTGTGGAGTCTGTTTTCCAAAATTCCAACTTTCATGTTTGACCTAGCTCCTGCTAGGGTTTCTGGTCCAGATTTGTAGTCAAGATAATTGGAATGAAGGTTGAAGATCATATAGAAGGGGCTTCCAACTTCATCTCTTGGAAGTCTAGGGTTCTTCTCTTACTAGAAGAAAATGATCTCTTGGATTTTGTCAATGAGAAGGTCCCAAAACTAGAAGTCGAAGAAGACAAATCTCGCTAGAGGAAGAATGATGCTAGAGCAAGAAGGATTTTGGTGGACTCGGTTAGAGATCACTTTGTTCCTCAAATATTAGGTAAGAATACTGATAGAAAGATGTTCAAAATGATAAAGAATTTGTTTGAACATAGAAGTATCAATGTATCCCTTACATTGAGGAATCAACTATCAAACATGAAGATGTCCAAGTCAGTATCCATTGCCTCATATTTCATGAGGATCACAGAACTAAGGGACAAGCTTAGTACTAGTGGAGTTTCCATTAATGAAAAGGAGCTTGTCATTACTACTCTAAATGGTCTGCCACCATCTTGGGAGTCTTTCCTTCAAAGTATAAGCGGTAGATCCAAGCTACCCAAATTTTATAAGCTATGGGAAGATTGCACTCAGGAAGAGACAAGAATAGCAACACGACAAGACTTCGTGGCACTCAACCTAAGGAGAATCAAGCATTTGCATCCCATGCCAAGAAAGGAAAGGGAAGGGGAAGAAAGTTTTACAAACACAAGCACCAAGGTAGGAGATCAAGTCCACCCCCAGACAAGAAGAAGAAGAAGAAGGATTTATCTCAAATACAATGCTATAGGTGCAAGGAATATGGTCATTATGCTAGTAATTGTCGAAGTTCAAACAAAAGGAAGCATGAAGCTTCAACTGTTGATGTAGAATAAGACCATCATCACAAGAATCAAAGGAATGAATATCATACATAATTCTTCTTCATATCAGCTTTATCAGGTAATTTTCCCACCACTAGTGATACTTGGCTCATAGATAGTGGTGCTTCTAGACACATTACATGATATAAATAAAATCTTTCGGAATTAATTGAGAAAGATTCTCATATCCATGTTGTACTTGGAGATGATTCTAGCTACATTGTGAAGGGATATGGGGCCACCTCCCTTCAGCTAGAGTCTAATGATATTCTACATTTGAGTGATGTTCTCTATGTACCTAGTATGAAAAGAAACCTTGTTTCCATATCAGCCTTGGAGGATAAGGGATATAAAGTAGCATTTTCAGATGGGAAAGTGCTTGCTTGGCACAAGAAATCAAGCATGGATACATCCAAGGTAATTGGTGTGAGAGAGGAGAGCCTATATTGACTAAGCACTCCACTAGTTCAATCCCTAGTCCATGATTCTACAAGCATGGGTGAGCTATGGCACATAAGACTAGCTCATCTAAATTATCGAGATATCCCAGCATTGAAGAATATAGTGACAGTTTTACCAGTGCTTTAGGTAGACCACTATGGAACATGTAGAGTATGTACACTTGGAAAGAATGCCAAGAGATCCTTCCCAGATAGTGAGAGAAGATATAAAGGAATTTTGGATCTTGTGCACTATGACTTGTGCGGACCCATGACAGTTGCTTCATTGGACGGATATCATTACTATGTAACATTCATTGATGACTACTCACGAAATAATTGGATATACTTTCTCAAGATGAAGGAATACGAGGAAGTACTCAACAAATTCAAAGAATTCAAAGGACAAGTCGAGAATTTTTTAGGAAAGAGGATTAAGATCCTAAGATCAGATAATGGTGGAGAATACACCTCTACAGAATTCAATGATTTCTGCAAGGAAACAGGAATTAAGAGGGAGCTCACAGTTCCCTACAAACCCCAACAAAATGGGGTTGTTGAAAGAAAGAACAGAACACTTGTGGAGGCAGCCAAAGCCATGATACATAACCAAATTATACCTATGTTCTTATGGGAAGAAGCATACAGAATAGTTGTATATGTACAAAACATATGCCCACATAATATAGTTAAGAACATGACTCTGGAATAATCTTTCACGGGAGTAAAACCAAAAGTGGGTCACCTCCGAATCTTTGGCTATCCAGTCTATATACATGTTCCCGAGGAGAAAAGGAAAAATTTAGAACCTTCAGTAAAGAAGGGAACTTTTGTGGGATACAATGAATCTTCAAAGGCCTACAGGATTTATATCCCAGGATCCAGACAAATCAAAGTCAGCAAGGATGTGTCCTTTGAAGAAGAAATGGCTATCAGGAAATGTAGAGGATCAGACATGGAGATAGATGAGGAGGAGATGCTAGGATCAAAGCAGATGAGATCATATCCCTCTCTAGTTTAGAGGGAGTTAGCAGAGAAGGATGAACCCATTGATCTCATTGATCCAGTTGATGTTCCCAAAGATATTGTAGTAGGTCAGAAAAGGCCTAGATGGGCACAACAGACTTTGCAAGATGCAGAGGGGTATGAATCTCCACATGGTACTTTCTGATAAAGTAAAATACCTCATAGGTTATCTAGTTATGTAGCATTTATGAGTAACATCATTGAATCGGAACCTAACACTTATGAAGAAGCATCTAGACACCAAGTTTGGGAGGATGCCATGGTGGAATAATACCAATCCATCATGAAGAATGATGTGTGGGAGGTTGTGTCGAGACTTGAGGGGAATTCAGTAGTGACTTCCAAGTTGTTATACAAAATCAAGCATGGTTCATATGGGAGTGTTAAAAATTACAAGGCTAGATTTTTTTCCAGAGGGTTCTCTCAGAAGGAGGGAGTCGAATATGATGAGACATTTTCTCCTATGGATCAATATACTTCCATCAGATCAATCATTGATATTGCTCCAGCGATGGGATGGAAGTTGCATCAAATGGATGTCAAGAAAACCTTTCTTAATGGTGTTATTGAGGAATAAGTATATATTGAGAAACCAAAAGGGTTTATTGTCCATGGAAAGGAATCTCATGTATGCAGATTGAAAAAGGCCCTGTATGGACTCAAGCAAGCACCCCATGCTTGGTAGGGACATATAGACGGATTTATGGTGAGCTTGGGATTCACTAAGAGTGATGGATACCCCAACCTTTACTACAAGGTTGTGGATGATGATCCACTGATTTTGGTCCTTTATGTTGATGACATGTTTCTCACTGGAAATGAGAAACTTATCGTATGGTGTAAGAAGAAACTTGCCTCTAAGTTCGAAATGAAGGATCTTGGATTGATGCATTACTTCTTGGGATTAGAAGTATGGCAAAGGTAGAAGGAAATTTTCCTAGGTCAAGGAAATTACACCATAGATATACTTTAGAGATTCGGAATGTTGGATTGTAAGTCCATGGACACTCCGATGGATACAAATTTTATTGATCCTAATATCTATCACCAACTAATTGGGTCCTTGATGTATCTTACGAACACCAAACCAGATATATGTTTTGTTGTGAATGCTCTCGGTCAATTTATGTGTGAGCTGAGACAAATTCACTAGATTGCTGCAAAACATGTGATTAGATACTTGCATGTCACTATGGGATATGGCCTGAGATATGATTCAGAATGTGACTTGAGATTGCGGGGGTTTACAAACTCATATTGGGATGGATGTGTTGCAGATAGGAAGAGTACTTCTGGATGTTGATTTAGTTTGGGTTCTGCAATGATTTCTTGGTGTAGCAGGAAGCAGAACTCAGTAGTACTAAGTACTGTAGAGGACGGGTATATGGCTACTAGTACAACAACCTGAGAAGAAGTATGGCTTCGTAAACGCCTTGAAGGATTGTTTGGCCAGATTCCAGAGCCAACTGTGATTCACTGTGATAACCAGAGCTGTGTGAAGATGTCAGTGAATCTTGTATTTCACAACATATCGAAGCATATAGAGATTCGATATCACTTCATTCGTGATATGGTGCAGAAAGGTGCAGTCGAGTTACAATATGTTCCAGCAGATGGCTAGACTACAGATGTTCTCACCAAGCCTCTTTCCAGGATGAAGTTTGAATACTTTCGTGGAATACTTGGAGTAGAAGAGAACGTGTCCCTCCTTGAGAGGGAGAGATGGCATAGAGATGTTTACCCTGCTTTCACCCATGTTCCTCTACTCGTCAGGGTTCTCATACAAGTATGGGATAAATCCCATTGGCAGATGAGATAGACAAGAAGTAGATGGTCAGGTTACACACAGGTTCCTATGCTTGTCCAGGTTCTTAGCAAGGTATGGGATAAATCCCATCGGAAGATGATACGAAAAGTTAGTAGATGGTCGTGTGATGGTTGCACAGGTACCTCTACTCGTTCGGGTTATCAGCCAAGTATGGGAGTATCCCATTGGAAGATGAGACGAACATGTAGTAGATGGTCGTGCACCTCTACTCATCCAGGTTCTCAGCCAGGTATGGGAGGATCCCATTGGCAGATGAGACAGACAGGTAGCATATGGTAAAAGCATATGATAAAATCCCATCTCTCAAACATCCAGGTAGGATGGAGAGATTCTCTTGGACTCAACGAAGGACTGGTGGATTTGATTCATGATGACGCTTCTCGTAGGACTGAGACTATGTTCACAACCTTCAGTATGTATAGAGATGATGGAGACAGTATAGATGTATAGATGAAACCCAAATGATCGTGATGCTAATGAAGACCGAATAATACCTTCCTTGTTGAGAGGGAGTGTTGGAATTTGTGCAAATTCGAAAGATATTATTATTGTATTTTATTGTACCTCCTAAGGCAGTTGAAATTAATGTAATTAAGCATGTAAACCCTATAAAGATCAATGTAAACCTTGGGGTGAAAAGCAAGCAAAAGAAAAGATTAAAATTAAATTATTTATTGTCCCCCAAGAGAACTCGGCCCAATCAATTAGACAAGTCGACCTAGTTAGGGAAATGGCCAGTTTGGCACTTGTATAAATAGAGGAAAAGTTCACCTCATTATTCACGCATCCATTCAAGTGAATTTCGCATCACCTACAGAGAGGTTTGCATCTACAGCAAGGAGAGGACAATTCTTGGGGTTTCTATTTGAAAATCATTTCCATCTTTTCTCTCTCATCATTATACTTCATTCTCAGAATTATCATCTCTATACGAAGGTTTCTGGGTTTTCTCCCATTTGGGTTTCCTAGGATAAACTCTTGTGTTATTATTTATGTGCTTTGTCTTTCTTCTAGTGATCTTATTGAATTTATGAAATTGAATTATTATGCTATAATTGTATGAAAAAACTAACATAAATGAAAAATAAGTCTATACATTATTTCTAGTATATCCCTCAAATTTTTATATAAATTTTACCCCCTTCATTAACTTCCAGCACCAGTCCAATTCAACTGATGAGCAAATCATCATCATTTGCATTCTTCTTATTTGTATCTTTTCAGGATGTATTGTTTCCATGCTCTCCATCCTTACCCAACATTCAACAAATTTGAAATCCAAATTTTTAAACATGATAATAGTTATTGTTGAGAAGCATTATCAGTAATAATTCAAACAAAAACCTCATGTTAATCACCCGTTGATCCACATAAATACTCAATTTGCAATAATTTCTTTAAAAAAAATTCCCCTTCTTCACTTAGATTATGAACAATCTTTTAGAGTTTTCTTAACTTTTTACTTTGCATGACACATGTTGGTCCTATAGACGTTCTAAGGCTGTATTTCAGAACTGTGCCTAGGCATCAATATTCTAGTGTTTCTTACAGTTTATCTTTTTTTTCCAACACTTTAATCAAGAATCATGTTATTCATATTCAATCACAAATATAGAGAACAACCATAATCATGTGTTACAGAATGTGGGAAACACTTCTGGTATGTCAGTATAAACTTGGAACAAAATGTGTGAATGGTATGTCATGAGAAAAAGGTACTTGTTTAAACATAAATATTTATCCCATGTTACAGAAAACATCTAAGCAAAAACAAATTTAGTAGTTATAACAAAATGATGACAAAGTAGAACCCAATCCTTACAAGAATAATACAACCAGGTATGAATCATATATTATAAATAATTCACAACATACAAATAAAAAGATACCCAAAACCATATTTGAATCAAATATCAATTAAATATAATCATATCGATGCTTTTGTCAACTTTTCCAATTATATAATAAGAAGAAACATATGGAAATACATAAGAAGGAAATACTAACTACACATATTAGAGTTTTAGAATCCACATGCATGCAAGATAGAGCTTGAATGTTCTCTTCCCATTACTTGATCAGACCAAAATCCTCCAAAGTTCCACTTCTTACAAAAAGATTCGACCCTATCTATGAATTGTTATGATCTATTTATAGCCTCTTAGGCTCTTACAAAATTTACAACAAAATTCTGTTATGAAATAACAACGTTTAGTTTTGCCAACTGCTTTTAAACAAAAATTTGTTACAAAAGGACTATATAGTAACTTGATGTTGAATCGCTGGAGGATATTGTGGTCCTCCCTGATTAGGTTGAGGAGGGTACTACTATGATGACTAAGCTCCAGTTGTCGACTGTGATCAAGGAAATTTTTAGGGGCAAAATTTCGCCAATTGGCTATTTTTTAGGCATTTTTTCAAAAAATAAATTCGCTATTTCGTCATTTTTAGACTCTAATATCGCTTATATTTACATAAAATCTTTTTTTTTATCATAATATTCGCCAAAATTTACAAGTTTCAATAGTAAATTGTATGTTTCATATTTAATATTTTCCTAACAATCTATATTTATGTTTTTTTCAATCCAAAATAATCGCCTAGAATACTATACTGAAGTATACTTTTATAATCCTTAAAAAATACCCTAACTGCGATGCACCTATTTCTAGTTGGTTTAGTTGAAGGAACCTAGTTATTGTTAATTTTTGAGCATTAATTCAATATACTCTAGGATCTTTACTGAGAGAATAACATGTACAACATATCAAGTATAACAATACATATCAATCACACCAAGCAATCACATGAGACAATAGACACACAGAGTTTTAGTGGGGAAAACCATAAAGGTGAAAAACCCCACAACTTCCTCAAAGATAGGAAGAGCAATGATACAACCAAAGTACAAGAGATAGTCTTCTCCTAGCAGTTGATCCTCTTCCTCACATGTGCGCCACTTTCCAAGTGATGGAAGAGTGAGTAATGAGATGATAAAATAGAGATATCCCGATCTCTATTTATACTTGTCCTGTCCTACCCAATAAACCAGTGGGGCCGAATTGTCTAAATCAGTCTAATAACCCATGGTTACATTAATCTAGGCCGACCCCTTACTAGGTGGTCTAATAACCCATCAGCAAGTTACAACACTTGCGACACTTGTCAATACAAATGACAACACTTCCGTATAGAGGAATAATACATCTCTATAGGAGTACAATAAAATACATAGATGAAATACATTCTGAAGTTACATATACATCAACACTCCCTCTTAACTAGGAAGGTATTTCTCGACACAAATCTACTAGCACAAGTCTTCTTCTCTGGATCATCATCATCGTCACTGCTGCTGCTATCTCAATCAATCTCCGATCTACTCATCATAGGAAGTTCTACAGAGCCAGTCCTTTTTCATACTAGATGTAGGCCCACCACCTGTAGGTCTTCATCATCATTGGCCATACTGTGGAATCCTCAGGACGTATTACGTGCATCACAAAACCTCGCAAGAGCATCCAGGATGTTAAGATCACATGGCTCTACCTGTCGGATCTCCCAAGGTTGTATTATATGTGACTGTCACAAAACCTTAAAAGAGTGTCTTGACTAACAAGAACTCTAAAGAGCATCTGCGGCCTTTTACGTGACTAGCACAACCTGTCCGGATCTACAGGGCGTATTACATGTGGCCATGGAAAAACCTCGAAAGAGCATCCCAGGACTGATTACGAGCACACAGCTCAACCTATCGTATCTCCCAGGGCCTAATTATATGCCATATGACAAAACCTCGAAAGAGCATCTGCCAGATATCCCAGGGACATATTACATGCCATAGGAAAGACCTCGAAAGACTATCTGCAAATCTCCCAAGGCCGGATTATATGTCCTCCCAAAGAAAAACCTCGAAAGAGCGTTTTCCAGATATCCCAGGGCCACATTACATGCCATAGGCAAAAACTCGAAAGACTATCTACAAGCCTCCCAGGGCTGGATTATATGCTTATCTACACAACCTGTTCCACGACCACAGAGTATCAAATTGATACTCATCATACATCATCCTGATGTACACATGATCATCCTGATCATCATCACTGCATCGTCCTAATGCATGTCATCTGGAGCAACATCCTGAAGCTCATCATCCATGATCATCATGGTCATACAATGCATCCACCTAATGCATACACAGTATCTTCCTGATACATATCATACAATGTATCCACCTGATACACATACAACCACATGATCCACCTGATCATATAATGTATCTACCTGATATATAAATGATATACCTAATCATACAATTTATCCACCTAATACATAAACACATGATCCACTTGATCATATCAAGCATCCAACATGATGCATATACAAATATATCAAACATCCAATAGATGCATATACAGAGCAGTAACTGGAGCATCATCCTGATTCTCATCATCTAGCGCTTACATCCACAGGCATGGGAAGGATCCTCCTCTCACCATGCTTGGAATGGCTCCTGCAAACGTGTCCATCACTTCTTCCTCGGAGTGTCATTAATCTGAAGAACACCTAGCCTCTCTCTGAAGTACTTGAACTTCACTCTGGCTAGTGGCTTTGTCATCACATCTGCAACCTGCTCATCCGTCACAACATACAGGAGCTTCACTGCTCCTCTCTACACCATATCCCTGATATAGTGATATTTGATCTCTATGTGATTCGACATGTCATGGAACACCAAGTTCTAGGACAGCTTCACACAACTCTGGTTGTCATAAAAGATACCAGTAGCCTCCAGTGGGAGATCAAATAACTCAGACAGTAGCTTCCGGATCCATACTGCCTCACAACTAGCCGAACATGCTGCAACATACTCTGCCTCGGCTGTACTCAATGCTACGCAGGATTTCTTCCTGCTAAACCAAGAGATCACACCTGATCCCATACTGAAGCAGCACCTAGATGTGATATTCCTATCTGCAGCATTGCCTGCCCAGTCTGAATCAACATAACCCTGCAAGTTAAACTTTTGATTAACATCATATTTGAGCCCATAGTCAATTGTACCCTTCAGGTACCTCAAAATATGCTTTACAGCAATCAGGTGAACACCTCTGGGAACTGTCAAGAACTGGCTCAATGTGTTCACCACAAAGCAAATATCTGGTCTAGTGTTCGTCAGGTACATCAAGGACCCAATCATCTAATGATAAACAATGACATCAATCGGATCAGATGAAGCATCACACAGAAGCTTCAAGTTCGATGCCATAGGTGTGGCCATGACCTTGCAGTCCATCATCCCGAACCTCTTCAGGATCTCTACTGCATACTTCCCTTGTCCAAGGAAGATCCCATCTACACTCTGCCACACCTCCATGCCTAGAAAATAGTGCATCATCCCCAATTCCTTCATCTCGAACTCGGCAGCAAGCATCCTCTTGGTATCGACAATCAATCCATCCTCACCTGTTACAAACAGGTCATCCACATACAAGAGTAGTATCACAGGATTGCCTTCCTCAACCTTGTAGTAAAGGTTGGAATCTGCTTTAATCTTGGTAAAGCCCAAATTGGATAGAAAGTTGTCTGTCCTATCATACCAAGTCCTAGGAGCTTGCTTCAAGCCATATAAGGCTTTCTTCAACCTGCACACATACGACTCTCTGTCATGTGTCTCAAAACCGAGTGGCTACTCCACATACACTTCCTCTTCGACTACACCATTCAAGAAATTTGTCTTGACATCCATCTAGTGTATCTTTCATCACTGCAGCCAGAGCAAGTACTGATCTAATGGAAGTGCATCTGGCCACAGGAGCAAAAGTCTCTTCATAATCAATCCCTTCTTTCTAGGAGAAGCCACGAGCTACAAATATCGCTTTGTATTTCTCTATGCTTCCATCTGCAACATGCTTGATCTTATAGATCCACTTGGAAGTCACAACCGAATTCCCTTCAAGTCTTGGGACTGCATCCCACATATCATTCTACATGATCGATTGGTACTCCTTTATCATGGCATTCTTCTCGAATCCTGGGAACTTCAATATCTTCAATGGATAACTTTGTTGCTGGAAAAAATGTTCTAGTCCTTCTTTTGTAGGTGATGTTATACGATCTTTCCTACAAGACAAGTTAAATTGCATGATTAGAAACATCTCATAGTTTTCAGAACAAATTCTTACACATAAATAAATATGTCATACAGTCATGCAATTATCTTAGTCAATGCTTCAATACAACATTTATCCATATCTCGTAACTTTCTAGATGCCTTCCAATCTCTACCAGAACATTGTTAAGAGTGTGCACAACTCCCAACATGTCATCAAAGAGGTTTCATTCTAGATAAGTAGCAATGGAATGTTGTACAGTACCATAGACCACTTACCCATTACTTGCATATTAGTAGTATCTTGTTTATCAATGCAATTATTCTAATATGCATAATACACAACCTAAGTCTATGAACATAAGCATATACATTACTAAATAACATTATTTAAACAAACAGAATGTACAAGAAATGACAATTCAAATACTTATCTTTGTTTGTTTGTTGGGTGGACTCCCTCTGAATCGGAGCTGTTGGAGTCCTATTCTGAAGTAACTTCTTCCAGTCCTTTCTGTTGTGAATTGTAAGGAGTGGTGAACTCCCTCTTAATTCCTAAATCACTATATAGCACTTGAAGTCTGTTGAAGTGAATTCTCCACCATTGTTGGATCTAAAGGTCTTGAACTTATTTTCAGTGTGGTTTTCTATCAAGGCCTTGAATTCCTTGAATTTGTTGAATACTTCATCTTTGTTCTTCAAGAAATAAATCCCAAGTCTTCCTAGAGAAATCATCAATGAAAGAACCATATTATACATACCCACTCAGAGAACTAGATGACATCGGACTGCATACATCGGAGTGGATAATTCTTTTTTCCTTACTTGCTTGTGATTGCCTTTTTTGTGTTCTTTCCTTTTGCAAATCCTTTGCAAACACCTTCATGCTTTGTCTTGATTTCAGGAAGACCTTCTACAACTTTACTTGCAATTGGTAGTGCTCTGTAATGCACATGTGCAATCCTTCTATGCCAAATTTCACTTGGCTCCATGGATTCATGTACCATGGCATGATCAGGTTGTCCCTTCAATTTGTACAATCCTCCCTCTTGCTCTCCAATCACCACTGCATCATCAATAGTTTTACCCTTTGGCCACATTAGGACTTGGCCATCTACAAATGCAACTCTCGTGCCTTTTGCATCCAATGCAGAGATGGAGAGTAGGTTCTTCTTGAGCCCAGGTACAAATAACACATCTTTCATCTTCAAAGACTTTCTAGAGTCTAGGTTGTAGGAGGATTCCCCACTTCCTTTGATAGGATATTGATAATCATCCCCAAGTTTCACCTTATGGGGTGATTCATGTTCAAATATATTTACAAAAGATTCTTTAAACCCAGTCATGTGTTTAGAAGCCCCACTGTCAATCAACCAATCATTACAACCATGAGAAATAGTATCTATGAGGGCTGAGATTAGAACATATTCATCTTCACTAGATGAGTCATCACTTTCTGCTCTAGCCTTCTTCCTGGGAGGTTCATCATCCTCAGTAGCATGAGCATGATATCTTCTTTTGTTATTCTTCTTCTTCTTGAAGGAGTTGTTGTTGTTGTTATCCCTTTTGTTCTTGGGACAATCCGCAGCAAAGTGTCCCTTCTCATTACATGTGAAGCATCTCAAATCTTTCCTATTCTTTTGATGGGTGTGAGGGGATTTCTTGTAATGAGAGTGCTCCTTCTTAGGGTTTCTTCTTTTGGTGTGAGCTGTGAGAGCTTGATCTTCACTTCCCATTTTTTATTCTCGGGCTACAAGCCTAGCCTCTTCTTGTGAACATTCCTCCCACAGTCTACTGAAGGAGATCAACTTCCTTCTTGCACAAATTCCTTGAATAAAGGAATCCCATGACCTATTTAGGCCATTCAGAGTGGTCATGACAATTTCACCATTCTCCACCACTTCATCCACAGCTTCAAGTTGTTCCTTGATCTGAGAGACCTTGGAGAAATAGGATTGAATGGTTTCTCCATTCTGAAGCTTTACTCCTTTCAATTGATTCCACAGAGTCATCTTCCGATTTATGTTCTTTCCTTCAAATAGCTTGGTCAAAGAATCAAACATCTCCTTGGGTGTCTTCAGAGATGACACATGTGGTATGAGATGGTCTTTGATGGAATCAACAATGATTCTTTTTGCCTTGACCAAGTTCTTCTTATGCAATGCCTTAGCCTCTTCATCTTCTAGGACAGAGATTTCTTCTTTTATGTATGAGTCCAACTCATTCTCTTCCAGGATTAACCCAATCCTATACTTCCAGGCTCAGAAGTTATCATCCCCTTCAAGCTTATCCTCAATCTTGGTGTGGTGAGAAATCTATAAAGAGTACTTCAAATGGAAATAGAATAGATTTAGGTCTTACCACTTGATTTGCTGAAAACTAGATTTGGTCCCGGACTAGGGTTTGTCAGAGAAACCCTACAAATTCAAACTTTGAATTTCAAACTTCTGAAAGGATAGAAATATGTGCCTTCATGAGCTGATCAGCCTGGTATATTCAGATTTTGAGATCTGCAAAGTTTCACCCTTCAGAAATGCCTTTTAGTCTTCCCAAATTCATTAGGGAGGACCCTGAAATAGGGTTTGAGTTTCCCGGAGCTTTACCCAACCAAAAATATCGATCCAAAGCTCTACACTTCGATTTTTCCAAGGAGCTTCCATCTATGTCTTCATATTTCAGAAATTCCTGTTTTTGTGGAAACCCTAATTTTTAGGGCCAAAACTGAAAGTGCTCAGAATTGAATTTTGATTGGACAGATAGATTCTCCTTGATGAGTAGAATCATTCTACCTTAGTGCTTTTCCAAAATCTGTGGAGAGAAACCCAATAAAAAAGAAACCCTTGTTTCTGCCACTGCACAATGTCTTCTTCTCAGGTTAGCTCTGATACCATGTTAATTTTTTAGCATTAATTCAATATACTCTAGGATCTTTACTGAGAGAATAACATGTACATCATATCAAGTATAACAATGCATATCAATCACACCAAGCAATCACATGAGACAATAGACACACAGAGTTTCACTGGGGAAAACCATAAAGGTGAAAAACCCCACAACTTCCTTAGAGGTAGAAAGAGCAATGATACAACCAAAGTACAAGAGATAGTATTCTCCTATCATATGATCCTCCTTCTCACATGTGCGCCACTTTTCGAGTGATGGAAGAGTGAGTAATGAGATGATCAAATAGAGATTTCTCGATCTCTATTTATACTTGTCCTGTCCTACCCAATAAACCAGTGGGGCCGACTTGTCTAACTTAGTCTAATTACCCATGGTTACATTAATCTGGTTCGACCCCTTACTAGGTGGTCTAATAACCCATCAGCAAGTTACAACACTTGCGACACTTGTCAATACAAATGACAACACTTCTGTATAGAGGAATAATACATCTCTATAGGAGTACAATAAAATACATAGATGAAATACATTCTGAAGTTACATATACATCAATAGTTATGCTCTTCCATTCTTTACCTACTGGATACTAAAAAACCTTTAGTTCTCTGAGTTCCATGTCCAGATCAATATAATGCTCAAAAGTGGGTTTCCGAAAAGACTTGAAAATCGTTTGAATACAGATGAGGATTTCAAAATATGGATGCAGCTTTTGCACGACTGTTTTTCTGTCTGACTCTCCATGGATATCCGCTAAATTGAATTCATAATTGCATGCCTCCATAATCATGACATCGTAATGATCCTTACAATACAAATATCCATGTCCATCCCAAAAATATAGGAGGCCAAGCGGAAACACATTGTTGAATAGGACTTTAAAAGAACAAACATCATGGGACAACTAGTTAGCCATGTCCCCAATGTTTTGAGCCATTATACCATTTGTGATCACTTTGTTAGCCTCTAAGATGATTTTTGTTCTATCTCGAACAACATAGGCATGGAGCTCATCAATTTTTTAATAAATCAGTAACTGTCTTTGCTAGCTCTGTCTTTTTGTCCACACTATTTAGGATAGTGCGAGAATCCTAGGAAGTTGTCTCAGCGATTTCCCACACCTCTTGTGAAATAAAAAAATGGCTCCATTGAGATGTTATAAGTGTTGTTATCTGTTCCGAATAAATGAACTTTGCATTCTTGAGAAAAGGCTTACCCATTAGCTTCCTAGACAAATCTTGAATGCTCTTCTGCAGGCGTGACTTTAGACTATTGTAATTCGGAAATGGCAATGTCTATTTTTTTCTATCTCCTCATTAGAGCTCCTAAGATATTCATTTTTTTTAGATAATATTGTGAATTCAGTTGAGCATCTTTGAGGCTCATTTATGCTATTTCATGTGCAATCTTATCTGTTGGGTCAGCTGAAGATGTGGCCTGCAAGGCTACTACCTTTTGTAACAGAATATCTTGATTATTCCTTTTAAGTTCATCTACTTCCCCTTCTAGAGTAACGATCTTTTCTTTGTGTGATAATATTTTATGCCTATGTATATGAGGAAAATATATTGGACATTAAAATGGCTCCCTTAAACCAATCCAAGACAGAAATAAAACATGTGGAATTATATTCTCCAAGATTTAAATCACTCATATGAGCATTCATAATAAGAAAGAGGATAAATATAGATGTCTTACCTTGATCTAGAATATTATATTTTCTTCTCTTTGTTGATCCGGTCCTTTTCTTAATGATCCAAATAAGAAAACCTATGGACAAAGAAGAGGAGAGAATCTAATTTCCTACACAAACATGTTAGACTAAATCTCTTTACTTAAATAAGCACAAATTGAAAATTTTCAACATGAAACACACAATTTGGGAGAATAGGCCAAGTTATTTATTAGAAAGACAAAGAGGAAGTGATACAATATAGTATTATACCTGACATCATTCCGACAGATTCTCCTCTCATGCCTTTCAACAAGCCACCTTTGAGAACCTTGAGAACATAAGGACTTCTTCACAAGTAGATCTGCAACTATAGTTTAGTCTTGGCCTTTATGTGTCCAATCTCAAAACCAAAGAGTAATGGCCTTGATATAGGTGAAGGATCCCAACCAACATCGAGAGGAATTTGGATCAAGAGAGGAAGATGTGGATCTAGGTAGGATAACATGGATCTCCGTAACTCCCAACACTCTTCATAAGGAAAAAAAATACTAGATCTCGAAGGCATGCTAGGATTTTCGAGATGAGGGATCCTAGATCCGAGGAAAAATAGGCTAACCAAAATTATCATGCCCCGGACACAGATCAAGGCACGAAATAGTTGTAATTTGCGTGCCCATTCAGTTAAGCAGAGAATGAAAATTTGGAATTTTCGCACCTCCATAGTTCAGTAGGGTGTGAAAATTCCCCCATGAGTGGTTGAAAGTGGTTAGGTGAGGTGGGATTCAAGAAGTTACGTGACTTATCCAACTTAGGTGTATAATTATTTTAATACACAAAAATGGGTTCAACACACCTAGGAGGTCATGGACTTCACACTCCCATGGTGGTAAAGCATGCATGACCAAAAATGGAAAAATGAGGTATAACAGGTGCCCCCTAAAGTGTGAGGTGAGAAAAGTCCGATCGCCAAAATAATTTACTAACTTGTAGATTCTCAAAGAAAACATGAATAAAAGTTTGGAGGAGAGATACAGAAGATCAACATACTCTGATCATTGTCAAGGTGGGCATCCCCATGCTCAGAACAAACTAACAGAGAACATGGATTCTGACCATTACATTGCATATCCATGTACATATTGACTGAGGACATGATTTTCGAATCACAACATGGGCATAATCATGGATACTATGAAACAAGCGTAGATCCATGGTGAAATAACGACACAACAACGACCAATACAAGAGTGGATTTGTGTTACAGTACATCAAACATTCTCCACCGCAACTTGGGTATGACATGTGGAGATAACCCAGGGTCTTCTACCTGATCCAAAATGATACGAACCTAACCATGTGATTACAATGTGTTGAATTCGAACATGGTAGGAACCACTTGATTACTGGTTAATAATGTAAACCTTAAACAAGCGCGAGGGAAATCACCAATGATGATAATGATCCCCAAGGTATCATAGTACATTCCAATGAAATGTGAATAAATGAGTTGGAGTCAAACATTAGTGGAATATGCCAATCATAGTTCAATGTTATAAACCTACTGCTAAAAGTGAGGAAACCTACCTTTGAGGCATGCAGGTCCCAAGGTACTCAATTGGTCCCTAAGTCGAACTCCTGGATGATGGGTTGATGTTGACAGGAGTGGACTCATCGAAGGAGGGCCATAGTGATTCTCACATTATCAAAACAGAACCATCACAAGGTGATTATGAATGAAGATATGAGTCAATACTGACACAAGGATGAAAGGTTGATGGCATTGCAAAAGGTTGACTTATGCTAATACTTTCCTTTGAACATATGACTTGGAAGCACTGACATGAAGAGGAAAGAATCAAAATGTAACACGACAAAGGATGCAGTGTTCTCATGACTTTGATTATGAATCAAGGACAATTTGAATACCCAATCGTAAGACAAGATGCCATGTTCAAAGGTAATGACTCACTGGATTCCGTAATAATCAAACTAGACCCATTCTCCCATTCCCCCCCATCATGATTGAAGATTACCTATTTGTTTTTTAATGAGCTTGAGGAGGATAACACATGCTCAATGTGGCTCATATTCAAATGAGTCCAACCTTGCACTTTTACGAACCCAAGGAAGGAGAGATTCGATCCCAAAAAGGGTCATTCGATGCTTATTTTCACGAGCCCAAAGAAGGAAAACTCGGTGATTTTTCATGTTTAGAGAGTCTGAAATAATCTAAAGAGGACTCCATGATTCGAATTTTTCATAAAAGTTAGTCCCTAGGCCCAAAAAAGGATAAAACAATACCTAGAGGAACCCTCCTAGTCAATGGTTGACTGAGGCATTCCTTTTGTGATAATATGCAAGAGATCTAGCAACTGTAGCAACTCACAATCAAACTCTCAAATATGTTGCAAAGAAGAAGAGAAGGAGACACTCAATAATCACTCATAAACACAGAAGAATAGACAAAATATCAGTATCATACAAGGAATAATAAATGCAGTGAATGTGTTACAATGAACTACAAGGAGCATGATATAGGATTCGAATTAGCCAAGTAGGGCATTCAAATATCTAATCTCAGAGTCTAGCTTGGATAACAATGGAGACATCATCCAGTCAGTAGTATGAGTCATAAATGGTAAGAGCCAGTCAAGTGTGTCCAACTGAGTCTAACAGAACCATCTAGGCATAAATCAGGGAATGGAGACTCCAAGTGGGGCGCATGAGGTTGTCATAGGGTCAAGTGGAACTCCAAAACTAGCTAACAAGGAGCTACAAGTAGTTAGGATGAGCAATCAGTGGAACAACTACTCAATCCATGCACTAACTGAGTGATAAATCTCGGTAGGTGAGAAAAGGCACCCTAATTGAGTGGTAGGTGAGTAAAGGCGCTTTAACTAACAGTGGTAGGTGAGAAAGGCGCACTTGTCATGTAAAATAGTCAAGAAGGGCGCATCAGGTAGGTAGGAGGCCAAATGGGGGCTAAAGACAGGCTCTAGAGAACTAGAAGCAAGCTCTAGGTGTTGGGGAGACAACCATGATGATGAATGGAGCATGCAGTGGCATGCAATTGCATGCAACATGCATATTTGCATGCATGCATGCAAAATACAAAAATGATGGTCTGAATATTTCAACACCCCCCCTCAAGCTATACTGTGAGAAAATAACTGAAACAGAAAAATCGGGCCCTGGTGACTAAGACCAAAGGTCAACCCGTACAATCAATCTAAAATAAACTAAGTGAGGAAAGAGGGAAAACCTAGTGGGAAGAAATCCCTCCCTCAAAATAGACTGAAGGATGCTAAAGAAGCATATCATCTCTCACCCCTAAATGAGGTAAGTGAACTTCTTTCTCAAAGAAGGATCGATAGATCCAAAATGGATCAGGAATTTCACAAGGATGAATCCTTATATATGAAAACTCTGATCTGCCAGATCGAGGAGCAGTAGTAGTCCATCGAAGAAGAGGATCAGTAAAGAAAAAAGGATGAAACCTCCCATGCTAAAACTCTGATCTGGCTTATCGGGGAGCAGGAGATTCCCATCGAGGAAGAGGATCTGCCATGTGAGAAGGATGAAACCTTCCATGCTGAACATCTGATCTAACTGATCAGTGAGCAGTGACTGCCCATTGAGGAACAGGAGGCCGACTAGGTGAGAGATCTTCAAGTTCTTTTGGATCTGGATCTCCCATTCGCTCATCTTCATCATCGGTTTCTATACCTTCTATTTCTTGTGGATCTGGGTCTAGCATTCCCTCATCATCATATCCATCAGAAATATCATGAGGAGGAGCAAGTAAAATTGGCTTATCATCACATGCAAACTCTGAATCTGAAATCTCAAGTAAAATTGGCTCATCATCATGTGCAAACTCTGAATCTGAAATATCATGAGGAGAAGCAAGAAAAAATGGCTCATGCTCATCATCACTCGAAGGAGGAACATATCCAAAAATGTTGATGTCATGAAACTGCTCTAGAATATGCATGTAGTCCTCATCTGAACAATCATGACTGTGATCAATAGAAGAACTGGAACTAGATGATGATGGATATTTATTAAGATCAAAGGAGGATGCAATAGTGGAGGTCCATTTTAAAATAGCAGTTGGACCAATAGGTGCTAGATCTTCAGGTTCTTGTGGATCTGGATCTAGCATTTGCACTTCTTCAAGAGTCCTCTTTTTCTCAATCTCTTTTGGTGTATCCTTTCCCTTTAGGAAACTTTTGAAGGTGCCATGGGAAAACTTTCCACTTAGGATACCATCAACCACAATATGAGATAGATTGTAGTTGAGATGAGACAGTCTACTCTCCTCATGAGTATGAGAGTGAAGAGCATACTCCTTTGAGAGAGGTAAGAAATGTGAAAACTCATAGAGTTTTGTCTCATGATTTGCAACTCCTTTTTCAATGATTTCCCCTAAAATCATGTGTTGTACCTTGACTTCATATGGAGTAAAGATCACTATTTCGGGCTCTCTAGTATGAGTCATTTGATACACTAAAATGACATTAGCTGCAAGAGAAGGAACATAAAGCACATCAGAAAAGTGACCATGATCAAGATCGATTCTTCCAATCCCCTCAGAGGATACTTTTGAATCATTTTCCCAAACTGATGGAAGGGCCAATAGAGATTTCGAAGCTAGCGAAGAGATCTTTGGAGGAATCCATATGACATGATGCCCCTGAATCTATGATGAAAGAAGAATCATTTGATTCACTTGCTATGAGAGGATGACATCTTTATTTTCCTTCGGATCTAGAAGATTCAGTATTAGGATCTTTCTTCCTTGCAGATGCTGGTACAGGAAGATTGTTATTCTCAAGTAATTGAGCCATCAAATCTATATCCTTCTTCATGCAAGCACTTTCAGGATGAAACCCTCTATGGCAGTATGTGCACTTGGATTTTCCCTTCTAAAAATGCTTGGTCTTCCTTGAGTTCGAAGCCTCATCTGATTGGTATGGACTATCTGTAGGCCTTGTATCATTCGATCTCTTGTCAGAAATATTTTTCTTTCCTTTACCATTCGCTCTCTCTACAACTATAAGAGTTGAATCCAATTTGGGTTTGATCATTACCATAGAGATCAACTTCTCTTCCTCTTGAGTAAGATATTGGATGAAGTCATCAAATGAGGGAAACTTCTATCTTGGAATGGACAACTTAGCCGACTGGAAAGTAGAGACAAAAACTAAGAAGTTTTCCCCCAACTTTGAGAGAATGGCAAGTATAAGCTGCTTGTCTTCTTTCACTATCTCATATATTTTCAACTGTGGTATCAAGTTTTTGAACTTGGTGAGAAAGGCATTAATAGATTCGAAGCTGTCAGGAATCAAACATATGAGCCCATTCTCCAATTTGTATCCTTGCATATCATCTTTCGTTGAAAAAAGGGATTCAAGCTTGTCCCAAATCTCTTTAGGAGATGTAAGATCGATGACATGGAAGTGAAGATCTTCAGAAATTGAGAGAAGGAGGAGGCCAATTGCTTCATCAAGCCTATCCAAGTACTTGGACTTTTCGACTGCACTGAGAGGTTCTACCATCGTTCTGTTGAGTATTCGGGTGAAGCTCTTAGATCTCATGAAGAGAGTCATATTGGCTTTCCACTCAACATAGTTGGAAGATGTGAGCTTTAGATCCATCTAAAAAAAAAGAAGTCGAATAGTTAAAGAAGATTCTGAATGGGGGAATAAACCTGCAAAACAAGAAAGTGGTGTTGATGGAGAATGCTACACTTTGACTGAACACTACCTTAAGAACACTTGGCACATAGACTAAGTCCGTCACACTTGGCTAGACCTCACTGGATTTCTCTAATGAATTGAAGTAATAACACCAGGATTTGTTGTGGAAACTCAGAGGCTTCTAATGCAAAAGTGAAAGATAGCTGCTCAAAGAAAGTTGCAACTGCTGCAATGGCTGCAATTCGAATAGCTGCTTCCTGCTCTGATACCATGTGATAATCTGGAAGAGATCTAGCAACTGTATCAACTCACAATCAAACTCTCAAGTCTGTTGCAAAGAAGAAGAGAAGGAGACACTGAATAATCACTCATAAACACAGAAGAATAGACAAAATATCAGTATCATACAATGAATAATGAATGTAGTGAATTTGTTACAATGAACTGCAAGGAGCATGATATAGGATTCGAATTAGCCAAGTAGGGAATTCGAATCTATGATCTCAGAGTCTAGCTTGGATAACAATGGAGACATCATCCAGTCAGTAGTATCAGTCATAAATGGTAAGAGCCAGTCAAGTGTGTCCAATTGAGTCTAACAGAACCATCTAGGCATAAATAAGGGAATGGAGAGTCCAAGGGGGGCGCATGAGGCTGTCATAGGGTCAAGTGGCACTCCAAAACTAGCTAACAAGGAGCTACAAGTAGTTAGGATGAGAAACCAGTGGAACAACTACTCAATCCATGCACTAACTGAGTGATAACTCCCGAAAGGTGAGAAAAGGCGCCCTAACTGAGTGGTAGGTGAGTAAAGGCACTCTAACTAACAGTGGTAGGTGAGAAAGGCGCACTTGTCATGCAGAATAGTCAAGAAGGGCGCATAAAGTAGGTAGGAGGCCAAATGGGGGCTAAATACAAGCTCTGGAGAGCTAGAAGCAAGCTCTAGGTGTTGGGGAGACAACCATGATGATGACTGGATGCATGCAGTGGCATGCAAATGCATGCAACATGTAGATTTGCATGCATGCATGCAAAATACAAAAATGATGGTGTGAATATTCCAACACCTTTTTAGTAAATAGTCTACCGGTCCAAAAAGGGGTAAACTATCACCGAATAGACGAACATTCAAAAAAATTTACAAGCGTGAAAGAGACAATTTCACTTGGCAATCTTTTTCTATTTCGAGAGTCTAAAAGAGCATAACGAAACTCCATGGGGTTCCTTTTTTGTGAATTAATTGCCCTAGTCCGAAAAAGAGATAAAATAATACTAGGTTGATACTTTCCTCATCATTTCACGAGCACGAGTAAAGGAGAATAATCTCGACACTTTTCACTTAGTTTTACAAAGCACAACTAAAGTGTGAAAAGCACTTGGAATCTCTTTCATGTTTCAGATCCAAAGCACGAAAGAGAGAAAGTGAGCTCGAAAATTTCATCAAATGATTCCTTTGGTTTGAAAACCCTTAATGAACCTACTCAAACTTGGTAAAAAACCCTAGAAAACAACATTATAAAATAAAAATATGTGGAAAGGGTCTTAAAACAAAGGTCATAAATGTGAACATAAATAAAAAATAACTAGTTCCACTAGTATAAAATATAGTAAAATGTAAAACAATTCATTTTCACCTTGAGAGGATTTTTACCTTTTTTGGGGACCAAATCTCAACTAAAGATCTCGGGAGATCCAGGGCACCATTCAAGCTCCCGTTCGAAGAAGGTTAGTCCTCTTGCTCTACTCTTTCGTTTCATGTCTTGTTTTTTGGCTTTCATGCCAGTTTGGCGGGGAGGAAAGCACTTTAGGGCACAAAATTGTGCGCCCAGGAAGTTTTGCACCCTCACTATTTCGCGAAGCACAAAAATTCTCGATTTTTCTCATTCTACACTATGGTAGGGGCACGAAAACTAATAATTTTCGCATTCTAGGCTATTTCTAGGGTGCGAAAAATACACAGAATTGGATTTTGATGAGTTTGCCTCTCCTCCATTGGGAAAAAATTTGCTTCAAGGCTCTAATCATAGCTTCCTTTGATGATTTTCAGAGTTTATCAAGAGACAAGAGAGACAATGATTGAATGGAAAGAGAGAGAGCATGAGGAGGATGACCGAGATTCCCTCAAGAATGATGCTACTTTTTCTACACTTAGAGAGGGTGGATTACTAAAATTCTTCAAGACAAAAGGTATCAATAAACAAGGGACACTTCTGAACCACCTGATAGAAATGTGGGACCCATATCTACAAGATTTCTGAATAGGGGAGCATATCCTGGAGATAGAGCTCAAGGACATATACTTCTTGACCAGTCTCTCGAGAATAGGGGCACAAGTCAATCTAGATAGGAATCAGAGCACCGAGGAGAGTACAGAGGATTACATAGCTCAGTATTGCAAACAGGGATCCCGCAAGAAAAGAGGGAAGATACTCATAGCTGATGTGAGAGACCAACGACTTGCACCGTCAGTGAAGCAAACATAGTAAAGTGGAATAGGATCCATCTATGGTCATGCAGGAAAAAATGAAAATGTAAGGTTTTGAAAGTTTATGGAAAAAAAGTGCATAAAAAATTATACAATATGGACTGTGGTGTCCGAAAGATTTTTATGGATAAAAGCATTTAAGGTACAACCCGTTATGAGGGTTGCGCATGGGATTACCTTCTAAGTTAGTCAAAATATATGCCCCATGTCCAAGGCAAGTGTGTATGATGTACGAGCCTTTCCACATGGATTCAAATTTTCCTTTGCCCTTTTTTTCATGGGCTTGATCGTAAACGAGTATAAGGTCTCCTTCACTAAATTCTCGTGGGTGAACATTTTTATCATAACTGACTTTGGATCGGTTCTTTGCGGCTTCAATTGTTTGGAGGGTTGCACGGTGATCTTCATCGGCTTGCTCTAATAGAAGTAAGTGTTGTTCAATTGGTGAAGTATCCGGGAGGAGTTTGATAGCGATATGCAATGTCAGGATTTAACACTCAATTGGGAGGACAGATTCTATGTCGTTAACCAAATGGAAGGGGGTGAAACTGGTGGCGGTTTTAGTGGAAGTGCGGTAAGCCCACGGTGTGGGGAAGAGCATGTGATGCCAATTGGACTTATGTCGATCAACAGTGCACTGGAGGATGGTCTTCAAAATTTTGTTAATAGATTCAACTTGGCCGTTCCCTTGGGGGTAGTAGGCGGAATAGAAATGATGTTCAAACTTAAGGAGGGTTGACAATTCTCGCCAAACAGAGTCCTCAAAGTGAGAACCATGGTCTGAGATGAGTTGCTTTGGTACTTTGAAACGAGTAATAACATGGTTGAAGAAGAAGCAGGCCACAGTGTCGGCTTTGCAATTATAAGTAGGCATGGCTTCTTCCCATTTGGTAAAATAATCAACGGCCACAATGATGTATTTATGGCCGCCAGCTGATGCAGGATTACACTCCATGAAGTTGATGGCCCATTTGCAAAAGGGGCCAACGGTGACAACTGGATGAAGGGGGGAGGGAGGGGTTCTTGCCTTGGGGGAAAAGAGCTGGAAATTTTGGCAATGTTTGACTGCTATGATGCAATCAGTAAATAGCAAGGGCCAAAAATAACCTGTGCGGATCACCTTTTGGGAAATGGCCATGTGAGAGAAATGGCCGCCACAGGCGCCGCTATGGCAGTCATTAACGACTTGCTTTACTTCTTATCAAGAAAGGCAACGTCATAGGATTGTGTCGACACCATGTCGATAGAGGACATCGCCTAAGAGGATATAACGGGAAGCGTGGTGGTGGATGCGACAACGTCCGTCGTAGTCAACATTGGGTCGAAACTTCTATGTACAGAGGTAAACCAAAATGTTGTCGTACCAAGGGTCTTCTGACGAGATAATGAATAAATGGTCGTCAATTAGATCAGTATTGATAGCTGGTGATGTCAATGAGGATGGTAGTTCCGTAATGAGTTGAGCGAGTGCTAAGGATTTGGTTCTCTTCGAGGTTTTGAAATTCAATTCATATTCTTGTAGGATAATCACCCATTTAGCTACGTGGCCTTGCAGAAGGCGACGATTCAAGAGACAGACCATTGGGTTGGAATTTGTGACAACCGTGGTGTTGTTCAGGATTTCTACCCTATAGTGAGGAGAGGGACACTACCAACTTCTGGGGTGACAGGTAAATGCATAGATCATATCACATAGGCTTATACAAAAGGAAAGAGATCAAGGTTTATGAAGGCATACCTTATTAATGATGTTCGATCCTAGCTTTCGCTCGCTCCTTCAATCAATCCTCCACTTGATCTTTCGTTTGATGAACCTGCAATACAAAGATACCTTCCTTAGCGTATCTTGACTGATATAACAATGATGAAATTGAAATATAATTTAAACATCAAGTACAACCAAGCATTTAATCCAAACAAATATGCAATCCATTAGACATTTGATTGGGACGGGAAGAGCATTTCAACCTTTATTGTCAAAAGCAAATAATCAGTACTATTATACCTGATCATTTAGAGTGCTTGTGCAACTGGATCCTGGGCTCCTGCTCTTCACACTTACTTTGGAATTCCTCTAGCGTAACAACCCTTAATGCATAGTTTATCCCCCCCTCTCTCATCTACCCCCCTTGTATTTATGGGATAAGGTAGGAAGTTTGGATCGAGAGGTAGTTTGATTGGGAAGTTGGGGAAGTTGTAAAACCAACTTCAACTAATCCCAATTAGTCAAATTAATATATTTTTTATTAATTTTTAAGATGTGTACGAGTATTTCACAGTAGAGTAGCGCACAATATGCAACTTCATTGCTTTACAACCAGCATTTGCATGATTTTTTAAGCTGTGCGCTAGTTTGCTGAAGCAAAGTAGGGCATACTAGCAGGTGTGTGCTACTATTATGCTTGTAGAGTAGGGCACATTCCCAAAAATGTGTTACTATCATGTTAGGAACCCATGTCTTTACTTTGTTAGTATGTTGTTGTTGGACGCATATGCTTTGTAAGTCGTCCTGTAGTATTTGTTGATCAATAGTTTATGTTATTGTTGTTGGCGCATATGCTTTGTAAGTCGCTCGTAGTATTGTTGATCCATAGTTTGTAACGGCCCATGGTTTTGACCCATAGTATTGGCGCCTAGAATTAGTATATAAGTGTGTGTCGAGACCTATGAAGGCACCGTGAAGTTAATTGTATTGAGCTTGCTCAAGGGAGGTTGCCCCCTCGAAGTGGCCTGTGATCAATATAAAAGTGATTTTGAGTTCTATCATTTCTGCTATTGCGCATATTCTTGTTAATTAATTGTTGCATGTGCATCACATCTCGTATCAGAGCACTTTCTTGGGCTCGCTGGGTGAAATTTCTGCCAAATTTTTTTCGCATCTGTTGCAGGTTCGGATTTGGGAATAATCCCTATCCGCTTAACTGTGGGAAGTACTTGGGCATAAGCCCTAAAACTCATTGTGAGGAGTACCACAGGAACCCTGAAGTAGCTAGCCCATTGAGAGGATCTGCCAGCGAAAAGGGCAACGACCCCTACCTGATTGACTAGCTCCCACCCGTGAGGTAAACCAAGAGCTGTCGTTTGTGGCAAAGCGGTTATCAATTTTACCTGAGCCGTGGAGTGAGGGGTACTGCCCCAATACGCAAGTCGTCAGACAACACTGGTGGCCGAGTGAAACCCCTGAACTGTTAGGAAGCCGCACATACCTGGGGTCCATATCTACTTTCAGCTGAACTATTGTCGATCACTGCTGCACCGTTTCAGATCCATTTTGCAAGCTATTCCAGATTCAGCTGTTTTCAATCCATTCGGCGCTGTTCCAGATCCCTTTCGAGCCGTAGCCACTCCAGTCTGAAAGAAAAAAAATAAAAATAAAAAAATCTTGGTTATGGTTGTCACCCGTGCAGGAGCAAAAACCATGGAGGATGCACTTGCAGCCATCCAAGCCAAACTCCAGGATCTGGATGAAAAATTTCTCGCTCTCCATCTTGAACATTCAACTAGGAACAACAAACGGCAGTCTGAGTCTTCAGCAGACAATGGGTTCTCTTCTTCCAGCAATTTCCGTGGTCCGAAGCTTGATTTTCCTCGCTTCAATGGTACCGATCCAACTGGATGGATCTATCGTGCAGAACAATATTTCAGTCTGCATAATACTTTTGATGTCAACAAAGTTCTGTTGGCATCCTTTTATTTGGAATAGGAAGCTCTTCAATGGTACCATTGGTACATCAAGGCTCATCCAGAGCCCAAATGGACAGACTTTTGCCATCTCTTTTTGCAACGATTTGGTCCTAGTGCTTTTGATGACTTCACAGGATCCCTCACTAAACTTTGCCAAACTGGCACTGTGAGAGAGTATCAAACCGAATTTGAGAATCTAGCCAACCACACTGAAGGATTGTCTGATGACTTTTACCGGAGTTGTTTTATCAGTGGTCTAAAGGATTCCATCCACTCTGAGGTCAAAATGTTCTGTCCCAACACAATGATGGAAGCACTAGGGTTTGCTAAGTTGGCAGAAGACAAGATTGCAGCCCAACAACGGTCCAAACCCACTTTTGTTCCATTCTGAAATATGGGTTCTCAGCGACCACCTATACCGCAGGCTCCTCGACCAACTCCTATCAAGCATTTGTCTGAAACAGAGATGCAAGCACACAGAGAAAATGGGCTTTGCTATAATTGTGATGAGAAATTCACTCGGGGACATAGATGTGTTCAGCAAAAGCTCTATCTCTTGGATGTGGAGTCTTTGCCTGCCTCTGAAATTGGTGACGAAGATCCAGAAACACTGGATGCTCCAGTCAACATTCAGGAACCGCCTATTGACCCTCCATCTCAGGATGACCAGCTAGAGATATCTCTCCATGCTTTAGTTGGAATCACCACCCCCCAAACAATGCGGGTCAAGGGTTACTTCAAGAAGCTTCCTCTTACAATACTCATTGATTCTGGTAGCACTCATAATGTCATTGATCCTCGGATCGCCAAACAAGCTGATTGTTTTATCCATCCTTGCTCCAACTTTGAAGTCATGGTTGCCAATGGGGGCACCTTACCTTGCAAAGGGAAGTGTCAAAATGTGCGTATCTCTATGGGAGATTATACCTTGCGCTCTGACATGTTTGCCTTGCCCTTAGGCGGATGTGATGTGGTTTTGGGCGCTCAATGGCTACACACACTTGGCCCTATCTTATGGGATTTTGCTGAACTTTGGATGCACTTTTCCCTCAATGGACACAAACACACATTGACAGGATTACAACCAGGTTCTCTCAGCATCATCAGTTCACATTGCATGGAAAAACTCTTCAAGAAGAATTCACATGGTGTCATCGCTCAGATCCATTCCATCCAGATGCAACCCTCAGCGGTCTCCACTACTCCTTTGGATCTACAACAAATTCTGGATCGATATACAGGTGTCTTTGCTGAACCAGTGGGATTGCCACCTTCCAGGCCAGAAGACCATCGTATTCAGCTCCTTCTTGGCATTGCTCCGCCCAACATCAGGCCCTATCGCTACCCATTTCACCAAAAAATAGAGATTGAAATGCTCGTTCGGGACTTATTGAAGCAAGGTATTATTCGCCCAAGCACTAGTTCCTTTTCTTCTCCAGTTATTCTTGTCTGCAAAAAAATGGGTCATGGCGCCTCTGCATTGACTTCCGAGCACTTAATCACCTCACCATCAAGGATAAGTTTCCAATTCCTGTTGTTGATGAGATTCTTGATGAGCTTCATGGGGCTCACTTTTTCTCCAAGTTGGATCTTCGTTCTGGGTATCATCAAATTCGGGTTCATGAGGATGATATCCCTAAAACAGCTTTCCGCACACATGATGGCCATTATGAGTTTTTGGTCATGCCCTTTGGCCTCACTAATGCTCCTTCCACATTCCAGGCCTTAATGAATAAAATATTTCGACCCTACTTGCGGAAATTCATTCTAGTATTCTTTGATGATATCCTCATCTACAGTAAAACATGGGATGAACATATCCAGCATTTGGATCTTGTCATGCAACTTTCCTCTGACCATCATCTCCATGCCAAGCAGTCTAAATGTGTTTTTGGACAGAAGGAAGTTGAGTATCTCGGTCACATTATATCAACACAAGGGGTTCGCGTGGATCCTGCCAAAATCGATGCCATGAACAATTGACCGCAGCCTCAGACAGTCAAGAGCCTTTGTGGTTTTTTGGGGTTGACTGGCTACTACCACAAGTTTGTCAAGGATTATGGGAAGATTGCAGCTCCATTAACTGCTCTATTGAAAAAGGATGCCTTCACATGGAAACCTGCTGCTCAGTGTGCATTTGAAAAACTAAAACAAGCTATGTGTACTACACCTGTGCTAGCTATGCCCGATTTTTCCAAGCCCTTCACTATTGAGAGTGATGCTTGCGGCAATGGGCTTGGTGCTATTATCCTTCAAGATGAACACCCCATTGCGTTCACTAGCAAAGCCCTTTTAGGTAAGAATTTAGCTGCCTCTACCTATGAGAAGGAAATGATGTCTATTTTGCACGCAGTACAGAAGTGGCGCCCATACCTATTAAGGAATCATTTCTGCATCAAGACTGATCACCAGAGTCTGAAATATTTCTTGGACCAGCGTGTCTCCTCCCCGGCACAACAGAAATGGGTTAGCAAACTCATGGGTTATGACTATGAGATCACATACAAGAAGGGTAAAGAAAATATTGTGGCAGATGCTCTTTCTCGCACATTTGATGCCCAAGGTTCTCTTTCAGCTATTTCTATGCCTGTTCCAAATTGGTTGCAATCTGTTCAACAGGGTTATGTCAATTACTCCTCCTTATCTCAAATCATCCAACGCTTGACCAACAACCCTTCTGCTGTACCACATTACTCTTGGGATGGTGCTTCCCTGCGATACAAGGGTCGTCTGGTGCTTCCCCAGAGCACAGATCTTCAACAGGTTGTCTTCTATGAACTCCATGCTTCTCCATCGGCAGGGAACTCTGGGTTCCTCAAAATGTATGAACAAGCACGGCGTAACTTCTTTTGGCAGGGCATGAAAAGGACAATTCAACAGATGGTGGCCAAATGTGATACCTGCCAACGCAATAAGGGTAAAACAACACTCCTTCCAGGATTGCTTGAACCCTTGCCCATACCTACACGGATTTGGACAGATATTTCTATGGATTTCATTGAAGGGATCCCTAAATCTGGCGGGAAGACAATGATTCTCGTTGTGGTTGATCGCCTCTCCAAATATAGTCATTTTTGTGCTCTCAGCCATCCCTATACAGCCTCCTCTGTCGCTCAAATTTTTCTGGACCAGATCTTTCGTCTTCATGGCATCCCTTCTTCCATTGTCTCGGATCGTGATGCGACTTTCACCAGTCATTTTTGGACAGAACTATTTCGCCGCACTGGCACCAAACTGAAGATGAGTTCAGGGTATCACCCAAAAACAGATGGTCAGACTGAAATTGTCAATAAATGCTCGAAAACTTATCTTCGTTGCTTCACCTCAGAACAACAACATCAGTGGGAAAAATGGCTCCCTCTCGTTGAATGGTGGTACAATACCTCTTACCACACTGCCTCTAAAATGACCCCATATGAAGCAGTCTATGGTCAAGCACCTCCAGCTCTTCTTCCATACACCCCCACCAGTTCACCAGTTCAGGAAGTTGACATGGTCCTTCGAAACCGCGATCAGATTCTTCGCATTTTGCGGGACAATCTTCACATGGCAAGAAATCGCATGAAGCAACAAGCTGATCAGCACCGTTCTGAGCGCACTTTTCAATTCGACGATATGGTTTTTGTTCGTCTCCAGCCGTACAAACAATCATCCTTGAAACTCAAAGGGCATCATAAGCTCGCTCCAAAGTTCTATGGGCCATATCGGATTCTTCAGAAGATTGGGTCCGTTGCTTATAAATTAGAACTTCCTCCTTCTTCCCGCATTCATCCATTCTTTCATGTCTCTTGTCTGAAGAAAGTTCTTGGCACCAACATCAGCGGACAAACGATTTTACCCGAACTGGATAATGAAGGATCCATCCTTTTGGAGCCAGAGGCCATCCTCAATCGGCGCACACGTCAGCTTCGCTCTCGCTCTATCACAGAGGTCTTAATTCAATGGCACGGCATGCAACCAGAGGATGCTACATGGTAACCACTCCTTCAGATTCAACAACAATTTCCACATCTAAAGCTTTGAGGACAAAGTTTTTTTTAAGGGGGAGGGGATGTTAGGAACCCATGTCTTTACTTTGTTAGTATGTTGTTGTTGGACGCATATGCTTTGTAAGTCGTCCCGTAGTATTTGTTGATCAATAGTTTATGTTATTGTTGTTGGCGCATATGCTTTGTAAGTCGCCCGTAGTATTTTTGATCCATAGTTTGTAACGGCCCATGGTTTTGACCCATAGTATTGGCGCCTAGAATTAGTATATAAGTGTGTGTCGAGACCTATGAAGGCACCGTGAAGTTAATTGTATTGAGCTTGCTCAAGGGAGGTTGCCCCCTCGAAGTGGCCTGTGATCAATATAAAAGTGATTCTGAGTTCTGTCATTTCTGCTATTGCGCATATTCTTGTTAATTAATTGTTGCAAGTGCATCACATATCATGCTTGTAGGGTAGCGCACATGTCAAAAGGTAGGGTAAAACAAAATTTTGTCAGCTACTGAAGGGAAAATCAAGTCCATGTATCATCTGGGGCAATCTTGCTCTTCAATCCATGTTGTCCTTTTGTGTGATCAACAACTTAATGCGATCACAGACGGAGAAGTGAAGATTTGACCTATAACAGATGCCCCATAATGTGTGATGTTAGAGGGAAACGATCGCCGAAATACATTATAATTCCAAGTCAGAGGAAGGAGC
Source organism: Larix kaempferi (assembly GCA_027924585.1). Lineage (NCBI taxonomy): Eukaryota > Viridiplantae > Streptophyta > Pinopsida > Pinales > Pinaceae > Larix > Larix kaempferi. The sequence goes on from BSBM01000742.1 coordinate 11,364,388, forward strand.
AAGAAACCACAGGACCAAGTCACAAAAGTACCTAAAATAAAGGTCAAGGTCAGCGAGCAATTACAATCTTGACATCATATAGATGTGTAGCATGATACAACATGATCTCCGATACATAACTAGGAGATGTATATATAGCATGGCCACTGAAATACAAGCGTGGATCCATTGTTAGAATGAGAGATCATAGCCATAACAACAAACTGGATCTATGTCTCATGGAGAGCCAAAATGAGTGAGGCTCAGTCTTGCGCAGCTTGGGTGATAACATAATGAGGTAATGCTATCATAATCCCAAGGTCTTCATCCAAACAACCCAAGGTACAAACCCTAACCATGTGAATAAATGAGCTCAAAGTCGAACATGGGGGGTATCGTTTGATTACCAGTCATTGATGTATACCGTTAACAAACGTGAGGGATTCCATCGATAATGATAATGGGGCCCAAGGTACCTAGTACGATCCAACAAGTGTGAATAAGTGGACTTGGCGTCGAACACTTGAGGAACCTGTCAAATAAGAGACATTGATGTATTCTCATAATTTGACAGCGAAGGAAATTTCCACTGGTGACTGCAATCCCCAAGGTACTAACCGAAAAAATCTAAACTTCATTCCTAGAGAAAAATGAGTTGATGTCGATGGGAAGAAGTCTGCTGGAAGGGAGGCCTTAAGGAATCCTCCATCATCCAACATGAGTAACACTCAAATGGTATGAGCTGATGTGATGTAGTACAAGTAACAAGACTAACACTAGGATGGATGACACATGAGGCCAAGATAAACTGCAGAATGGCCGATACAGGCTGTATCCTTGAATAGTGAGCACGACACAAAGTGACTTAGGCAGTTTTCAACATGATGGGGAAGTAATATAGGCCTGCAATGTAGGAGACATTAGTAGACCCTCCATATGGTTGGAAGAATAACCAACCGGGAGAGTAAACAACTCGGAGATCAGGTTCACCCTAAGGTCAAAAACTAAATCCAATTGAAATGATAGACTCAAATAGGTGTTGTGTTCAAGGATAGGACGGACTGAACTGCCTTTGAAAACACAAGATGTGATATACCCTTATTATCCCTTATTCTTTTTAGATAAAAGAATACCTTTCTTGTTGTTTTAATGAGTCCAAGAAAGAATGAAAACTCAGTCGATCCAACCATGTAAAGAGTTTAACGAGCCCATGGGAGGAAGAATCAGGACCTTCTTCATTGTTTACAGAGTTCGAAGAAGAGATATAAGAATACTCTATAATACTGATCTCTGGATTTTAATATCGAGCCGAGATCTGTTCTTGCTCGTCAGTGTTTTCAATTTTAAGGAGTCTGGAAAAATTAAACAATAACTCCATACACCTACTCATGGATTTTAATATCGATCCCAAGTAGGTTAATGCTCGCCAGTTTTTTCTTGTTTATAGAGTCTGAAACACTTAAACAATCCTCTTTTAACCCTCTTGTGGATTTCACATCAAGCCCGAGTAGGTGAGTGCTTGCTTGGTGTTTTCATGTTTCGAGAGCCTAAAAACCCTAAAGAAGGCTCCAAAAGGTCCTTTTTTGTAAAGTTAGTCTCCTCCCCTGAAAAAGTGTAAAACAGTGGAAGAAGAACTCTTCTAGCCATGGATGACTAGAGTATTCTGTTTTTGTAAGTAATCTGCAAAAGTCCGGAAAAGGGTTAAACTTATACTTAAGTGGATGGACCTTCGGTTCCTTTAACGAGCTTGAAGAGGACAAGTTTGCTCGGCAATCTTATTTAGGTTTCAATAGTCCAAAAAAGAGCTTAAAATGACTTAAATGACAGCTTCTAGGATCATGACTCATGACCTGCCAAAGACTAGGATCTCAACAACCAAGTTAGTATTAACGACAAAAAATCTTCAATGGCATGAAATTTCAACCATAAAGTACTTAACATGGTCCGTCAATGAAGAAATTAAGTCATAATAAACTGATGCTACGAAAATCTAGTAAAAATTTGAGAGATATAGATTGAAATCAATCTACCAACATTTGTAGGTATTTAATGATTAAATAGATCATTTTTATGCAATTTGAAACTATAGACTTTTCACAAAAGTGGGTAAAAAATCAAATTCAAATTCATATATGTAATTTCAACTTGAAAACTCAAATATCACATTTGGAATTGCAGGGCAAGTTTTTGGAGCAAACCCTTGATCTTCAACCATTCATAGCGATCAAATCGGGCAACTATTCAACTTCAAACCTCTTCCAAGTAAGTTATTTTCATCCCAACTTGCATTTTGGTGGTTCATTTGTCAATTTTTATGCTTAAAAATCAATTTTTAACCATGCTCAACTCATGAAGTGCGTGTGCGCTACTGTGTAAGAGGGAAAGTAGGGAATACTGGAGGTGTGCGCTACTATTCCTCAAGGACAATAGCACCCAAACGTGACTGTCTACCTTAAGGAGTAGCGCACACCCCTGAACATGAAGAAAAACATGTCGAGAACTAAAAAATGGACCTTCTTTTGGTAGGATGGTGCTTGTTTGGAGGGAAAGGGAGCATGAAGAGATGGATAGGGTGGCTATACAAGACCCGGCAACTCTACATGCACTCCAAAGGTGTGGTTTGTTAAAATTTTATAGAACCGTCAACATGAGGGCACTCAACCGATTGCTTCAAAGACTCATTCAGTATTGGGATGCAGATGCTAATGTGTTTGATATCTGGGGAGAGACCCTAGACCTCACCATTGATGACATATACTTCATTACGGGACTCTCTAGGAGGGGAGATCTTGTAAACCTGAAAGGGTCCTCTTTCAATGTGGGTGCCATGTATGTGCAAGAATACATGAATGCATACTGTGTGGCGGGTACTGAGAAATCAGGAAGTCAAATTATTATTTCTACTATTGACAACCTCCTTTTGAAATTTATTGTAAGTATGTTGAACCGAATGGGAGGTATTTCCACACAACACTTAGCCTCAAGGCACTATATGCATATTGGTATCAAATGCTTGCAAGGTCATGTGTATGACTGGTGCACTAGTCTGTTGGCAAACATGAAGCTTCAACTCTCGGGGTGTAAGACCGAGAGAATCAAGAACTTTGGATATAGCAGCATTCTTTGTACCTTCTTCTTTCAGAGGGTACCTGCTCTTAGTTTGGGCATGCATTTGCCCCCTGTCATTCCTCGTGAGCCGAGATTGGGTCGTTGGGGTGACATTTTTCTCCTCCAGGGTGGTGGTGAAAGCCACTTTTGCTATCACACCGATGATTTTTGGGGATGGTGGGAGAGATAGGTGCCAGCATTTGAGCAGTTTCCATATGTTGGTTTAGATTTCCGTCATGATCCAGAGCTGGTACTTCCTCCAGGTGGTGCCTGGAGAGAGATAGGTATGTTTATGTTTTGAAAATTATTTAATTTTTTCAATTTAAAGTATATCATTTTTATGATGAGTTTGAAATACTAAAACAAAGTGTCATATGCAGATGTTGGACCAGTTTGTCCAGATGGACATCCTACTATTTCGTGAGGCCCATTGATGTGGGTGCAGCTGATGCTACGCTAGGGGATATCGAGAGGAAGATGAGTCAGTTGACTCGTGATATTCCCACATATCGCATTGAGCGGATGCATGTTGATATGTAGGAGGACGTAGTAGGTGTGCCCCCAGCCTGGATTAGATTGTTGGAGAAAGTAGCCAGGCTAGTCATATGTTACCGAGAGGCAGTCGATGCTGATGAGGCCCCACCTTCTCCATAGGAGAAGGATATTTTATGTATTTTGAGGCCATCGAGCCCAATTTTGTATCTTATGATATGACTTTTTGATAGACCTGTGTTCCAAACTCATACTATATTTTGATACAGTATCGGATATATATACAGTATCGACTTATATTTACATGTGTGTGTTTAAATTTATGTGCAATGCTTATTTATGGAAGTGTATGATACAAATGCCAGTCTAGAACATAATTTGCAAATGAATCAGCTAATGCATTCAAATTTCTTGGGATGTGTTGATATATGATGGAACCAAACTGTCTTTCCAATAATTTAACTCGCAGAAACTGTCGTAGCAAAACAGGATCTCTAATCTGATAAACACTCGTCAACTAAAATACAACTAGTTACGAATCAAGTCTTACCTCCAAATGTGAAATGCCGTGGATAAGAGAATCCCGGAGAAGTTCTATGACCGCACTGTACTCAGCTACATTATTCATTGTGGGACCCAAACAAACCCCCCCTGAAGAAACCAGTTGCCCCGTCAATGAGTAAATGACCCAAGCTGCTGAAGCCAACTGTCGGGTGTGGTGACTGGCACCATCAGCAAATCCTAAAAAGTGTTCAGTTGACATATAAAACACGAAGCGAGAAAACACACATAAGTTCAACTAACAATCACAAGAAAAAACTAGTTCTACAAAATGTACAACTATAACACATGAAAAAGCACAGATGCCTAAGCGTAGTACTTATTCAGGTAGAGCCCATTTCTAGGCTCAGGCAGCTTATTACCCTCGTATTCCATTAGCTCATAAGCTCCTTTCTTCAGTACCTTCAAGATTATGTAAGGACTGAGCCACATGGACTTGAACTTGCCATCTCCTAAAGGTTCCTTGTCCTGATCCCAAAGCAGAACAAGGTCTCCTTCGAGAAAAACCCTAGGCTTGACAGACTTATCGTACTGGCCTTTGACTCATTTCTTATGGACCTCGTTTGTTGTGAGCACATCGCGGCGCTGCTCATCTAGATGCTCTAAATGCAGCAAACGTTCTTCTAGTACTGAAGTTTCTGTTAACAGTTGGACAACCAACTTTAATGAGGGAATCTCGCATTCAATCGGAACAACTGCTTCTATCCCATGCACAACTTGGAAGGGAGAGAACCCAGTAGCAGTCTTTATGTTTTCTCAGTAAGCCCAAAGAGCAGGATACAACATGATGTGCCATTTATTTCTACTGACATTAACGGTTCTTTGTAGAATAGTATTCAAAGTTTTGTTAACCGCTTCGACCTGACCATTCGCCTATGGATAGAATGAAGACGAATGCTCCTGATGAAAACCTAGCATGGTATAAAGCTCGGTCATCATGTTGTTCTGAAAATGACGACCGTGATCTGTCATGATCACTTTGGGTATGTCGAACCTTGATAATCTAATTGAATATGAAATAAGGGGCAGTTTGTCCATCCTCCTTAACAGTAGGCATTGCCTCGGCCCACTTGGTGAAGTAGTCGATGGCAATGATAATATAACGATTGCCTACAACTGAAACTGGATTACAAGTCATATAATCAACCCCCCATTTGGTGAAGGGACCTGCTGTGATCATAGGATGAAGAGGAGCTGGATGTGCTCTCATTTTTTTGGTGAAAAACTGACACAGACGGCAGCATTTCACAGCTTCCACACAATCTTTAAAGATTGTAGGCCAAAAATACCCGACACGCAGTATTTTCTGAGTTGTTTCCAATCCAGAAAGATGACCCCCACAAGCTCCACTGTGAGCATCATTCAATACTGAATCTACTTCTTCTAAAGTCAAACAACTTCGTAAGATGGAGTCTATCCCACGTTTGTACAAAGTGTCAGAAATAATGAGATAGTTTTTCACATGACTTTTCAATTTGCGTCATTCTTCTCTAGAAAAAGTGGCAGGACACCTCAAAGTCTAGAGATACACTAAAATATCTCTGTACCATGGGTCAGAGGAGGCAATAAGTAAGATATGTTCATCTGGGAATGATGACTCTTCTTCAATATGCACTAATCACTCGGAAATTCTGAAATTAATTCAGCGAACACTAGTGATTTCTTCAACTTGGTAGACTGAAAAACCAAATCGAGCTCTTGCAGGATTACAATCCATTTATTGTATTTCCCAATGATGATACGTCAAGTGAGAACGTATTGGAAAGGATTGACCTTCGCAATCACAGTAGTGGTTCGTAAAAGGATATAGTGACGAAGCCTCTGCACTGCATAGACCGCAGCTAGTGCTAACTTCTCAACATGTGAATACTTAATCTCAGGAGCTATCAATTTACGCAAGAGATAATAAATGACGTGCTCTTGGAGTGTGTCGTCCTCCTGAACTAGTACAATGCCAATTGTGTAAAGTGATGCCGCTAGATATAAGAGGAAATCCTTTGTATAATCAAGCGGGCTTAACAAGGGGGCTGATAGTAATTCCTTTTTCAAGGCCTCAAACGATGCTTGAGCAGCCTCATCCCACAAAAAGTAGGTATCTTGTTTAAGCAGTCTCATGAAAACCTTTGCAATTTTGGCATAGTTTATGATGAAACGTTGTAGGAAGTTAGACATGCCTTACATACTTTGGAGTTGTCTCAAGGTGTGAGGAGGAGGAAAATTTACAATCGCCTCAACTTTTAACGGGTCAACCATTATGCCACGACTGGATACAATGAAACCCAGTAATCATCCAGACTCGACGCAGAATACACACTTATTAGGATTCAATCGAATCTTGTATTGTCTGCACCATTCAAACACCAGTCTCAAATGAGCTGGATGATCCCGTCTCTTGCGAGATCGCGCCGGGAGGTCATCCAGGTAGGGTTCAACTATGTGCTTGATATCGTGAAAAGCGAAATTCATTGCTCACTAGAACGTAGCTCCAGCATTATTTAAGCTAAACGGTATCTTCCGATAAGCAAAGGTTCCCCATGGGAAAATAAAAGTTGTTTTGTGTTGATCCTCGGGTTTGATTTGAATTTGATCATATCCCGAAAATCCATCCATGAAAGAAAACATCTCATGTCTCACGCACTCATCTATGATCTGGTCAATAAATGGTGTGGGGTAGTTATCTTTCGGACAAGCTTTGTTCAGATCCTGGAAGTTAGTACAAACTCGAATGGTACCTTTTTTTTTATCAACTGGAACAGGATTCGAAACCCATTCTGTCATGTCGATCGGATAGATAAATCCAGCTTTAAGCAATTTTTCGACCTTCGCCTTAATGGCACCGCTTTTCGAGGATTCACTGGATGGAGATTTTGTCTCACAGGTCTTGTGTTAGGATACGTTGTGATGACATGCTCAACAATGGATGGATCGATGCCTGGAATCTCCTCATAAGACCAGGCAAAAATATCGTGGAATTTTTTAAAAAGTTTGGTATACAGAGAGATCTCCTCCGGAGAACAATCTGCTCCAATAAAAATGTTTTCCATGACCCCGGGTTTGGTGGAAAATTTAATCAGGATGGTTCTCGATATATTAGCCGTATTCCTTTCAGCATACATAGTGCTTGAAGTGGAAGAGGAAAAATCAACATTCCCACCAGGTCTCATCGAAAACTCTCCTCTCTCTATTCTATCTAGATTTGGAAGCAGGTAGGACCTGTGGTGCATGTGTTCCCAAGGCTGGTCCAGGCCCATCATGGCTTCCAAAATGGCTTCGTCAAAAGGAAAAACCGTGTCTAAACAGTCAAAAGAGTGGGACGAGTCTACTAACCATGCAAGAGCATAGTCCATATCCAACTCAGTAGAGACTGGCGGAGTCACGATATGTTATGTTGCATCATGTTGTGCTTCCATGTATGCTACTTCTGCAATGGATAAGGGCACTAAGGGTTCTGATACAGTAGGAAGGATCCACGGATCATTCCTTAATGTTAAATTTTCAGAATTTACTTCAATCTGATCTAGGATCTTAACTGAGAGAACAACATGTACAGCAAATCTACAGCATATCAATCATGGACACAATAATGCAAGCACACAAGAGACACAGAGTTTACTTCGGGAAAACCATAAAGGTGAAAAACCCCAATAACTTCCTCAGAGATAGATAGAGCAATGATATAACCAGAATACAAGAGATAGTCTTCTCCTAACAGTAGAACCTCCTCCTCATAAGTGCGCCACTTTCCGAATGAGAGAAGTGTGTGAATGAATGACCAAATAGAGATCTCTCGATCTCTATTTATACTTGTTATGTCCTTCCCAATAAACTAATAGGGCCTACATGTCTAGCTTAACCCATGGTTAACTTAATCGGGGCCGACCCCACACTTGGTGATCTAATAACCCTTTGACCCACATGGCCGACCCCTAATAGGGTGGTCTAATAACCCTTCGACCCACATGACTTATACAGGGCCAACCCCAACAAGGTGGTCTAATAACCCATCAAGTATAAGTTACGACACTTACAATATAAATGACGACACTTACGTATAGAGGAATAATACCATAGAGGAATAATACCATCTCTATATGAGTACAAAATACATATATGAAATACATGGGTGAAATACATTCCGAAGTTACATGTACATCAACACTCCCTCTTAACTAGGAAGGTATTTCTCGACACAGATTTGCTAGCACAAGTCTTCTTCTCTGGATCATCATCAGCGAATCATCATCCTCAAATCATCGTCATCGTCACTGCTGCTGCTATCTCAATCAATCTCTGAATCTACTCATCATAGGAAGTTCTACAGAGCCAGTCCTTTTTCATACTGGATGTAGGCCCACCACCTACAGGTATTCATCATCACTGGCCATACTGTGGATATCTCAGGACTTATTATGTGCATCACAAAACCTTAAAAGAGTCTCTTGACTAGCAAGAACCCTAAAGAGCATCTGAGGCCTTTTTCATCCTGTCCAGATCTCCAGGACTTATTACATGTGACCCCACCACAAAACCTCAAAAGAGCATCCTAGGATGTTATGGGTACACAACTCCAACCTGAAGGATCTCCCAGGGCACAAATTACATGTGGTCACCACAAAACCTAGCAAGAGCATCTCAGGATGTTACGGGTACACAACTCTGACCTGAAATATACCAGGGCACAAATTACATGTGGTCATGGCAAAACCTCGAAAGAGCATCTCAGGATGTTACGGGTACATAACTCTAACCTGAAATCTCCCAAGGCACAAATTACATGCCATAGGAAAAAACCTCGCAAGAGCATTTCAGGATGTTATGGGTACACAAATCTGACCTGAAATATCCCAGGGCACAAATTACATGTCCTCCCAGAGCAATGTCTCGAAAGATCATCCCAGGCTGTTACGGGTACACAACTCCGACCTATAGGATCTCCCAGACATGCTCATCTACACAACCTGATCCATGGCCACAAAGTATCATCCTGATACTCATCATACATCATCCTGATGTACACATGATCATCCTGATCATCATCACTGCAACATCCTGAAGCTCGTCATCTATGATCATCCTGATCATACACTGCATCCACCTGGTGCATACCAAGTATCTACCTGATACATATCATCATACATGATCTACTTGATCATACAATGTATCCACCTCATACATACACAGATACATGATCCACAGAATGTATCCACCTGATACATATCAACATACATGATCTACCTGATCATACACAATATCCACCTGATACATATACAGATACATGGTCCAAGCATCCAACATGATGTATAAACAAAATACATACAAATGATCCAACTGATCATGATGCAATGATCCAACTGATCATAACAAGCATCCAACATGATGCATATACATATACAGAGTAGCAACTGGAGCATCGTCCTGATGCTCATCATCCATGATCCTCCTGATCATCATAGCATCGTCCTCTTCAGATCATCTCATCATCCACGAAGCACAGCCCAGATACACATCATCCAACACTTATACCACCAACATGGGAGAACACATCTACCACCATTCGGGGAAGGCTCCATCCCTTACTTTTTCACCATGGGAGAACAAATCTACCACCATGTGAAAAATGGCTTCAGCCCTTACATCTACACCATGGGAGAACACATCTACCACCATGTGAGAATGGCTCAGCAATTACATCACGACCATGGGATAACACATCAACCATGTCAGAAAAGCTCATGTGCATCTGCATCTTCTGGAATCATCACTTCCCTTTGGAAGGAACCTCGATCTGAAGTGCACCAAGCCTCTCTCTGAAGTACTCACACTGCACTCTCGCCAACATCTTTGTCAATACATTTGCAACCTGCTCATCCGTCGCAACATACTCTGCTCCGACTGTACTCAATGCTACGCAAGAATGCTTCCTACTAAACCAAGAGATCACACATGATCCCATACTAAATCCACACCCAGAAGTGCTCTTCCTATCTATAGCACTGCCTGCCCAATCTGAATCAACATAACCCTATAGGTTAAACTTTTGATTTGCATCATACTTGAGCCCATAATCAACTGTACCTTTCAGGTACCTCAGAATACGCTTTACTACAACTAGGTGAACACCTCTCGGATCCGTCAAGAACTAGCTCAATGTGTTCACCACAAAGCAAACATTTGGTCTTGTATTCGTCAGGTACATCAAGGACCCAATTATCTGACGATACACAGTGACATCAACCAGATCAGATGAAGCATCACACAAAAGCTTCAGGTTCAATGCCATAGGTGTGGCCATGGCCTTGCAGTCCATCATCGCAAACCTCTTCAGGATCTCTGCTGCATACTTCCCTTGTCCAAGGAAGATTCCATCTATACTCTGCCACACCTCCATGCCAAAAACAAATAGTGCATCATCGCCAAGTTCTTCATCTTGAACTCAGCAACAAGCTTCCACTGCGTGTCGACAATCAATCTATCTTCATCTGTAACAAATAGGTTATCCGCATACAAAAGTAGTATCACTGGATTGCCTTCCTCAACCTTGTAGTAAAGGTTGGAATCCGCTTTACTCTTGGTAAATCCCAAACTGGATAGAAAGCTGTCTATCCTACCATACCAAGTTCTACACATATATGACTCCCTGTCAGGTGTCTCAGAACCAAGTGGCTGCTCCACATACACTTCTTCTTCAACTACACCATTCAAGAAAGTTGTCTTGAAATCCATCTGGTGTATCTTCCATTTCATCACTGCAGCCAGAGCAAGTACGGATCTAATGGAAGTGTATATGGCTATAGGAGCAAAAGTCTCTATGCTACCACCTGCAGCATGCTTGATCTTGTATATCCTCTTGGAAGTCACTACAGACTCCCCTTCAGGTCTTGGGACTGCATCCCAAACATCTTCATGATCGATTGGTACTCCTCAATCATGGCATTCTTCCCAGATCCTTGGGAACTTCAATATCTTCAATATTTTCAATAGATAACTTTGTTGTTGAACAAATGTTGTAGCCCTTCTTTTGTAGGTGATGGTATATGATCTTTCCTACACAACAAGTTAAATTGCATGATTAGAAAACATCTCATAGTTTTCAGATCAAATTCTTACACATAAAGAAATATGTCATACAGTCATGCAATTATCTTAGCCAATGCTTCAATACAACATTTATCCATATTCCATAACTTTCTAGATGCCTTCCAATCTCTACCAGAACATTGTTAAGAGTGTGCACAACTCCTAACATGTCAGCAAAGAGGTTTCATTCTAGATAAGTAGCAATGGAATGTTGTACAGTCCCATAGGCCACTTACCCATGTATATTAGTAGTATATTTTTCATCAATGCAACTATTCTAATATGCATAATACACAACCTAATTCTAGGAACATAAGCATATACATCATTGAATAACATTATGTAAGAAATGACAATTCAAATACTTATCTTTGTTTGGTTTCTAGGTGGACTCCCTCCGAATCTTTGAAACTCCATTCTGATGTGGATTGTGAGAAGTGGTCAACTCCCTCTGAATGTCTGCATCCTTGCAGAAACTACTGAAGTGTGCTCCTTTGATTTCTTGCAGGAAAAACTGGAGTGTGCTCCATCTTGATCTTTGCTTCCTGGATTACCTGTCCTTGAACTTATATCCATCCTTAATCACTATGCATGCTTATTAGTATCATCATTGTGTTATCCTTGAGGTCTCATACATAATCACACATTTATTAGTATAATCTTAATATTATCAAAACACAATAATCTTAAACATGTATAGTCATGATCATTCACAGATAATAAACATTAGTATTCAAGGTTTCAGGGAAGTCTTCTTTTACTCATGCATATTCATATTTGATCATAAGACTCTTTTGATTAGTTAAATCATCAATGTATAAACCCGTGATTACTCAAACCTATACCTTCATGATTCTTCTGGTTAGTCATATCATCAATTATGGTAAGAAACATAATATGCATACAACCATGACTATTCAAACCTATGACTTCATGAATAATCATTATCAATAACACAACAGTATAAGACCCTAACACAAGGTAGGATTCTAGCTTGATATAGGAAAAACATACTTGGATTAGCATGCTAGCTAGTTATGTCTAACATACCCGCATAATGTCTTTTGGTTCTCTTCAGTGACTTGTGCTAGTAACCCGCATGTCTCATAAGTTAACCATTGTAGAACCAAGTTATACATACCTCGTAAGTAGATCTTCTATGTGATCCATGACAATGGATGAATCTTTGTCTCCATGTCACCATGATCATATGTTCTTGAAGTAGAACATGATTTGTCTTTCTTGGTGTACCTTTTATGTTAGCGAACAACATAAACCTCATACAACACCATAATGCATTAGTACAATCATAAGTGTCAACACCCTGATCAATGAATATCTTCTATTGTGCATTCATAATTTTATTAAGGTGATATGACAAGTCTAGATTTAATCAAGATTGTACTAACCGTAATAATATGAAGACAAATATACCATAAACTTAATCATGAACAAATCTTGAAACATACCTGGATAATTCATACCTGTCGATATTGCTTGTAATCTTCTTATGTAAGGCCTCTTAGCCTCATCTCCCTCTGAAATGGGAACTTCTTCACTTATGCAGGTGACCAATCCATCTTCTTCTAGGATTAACCCAATCCACTTGATTTGCAAGAACTGGATCTGGAGCTGGATTAGGGTTTGTCAAAGAAACCCCAAAAATTCAAACTTTTAATTTCAAACTTTCGAAAGGATAGAAATATGTGCCTTGATGAGCTGATCAAGATGGTATGTTCAAAATTTGAAAACTGCAAAGTTTCACTCCTTAATTTTGCCTTTGAAACTTCTGGATTCACTGGACGTGACACCGAACTAGGGTTTGATGAATCCCACTCTTCTTCCCAATCAAAAGGTTTGATCCAAATCTCTAAGCTTCTATTTTTCTGAGGAGCTTCCAGCCGTGGTCACAAATTTCAAAAATTCCCATTGTTGCAAAAGCCCTAAATTTCCACTTTTCCAATCAAAGTCCCGAACTAGGGTCTGATCAAGCCCGACATTCTTCCCAACCAGAAATTTTGATCTTGGTCTCTAAATTTCTATTTTGATGAGTAGCATTCAGCCGTAGTCTCCGATTACAAAAATTCTAACTTTCACCGAAACCCTAAATTCCGGAAGCCATGAATGAAGGTGCTCAAAAATAATTTTGTTTTGACAGAAATATGTGCCTGATTGTTTCTGGTGTAACTCCGTACTTTTCAATCCACAGGGTCTGAAAATTTTATCTGTGGTATCTTGACCTATCATCTTTCTATCCCAATAGGTCTGACCTCAATTGGATTCTCTAAGAGAGAGTTATGCCAAGGGTCGCAACGTGACCTGTTTATGGGATAAAACAGGAGAGTGAACTTGTATGGCATGCCATGTGTCACTGGCTCAACTTCGGCCTCTGCAAAAGCTTCTTGAGATAGTACAGTCTGTGTACTACCTGTCACTTTTTACAAAATTTCCTTTGGAGCTTCCTAGCCCAAGTTATGACCTTTTTTTCAAGGTCACCTGTTTTTTACTCAGATCTGGAAGAGGCAGAAACCCTATATTGTACAGATCATAAATCACAACGTACAACGAATTAGAGTTTTTCCTTTGGAAACAAGGTACATGGGGATCTGATATTCGACCTGTAAAATTTTTAGATCCGAAAACTTCGCCAAAATGGATTTATAGCGAAAGTACTACGATGACTAGTTTTTGCTATATCAATCCCTAGCATCGTAAGTGAAACAAGTGTCATACATGCCATATCATGCCTTCTTTCAGGCTAGCTCTGATACCATGTTAAATTTTCATAATTTACTTCAATTTGATCTAGCATCTTAACTAAGAGAACACCATGTATAGCAAATCTACAGCATATCAATCATGGACACAATAATGCAAGCACACAAAAGACACAGAGTTTACTTGGGGAAAACCATAAAGGTGAAAAACCCCAATAACTTCCTCAGAGATAGATAGAGCAATGATACAACCAGAATACAAGAGATAGTCTTCTCCTAGCAGCAGAGCCTCCTCCTGATAAGTGCACCACTTTCTGAATGAGAGAATTGTGTGAAGGAATGACCAAATAGAGATCTCCCGATCTCTATTTATACTTGTTCTGTCCTTCCCAATAAACTAATGGGGCCTACATGTCTAGCTTAACCCATGGTTAACTTAATCCAGGCTGACCCCACACTTGGTGATATAATAACCCTTTGACCCACATGGCTGACCCCCAATAGGGTGGTCTAATAACCCATCAAGTATAAGTTACGACACTTACAATATAAATGACGACACTTCCGTATAGACGAATAATACCATCTCTATAGGAGTACAAAATACATATATGAAATACATGGGTGAAATACATTCTGAAGTTACATATACATCAACACTTAAACCGACCGTGAAATTTTCAGTAGATGTACCTTCATCAGAAAGCATAAAAAGAACGGGAGAGGGTAGGTCAAAAGTGCCTATTAATGACCCGTAAAGCCCTGCTCCTAAACTCTTGCTTACTGGGGCAGATTGATCAACTAAAGGAACTGTGGATTCCGATGAAGTCTGGTTGTTTCACCGAGAGAACGAAATTTGATTGACCATGACTATCTTACCTTCGTGAGGGAACATAACAAATCAGAAAACTGTCGATGCAATAGCTCGCATGGCATATGTCCAGGTCCTTCCTAACAACATATTGTAATCAAGCGGAGCGTCCAGAACTTCAATCTCTACAGCAACTGTCTTATTGGCCAGTGTGACGTCAAATGATGGCAAGACTCCGTGTGGACAGAAGGTTCTGCCATCAAATGCAGTAAGCAGTGTGTTAGAGGGGGATAACTCGGGAGAACCCAAGGCTTTCCAACAAGAAATCGACATTATGCATGTGGACGCGCCTTCATTTATGACAGCTCGTCCAATGGTCATAGGACCATGAACTACCTCTATCTGAAGGGCAATGTGGTATGGTAACCGGTATTTGATATCAGACATATCAAAACGCGCAGTCATGTTGGATGATTCCATACTTCCAATCCCTGCTAGAAGTGCATTTCGTTGTAATGGACAACTTTGCAAAACTTCTAAGGTGGACATAGCACAAGGGGTCTGGGCTAGATCTTCAACCACACTGTAGTTGGCAGCAGCCCATGCGTTGGGATTGTGTGAAGCCACTTTCAAGACACCTTTCGGGATCTTGGGTAGTGGGTCCACAGGAATGTGGAGAGGAGTGGAAGATTCAGGAACATATTTATCTTTATTCTGCGAATATGGGGTATAGTTTCTTGCCCATGTTTGTAAAAGAGCGTCCGAGTTAACCATATTAATAAAATTTTGATCAACTAAAGCATGGGTGGTGCCCCCAGTATTGGAGGTGCCAGAAGTTGATCCCTGCCCTTTTGGAAATGGATCTTTAAGGACGGTAGGTTTCTTTTCTTAAAGCAGCTTCTGGGACTCTTCGATTAGAGGGCATTGGTGAGTGAGGTGGTCCTGCTTGCAAAGCTTGCAAGGGAACTTGACCTTCTTCTTTTCTTTGTTACCCTCCTCGGCATTTTCTTTATTTTTGGGCTTCTATTGGTTCCCCTCTCCTTTCTTTCCCTTCTTTTTGTTTTTGGGTTGCCGAGGACCCTTTTGATTAGTCTGAACCTGCTGTACAAATTCAGTAGTAGAAGGAGAGGTTGTGATGGGAGTCACTTCTGCAGTCGATTGTTTGACCGATAAGGCATGAACCTATTTAGTCAATGCTTTGAAAGCTACAGAATCAACTGAACCTACTATGTCATCAGCATGTGGTACAGGTTTTGGTCTACCTAAATCAATGTTCAATCGCGGTGCATCAGGTATGATCTCGTAAAGGATCCCAGACTGAGTGTAAACTAAGTCTAGTTGCTGGGTCCTTAGAATGGCTTCTTCTTCCGATGACACCCTAGACGTAGCTACTTCCTTAGAAACATAAGGAAGGAGTGATTTCAGATACCACTCTAATAAGAATTCTGGGGGAATATTGGCCTTAATGAGCCTCTTCTGTCTTCGCCACTCCTTAATATGATCATATAAATGGGTGGCTTTGTTTTGTCTAAAAGTAGACAAAAGATCTGTCCCGGCATCGTACCGAACAGGAAGCTGGAAGTGGTTCAAAAAGACTATAGCGAGATCCCAAAAGTTAAAAAAGGTGGTTGCAGGAAACTCAATGTACCATTTGGCTGCAGCACCGGTCAAGGTTCCTTGGAAAAGTCTCAACCTAACGGAATCTTTGTTCAACAATTTCGAAGAACACCAGAGATGAAAAGTGGTAACATGATCACCAGGATCCTCACCAGTTTTACCTTCGAATTTTGGAATGTCCGAAGGTATCTTAGTGGGAACTGGTGGCCATGTTACATTATGGCACACCAAATCATTTGTTAACTTAGAAAGATCTGGAAAATTCAGAGTTTCCAGAAATGGTAAACGAGGTCTATAGGATGGCATTTGATGAGCTGGAGTCATGAAGGGGGAACCTCCCATAGTTTGACCCATAAACTGCTAGTTAGGGTTTCCCCCAACCATCTGCTGGTAGGGGTTGCCCCCAACCATCTGTTGTTGTGTGAAAGTGTTGTTGAAATTCCCCCACCCAAATGAAAGTGGGTTGGTACCTTGTGTATTCGTCCACTGTGGCTGGGTGTTAGCCCCGCCATATTGTTGGTTAAAAATACTACCCCTTCTCCAGAAAACAAAGAAAAGGGGATATTTCCTGCAAGCATATTACTTTGATTCATATTGTAACCTGCAAAGGTGTTAAAACTAGGGGTAGTCGAGGTGGACGGCGCAGTCATGGTACTCATGACAGGCATAGTTGCAGAGGAATTCGGACCTACATTGGGTGTGGAAATCCAAGTACTAGGTATATGGTATGACTGTTGAGTCACAGGAGGTGGGGTGACATTCACTGTATTATTGGGTCCAAAAGTAGGTGTGGTAACTTAGGTGGATTTCAAAGCTGTTGAGCTTGGCATGCCTAACATACCAGCGTTGAAACTGAAGGATGGAATTGAAGCAGAAGTTGCCTTCGACGAACTCGGTGTAGCAGTGGAAGAAGGATTTACAATCCTTGCATTCATACCCATTGTGCGAGTCTGTGGAAATCCCTGTTCATCTCTTGGGTTAGTCATAATATGCCCAAGTGTGAAAAAATATGCACTATACTCGGGTTGCTGGAAACCAACAGGCACCAAAAGCGGATCATTAAGTCTGGTAAGAAAGGAGTGTTAAAATCACTAGAAGTAATATCCTCAACCTCAACGGTATTAAGAACTTGTTGATCCGGGGTTCTAGGTTGTGGTTCACCATGAACCTCTATTTCACCAATAAGTTCAAAAATACCACTGGATTCAGTCCTCCATCACCGTGGTGGTGGTAGTGGCTCCACACTCGGTGGGGGAAGGTTTTGCAACCTCCGAGACCTACGAAACTGTTGGTCTTCCACAATTATATAAAAATAACACTAAGTAAAAACCTAGTGGCCACTAAGACTAAGGGGAAAATAACATACCACTAAAAAATCCTAAGTAATCAAACCAATCAAACGGATAGTAAATACTCTGGGAAGTAATTCTGGGATGATTAGGGCCCAGAACAGACTAACAGAGTACTGATGGTCAGTTTCGTGGCATCCACCAGAGGTCCACTGGGTGTAAGCGCTTGAATCACCAGACCACTTTCCATGGATTACCGCCAAAGGGTTACCTTCCACGCCTATCCGAGGTGAAATGGGAATAACCGTCCACTCTACCTTTGTAGGATCCTAAAGGTCTGATACTAAGGCTACCATATATACGAAATATCCGGGGGGGACAGTTGTCAGCCTAGTCAAAACGTATGGGCAGGGTATATCCTCAACAATTCCAATCTCCCACGACCTCGTACTTAACTCTGGTTTGAGTAGAGCATCCCAGGGTTATTTGATATATATGGGTTTACCTAAATGAAAGTTGTACTACGATTGTTGCGTAATGAAGCCAGTTGCGAGCATTTTAAGGTGATTTAAGTTTGTAACTCTAGCCTAAGCTAGTTGATGTTGTGTACACCTAAAAAGAAAATGTTTCTAGTTGATTTCATTAAAAATTCTTTTTAAGGCAACTTTTTACTCAACGGGGTAGTGCATTGTGTGGAAATGGTTTGAGAAAGTAAAGTTCAAAAGAAATAACTTTCAAAGCAATAAAAGACTTTTTTTCTTTTTTCGTTTATGCTCTTTCCAAAATGAAAACTTAAGCAAACCAAAAACAAATCTCTTTTTTCTTTTCTTTTCAAATTCAAAACAAAGTAAACTACGCTACTTCAAAATGATCATAAGCCTTACTACTTTAAACTACCAAACTCATTTTTTGCTTTTTCTGATATATGTAAAAGAAAAAGAACTCAAAAATGGAAGCAAGTAAGACCTAAAAGAGCAATGTAAGTATGGAAAAGCAAATCTACAGCTCACAACAATCAAATCAATGATCTGATGAAGACTTGTCCTACAAAGTTTTTTGAAGGGGAAAACTTTGGGCTTGGAAGACAAAGTGAAAAGAAAAGAAGGATAAGAGACGCTTCAAATGGAAAGGTACACCTCAAAGGTTACTCCAAAGCATCAAGAACCCTAAAGTGCACTAAGCCAAGCAAACGGTAGGCAAGTGAACCAAAGATCACCTTACAATCACAAAGACTCAAATGGAAGCAAACTAAAAGACTTCAACTTACTTGAAACTGAAACTGACAAAGCAATCAGGAAGTGTCTAGACTTAAAAAGCTTTTGAAAACACCTTAAAGACTCTAACTTGGGGTCAAACCCTAAATAAAAGGCCAAGACACCGTCAAAGTGTGCTCAGTGTTGCTACAAACAACAAATGTTACAAAACAAAGGTTCGTATACTTGCAACAAGCATCTAGGGTACAAAAGTGTGGCTATGTCAACCTAGGAACAAAGCACGGTCTTCAAAAAGAGTCATAAACAACAAGACACCTCAAAAGTACACAAGCAAGCAAAAGATGACCTAAGGGACTTAGGAGATGCAAACAAGACTCAACAAGGGCCTAAATACCCCAAGGATCAGTTAAGAAAGCAAGGCAAGAGACTGAACATCAAACCAAACAAGTGGAAATCAAAACCCTACAGCAAACAAAGAGTTACAGGGGTATGCGCTACTGTGTAGTGCATAAATCAGCGCACACTGGGTGATGTGCCCTACTGTACAGTAGAGAAAGTAGCGCTTATCATCAGGTATGCACTATTGTATATAATGAAGACTAGTGCACATGTCAGAGGAGGTCTGAAACATGCTCTAAAACTTCAAACTGGGATGATTCAAGCAATGGAAACAAGCTACAGTAACCTATAAAGCCTCTCAGAGGATCAAAAAGATCAAAAAAAGTACTGGAAGGAAAGTAAAATGGGTCTCCTAGAACAGAAAACAACCGGTCCCCAGCGGATTTACCAGTTCGTTGTTCAATATTTCTACCCTATAGCAAGGAGAGGGACACTACCAACTTCTGGGGTGACAGGTAAATGCATAGATCATATCACATAGGTTTCTACAAAAGGAAAGAGATCAAGGTTTATAAAGGCATACCTTATTAACGATGTTCCATCCTAGCTTTTGCTCACTCCTTCGATCGATCCTCCACTTGATCTTCTGTTTGACAAACCTGCAATGCAAAGATACCTTCCTTAGCATATCTTTACTGATATAACAATGATGAAATTGAAATACGATTTAAACATCAAGTACAACCAAGCATTTAATCCAAACAAATATGCAATCCATTAGACATTTAATTGGGACGAAAAGGGCATTTCAACCTTTATTGTCAAAAGCAAATAATCAGTACAATTATACCTAATAATTCAAAGTGCTTGTGCAACCGAATCCTGGGCTCCTGCTCTTCACACTAACTTTGGAATTCCTCCAGCGTAACAACCCTTAATGCATAGTTTCTCCCCTCCTCTCTCATCTATCCCCCTTGTATTTATGGGAGAAGGTAGGCAGTTTGGATCGAGAGGTAGTTTGATTGGGAGGTTGGGGAAGTTGCAAAACCAACTTCAACTAATCCCAATTCGTCAAATTAATATATTTTTGATTACTTTTTAAGATGTGCGCAAGTATTTCACAGTAGAGTAGCGCACAATATGCAACTTCACTGCTTTACAACCAGCGTTTGCATGATTTTTTAATGTGTGCGCTAGTTTGTTGAAGCAAAGTAGGGCATACTAGAAGGTGTGCGCTACTATTATGCTTGTAGAGTAGGGCACATTCCCATAAATGCGCTACTATCATGCCTGTAGGGTAGTGCACATGTCAAAAGGTAGGGTAAAATAGGATTTTGTCAGCTGCTAAGCGGAAAATCAAGTCCATGTATCATCTAGGGCAATCTTGCTCTTCAATCCATGTTGTCCTTTTGTGTGATCGACAACTTAATGTGATCATGGACAGAGAAGTGCAGATTTGACCTATAAAACGTGGTATGGCTGATAAGGATGTAATGTCGCAACTTCTGTACTGAAAAGACAACGATGAGGGCTAGTTTCTCTTCGTATGGGTACCGTAGTGGTGGGACAGATAAGGTTTGGCTCACATAATAAATGAATTTCTCTTGATGAACAATGTCTTCTTGAACAAGGACTCCTGAAACGGCATAGTCGGATGCCGAAATGTAAAGAATGAAATCTTTAGAGAAGTCAGGAGGGGAGATCAAGGGGGCGTTGGTGAGAGATTTCTTTAGGTCATCAAAGGCTCCTTGCGCTTGATCGTCCCATAGAAAATGAATGTGGGTACGAAGCAAACAAAGGAAACCATGGACCATTGTGGCATAATCAGGTACAAAACGACGAAGGAAATTTGATTTTCCCTGAAGGCTCTGTAATTGCCGAAGCGTACGAGGTGATGGGAGGTCTAAGATGGCTTGTACCTTTAGTGGATCAACTGTGATACCTTTCTGTGAAATAATGAAACCTAACAACCGGCCTGCTAGAACGCAAAATACACACTGGAGGGGGTTCAAGCAGATTTTGTATTTGCGACAATGTATGAAGACTTGCTGGAGGTCATTAGGATGATCGGATCATTTTTTCGATTGAGCTGTGAGGTCATCAAGGTAGACAAGGATAATGTGGACCAAGTCATGGAAACAATATGTCATGGCTCGCTGAAAAGTGGCTCCCGCATTTTTAAGACCAAAGGGAATAACCCAGTAAGCAAAAGTGCCCCATGGGGTGGTGAAGGAATTTTTGTACTGGTCTTCCTTGCGAATGTGAATTTGGTTATACCCAGAGAAACCATCCATAAAAGATAGTATCTCATGCCTAGCACATGCATTGATAATTTGGTCGATAAATGGTGTTGGAAAGTTATCTTTGGGGCAAGCAAGGTTTAGGTCGTGAAATTCAGTACAGACACAGATGGTGCCTTGCTTCTTGTTAACTGGTACTGGGTTAGAAACCCAGGTGGTGTAGGCTATGGGGTAAATGAACCCTGTTGTTCGAAGTTTCTCAATTTCCATTTTGACGGCAGGAAGCTTGGATGGATGGATGGGTCATTTCTTTTGGCAGACAGGTGGTACATTGGGCCAAGTGTCAATATGGTGTTCTACAATAGCGGGATCAAGACCCGGCATCTCGGTGTAGGACCATGCAAATACATCTCAAAACTCTTGGAAGAGTTTCTTGTAATTTTGTACCTCATCCTCTGTACATGATGCGCCCAAGGAAATAAGTTCGAGTATTTCGGGCTTAATAGAGATGTCAATTTTAATAACGGGTGAAATGTTTTCCATGTTTCCTTATTCAAAGGCATCAGGGGCTGGGATTGGATCCTTGAACTAGTCAACTTTAGTGGGAAGGAAATCTTTGGATTTAGCAGAGAATTGACTCGTCGTGGAAGA
Source organism: Larix kaempferi (assembly GCA_027924585.1). Classification (NCBI taxonomy): domain Eukaryota; kingdom Viridiplantae; phylum Streptophyta; class Pinopsida; order Pinales; family Pinaceae; genus Larix; species Larix kaempferi. The sequence goes on from BSBM01000742.1 coordinate 11,386,483, forward strand.
GGTAGATGCTTTACGGATGAAGTATGGTCGATGGTGCATATCATCCCAGGGGTAGTCTGGTGCAGTAAGTGCTTCAAGGATTTCTTCATCATTACGGAAGCATTGTGTTGTCAAATCGATTGACTAGGGTGTGCTGGTTGACAAGATTATATAAATGGTATTGATCTCTTCCGATGAGGAATATTTTGGGGGATATATTTCCTCGATAAGGGGAGGGGATATCTCTAGGTTGGCATTATTCAATTCGTATAGAACTTCTCTATAATCTAGGAGATCAGGGAAGTGATGTGAGTAATGACCGTAAATGCCACATATCGCACAAGGGTGGTTGGTACGCAGCAATTTATTGCGAGGCTGAGGGGGCAGTTCTAGTTTGACAACTGGTATGTTAGTGTCGTCATCCAACATTTGCATGTGTTCTTGAAGTGCTGGTAATTGTGGACATTGATGGGTACCGTGGCCTATATCGTTGCACAAAGAGCACTTGGGGGGAACACGGATTGTTGGGGGATTCTTCGCCAACTAGGAAGTCAGTGGGGCGGTGCGGGTTGTGGGTCCGGTGGTGTAGGTTTGTGGGCCTCTCCCCCATTGTAGCAAAGTTTAGGGGGAGCATAACTAGATGTTGATGTAGTGGCCCTCATTGGAGGTGGTCGGTTTTGGATATTTGCTACACCAGGGGGTGGACGGTTAGAAGTATTGATGGGTTGCACTAGTTGTAAAACAACATTCGGTGTTGGGGGGGGGGTTGGGGCAGGTAGGTACCACACAGATAGTCCTAATGTTAACCCTGGAAGATTTAGCATGGCCATTACTGGCGTGCTGATGACTCCTGAAGGAGGAAATAAGAACAGGATAGTGTGAATCGGTGTTGCTCCGATATGACTAGGCACTGCGGGTGGTTGTGGTAGTAATGGTTGTTGTTGAGTAGGTACCTGTGTGTTGTGTGATAGGGTGTGCAAATCAGATATTTCAGTTATCCGCAAACGGGGTGGGATAGATTGGAACGTAGAGGTCATGGGAGTATCTGAATATATCCCGGGTCTGACTGAGGAGATGAACGATGTGGGTGCGCTCTGAATGGGTTGTTCAATCATAGGTAGAACATTTTTAGGTGCAGTTGGGGGCATTAGGATCATAGTATGTTATCTGATCGATTTTGACTACACATCCTTCATGGGGAAACATGATGAGGTGGAAGACGGAAGAAGCGACAACTTTCATTTTGTACATGTAACTTCATCCTAATAGGAGATTGTAATCAAGTTGAGCATTGATGACCTCTATGTCTATGAGAACCGTTTTTCCCCCCAACTGCACGGGTACATTAACTAACAGGCCCTGTGGTTGAGTTGAACGACCATCGTAAGCTCGTAATGCGGTAGTGGATGGTTGTAGTGCGGGGGACCCGAGCTTCTTCTAGACAAAAGTTGACATTACGCAGGTGGAGGCACCTTCATCGATGATGCATCGATGAATGACCAGGTTTCGAATGGATATAGAGACTTGGAAAGCTAATGACGAAGGAAAATGTGGTTCGGCTTGGATTAAGTCGAATGCCATCATACGTGAGTCGTTAGGGTCTATGGCACCACTGGCGGATAACAATAATTCCCTCTGTGCAGGTGTTAACACCCAAAACGTGCTCACTAGCTCATTTCCTTATTCACATGACCCATTTGTCCACTTTTTCACCATTTGAGCCTCTAAAGCCACCAAAAGGTCACCAAAAGACCTTAATACACCCCTTTTTCCACTCAAAATGGATATTTTTCCTCAAAAAGCATAAAAACCCCTCAAAAAGGGTCCAAAATTCCCAAAAATATTAAAAAGGGAATAAAAATATTAAAAATATTCAAAAAAGGAAAAAGGAGGGAAAAGGTACATAAACCATGTTGGTCAATACCATTGGTTTCCTCAAAACCATAATGGTATTCCCCACCACCAAAAACTATAAAAAGGTGGTAGGGGCTCCTCACTTTCCATCCATCCATCTTCCTATCCTCATGCTGTCAAAATCTCCCATGAGCTTTTGACCATTGTAGCCATCTTGGAGAAGAGACCTTTGGAGCTTGGAGCTACTCAGCTTGGAAGTTGCTCAACATCTTCATCATTTGGAGGTATCACCATTGCAAGCACTTGCTTTCCCCTATTCTTAATACAAAGTTATTCTTTATTCTATTTCTTGTTCTTGTTTTCAAATCTTTCAAAATTTTATTATGATATGCACATGCTAGTTTAGTTTTAGATTTAGATTTACAATTGTTTTTTCTTTCAATATTGAAACTGCTATCACTTGTTGATAGGTGCCCATTGCACTAAGCTTGGTTGCAAAACCAAGCCAACAGCAGGACAATGTTTTAGGACTTCTAGGGCGGACATAGCAGCGGGGGACTGGGCTAAGTCTTCTACAATATTGTATTTTGAGGCTGCACGAGTGTTAGGATTGTTATTGATCCGTATTAGGGGGAAGCGAGGGGCTTTTGGACCCCCTTCCATTGGCATATTAGGTATGCGTAATGGCTGATCAGTTGGAAGGGTGCTTGTGGATGGATCAGTAGGCGTGGTTTCAGGTGTTGAGCCGTATTTGTTTCGGCGAATTTGGAGGTTGATATCATTTGATGGCATCATTAGTAGATGGTGAGTGCTCGACTCTGTATGCTAGTAATCAGTTGCAACATAGGTGATTTGTTGTTGTGGTGCAGCGGATCCTTGTGGGGGATCCATTGGACGGGTGTTTTCTACTCCTTGGTTGGGTAAAGGATTCTGCAATATCATGGGTTGCGATTGAGGAGGTGGGGCTGGCTGTGCAGTGTGCCCTTGTCATTGGGAGTCATCGACCCAAAGTTGATCTGCTTTCTTCAAATGGGGGCAATTATGTGTGTAGTGGTCGTATACCGAACAAAAGGAACATGGGTGGTTTGTTCTTAAGTTAGGATTTTTACCCTGTTTCGGTGGACGATCAGGATTTTGGTTGGCAAGGGCATCTTTATTATTATTCGGGGGATTAGGTGGTTGGCCGCCTTGGTTTTGAGGTTGATTATTTCCACGGTTGCGTCCTCTTCCACGGTTATGTTGACCTCCTTGATTACGCTGGTTGTTCTAGTTTTGGGGTTGGTTTTGTTGTGCGTATAATTGCCCTTGGGAGGTAGGGGGGTTTTGAGGTTGTGCAGGTGCTGGAGCAGGCTGCGGTGGATAGTAAGAAGGAGGGTTCGGAGGTGGACCTGGTGCTTGTTGTGGTTGTTGGTAACCTTGAGCTATTGGAAGTGTTGGGGTAGAAGTTGCTTCCTGTTGAGGGTAATAAGCCGATTGGGCTTGTGGGTGAACCAAGGTATGATTGGTCGGCTGGTTATAGTATGTAGGTGGTGCATAAGCTGAGGGTGCGTGCCCATAACATTGTGGTGGACATGAGGGTCCATGAGTGTGGTGGGTGTGTGTCATTGGAGCATACGAAGTTGTAGCTCCAGAATGATATGTATCTCTAGAAAGGTTTGGGGCATTGTTGGTACTCATTATGGAGAAGGATTTGTTTTGTGACATAACCTAGCCAATGATGTCGTTGGCGGCATGGGATGCCCCCGACGCGTCGTTCCAAGATGGATCACCGCATGAGCGTCAGGTAATATGGTGTATAGATAGCCATACTGGGCGTAGATTAAGTCAAACTGTTGGGCTTTTAAAATGGCTTCTTCTTCCGACTGGGGTCATTCAGAAGGTACATCCTTGGAAATGAGTGGAAGGAGAGATTTCAGGAACCAATCCAGGAAAATACGGTCGTCAAGATTGATCTTGCATATACTACGATGCTTACGCCACTCATGGATGTGATCTGTGATATGGGTAGCTGTGTTTTCTCTACAAGATAGTAAGGTTTCCACTCCTACATCATAGAGGACGGGTAGTTGAAAGAACTGTAGGAAAGTTGAGGCGAAGGATGTAAACATAGGGTGTGTCCCATGGGTCCGAGGTCCCATATCATATGCAGAGGCATACCGTGGGGGTGCCAGAGTGTATAGGTCACCTAATCCATCTTGTTTCTATGGAAGCAATGTGCTATCACAAGCACCTTGCTCTCCATGACTAGTTATAAACAGTGGATCTTTTAGTATTAACGGAATTTATATGATATGCGGGTGGTAGTCCTGATTTTGTATGGGTGATAGCCCCAATTTTGTTCTTTATCACATTTTGATATTTTTTGTGACATGATTAAACTTTTTACATGATATATACACAGACCTATATCTTGGTTACTTACTCATGATGATTTGTACTTTGCATTATTTACATGTTTTCAATGATGATGATATTTGTTATGTATGAGCTAGATTCCAATTTAACACGTAGTTAGCTAATGAATCAGCCACTATGTTTAATTGTGGTTCATATGTGTTGAGATGAAATATAATCAAACAATCTTTCAAGGAGGCATATTCTCTGATACAAACAAATTAATGTGGGGCCATGGAAGGTGTAAATGCGATTTAGTTGAGACACCACGATTTGGGAATCCATGTGGAATATGAGATTATTAATATCAAGAGTGGATGATTCAGTGAGAAGCCCAATTACTACATAGTATTTTGCAATGTTGTTAGTTGTTGAACCTAAGCATATTTCGCTTGAGGTGATTAAATCATCAGTAGGGAAATAGATCACCCATGCTGCAGAAGTAAGATTCTGAGTGTGTCAACTAGCTCTGTCCACGAATCCGGAATACACCGACATCGGCGCATGAAAGCACAAATTGAGATAAATAGTAACGGATGAGATAAGACCCTAACATGCAAAAATAAATCAAAATCACACAAACAAATACATTATGTATAGAGTGCATACGCAGGATATCCCTACGCATAAAATATCTTCAGGTAGAGCCCATTGCGAGGATCTCCTAAAGGTACTCCATTACTGTCAACCAACTCGTAGGCCCCTTTATCCAGAACGTGTTTCACAATATAGGGACCATACCACAGAGAATCAAGCTTACCTTTCCCTGGTTTTCCATGCATCTAGTCATAAGTCAAAACTAGGTCACCTTCATTAAAGGTACAAGGATGAACATATTTATCATATTGTTCTTTGATCCATTTTTTATGAGATGTGTTAGCAATCGCAGCGTCGCGACGAGTTTCATCAAGTTTGGTCAAGTGCATAAATCGTTCCTCCTATGTGGTGGTATTTGGAAAGAGTTCTACGACTAGTTTAAGGGATGGAATTTCGCATTCAATCGGAAGTATCTCTTCCAAACCATAAACCAGTTGAAAGGGTGTGAACCTAGTTGAGTTTTTAATGAAGGTCCTATAGGCCCATAGAGATGAAAAGAGAGCCAAGTGCCAATTTGAATTCTAAGTTCCCACCATGCGATGGATCATTTTTTTCAAGGCCTTGTTAATTGCCTCTACTTTCCCATTGGCCTAGGGGTAATAAGGAGACGAGTTTTCATGATGAAAACCCAATTTGGTGCTCAACTTAGCCGTCATACAATTCCTGAAATGAGAACCATTGTCGATTACAATGGATTGAGGGACCCCGAACCTAGAAATTATGTGATTGAACACGAAGAGTGTTGTCGTTTTTCCATATTCATCATCCGTAGGAATAGACTCATCCCACTTAGTAAAATATTCAACTGCTACGATGACATAACTATGCCCTTCGGCTAAGGTAGGCTTACAATGCATGAAATCGATGCCCCATTTTGCGAAAGGGCCTACAACAATCATAGGATGTAGAGGAGCTGGATGAGAGCGTTTCTTTGAGTGAAATAATTGGCATGGTGGAAACTTCTTGACCACTTCAATGCAATATTTGAAGATAGATGTCCAGAAATATCTAGTGCGCAGTATCTTTTGGGATGTAGCCATCCCAAAAAGGTGACCACCACAAGCTCTAGAGTGATAGTCATTAAGTACATGTTCGGATTCATCTAAATTCAAGCATCGACACAAGATGGATCACGTAACATTTGGCGTGGTGACGGATGCGAGGGCACTCATCACGAGAGAGACTAGACCGAAAGCGTTGGGTTTTGAGATACAAAATAATATCTCCATACCAGGGATCATATGTGACAATGAGGAACAATGTCTCATCACGAAGAGATTCAATGAGCTCAAATGAGTCTTCATTGACACGGGGGAGAGCACATATGAGCTCGACAAAGACCAACAATTTCTTATATTTTTTCCTTTTCAAATTCCAAATCAAACTCCTAGAGGAAAACAATCCAAGGGGATTATTTGACTCCAAGCACTTGGCGTGTGAGGATATAATACATGGGATTGAATTTGGCGATGACGGTTGTCTTGCGAAGCAAGATGTAATGTCGGAATCTTTGTACAACGAAAATAGTTTCCAGAGCCAGTTTCTCCACATGTGAATAACGCATTTCAGAATCAATGAGACTCTTACTATGATAATATATCACATGTTCATTACCACTATCATCTTCCGGTACTAACACCATGCCAATGGTGCAAGTGGAGGCTACGAGATATAAATTATAATCCCAGGTGTATTTTGGGGGTTGTAACACAGGAATATTATTCAAGGCCTTTTTCAAATTGTCAAAATATTTTTGATCTTCATCATCCCAAACGAATGGGATGTTCTTCTTAAGCAGTTTCATGTAGCCCTAAGTAATCGCAGCAAAATTGCAAACGAAACGACGTAAAACGTTTGTGTGCCCTTGCAAGCTTTTGAGTTTTGGAATATCAGTGGGGGAAGGTAAAGATAAAATGGCCTCCACCTTCAAAGGGTCGATTCAAATGCCATCCTTGGAAACTATGAAACCTAATAATCTGGCAGCTTCTACACAAAACACGCACTTGTTTGGATTCAAGCGGATCTTATAATGGAGACATCGTAGAAAAATGGATCTAATATGGTCAGGATGATCTTCTTGCTTAATGGAATGAGCAGGTAAGTCATCCAAATAAGAATCCACAATGTGCTTGATATTGTGAAATATGTAAGACATGGCCCGTTGAAAGTAACCCCAGCGTTCTTTAGGCCAAAAGGTAACTTTCGATATGCGAAATTTCCCCTCGGGAAGATGAAATCCGTTTTATGGTGGTTGGTTGGTAGTATCTCTATTTGATTGTAGCCAGAGAAGCAATCCATAAAGGAAAATATGACACTTATGGGACAATTATCAATGATTTGGTCGATTAAAGGGGTAGGATAGTTGTATTCAGGACAAGATTTATTTATATCCCTATAATCAACACAAACCCTAATAGTTCCCTATTTCTTAGAGACAGGGACAATATTATACACCCAGTTTGTCAATGGGATGAGATAAATGAAACTAGCTTTGAGAATCTTTTCCACTTCTACATTTATGGCTACAGTTTTCCTAAGGTGAGCGAGTTAAAGTTTCTGTCGAACAGGTTGTGCGCCAGAATAGGTTTTGATTTAATGGACCACTATACAAGGGTCAATGCCCGACATTTCTACATAACTCCAAGTGAATATGCTGCGAAACTCCTTAAACAAGGATGTATAAAATTCGACCTCTATTGGTGTACATGTTTTTCCTATGTGGATGTGTTCCACGATACCTATTAGTTTTTCTTACTTGTTTATCATAATAACATTAAACAATATACCACTGAAAGAAATACAAGCACAATGAACACAATATTTCTCTCGGGGAAACCACAAGGGAGAAAACCCTGACAAAAATTCCTCAATATAGATTTCACAAAGTACAAGATAAACCCCAATTCAAAATCAACTTCTCTTCTCCTTGTATGAGCTCCTCTCTCTCTCCTATGTGAACTTGTGTGAGTGAGATGAGTGTTCCAAATGAGCAACTCAATCTCCTATTTATACTTTACATTTGACTTGACCTTTTACTAACTAGGTCGTCTCTAACTCCTTTAACTGGGCCGACCTATACTCTTTACAATAAAATATTCTTTCTAGATCTTTCCAGGCCGACCTAATCTATTAGGGTTTACATTAACTCTTTCAATGACTATTACATCATTAATTACATCAATGACATCTCCCAAAGGAGGAATACAATACAATAGAAAAATACATTTAGAATGTCTTCCGGAGTTACATTTCTTTAACACTCCCTCTTAACTAGGAAGGTATTATGTGGGAAACATCAATAGCATCAACAAATGTCGAACTGAATTGTGAATATCTATATGTCGTAGGAACTTTTTGGATCATCATATATCTAGGGTATCACATCACATGTTGGAACATCATCATCGTCTATTGGAACATCACCATCAGCATCATCATCGTCCGTTGGAACATCACCATCAGCATCATCATTGCATGCTGGAACAACACCATCAGCATCATCATCGTCTGTTGGAAAATCATCATCAATATCATCATCCTTTGTTGGAACATCACCATCACCATCATCATCGTATGCGAAAACATCACCATCAGCATCGTCATTGTCTGTTGGAACAACATCAATCATCCGTAACTAAATATTGGAACTCTATCAGTCAGCAAGTACTGATCTTCAGTCACCTTAGGACTGGCATCAATTACCTAAGGACTAGAACTCTATCAGTCAGCCAATACTGATCTTTAGTCACCTCAGGATTGGCATCAATCAGCTAAGGAATGGAACTATATCAGTCATCCAATATTGATCTTCAGTCACCTTGGGACTGGCATCATTCACCTAAGGATTGGAACTCTACCAGACATCCAGTATTGATATTCAGTCACCTCGGGACTGGCATTAGTCACCTAAGGACTAGAACTCTATAATTTAACCAATACTGATCTTCATTCACCTCAGGACTGGCATCAGTCACCTAAGGACTAGAACTCTATCAGTTAGCCAATATCGATCTCCAGTCACCTCAGAAATGGCATCAGTCACCTAAGGATTGGAACTCTATCAGTTAGCCAATACTGATCTTTAGTCACCTCGAGACTAGAATCAGTTACTTAAGGACTGGAACTCTATCATTCAAGAAGTACTAATATTCAATCACCTCAGGACTGGCATTAGTCACCTCTATCTCTACATTGAACAATCCAACCAACATCGTGTGAAGCCACACTGCTTCACTACAAGATGAACATGTTGCTACGTATTTAGCTTCTGTTGTGTTGAGAGAAACACAGGGCTTCCTTCTACTAAGCCATAAGATCATACCTGATCCCAAACTAAAGAAACATCCATCCTAAAGTGCTTTTTCTATCTTAGGCACTTCCATCCCAATCTGATTCTGTATATTCATACAGTCTGAACTCACTATCATAAGCATATTTGAGTCCAAATTCTATCGTACCTTTTAGGTACCTCATCACATGTTTTGTTGCAATCAGGTGAACATTTCTTGGCTTTACCATATAGTAGCTCAAGGTGTTCATAGCAAAACATATGCCTAGTCTGGTATTGGTCAAGTACATCAATGACCCAATAATTTGTCTATACATCATAACATATACTATCTCTGATGAAGCATCATTCGGGAGCTTCAAATTTTCCACCATTAGAGTAGTCATGGCCTTACAATCCAACATCCCAAATCTTTTTAGGATCTCAACTGTGTATTTTACTTGACTCAGGAAAATATCATCTGGAAACTACCATACTTCAAGACCTAGAAAATAGTTCATCATCCCAAGGTCTTTCATCTCAAATTCTACAGCAAGCTTCTTTTTACATTTCGTGATGGGCTTGTCTTCTCCTGTCATGAACAAATAATACACATACAATAGTAATATCATAGGTTCATCATTCATGATCTTATAGTAAATATTTGAATCTTCTTTACTCTTGGTAAATCCTAAACTCATCAGGAATCCATCAATTCTTCCATACCATGCTCCAAATGTTTGCTTCAACCCATACAATGATTTCTTCAGTTTACATACATGTGTCTTTCTGTTTTATGTTTTGAATCCTTCTGGTTGTTCGATGTATACTTCTTCTTCTATCTTTCCATTTAGGAAAGTCATCTTTGCATCCATCTGATGTAACTTCCATTTCATCTTAGCTTCCCAAAAAAGGATGGTTATAATTGAGGTATGTTTGGACAAAGGAGAAAAAGTATCCTCATAATCAATTCCTTCCTTCTGAGAGAATCCCTGGGCTACAAACCTTGCCTTATACTTTTCAATACTTTCGTCTGCTGATTATTTTGTTTTGAAGATCCATTTTGACAAAACAACTTACTTGTCCTTCGGTCTTGGTACCACATCCCAAATATCATTCTTGATGATGGATTGGTATTCCTCATTCATACAGTCTAACCAATCCTTCTTCTTTACTGCATCTTCAAAACATGTAGATCCTTCTTCAACAAGGTTACACATCAAGGCTACATAACTGGAATATGGCCTTGGTCTTTTGATTTCTCTACTGGTTCCTTCCGGGACACCATAGCTTCCTGCATCTTGTACTAATTCTTGTGCCCAATATCATCTTCTCTTTCGTGAATTATCCTCATGAGGTGTCTCCTCAGGTCTCTGAGGTTCTACCATGTCATGATCCTCTGTAATAGGATCCTCTTCAATGTTTCTGTCTGGTACATTATTAGTTTATGCAAATCTAGAAGCTTCATGCTCCTCTTCATCCTCATGAGTCTTCTTAGACTTATTGGAAGTTGTGTCTTCATCAAATGTAACATCCCAGCTGAGCTCGATCTGGCAGAATACTAGGATGTAGATATGGTAAGACTTTGATTGCTCACTGTAACCCACAATTATTCCCTTCTTTCCTGAAGGTTCCAACTTCAATCTCTTCTCTTTTGGAATGTGAATAAATACTGGACATCCAAATATCTTTAGATGACTGACTTTAGGCTTCGTATTGGTGAACATATCTTCTGGGGTCTTGTTTCCAAGAGCACTATGAGAGATCCTATTTTGTAAATAAACTGTGTTTCTAGCTGCTTCATCCCATAGGTGCATGGGTAAGTCTTGATCATGGATCATGGCCTTTACTACTTCCATGATAGTTTTGTTCTATCTTTCAAATACATCATTCTGTTTTGGATTATAGGGAATAGTAAGCTCCCTCTTAATCCCTTCTTGTTTACATAAATCTTTGAAATCACTTGATGTATCCCCCTCCATTATCTATCCTTAGTATCTTTATCTTCTTATCAGAGAGGTTTTCTACAAGAGCCTTAAATAAATAAAACTTTCAAAAACTTCATTCTTATTCTTTAGAAAATAAATCCATGTTTTGCAGGAGTAATCATCGATAAAAGAATCATAATACACATACCCTCTTAATGAAGTGGTAGACATAGGTCCACACATTTCGGAATGAATAATGTCCAATATACCTTTATATTTGTTGTCACTACTTGGAAATGGATTCTTTGTACTTTTTCCTTGTGCACACTCCTTCATGATCAACCTAGATTTTTGGTAATCCTGTCACCACCTTACTTACTGTTGGTTAGGCTTTGTAGTGTACATGAGCTAGTCTTCTATGCCATAGTTCACACGGGCTCATGATATTGGTCACGAGTGCTGAATCTACATGACCCTTAAGCTTATAAAGTCCTACTTATTCTACTCCAATGATGGTTGCATCATTGATAGTATTCCCCTTTGGCCACATAAGAACTTCACCATCTACAAATGAAATTTTAAGACCTTTCTTATCTAATGATGAAATAGATATAAGGTTCTTCTTCAAACCTGGAACATATAGCACTACCTTCATGTTCATGGACTTTCCAGAGCCCAATTTGTAAGTGGCATCTCCCATTCCTTTGATAGGATATTGGTAGTCATCTCCAAGCATTACTTTGTGCGGAAAATCTTTCTGCATGAGATGTACAAGAGATTCTTTGTATCCCGTCATATGTTTTAAGGCTCCACTATCCACTAGCCAAGTATCACTCCCATGATACACTGAACCAGTGAGTGCTGAGATTAGCACATATTCTTCACTGGATTCTTCATCTTCTTTGGTTTTGTCTTCATCATCATACTCACTATCTTCCGTTGTGTTTGTCCTAGAAATTGTACTAAGACTACAAAGTACAAGCTAGAACATCCAAAGAAAATGAAAGTAAAAGGTTTTAAAGTTTATGATTTCTGGAGGTATTATTCATGGAAAGAGTAATAAAACATGAATCACATACTATCACTAAGTCATAAGAAATCTGAAAACTAAAATGGAATAATTAAGAAACATAAGCATAAACCATAAATATAAATACAACAAGAATTCCAGTTATTTCCACAGGATTAAGAGCATCTACAAGATAAAAACCTTTATCCAAAAATGAAATAGTAAACAAGGTGATCTAACAAATCATTGACAGATCATTAACATCAACCAGAAAATAACAATAACATATGGCTTATGTATTATATTTCAATTCAAACATGAGTCTTCAAAACTTACAAGCGAGTGTATCATATATGCTTCATACCAATTGATTCCACAATTCTAACTTTCTTTCCAGAACAAAAACCAACCCCGCTACTCTTTGTTATTCCTTCTTTTATAATTACAAAAGATGAAAAGTAAAGTGGTTTAAGATCCGCGTTCTTAGACTTCGAATTTATTTAGGAATTATATACAAAACAGGATTCTTTTAAAGTATAACAACTAATTACTAAAAATAGGAGTTCACACTTATCAATCAAAAATGTGTTATGAACTTTGTTAGACAATTGTATGCATATGTGGCAATCACAATTGTTTCGCTGCTTCTTCCAAAAGGGTTACTCCATCTAGTGCTTGTGATCTTTTGCAAACACGACCTTGCTCTGCTTCCATGACTTGAACATTGCTTGACAACTCCTGATTCTGCTTGTTTAAGTCTTCAATATGTTTAGTTAGCTCCTCAATCTACCCTTGTGCATCCCTTTTTCTCTTCAAAACCTCTTTAGCAACTAAAATAAGCTCTTGATAATGACCATTGACATCTTCAAGATCTTCCCTAAGTCTCTTATTGGCCAATACAAGCCTTTCATTTGTTTCATTTAGAAACCCAATCTATCTTTTATGCTATTGTAATGATCCTTTAAGATTGTCAACTTCATAATTCATTTTAATTTCTCCTTGAAATATTGGATCTCCCATTTGAACCTGCTGGAAGGTCTAGATTTTCAATAAGACAATCTTCATAAGTCTCACCTGATTCCTTAGATGTTGCATTTGCATGGATAATTTTTGAGCTCATTCCTTGTTCATCACTTAGAACATTTTCTTCTTCTACCACTTCATCATATTTTCCCACTGGCTCTGTTGAATCTAGATGTTCCTTTCCTTTGTTTTTGACAAGTTGTTCTAATTTTAGGTCTCCATCTAGGCCTTTTAGGATCCATTATAGATTTAACATCTGCTTTAAAATCAGGGAGATGAATAATACTTATTTTTATGTCTTCTTTTTCATTCATAGAAGGGGTATCCAGCACAGGAATATCTTCTTCAGGGGTATGTTCCTGCTTTTCTGCAACTAAATCAATGCTTTCTTCATTATTTGAAACAGAAATACCTTCTACAAGACTGTCTCCTTTAGGGATATACTCATGTTGCTCCTTCATTGATATATGTCTTTGTTCTTCATCATTTAGATTTACAATCTTCACCAATACATTATCATCTTCATATTTATGCACCTCTTCAACAATGTTTCTTTTAAACTTGTTTATGAAGCCAAATTGTTTTCTTGACAAGAGCTTTCTTTCAGGTTCATTGTTCTTTGATTCAAACCCTGACCAGAACAAAAAATGTTGCCAACTACGATTGATTTTATCCAACTCTATTAAAACTATTAATTTGACCAAACTATGGTGGAAAAGAGACTGGTTCGTATGATCCACATGACCTTTAACCCTATTCGACATTTTCAGGAGACTTTTTAATAGATAAAAGGGCAGGTTCATCTTTGATTGATCATTAAAATGCAATAAATATATGACATGGTATTTATAAACCAAGTCAAACCTGCCCTCACATGTGATATAGCTTTGCACGATGCCAACTACCTCCTGCCATTCTTGTTTCATATTACTTGGATGAATTACCCTTATTCCAGTCAAGGGATTCGAAACCTGGTAATAAGAATAGACTTGGATCAAATTCAAATGGGATCTTCTTGAACCAGCGCTCCCCTTCAATGGCCATACCAGTGGCCTCAGCAAATAACTCTTCCGTCAACTCAAACTTTAGGGTGTCGAAGCTAACACAAGAATTTGAGCATTTCTGAGCAAAAGAATGAATAACTTTCAAATTATAACCTGAAATCTTCTCAAAAAATGTGAACCAACCGGCTTTCCTGAACAGCTCTGCACATTTTGGGAAATCTTTATCCCATCCAATTTTCGTTGGCTCCAATCTACAAAGTTTTTCACTCCTTCCCATGCTTGATGTGTTTGATTATCTACTTCACTGATAACCTAATAACAAAGTAACTATGGTAAAAATCATCGACATCACTATGAGTTTGAGATGCACGTGGCTTCCCCTTACTTTCGAATCATCGGTGTTGAAATTATGAACTTAACACCTGCTATGCTATGGAGAACGGGTTCCTTAGGGTCCTCATTCATGAGAATAAATGCGCTAGACTGGATGTGGATGAGCCACGATCTTGGATGATTTGGGATTCCGCAGCGCTCATGCTTATGAAGCCTAGTGATTGCGTTGCCAGAATATCTCAAGTATGAAAAATTTGCATAATATTCAACATAAAGGTTAGAAACAACATTTACTCATGTTTTGAAGATCAATAAGAAGGGAAATTTTTAATAAGCCAATGTCTATAAATAAAAAATGAATAATAAACTAAAATAATAAACCACATTCATGTAATAAAACTCTAATCAACAAAAAATAAAAACAATAAGACATAGGAAACTAAGAAAAAGATTAAAATGAACTAGCTACAATTCCAGTTCCAACATCTGGCTCCGACTGGGGGATGAAATCCTCCCTGTGAGGTTTCAAGATCATGTAGACAAGTACCTTATGAAATCTTGACAAAAAACTCCCTGTTATTTTTCACACTAATATATACATCCATTGGGTTGGAGTCTTATTGAATTCACTTCACACCGATATGTACAATGAATGAAAGTTCCTTACCTTTTAGTAGCTATAAAAATGTTTAAGGAATCGCACATTCACAGGATGGAAAATCCCTCACCTTCCAAGTTCTGCAATACAAAGGTGTTATTATCCATAATTTTAGATATTTTAAAAGGTTCGCGCCATAAACTATCAAACTTGCCCTATTGACCTTTCTGATCTCTCCGAGCATGCCATTTTAGCACCATATCTCCCAGGAGAAAAGTATCTTCTTTAACCCTCTTGTCAAACCTCTCTTTGACCTTATTTCTGTAAGCCTGGGCTCTTTCTACCCATTCTTCTCATTCCTGTTGTAATTCAATCACTGAAAATATTATTCCCTGAATATCATTTGGCTCCTCCTGACTGTCCTAAAAAAATTTCATCACATAAATGCCTAGTTGGATAGGGAAAACAATACCAGTACCATAAACTAGTTGAAAAGGAGACAAACCTATTTCTTTTTTGGTGGTTATTCGGTCTACCCAAAGAGCATACTTCAACATTGAATCCCAAGACCTTTTCTATGAGTTAACATCTTTTTGATACTCTGGATGATATTCTTGTTTGTTTATTCTGCCATCCCATTCCCTTGAGGATAATAGGGTGTAGAATGCTTTAGAATGATACCATTTTTCTCACAGAAATCAACCATAGCTATACATTTGAAGGCCTGAGCATTATCAGTCAATAATTTTTTAGGACAACCAAACCTACTCAAAATATTTTCTTTTATAAATTTGATGATAACCTTATAAGTTGCATTCCGTGTAGGAATCACTTCCACCCACTTGGTAAAGAAATCAATGGCTGTCAGTATCCACTTGTGTTGTCCACTGGAAACAAGATTGATCTCACCTATGAAATCCAATCCCCATTGTTGGAAAAGAGCATCTACCACAATAGGTTTTAAAGGTAAAGATAAAAGATTTTGTTTACCTGCAAATTTTTGACATTGTACACAAGCTCTAACCTCCTTATATACATCTGAAAATAAGGAAGGACAGTAGTATCCAGATCTCAGAATCTTAAAAATGGTAGCTTTCCAGTATTTATGACCCCCACAAGCACCTTCATGTGATTCTGAAATGACTTCTTCTGTTTCTGATTCCTCCAAGCACCTAAGCAACAGTCCTCCTAGATCTTTCCAATGCAATTGTTGATTTACTAAACAATATTTGGTGGCCTTCAATTTTAATGATCTAGCTGCTTTTTTATCTAGGTGGGAAGGACACTGCAAATGTAATAGAAAATAAACTATGTCAGCGTACCACAACGATTCTTCATACTTATCCATCATTTGTTCTTCATTTTGCTTTGTTTGTAACTCCTCCTATGTTGGTTGATTTTCCACTAAATGAAGCCCTAGAGCTTCACAATTTGAATCAGCCAAAAGTCTTGCTAAACCCTGTCCTTTTACTAGCTTAGTAGGTCTTATCTCCACATCATATTCCATGATTTTAGCAATCCACCGTCCCCTTTTTCCTTCGCTATCAGGTTGAGTCAGAATGTCTTTGCTTGTTGCATTAGGCACATAAGCTATGACTTTAGAATGTAAGATATAGATTCTAAAGAACTTCAAAGCCTTAACCAATGCATATGCTTGTTTCTCCAATATACTGTATTTTAATTCTGATTCTCTCAAATTATTTCTAAAGAAAGCAATAGGATGTTCTAACCCATCTGCATTTTTTTGTAAAAGAACTGTAGCTATAGTGTCCTGAGATGCAAAAGAGAAGGTCAAGAAAGCTTTTGAAAAATCTGGGCTTACCAGCACTAGAGCTTTTGTAAGGGCTTGTTTGATCTTTTCAAATGAAGCTCTAGCTTCTGTTGTCCACTTTACTTCCTGGTATTTCCTCAACATTGATGTTATCTATTTTTAGTTTCTGCAACATTTGGGATAAACGATCTTAAAAAATCAATTTTTCCAATGAATGACTGGACATCTTTCTTACTTCTTGGAATACTGAATTTTAAAATAGCTTTGACTCTTTCAGGATCTATTATGATTCCATCTGCTAAAACCAGATGTCCTAGAAGCTTACCCTCCTGAAAACCAAAATGAGACTTTTTAGGGTTTAAGGAAAGCCCAAATTTTCTACGTTTCAAGAATGTTTGCCTGAGGTGTTTAAGATGCTCATCATCAGAATGAGAAAATACAGTGATATCATCCAGATAGATTACTACAAACTTTTCTTTTTCTCCAACAAAATCTATATCCATATCTCTTTGAAAGGTCGCGCCAGCATTCATGAGACCAAAAGGCATTTTATCGTACATAAAAGTACCCCAAGGGGTAGTGAAGGCTATTTTTCTCTATCATCCGGATGCACAGCAATTTGATTGTAACTCGAGAATCCATCAACCATCAAAATTCTCTGGGCACCTACCACCTTCTACAAAATCTGCTCAATCTTAGGCAGTGGATATTATCTTTAAGTGAAGATCTATTCAAGTTGCGGAAATCCACACACAACCTGATTTCTCCATTTTTCTTACGCACCAGAACCAAATTGGATACCCAGGAAGAATATCTGAGTGGAACTATAATATTTTCATCTAACAGTTTTTTAACTTCTTTTTATATAACTGGAATCAACTCTGGATTAATCCTTCTCAATTTTTGCCTGAAAGGTTTTGTGTTTGGATTCAAAGGAACTTTATGTTGGATTATGCTAGTGTCATAGGTCTTCAAATCCTCATAAGACCAAGCAAAGATATCAACAAATTCTTTCATCAATTTAACATACATGTTCCTTTCTTCATCTGAAAGTACTTTGGATACTTTCACCATATTTGGATGCTCTACAGTACCAATATTATAGCTTAAGATATTCTCTTATGAAGATTGCATGGTAGGCTTCAGCAAAGTGTCATCTTTAGAAAAAAGTCTCTCAAGGGGAACTAAACCTTTAGGAATAAAGCTTCTGTTACACCCAAAATCTACTCATCATCAAATTTAGTGTATACACCCCTGAAGATACTTGGACTAAGTAATCATCCTGGGAGGATTTGTATCCAATTGTGCTAAGTTTTGAAGGGTCGTTGCAGGTTGCACACTAGAAACATGTGGCGTCGCACCTTGCTCCATTACAGGATGCGACGAAGTCAGTTAGATGGAAAAAATAGCTTCTTCGAGGTCCATATCGAAGCTTGCTGACTTGGGACCCTATCCTTGACCTCTTGGAAGAGCTGGCACTCGGTTCCCAAACCTTTGGAGAGATCCCTTAAGCCTCTCCTACCATCTCTCAACCTATCCTATCCATACCCTATCCACTTAGCCCTATATAAATGAATCTCACTCCCATCCCAAAGGAAGGAAGCCTATGGTATCTATATGCTGGTGAAATCGCTCTTGGAACATCTCCACTCACCCATTGGAGAACTCATACTTCCTTGGAAGGTTATGGCAATCGGCTTTGCCAGAGAAGGGCTACTGCGTTAAGTCTTCGTTGTAGTTCTATATCTCTATTATGTACTCCTCTATTTGCAGTATTACAAATGCTTTCCACCAATATTGTTCATGTGTGTAATGATATTGAGTAGTTTACCTGCTTAACTGTTTACTTAGATCTCTTATTGCATAGATGTCTTTTACTGGTTTCTCTTGTTTCTTGTCTTGATAGGTCTTGCAGCTTGGATCTGACGACCATGAGATGTGGAGAAGCATTCAGGAGAAAGGATTGCGAAGCGAAAGGTAAGACATCTAGTACTCGATCATTAAGTAGATCTAGGAAATGCATTGGTAGTATGTTCTATTTGTTCTAGACTCACTTTGAGCTAGGGAGATCCTGCTCGCGTCTGCTTGAGTGGATTGTCCGATAACAAATTTGGCGACCATACTGAGGAGTATACAATCTAGTTAGTAGTTGTCAATCTAAGAGTCATTTTCAGTTGATTGCTTGACACAAGCCTTTTTATTTTTTGCCATTTTACTTCTTGGAGTTGATTTCACTATCAAATCTTTGTATTGAAGACTCTGATCTACTTCCTCTAAGTTTATACAACCCATTCCCAAACCATTCCATGGTTCATTGCTGAGAGATCTAATTCATTTTTGAATCTAGACTTCTCCTGTCGCACTTGGGCAGTGGGAACAGAGCGACATTGTGTCATTCTAGGTCTCTATTCTTTACCTGTTAGATGCTTGTCGCATCCCTTGCATTGGTAGACTGCGACATCGTCGCACTTCCCGTGTAGGCAACTTGGGACGTCGCACTGTGTACAAGCACAGAGTGCACCGATTTGTCAAATTTTTGGCATGCAGGCATCTCCTCCCCATTTGACAGTCTGGACTTTGGTTTGCTGTACGAACTCTCTCTATGCTGCAAGATCCAGCCAGGGATCCCATTTATGATTTGTGTTCTGAGTGTTTGGTTATGTTTGGATTGATTTTGGGTTCCGTCTTGGACAAGTTTAAAGACCGATAGTGGTGGATACTCTTGTCTCCTCCACCTTCATCCGCTCACCCTTGCATTCCCTTCCTTCCATCCCTGATCTAATCATTACATTAGATCAACTTCCAGACCTCATTTGCATTTGCTTTGAGCTTTGCTTGCTTGGTTTGCTTGTTGCTGCTTGATTTTGAGTTAAGTGTGTCTTTCAGCTTGGTTAAGTGTTTGTCTTTTCTTGAGTTTTCAAAATGTGCTAGTGCTGCAAGTAGTGTTTTCTTTTCAGTCATTTAGATCTGAAAGATCAATTGCTATCAAGTCTATTCTTTGGTGCATACATCGAAAAGTTAAAAAGTGCTTCTTTCCCATCATTTCTTGAACATTATTGAAGAAAATTGTTGTGCATTGGAAAATTCTCGTTTATGTTTTGGAAGAATTGAATGAATGTATGATCTATTGTGTTTTTCTCGAATTATGAATCGCTCATTTTCTTGAAAAGCTCAAAGTACGCTTCGATTTTTGCAAAATTGATTCCATGCTAAGGAAAGATAGATGCATTTTTTTATTTTTGGGGCTTTTAGACCATCGAAAGTGAAATTGAAAAACTTGCACATTCCATTTCAGAATCCTCTCTTTTAATTACCTAGTGTCGTTTTGACTTAAAAAGAAAAAGAAAAGGAAAAATGTTTGATTTAGATAGTAGTGTTGTGATTTTTTGTGTTTCGTTGAAAAAAGGAAAATAATACTTTCATTGTCAAGTTTTGCTTGAATTGGGAATTAGGTTGCATTGAGTTTGTTTCGGCAATACTATTGGAAAAAGATTTCTCCTTCCTATAGCTAGAATTCATTGAAAGAAAAGAATATTTCACGCATGTAGCCAGGGCTTGCATTATGCTTCTGATTATGTACTCACCTCATGCATTCACCTAACCGTCCAAGATCAAATTAACGGTAGAACTAGGTAAAAGTTTTAGCAACTTGTGTGTAAGTTAGAGATGTGTTCTGGCATCGTTAAGCGTGGCAGCTGTCATTATTTTCCAACACTGTATCCCGGGGGTATTGTAGTATTCCACGTACTTATCGGTATATCGAGCTCCTTCACGTACCCACCAAGTACCATAATCCATACTTGGCGTATATCGAAGGGTGTATCACGTACTCGGTAGTATATCGGAAGGTCTCTTGCCGAACGGTTGTGCATTATACAGCACCACTACAGATTTGAGCTCCCATGTACCTTGCGTATTTCGGGAGACACCACTAGGATTCCTGAAACCAACTAAGTTAACCATTTGGCCGTCTTGGCAAAGCAATACACCGAGAACAACACTCAGGGAGATTAGCACGAACGTATTGTCCAGGTAATCGGGTATGCAGGCAAGGGTACGGTCCCAATCCTCCTTGTCACGTCATATTGTTGGACCCTGCAGTATATCGCGGTTTGCAATGCCTTGATAATCCCATGGGGTTCCAAACTTTTGAATCCACTCTGTCACATAAGTCTGCTTGTTGCCTTAGTTTGAGTAGGTTTTTC
Source organism: Larix kaempferi (assembly GCA_027924585.1). NCBI lineage: Eukaryota > Viridiplantae > Streptophyta > Pinopsida > Pinales > Pinaceae > Larix > Larix kaempferi. Next base: position 11,407,445 of record BSBM01000742.1, read on the forward strand.
TAGACTGCTTTTCTTTTTTAGCATATCCTTAGGAGAAATGTTGCTTCAGCCATCCTGGATAATCATCCTGACACTCTGGTGGATTTCCCCTGGAGAAGATCCCATAGGATATTAAACTTATCACCCGAATATCCCCTTAATCCGGAGGTTATTTAGAGGTAAGAATGGATCAGCATAACACGGTCGTAGTTACTGATGTGGAAAATCCCACTCTGGATGTTGGAGGACTTTTGTTTCCACAAACTCCTCTGGATTCACCGGCCTCTCATCCCTCGCGGGATGAAGGAGCACAAACCCCCGCTTCACAAGACCTTTCTCCCATCATCTCGGGAGAACCTGGATCATTGGAATGGATAAACCGACCCAAGGACGACCCTACAGCAGCTGTTGGTCCTTTAGCAGCTTACTGGACATCTTCTACAGACCACCCAGTGGCTCATTTTTCCATCTCATCCCCACTTAACTAGACTACTCCAGAGTTCTCTAGGACTTACTATAGGCCTGGCCCCACCAAGATTTTTGGCCCCATCCATGAACGTTTGGAACAGTTACGTATTAGAGGTGATGAGCTTCAAAGACAAAGTCTTGAGCAATGCTCTGAAGAGTTTCGAAATCGCCATTTCTAAATAAGATTTGACGACGGAGACATCCCAGTTCATCCCATACCTTTCGGATCACCTGAAGTACCCCACCCCGAGACCACTAATAAGACTGGTCAACCCTCGCAAGATTCCAGTCCTGCACCTCAAGTGGACCAACCTGTGGAAGGACAACAATCCAACACACCCGTCACTACCGCAGTTTCTTTGCCAGTTCCTCCCCCACCTCAAAATTTGAGGGGAGGGTATTCCATTCCCCTGGATTATATTATTGGTAATATTATTACTATGGTAGCTGGTCAACAACCTACGTTGTTTCAACCTTTGAATAGTGGTCAACCTACTATGGCTGGGGGGTAACCCCCATTCCCTAACCAGAACATAGGCGATGGAATCCCCAACGGACCTTCTGTTGGACCTTCCCAACCCGTTAGACCATCCACCATGGGATTATCTCATGCTGGGGGGTCGTCCAATGTAACTCAACCCTCATGGAGTCAAGCGTATCCAGGTTCTATTAACCCTGCGCCAAGCCAATGTAATCCCGGAAATGCACCATACGGGATGCCTTATCCCAATAATCCACACACTCTATGCGTGCAACAACCTATGTTGCAACACGGACCCCAACCGACTATCCCTCAAGTACCACCACCCCCGATCCGCCCTCCCCCACCTCCTGCTGGAGGCGGCAAGCCCCCACCTAATCTTGGTAGAGGTCCACCTCATTTTACCAACAATATCCCTCACCCCTCCGGCTGCAACAGGAATGGTCCACCACCCCCTCCAGGCGGGGGCGACGGGGGACCACCCTATCTTGGTGGAGGACGAAATTTCCCTTCGGATGGCGAAGGTGGTCCACCACCCCCTCCAGGTGGAGGTGGTGGAGGACCTAATTACTATGGTGGTGGCAGCGATGGTGGTGGCGGTGGTGGTGGTGGATACCCTCATCCTTCCTGCGGCGGAGGTGGTGGGGGCCCCCATCCTTCTAGCGGTGGAAGTGGTCCACCACCCCCTCCAGGCGGAAGCAATGGTGGGTCGCCTTATTACAGCAGACCTCCACCCCCTTGCGGTGGTGGGGGTGGACCCCCACCTTATTGGAATGGACCACCTTATGGTGGCGGGCCCACTTACGGTCCGGGCGGCACACCCCCCTACGGTCAGTTTCCTCCTGGTACACCTTACGGTCAATTTGGTCCTTACACGCCTTATCTTTATTATCAATACGCGCAGCCTAACCCACAGCTACCCTTCCTGGATACTTTAGACCTGCCTGACCTATCCAGTTTAACCAACGATCATATTTACCACGGATCTAACTAGCCACCGATTCCGGTGAAACTTCCGTCTGATATCCCCAAATTTGACGGCAAGCCGGGTGAAGAACCTAAAAACCACGTGATGACATACCACTTATGGTGTTCATCTAATTCCTTAATGGACGATTCAATTCATCTTATATTGTTTCAAAGGACTCTCACCGGTTCAGCTACCAAGTGGTACATTGAGTTTCCACCCCACTCTTTTCCTGATTTCGGTTCTCTTGCCATGAACTTTTTGACACACTTCCAGCTGCCTATATGGTATGAAACTGGTACCGAGCTTTTAACCTTGCTCTGTCAAAATACCGCCACCCATATTTTGGATCATATCCACGAGTGGCGAAGGAGACGACGTCTCATTAAAGCTCCTATTCCAGATCAGCTCCTAGCAGACTGGTTTACAAAATCCCTGATCCCTACCATAGCAAGAGATGTTGCCATGCGAGGTGTTGTCACCAAAGAACAAGCCATCGCGAGTGCCCATGTACTAGACCTAGTCTACACTCAATCCGGCACTTTGTTTGATATTCTACCCGACGCACCCTATGACATTAATGACCCTGCGAAACCACATAAGGGACTCCAAACTAATGGAATCATTGGTTCCCTTAACACCCAGCCTGCTGCTAGCACTGTCGGATCATCCAACCCGACTCCAGCTGACCACAGCACCACCAAGTCAACCAATCTTGTTGTAACTGAAGAGGTGAATTATGTCCAATCAGCTTCATCTCAGAAGTCCGGCGGTAAAAATAAGAACAAGGGGAAACCCAAAAAGTCTTCCACCCAGCAGGAACAAAAGAGCACTCCTGATGATACCAAGCAGAAACGGAAACTAAAGTATCCTTATTTACTGTGTGGAGATGACCATTTCTCCAAAGAATGTCCCCATAGAGATGAAGTACAAAATTTTCTTCAGGGTAAACCAACTCCCGCAGTCCTCAATGATTCGTTTCCTACTCAGAACCAGCAAATTATTGCTCAACCCCCCCAGTCCAGGGGGAACCATCCAACACCGCTCATGGTGCGTAACGAGACGATCAATTTGAACACTCACTCACGATCTTACGAACTGGTCCCTTCGAAGGAACCCACTGGAAGTAATACTGAAAAAGCTTCCAACTCCTTGACTGATGTCACTGTACCATCAACTTCTCTCACCATTGAGAAGCCATCCTTGGACTCAATATTGCGACCGTCCAAGAGCACGATTCGAAAATTTGTTTTCTATCCGAACGCTCAGTCAGCACAAAATTACAATATCGTAGAAGACTTGGCGCAAGATCCTTATGCCATGTCTACCTTGGAAGTTTTGCAGAATTGTCCTAATCAATGCAAAACTCTCCTTGCGGGCATTGGTGCAGTTGACCCAGATTCCTCGAATACCATCATGTTCTGACTTGACAACTTTAAGTCGAGGCTCTCACACCAGCTCGCATTCCAAGTTTCTATGAACATTGCTGGGAATATTTTCCATCATACCCTTTTAGACGAAGGTGCCTCCACTTCTATCATGTCAATCATCTATTGGAGAGCCATTGGATCCCCCGAATTGAATCGTTCTCCTACCACCTTGAAAGCATTCGACGGATGTGGCTTTCAACCTCATGGGCTCTTACAATCTCTTGCAGTTGAGTTGGGCGGAAAGACCGTAACCATTAACGTGGAAGTGGTCTCCGCCCCAATAGATTATAATCTCTTGCTTGGTCGCAATTGGTCTTACACCATGCAGGATAAGCCTCTTCAATCTTTCGCATAGTACAATTCCCCCACCGTGGACGAATTGTTACTATCGACCAATTAGATTTTTGTACACCAGACGCTACTACTCATCCTGGTGACCATGTTCCTTCCATTGGACAGGTGTCAAAACAGTATGAGAGTATAGGGGTTGGCCTTTTGAAAGATTCATCTCTCATGGGTGTTTTTCCAGCCACGGACCCCCCTAATCATGTTTCTATGGTGAACATGATCTCCACAGATATTTTATCTCACTCTAACAATGCTTGGCTTGTACCGGATGAAGCCACAACACACCTGCTTGGAGACATAATGCCTCTTTCATCCGCTGAACGTATTTACGAGGCTATCCAATCAGCACCGGAGGACCATTTAACCATGGCCTCTCCATCCTATTCTCTACGACGGACGTCATCTCTACCTGATCTCTTACTTTGGACTTTTCATTCAGACGAGTCCATCATGGAAGTTATGAATATTGACGACAGTCCGTGGGATGATCTCCACCATAGGTCATCTTTTCTTCCTCCTTTGGAGTACATAGAGGACAACATTCACACCCTCTTTTCACCAGATATCTATCCGTTCCCTCATTCCCCCATTCTTACATGTCTTATGGACACGGAGGGAAACTTGGCCAACATTGAGCGAACCACCCTGGTGGACATCTCGGTGAAACCTGATATAGTGGAACACATTCGCATAGGCCAAAAGTGTTCCCCTGAAGAAATAACCGTTGCCATAGCCTTATTCAAGCAATTTCGAGACGTATTTGCTTGGTCCTATGAGGAGATGCCTGGGATAGACCCCGCGATTGTTTCTCACGAAATAAAAACCTATCCCAACATCAAACCTGTACGCCAAAATTTGCGACTAGTACACCCCCGGAAGACTACGACAATTAAGGCAGAAATTGAAAATCTCTTAAAGGCTGGTTTTACTTATCCTGTCCCATTGACGGATTGGGTCTCAAATGTCGTTCCTATGAACAAAAAGCAGGGTACCATTCGCATCTATGTCGATTATAGGGACCTTAACCGAGCTTGTCCAAAATACAACTACCCGACCCCCTTCATCGACCAGATCATCGACAATTGTGTCGGAAGCGTCATCTTCTCATTTATGGATGGCTTTTCTGGTTACAACCAGATTGAGATCAACCCAGTCAACCAACATAAGACAGCTTTCATCTGCCCGTGGGGAACATTTGCATACCGCAAACTCCCATTTGGCCTTAAAAATGTTGGCGCCACATTTTAGCGGGCTATGTCATATGCCTTCCATGATATTAAGGACTTTTTGGAACCTTACCTGGGCGATCTCCCTGCTCACTCAAAGTAGCACGAGTTCCACATTGATCATCTGATGGCCATTTTTCTCAAATGCAGACGGTACAATATCAGTTTGTATCCTCATAAGTGTATCTTTTGCGTTGAGTCTGGATGCCTCTTAGGATTTATCATTTCGAAGGATGGGATCCACATTGATCCCTTAAAGGTGGAAGCCATCATCAACCTGCCACGCCCAACTGATGTGACGGAACTTCAAAGTCTTCAAGAGAAGGCAACTTATTTAAGACATTTTGTTTGCAATTTCACGGAGAAGACTCAGGGGTATATGAGACTGCTCAAGAAGGAAGTCCCCTTCATTTGGGATGACCAAGCTCAAAATTCCTTCAACAATATCAAACATGCCATTACGCATGCCCTCGTGCTCCAACCGCCTAATTATTATCGAGATTATATCTTGTATCTCGCCGCTTCTGTCACCACTATCACCATGGTTTTGGTACAGGAGGATCAAAACGCCCAGGAACATGTAATATACTATGCGAGTAAGGGTCTCACCGACACTAAAACTAGATATTCACATGTCGAAAAAATTGCTTTCGCGGCGGTCATCGCCGTCCAAAAGTTCCACCACTATATCCTGCTCCACACCACCACCATCATCGCCGACTCGAACCCCATGTACCACGTACTGACACATCAAGTGCTTGGGGGCAATTATTCACGTTGGATCGTGATACTGCAAGAATTTGATCTTCTTTTCGAGAAATCCAAGTCTAAGAAGTCTTTGGTGTTTGTCGAGCTTATTTCTGACCTTCCCCATCCCGATGCAGAAGTTGAGCACAATGACTCTTTTCCGGATGAATCATTGTTTCTCATCAGTACAACCGACCCATGGTATGGAGATATTTCATTGTATCTTCAAACCCAACGCTTCGACCCTCAACTCTCTCGCGACGACCGTCGTAAGATACGTCACCATGCCAAGTATTATTTAATCATCAATGATACTTTGTATCGCCGTGGCACCGATTCAATTCTTTGACATTGTCTAACTCACGATGAGGCCAAACGCATTCTCAATGACTGTCATGCTGGGGCATGTGGCGGTCACCTCTCTAGGATGGATACAACCCAAAATATTTTGCGCACAGGATATTTCTGGCCTACTATCTTCAAATATTGTATTGAGGCCATAAAAAAATGTCCTCCTTGCCAAAACTTCCATACGAAGAAGCGCACTCATCCTGCCCCACTACATCCGGTTATTGCCGTTGGCCCATTCACAAAATGGGTCATTGACTTTATGCATTGTAAGCCTACCTCGGCTAGGGGGCATAGTTACATCATTGTAGCTATGGATTACTTTACAAAGTGGGCCGAAGCTATGCCTACATACCAACACGATGGAAAAACTGTCACACTCTTCATGTTCAATCATGTAATAGCGCGGTTCAGAGTTCCTTATGCAATTGTTACCGATCATGGTTCCCATTTTCAAAACCATATGGTTGATGAACTGAGCGACAGGTTGGGTTTTCGCCATGAAAATTCGACACCCTACTACCCGCAGTCCAATGGACAGGTCAAGGCCATTAACAAGGTCTTGAAAACTATGATCCAAAGGATGGTAGGGACACATAAGTCCAATTGGCACAACATGCTCTTTTCAGCATTATGGGCCTACCGAGCTTCCGTCAAAACCACCACAAGCTTCACTCCTTTCCAATTGGTATATGGATTGGAGGTTGTCCTACCTATAGAGTGCAAAATTTTGTCTCTACAACTCGCTGTCGAACTTCTTCCTAACACTACTATTGAGGAAGAACGTCTCTTGCACTTAGAAAAACTTGACGAGTCCCGCCGAGATGCCACTCTTGCTAATGAAACACACAAGAAATGCATCAAATCCCAATACAACAAGTCAGTTGAACCTCGTATATTTAACGAGGGTTACCTGGTCCTCACTTATGACCAGAAGCATGACAACTAGGAGCAGGAAAGTTCGAATCCATGTGGCATGGACCTTACATTGTCAAACGTGTTTTGGAGAAGGGAGCTTACGAGCTTGAAGACTATGACGGAATCTCTTTGGGTAAGCCCCGCAATAGGCTTTACCTGAAGAGATACTACGCCTAAACTCGTCACGCTTAGACTTTTTTTTTGTGTTTTTGTATGTTGTGACGCTTTTATTTTTGAGTGTCTTTAGATCTTGTTTCTGATCCTAATACCATGTTCTGTCTACGTGTGCAGATGGAAACGTGCTATGGATTCACGGACAGCGCCAGCCGGCATACCCGTAACCTTGCTTCAGCAGCCTGGGTACTATATTCCCCAACAGGTAAGATCATTAGCTCAGGAGGAACTTGCCTAGGGTTTGCAACCAACAATGTCGTAGAATATCAGGCAATAATCGGAACCCTAGCTAATGCCATTTCCTTGGGTATGAACCACATTGTCATCCACATGGATTCTCAATTAGTGGTTTCCCATCTTAACTAGGTTTACGCCATCCGTGATCCCACTTTACTCTATCTCTTCAGACGAGTACGTCTCCTGGAAAGGTCATTTGAATCCATTCAGTACCTACACATTCCACGAGAGTTAAACATAGTTGCTGACTCGATGGCCAACTTCATTTTGGATTGGTACATCACACACACATAATATTCATAATATGTAAAATCATTCACAACATGTAAATAATACAATGTATAAAAGCAAACATGTAAACAAGATCATATCACTCATCATTTTAAAAACACATAATGTATAAATCACTGAGAGTGTTTGTATATATATATATCGATCAAAAGTAGTGCTGGTACAAAATCTGAAGCACGATGGCTTCCAGCGAGTCTCTACAAAATCTGAAGCATCGTAGCTTTCAGTAGTACAAAATTTGAGGCCTCTAAGCTCTCAATACAAGTATAAAAGTGTCATCAGGCCTGATGCCTGACCCGTACACCACCCTTATCATGAACAGCCAGCTGTCGCTGGGTGAGGAAGCAGTCCACAGTCAGAGCCACCTTGCGGAGTAACGCGTTGAAGCACATAGACGCTCCAACCCCAAATCTCTGCATGGGCCTCAGTAAGTCATCAATAGCTGGCTTGGGTACCTCCACGGTCAACTGAGATAGGTTCCTGTACACCTCCTCCATCTCCTCGATGGTAGCATGAGCACCTGCAGGAACGACTTCCTCCCCGCCTCTGTCTCTCCTTGCTAGAAGAGAGAGACCCACCGGCCATACGGGGCCCACATCTGCACACACATATAATGTACTTATCAGTACTGCATCAAAAAAATGATATAACGTGCAAAATTAAAAGTACAAGGGTAGTTTTTGTTCTCACCTATGTCACCCCATGATACACCCTCTGGCAGCATCAAGTCGAGGTCCTCTCAAAATTTTGTACCACCGTATGGAAAGTCCTCAACCATGAGTAACTGGCCCTCTAGCCAGCTGAAGAACTCGGGACCAAAGCTAATGATGGGCCTTCCACCATGACGGGTCATGACCTCAGCCCATCTGAGCATATGGGGATCCCTAGGCTCCCTGTCATCAAGTAGCAACTGTGGATGTAGAAGAGGAATCCACTCTAAGAGGAACGATACTATAATCGATCCATACCCAAACTGCTTGAGCTCCCCTTGCCGACACTTGGTCAGCTGAGCTCGGATGTTTGCGAGGAGACCCTCGCACCAGTTGAAAACCCTAGGGGACATACAGTCCTTCACATACAACATATGAGCCTGAGTGGCCATGTGTGGGGCTTGGCTCCCCGCCACCCTACTAATGGTAAACAATATGGTACACAGTGCATGACTCACCACGTCCCTGATAGGATCTTCCCACTGGAAGATCGAGCAAGAGCGGTACAATGTTGTGCCACCATCTCGTCGACGATGCGGTCACTGGCCCGTGTTCCAGTGAGTGATACAGGGTCCCCTCTTCAGGACAAACCAGTAAGAAAGTAGATATCCTCAATATCTATCCTGAGGATATGCTCGTCGATCACAAAGTGTTGTTGGGCTGCATACCAACTCTGGAGCATGTGTGTCAGTAGTGGGATCTGGGATCTCATCCCCTGAATCTCAAAGAACTTGAGTAAACTGCAGTTTCTCAAAGCATCCATGCATTGTTGATCGTTCATAGCCTATACATCATCCACTTCATGTTCTCTCTCCCGCCACTCTAATACCATATTGGCTAGCTAGTAACCTGCCAAAAAGGACATTTAAACACTGTTAGGTCCTGCTTCAACCTTCACAAGTCCATTTTTTGGATTCTTTTTTATGTTTCGAATTTGGTTCTCCGCCGTCGCACTGTACGTTTATGTACAGTGCGATGATGTCGCACCTCTCTCATTCGAGGCTTGCGACGTCTCGGTCTCGTCATAGGTCCCGAAAGGGTCACCTGTGACGAGCCGAGGGTGCAATAGCCCTCCATGAAATCATCAAAAAACCCAAAAAATGGACCTAAAAAAAAAAAAAAAAAAAAAAAAAAAAAATTATCCACTAGAAAGTTGCTGGATGAAGTTTAGGCCTACCTGATCCGAACGGTTGGTGAAATGGTGGATCGTAGCTCCCGGAATCGGCAAAGGAAGTTTTGGCTCCAAATTGGTACTTCTCCACCCAAATTGGCAATTGAAACAATGAAATCTATTTTTAGCCCATTTTTCTATTTTATGAATAGAATGGAATATTCTTTTTTAAATATTTTGATGCTCTTGGGCCATTTATCATATTTTTTGACCATTTTTGTCATATTTGAGGCTATTTGACACGTTTTCTAGCGTGCAGGAGTTGTAAGTAGTCTTTCATGTCGTTTCTCGTATCACAACGATCATCACAGGTATGAGCACTCCCTTGAACGTTTTGTCATTATTTTTGCAATGGTTAGTCTATAATTATTGCGTGATGATGAGTTTACTCTTCGTTTGTTCTCGTACTCATGGAACTATGAGAAGAAGTAACGAGTTATGATTTATCACTTTTTCGGGTTCGTTAAAATTCTACAGAAAAGGACAGCCCCCAGATTCTACTGTTAAGCTCTTTTCAGGCTCTCGAAAAACAAAAAGTTTGCCAAGCAAACATGTCGTGTTCATGCTTGTTAAAGTATTTGAATGGTCATCTTCCTGGTGATAGTTCACCCCTTTTTCGGACCAGGAGGCACTAATTACGAAAAATGTATACTCCAGCCAATCATGACTGGAAGAGTCCTCTCCCATGTTGTTTTACCCTTTTTCGGGCGATGAGGCTAACTTTACGAAAAAGGACTGTTGGAGTCTTCTTTAGTTCTCTTCAGACTCTCTAAACATGAAATGACGACTGAGTTTACCTTCTTTGGACTTGTTAAAATTCTCACATTGAAGGGCCCATCATGGGACGAACCCCTCCTATCCCAGGTTCGGAAAATATTTGGAATTGGACTCATCTATGAGATGAGCTATACCGAGCATCTGGTTACCCTCATCAAGCTCGTAAAAAACACATGAGGCACTCATCATTCATGATCGGGAAAAAGGAAAGCGTTTGTGTTACATACATTATTAGTGGCAATATGTAGTCGTTCTTGAACATGGCACTCATCTGCATTTGCATATAGCACTTGGATCATCCATTTGTCCTCGATTTCCACTTATTTACTGAGTCTTGTTACTCCTTTGAGTCATTCAAAGAAAAGCCTCCATCATCAGTCGCTTTGAGAATTTGTGTCACACTCGTCGTGTCAATACTGCCAAGTCATGCCATGCCCATGTTCAAGAATATGTCTATCATTAATCATCTATAGTCAGTACTCTGAGTCAGTCTTGCATGTTACTATACCATCCGATCTACCCTATACATTTTTGTCATGTTTCGTGTCGATTGATGGGGATTCATCATGGCCCTCCTTCGACGGATTCATCCTTGTCGACTTCAACACATCATCCGAGGATTAAATCTAGAAACCATTCAAGTACCTTGGCCCTACATGCCTCAATGGCAGGTTACCTCGCTTTCAACATGAATTCACATCATTGACTCTTGATTGAAAGGTTTCATCTTGCGTTCGACTTCAAATCATTTATTCACGCTTGATGATATGTACTGTGATACCTTGGGAATCATTGACATCAATGGTGATCTCCCTCGCACTTGTTAATGGTTTATATCAATGGCCGGTAATCAAGTGGTTTCTACCATGTTCGACATCAAGACATTTGTAATCGCATGGATAGATTTGTATCATTGCGGGTTCAGCTTGAAGACCTTGGGGAGTCATGTTTTACCTAGGTTACGATGGAGTTTGTATTGAGTCATGTTGCATGGATCCACATTTGTATTGGTCGTGGATGTGTTATCATCTCATCATGGAACTACACTTGTGTCTAGTAGCCATGATTGTGTTCAGTCAGTCATTACTACCATGGATATACAATGTATTGGTTGGAAGCCATGTTGTACTTCATATGAGATTGTCAGTTCAGAGTTAATTGTACTGTAGCAATGTCCTTTGCCTGATGAGTCTATTGCCATTACTTCTATCAAAGCACTTCACCTGTACATCTTCAACAACTTCATGCTTTGGGGGGCATTCTGTTACACCCAAAATCTACTCATCATCAGATTCAGTGTATACACCCCTGAAGATACCTAGACTAAGTAATCATCCTGGTAGGATTTGTATCCAATTGTGCTAAGTTTTGAAGGGTCGTCGCAGGTTGCACACTAGCAACATGCGACGTCGCACCTTGCTCCATTACAGGATGCGATAAAGTCAGTTAGATGGAAAAAATAGCTTCTTCGAGGTCCATCTCGAAGCTTGCTGACTTGGGACCCTATCCCTGACCTCTTGGAAGAGCTGGCACTCGGTTCCCAAACCTTTGGAGATATCCCTTAAGCCTCTCCTACCATCTCTCAACCTATCCTATCCATACCCTATCCACTTATCCATATATAAATGAAGCTCACCCATTGGATAACTCATACTTCCTTGGAAGGTTATGGCAATCGGATTTGTCAGAGAAGGGCTACTGCATTAAGTCTTGGTTGTAGTTCTATATCTCTATTATGTACTCCTCTATTTGCAGTAATACAAATGCTTTCCACCAATATTGTTCATGTGTGTAATGATATTGAGTAGTTTACCTGCTTAACTGTTTACTTAGATCTCTTATTGTATAGATGTATTTTACTTGTTTCTCTTGTTTCTTGTCTTGACAGGTCTTGCAGCTTGGATCTGACGACCATGAGACGTGGAGCAGCATTCAAGAGAAAGGATTGCGAAGCAAAAGGTAAGGCATCTAGTACTTGACCCTTAAGTAGATCTAGGAAATGCATTGGTAGTCTGTTCTATTTGTTCTAGACTCACTTTGAGCTAGGGAGATCCTGCTCGCATCCGCTCAAGTGGATTGTCCGATAATAGTTTCCTTTCAATTTAATAATTTTATGCTCAGCACTTGAATTTTCTGAGTATCCAGCGGTATCATCATATCCATCATCTTGATCCTGATCAATTAATGAAGTAGAAAACTCCCAGTCAATTCGAAGAACTTTTTTATTTCCAAATCATCTTCAAATACTCTTCATTGTTTGATGTTATCTGGTACTGAAGGTCTATACTTGAATTCAATAGGATATTTCAACTGAGTTTGTTTTGGAATTCTGAAATAGGTGGTTGCCAAGGCCAACGAATTTGTTGTTTGATTATGGTCCCTTGGGATAAAAGAAATATTAAATGCCAGAAAGAAGTTGTCTACAATATCCCATACCTCATTCTTGTATACCTTCACCAATTCTTTCTTTACTTGATAAATTTCCTTCACCTGTTGGACCACTAATTCGAAGTCGCCAAAAACAGTCAGTTTTTGGATTCCGAAGTCTTTTGCAGCCCTTAATCCAAGTATTAATGCTTCATACTCAGTTGTGTTATTAGTAGTCTGAAATTCCAATTTGTACATCAAACAAATAACCTCCCCTCCTAGAGAAATCAAAACAATACCTGCTCCTGCTCCTTCCTTAGATAATGAGCCATCAAAGTACATTTGCCATAAATTATCCTGATTTTCAACAGTGTATGTGATTGGTGCTTCTTTGTCCACATGCAGAATGCCAGTTGTGTCTTCATTACTAAAATGTAACATACAGGATCCCATATCTTCATCAACAACATAGACTGGATGATTTGTTGGATTCTTGTTATCACTTACTAAATAAGCAAGTTGCGCTTCCATGTACAACCTTCTAAGCTCTCCCCCAAATACTAGAATAGTAGCATATCCCAAATCCATCTATAACGTTCCCCCTACTCTCTTTTCCTAGGACCTTGAGAGTAACATACCAAACTTAGGTGAAATGCCAGCAATAACCAAATCCATAATGACACTCTTCATGGGTAACTGTGCAAGTCTTACTACAAGATCTTTAATCACTCCTAAGCACTTGACTGCTCTGGAATCAAATGAAAACAAGTCATGATATGGATTTGTGACATTCAAACCAAGGGCTTCCATGACTGCTTTAGGCATAAGGTTATGAGAAGCTCCATAATCTAACAGGAAATTGTGTAGCATTTGATCATGGACGGTCAAGGTAATGTAAAAAGGAGGAGAAAAAATTGAGTTATCCTCAGGTTTATCAGGTGAAGAAGAGCCCAGGGTAATGGTAGGATGTTCATATTGGAGATTTACAGTATCTGAAGGAAGCTGATTAACCTACGAACCCATTATTCTATATGCAGGATCCCTATATAAAGGTGTCTTCATCAACTCATTTAATGGAACAGGAATCTTAACCTTACTAAGTTCATTCTCAAAATTGAAAGTTTGAGCATTTTTATTAATTTCTTCAATCTCTGTAGGCTTAACTTGATTACCGTGGTTTTTCTTCTTCTCCAATGCTGGATCAAGTAACTGTTTACTAGGAACAACCACCTTCTTTTTGGGAACTTGAGAAAATTGCTTAGGACCAGACCTTAGGTTATAAGATTTTTTTGGATCTGACTGATAAATATCAGCTAGAGATACAAGACCAAGATCATTTTCTTCCTGATGAACAGTTGGACCAAAAAATTGAGAATTCTAATAATGAAATTTAGTGAGAAAGCCTTCAGACGACTGCTCTCCAAGGTGATTTAGATTCTGATCCAAATCTTCAAATTGTAAGTCCTCAACCTCTTCTACTTCATCTAAAAAATTGTTTTGAAATGGAGGTGTAACTCTTTGATCTTCATTATCCCTTCTTTCCCTTTGAATATCTTTATTTATTCTTTCTCTAGGAATAAATCTGGGAGCAAATGGACGTCTGAATTGATTTGGATTTCAATCTCCTTCATGTATGGGTCTATTTGGATTCTTATCCATCTCCATCCTATTCACTTTTGTAGATAAAATTTTAATTAACTTGGTCATTTCATCCATTTTTCTTTCTGATGTCTTTGATGTGGAATTCGATGGAATCATTTCATTCTTACCCTTCCTATCATGCACTTGATAATCTGAATGATCTTTAAGCTTGTTTGAAGCCAAAATGTTAGATTCAACTTCCATTGCAGCTTCCTGCATATTTAACAAAGTTATAGACCTTATTTCTCTTAATAGAAAAGAAAACTCATGATCAAAAGAATTATCATAAGTTAACTTGGCTGATGTCTCAGAGGGTTTTATCTCAGCTAGGATCTTTCCATACATTTTATTAAACCGCTTTGAAAAATCTGCTACAGCTTCATCTTTCTTTCTTTTGAAGGCTCTAAACTTTTTTGATGTAGTAAAGATAGTCCTTTGTGTTCCCCCACTATCTCATAAACACTTCCTCTAACTCTTCTATCCCATTTATTGAATTGACTAGTAATTCTATGAACCACTTCCTTACCTCCCCATCCAGGCTCATCAAAACATCCTTAGCCTCAATGTTTTGATTATCTACATAACTGAAAAAGGAATTCCAATGTTCTTCTGCAGTATTTTCACCCTGACCATTGAACCTAGGAAGATGCTTCTGATAATCTCTTGCGGGAAGGGCATTAAGGAGATGAGGGAGAACTAATGGATCGTATCTTGCAGCCACTTTACTATCCATCATGTCAAGAGGCTGACCAACCATCTTGGAACTAATTTGGCTCGGTGGAGATGGAGGTCTATTGACTTTACTCGGGCTTGGCTAAAAAGTAAGATTATAAGTTTTAATTTGATCAAAGGGAATCTTACTTGTGAGTAGAGTATAAGCTTAAGGATGAGATTTCGACAGAAATTTTCCCGAATCAAGAGGCTCAGTTTTGACCTTTTGAGAAGATAAGGGAATAGTGTAAACCTGAAAGGTATCAACTTGGGTAGTAGAAATAAGCCAAGATAAATCTTGTTCTTTTTCTTCTGGTTTAGGCTCTGAATATGCAAAAGGAGATATTGGCTATTACTGATCAGGAATAACTATAGAAGGAGGAAATTGAAATCTTACTGATGAAGTAGAGGTCAAATTTTTCCTAGCCTCTCTCAAAATCTGCTCTAGATCTGGGACTCCTAGATGTAATGGAGATGTAGGATTTCCCCTTGTTCCTGTTTTCTTAGAAGCCACTGTGAAAAATTGCTGGTGAAAATGTAGTCTGTAAAATTTCCTGATCTTGTTCACCTTCCAAAATCAAATCAATAAAAATATCTCAGGGAAGATATGCTTCACTTCCGTCCCCGACAACGGTGCCAAAAGATGTTTTTCCTAGAAATTGTGCTAAGACTACAAAGAAGTACAAGCTAGAACATCCAAAGAAACTGAAAGTAAAAGGTTTTAAAGTTTATGATTTCTGGAGGTATCATTCATGGAAAGAGTAATAAAACATGAATCACATACTATCACTAAGTCATAAGAAATATGAAAACTAAAATGGAAGAATTAAGAAACATAAGCATAAACCATAAATATAAATACAACAAGAATTCCAGTTATGTCCACAGGATTAAGAGAATCTACAAGATAAAAACCTTTATCCAGAAATGAAATAGTAAACAAGGTGATCTAACAGATCATTAACATCAACCAAAAAATAACAATAACATATGACATATGTATTATATTTCAATTCAAACATGAGTCTTCAAAACTTACATGTGAGTGTATCATATATGCTTCATACCAATTGATTCCACAATTCTAACGTTCTTTCCAAAACAAAAACCAACCCCCCTACTCTTTGTTCTTCCTTCTTTTATAATTACAAAATATGAAAGTAAAGTGGTTTAAGATCCACTTTCTTAGGCTTCGAATATATTCCGGAATTATATACAAAACAGGAGTCTTTTAAAGTATAACAACTTATTACTAAAAATAGGAGTTCACACTTATCAATCAAAAATGTGTTATGAACTTTGTTGAACAGTTGTATGCATATGTGGCAATCAGAATTGTTTCATTGCTTCTACCAAAAGGGTTACTCCATCCAGTGCTTGTGATATTTTGCAAAGACAAGCTTGCTCTCCTTCCATGACCTGAACCTTGCTTGACAACTCCTGATTCTGCTTGTTTAAGTCTTCAATATGTTTAGTTAGCTCCTTAATCTGACCCTGTGCATCCCTTTTTCTCTTCAAAACCTCTTTAGAAACTGAAATAAGCTCTTGATAATGACCATTGACATCTTCAATATCTTCCCTAAGTCTCTCATTGGCCAGTACAAGCCTTTCATTTGTTTCATTCAAAAACCCAAACTATCTTTTATGCTATTGTAATGATCCTTTAAGATTGTCAACTTCAGAATTCATTTTAATTTCTCCTTGAAATATTGGATCTTCATTTGAACCTGCTGGAAGGTCAAGATTTTCAATAAGACAATCTTCATAAGTCTCACTTGATTCCTTACCTATTGCATTTGCATGGAGAATTTTCGAGCTCATTCCTTGTTCATCACTTAGAACATTTTCTTCTTATGGCACTTCATCATATTTTCCCACTGGCTATGTTGAATCTAGATGTTCCTTTCCTTTGTTTTTGACAAGTTGTTCTAGTTTTAGGTATCGATCTAGGACTTTCAGGCTCCATTATAGATTTAACATCTGCTTTAAAATCAGGGAGATGAATAATACTTTGTGAAGAACCTGCAACAATTGATTGACAAAAATACACAATATATCATATCACAGAATACTTTTATTGATCGCAGGCCACTTCGAGGGGGAAACCTCCTTTGAGCAAGCTCAATACAAAATAACTTCACGGTGCCTTCACAGGCCTCAACACACACTTATATACTAAGTCTAGGCGCCAATACTATGGGTCAAAACCATGGGCCACTACAAACTATGGATCAACAATACTACGGGCGACTTACAAAGCGTATGTGCCAACAACAATAACACAAACTATGGATCAACAAATACTATGGGATGACTTACAAAGCATATGCGTCCAACAACAATATACTAAGAAAGTAAAGACATAGGTTCCTAATATCCCCTCCCCCTCAGAAAAAGATTTGTCCTCAAAGCTTTAGATGTGGAATTTGTTGTTGAATCTGAAGGAGTGGTTCCCATGTAGCATCCTCCGGTGCATGTCGTGCCACTAAATTAAGACCTCTGTGATAGAGCGAGAGCGAAGCTGACGAGTGTGTCAATTGAGGACGGCCTCTGTCTCCAAAAGGATGGATCCTTCATTATCTAGTTCAGGTAAAATAGTTTTTCCACTGATGTCGGTGCCAAGAACTTTCTTCAGACAAGAGACATGAAATACTGGATGAATGCGGGAAGAAGGAGGAAGTTCCAATTTATAAGCAACAGACCCAATATCTGAAGAATTCAATATGTCCCATAGAACTTTGGAGCGAGCTTATGACGCCCTTTGAGTTTCAAGGAGGATTGCTTGTACGGTTGGAGACGAAGAAAAACCATATCGCCTGCTTGAAAAGTGCGCTCAAAACGGTGTTGATCAACTTGTTGCTTCATGTGATTTCTTGCCATGTGAAGATTGTCCCGCAAAATGCGAAGAATCTGATCCCGATTTCGAAGGACCATGTCAACTGCCTGAACTGGTGAACTGCTGGGGGTGTATGGAAGAAGAACTGGAGGTTCCTGACCATAGACTGCTTCATATGGGGTCATTCTAGAGGCAGTTTGGTAAGAGGTATTATACCACCATTCAGCGAGAGGGAGCCACTTTTCCCACTGATGTTGTTGTTCAAAGGTGAAGCAACGAAGATAAGTTTCCAAGCATTTATTGATAATTTCAGTCTGACCATCTATTTGTGGGTGATACCCTGAACTCATATTCAGTTTGGTGCCAGTGTGGCGAAATAGTTCTATCCAAAAATGACTGGTGAAATTCGCATTACGATCTGAGACAATGGAAGAAGGGATGCCATGAAGACGAAATATCTAGTCCAGGAAAATTTGAGCGACTGAGGAGGCTGTATAGGGATGGCTGAGAGCACAAAAATGACTATATCTAGAGAGGCAATCAACCACAACGAGAATCACTGTCTTCCTGCCAAATTTAGGGAGCCCTTCAATGAAATCCATAGAAATATCTGTCCAAATCCATGTAGGAATGGGCAAGGGTTCGAGCAATCCTGGAAGGAGTGTCGTTTCACCCTTATTGCGTTGACAGGTATCACATTCAGCCACCATCTGTTGAATTTTCCTTTTCATGCCCTGCCAAAAGAAGTTACACCGTGCCCGTTCATACGTTTTGAGGAACCCAGAGTGCCCTGCCAATGGAGAAGCACGGAGTTCATAGAAGACAGCCTGTTGAAGATCTGTGCTCTGGGGAAGCACCAGACGACCCTTGTATCTCAGGGAAGCACCATCCCAAGAGTAATGTGGTATAGCGGAAGGGTTGTTGGTCAAGCATTGGATGATTTGAGATAAGGAAGATTCAGTGGCATAACCCTGTTGAACATATTGCAACCAATTTGGAACAGGCATAAAAATAGCTGAAAGAGAACCTTGGGCATCAAATGTGCGAGAAAGAGCATCTGCCACAATATTGTCCTTACCCTTCTTGTAAGTGATCTCATAGTCATAACCCATGAGTTTGCTAACCCATTTCTGTTGTGTTGGGGAGGAGACACATTGTTCCAAGAAATATTTCAGACTCTCGTGATCAGTCTTGATGCATAAATGATTCCCTAATAGGTATGGTCGCCACTTCTGTACTGCATGCAAAATAGCCATCATTTCCTTCTCATATGTAGAGGTGGCTAAATTCTTACCTGAAAGGTATTTGCTGGTGAACGCAATGGGGTGTTCATCTTGAAGGAGAACAGCACCAAGTCCATTGCCGCAAGCATCACTCTCAATAGTGAAGGGCTTGGAAAAATCGGGCATAGCTAGAACAGGTGTAGTACACATAGCTTGTTTCAGTTTGTCAAATGCACACTGAGTAGCATGTTTCCATGTAAAAGAATCCTTTTTCAATAGATCAGTTAATGGAGCTACAATCTTCCCATAATCCTTGACAAACTTAAGGTAGTAGCCAATCAACCCCAAAAAACCATGAAGGCTCTTGAGTGTCTGAGGATGTGGCCAATTGTTCATGGCAGCGATTTTGGTCAGATCCACGCGAACCCCTTGTGCTGAGATAATGTGCCCGAGATACTCAACTTCCTTCTGCCCAAAAACACATTTAGATTTTTTGCCATGATGATGATGGTCAGAGAAAAGTTGCATGACAAGATCCAGATGATGGAGATGTTCAGCCCATGTTTTACTGTAGATGAGGAAATCATCAAAGAATACCAGCATGAATTTCCGCAAGTAGGGCTGAAATATTTTATTCATTAAAGCCTGGAATGTGGAAGGAGCATTAGTGAGGCAAAAGGGCATGAAAAAAAACTCATAGTGGCCATCATGTGTGTGGAAAGTTGTTTTATGGATATCATCCTCATGAACCCGAATTTGATGATACCCAGAACAAAGATCCAACTTGGAGAAAAATTGAGCCCCATGAAGCTCATCAAGAAGCTCATCAACAACAGGAATTGGAAACTTATCCTTGATGGTGAGGTGATTAAGTGCTCGGAATTCAATGCAGAGGTGCCATGACCCATCTTTTTTGCGGACAAAAAGAACTAGAGAAGAAAAGGAACTAGTGCTTAGGCGAATAATACCTTGCTTCAATAAGTCTCGAACGACCATTTCAATCTCTATTTTTTGGTGAAATGGGTAGCGATAGGGCCTGATGTTGGGAGGAACGCTGCCAGGAAGGAGCTGAATATGATGGTCTTCTAACCTTTAAGGTGGCAATCCCACTGGTTCAGCAAAGACACCTGTATATCGATCTAGAATTTGTTGTAGATCCAAAGGAGTAGTGGAGGCCGCTGATTGTTGCATCTGAATTGAATGGATTTGAGCGATGACACCATGTGAATTCTTCTTAAGGATTTTTTCCATGCGATGTGAACTAATGATGATGAGAGACCCTGGTTGTAATCCTGTCAATGTGTGTTTTTGTCCATTGGTGGAAAACTGCATCCAAAGTTCAGCAAAATCCCATAATATAGGGCCAAGTGTGCATAGCCATTGAGCGCCCAAAACCACATCACATCCGCCTAAGGTCAATGAAAACATGTCATAGCGCAGGGTATAATCTCCCATAGAGATACGCACATTAAGACACTTCCCTTTGCAAGGTAAGGTTCCCCCATTGGCAACCATGACTTCAAAGTTGGAGCAAGGATGGATAAAACAATCAGCTTGTTAGGCGATCCGAGGGTCAATGAAATTATGAGTGCTACCAGAATCAATGAGTATTATAAGAGGAAGCTTCTTGAAGTAACCCTTGACTCGCATTGTTTGGGGGGTGATGATTCCTGTTAAATTTTGAGCATTAATTCACAATACTCTAGGACCTTCATTGAGAGAATAACATATACAGTATATCAATGCATAACAATCACAATAAGCATGACAAGCATCACAAGAATCAAAATCATGAGAGACAAGAGACACAGAGTTTTCGTGGGGAAAACCATAAGGTGAAAAACCCCACAACTTCCTCAGAGATAGAGAGAGCAATGGCTCAACCAAAGTACAACCAAAATACACTGAGATAGTCTCCTAGTAGCAGATGATCCTCCTCCTCACTAGTGCACCACTTTATGAGTGAGAGAAGTGTGAGTTTCTGAATGATCAAAATAGAGATCTCCCGATCTCTATTTATACTAGCATGTTTGCCCAGTGACCTTATGGGGCCGACTTGTCTAGCTAGGTACATCCACAATATAATATATATTTCAGGGTCGACCCCACACATGGTGGTCTAATAACCCGTCGCCAAGTACACACACTTGCGACACTTGTCAATACACATGACGACACTTCCTTATAGAGGAATAACACATCTCTTATAAGGGTACAATAAATATAGATGAAATACATTCCGAAGTTACATATACATCAACACTCCCTCTTGACTAGGAAGGTATTTCTCGACACAGATCTGCTATACAAGTCTTCTTCTCGGGATCATCATCATCGATGCACCGTCATCATCATCATCACTGTTGCTGCTATCTCAACCAATCTCTGACTCTAATCATCATAGGAAGTTCTACAGAGCCAGTCATTTTTCATGCTGGATGTAGGCCTACCACCTGCAGGTCTTCGCCATCAGTGGTCATACTGTGGAAATCTTAGGACTTATTACGTGCGTCGCAAAACCTTTAAAGAATCTCTTGACTAACAAGAACCCTAAAGAGCATCTGAGGCCTTTTTCATCCTGTCCAGATCTCCAGGACTTATTACATGTGACCCCACCACAAAACCTCGAAAGAGAATCCCAGGACTCATTACGAGCACAAGGCTCAACCTATCGGATCTCCCAGGGCACAAATTACATGTGGTCACCACAAAACCTCGAAAGAGCATCCCAGGATTGATTACAAGCACAAGGATCAACCTATCAGATCTCCCAGGGCACAAATTACATGTGGTCATGGAAAAACCTCGAAAGAGCATCCCAAGACTGATTACGAGCACACGGCTCAACCTATCGGATCTCCCAGGGCACAAATTACATGCCATAGGACAAAACCTCGAAAGAGCATCTACCAAATATCCCAAGGCACAGATTACATGCCATAGGAAAAACCTTGAAAGACTATCTGCAAATCTCCCAAGGTACAAATTATATGTCCTCCCAAGCAAAACCTCGAAAGAGCATTTGCCAGATATCCTAGGGTACAAATTACATGCCATAGGCAAAACCTCGAAAGACTATCTCCAAATCTCCCAGGGCACAAATTACATGCTTATCTACACAACCTGTTCCACGGTCACAGAGTATCAACCTGATAATCACCATACATCATCCTGATGTACACATGATCATCCTGATCATCATCACTGCAACATCCTGCTGCATGTCATCTGGAGCAACATCCTGAAGCTCGTCATCCATGATCATCCTGATCATACAATGCATCTACCTTATGCATACCAAGTATCTACCTGATACATATCATCATACATGATCCACCTGATCATACAGTGTATCCACCTGATACAAATAAACACATGATACATATCACCATACATGATCAACCTGATCATACAATTTATCCACCTGATACATATACAGATACATGGTCCAAGCATCCAACATGATGCATACACAAAATACATACAAATGATCCAATCAATCATATCCAGCATCCAACATGATGCGTACATACATATAAATGATCCAACTAATCATATCCAGCATCCAACATGATGCGTACATACATATACATATAAATGATCCAACTAATCATATCCAACATCCAACATGATGCATATATAGAGCAGTAACTGGAGCATCGTCCTGATGCTCATCATCCAATGCTTACATCCACAGCCATGTGAAGGATCCTCCTTCCAACATGCTTGGAATGGATTCTGCAAATGTGTCCATCACTTCTTCCTCGAAGTGTCATCAATCTGAAGAACACCAAGACTCTCCCTGAAGTAATCGAACTTCACCCTGGCTAGTGGCTTCGTCAGCACATCTGCAATCTGCTCGTCCGTCGCAATATACAGGAGCTTCACAGCTCCTCTTTGCACCATATCCCTAATATAGTGATATTTGAACTCTATGTGTTTCAACCTGTCATGAAACACTGGGTTCTCAGACAGCTTCACACAACTCTGGTTATCACAAAAGATACCAGTAGCATCCAACGGGAGATCAAATAACTCAAACAGTAGCTTCCGTAGCCATACTGCCTCACAACTAGCTGAACAGGCTGCAACATACTCTGCCTCAGCTGTACTCAGTGCTATGCAGGACTGCTTCCTGCTAAACCAAGAGATCACACCTGATCCCATACTGAAGCAGCACCCGGGTGTGCTCTTCCTATCTGCAGCACTGCCAGCCCAATCTGAATCAACATAACCCTGCAGGTTAAACTTTTGATTCGCTTCATACTTGAGCCCATAATCCACTGTACCCTTCAGGTACCTCATAATATGCTTTACAACAACCAGGTGAACACTTCTCGGATCCATCAGGAACTGGCTCAATGTGTTCACTGCAAAGCAAATATCTAGTCTCGTGTTCGTCAGGTACATCAAGGACCCAATCATCTGACGATACATAGAGACATCAACCGGCTCAGATGAAGCATCACATAGAAGCTTCAGATTCGATGCCATAGGTGTGGCCATGGCCTTGCAATCCATCATCCCAAATCTCTTCAGGATATCTACTGTGTACTTCCCTTGACCAAGGATGATCCCACCTGCACTCTACCACACCTCCATACCTAAGAAATAATGCATCATTCCCAAATCTTTCATATCGAACTCGGCAGCAAGCTTCCTCTTAGTATCTGCAATCAATCTGTCATCTCCTGTTACAAATAAGTTATCCACATACAGGAGTAGGATCACAGGATTCCCTTCCTCAACCTTGTAGTAAAGGTTGGAATCCGCTTTACTCTTGGTAAAGCCCAAACTAGATAGGAAACTGTCCATCCTACCATACCAAGTTCTAGGAACTTGCTTCAAACCATACAAGGATTTCTTCAATCTGCACACATATAACTCCCTGTCATTTATTTCGAAACCGAGTGGATGCTCCACATATACTTCCTCTTCAACTACACCATTCAAGAAAGTTGTCTTGAAATCCATCTGGTGTATCTTCCATTTCATCACTTTTATACTTCTCTATGCTTCCATCTACAACATGCTTGATTTGATAGATCCATATGGAAGTCATAACAAACTTCCCTTCAGGTCTTTGGGACTACATCCCAAACATCATTCTTCATGATCGACGGATCATGGCATTCTTCCATTACTTCATCCCAGATCCTGGGAACTTCAATATCTTCAATAGATATCTTTGTTTGCTGGAACAAATGTTGTAGTCCTTCTTTTGTAGGTGAAGGTATACGGTCTTTCCTACAAAACAAGTTAAATTGCATGATTAGAAACATCTCATAATTTTCAAAAAAAATTCTTACACATAAAGAAATATGTCACACAGTCATGCAATTATTTTAGCCAATGCTTCAATACAACATTTATCCATATCCCGTAACTTTTCTAGATGCTTTCCAATCTCTACCAGAACATTGTTAAGAGTGTGCACAGCTCTCAACATGTCAGCAAAGAGGTTTCATTCTAGATAAGTAGCAATGGAATGTTGTGCAGTGCCATAGGCCACTTACCCATCACATGCATATCAGTAGTATACTGTTCATTAATGCAATCATTCTAATATGCACAATTACTTAAACAAACAAATATGCAAGAAATGATAATTGAAATACTTATCTTTGTTTGTTTGTTGGGTGGACTCCCTCTGAGTGTTTGCTTCCTTGCAAGAGTTGCTGAAGTAGCTTCATCTACACCTTTCTGTTGTGAAATGTAGAGAGATGGTCAACTCCCTCTGAATATCTGCATCCTTGCATAAACCACTGGAGTGTGCTCCCTCTTGATCTTTGCTTCCTGGATTACATGTTCTTTGAACTTATATTCATTCTCGATCCCTATGCATGCTTGTTAGAATCATCATTGTGTTATCCTCGAGGTCTCATACATAATCAAACATTCATTAGTATAATCTTAATATTATCAAAACACAATAATCTCAAGCATGTATAGTTAGGATCATTTCAAACAAAAATAATAAGCATTCTTATGGTTAGTCATAATATACCTAAATCCGTGATTACTCAAACCTATGACTCTTCTGGTTAGTCATACCATCAATTGAGGTAAGAAACATAATATGCATATACCCATGATTATTCAAACCTATGACTTCATGAATAAACATCATAAATCATGTCATGCATACTTATATAATAGATCCTATGATATAAGAAACACATACCCGGTCACCATATTTGCTAGTTATGTTCTAGCAATGTGTTCTTGTTCTCTTCAATGACCTACATAACTTATTAGTTAACTTTTGCAAAAAACAAATTATACATACCTCTATGAGATCCATGACTATGGATGAATCTTTGTCTTTATGTCACCATGGCATGTTGAGGTTGTCCCTTCAATTTGTACAATCCTCCCTCTTGCTCTCCAATCACCACTGCATCATCAATAGTTTTACCCTTTTGCCACATTAGGACTTGGCCATATTCAAATGCAACCCTCATGCCTTTTGCATCCAATGTAGAGATGGAGAGAAGATTCTTCTTGAGCCCAAGTACATAAAGGACTTCTTTCATCTTCAAAGATTTTCTAGAATCTAGGTTGTAAGAGGCTTCACCACTTCCTTTGATTGGGTATTGATAATCATCCCCAAGTTTCACCTTATGGGGTGATTCATGTTCAGATAGGCTTACAAAATATTCCTTAAACCCAGTCATGTGTTTGGAAGCCCCACTGTCAATTAACCAATCATTACAACCATGGGAGATAGTACCTGTGAGAGCAGAGATTAGAACATACTCTTCTTCACTTGATGAGTCATCATCACTATCATCACTTTTCTGCCCTAGCCTTCTTCTTTGGAGGTTCATCATCTTCAACAGCATGAGCATGGAACTTTCTTTTGTTGCCCTTCTTCTTCTTGCTGGATTTGATGTTATCCCTTTTTTTCTTGGGACATTCTGAAGCAAAGTGACCCTTCTCATTATAAGTAAAACACCTTGGATCTTTCTTGTCTTTGTGATAATGATGAGAAGATTTCTTCTTGTGATGGGATGGCTCCCTCTTGAACTTGCCCTTCTTAGTGTGAGCTGTGAGAGCTTGATCTTCATTCCCCATCTTTTTTTCTCTTGCCACAAGCCTTGCTTCTTCTTGAGAACATTCCTCCCACAATCTGCTGAAGGAGATTAATTTCTTTCTGGCACAGATCCCTTGGATAAAAGAGTCCCATGACCTAGGTAGGCCATTCAAAGTTGTCATAACAATTTCAGCATTCTCCACCATTTCATCTACAGCTTCAAGTTGTTCCTTGATCTGAGAGACCTTGGAGAAATAAGATTGAATGGTTTCTCCATTCAACATCTTGACCCCTTTCAATTGATTTCGCAGAGTCATCTTTCGATTTATGTTCTTCCCTTCAAATAACTTGGTCAAAGAGTCAAACATCTCCTTGGGTGTCTTTAGAGAAGACACATGGGGTAAGAGATGGTCTTTGATGGAATCAGCAATGATTCTCTTTGCCGTGACCAAGTTCTTCTTATGCAATACCTTAGCCTCTTCATCCTCTGGGATAGGGATGTCTTCTTTTATGTATGAGTCCAACTCATTTTCTTCTAGGATTAACCCAATCCTATACTTCTAAGCTCGGAAGTTATCAGCCCCTTCAAGCTTATCCTCAAGCTTGGTGTGGTGAGACATATTAAAGAGTACTTGAAATGGAAATAGAAAAGATTTAGGTCTTACCACTTGAAATGCTAAGAACTAGATCTGGTCCCGGATTAGGGTTTGTCGAAAAAACCCTAAAAATATAAAATGTGAATTTCAACTTTCTGAAAGGATAGAAAGATGCACCTTGATGAGCTGATCAGCCTGGTGTATTCAGAATTTGAGATCAGCAAAGCTTTACCCTTCAGATTTGCCTTTTTGTCCTCCCGAGTTCACTTCGGAGACCCCTGAATTAGAGTTTGAGTTTCCCGGAGATATACCCAGCCAAAAATCTCGATCCAAAGCTCTAAACTTTGATTTTTGCAAGGAGCTTCCAGCTATGTCTTCATATTTCAGAAATTCCTATTTTTGTGGAAACCCTAATTTTTAGGGGCAAATCTGAAAATGCTCAGAATTGAATTATGATTGGACAGATAGATTCTCCTTGATGATTAGAGTCAATCTACTATACTGCTTTTCCAAAATCTATGGAGAGAAACCCAATAAACAAGAAACTCAAGTTTTCGTCACTACAAAATGTCTTCTTCTCAGGTTAGCTCTGATACCACGTTAAATTTTGAGCATTAATTCACAATACTCTAGGATCTTCACTAAGAGAATAACATATACAGTATATCAATGCATAACAATCACAATAAGCATGACAAGCATCACAAGAATCAAAAGCATGAGAGACAAGAGACATAGAGTTTCCGTGGGGAAAACCCTAAGGTAAAAAACCCCACAACTTCCTCAAAGATAGAGAGAGCAATGGATCAACCAAAGTACAACAAAAATACACTGAGATAGTCTCCTAGTAGTAGATGATCCTCCTCCTCACTAGTGCACCACTTTCTGAGTGAGAAAAGTGCAAGTTTCTGAATGATCAAAATAGAGATCTCCCGATCTCTATTTATACTAATCGGTTTTCCCAGTGACCTTATGGGGCCGACATGTCTAGCTAGATACATCCACAATATAATATATATTTCAGGGCCGACCCCACACATGGTGGTCTAATAACACATCACCAAGTACACACACTTGCGACACTTGTCAATACACATGACGACACTTCCTTATAGAGGAATAACACATCTCTTATAAGGGTACAATAAATATAGATGAAATACATTCCGAAGTTACATATACATCAGCAATTCCAACTAAAGCATGGAGAGATATCTTTGGTTGTTCATCCTAAGACGAAGGGTTAATAGGCGGTTCCTAAATGTCGACCTAAGCATCCATTGTATCTGGATCTTTGTCACCAATTTCAGAGGCAGGCGAAGAATCCACATCCAAGAGATAGAGCTTTTGCTGAACACATCTATGTCCCCTAGTGAATTTCTCATCATAATTATAGCAAAGCTCCTTTTCTCTGCGTGCCTATATCTCTGTTTCAGACAAATGCTTGATAGGAGTTGGTCGAGGAGCCGGCGGTATGGGCGGTTTTGAGAACCCATATTTTGGAAGGGAACAAAAGTGGGCTTGGAGCATTGTTGGGATGCAATCTTGTCTTCTGCCAACTTAGCCAACCCCAAGGCTTCCATCATTGTGTTGGGACAGAACATTTTGACCTAAGAGCGGATGGAATCCTTTAGACCACTGATAAAACATCTCTGGTAGAAGTCATCAGACAATCCTTCAGTGTGGTTGGCTAGTTTCTCAAATTCGGTTTGATATTCTCTCATAGTGCCAATTTGTCGAAGTTTAGTGAGGGATCTTGTGAAGTCATCAAAAGAACCAGGACCAAATCATTGCAAAAGGAGCTGGCAAAAGTCTGGCCATTTTGGCTCTTCATGAGCCTTGATGTACCAACAGTACCATTGAAGAGCTTCATGTTCCAAATGAAAGGATGCAAGTGGAACTTTTTTGACATCAAAATTATTATGCAGACTGAAATACTATTATGCATGATAGATCCATCCAGTTGGATCAGTACCAGTCAAGCGAGGAAAATTAAGCTTCGGACCACAGAAAATGCTGGAAGAAGAGAACCCATTGTCTGATGAAGACTCGGACTGCCGTTTTTTGTTCATGGCTGAATGCTCAAGATGGAGGCTGAGAAATTTTTCATCCAAATCCTGGAGTTTGGCTTGGATGGTGGCAAGTGCTTCCTCCATAGCTTTTGCTCCAGCACGGGTGACAACCATAACCAGGAGTTTTTTTTTTCTTCTGAGTGGGTAGGAAAACAAAAACATAGGCTGTTTCAGTAAAGGAAAATCTGGATTTGGGAAAAAATCAGAAGGTTAATTTGGGTTTGACTAGGTTTTGGACACTGTTGAAAGGATGGGGAAGCAAAAAAGGAGGATTTCAGAAGTGAGGTGAAAGAATGAGAAAATTTGGAAGAGAGGGAGAAAGAAGCAGAATTAGGAAAGGAACTCTGTGGTAAAATTTGAAGGCGATCAGGTGAAAATTGAAGAAGTTGTGGAAAACCCTAAAAATACACAAATGTGAGATTTTTGGTGTTGGGAAGTGGAATTTGGGATAGGGTCCTCAGGAATGAAAGATACAGAATGGAATTGCAGGGGTATCAGAGAATTTTCAAGGGAAACGGAGTTAAAACAAGGGACATATGGCAGAAAAACAGAAATTTTTTTTTTTCAGAAATGGATGGGCAACAACGCGGAAGTGATCAGCAACAAACGGATCTACAACGGCGCTGAAGTGATCGGCAACAGACGGATATGCAATGGCGCGGAAGTGATTGGAAACAGTTTTGGACAAAGGAACTCTGCGATGCATCAGCTGAAAATAGATATGGACCCCAGGTATGCTCAGCTTCCTAACAGTTCAAGGGATTCACTCGGCCACCAGTGCTGTCTGAAGGCTTGCGTATTGGGCCAGTACCCCTCACTCCACGGCTCAGGTAAGACTGATAACCACTTTTCCACAAACAACAGCTCTTAGATTACCTCACGAGTGGGAACTAGTCAATTAGGTAGGGGTCGTTGCCCTTTTCGCTGGCAGGTCCTCTCAATGGGCCAGCTACTTCGGGGTTCCTGTGGTACTCCTCGCAATGAGTTTTAGGGCTTATGCCCAAGTACTTCCCACAGTTAAATGGATATGGATTATTCCCAAATCCGAACCTGCAACAGATGCGAAAAAAAAATTGGCAGAAATTTCACCCAGCGAGCCAACGAAAGTGCTCTGATACTAGATGTGAAAAAACTACAACAATTGATTGACGAAAATACACAATATATCATATCACAGAATACTTTTATTGATCGCAGGCCACTTTGAGGGGGAAACCTCCTTTGAGCAAGCTCAATACAAAATAACTTCACGGTCCCTTCATAGGCCTCAACACACACTTATATACTAAGTCTAGGGGCCAATACTATGGGTCAAAACCGTGGGCCACTACAAACTATGTATCAACAATACTGCGGGCGAATTACAAAGCATATGCGCCAACAACAATAACACAAACTATGGATCAACAAATACTACGGGACGACTTACAAAGCATATGCGTCCAACAACAATATACTAACAAAGTAAAGACATGGGTTCCTAACATACTTATTTTTATGTCTTCTTTTCATTCATAGAAGGGGTATCCAGCACAGGGATATCTTCTTCAAGGTTATGTTCCTACTTTCTTGCAACTAAATCAATGTTTTCTTCATTATTTGAAACAGAAATACCTTCTACAAGACTGTCTCCTTTAGGGATATACTCTTGCTTCTCCTCCATTGATATTTGTCTCTATTATGCATCATTTAGCTTTACAATCTTCCCCAATACATTATCATCTTCAGCTTTATGCACCTCTTCAACAATGCTTCTTTTAAAATTGTTTATGAAGCCAAATTGTTTTCTTTACAAGAGCTTTCTTTCAGGTTCATTGTTCTCTGATTCAAACCCTGACCAGAACAAAAAATGTTGCAAACTACAATTGCTTTTATCCATCTCTACTAAAACTATTAATTTGACCAGACTATGGTGGAAAAGAGACTGGTTTGTATGATCCACATGACCTTTAATCCTATTCGACATTTTCAGGAGAATTTTTAATAGATAAAAGGGCAGGTTCATCTTTGATTGATCATTCAAATTCAATAAAAATATGACATGGTATTTATAAACCGAGGAAAACCTACCCTCACATGTGATATAGCTTTTCATGATGCCAACTACCTCCCGCCATTCTCATTTCATATTACTTAGCTAAATACCCTTATTCTAGTCAAGGGATTCGAAACCTGGTAATAAGAATAGACTTGGATCAAATTCAAATGGGATCTTCTTGAACCAATGCTCCCCTTCAATGGCCATACCAGTGGCCTCCACAATTAACTCTTCTATCAACTCAAACTTTAGGGTGTCGAAGCTAACACGGGAATTTGAGCATTTATTAGCAAAAGAATGAGTAACTTTCAAATTATAACCTGAAGTCTTCTAAAAAAATGTGAACCAACCGGCTTTCCTGAACAGCGCTACACATTCTGGGAAATCTTTAGCCATCCAATGTTCACCAGCTCCAATCTACAGAGTTTTCCACTCCTTCCCATGCTTGTTGTGTTTCATGATTATCGACTTCACTAATAACCTGATAACAAAGTAACTATGGTAGAAATCATCGACACCACTATGAGTTTGAGATGCACGTGGCTTCCCCTTACTTTCGAATCATCGGTGTTGAAATTATGAACTTGACACCTGCTATGATATGGAGAACAGGTTCCTTGGGGTCCTCATTCATGAGAAGAAACACGCCAGATTGGATGTGGACGAGCCATGATCTTGGATGATTTGGGATTCCAGCAACGCTCATGCTTATGAACCCTAGTGATTGCGCTGTCGGAATATATCAAGTATGAAAAATTTGCATAATCTTCAACATAAAGGTTAGAAACAACATTTACTCATGTTTTGAAGATCAATAAGAAGGGAAACTTTTAATAAGCCAATGTCTATAAATAAAAAATGAATAATAAACTAAAATAATAAACCAACATTCATGTAATAAAACTCTAATCAACAAAAAAAAAACAATAAGAAATAGGAAACTAAGAAAAGATTAAAATGAACTAGGTACAATTCTAGTTCCAACACGCTGCATGAGCATGAAATTTCTTCTTTTGCTTCTTAGGTTGTCCATATTTGGATGGACACTTTCTTGCTAGGTGTCTTGTCTTGTGACAAGAGTAGCATTCAATTGAGGAGAGGTCTCTCTTGAACCTTTTGTTCCTATGAGGTCTTTGATATCTTTTGGGAGAGTGGTCATGGGTACGTACATCACCCCTCATTTTCCTTCCACCTTTGGCATGAGTTTCCAAAGCTTGATCTTCATTGTTATTTAGTTTCTCCTCTCTTATTTCTATTCTTTCTTCCTCTTGCACACACTCTTCCCATAGTTTTTTAAACTGGATCAATTTCTTCCTAGCACATATTCCACGAACAAAGGGTTCCCGATCTCTAGGGAGACAATTCAAAGTGGCCATCACAACTTCAGCATCTTCTACCATGTCTCCAATAGCTTCTAATTGTTCTTTGATATGGGATACTCTGGAGAACTATGAGTGCATAGTCTCATACTTCTAGATCTTCACTCCCTTGAGTTGATTTCTCAAGGTCATCTTCCTATTGATATTCTTTCCTTCAAACAGGTTGTTCAAGGCATCAAACATCTCTTTTGGATTCTTCATAGATGATACTTGAGGAATCAAGTGATATTTGATAGAATCAGATATGATGATCTTATCCTTGATCATATTCTTCTTGTGTCTTGCTTTGGCCTCATCTCCTTCTGGTTCTGTAAGTCCCTCTTTTATAAACCCTTCCAGGTCATGTTCTTCAAGAATGAGCATGACCCTATGCTTCCATGCCCTGAAGTTCCCAGCTCCTTCAAGCTTTTCATCAAGCTTAGTATTGCTTGTCATTTTGATAAAATGAGAACCTAAAATGGAAATAGAATAGATGTAGGACTTACCAGTAAAAGTTGTCCTTCTGGAGACTGTCTTCCTTGACTTAGGGTTTGACAGAGAAACCCTAATTTTCCAACTTCGATATTTTGGAAAACCAATTTGATGAGAAAATTATCCTCCTCAAGGTGAGTTGAGTAAAGTACTCCTCCTGATTCTGTGAGCATATGGTCCAAAAACTTGATTCCCTATTTTCTTCGGGTTGTAGTGGGGGACCCAAAACTGAAAAATATCATAATTGAATTTTGCTTCAACAGAAAGATGCTCCCTATTGAGGCAAGATAGATGCACCCTCTTTTTTAGCTGATCTGTGCAAAGAGATCTTGGAATAAGAAGCCCTAGTTTATGCAGTTGCGGAGGTTGCACAATGTTTTCTTTCAAGCATGCTCTGATACCATGTTAGTTTTTTTTACTTGTTTAGCATAATAACATTAAACAATCTATCACTGAAATAAATACAACCACAACTAGCACAATGAACACAATATTTCTCTCGGGGAAACCACCAGGATGAAAACCTCAACAAAACTTCCTCAATATAGATTTCACAAAGTACAAGATAAAACCCACGAAAAAATCAACTTCTCTTCTCCTTGTGCAAGCTCCTCTCTCTCTCCTATGCGAACTTGTGTAACTGATATGAGTGTTCCAAATGAGCAACTAAATCTCCTATTTATACTTTACATTTGACTTGACCTTTTACTAACTAGGTCAGCTCTAACTCCCTTAACTGGGCCGACCAGTACTCTTTACAATAAAATATTCTCTCTAGATCTTTCCAGGCCGACCTAAACAATTAGGGTTTGCATTGACTCTTTCAATGACTCTTACATTATCAATTACATCAATGACATCTCTCGAAGGAGGAATACAATATAACAGACAAATATATTTAGAATATCTTCCACATTTACAGTTCTTTAACAATACCAAGTTTCATTGATATGTAAATGGGGATTGTTTCTGTAATGTTTCCTAGATTTCCCTCTAAGAGTACATTATGAGTGAGGATGGGAGATTGGGGATTTGGGACAATATCATATGAAACAAGGGATGTGATATCGGTTTCCATCATTTGGAGATCAGGTAGGAAAGAGGACCTATGATGGTGATCTTCCCACGAAGTATCATCGATGCTCATATTTCCATTATTGACATTAAGGGAATTTTGAGGTCTAAAATGGGCCTCCTAAGAAATATAATAAAATATTACAAGTTAGGAATTTTGTGGGTGGGGTATATTCACAACTCACATATTACACTACAATCAATGTAACTATGGTTAAGTTAAATTGAAAATATCTCTAAAATAAAATCAATAAAAAAAATCATTCTTTGATTTTACTAAAAATATTACTCTTGAATACATAAATTGTTTTTTAATATAATATGATGAATGTACTTATAAAGTAAAAATTAATGTACTCATAAAGTAAAAAGTAATGTACTCATAAAATAAAGTATATTATTTTGAATTTTGAAATATAACTTATTCAATATTCAAATATGATTATAATAACATGTATAATTTTGAATTTGAAATTTTAAACATAAATTAAATTTATATGAATAAATTGTTATTTCTTTTAAAATATATATTCATTATATAAATTTAACTTATATTCATTAAAAATAAAAATCAATCATATAATCAAATAAATCCAACTCATATTTCAATATTTATAAAATATGTTGACTAACTATTATATAAATCTAACTTAAATTTATTAAAACTAAAACTTAATAATTTATTTATATAAGTATTAACATTATTTAAATAATAATAATTTATTTACATAAATCTCTATATTATTTAAATCTATTTTTATTTATAAAATACTTAATTAACTTATATATCTTTTATTTAGATAATCAAGTATTTATTTTATGTATTTATTGAATAGGCAACACATTTATTTTTCATTTATTTTAATTTATATCTTTTACAAATTTATTTTCTTTTTTTTATTATCTTGTATCTCATAAAACTTATCCCATTTATATTAATATTCTTAAATTTAAAATTATATATTATATAAATAGTAATTATTCCACATATATTACATATTTATGGATTTAAAATTATATATCATATACTAAAATAAAATAATATATTCATGGATTACATCTTCATAATAATCTCGTATCCATAACATAAGGTTTAAAAAGTTTAAATCTCAAAGGTTTTAAAAGTTTAAATATCCTATCAATTATGTCAAACATTAAGATGGTAGAATGGTACGCATTCAATAAGGTTTTTAAAGTTTAAGAAAATTTTAAATTATATATTATATACATATTTTGATTTTAGTTGAATAGTACGTATTTTTACATAAGGTTTTAAAACTTCATCAATATATTGTAAATTATTATAAATTATACATTATCATTATATTGTAAATTTATCTATATATTATAATTCATTTAAATAAAGATTTAAAATTATACATTATATAATGTAAATTATATATGATTTTGAATAGAAATTTTAATTTTTTTAGTATTAATAATTTATTATTTAAAGATATATGTTATATATTGAAAAGTAATTTTATAGTTTTGATTTTGAATAGAGGATTTACTTTTTTTTATTTGCAATTTATTTATTTTATATTAACACATAAAGAGTATTTTTTTCTAAGTACTCTAAGGTACTTTAGTACATTTATATTATATTCAAAAGTAATCTAAAAGTAATATTTTTATTATGAGTACTTTACTTACAATGTTGATATGGTTAACTATGGTTTTTCATTCACTATTTAGAATTTGACAAATAGGCATCTTTAACTCAATCAATGCCACCCCAACTATTATAGATGATGTCATCCTCTAGAATGTGATTAGTTCTTTAAAAGTTGATTTTGATGTCACATTTTTTGTTTTGAGACCCATTTTTTACCTCAAAAGTCCCCTAATGCTCATCCGAAGGAAACGTATGTAGGAGGTACTCAAAAGAAGCTAAGGATGAATCTATCCAAGAAGGTGGGGGATCAGGGTTTGATGCCACAGGATGGTGGTCATCAGAGGTGATGCAATCTTAAGTAGATTGGATCACGTGATATGTTTCATCATTTAAGTTAAGAGGCATGCAGTCGCCAAGGGTTTCACATTCAGAGGGACTTGGTTCTACCCAAGAGTCGTGAGATTCATGGGATCGGAGTACACTAGAAGAGATCATATTGATAGTAGAAACAAGGGGTGGTAGCTCCGGGAAGACTCCGATAATGGAAGAGTCTTCAACAGTCCAACACCAACGTCTTCATAATGATGTTGAGATTGTGTCAATAATGGGACATTGTTAGCATTGTTGGAATGAATATCCGGGGTGCAAAAGTCAAGTTGGTCGATGGTTACAATATTTCCTTAATGAGGAAACTGTACCAGGTGAAAGACTGAAGATGCTACTATAGTCATAGCGTAAAACCAATTTTAACCAAGTAGGATATTATAATCTAATGGAGCATCAACTATTTTCACATGGATGGAGACAATCTTTCCCCCTAGTTCTACGACTAATGATGGTATGAGTCTTTATGGTTGGAAACCACCTCCATCAAAGTCTTTCAAAGTAGTAGGAGATTGAGTTACTTCAGGAGAGACAATAGCCCTCCAGCAGGGAAAGGACATAATGGAAGTGAAGGCACCTGCTATGAATATTTAATTAATATTATTAATTATAAATTAATAGATTATTAGGTTACTAGTGAAAGGGCGTAACCCTTCACAATGTTGGATCAAGCCCTATAAAAGGCGATCTTATTGTATCTTTTATCCTATCATCTAATATATTATTCTTACTTATTATCCAATATGAGAGTCGGATTCGACTATTAACCTAGTGAACGGATTCGTTCACCGCATTTGGTATCTGAGCACGGTTTCGGCTCTCCCTTCAACTCCAACCGGATACGGTTGCTGAGCACGGTTCGGCTCACATTATTTCAACTCCACTCTACATGCTTGGATTCAGCTACTTCCATCTTTGAGCTCGATTTCAGCTCATATCAACCACACATTCTCCCGCTGCTCCATTTTACCGCCTATCACTCTCACATCATTTCTCCTTCCACGCTTGCCATCACACACGGCCACCCTCCACCCGCGCACTCACTCCCCCTTGCTACTACTCCCTTTCCATTCTGCCTTCTCTTCCACTACGTCGCTCCTATGGTCGTACCTGCCACTTCTCCCTGGTGTGCGCCTTCCCCCTACGCCACTCCTCCCTCCATCCAGCTGCCACCCTACTGCACATGCCCATCGATCGCAGCACACACTGCCTGCATCGGACTGCGCACTCCTTGTTCCCTAACATCATTCTTCCTCACTCCACATCCCTTCATCTACCCCAACACACTCACGCCCCCTTCACTCCCTCGTTTCCCCCATTCTCCAGCTCTCATCTGCACACAGCACCCCCCCTACCTCTCCCCTACGTGATCCACGCTCCCTTCTACCCCCACGCAGCTCCGCCCCACGCCTACGTCCACTCCCGCACCTGTGTCCACTACTCCACCATCACTCCAGCTCCCGAAACTGCGTCCACCACTCCCGTTACCCCCACCCCGTAGTCCCTTCTACCCTGTGCTGCCTGCTCCCTGCTGTGTGCTCCCTTCTACTGCATGCTCCCTCCTCCACCGGCACCACTCCCCATATCCTTCTACCTCTCTCATGCGCTCCTCCCAACCTCCCTTCCACTACGTGCTTCCTCCTCCAACTCGAAAACCCTAATTCAAAAACAAAATATAATAATAATAATTTATTAATTTTATTATTATTATTACACTAAAAATTAAAATTTATATAATAAAAATTAATAATATTATTATTAATAAATAATATTATTGTTAATATTATTAAAAAGTTATTGTACAAGGTTGGGAAAGCAAAAAAAATAAAAAAAATAAAAAAAAATATCCCCCTCTACAAGACCTATAACGTCATTCAATGAAGAATTGATCAAGCTTTTTGAACAAATCAGTAAGGATATAATTGAAATAAAAAATTCTATTAACAATTTAACACTTACATAAAATGAAGATGTATGTGAAAATTCCGTAGAAGAAGCCACTAAAACTGAGGTAAAAGAAGAAGATGTAGTAGACCATTATGTCAATCATGATGAAAGTAATGGCATTGATCAAGATAATATGCAAGACAAATATACCACACATCCTATTAATAAAGAAACCAACAACGAAATATTTGATAAGGAGGAAAATACAAAAAACTGTTATGTCAACCAAGAAGAGAGTATGGATCTTGATCAAAATTGCAGCAAGAAGCAAGCTAATTATGCAGTCAAGTATCTGAAGGAAGTTGTATGCACAAAGGAAGAAAATACAAAAGAACTTTTGATAAAGA
This sequence comes from Larix kaempferi, assembly GCA_027924585.1. NCBI lineage: Eukaryota > Viridiplantae > Streptophyta > Pinopsida > Pinales > Pinaceae > Larix > Larix kaempferi. The sequence continues at coordinate 11,445,457 of BSBM01000742.1, forward strand.
CTAAAGAAAAGGGCAATAATGAAGATCAATACATCAACAAGAATGTCACATACATAAACACACGAAGAGAAGATGTCATCATAAGGACCACTATTAAGAACAACTATAAGGTTAATCGGAATAACAACATGAAAATAGTTATTATGAGAAAGTTGATCGAGTCTGTTCAATCAAGAACAAAAATAGTTAAAAGTAACAACCAAGCAAGCAGTTAAAACATAAACAAAACTTCACCAAATATGGATTTAATACAGATTCTGACGCAAAAGAAACAAAAGGAAGCAATGGTTGTAATCAAAATCGCACCTCTCAGGTCATCAGTGCGACATAGAGCCAGAATAAAAGATGACATTAGGAAGGCAATGCTATGAATATTTAATTAATATTATTAATTATAAATTAATAGATTATTAGGTTACTAGTGAAAGGGCGTAACCCTTCACAATGTTGGATCAAGCCCTATAAAAGGCGATCTTATTGTATCTTTAATCCTATCATCTAATATATTATTCTTACTTATTATCCAATATGAGAGTCGGATTCGACTATTAACCTAGTGAACGGATTCATTCACCGCAGCACCTTCATCCAAAACGGTACGATAGATGTTATTCCCACAGATCTTAGTGTGCATCCAAAGAGTGCTTTCGCTTTTAGAATGGTGGCCTTTGGCGGGTGCACCACAGTGTCAGGAATAGGCCTTTCAATATGAAGAGAGCCAAAGGGTGGAGGGGTGGGGGAAGAATCTTCCAAATGATATTTTTATTTAGAGCTCTCGTTTTTGTTTGAATTTGGAATAGAATCATAAGTCTTTGTCCTAGTGGAAAGATGAACAGTCTCATTAATCACCATGAGCATATATTAGGAAGTGTATGACTCGGTTTGATTGGATTCATTTGTAGTGCCTCCCTGCGGAGGAGTGTGCACAATCATTTGTTGTTGTTGAGATGGGAAAGTATCAGTTAACTCCAAGGCGGGAGGAACCTTTCACACATTTATTGACTTCCTCATGGTAAGGACATTCTTTTGTATAATGGTCCTCCTGACAGATTAGGAAAGAAAACTTAGATTTCCTTTTGGTTTTATTGTCAGCATGGGCTTTTTGGGGTTTTGGATTCTCCTGTTGGGTGGAATATTTCTTGGATTTTCCTCGATTGTTCTTCTTCTTGACTCTGGATTTTTGTGATGAGGATTGAACCAAATTCACCTCAAAGGCTTGAGCAAGGGAAGCATTATTTTTCATGGTGGAAGCATCCTGATTCTGTGATGGAGTGGAGGTAGATTGACTTAATTGTCAAGTCGTCTTTGGGGCAGTCTAGACCTTTACGAAACCACTTATGCCATCAGCGTGTGGTACGGTGGCGGGCCTGGAAGGATCTTTGGTAGGGCATGGAGCATTGGGGATCAAGTCGTATAAGGTTCCAGACTAAGAATAGACCAAGTTGATAAATTGTGCGTGACTGATTGCTTGCTCCTCGGTGACAACACCTCCCATGGAAACATCTCTCGCGATAGGGTGAAATAACGATTTGGTGAACCAATCAGCGAGCAATTGATCGGGGATGGGGGAATTTATTAATCTTCGACGCCTCCTCCACTCATTTATATGATCGTATATGTGAGTGGAAGTGGATTGGTGCAATGAATTCAATATGTTCGTACCAGTTTCGTACCTAATCGACAACTGAAAAATGTGTAAGGAATTGCATAACGAGAGCGTTGTGGCAGCTCGATATACCATTTAGTTGTCGTCTGGGCAAGTGTTCATTGGAAGATCCATAGGTGTTTGGAATCATCCATCAATGAGTTTGAAGAAAACCAAAGATGGAATGTCATAACATGATTCTTTGGGTATTCCCCGGTTTTCCTGTCAAATTTTGGGATATTGGATGGTAGTTTGGCAAGGATGGGTGGCCAATGAGGTTCATGCCAAATGGGATCATTGATTAATCTTGACAATTCATCCAAGTCCAATGTTTCCAAGAAGGGGAGTTTCCTATTTGGTTGCAGGTAAGAATAATATTGATGGGGTGTTGGAATTCCTGTGGGGCCCGGCACGAACGATTGTTGTGCATTATACCCATACATGTTACCCTTAGGGTCCTGCTAAAATATTTGTGCATTGGGTACCATCATGTTAACCGGTTGTTGACTAGGATTCATCGGATTTGTCGAAGGTTGATTCAGAATCATAGAGTTCACCGGTTGTTGAAATTTTTCCATCATAGGTGGAGGTGTAGGAAGGGGTGGGACCGAGGGACTACCCGCGATGCCTACATTAGGTGGAGGTATCGGAGGATCTGGAGTCCACAGATTGTTTACAGTTCCATGATTAAGGGGTGGAACAAGTCCTTGTTGAGGAGGGGACGTTGGGGGAGGTGGAACCCATTGATTATTTGCAACGCCTTAATTAAAAGGTGGCATTGGAGGGGGTGGGATCCATTGTTTATTACCGATATTGGGGTAAGTTAAACCAGGATGTAAGTTAGGATTGTGGGTATAAAAACTTTGAAATTGATTCGTTTTCCCCCCAACAAGATTATAGTTTACTACCATAGGTTTCCCTCCAGCGGGTGGTTGTTGTTGTTGTTCCCATGAGGCATAAGGTCCTATTGGTGGAGGTTGATTACTAGCCATGCTAGGTCCATAAATAAAAGGTTGGCCTCCGTATATGGTGTATATCGTCGCTGGATATTGACCTCCATTTATGACCGGCATTCCAACATAAGAGTTTTGAGAACTCCCAACTGGGGCGTTCAAAGGGGTTAATTGAGTAGTTTGGGTAACTTCATACATGTTGCTGACTTGTGAAGATGAATGTGTGCCTAATACAATGACTATGGTTAATGAAGGGACATTGGTATTAGTCCTTTGGTTAGGAACGATCCCTAAAGAACGACCAAGAATTTCACTTGGTAATATAAGTGGCAAGGTTATAGGGGGAGATTCTGGCGTGAACTGCATAAACACTTGAAAGGTGCAAAAATCCTCGAGGGCTTGGCCCAAATTAGTGTTCCATAATGATGATGATGGACCAAAAATATCCACAGTTGTCGGGTCGTCAGGAAGGGATTGGGTAGATACCCAATCTTTGGGCCCAGAACGGCCTATAAAAGACATGGCATAAGTGGAATCATGGGGAGCGGATTGGGAAATCTTGGCACCATAAGGATTTACTACTTCATACATGGAAGGTAATGAAATTCCTGAGTTCGGGGACCCTAGCCTTTGTTCCGCTTCACGCCTAAACGTGTTTGTTACCGCACTTTCGTGAGATAAAGCATCGATTTCTGTGCATATGGATGCCATGATTTCTTGACCTGTGGGAAGTTCATAGGTTAGCATTCCTAATGTTCTCCTACTAGAGGATTCAGATTGGAAGTTAGTTAGAATAGGGGAAGAAGGTATCAAAGTTGGTGCTACGAACTGAACTAATGGTTGGTTGAAATTCCCAACTAACTAAATGGTTGTAGCAGGAAAGGGGTCTGGTTCTTCAATGAATTTGATATATCCCTCAGGCAAGTCATCTTGTGATGGAATTTATGGTATTACGCTACTTTTCGATGCAGCACTAACTTCAGGAGTGATACTAACTTTTGGAGCGACACTGACTTCTTGAGCGATACTAACATTTGGCGTGATACTAACTTCTGGTGTAATGTTGACCTTTTGTTGGTTGTGGAGCCAGATCTTCCAGTCTAATAGATGATATTTGTTAAGATTTAATATGCTAAGATAGAAAATAGCAGCATTGCATTCCATTTCAGAATAATAGCATATACAGGATCACTGAAGAAACAACAAGCACAGCATAAACACAAGAGACACAAATTTATCCTGGGAAACCCTCATGGGGTAGAAAACCCAGTAAAGCTTCCTCAATATAGATGACCAGCAATATACAAAGATGTAACCCTGAGCATAAGTTCCTCCTTCTCCATAGCAGACCTCTCCTCCACAAGTGCGCCACTCTCAAGTGAGTGAGTGTGTGTAAAACGAGGAATACACCTCCTCTATTTATACACTACTCCGACTTGTCTTTTACACAAATCATGTAGGCTCGTATTTAACCAATGGGTTAAATACCCCACTACAACTGACTGGGCCAACCCCTCTAGGGTGGTCTAATAACCCTTTGACCCACATAACACATACAGGGCCGAACCCCACTAAGGAAGTCTAATAACCCAAGTTACCACATTCCGACGGAGGAATAAACATCTCCGGATATACAATAAGATCTTCAAGGAGGAATGAAACATCTCCAAAATAATAAAGTACAAATATAATATTCTTTGAAGTTACAATATCTCAACACTCCCCCTTAACGAGAAGGATATTATAACAACATCTGCACGAGCAAGGAGTCATCAATATCATACATGATACATCTATAAATCATTGGAATCTTTCTCAACATCATCAGTAACTCGAGCAGTTACTGGAACATCTTCAATACTGGAACATCAACATCTTCAGTACTCAGTCTTTATCTTCTGCAACACTCGAATAGATACAACAACATCAACATCTGGATCCTCACGATCATCAGCATCGTCATCATACGATCATAAGCATCAAGATCATCTCGATCTACAGCATTTGGATCATCTCGATCTACAGCATCTGGATCATCACGATCTACAGCATCTGGATTATCTCGATCTACAACATCTGGATCATCTCGATCTACAGCATCTGGATCATCACGATCTACAGCATCTAGATCATCTCGATCTATAGCATCTGGATTATCTCGATCTACAGCATCTGGATCATCTCGATCTATAGCATCTGGATCATCACGATCTACAGCATCTGGATCATATAGTTCTACAGCATCTGGATCATCTGCATTAGTATCCACACTAATACATCTATCATCAAAACATGTATTCTCACTAGTACATCTATTATCAAAAGCATGTATTCTCACTAATACATCTATCATCAAAAGCATGTATTCTCACTAATACATCTATCATCAAAAGCATGTATTCTTACTTAATACATCTATCATCAAAAGCATGTATTCTCACTAATACATCTATCATCAAAAGCATGTATGCTCACTAATACATCTATCATCAAAAGCATATATTCTCACTAATACATCTATCATCAAAAGCATGTATTCGCACTAATACATCTATCATCAATACATAGCAGCATACCTTGCAACACACACGATCATATTACAGGATGATCAATCCCGCTCTCTTTAGGACATAGGTCCATGGATGATACAATCCAGATCAAGTTCCAAGATGATCAGTCCTTATCACTTTAAGACAAGTCTCATGTCTAGGGATGATGCAATCCCGATCAAGTTCCAGGATGATCAATCCTTATCACTTTAAGACAAGTCTCATGTCTAGGGACGATGCAATCCCGATCAAGTTCCAGGATGATCAATCCTTATCACTTTAAGACAAGTCTCATGTCTAGGGAAAATGCAATCCCGATCAAGTTCCAGGATGATCAGTCCTTATCACTTTAAGACAAGTCTCATGTCTAGGGACAATGCAATCCTGATCAAGTTCCAAGATGATCAGTCCTTATCACTTTAAGACAAGTCTCATGTCTAAGGACGATGCAATCCCGATCAAGTTCCAGGATGATCAGTCCTTATCACTTTAAGACAAGTCTCATGTCTAGGGACGATGCAATCCCGATCAAGTTCCAGGATGATCAATCCTTATCACTTTAAGACAAGTCTAATGTCTAGGGACGATGCAATCTCGATCAAATTCCAGGATGATCAGTCCTTATCACTTTAAGACAAGTCTCATGTCTAGGGACGATGCAATCCCATCACGTACATTTTGAACCTAGTTCAGGGATGATGCAGTCCTATCTTCAATTCTGGGAGACATCATGTTTATGGCTCTCTTTAGGACTGAAGTCCAGGGATGATCCAATCCTCACATGTCCACGAAGGACTTCATTCTCGAAGACATCTGTCTACGGCTCCTTTTAGAACATGTGTTCAAGGATGACGCAATCCCTCTTCTTTCTCGGAGACTCCTGTCTACGGATCCTTTTAGAACATGTGTTCAAGGATGATGCAATCCCTCTTCTTTCTCGGAGACACCTGTCTACGTCTCCTTTTAGGACTGAAGTCCAGGGATGATCCAATCCCATTTTCTTTCTCGGAGACACCTGTCTACGGCTCCTTTTAGGACTGAAGTCCAGGGATGATCCAATCCCCTCATGTCCACCAAGGACTTCATTCTCGAAGACATACGTCTACGGCTCTCTTTAGGACTGAAGTCCAGGGATGATCCAATCCCCTCATGTACACCAAGGACTTCATTCTCGAAGACATACGTCTACGGCTCTCTTTTAGAACATGTGTTCAAGGGTGATGTAATCCCCTTGTCACCTTAGACCCTGTCTAAGGACCATCCACCAACCTCTCTGTCGGCATCACCAATATAGGTATCCACATCATCGATCTCACTGTCGATGCAGGAAATCTCATCATAAGTGATCACATCGCTCCCCCTTTCGAGGAGGGTCCTTTTGAACTATTTTAAGTTTGTCTCGGAAAACTTTACTTGAGGTAGAGGTTTGGTTAGTACATCAGTAACTTGTTACAAATTCGAACTTTAATTCTTTTCTGCACCATATCTTCTATATAGAAATGTCATATCTCTATGTGCTTTGACTTATCATGGAATACTGGATTCTCTGCCATTTTGGTACAACTCTGTTTGTCACATAGGATCACAGTTGGGTCCATTCTAAAGCCATACCGCTTCACAACTATCAGAGCAAGAAGCCATATATTCTTCTTGTGCTGAGAGCCACACTAGATTGCTTCCTTCTAAACCATGAGATCATGGCTGATCCCAGATAGTAACATCCTCTCGATGTGCTCTTCCTGTCTGATACAATTTCTGCCCAATCAACATCTGTGTAGCCATCTAAAGTCATGATCTCTAAGATAACATAGATCAAAGTCTATCGTATCCTTTAGGTACCTCATCACATGCTTTGCAACTAACAGGTGAACACATCTAGTTTCCACTAGATACTGACACAAGGTGTTCACAGCAAAGCATATATCTGACCTAGTATTTGTTAGACACATCAATGACTCAATATTTTGTCTGTACAGAGTTCTATCCACTAACTCTGATGAGTCATCTGCTAACAACTTCAAGAGTGGCCATTCCAACACATCAAGTCCTTTTAATATTTCTCAGCATACTTTCCTTGGTTGAGAAAGATTCCTTCTGAGCCTTGCCATACTTCCAGACCTAGGAAGTAATGCATCAATCTGAGATCTTTCATTTTCATTTCTACAGCCATCATCTTCTTTCTTTTCATGATATGTTTCTCATTCTTTGTCAGAAAGAGATCATCGTCATACAATAATGGTATGATAGGTTCATCATCCACAACCTTAAGGTAAAGGTTAGGAACAACTTTACTTTTGGTAAAGCCCAAGCTTATCAAGAAACTATGAATTCTCCCTTTTTGACTGAACATCATTCACACTCTGCATTGAATGATCTTCTGCATATCTATCTGTGCCATCTCTCGTTAGATGGGTATACTGATATGAGCCTCAATATCATTTGAACTCTGTGGTGAGTTCCTTCTTGCATCCATGTCATCTGTGTATAGAAACCATATTCAACCTTGTAGCAAAGGTTGAGATCCACATCACCCATGGTGATCATTAAGCTCATCAATTGATTATCAATCCTGGGAACCCATACAGAACCTGATTCACACTTCTTCTTTAATTACACCATTAAGAGAATGGTCTTATCTAGCCACTTGGAGCAAACATCTCATCATGATTCTCTTCCTCTTTCTAAGAGAATCTTCTAGCCACAAGCCTTCTATAGTGTGTTTGATTTGTAAATGTTTTTGTTGAACATCCATCGCTTGTTTAGTGTTCATCATTCATCATGATCTTTCCTACAATTCAAAATTAAGTACATGATTAGTAATACTTCATAATCATCAAATCATATTGACATGATAACCTATTATGCATACAGATATCATTTACATAGTTATGCAACTATTTTGACCAATACTTTGGCACAACACTTTCCCATATCCTGTATGCATACAGTGGCTATCTAGATGCCTTCCATCTCTACCAGAACATACTATCGAGAGTGTGCACAGCTCTCAGCATGTCAGCAAAGAGGTTTCATTCTAGACAAGCAACAATGGAATGTTTGTCCAACTTACCAATCATATGCATATTAGTAGTATATTGTTCAATGCTCTATGAATGTTTACACTCAGCATAATATATTCTAGGAATACAAATTTGCATACAAGCAATATCATTTACTATTTCAAATAACAACTTAAATACTTATCTTTTATGTTTGTGTGGTTGCCTCCCGCTTGATCTTATATATGTTTTTTGAACTTCTATTCATTCTGTACCACTGTGCATGCTCAAGTGTGCACTAGTGTCATCCTCATGATCTCATACACAAACATACATTCATTAGTATATTCTCAAAACATTCTAATTCTAAATAATCTTGAATATGTATAGTCATGATCATTAGTATTCAGGGTTTCAAGGAAGTCTTCTTTTACTCATGCATATTCTTGTTTGATCATAGTACTCTTCTGGTTAATTAAATCATCAAGACAAGAGACATAATATGCATAAACCCTTGATTACTAACTTTATGAATAAGCATAACCAATCATATCAAGTATACTTATATAAGAAATCCTAACACAAGGTAAGATTCTAACTTGACATAAGAAAACATACCTGGATTAGTATACCTGCTTAGTTATGTACAACATACCTCGTAAGTAGAACAAATATTATGGATGAGTCTTTGTCTTCATGATGTCATGGTCATGGAACTTGATTTGTCTTTTGTGATGTACCTATATCTTGTTAGCAGACAACATCAACCTCACACAACACCATAATGCATTAGTACAATCATATAGCCCTAATCAATGAATGTCTTCGATCATTCACATGCATTCATATTGTTACTAGGGTGATAAGACAATTCTAACATTAATCAAGATTGTACTAATAAATAATATGAAGACAAACACATCATGAACTTAATCAAGAATCAGATTTCAAGACATACCTGAACCTCCTTAAGTCATACCTGTCGAGACTTCTTGTAGTCTTCTTATGTAAGGCCTTAGCCTCAACTCCCCCTGAAACTTGATCTGGAGCTTGATTAGGGTTTTCTATAGAAACCCTAAAAAATCAATCTTTGACTTTCACACTTCTGAATGGATGGAAGGATGTGTCTTGCTAGCATACTTCAATTTTGAAATCTCCAAAATTTGACCCCTCAAAATTGCCTTCGAAACTTCTGGATCTTCTGGACAGGAACCCGAACTAGGGTTTGATGAAGCCCACCCTTCTTTCCAATCAAAAGGTTCGATCCAAGGCTCTAAACTCTTATTTTTCTGAGGAGCTTCCAGCCGTGGTTACAGACTTCAAAAATTCCAACTTTTGCTGAAGCCCTAATTTTCCATCTTTCCGATCAAAATCCCGAACTAGGGTTTGATCAAGCCCGGTCTTCTACCCAACCAAAAAATTTGATCTTGGTCTCTAAATTTTGATTTTCCTAAGTAGCATTCAGCCGTGGATTCCGATTCCAAAAATTCTAACTTTCTCCGAAACCCTAAATTTCGGAAGCCATGAATGAAGGTGCTCCAAAAATAATTCTGTTTTGACAGAAATATGTACCTGATTGTTTCTGCTGTAACTCTGAAATTTTTGCTCCACAGGGTCTAAAAACCTTTTCTTTGGTATCCTGACCTGTCATCTTTCCATCTCGACAGGTCTGACCTCAATTGGATTTTCTGAGAGAGAGTTATGCCAAGTGTCGCAACGTGACCTGTTTATGGGATAAAACAGGAGAGCGAACTTGTACGGAGTGCCACGTGTCACTAGTTCAACGTCGACCTCTGAAAACATTTATTGAGATAGTACATTCTGTGTACTACCTGTCACTTTTTATGAAATTTCATTTGGAGCTTCCTAGCCCAAGTTATGTCAAGTGTCGCAACGTGACCTGTTTATGGGATAAAACAGGAGAGCAAACTTGTACGGCGTGCCACATGTCACTGGTTCAACTTCGGCCTCTGAAAACGTTTTCTGAGATAGTACAGTCTGTTTACTACCTGTCACTTTTTACGAAAATTCATTTGGAGCTTCCTAGCTCAATTTATGACCTTTTTTTCCTAGGTCACCTAATTTTGACTGAGATCTGGAAGAGGCAAAAACCCTAACTTGTACTGATCATAACTTACAAAGTACAATGAATCTAAGGGTTCCCTTTGGACACAAGATACCTGGAGAGGTTATCTACGACCTGTAAAGGTTTCAGATCCTGAACCTTCTCCAAAATTTATTTATGGCGAAAGTTCCACGATGACTGGTTTTTGATATATAAAACCCTAACCTTCAAATTGTCGTAAGTAAAGCAAGTGTCGTAAGTGCCATACATTTCCTTCCTTCAGGTTAGCTCTGATACCATGTTAAGATTTAATATGCTAAGACAGAAAATAGCAGCATTGCATTCCATTTCACAATAATAGCATATACAGGATCACTAAAGAAACAACAAGCACAGCATAAACACAAGAGACACAAATTTATCCTGGGAAACCCTCATGGGGTAGAAACCCAGTAAAGCTTCCTCAATATAGATGACCAGCAATATACAAAGATGTAACCATGAGCATAAGCACCTCCTTCTCCATAGCAGACCTCTCCTCCACAAGTGCGCCACTCTCAAGTGAGTGAGTGTGTGTAAAATGAGGAATACACCTCCTCTATTTATACACTACTCCGACTTGTCTTTTACACAAATCATGTAGGCTCGTATTTAACCAATGGGTTAAATACCCCACTACAACTGACTGGGCCGACCCCTCTAGGGTGGTCTAATAACCCTTTGACCCACATAACACATACAGGGCCGACCCCCACTAAGGAAGTCTAATAACCCAAGTTACCACATTCCGACGGAGGAATAAACATCTCCGGATATATAATAAGATCTTCAAGGAGGAATGAAACATCTCCAGAATAATAAAGTACAAATATAATATTCTTTGAAGTTACAATATCTCAACAATATTGTCTCAGCCATGCACCCCAGAGGACTGTACACTCATTCCCCAATAGATTTCGGGCCCATGGTTTTGGGTGTCCTATGGTATTTTCCCATTGTATTTCCCCTATAAAAGAAATACATTGTAATACGGCTAGGGTTGATGTATTAGGTTTTATGCATTGTAAATATCTCTGAGATTGTGAAGAGAGACTGTGAGACAGTGAAGAGGAAGTGCAGCGGCTGTACTGCAGGTTGTATCCCTTCACCTTGCTAGACGGTATAATAATGAGGACTGGCAATTTCAGTGTGGACGTAGCCCATCTTGGGTGAACCACGATATATCTATGCCTCTCTTGTAATGTGTATGTGTGATTATATTTTCATTTTATGTTTATTGTTATTGCTCTACAATCCTGTTTTTCTAACAATTGATATTAGAGTCGAAGGTCTATTTGGTAGATAAACCCGCAGGAAAATAGGGTTGCCGGTTCAAGTGGGAGCAATGGCAGAGGAAGGAAAGTTTAAGGTCGAGAAGTTCAATGGCCAAAACTACCAGTTATGGAAGATGCAAATGGAGGACTATCTGTACCAAAAAGATCCATTCCTACCGTTGGGAGGAAAAGTAAAACAGCACGTGGCTATGAAGGACGAAGAATGGGAGATTCTTGACAGAAAGGATCTGGGAACAATACGGCTGATCCTGGTTGAGCCTGGCTTCGTCAGTGGATTTCAATATCTCAAAAGAAAAGACAACGGAGGATCTGATGAGCGCATTGGGTAAGCTGTATGAAAAACCCTCAGACTCCAACAAGGTATTTCTAATTAATCATTTATTTAATATGAAGATGTCTGAAGGTGGATCTATTATTGATCGTTTAAATGAGTTTAATACGGTTACAAATCAACTAAGTTCTGTAAGTGTGAACTTTGATGATGAGGTTAGGGCTCTTCTAATCTTGTGTTCATTGCCAGAAAGCTGGAATAGCTTGGTCATGGCTGTAAGTAACTCTGTCTCTGGTTCAAACACTTTGAAATTTGATGATGTTATTGGTGTTATTCTTAGCGAGGAAATGCGAAGAAAAATCATAGGTGAGACATCAGGTAATGCATTGACCATGGAGAGAACGAGAAGACAAAAGGAGAGAGGAAAGAGCCAAGGTAATCGTGGCAAGTCTAAAACGAGAAAATCCAAGTCCAGACTGGGAAAAATAGAGTGTTGAAACTATGGAAAGAAAGGACATCTGAAAAAAGACTGCGGATCTCTAAAGAAGAAAGGAGATGCACAACAGGAAACTACCCAGGAAGCAAATGTAGCAGGTGATGTGTTACAAAATACTTTGATTCTTGCATTAGATAATACTAGTGATTATTGGGTAGTACATTCAGGGGCTTCATGTCATGTTACACCCCATAGGAAATATTTTCATGATTATGTTCCAGGCGATTTTGGACATGTTTTATTGGGTGATGATGATTTTGGTTATCGCTTATGGAATTATGAAAATAACAAAATCATTAGGAGTAGAGATGTGATATTCAATGAAAAGGTCATGTATAAAGATCAGTTGCAAGGAAAGAAATGGGAAAAGGAAAACAAAGAGTACATGGTACTTGATGAAATTCAAGAAAATGAAGTTCCAAAGGTGCCAGAAAATCAAGAACAACAGCAAGTACCTCAAACTCCTGCAACTGCAAGAAGATCTACCAGGTTAAGTAGACTCCCTGAACGATACTCTCCTTCAATGTATTATTTATTGATGACTGATGTTGGTGAACCAGAATGTTATGAAGAAGCAATGTAGGTGGAAACTAGAAAAAAGTGGGAGCAAGGCATGAATGAGGAGATGGACTCATTGGTAGGAAACCAGACTTGGGATTTGGTTCAGTTGCCTGCTAGTAAAAGAGCATTGCAAAACAAATGGATTTACAGGTTGAAGGAAGAAGAAGGAGGTAAGAAGCAGTACAAGGCCAGACTTGTTGTAAAGGGATTTGCACAGAAGAAAGGTATTGATTTTGATGAAATATTTTCTCTTGTTGTTAAGATGACTTCAATTAAGACTATTTTAAGTCTAGTGGCGGTAGAAGATTTGCATCTTGAACAGTTAGATGTAAAAACAGGTTTTCTCCATGGGGATTTGGAGGAAGAGATATATATGCAGCAGCCATAAGGGTATGAGGTCAAAGGTAAGGAGAACTTGGTATGCAAGTTGAAAAAGAGCTTGTATGGCTTGAAGCAATCTCCAAGGCAGTGGTATTTAAAATTTGACAGGTTTATGACAGAACAAAGTTATAATAGATGTCATTGTGACCACTATGTTTATTTCAAGAATCTAGACAATGAAAGATATATTCTCTTGTTATTGTATGTGGATGGCATGCTTGTTGTAGGGTCTGACATGCAGGATATAAATGTACTCAAAAGGAAGCTAGCTAATTCATTTGTGATGAAGGACTTGGGTGCTGCAAAGCAAATCCTTGGTATGAGAATAACAAGAGACAGGAAAAATCGCAAATTGACATTGTCTCAGGGTGAGTACATACAAAAGGTGTTGGAGAGGTTCAGAATGCAGAATGCAAAACCAGTTAGTACACCTTTGGCCAACCATTTCAGTCTAAGTAAGGAAATGTGTCCCAAATTGACATTGTCTCAGGGTGAGTACATACAAAAGGTGTTGGAGAGGTTCAGAATGCAGAATGCAAAACCAGTTAGTACACCTTTGGCCAACCATTTCAGTCTAAGTAAGGAAATGTGTCCCAAGACACAGGAAGAAACAGATTACATGTCCAAGATTCCCTATCAATCAGCAGTTGGCAGCCTGATGTATGCCATGGTGTGCACAAGACCAGATATTACACATGCAATGGGAGTTGTGAGCAGATATATGAACAATCCAGGTAAAGAACATTGGAAGGCAATACAGTGGATTCTCAGGTATTTGAGAGGTACTACCACTCAAGCATTATGTTTTGGAGGTTCAGACATTGTTCTATAGGGATATGATGATGCAGATATGGCAGGTGATAAGGATAGCAGGAGGAGCACCGCAGGGTATGTGTTTACTGTAGGTGGAATAGCAGTAAGTTGGATTTCAAAACTCCAAAAGGTTGTTGCACTTTCAACAATGGAAGCAGAGTATGTTGTTTTTATAGAGGCTAGTAAAGAGATGATATGGTTGTAGAGATTTATGGAGGAAGTGGGTAAGAAGCAGAAGGAAAGAAGGTTGTATATTGACAGCCAGAGTGCCATTCATCTTGCAAAGAACTCAGCATTCCATTCCAGGACTAAACATATACAGCTCAAGTACCATTTCATACGCTCTGTTCTGGAAGATGAACTGTTGAAGCTGGAAAAGATACATACTAGCCAGAATCCTGCGGACATGTTCACAAAGGTAGTGACCAGAGAGAAACTGAGTTCCTGCTCGGTTTCAGTTGGCCTTCTAGCATGAAGGTGAAGATGAGAAATTTTCCAAGTCCAAGGTCCAGCAAGAACAGCAACAGTTGAGTTGTTGTGATCAGTTTCCAAGTGGGAGATTGTTGGTTGTGGAGCCAGATATTCCAATCTCGTAGATGATATTGTCTCAACTGTGCACCCCAAAGGACTGTACAGCCATTCCCGAACCTTGGGGTTCGGGCGCAACGCCCCCGAGAAAATATTTTGGGGTTGTTTTTGCCACCAGATTTCGGGCCCATGGTTTTGGGTATCCCGTGGTATTTTCCCATTGTATTTCCCCTATAAAAGAAAGATATTGTAATACGGCTAGGGTTGATGTATTAGGTTTTATGCATTGTAAAGATCTCTGATATTGTGAAGAGATATTATGAGACAGTGAAGAGGAAGTGCAGCGGCTGTGCTGCAGGTTTTATCCCTTCACCTTGTTGGACGGTATAATAATAAGGACTGGCAATTTCAGTGTAGACGTAGCCCATCTTGGGTGAACCACGATATATCCGTGTCTCTCTTGTAATGTGTATGTGTGATTATATTTGCATTTTCTGTTTATTGTTATTGCTCTACGATCCTGTTTTTCTAACACCTTTGGTGCTACGCTAACTTGTGGTATTGCAGTGTCTTGCGACGATGTAGTAACGCATGGTGTCATACTAGATTGTCTCGAGACAACCTCTGTAATGACCCTCTTGTTTAGAACCTGGACGTATTATTGTTGTTATTATGTTGGATATTATGGAACAAGGTGCCGATACTATGGTTTGCACATTATTATTATTTTTATTATGTTGAACATTATTAATTAATAAAATAAAATAATCGGATCGACTAATGACACAAAAAAGAGTATGAGGAACCATGATGTTATGAGCAAGGGGTTGGGGGAAAAGTATTACCTTGTGTTTTGACCTATGTGGATGTGATACACCCTTCTTGTGGACTTGGTGGACCCTCTTGATTTATGCACCCTCAAGTTTTAACTACCCCTTGATTTATGGACCCTCTTGATTAATTTTATTTGGGTTGATGTAATTGTAACTTTGGAATGTATTTCACCTATGTATATTGTACTCCTATAGAGATATTATTATTCCTCTATACAAAAGTGTCGTCATTTGTATTGACAAGTGTCGCAAGTGTCACAACTTGCAAGTGATGGGTTATTAGACCACCAAGTGTGGGGTCGGCCCTGATTAGTATAACCATGGGTTATTAGACTGAGTTAGACAAGTCGACCCTACTAGGTTATTAGGCAGGTCAAGTCATGTATAAATAGAGTGCGGGAGTCACTCTATTTGATCATCTCGTTATTCACTTATACACTACTCGAAAAGTGGCGCACTAGTGAAGGAGGAGGTTCAACTGCTAGGAGGACTATCTCTGTGTACTTGGGTTGTATCATTGCTCTTTCTATCTCTGAGGAAGTTGTGGGGATTTTCACTTTTATGGTTTTCCCCAGTGAAACTCTGTGTGTCTATTGTCTCATGTGATTGCTTGGTGTGATTGATATGCATTTTTATACTTGATATGATGTACATGTTATTCTCTCAGTAAAGATCCTAGAGTATATTGAATTAATGCTCAAAATTAACAATTTGGAGTTAGATTTTTTTCCCTCACCTAGTGCGCGCCTCATGAAAATTTGTAACTCCCACCTCGATGAGGACTCTTCCTCTCCCTTCTAATGCACCCTCTTGAGAAGTGTAACACCCATTTTGCTAGTTTTGGAATGTAACTCCTCCCTTGTGTCTCTCTCTTCCGCCCAATTAGAATTTCTCTTGGGAAATGGGATTTGGGTGGATGGGAGATAGTCTCTCTTGTTGGTTATGCATTCTCTTGGATCTTGTTTTTTTCTATGGTACTGGTGTGATTGGTTTTGATTTCACTTGACATGAGCTTTTTCTAGTTGGTGAGCCTTTGCTGAGCCTGTGCCCAAGTTGTGTTACTCTGGAATTGCCACTGTTTTGTCCTGGAATTGCATTTGGAGATCCTGGATTGGAAGTGATGTGGAATCCACTTTCCATTGGATTTGACTTTGGACTAATACATTTATGAATCTTTTATCTTGGAGCCACTGGAATTTCCCTAGAGTGGAATTCGAGGAAGACTTTCCATTGGGTTGTGGTTGGACTAATTTCTCCCGAAAAATTTGTCCTGGAATTGCAACTGGAGATCCTGGATTCGAAGTGATGTGGAACCCACTTGCCATTGGATTGTGGTTGGACCAATGTTATATGGGTTTTGTGTTTGAGTGCACTCTTTCTTGTGTCATCATGGTTCCAGCTCGGGGGTGACCATTGCAAAATGAGGTTTGGCTTGCATTGTGTCTACGGCTGGGTGGAACGTGGCATGGTCGATTTCGGTTGCTTATTTTGCAAGATAACTTCTTTATTTCAATTTTATTTGAATTAATTGGATATGATTTGATTCTTATATTGTTTCACGTGAAATATATGAGAAAAATATATGATCTAATTATGGAAGAAATCTCTCATAGATTTTAGTTACATTCTGCTATACTAGTTTTTAGTATTTTATGAGCAAGTGCTTAAGAAAAATGTTTATTTGGAACCTCTACTACAGATATGATAATTGTGAATATTTTATTTATATTATGTGTAATTTTATTGTGCAATATCTTAGGAATTATTGGAAACACATCTCTACAGTATTTCTAACCTCTATTTGAAAACTACTTCACTGGTTGGGTTGTTTTATGTAATTTCGAGATTTGGCATGTGAAATGTGTCACAAAATGAATGAATGAGATAGCTGATCTTACATCTAATAATTACACTTGAAATGTATGAATAAATGTGTGGAAGAGTTCCTAGATAGTTCTATATTTGCTTATCGAATTCCTAGTTTTGTTTCCATTCACTAGCTCCTTCGAAAGAATTGTTTTAAATGGATTTATGACTTTGCATGAGAAGTGTTTGAAGAAATGTTTACATGATTTATACCTCCGATAAGACTGATAATACATGGTATTTAGATTTGTAATGGCTTTTGAATGACTGCAAATTTTTTATGCATTTATCTTACTTGATTCCTCAATTTCTAGCCAATTTGGAGAAGTAGATTTAGCTAGTTTTATGAATTAATAAGAGGACTGTTTATGAGCGTAAAGCTATATAAATTTGGTTGTAGTGTACCTCTGATATGATTTCCATGAACTACAGTATTCAATAATTTCTTATTAGTTTGCATTTGGAAACTAGAAACGAAAACTAGCTTCAAATCGGTGGAAATTGGTAACTAGTTTGTAGGTTGAATCTATGTTTTCATAATTTTTGGAATGTACAACCATATGCTCTGTTTTTGGTACTTTAATTTTTTTGTAGAATTATATTTCCCATATTTTTACCCTCACCTCTGTGTGCTCCGGAACTCACTACAATTGATTGGGTTAAATTCCTAGCAGTGTTTATTAACAACTAGTTGCACTGATTTAGCTTGAAAGAATCATTGTTTATGTGAAAGGATCTGACTTACAAATGAAACTTTATTTTGATGTATTTTAATGATTAAATATATTTATAATGGCTATAGTTTCACTTTTTGGTTCATTGGCATGGTTGTGTGTTGAATTCGTGCAAGACCAGCTGTTTGTGTTAAATACTAGTTAACTAGTCTTGTGGAGTCATTTTCATAATTGTTTTGTTTAATTAATTGGAAAATGATAATTATGCCTTATTTACATGATATTAGGTGTTAATTATCCATTGGTATTGATAAATTATGATTAAGTGATAAACAAATGAATTTATGTTAAGTGTCGTCAATTATGCGCTAAGTGTCGCAATTAGTACACTAATTACTAGTTAATCATGATTAAGTGAAAATGACCTTTTTAGATGCAAGTAACCTGTGTTATGACTTGGGATGGATGCATAATGATGTTATATAGTGTTTTATAGGCTTTCCAAACCTTATTTCAATTTTCTTGATCAGTTATTAATTTTATCTTAATTTATTTGGAATTATCGATATTTTGTCATAATTAAATTGTAGAAAATTAAATTAAATATTTATAAAATTATTCCGTTGTGCTAAAATATTTTAATTAGCCCTAGAGAGATAATTATATCTCACTAAGACCCTTTGATATCCCCGAGGGACATTACAGGTGGTATCAAAGCTACGGTTACAACACTACGACTGTTGGGCCTATTGGTCACTTTAAATTTGTTTTGTTGAATGAAAAGCTAATGTTGCCTCTGTGAAAACCAAAATGATTGCACTAATATCTTTGTGAAAGATGAAATTATATTTTTTTTTAAGACTTATAATATTACTATAAGATCTATATCCTTTTATGTGTGTTTTAGCTTAATTAATTGAAAACTAGCTTAGTGTGCCTTGTTCCTTTTTAATTAGAAAATTAATTATTGTTTGGGAAATTGAATAAATTCAATAATGGAATATTACTCAAAACTTAGAATGAACACCTTGCAGCTCTCAGTAGGTATTTAAACCCAAAAGAGACCCAGTAGAGAAAACAATAGAGGATGGAAGAGAAACAAACAACACCTTATGGTCTCGAGGAGGGGTTTGTAGGAAGGAGGAGAAGTAGCTCATCCTTAGATCTAGAAGACTCAGTTAGGAAGTGTAACAAAAATATTGCTCACCTTCAAGAACAGATAATGAATGAACTAAAAACCTTAAGAACTACCCAATTCAAGACAGAAAAGAGAAGCAGGAAAACTTATTCCAAGATGGACTTTCCACCAGACAATTATCACACACCTCCCTTGAGAAAAAGAGGTAGAAGTCCAAAGAGTAGTCCAGGCCGTTCTTCAAAATACAATCGTAGTAGAAGGAGAAGAAGGTATTAACAGGATCAGTTGATGGGAGAATTAAGAAAGATAAAACCTCCAACCTTCAATGCTAAAATTAAACAAGGAGAAGAAGCAAAAGCAGAAGCATGGTTGATAGAACTCAGAAAGTTTTTCCAACTGCATCATTATTCACCAAAAATGGAAGAAAGAATAGCTATTTATCATTTGTAGGGAAGGGATTCTATTTCGTGGGAACATCTTACTAAGCCGAAATACATTGATGAGAGTAAGATCACTTAGAGAAAGTTTAAAAAGCATTTTCAACAAGAATACCTTTCAGAACAATACTACGATAAAAAGATGGAAGAGTTCTTTGATCTTAGGTTGGGAACTATGACTATGGAAGCATATGAGAAGAGATTCCTTGAAATTTTAACTTATGCAGATTACATAAAAGATGAGAAAGTCAAGATCCGAAGGTTTCCAAGTGGGTTGCCCACTTTTTATAAAGACAAAATTCAGTATGACGTGCCAAAAACTCTGAGGGAAGTGATTTGGAAAGCAAAACATTTGTATAAACTGGATAGAAGTAAGGAACACAGAAACTGGAAGGATAAGAAGAACATCAAGCATGAACAAATAAAGAAAGGATTCCAAACTCCTGTAAAAACAAATGATAATTTCCATAAGCAGC
This sequence comes from Larix kaempferi, assembly GCA_027924585.1. NCBI lineage: Eukaryota > Viridiplantae > Streptophyta > Pinopsida > Pinales > Pinaceae > Larix > Larix kaempferi. The sequence goes on from BSBM01000742.1 coordinate 11,465,476, forward strand.
CAGATTCAGATAAGAGACCTCCTATTAAGTGTTGGCATTGCAATGAAAATCATTATGCAAGGAAGTTCCCACATAAGAAAGATGACAACCTCCACAACATTTAGGAAGCAACAGTAGGTGATGTTGGTAAGACTCAGAGGATCTATGTAGCTTTGGAAGGTAGACAGGAAGATCATCAGTCTCGCATGATTGAAGTAGCAGGTAAGATTGGAAACAAAATTGTGTCTATTTTAATTGATTCAGGAGCTAGTAACAATTATATTGCACCTAGTTTAGTTATGTATTGTTCTCTTAAGAAAAGCAACTGTAACCAAAAAGGAAAGTCATAGAAATAGTAAGACAGTGTCCCTTGGATATGAATGGTTTAAAGACCTTTGTGGATTTGAATATTATTCCTTTAGGCTATTATGATGCTTTGATTGGTATGGACTGGTTGACCACACACCATGCTATTTTGGATTGCCACAGTAAAACTTATACATCTCTGGATGAGAAGGGAAACAGAGTAATAGTTAAAGGAATACATAGACCAGTATCTTTAGGACAAGTTATAGCCTTACAATTAAAGAAATGTTTTAGAAAAGGATGTCAGGTTTATGCAGCACACGTAGAAGAATCAAAGGAAAAAGAATCTCAGTTACAGGATTACCCAATATTATAGGAATTTGCAGATATATTTCAAGAGATACCTGGAATGCCTCCTAAAAGAGATATAGACTTTATTATTGATCTCACACCCGATACAGTTCCTTCGTCTAAGGCCCTTATAGAATGAGTACTCTTGAATTGAAAGAGTTACAAATGAAGTTAGAGGAATTTTTAAAGAAAGGTTATGTCAGGCCTAGTGTCTCACCTTGGGGAGCACAGGTTTTGTTTTTCAGGAAGAAATATGGTACCTTGAGACTTTGTATAGATTACAGGCAGTTAAATAAAGCAACTATCAAGAATAAATACCCTTTACCGAGAATTGATGACTTGTTCGATCAGTTGAGAGGATCTACAGTGTTCTCAAAGATAGATCTCAAGTTAGTTTATCATCGAGTCAAGATTAAGGAAGAAGACATAAGTAAGACAACTTTTAGGACAAGATATGGTCACTATGAATTCACAATTGTTCCTTTTGGATTGACGAAAGCACTAGCTACATTTCTCTTATTAATGAATGGGATTTTTCGAAAATGTCTGGATAAGTTTGTGATTGTATTCTTGGATCTTATTTACTCCAAAACAAGGGAAGAACATGAAGAACACTTAAGACTAGTAATGCAAGTACTCAGAGAACATCAACTATATGCTAAGTTAATTAAGTGCTCTTTCTATCAGAACAAGATTCACTACTTAGGAAACATTGTATTAGAAGAACGAATCTCAATTTATATAGAAAAGATAGAATCTATAATGAATTGGCCAACACCTAAGAATGTGTCAGAGGTTAGATATTTTATGGATTTAGCAGGTTACTATCGCGGGTTTATAGAAGGATTTTCAAAGATAGCGGATTCGATAACTTCATTGCAAAAGAAAGGTATAAAATCTGAATGGACATCTAAATGTGAAGAAAATTTTCAGAAACTCAAAGAAGTGCTTACTAGTGCACCATTTTTTAAAATTGCGAATCCATATGAAAGCTTTGTAGTATGTACAGATGCATGCCAACATGGTATAGGTGGTGTGTTAACTCAGAATGGACATGTTATTTATTATGAATCTAGGAAGTTAGAGGAACATGAACAAAATTATGCTACTCATGATTTAGAATTAGCAGTAGTGGTACACGCATTAAAGATATGTAGACGCTGACATTTTACCATCTCACAGCCTTTCAGCTGGAACCCCCCACACTTTCCAACATACAAATGATGAAATTTATAGACCCTCAATACAAACTCAAGATCCCTTGATTCATAGATCGAGAATGTCCTAAACATAGCACCCGATGCCAGAAGACTCGGATCTAAGAGATAATATCTAGAAACTATACTAGAGTCGTTTCCTTGTATTGGAATCTACTCCTCCTTTTAATTGCCATATGTAACCTTGAACATTCAAATGCTGCTTGAAAATACTCTAGAAATCTGAATGTGATATTGATTATGATGTTGTATTCCAAGATACTCGGCCACTTGTTCATTAGTTAATTGAATTTAACGAATTCTATTTTGATTGAGTGTTGATATTATGCCTTAGAATCTAAGATTTAATGCTCTCAGGTATCCAACTTGTTATCTTGTTGTAAAATGTTGCATAGGATATTTCGTCACAAATACATTTGTTGTCTCATGCATTCGTTTTGTCTCATGCATTCGATCTGGAAGCAAATTCAGTTGCTGATGTTCTACCTAATATTTTGGATATCGATTGAATGCTGCCACAAGAATCTAGATGTTGATCTTTTTGCCAAGTACTTTGCCATCTAGAAATCTGATCCATCATTGTTGTTGATATTATGCCTAAAAATCTGGAGCTAATTATTGAGGAAATTGAATTCATGCTTCACATCTGGAATGTGGGGACTATTTCTCTTTGACTAGCTGTGTATATGTTTTCTCTATAATCTTGAAATTGACAGGAGTTTTTTCAACTATACTATGACTTATCTAATTTCCCAAGAATCATGTACCAAGATCTTTGTTGTAACTCAAGGCTTGCCTTTGATCTTAAACTTCCTTATGATATCTCCATCATAAATTTTAATATCTGGAAAACATTTTTCAATGAAATGTATGTAGATCGATCAACCTATCCTTTGGGGCAACATAGGCCCATAAAATAGAACTTTGAGACATTGTCTAATGAATATTTGATAATCTAGATGTTAAAATACAAGGTCATATATCAAATATCAAATGAAACCTCAATTGAAATTATTTCAATTGTCCATGTACGAGAATCCAAATTTACATGTTCAATGAACACAGTAGGGTAGTTTTCAACTATTTGGAATAAGCTGCGACTACAATAATAAATCACTCTGCTAAACATAAAGAGAAGAAGCGGCCTTTATGATCTCCATCTTTCAAAAAGCATCACTTTCTATTAACAGAATTCCTTGATAAACTTATGTTTCCTCTTCAAAGTCTCCACGTTCGCTGCTATTGACAATGTTGACAGAAATTGGTGGCTTTCGATGTAATTAGCACTTGTTTATTAAGCAATCGAGCTCTTCAATTAGCATTCAATGCTCATGGTTGATGCGTATTATCACACTATGTCTCAAACAATTGTTTTGACACTCAAAAGCGCACATGTCCTTTGCTGTATGTTCCTTGATCACAAGACTTGACATGTTTTCCGACGATTGATGATCACACATCCTTTTTACATCCAAACGCTGGCCTGACTCCTGAAAACGCCCAAAGTTTGACATCTACGAGTTTGGATTCACGATGATCACTTGAACGTGTAGAAAGCTTCATTAATGCATCGATGATGTTTGTGTTGGGTAATTTTATTGGCTTTATGGGATATATACCATATACAAATCACTATATGAATATTTCCTCTTTATATTAACACTGGTTTGATGGCTACCTAGACGAGTAGACTGCAGGGTTTGGCGAACTCTTGGGATTCTCCATGATGTATCTCGCAAATGCTTTGAGACTTGGTAGTTTGGTTGGAACGTGTGACTCTCCAATGCCTTGGAAATCAACGCCCAAAAACAATGAAACCAGAGATAAGGAATATACTAGATTTGAAATAAAGCTTGAGCTTGACTTATGACATGGTTTGAATGCAAATCCTCTCTTCTTTTTATTTGCAAAACCTTTCTAAACAATATAGACCTTTAACGTAAGGTTTACAAAGTATATCAATTAAAAGGTTTATAAATCATAATGATGTTTACTTAACCTTTTTTAAATGTATACTTGAAAAACCTTTAAATTAATAAAAGGTACATTCATACTTTTGGGGATTAGTACCAAGCATCAGCACTAATGGACTTTATAAAAAGATGAGAATTTGGCAAAAGGTCAAAATCCTTAGCTATATCATTTTGACATTTTCATCCAAGAACAGGGAAATAGAAGTAGACTCTGATTTATGGAGAAAAGAGATTGACTAGGTGGTCACATGGAACTCAAGGCGTTGACAAAATTCTAATGGACTTTCCGGCAGCGAAAATTGGGATGCCTCTTTACATGCGCATTGCCGAAATCTTAAAATTTTGACAAGGCAAATTCTAGTACCAACAGGTTGAAAACGTAGAATAGTTAGACTACACCATTTAAATTTGCCTAGCTAAAATATTTTTACTTAACTAAAATATTTTTACTTTTTTCTTTCAGCGTACGCATCTTTACATTTCTCGACACTATTCTTTCACTTAGCTCTTAGCTCTTACTTGATCTCCTAATGATGGATGGAGTATCCACTTGAAACCATGGACATTTTTAAACTTGAACATAGTGTATTCAAAATAACAACATAAATTATTATTCAATAATAATAATATAATTGATATGTATTATTCATTATTGATTACATTTATTCCATTATATTAAACTTTCTCCAAATTTCTATGATTTTGGATACTTTTATATGGTGAAATTTAGGGAATATTTCATTAGTTTCAATTCATTGTTATTCCTTCTTGTATGGATGGGTCAACTATTATTGTTTGAATAGTTGTTATTTCACTTCTCCTTTCCTCTTTCATTAGTTCCTTCAACACATCAAATATTTAATATTGTATGTTTTTGTTATTTTATTTCTCAAAACTCACATTTACATTCGCACACATGCAATTCTTGTATATAAAAATATCAAAAAAAGAAAACAAGAAAAAGATGTCAGATGCGCTGCAAATGCAAATAGTAACTAGTGAGTTAGATGGCATACAAGAACATAAACAAACATCAGAAGTATAACCAAAACAAACTAGAATAAGAATAAGTATGATAATGAGAATAAGTGTGATAATCGATGAAGAAAGAGGTTACATACATATAAAAGAAAGTTAAAAATACAAGATACATCACATTAATGAGAATAAGTATGATCATCGATGAAAGAAAAGGTTACATACATATAAAAGAAAGTTAAAAAAACAAGATGCAGCAAAGTGAGTGGCATCGCTGTCTATACTCTACATGCAAGGATTGTTGGTAGGATGTGGTAGCATCCTAGTAAATTTTCGTAAAGTCCAATCCGAATTTGAATGCCAAATAACAATAACAATATTTAGTGGTTATGCCTTGATGATTTCTAAAGCATTCAAAGGCAAACAAGTTCCTAAGTCATCTCATTCTTGTCTTTCATGAGCCCACCACACATGTAACCATAAGCACTATGCATGGACTTGTATTCGGGTTGGATTATCTATTTTGCAATTTTTAGTAACGAAACCAAAACATTGACCTCGTAAAAACTAAACTATTTGTATTTCATCTAAGGCAAATTTATAGAGTTAAATAAGCTAGACTTAGCTAATAATCGAACTAACACATATTACAAGCAAAGAACACTACCATTGATACCAAATGAACCATTAACCTATTAAATAATATTAAATTAACTTTGAAATTAAATACTATTACATTAACTTTGAATAATTAATTATTAATGAAATAAGCCATCATGAATGCTTAAATACAGACGTTAAACTGAGTCTTTTATCTGTGTTTCACTGCCTCTAGTTTTTTACTTTTATTTTATTTTACCAAAATGCATTGCTGCCCAAGTCTCCCTCTCATAATCATTTTTACACAATTCAAAACTTTAATAAATTTGCAATATTATTTTTTCCAAAAGAAAATGTCATTTTACACTTCTCAAATACATACTACAAAATTTGTCATTTTACACTTCTCAAATACATACTACAACACTACACTGAGGGCATATTTCATAGGCTTTGACAACATTGTCCCAGTGAAATATTTGATCACCTCCACGCACAAGGAGCTTAAAAAGAAATAAACGCCCCAAAACAGTCCTTTTGAATTGTAATATCATGCATCTACCACAGCTTTGTACTTCGATATCCCAAGCTTTACTAAGAGAGCCAATTCAAAGAAAAATGTTTTAAACTACAAGGAGATGAAATCTTAATTCACCTTGATTCTCCGGCCAACTCTAAAATTTTAGAACATAAGATCGTCTTCTGGAGCCCTCAAACATAGAATTTTCCATTTATTTTACTCAAAAAACCCATCTCATACCCAGCTCGGTGACCAAACTGGGCTAAGACTAGTCAGCCTTACAAAATCCGACTGACAAGAAAAATCTGGGGAAAACTTGGCAAAAACTCACGAGTCTAACTCAGACTCGTGAATAAGTTTTTCAGACCCAGGGAGTTTGACTCTGCAAAATCAGGACTCTACTTGGCAAAAATTTGAAACGGCAGAATTGTGAAACCCAACTTATGGGAAAGAGCCACCCATACAATCCGCGGGTTGAAAAATTAGGAAATCTAATTTCCAAGCGTACAAATTTACAATCATATTCTCCGACGCTTTATATTCAATTTACAAATTTACAATCATATTCTTCAAAAGATGACAAACCACTCATTGTCATCTCCGACGCTTTATATTCAACTTTTTGTTGCTTCTGGGACCTGAAAATCCTTCATCCTCATCATCCCCATCATCACCCCTTCTTTTCTTGTGCTTCTTGTTGCCATCCTTTTCACGAATTTTCTGCCATTTGAGCGGAACAGAGAAAAGTCGAGAACAAACCATAATGCGGATGATATTTACAAAAATACAAGTCTTCATATAGCCAATGATATGCTAATATTCATGCATTTAATAGTGGAAACATTATGATTTTTAATATTGTTACATATAGTTACATATTGTTACATATAGTGGAAACATTATGATTTTGAATATTGTTACATATGCTAATATTCATGCATTTAATAGTGCAAACATTATGATAAAACGGATCTTACCGTGGCAGAAATTCTTTGGGCCTCGTTAACTCGTTCATAGAGTTGTAAAACCTCTTCTTGCTCCGCTGGATATCCGGGGAGTTTCTTACCTATACCGATGATGCACCAGTTAATAAGATCCATTCCATTCATATGAAATGTAATATGAAATCTAAAATGTACAGAAAAGTATACCTATCAATTGTTCTATACGCTGGTATAGCTCAACGTCATATTGGGTAACTAGAGACACTGCTAGACCTGACCGACCGGCACGTGCTGTTCTTCCCACTCTATGAATATAATCCTGATAAAAAGTGACAATACAAACATATCAGCAGTAAAGAGGAGAACAAGGTGTACACATAATTAAATGCATCCATTTCCAACTATTATTGAAATCACTTTCTTGAGGACTTTAATATCTTATAAAAAAAGATGGAAAGCAAAAAATTGACATATAAAACAAATGAAAACTATTACAACTGGCATAATTTGGCATATAAAGTTTGAACAACTAACCTATAAACTACGAATTGAAAGTTTTCTGAGTTTTCAACCCACCCGGTTTCAATGTCAATTTATCATAGTTTAATGCCCAAGCCAGTTTTCAGGTAGGCTGGAAATTTCACAAAATTTTCAGACAAATAAAACACTGCTGAAACTCACATTTAACAGGCAGAAAATTAAATATTTAAGCACACCATAAAAAATTTCAAACTCGGAAATTTTTGGCCAATAGCCCTGGAAAAACCCACAAGGGGATAACCATTCACAGAGAGAATTTATTATTTCTTCAGTAATCTTCGGTACAGAAATTTTTACCGTCAATATGTACTTATCTCAACCAACCAAAATCATCCAGAAAGCTGCCTCGATTTCTATGCCAAGCTGCCTCGATTTCTGTGCATTTGTTCTCAAAATTCGTGCAAAAAACCAGTCAAACTCGGACCTCAATTTCTGTGCCAATCTCCTTGGGAATCACACCCAGTCAACAGTATGGATTAGCAGCAATTTAATGATGTACAAACTTGGAAAACTGTGCCTCTACCTCGGGATTCATGCCCAGAATATCCCTCGAAAACAGTGTTGTATGGTACAGCAATAACTGCTGCTGTACGGTCCTCCAAAACCGTGCCTCTACCCTGCTGTACAGTGCCTCGAAAACTGTGCCAATAACTGATGTACAGTGCCTCTGTTTCTGTGCTGAATACTAATTAATTCTGCCTCGATTTTTGTGCTGCTCCATAAATGCTCAAGCAACCTCCTCGAAATTCGTGCCCCTTCTTCTCCTTCACTCTCTTCTCAAAAGTGAGTCTCATTTGTCTTTCCCTTGCTTTTTGTCTAAACCCTAGGTAGGTGAGGGGCCATCTAATCCAATGGTTGAGATTAGGCTAGATGGGTGGATGAAATTAAATGTTCTCATTTCAATCTCATAAATATTAATTTCACTCACCTCACTTAAATTTATAAAAGTGACTTCAATCACTAAAGTCACATAAATGCTCATCTCAGGTCATTTAATGCAAAGATCACTTTATTTCCCCTTTTAAGTGACTAAGGCAAAAGTCACCTAGGGGAACACTTTACTAGGTACAAAAATCAACACTCCCTTTTACCGAGGAAGGTGTTCTGCACCACTCCTAACTTGTCCCTCAAGAAGACAAACTTGCCCCGCCCCAAGGATTTCGTCAGAATATCTACAACCTGCTCATCAGTGGAAATGTACTCTAACTCCACAGCGCCTCTCTGAACATAATCTCGGATGAAGTGGTATCTAATCTCTATGTGCTTAGACCTATCGTGAAAAACTAGATTCTCAGATAGCTAAACGCAACTCCGATTGTCACAGTAAATCACCGTGGGCTTCAGCTCCTAACCAAATAAATCTACCAATAGCTTGGGAAGCCACAGTGCCTCACAACTAGCTTGACTAGCTGCCATGTACTCGGCCTCAGCGGAACTCAAAGCAACGGACTTTTGCTTCCGACTGAACCACGACACTGCTGCCGAGCCCAAACTGAAACAACACCCGGAGGTGCTCTTCCGATCCCTCACACTACCTACCCAATCTAAATCTGTGAAGCCAACCAAACTAACTCCACCCGAACTCCTGTAGTCCAAACCAAAATCCACTGTCCCTACAAGGTATCTCAATACATGTTTTGCGGCAGTCCAGTGCACTCTCTTAGGCTCCACCATGAAATGGCTGAGAGTGTTCACCGCAAAACACAAGTCTGGCCTGGTATTGACCAGATACATTAATGACCCAATGAGCTGACAATATAATGTAGGATCTACTAACTCTCCCTCAGAAGCATGAAGCTGCTTCCAGTTGGCAATCATAGGCGTGGACATGGGCCTGCAATCATCCATCTGAAATCTCCTCAGAATATCAGTAGCATACTTTCCTTGTCCCAGGGAAATATGACCAAACTCCTACCAAACCTCCATCCCCAAATAATAGTGCATCAACCCAATATCTGTCATCTCATACTCTGTAGCAAGATCTCTCTTGCAAGCTGTAATGAGACACTCCTACCCAGTGATAAACAAATCATCAACGTACAACAAAAGAATGAGTGGATCCCTGTCAATCATAATGAAGTAAAGATTGGAATCTACCTCACTCTTCTGAAATCCCATCGACATCAGATAAGCATCAATCCTGGAATACCAAGCTCGAGGAGCTTGCTTCAGGCCATACAAGGCCTTCTTCAACCTACACACATGAGAATCTCTCCCATGAATCTCAAAGCCCTGTGGCTGCTCCAAATAAACCTCCTCCTGCAGAAGACCATTGAGAAATGCGTTCTTCACATCCATCTGGTGGATCCTCCAACCCATCTCTGCTGCCATGGAAATCACTGCTCTAATAGAAGAATATCGTGCAACCGGCGCAAAGGTCTCATCATAATCAACTCCCTCTACCTGTGAAAACCCCTGTGCCACAAAGTGAGCCTTGAACTTCTCCACACTGCCATCTACAGCATGCTTTACCTTGTAAAGCCACTTGGAAGTCACAACTGACTTCCCCTCTGGTCTCGGTACAATCTCCCATGCATCATTCTTCATGATGGAATGGTACTCTTCCATCATGGCATCTCTCCAAACCTGATGCTGAGAGGCCTTCTCAAAAGTAGAAGGCTCCGACTCACGAAGACTCACAACTAATGTCGAACCCAACCTGTCAAGCATCACAACTGTTTGAATGGACTCCTATGGCCTACCAAATGCCTCTACTTCCTCCAAGGTATCACGAAGCCATTTAGGATTCCTCTTCCTTGAAGGCTCCTCCCAAACTGGTCTCTCCTCGTCTAAAGAACTACCATAAGCAGATGGTCCAGCAACCTGTGGACCAGTAGCCCGTGAACAAATCTGGTGAACCTGTAACCTGAGATCCAGAGCCTGTCCTCGAAGTACCTATTGGTTGTACCACTGTACCTATAGAACCTGTGCCTGTAACCTGTGGCCCAGTCACTCCGGAAACCTGTGAACCTGTGATCTGCACTGAAGATCCCTGTGTCACCTGAGGAGTGGAAGTCGGTGGCTCCCCATGCTCCAACTCTCTAGACTTCCTGAAGGCTCTCTCCTCCTCAAATCTCACTTCTCGCCTCACAACAACCTTCTTCTGGCCAGGAAGATAAATGCGGTAAGCCTTCGAAGTCTCATCATAGCCCACAAAGATGCCTCTCTCTGCAGTGGGATCCAACTTTGTCCTCTTCTCAAAAGGGACATGAGAGTAAGTCAAACAGCCAAATATACAAAAAATGACCAACCTCAAGCTTCTTGCCTGTGAACATCTCCTCAGGAGTCTTCCTCCCCAAGGCACGGTGGAGACTCCTGTTCTGCAGGTAAACTACAATACTGCAAGCCTCTGCCCAAAGAAAGAAAGGAAGACTCTGATCATGAAGAATAGCTCTCGCTGCTCCCACAATAGGCCCTCTTCTTCCTCTCAGCCACTCCATTCTGCTCAGGAGTATATGGAACTGTCAACTGTCTCTGTATGCCCTCCTGCATGCAAAATTCATCGAACTCATTGGAGGTATACTCACCCCCATTGTCCGATCTCAGGATCTGAATCCTCCTCCCTGTCTAATTCTCCACAAGAGCTTTGAACTCTTGGAAGATCCTCAAGACTAAAGGTGACTTCTTGCTCTTCAAGAAGTAGATCCAGGTCTTCCTAGAATAGGCATCAATGAAGGACACATAATACTCAAATCCTGTCAAGGAAACAGATGACATAGGACCACATATATCTGTATGTATCAAATCAAGTACCCCTGCTGACTTGCTGTCACTGCTCGGAAAAACAGTCTTGGTGTACTTTCCCAAAGCACACCCCCTGTGTTGAAATATTGTAAATTCTAAGAATATTATATTTGTACTTTATTATTCTAGAGATGTTCCATCCCTCCAAGGTGACCCTATTGTATATCTGGAGATGTTTATTCATCCAATGGATTGTGGTAGCTAGGGTTATTAGATCTCCCATGTGGGGGTCGGCCCTAAGTTAATTATTAGGGGTTATTAGACTCTCTTAGGAGAGGTCGGCCACATAGGGTAAAAAGTCCGTCGGGAAACAAGTATAAGTAGAGGAGAATGTTCCTCACTTATCTCACTCATCCATCACTCGGAAAGTAGCGCACAAGTGAGAGAGAGGTCTGCATAGGAGGGAGAGAAGGAGCTCTAGTCTTGGACTACATCTTGTATTTGGTTGATCATCTTATTGAGGAAAGCTTTGTTGAGTTTTCTGCCCCATGAGGGTTTCCTAGGGTAAAATCTCTCTCTATCTTGTGATTGTGTTTCTTTCAGTGATCTTGCTAGTCAAATTAGTATAAACTTAACATTGTATCAGAGCTAGCCTGAATAGGACATCTTTCACAAGGTGAAAATCTCTCTCTTCCTCCGGTGAAAATTAGGGTTTCTGCAACAGTTGGATTTTTTGTTTCTGATTACATGACTGGATAGCCCTCCTCAAAATTGAACTTTTGAGCCCTAGATCGAACTTTTTGGTTGGGTGGAACTCCGGGAAAGTCAAACCCTAGTTTGACAAAAAGTGCGGAAAACAAGAAAACCAGAAAAACCAGATTTCTACAGCAGGTACGAAGTTCACTGGTCAAGTTTGGAGGCTGAAAAATTGAAGTTTCCAGAAAGTAAGTACATCAGTCACCTCGCCTCAGTCAAGCCAATCTCCTGGTAAGGTCAGTTTTTCATTTTTGGAATTTTCAATTTTTGGTAACCCCCTGGCCAAGATGGCCCCAAGCACTAAGCTTGAGGACAAGCTAGAAGGTATAGAGAATTTCCGGGCATGGAAATATAGAATTGGTCTCATTCTTGAAGAGAATGATCTTGCCCAATATATCAAGGATGAAGTTGCAGAACCTACGGAAGATGAAGCCAAAGAAAAGTATAGGAAGGATCTGATTAGGGCAAAGAGAATCATTGCTGATTCTATCAAGGACCACTTGATTCCCCAAGTGGCATCCAAAAAGACCCAAAGGAAATGTATGATGCCCTAGGAAGAATGTATGAAGGGAAGAACACCTAAGATCTCAGTTGAAGAGTACCAAGATGAACAAAGCAGAATCTATTCAAGACTATTTCTCAAGGGTTTCTCAAATCAAGGAACAACTAGATGCCATTGGAGATACCCTTGATGAAGATGAACTAGTCATGACTGCTCTAAATGGTCTTACTAGATCTTGGGAGTCATTCATCCAAACTATGTGTGCCAGAAAAGAAAGCATGAAGTTCGATGTGGTATGGGAGGATTGTATTCAAGAAGAAGCTAGGGTAGCCAATAGAGAAGCTCTTCTCAAGAAGGATGACCAAGCCTTGGCTACTCACACCAAAAGAAGAAGAAACGGTCACTTCAAGAAAAATGACCACAAGGAGTCTCAACCTCCCCACAGATTTAAAAGGAGAGGAAGAGCAAACTTAGAAAGAGACCTCTCCACAGTTCAATGTTTCAATTGTCTCAAACTAGGACATTTTGCCAGAAATTGTACTTCACAAACAAAGAAGAAGAAGTTTGTTCACAAAAGACATCATGCACATATGGCAGAAGATGATAGTGAAGAAGAAGAGGAAAGGCCTCAAAAGAAAAGAACTAAAGTAGAGAAAGAAGATGCGGAAGAATATGTTCTATTTTCTGCACTCTCTGGGTCTGTGACACCTGGAGAAGATACATGGCTCATTGATAGTGGTGCTTCAAAGCACATGACAGGTCAAAAGAAAACTCTCTCAAGACTTGAAGAAAAGACCTCTCCACAAAAGGTATCTCTAGGAGATGATTATCAATATCCCATCAACGAAATAGGTGAAGCAAGCTACAAGCTTGATTCTGGAACCCCATTGAAGATGAAGGAAATCTTATATGTATCAGGCTTGAAGAAGAACCTACTTTCTATCTCAGCATTAGATAAGAAAGGCTTTAGGGTTGCATTCATAGATGGTCGAGTACTTATGTGGCCTAAAGGAAAATCAATTGAGGATGCAATTGTTATTGGTGAAGAGGAAGGAGGTCTATACAAACTCAAGGGCCATTCAGAAACTACCCTTGTTCATGAAGCCACTAGCCTAAGTGAGCTATGGCATAGAAGACTTGATCACATCAACTTCAAAGCCCTACCTCATGTGAGCAAGGTAGTTATAGGACTACCAGACTTAAAAGTTGATCATGATGGCACATGCAAAGGATGTGCAAAAGGGAAGAATATAAATAACCCATTTCCAAAGAGTGAAACAAAGACTAAGAGTACCTTGGAGTTAATACATTCAGATGTATGTGAACCAATGTCGTCCACATCTTTGAGTGGATATGAATACTATCTCACATTCATTGATGACTATTCAAGGAAGACTTGGATATACTTTCTAAAAGGAAAGAATGAAATCTTTGGAAAGTTCAAAGAGTTCAAAGCATTGATAGAGAATCATTCAGAAAAGAAAATCAAAATACTCAGAACAGATAATGGTGGAGAATATACTTCAAAGGATTTTGAAGATTTTTGTAAGGAAGCTGGAATCAAGAGGGAGCTAACCACTCCCTACAATCCCCAACAAAATGGGGTTGCAAAAAGAAAGAATAGAACCATCATGGAAGCTGTAAAGACAATGATACATAATCAAGACCTACCCATGTATCTATGGGCTGAAGCAGCTAGAACTGCAATCTATGTACAAAATAGACTATCCCACAGTGCTCTTAATTTCAAGACTCCAGAAGAAGTGTTCACAGGAAAGAAGCCTGAGGTAAGTCATCTTAAGATATTTGGATGTCCAGTGTATATTCACATTCCAAAAAGAGAAGAGGACCAAGCTAGATCCTTCTGGGAAGAAGGGAATATTTGTTGGATATTGTGAATCATCCAAAGCATTTAGAACATACATCCCAGGTTTTCATCATATGGAAATAAGCAGGGATGTGACATTTGATGAAGAAGCAACTCTCAAGAGATCTAGGAAGTGCCAACATGAAGAGATATATGAAGAAGAAGCACCTCCCAGAACTACATAAGCTATACCCATCCCTGAAGACATATCACCTGAAGACCATGACATACTAGAACCTCAAGAACCCCCCATTTCAAACATTTCAAGGAAAAGAAGGCCAACATGGACGAGAGACATTATACAAGTAGATGAAAAGTATGGGGCTCCTGAAGGCTCCATTAGAGCGAGCAAGAAACCAAAGCTATTATCCAACTATGTGGCTTTGATGTGTGATCTAGTGGATCAAGAACCTACTAGCTATGAAGAGGCAGCTCAGAAGAAAGAGTGGGTAGAAGCAATGACGGAAGAATACCAATCAATAATGAAGAATGATGTTTGGGATATAGTTCCCAAACCAAAAGACAAGAGTGTGGTATCCTCCAAATGGATATTCAAGATAAAACATGCTGCAGATGGTAGCATTGAAAAATATAAGTCAAGATTTGTAGCCAGAGGATTCTCTCAGAAAGAGGGAATTGACTATGAAGAAACATTTGCACAAGTTGCAAGGTACACTTCCATCAGAACCATCATGCCACTTGCATCTATGATGAAGTGGAAATTACACCAGATGGATGTTAAGACAGCTTTCCTGAATGGTGTGATTGAGGAAGAAGTGTACATAGAACAACCACAAGGATTTGAGGTTGAAAATGGAAGAACACATGTATGCAAATTGAAGAAGGCTTTGTATGGACTGAAGCAAACTCCCAAAGCTTGGTACGGAAGAATTGGCAGTTTCTTGATAAGCATGGGCTTTACCAAGAGTAAAGTTGATCCTAATCTTTATCTCAAAGTTATGGATGATGAACCTGTCATATTATTACTGTATGTAGATGATCTATTTCTGACTGGAAATGAGAAACAGATTATTGAATGCAAGAAGAAGCTCTCTTCAGAATTTGAGATGAAAGATCTCGGATTGATGCACTACTTCTTAGGTCTGGAAGTATGGCAAGACCCAAAAGGAATCTTTCTAAATCAGGGTAAGTATGCAGTGGGGATTTTGAAAAGATTCGATATGTTGGAGTGCAAAGCCATGGCCACCCCCATGGACTCCAACTTGAAGTTATTGGTCGATGACTCATCAGAGTTAGTGGATGTGACTCTATACAAACAGATTATTGGCTCATTGATGTATTTGACAAATACTAGACCAAACATATGCTTTGCCGTAAATACCTTGAGTCAGTATCTAGTGGAACCTAGAAGAGTTCACTTAATAGCTGCAAAGCATGTGATGAGGTACCTAAAGGGTACGATAGATTTTGGTCTATATTATCTTGGAGATCATGACTTCAGACTACATGGCTACACAAATGTTGATTGGGCAAGAAGTGTCTCAGACAGGAAGAGTACATCAGGAGGATGTTATTGTCTTAGATCTGCCATGATCTCGTGGTTTAGCAGGAAGTAATCTAGTGTGGCTCTCAGTACAGCTGAAGCGGAATATATAGCTGCTTGCTCTGCTAGTTGTGAAGCAGTATGGCTTCAAAAGCTGTTATCAGGACTATTTGACTTAGAGATGGAACCCACTGTGATCCTGTGTGACAACCAGAGTTGTATCAAGATGACAGAGAATCCAGTGTTCCATGATAAGTCAAAGCACATAGAGACCCGATATTTCTATATATGGGATATGGTGCAAAAAGGAGCTATCAAGCTCGAGTATGTGAGCACTGACGAACAAGTTGCTAATATATTGACCAAACCCCTATCTTGAGTAAAGTTTGAGTATTTCCGAGACAAGCTTGGTGTAGTTCAAAAGGACCCTCCTCGAAAGGGGGAGTGATGTGGTCACTTATGATGAGATTGCCTGCATCGACAGTGAGGTCAATGATGTGGATACCTATATTGGTGATGCCAACAAAGAGGTTGGTGGATGGTCCTTAGACAGGCTCTAAGTTGACGAGGGGATTGCATCATCCCTGAACACATGTTCTAAAGGATCCGTAGACATATGTCTCCGATAAAGAAGAGGGATTGCATCATCCTTGAACACATGTTCTAAAAAGATCCGTAGACAGATGTCTCCGAGAATGTGATCCCTAGTGGACAGGTGAGGATTGTATCTTCCCCGGACTTCGATCCCAGAATTGATCCGTAGACAAATGTCTCCGAGAATGAAGTCCTTAGTGGACAGGTGGGGATTGTATCTTCCCCGGACTTCGGTCCCACAATTGATCCGTAGACAGATGTCTCCGAGCATGAAGTCCTTAGTGAACAGGTGGGGATTGTATCTTCCCCAGACTTCAGTCCCAGAATTGATCCGTAGACAGATGTCTCCGAGAATGAAGTCCTTAGTGGACAGGTGGGGATTGTATCTTCCTCGGACTTCGGTCCCAGAATTGATCCATAAACAGATTTCTCCGAGAATGGGTCCTTAGCGGATGAGTGGGGATTGTATCTTCCCCGGACTTCGGTCCCAGAATTGATCTGTAGACAGATGTCTCCGAGAATGGGTCCTTAGCGGACGAGTGGGGATTGTATCTTCCCTGGACTTCGGTCCCAGAATTGATCCGTAGACAGATGTCTCCGAGAATGGGTCCTTAGCGGACGAGTGGGGATTATATCTTCCCCAGACTTCGATCCCAGAATTGATCAGTAGACAGATGTCTCCGAGAATGGGTCCTTAGCGGACGAGTGGGGATTGTATCTTCCCCGGACTTCGGTCCCAGAATTGATCCGTAGACATTTGTCTCCGAGAATTGATGATAGGACTGCATCGTCCCTGGACCCTTGGTTCAAAATGTACGTGATGGGATTGCATCGTCCCTAGACATGAGACTTGTCTTAAAGTGATAAGGATTGATCATCCTGGAACTTGATCTGGATTGTATCATCCATGGACCTATGTCCTAAAGAGAGCGGGATTGATCATCCTGTAATTGGATCATGTGTATTGCAGAGTATGCTACTATGATGATGATCCAGATGTTGTAGATCGAGATGATCCAGATGTTGATCGTATGATGACGATGCTGATGATCGTGTGATGACAATGCTGCTTATTGTGATCTAGAGATCCAGATGATGATGCTGATCAAAGGATCCGATGATGATGATGCTGTAGCTGTTCGAGTGCTGCAGAAAGATGAAGACTCGGTACTGAAGATGTTGATGTTCCAGTATTGAAGATCTTGAAGATGTTCCAGTAACTGCTTGAGTTACTGATGATGATGTATAAAGAAAGCTTCCAAAGATTTATAGATGTCTCATGTATGCTGTAGTCGATGACTCCTTGCTCCTGCAGATGTTGTTATAATATCCTTCTCGTTAAGGGGGAGTGTAAAAATATTGTAACTTCTAAGAATATTATATTTGTACTTTATTATTCCGTAGATGTTCCATCCCTCCGAGGTGACCCTATTGTATATCCGGAGATGTTTATTCCTCCAATGGATTGTGGTAGCTAGGGTTATTAGATCTCCCATGTGGGGGTCGGCCCTAAGTTAATTTATTAGGGGTTATTAGACTCTCTTAGAAGAGGTCGGCCCCATAGGGTAAAAAGTCAGTCGGGAAACAAGTATAAGTAGAGGAGGATGTTCCTCACTTATCTCACTCATCCATCACTCGGAAAGTAGCGCACAAGTGAGAGAGAGGTCTGCATAAGAGGGAGAGAAGGAGCTCTAGTCTTGGACTACATCTTGTATTTGGTTGGTCATCTTATTGAGGAAAGCTTTGCTGGGTTTTCTGCCCCATGAGGGTTTCCCAGGGTAAAATCTTTGTCTATCTTGTGATTGTGTTCCTTTCAGTGATCTTGCTAGTCAAATTAGTATAAACTTAACACCCTGCACACATCACTATGCTCTGTGTTGAACTCTGGTAAACCTGTAACCATACTCCTCAACAATCTCAAAGTTGGGTGATGCAAGTGGGCCATCCTCCGATGCCATAGCTCGCAAAGCTCACTACTGTTGCTGTGTGCCAAAGCATGTTGCCGCTGAAACAAAAGCTTGTATAGTTTTCCACATCTAACCCCAATGTCCATGGAGGTAGATAGTCCTGTAGTCTTGGGGAATACCTGCACTCGTCCATCCAAGAAACAAACCCCAAGTCCCCTATCCTCAATGGTGGAAACTGATACCAAGTTCTTTTTCAGCCCAGGGATAAACAACACATCCCTCAGAATCATAGGACTCATAGACTCCCTCTGAAAGGTAATGGTCCCACAACCAACTGCTCTGACAATGGTGTCATCTCCCAGTACAACCTCCACATCTACACCTGTCTGTGAAAGATCGAAGAACATCTCTCGAGTACCTATCATGTGACTCAAAGCTTCGCTGTCAATATACCAAGTGTTAGTGGTGGAAACACCCATCTGATGGCCAATCAACAAAGAATACTCCATCTCGATATCCAAATCAGTGCTGGTAACAATAAAGGCTCTCTCTCTCTCTCTCTCAACATGTCCAGCACAAAGAGAAAACTCTCTCTGAAATCATCAACTTCAGCTGAGGCTGCTGTCTGCTGCTTCTTCTTCTTCTTTGGACACTGTGAAGCATAGTGCCCAAATCCCTTACAAGCATAGCACTTGATTTTACTCAAGTCTTTCTTTTGCCCACCCTGTTGTTGCTGCTTGGCCCCACCGTGCTTGGGACCCTTCTTCTTCTTCTTGCCTTTAGCTGTCAATGCCACATTCTCCTCATCCTCCCTACCCTGTGAAGAGCTACCCTGTACAAGACCTCTCTTGGTCTCCTCCTATACAAAATCATCCCACAGTCTATCCCAAGAAGGTAAGTTCTCTCTGCCCACTATGGCCTACACAAAAGCTGCCCAGCTTGGAAGCCCCATTCACTGTTGTCCGCACAAGCTCTGTAGTTGTAACTACCTCCCCAACTGTTGCTAGCTCATCTCTAACCTGAGATATCCTGGTAAGATAAGATGTCATTGCCTCTCCATTGTTCATCTTTATACCCTTCAGCTTCTCTCTTAGAACCATCTTCCAGTTCTCATTAGTGCTCTGGTACAAACTAGTCAAGGCTGCCCACATTTAAATGCACAGTCCTCACCTGAAATGTGGGGAATGATGTGGTCTTTAACTGCATCTAAGACAATTTTCCTAGCCTTACAGTACTTCTTGTTGAAGGCTGATAATGTTGCTGCATCAGTAGAAGCTGGAACTACTATAGGGTTTGTTGTTGTACTGTTTACCACTTCATCCCATAATTCATTCTCTTCCAAAATCAGCATTATCCTAGCTTTCCAAGGAACAAAATTTTCTGTCCCATCTAGCCTATCCTCCAACCTAAGTGTTGTAGCCATCTCACTGCCAAATCAACAAGGTGCTGCTCACTAACAGAAGAAATCACTGAATGTCTGAAATAAGTTTAGTTTTCTACCCCCAAGCTCTGATACCATGAAAGTTTTCTGAGTTTTCAACCCACCTGGTTTCAATGTTTATCATAGTTTAATGCCCAACCCAGTTTTCATGTAGGCTGGAAATTTCACAAAATTTTCAGACAAATAAAACACTGCTGAAACTCACATTTAACAGACAGAAAATTAAATATTTAAGCACACCATAAAAAATTTCAGACTAAGAAATTTTTGGCCAATAGCCCTGGAAAAACCCACAAGGAGAAAACCAGTCAAAGAGAGAATTTATTATTTCTTCAGTAATCTTCAGTACAGAAATTTTTACAGTCAAAATGTACTTATCTCAACCAACCAAAATCACCCAGAAAGCTGCCTCGATTTCTGTGCCAAGCTGCCTCGATTTCTGTGCATTTGTTCTTCTCAAAATTCATGCCAAAAATCAGTCAAACTCAGCCCTCGATTTCTGTGCCAATCTCCTTGGGAATCACGCCCAGTCAATTGTATGGATTAGCAGCAATTTAATGCTGCTGTACGGACTTGGAAAACTGTGCCACTGCCTCAAGAATCACACCCAGAATATCCCTCGAAAACAGTGTTGTGCGGTACAACAATAACTGTTGTTGTACGGTCCTCAAAAACTGTGCCAATAACTGTTGTATGGTGCCTCGGTTTCTGTGCTGAATGCTAATTAGTTCTGCCTCGATTTTTGTGCTGCTCCATAAATGCTCAAGCAACCTCCTCGAAATTCGTGCCCCTTCTCTCAGCTCTCTTCTCCTTCACTCTCTTCTCAAAAGTGAGTCTCATTTGCCTTTCCCTTGTTTTTTGTCTAAACCCTACGTAGGTGAAGGGCCATCTAATCCAATGGCTGAGATTAGGCTAGATGGGTGGATGAGATTAAATGCTCTCATTTAAATCTCATAAATATTAATTTCACTCACCTCACTTAAATTTATCAAAAGTGACTTTAATCACTAAAGTCACATTAAATGCTCATCTCAAGTCATTTAATGCAAGGG
Organism: Larix kaempferi; assembly: GCA_027924585.1. Classification (NCBI taxonomy): domain Eukaryota; kingdom Viridiplantae; phylum Streptophyta; class Pinopsida; order Pinales; family Pinaceae; genus Larix; species Larix kaempferi. The sequence goes on from BSBM01000742.1 coordinate 11,486,191, forward strand.
TCACTTTATTTCCCCTTTTCAGTGACTAAGGCAAAAGTCACCTAGGGAAACACTTTCCTAGGTACAAAAATCAACACGAATGCTACCACTAGTGTTAGATTATTATAATTTATTGTTGGATATAGTGATAATTTCTTCCACCACCCACCACAGTACAATATCAGTTGGTAGTAGACGATGTATTTAATGCTTGAGCTACTGTTGTGTAGCTTCTTGGAGAAGCTACTCCATTGATGTTTCTAGAAGTCTGGATCATTCCAGAGAATTCCCGATTGTATAAATGTGTGGTTTTGTTTAATAGAATTTGGAGTTGAGAGCGGGTTAGAGCTGAAGCTCTGTCTGTGTTCTATTTCTCTGTGTTTGTTTGCGGCAGCGGTAGCTGCCTGTCCCCTCTCCTCCCGTTTTTTCATTAAGGTTTCAGAGCTGTAGCTCTGCCCTTCCAACATTTCTAATCATTATATCTCTCCATTATAGTTAAATGTTAAGTTGCAATTTAAGTTAATAATGTCATATTTAATCTAACACAAACATTTAGTTAGTTAGTTTCCAACTTTCCAAGTATGGGAATACAAATAGCTAGTCACTCCATAAACCCTCGCACATATATCCACATAAAATCTCTGTTTTTGCATGTTAGTCACTGTTGTGAATTTTCAGTGCAATCAATCACTGATGTGAATTTTCTGCTACTGTTGTATGCAAATTCCTAACATGTTATCAGAGCAATGGTAAGAGTCTGTGATCGAAGAAGTGTGAGTAAAGCTCTGTCAGTTTACAGGTAGAGTCACCAGTGCCACAAAGCTGGAATTTTGATCTCTCACCGAGTCACCACAAAGCTTTCTTTCATGTTAGTAGTCCTTTTATGGTCTCCTTTTAAAGGGGTTTCATTTCAAGATCAATTTGCAGATTACATAGTGTAAACAAAACTTGGAGAGAATAACGAGAAAAACAAATGCACATCCATTAACCTTTTGCCCAGACTTGCCACTAAGTCAGGCCTTTGGAGGCATTTACTTATTTTGTTTCATAATTGTTGATCCGTACTGGATCTATGAACAATTTACCAGAACTTGAATGGAAAATGGCTCCACACCTAATCATCAATTGGTATGCCACTTGTGATTGAAATGGATCCATGAAAAGGTCCCAGCATTCATTCAACAAAGAGCTTTGGGTACTATGTAAAGGGTATTGAGGCAAGATCCCTCCAAAAAAAATTATTAGAAGAAATAACTTGTCGAATTCATCCTGAAATCAATATTCAAAATGACTTGGCAAGTTCATTCTGATTGTTCTCATCCATAACTCGCTCATGCAAGGAACTCTAGGATCATTGGAAGGAGATGCCTTTACCATGCTAACTGTAAATGGGACAAGAGATGGCAAGGGCTCAAACAAAATGAAGTGAGATAGTCAAAAGGAATTGAGGTTCAGAGGCTTCTTGTCAGTAGTGTGAAATAACCTCACCAAAGGCCCCGACCCTTAAAGTCGAGCATATGCAGGGTAGTGAAGAAAAGACCCATGGGATCACGATCTTGATGGAATATTCCTGGTGTATCATACAAATGTCCCAATACCAGCCTAAGAGAGATTCCTCGTAGGTGGAAGCACCATGGAGACAATTCAATCTCTTTTCAATGAGCATTCTCTATTCACACAGCTCTGAGAGACCTTTCCAAACCCTGTAACTCCTCGTAACCTTGTGCTCCCATCGCTGGGTTCCAAGTGTCTTACGCAAAGCACCCAAGGCATTGTTGGTTCACCCACAGTGAAAGAGACCTGTTGCTAATGGACTGATGAGGAAAACTTGTGATGTTCAATTGACAACAGCCTGGTAGAAGTTGTGGATTACAATCTACATCAATTGGTTGGCAATGAAACCATGGGTGTTGTGAATGCTTCTCGATGGTAGAGGATTAAGTTCTCAAAGAATAGAGAGAGCCCAGAATTAATTCACCATTGCAATTGGAGGTGACATTTTGCTTGGTCAATTGGATCCCGGGGAAAACAAATCAAAGAAGGGAGGGATGGAATAAATGAATGGATCAAAGGAGACCTCAGGGTTGGTCGTATGGGAGTTTTTAGTCATTTTGTATAGCAATAGAAAGGAGAACCAAACATCGATACTGAGAAAAGGTAGTCCATTTCCCATGTAACAAGAGGGTAACACTATTCCAGAGAGTGCAACGATGATTCCCACAAAGCATATTGGTGAGGCCCACATTGGGCAATGACAATTGCACAATTGCTTAGATGCAATGCTCTCAAGTTTGCCCAAGTATATTACTATATCAGATGTAAGGGTAAAAATAACAAAATGGCATACAGTGCAATACATATCTGAAACAAATTACATAAACATCAAGGCTCTAAATGGCCTCTGGTGTCCAAAAAACATCATGCTAAGATCGTTTTTTGTTTTTATATATGCTGTATTCTTCGTAGGTAGATTGTGCACCCTAGCATGATTAAGGGGTTTTCCCTGTTTTTTATGTATTGGTGGGTTCAGAAACTCGCACCGGTACCAGTACCAGAAACTCACGGAAACTCGGAAACTTTTCCGAAACTTCTAGGAAACCTCCAAGGGTCCGTAAGTGGCTTGGGACCCACAAGAAATCTAAAAAAACCCAGTTGATAGAAAATGAAAACAAATTAAGCTCTAAATCATTTCCAAACCTACCTACAAATTAACCTCTCATTCATATTTTATTGTGAGATAATGTGTTATTAAAATAAACTATATATAAAAATATATATACCGCGTTTCCCCTGACGTACCCATTTTGGGGGTCCACGTTTCCAAGTGTTCCCGTTTCCGAAACTTGTAAAAGATTCCACGTTTCGTGCAACTTAGGTTCAGATTGGTTCATGTCTGATGACTTTGAGTCTTGAACTAGCCCAACCAGCTGATTCTGATTCCACTGATTTTTAAAACACTCACTACAACACCCTAGCTATCACATCACAATACTCTTCACTCTAGCTCTCATACATAGAAATGATGTAAAAACCTCTCTAGGATAAGAGTGTAATTACAAGTAAAAACCCTTGACTAGGTCCAGAAGTGGAGTGCTTCACCTTGACAAGGTCCACTTTAAAGTTTAACCCTAACCAACTCACCTCACATGTGCTGAAGGGTAGGTGGTTAAATTACAGTTCATACCAAGCATGCTTCTCCAAGTAACTAACTCAAGCAGTGCACCCTACATGTGCCAAGGTAGGTACATGTCCAAACGTGCCAAGCAGCCAATCCACATATTTTCATGCAACAACATAAGGAGTGCACTCATTTAGTCCAAGTAACTCCAAGGGTAAACAAAAAAGATGAGAAGGGGCTATGAGACAATTCGCCCTTGTGAGACTCTCCCACTGATGCATCCCTCTCACACCAACAGTCAAACACTCTCCAAGAAACATGTAAATTAATAGGCATGGGATAAAATATGTTGGTACAATAAAGTGGCATATAAAACCTAACCTTCCAACTTTATAGGCCTTGGAAGGTGCAAGATCAACGTGGGGCAGAGTTGTTTGCAAAAGTGGAAACTGGAAACATTAGAATTTGCAAATCCAGGTTTATATGTATCACCAAGAAAAATAGTTCATATTTTTTGTTAATAACATTTCCAAGATTTGTTTCATCTGCATTTGCATCATTCCACATTTTTCCAACTTAAACCTCTAAATATTTTGTACTAACCTTTGAGTTTGTAGGTATATCATAGTTGATAACCATATCAACAGAAGGAATATCTAGCCCTCTGCTAGCAACATCAGTGCAGATAAGGATGTTACGTTCTCCAGCCTTGAACTTGTTTAGAGCCCCTATCCGTTTTGGCTGCAAACAGGAATTACTACAAACAGTTAGTAGGTGCATTGCAGCTACTAAAATACAATATCGCTAAGAAATTGTAGAACTATGTTACAGCTCTTTTGACTGAAGAAATGAGCATAACCTGACTCATTTGCCCACTTATAGGAATGGCCTCAAGTCCAAGATTTCGGAGAATCAAAGCAAGGCGCCTTGTAGATTCACATGTGCGAGTGAAAACCATTGTAGTACTTCCAGACATCTCATTTAAAAGAAAAACAAGATAGCAATCCTGTTTAATAAATACAAGGTCAAAAATAATAGATACTCATGACAAGAAACACCCAGATTTTCCTTCAATCAATGCACAAAAATTTGAATTACTTTTTAATATGTATAGAATTTCAATTAAATCTTAAGTACATGAAATGTGCAGCTTAAAATGAGGTCATAACCTAAGACTCTTTGATAATAATTCGTCAACTGAAGCATCAAACAGAAGGCACAATAGGAAAATAAGGAGAAATATTAGGGTAAAGTATACACAAAAACATGCAAATCGGCACCGTAGATCACTATCTGAAATAAATAAAGGAGAGTAGGCAAACCTTATGCTTTGCAGGAACAAAAAGATATTGCTGTTTCAATGTATCCACGGTCGAGTACTTTGAAGAAACCTCAACCTGAAGACATCCATCAAATAAAGGATGAGTAAAACACCTCATGGAATTTATGCTGTTAAATATTAGATGACAACACATACATCAAGGAAAATAATGATAGTTGCAGTTTAACAGATAAAGTGGAACATATAACTTGACATAGCACAATTAACAAATAAATGGCATTAGGCGACCTTAATAGATATGCATGTCATCTCGTTGTCTTAAACAATTAGCTCAACTTCACCCATTGCACAGATCATTTTAAAACTACCACACTAAAGCTCCTATCTTTTTCATGTATTTGAACAAAACAGACTCGACTATTAATAACTCAAAACTATATTCATGCCATTTCAAATAAAGGAAAAGGGTCCACCTTTGCAGGATTCTTCAGACATGCTCTCTGAAGCTTAGCCACCTGCAGCACTTAAACAAGACAAATATGGTAGATAGATATCTTACATTGTAAAACTTGATATACAAAAACGAAGAATGTAGTTTTAATAAATGAAAAAACTCGTAATACTATAAATTGTCACAGAAAACTTTTGAAGCAAGCAAACAAGGAAAACTAAAGCATAGTTCATCTGACATATAACATGAAGAATGCAATACAAACATACATGATACATCAATACACACACACACACACATTGTATGGTAAAAGAAAGGAATGAACACCTACCCTCTCACCCTGCATCAATAAGTATATATTTTGATTTGTTTGTAAAATTAATCTTTCTCTAGCCCAGGGGTTTAGCTCAACTAGTTGTTGCCAATGTTGCTCGGCAGTTGGCTAGTTCCATGCCAGCAAGGGCCCGCTTAAAATCCCCTGAATTAGGTGCACTAGTCTACGCCAACAGGTTCACTAGGGATGGCATCCATGAATGGGGGAAAGCATCCCCTGGGTTTCTCCACCAATAGTTGTGAAGGCTTCAAGTCAACTGATGCCCTCCTAAAGCTCTGCATTGCCCCTCATATTGAAAGCCAAGTGGATTGGACACCAAGTATTTTAATATTTGGAGACATTCTCCCACTGCAGCAAATGTGTTTCTGAATAAAAGAGAATATGTCACAGAAAACTTGAATAATTTCCAGAAAATCAAGAAAGCAAATTGGAACCAAAGGTTCATTCAAATTTAGCAAGTGGCATTGAACACAAAAAAAAACCTTTGTTGTAGTAATAACACTCCAATTATATTAAGGAGTCATAATTAACAATTCAATATTGAGGTTAGGTGTTCAACCATCGTAACGACTTATGGGTTATTATGTAATGTGACATGATGTAAGGCTTTGGGAGAGATGTATTGGCTCCAGCATTAATTTATAAATGTCTTCATTTTCTCTCATCTTCAGACTGACAGATGAAACAACTCCAGACAGGTCCAGAGCAGCATGCCTCCCACCCATCAAACCACCCTCCAGATTCAACCAAGTAGCCAGTGTTCTATCCAGACTTTCTTCCTTAAACCTTGGATGGTAGGAGAGCAAGGCTTCCTTTTTCCTACACCCCCCATGTTTGTTCATCCAAATCACCTTATCCTTGGCCACTACCCAAACAACATCATCTGCCATTGTATAAACCCCTCCATGGTGATTGATGGCTCCGACAACAATGCCTCGGTCACCCATCCTGCCCTCAGTCACCAAGACCAATAGACCTTGGCATCTTCTCTCTCTCTCTCTTGTTGATTTTTTAGCAGCATCAAGAGCCATTCTCCAGGAGAATGGAGGCACCTGGTCAGTTACCAGGGTTGATCAATATTCAGTCTAGGACTGAAGCTCAGCCTGGGGCTGAGAACGAACCATTCTCTGGGAGAATGGGGGACCTAGTCAGGGACCAATGGGTTGATCAACATATTTTAGTCTGGGACTGAAGCTTAACCTGGGGCTGAGAGCCATTCTTTAAGAATGGAGGCACTTGGTCAGTTACCAAGTTGTTGACTTCGGTCAACCTTCAGCCTGGGAATGAAGAACTTGGTCAGGGACCAGGACGTTGATTCAATCAACGCGAAGACCTAGATTGGATCTAGGCAAGTGTTGTACTCCCCTCCTTGATCAATGGGCTATGGGACCTTCGCAAGGGACTGGCCACCCCTTGTTGAAGTACCTAGCACATGATCTTGGTGTTAATGGGGAGAACAAGGCAATCAAAGAATATCTTCCTTATATATGATGATGTACTTGAATGAATGACCAAGAGACCCATTGATGGTCCTGTTATCACACCATAGTAGTAGGGCTACTATTCTTGCTTAGCAGATATCTGCACTTTTCAGAGCTTGGATTATTCAGAGCTTGGCTATGATGAGTTTATATTTTGAGATCACTCATGATTAGAGCAGTGTATTTTATGAGACTTATGTTAGACCTTGTGTCAAGGCTAAGCCTTGAGAGTTTAGATTTGATGACCGATGTGACCCTTTATTCCATTATAGTTTCAGTTCAGTGCCTAGTGATGTTATTGCAACAGTGTTTCAGATGGTTTATGATGATTATTCTTATGATGCATGACTTATGGATTTCTCACTATTGACCATGGACTATTATCTTGTTGTTTTAATCAACTTCACAGCATTAGCTTGGTATATGATTCAGGATATGGCGGTACTATTAAAATTAAAATTTCAATATATTGGTTGATGTTATAATTATTAATGGATGTATCACTTGCACACTTAAAGGTTTTCTAACAAAACTTACTGGTTTCATTTCCCTGTTTTGAGCATAGATATGGTCTTCCTAGACATCCTTGTCAGCTAGCTTAGGCACCACCCTCATTTTGACTCCATCCATCCATGACTTTCCTATATTGGCTTTTACCCATGACTTGTCTTCCTTGACTTCTTGATACTGAGGACTTCCCCACTACTACCTCTGTGTTGGACTGCATCCATGTTTGTTTAGTGTCTCGGCTCTGAGTTGGTGACAGAACTTGCTTTTGGCGAGTTAGATTGTAGGCCTAAACCATTCTGGTCAGTTGTCCCAATGTTTGGCACTAGTTGAAGTCCCCCTAGTCATTTGAGATGTTGTTGGCTAAAACTGAAAGCTCATGTACTACTATATTGGAAATCTTATAAATTCACCCATGGAAACTGTAAACTCTAGAATGTGTTTTTCAACACACGTGAGTAAAGGGCAAGAGCAATGAAACGCTATAAATACTCCTCGAAGAGTATAAGAAAGGTCCAAAAAGCAATGGTTCTTAAACTCTATATCTAAACAATTGCTGACCTTATGTATATATGAACATGCCAAGGATACAAGCTGCGACTAGTTGAGGGTTATGTAGGCCAAAAAGGCCATGAAATAAAATTGAATGATCCTAATAAACCTGGATCAAAACTGTTGTAAACATGATGCCTAAGTTGAATAAGCACTCTCTAAACAACTTACCCATTTGTGAGGCACAACCCTTCCCCGTGTTATTTGTCCGGCACAGAGTGTAGCTCCCCCTTTCCCCGTCCAAAGTGTCACCTAGTTAAGCTTGGTCAAGTCATTTCCCTTTGCCCAGCCTTGCCTTAGCCTTCACCCTTAGCTAGCAGTTAGACCATATCCAATGGTGAGTCTGTCATTAAAGCTTTTTGTGCAAGTGAAGTATAAATAACACTAAATATTTACATATATTAAACTGCCATGGAATGATGATGTACTTTAAGCTATGATGTGAATGTGGTTGAAAGAACATGTCTTTAGTCCATTGATATAGTCTTGTCCTTGGTTATTCTTGGGATCTGTGATGATGTGGGCCATATGTACTTATGGATGATGATTGATGGTCACACATGCTATTATTGATGATACCATATGATGGACAACATATGATTCAGATGGTGATTGATGCAGTTCAGCAGGTTTTATTATTATTCCAGATCATCAGATTATGCCCTATCTATATATGGTGGACCCTATAGTTGGCCCATCAAGGCAACCCATGGTGTATGAGTACACATTCTTAGTAGTTTTGGGTCTTCTGGATCCAATGAGACACTTATCATTCAGTTCTGGGCACTTCTGATGGTGATAGATGCATTTTTCCACTTGTTGACCAAATTTGGGGCTGATTTCCCAGCCTGTCCAACAGGGGCCATGAGAGGCCAGTTCACCTAGGGCGTTGTATCAGGAGGGGGTGGTCCAACCACTTGATATTACCATTTTACCCCCCTTCTGGAGAGCCTGGTGGGATCAGTTTGACAGTGCAGGTGCCCTAGGTGGCAGTTTCAGCAGCTTCACAGTTACTGAGGCAGATAAAAATGGAATAAAAGGGTCACTAAGGAATTCGATTTGGGCAATTGAGGCAAGGTTTTGGCACTTGGTCTTCACAGAGGTCTTCTAGGGTGAACCCCCCATCTTCCAACCAATTTTCATCAGTCAATGGGGTCCACAGAGGCCACAGGAGGCCTTTTACTGCATGTCTCTCACAAATTTTGATCATTTGTATTATTTGGACATTATTATTTTATATTATTGTGCCATGGGGATGAGCTAGTAAGGATTGATGCCTCCTAGCCCCACCATGAGCTTTATGAGTCTTGTCCATGTCATATGAGGTGGGCCCATGTACTTTTGCCCCCTCTAGAGGATGACATCACCCTCACTTTGTCTCTCCTAGCTATGACATCACCTTATGTTGAGTGATCCATGTGTTATATTGTTAGGCTCATCTTAGCCATTGATTAGATCTTGAGATCTTTTAATCTCAACCACTCATTATGTTGTATTGTAAAGTGGTTTTGTGGTATAGGGTTTTGGTCTTTATTATCCTATATAAGGAGGAGACCCCCTATTGTATAGCTCACCTTTGGAGCTCTTGAATATTGGAATAGAATACTTCTTTGTGGAGCATACTTCTCTTGTCTTGTGGATTCTTTTGCACTTTGAACATACAGTATCTCTTCTATGTATCATTGTGGATCTTGGGGATACACGTTGTTTTCTTGCAGGGAGGCCGAATTGGTGGAGAGGAGGACGATTTGAAGAGGGTTATTGTTGGAGGGATCCACATATTCTCTCTTGAGTTGATCTTGGTGACAAGGAGTATCATTATTGTATCTTTATGACCAATGTTACAAAAACCGAACCGGAACCGAACCAAAACCGGAATAAAAACCGGATCATAAAACCAGATTACCAAAAAGACATAAAATATTCAAATTTTGAAAAATTATAAATATATTCATGTGGATCCATGTGCATTCAAACCATTATACACAAAATATGAAAAATATCTCATTTATATAGCGAATAAGAGTGCATAGTAGTTAGCAATGAGTGCAATACATGTCTGAATCAAAATACATCATCAAAAAAGGCTCTAAATGGCCTATAAAAAAGACTAGAGTCAAAGACTAGACAATCTAATCATCTGAATCCTCAGGCTCAGAGGCCTCCGACTCGGACTCTGAGTCATCATCTACATCCTGATCCTCAATCTGTGGGCAACCTGACTTGACTCCCCTGTTCCAGAAGGCACATGTCCAACATCACCTTCCACATCATGCTGCTGTGGAAGAGGGTCCAAATCCATCCATGAAAGGTCTTCATTCTCAGTGTCAAATGTTGGTGGCTACGTCTCCACAACCCAATCTGCTGAGGCATCACTATCATCCAGGAATATGGACGACGATTCAGGGGTCCTGTTCTGCAATTGGTTGCGCCTCAACCGAAGGTTGTACTGAACACATACCATATCATTTAACCGTTTTTGCTCTAAATGGTTACGCTTCTTGGTGTGAATACGCTCAAAAACACTCCAATTGCATTCACAACCAGAAGCACTACATGTTTGGCTCAATATTCGAACTGCAAACTTCTGCAAATCAGGGCACTAGCTACCAAATTGTTGCCACCAATATGCTGCATGTACATTGTAAAGACAAAAAAATTAGTAAAAGAATTATAAAGTTTTACTCATATTCTAAATTTTAAAGACTTTCTAAATTCTATTATTACCTGGAGGATCTTTAGATCTAGTCTGTATAGTCGTAGCCATGCCAAAGATACCAAGACTCTCATTGAAATGCAAGAGCTTGCTGTGGATCTCGTCTTGCTTAGCAGGATCAGATACCATGCGCTCAATGCATTTGTACAATCCTTCCTTTACCTCCCCATCTGCTTCAAAATCTTTTGTGTAATGGTACCTTTACAAGACAAAGCAAATGATCAATTTAAGTCTTAAGAAGATAAACTTTTGCAATTAAAATTGAATAAAATAGCTTAAAAACTTTGAAAGTAGTTACCTTGGATTCAAGTAATAGCCTGCAGCATGTAAAGGCCGATGTAGTTGTCTGTTCCAGCGATCATCAATTATTTTCCACAAAGGAAGATACTTTTGTCTTTTGCCATCATATGCTTCCTTTATTGCCTCCTTGGCCTGATCCATGGCCTCATAAATAAACCCCATCGCTGCTTTATCACCATCCACCATTCTCAGAACTTTCACAAGAGGTCTACTAAAAAGTACAATCTCCTCTGCCTTTTTCCAAAATCCTTTCTCATAGACTTTGTCAACAATGTCTTTTCCTTCAGCCTTCTTGCTATATTGAGAAGCATTCCACTCATCGCAGGAGAACATCTTACTCAAGTTGGCCTTTTGCTCAATCAAGGACTGCAATGTAAGAAAGTTTGTTGCAAATCTTGTGATAGCTGGCCTGACAAGCTCTTTTCCACCAGTGCATTTTCTCATAAGGATCAAAACCCATGTGTGGTTGTAAATGTATCTTATGATGGATTTTGCTTGTTCCACACACTTTTTCACCCACTCCATTTTCCCAATATCCTCAAGCATGAGGTCCAAACAATGGGCTGCACATGGAGTCCACCAAATGGTGGGATGTTTCTCCTCCAACATCCTTCCAGCTGCAACATAATTGGAGGCATTATCTGTGATAATCTGTACTACATTTTCCACCCCCACCTCCAGAACTACATCATCCAAAAGACGAAATAGTAGTTTTGCATCCTTAACTGGATCAGATGCATCCATTGATCTAAGGAACATAGTTCCTTTTGGCAAGCAACAAGGAAGTTCACAATGGTGCGACCCCTTGTATCAGTCCATCCATCAGACATGATCGTGCACCCTGTTTTACTCCATGAGTTTCTGAACTCTGTTAGGTATTCTTGTACTCTTTCCACTTCATTTTTTAAAAGTGGCCCCCTAATATCCTCATAACCGGGGCCCTTGAAGCCTGGACCACATGAAGCTACGGCATCTAGCATAGGTTGACAATAAACAGATCTTGTAGCATTGAAACGTATGTCTGCATCATACCACCATCTAGCAATGCATTCCCAAGCAGCCTCCTTTTCCACCTTCTTCCATTTGGCATCAATGGTGGGTTGAGCACCAGGGGTAGTTCGGGGCTGAAAGAAAGACTCAAGGTTGCCACGAGGCCTTTTAAATTGGGATGTACTGCTACCAACACCACCAACAACAACATTTTCTTCCAAAGGTATGGTATAAGGATCATGGGTAGGATTTGGAAAATTGCAGGATTCTTCAAAACTAGGGTTTCTCTCAGATAAATCAGAACTACAACTTCTCCCTATCTCTTTTTGGATCCTCCCTTTTCTAACTTTTTCAGCTTGGTAGGATTCAATATGACCAAGCATCTCAGCTCTCAAGTCATCAGACACTTTTGGGCATGGTCTTACATTCCCCCTTGCACCCACTAAATGTTGTTTCAGCCTATGTATACCTCCCCCACCAACCTCCTTCTGACAATAGTTACACACCATTTTCCCCTCAACTAATTGACAATGAATCCATGCAGGATCCTTTCTATCTTTGGGAGCCATGGAAAGCAATATAAATCTGCAAATAAAAAGCAAAACCCTAGTTTTTTAAAATTTAAATTCTATGAAAAAAACGATTTTAAATTTTTAGAGACTAACCACCACATAACTAAAGGAATACATGGCTGATTTTACATACCTTGAAGAGACGCCTCCAAATCTACAGAAGAAAATCAGCCACTAGTGGACTCCAAATCTGCTCCAATTTTTCTCCAAATCTGCTGCAATTGTCTCCAAGACTCCAACACAAATCAGCCCACACACTCCCGAAAAAAACTCCTTCAATCCTCCCTTCAAATTAGCCTAACAACCAACTAGAAGACACTCAGCAATCAACACTCAAAGAATCTAAGGCAAAAGACCCCAAGCACACACTTAGAAATCGAATATTGGAATCCTTGGAAAGACTCCAATGAATAGTGTGAGTGAAAGAGAGGGGGTGGGTGTCTTTTTATAGCTTAGGGGGAGTGTTTAGGTTAGTCTAGGTTCATCCCCCCCTACCCACTTTTCTTTTTCTTTTTTAAATTAAAAAAAAACAGTTTTTGGCCGGCCGTACGGGCTGCTTTACGGACCAGCCGGTTCACATTAAAAAACCGGTTTTCTACTATAAAATCCGGTTTTGACCGGTTTGTGCACTAAACCGACCGGTTTTGGCCAAAACCGGGCAAAAGCAGTTTGCTTGACCGGTTTGGACCGGAATTGCTTGTGAACCGGTCTAACCGGCCGGTTTTGGCAAAACCGATCCGGTTCTGGTAACATTGTTTATGACATAGTTAATGCTTTCTATTACATCTTTCCATCATTTTCATAATTAATTTACTTGGCTTGTTTCACTTGATCTTGTCTTGTAGGAGGAGGACGATTTGGCTTCATTGGAGGAGGACGTTTTGGCTTGGACCACTTGGATCTCACTCTTGAATATACACATAGGGGAATGCTATCAATTTGCAAAGTGGCCACAAGCAATTGAGTTAAGTTCATCAAGGTATGTACCTAGATCTATCAATTCTTCTTCATTGGTCACAAAACCATTAAAATCAAAACCCTCATTTATTGTTTTTCTTAGATCTACTTGGATCTAGCTTGGCTTTTGAAAAGATATTGAAAACCCACCTCTATAGTATCCACGACAATTCGGATCTATAGTTTGGTGGTGATTGGGTTCCATTTGACACACTTTCCAAGGCACCTAGCCCTCTTGAAGGCAATTCGCACCCCTTGGGAGAAGCTAGTTGGGTTAGTTCCAAGACATGGGTAGGTGAGATCCCACTTGATTTGCACTCCTCTCACTTGATAACCTACCCCTAGTGCTTCACTTCTTTGATTCTTGCCTTGTGGGCCCCATTCCTCATTTTGAGGGTTGTGCCCCACTTGGGTCATTGGGTGATGTACTTTCAACCTTAGATCTATGGAGATCTAGCCTACCTTGGGCCATGCCACTTAAAACCCACCTTGATATTTGCCTTGACCATCCCGATCTACAATTTGGCATACTTTGGACTCCATTTGCCCCTCCATTTGAAGGCACTAGTCTCCTTGGGTCAATTCGCACTCTTTGGGGATTGGGTCTTTGCTAGATCCCATATGTGGGTGTGTCTAAATTCAACTTGGATCCATAGATCCACATCTTCAAACACCCCTTAGTGCCATTTCACCCCTAACTTCACCTTGTGGGTCCCATTTGGGTCATTTCCATACTTTAAGGAAGTGGGCCCCACTTGTGTATTTCATGGTACTAGATCTATCTCTTTGATCCTCCTAGGTGGCCTAACTCATTCATTGGTTGAAACACTTGTCGCTTCTTAAGCCTCTTCAACCATATCCTAAACTCTTGGGTCCACCTAAGCTTGCATTGGTTTCCGTAACTCAACTTTCACATCCCCCTAGGAACCATTGCTTTGGCTAATCTTTTGTCGATTGGCTATAGGGTCTCCCCCTTGATCTTGTCTTGCCTAGATCTAAAGCAAAGAGTGCCTCGGTTGTCGTGACTCCCAACTTGCATTGGGAACCGTGGCATCTCTTGGGTCACCTCTTTAGTTGTCCATCTCCTCTACCATCCCGGATGGGATACCATTAGGGACAACTACAAGTTGTGTGATAACAGGTCCAAGAACCCCAATGGAAGATCAAGAGATCTATTGATGGTCCAAGTACCCCTATAAGTATGTGTCACCACATTCGTCAATTTTCAAGGAAAAAAATCGAAATTCGGCGAATTTTTTGAGGGCACAATTTAAATCGATTAAATTCGCCGATCTTCTTCGCAAATTTAATGGCAATTTCGATTTCGAATTAAGGGTCGAATTTAATAGTTTCAATTCAGAGGAAGATTGTTGAAATTCGTTGAAATTCGTTGAAAATCGTTTTTTCCCGCCATCGAAAACCCTGGCCGCCTAGACCACGTTAACGCTTGGTCGGTGTTTGTTCGGAAGCTCTTTTCATTTTCCTTGGCGATTGGTGCTGCGGCAACGCGTCACAACGGTGTTTCGACTTTTCAAGTTGAAGTTTTGTGCTGAGTGCTCCCGAATCACTGCACTCTACAAATCTGCGATCATATAATCCACATCCTGATTCCCATCATCAACCGGCGAATCAACTAGCTCCGATTCCCATCATCATGATTCACTGCTCGGTGTTGCAGCTCGGGAGTCTGCCCATCGGTTCGCTATTCATCATTCATGAATCACGATTCACCACTACTAGGTCGCGAATTTTGGAGAGTTGTTATGATGCATATTCTCGTTTAAAAATTAATGCTAGATGATAGATGATTATGATGCTAGATGATGATCAAGATGTTTAATGATTGAATTTTATTAAAAAAAATGATATATTTTTTTATTTTTCAAGTTTTATAGTCTTGCCGAATTTTATCGACAATATTTTTATTGACGAATTTCAAGGTCGTCGAATTCCAACACGAATTCGAACCAGGTGACACAGCTATAGGTGACCATGAGACCTTTTGAATGACCAAGAACCCCTATGGGTGACCTTGAGACCCTGTGGATGACCAAGAGCCCACTTGTGAAGGGCCAAAAGACCAAGTTAAAAGTTATGGGCTGAAAGATAAAAATTAAAATATTAATCCTAACTAATTTTAATTTTTAATTTTTATAATTCCTAGACTTATGGATATGACCCTTATGATGCTCTATAAATAAAGGAGCCTTTCATTTGTAAAACATATCTCAACGCAACGCATCTTCAACTCCTCTGAATTTTCTGAAATGACTGTTTTGGGGTTATTGCTGAGATCTTCTTCAATGCAAGTATGAACCAATTGGAGGCAGCAGTCGGAGGAATATTTTGAAGTCTGATTTTTCTCTTGAGGCAGCCGAATTTTTGTCAAGGAAGATGGTGCAGAGCCCTTGGTTAGGGCTGTGACAAACCTAGCAGTTTTGGAGTGGCTGCCCTAGCAGGCCGAGGTCAGCCTGAGGTCTGCCCTAGCAGGCCGAGCCCCTTTGGTCCTATTCTTCAGTAGCAGGGGGGGCATTTGGGCCTATTCTTTCGGTAGCAGGGGGGGTCCGAGCCCTAGTTAGGGCAGTTAATGTTCAGCAGCAGGGGATCTTCAGGAGGCCAAAGGAAGATTCTTTGTTTCTCAGCCAAAGGAAGGTTGACCGAACTCAGTCACAGCCACTTGAACAATTCAGACTGTTAACAGCAGCTCAAACAGTTAAGCTCAGTCAACAGTCAAACTCAGACAGTAAGCTCAGTCAACAGTCATAAGTTCATAGTTTGATCTCTTGGTTTAAGTGCCCTAGAGGCAAGTCAAATTGTAAAGCCTGCTCTTTGTATTTGTCCATGTAAAATTTCAGTCATCTCATATTAAGGAAGACATTCTTTGCTGGAGTTTTATACCTTGAAAGGTTTTCCCCAGGGTGAACTTTGTGTTCTCGTGGATGCTTGTTCTTCTTTCTTATGGTTCATGATCTACTGTTAATAATCTACTGCTGCTGAATCTCGGAATTAAAATTTTTGTCTGCTCTAATTTGCAAGAAGACTGTTACAGCTATTAATTCTCAGATCTATGTTAGAATTGAACATCTTTCTCTCTCACACTCTCTCTCTCTCTACACCGAGATATCCAGTGTTAGGCCCTTCTATTGTATCACTGCACTTATACCATTGTTATATGTTTTGGTTATACTTAGTGATTCACTTAACTAGACTCTTAATTATGCTGCACTCTTCGTTTTCTTTTGCTTTCAGTCTTGATATAGGTGTTTCTTTTGCACCCCCACATCGAATGCAAATTGGATGTACATTTTAGTCCCATTGACCTGCTTTTGTGATCAATTGTTGAACATTAATAAAATTATCTTATCGTATTTATCCCACAATTGTTGTTATGAATCTGTGCACCCTAGAGTTCTACGTGGTATCGAAGAGATACCAACCCTATGGAATTTTTTTTTAAAAGGAAAAAAGAGGTGGAATTGAAGACAGGTGTGCAAAAGAGGGTCTCTCAGGATAAAGTGGAAAAATTTGTATTGGAAATTCCTTTAAGGATAACATATTTTAAATGTCTCTAAAGTTTTACTTTTATTGTTATTGGATAGCATGCTTCTGATCAACACAAATACACAAGCATATGGACTTGTAAATGCAATCCTTTGGTGAAGTTGCCACTACTGGCGAGTGTCTATTCCACCAAATTTGTCTAGGACTTGCACTTGGCCCCAACTGTTATTGCAAGTACTGGTGTACAAAAAACATGGGTATAGGAACTGATATTAACAGAACCGGACTGATCATTGAACCAGTCAACCCAAAAAAACTGAACCAGACCGGAACTGGAAAAAACCAGACCAAAAAACCAATCGACCAAAAATTACATAGAGGGGTTGATCCTCTTGATTAAATGTCAATCCCATAACCTCGTACATGATAGAATCCAATGGAAACATTGCAATCCTGAAATCCTGAAAACTGTTAACTCTGTTAAATTTTGAATGGGATCTAAAATTCTACTTATCGCATATGGAGTCTGTTGAGGGGGGAACCATTGCATCCTGAAACAATTTATGTTAATGTGAAGAATTTAAGTAAAAGAACAGAAAATGAAATATAAGAAAAATGTCAACTTTTACTTTAAGAAATTGATATTACCAGTAATCACTACGGTCTAGTGTTGGTTTTAGGCTTTCCGTTTTACCTTTTTTTTCATGGTTGACATACAAACCTGTAACGAACCATCCAGTTCTGTACAAAACAAGCCGGTTCTTGCTAGTTTTGGTACGGAACTGGACGGTTCAGTACGGAGCCAGCCTTCCCCAGTCTGAAACCTCAAACTGGACATGACTCTCCTGGGGGATTTAACATCACCCTGCTTTCACCAACCCAACAGACCATGATAATAATGTTTCTTGAAATTTTTAAAAGCATAAAACATCGGTAAATGTTTTATTTTTGGCATAGAAATGGTATTTTTTTGTCACAAAACTTTTAGAAATGAAATTGTCAATTTGCCCACCTAATCACAAAATCATGAATCATTGCCCAAAATCGGTTTGCACTTATTCCAAAAGATTTGTAAGCAACATTTCCAAATATATAATAGTAAGCCTAGCATTTGATAAATTCTCCAAGAACTTGAACGATGAAGTCTGACACCTAGCATCCAACCAAGATTTCAGATAAAACTTCAAGAGAGTTCTCACATAGTTAGAACAAAGACTAGCACAATGTCTGGCAGAGATTTTCAGAAAATCTCCAGGAGAGTTCTCATAGAGCTGATACATAGTCTGAAGGAGGATTTCCAGTATGCATAAGCATGTCATCGCTGACAAACTGTGCCTGAAGAAAAACGTCATTGTAGAATTTGAAGGTACATTTTAGTTTTGAAAAATCTAATTCTATTATCTAATATGTTGAAGTTACTGGTTTACACCCACAGTTTGTGAAACAACGTTAAGACTCTAATCAGATTAGCTGCTAAAAGTCTCCAGACAAAAGTAAACAAAAGTTGGAATGCTCAGTTTGATTGATTGCATAGGTCAACCCAACAGAATACTACCTTCGACATCATGATAGGTGAAGGTGATGCCATCTAAAAGAGTGCGAAGATTGTCTAGGTAGATTTTATGGGGTTCTGCCTTCAAAATGATAACGACAGTCTGCTAGAGCATAGAGACCTGGAGCTGGAACAATTGCTCCTTTGTTGAAGACATGACATGTAATCAGGTTACCTTCCTAGCAGACCAACAAGCACGGTAGCTGGCTACCCAGTTGCTTGGCTCAATGGAGGCAGACACATATGTGGTATTCACATTTTAACAAATTTATAGTCATCCTTTTGTTGTTGTAAAAGTTTCTACTTGTAAAAATTCTTTGAGCTTTAACATTAAAGTCAGATAGTTTCTTGTGGATGTATTATTTTCTACTTATAAAAATTCTTTGAGCTTTCAAATAAAGGGCAGATAGACATTGTAGACATTATTTTCATGTTGTTAAAGGGGGGATGTCGGAGTAATAAGCCAGCAAATAATATTTACAAGTCATAATTATTTGTATAGTGGTCACTTAATATGTTTGTGACATGTGACCTGTGTAACATTTAGATATTGAGGTTAGGTATTAGATGATTAAATCACCATAACTACTTGAGGGATGTTTTAAATCATAATGAGTAATGATGTAAAGGTGTGAAAAAGATGCATCGGATGGAACATTAATAATAGAAGTCTTATTCTTTCCACCATTGTCTTTATGGATTAAGAATGCTTCCAGAGTAATCCTCCAAGCTCCTTAATTCAAGAAACCTATGGCCATCACCTGAAGGTGGGACACCATTTGCGGTTTTTATCTGGAGGGGCGTGAGGGCATTCAGACGGACTTAACGGCCATGATGGTCCTACCACATTTGCAGCAAACCTTGTTGGGGCAAACTGGCCACTTTTATGACATTTGAACCCTGCTGGGAGCAATACCCCACTTTTTCACCAACCCTGTTAACCTCTTGTGGATCACCATTGTCTTTATGAGTGTGTACACTTGAAATTTATAAATTTATACACAATTGGCAGTTCTATATTTCGCAATCACTTAAACCATTTCACCTAGGCTTGGTGAGCTTGGCTTGAACCCACTTTAATACCATGCATATCACAAAACTAAATCTTGCAGTGGTGTTCCAAAGACAAGGCATTATGGAACAGAACTTGAAAATTTGCAATTGCTAAGGCCCAGTTCAATTTGGGATCTCCACTGTTGAGGAATGTTAACTTTTAAATCATGGTCTACCAGCTTTATAAAGGCTAACTAGTGCCCTTTTACATTTGAAAGAAAGAAAGAATAGAGAATTTGCCAATAGAATCTCATATCTTTATATAACTAGTTGTTACAGCAATTTTAACAGTGTGGTACAGACACTTATAATCATCCTGGACCAGATGTGCATTAAACGTTTATCCACCTGTCCTCTCAATCTAACTCAAAATCAAGCTCCAATCTCTCATCCAGAAAGAATTATAGGTTTGACAATAGGACTTGATCATAGGAATCTTAAGAGTCAATATCTTCAAACAGGAAACCTAAGTATTGGTGTTCCATTGCAGAGAATGCAAAATACATTTGTTAATCCTAAGAAAGAATGGAGAAGCCAGGACCAAGAAAGGAACACTCAAATTAATATAAGATACCAGTCCAAGAAGAGAACGAAATTTATACAAGACACCATGATTGAACAAGAGAACATCCGAATTTATACAAGACACCATGATTAAAGAAGAGAACATCCAAATTTATAGAAGACGTGGCCTCATTGGCTTGCCCTTTGGCCAAATTGGCCTTGAAGACCTCCCTTAGGAAGACTGAAAGCCATAACCTTGGTTTTCAAGGTCAATTGTCAACGATCGATTAATACAAAAGGTCACAAGATTGTCCAATTGCTTCTACAAACCTTCAAGTATATGAATCAAAAGCTCCAAGTTGCTAGCAAAATGAGAATGTAAATTATTATATTAAAGTGATGACGAGAATCATCTGGACCAAGAATCTTACAAAAGTACTCCTCTAACTTGTCAATACACAGGCCAAAAAGAAGAGGTGCGAGCAGCATCCCTGTTCTACTACTCTATTTGTATCGAAGGAGCTCTCTGCAAAACCACTTGGAGTGCAGACTTGCACTGAGATTGCCTAATATGTGTACATAATGGCTAATTGAATTTTGTGTGAAATCCCCAATCATTGTATGCAATCAAAAAAAATGACTTGGAATAATAGCTCTCAATAATAGCTCTCAAAGTATAGATATGACCACTTATATGGAACCCTCAACAAAAATCAGGATGCCCCTGGGCTCAAAGCATCCTTCATTCAAGAGATTAGATTACTCAGATTGTGATTTTGCAATAATTACTCAGATTAGATGGAACACTAAATTTATGGATAGGGTGAATGACATCTGTCTCTAGGATTCTGGGAATTCAAAGCAAACTACCTCATTAAATAGTCATCAATGTAGAATCTAAGGCTTTTTGCATTATATTTTAGATACTCAACAGAGGAGTCTTCTATATCAGAAAAATTAAGCAATAATGCAGAGATATTAATGTTTCAAATTGCTTGATTACAAGTTCAGTAACCAGTATCAAAAAGGTTCGTCTATAAAAGTTGCTAAAGTAAAAGGCAATGAACAGTAAACTTCACATCTATATCAAAAACCTACTCATACAACTAAAATGTGCGAACTACCTTCCAATGGAATGTGAATAATAATACATCCATTTCAGTTGTAAATCAGCTAGTGATACTATGTTGTGATTTTTGTTCTTTTGTGAGACATCTCTTGTCAAATCTAGTAATAGTTTCTGGTATCGCAGCCAAAACACACCAGAAGAAGGAAGAACCAAACTATGAATCGATAAGAAAAAAACTAAATAACATAGAAAGCTTAAAATCCCAAAGACATTCAATATGAACTACATTTTGACATGTGTAATTACAATACCTTATTTGTCATTGTTGCCGAGAATAAATATGTATTCCTCTCCCTGGGAATAACCTTAAGGATTTCATTAATTTCCTGTTCAAAATCCATGTTCAGCAGCCTGTCTGCTTCATCTAACACCTAAAATTCAAAACCACATGATGTTAAATGAAATAACAAGGCTTCTGAAAGACACCACAAGCTAAAGAAGAAATTAAAAATAACAATCACTGTCTCTTTCAAAAATGGCCTTCAAAGGCCATGGCTTTTGCTATAGAAAATATCAATATATATGACAACAATGTTGGGTTGTGGTGGAGTGGTAAGAGCAAATCATTCACCACAATAAGATCTAAATCTCAAAACCCAACAAGCAGTGCCCTCGAATAACAGGATGAATCATGGTGGCAGCCCTGGGTGATTTTGACAAAATAGATACCTCTCAACACAACTTCCAAGCAAAAGGAAATGCTTTACCACATGTCACGGGTTTATTTGTGCTTATCAATGGAACAATGAGCTTTCAATTTATTTTCCATTTACATCCAACAATATTCTTTCCTTGAAGAGATTCAAAAAAGTCCTAAGTTTCTTTTCTCATAATGGTTTCATTTTCCTCCACTCCAAATTTTATGTTTTTTGAGCATTCTAAATTAATGGTTCAGAAACAATCAAAATACTCAAAATGAGTGCTAGATATACCTATTGATGGTTTGCTAGTTGTCATATCCTTGTAGACCCCATTCTTTACATTACTCCATAATGATTAAATCTTTGAATTTAAATTACTAGGATATGATTATTGATATGTAAATGTTTACTGGATACAAGGATGCATACATACACATCAATTTCTTCAAAAAATTGAATACTATATTATTCAACATGACATAAATCTCGAAAACAATAAAACATATATAAAATATAAAACTGCATATAAAACTACATATGTAATTGGATTAGAGTGATACTATTTCTAAACTAGATTTGATGTAGAAGTAGAGATGGTTGTCAAAATAATTATATATTAGATTCCAAAGTAGATTTTCATGCACCGGCCTCTATGCAGCCCATCAAAAATTGCCAAGTTCCAGCAAGAACATGTGTGCCTAGTAAGCATGGAATTATATTTGAGCCCTAAGCATCACTAGCTCAAACTTGAAAAAACATATAATATTATTTCAAGTAAAGTTATGAAATAATTCAAAAGATTCTTCATTGTGGTTTTTCTGAAGAACGGCCCCTAGTTCCAAGTAAATGTTGTTTGCATCACTATACTGAGGGTGTGAAATTGGACTAGAGACTGTTGTAGTTTTTTTTGTGACATTCTCTAAGGCCTTAGAGGAGGTAGCCCTTGATTCTCACTCCCACTCCACTTGACAACACAACCATAAACCCACCCCTAGCTCCTACCCCGTGAACCGTTTGTTCAACAAATATTGCAAAACCTTCCACAAGCATCTCCACATCACCCTCACATAACCCCTCATCTTCTCCTCACCTTTGCAAAACCTATTGGTGCCTCCTCCACAATAAAGAGAGCAATCCTCGCCTTAAGGAAACATGAACTTTACACGGCCCTCAACCACTCTGAAAAAACCTTCTAGTTTCCTTTTCCCTAAACCCCACACCACCCCTCCAAACTTAGAACACTAGTTTGCAATCTCGAACACGACCACCGTTTACAAAATTCTTGGACAACCCCCTACTCATATCCCCTCAACCCCCCCCACCCCCCTACCCTTCATGCCACCTCTTCAATGAGAGACATCAATAGGGCAACCAAGGTTTTGAGCACCAACAAAGTGATAGATAATGAAGACCTCTAAGTCGAACTCCTCAAGCATGGTATCCAATCTCTCGACTCACACATTGTTGATTTATTTAACCATGTGGTATGCTCCCGCCTCCTCCACTCCTAGTCTAGACACATCATTCACCCAATCCTCAAATCAAGAGTAATTCTAATCCAAACAATTACCTAACTATCATGGTTGGACACATTCTCCAAGCTTTATGCCACAGCCCTACATTAGTGGCTTTCCAACGAGTTGGAGAGTCAACACCTCAGGGCCAAAGGGCAAGCCAATTTTATCCCAAAGTACCAAATGACTAATCACATCTTCACAATTAGAGCCATTATTGAGAAGGCTTACAACTACTCTTCAAAAGTTTATTGTTGCTTTGTACACTTTCAAAAACATTCGATACGTTTCCAAGAAAGGCCCTATTCCAAACTCCTGCGCTTTCGTGACATTGGTATCTTTGAGACCCTGTTGGCAAACATCATAAGATTGTATGAGTCGGTTTTTGGTTGTCTACAGGTGACACAAGGCCTTTCTAACTTAATCCAAAGTACCATTGGGGTAAAGTAGGGGTGCTCCTGCTTGCCAACCCTCTTTGGGATCTATATTGATGAGGTATTATATTTCCTACACAAGCACATCTAGGTTGTTTTCCCTACTCCTTTTTGTCCATGACTTAATCATGTTGGAACACAAAGGACCACCTTCGCCTCTAGCCAACACCAACAACATGACCAATCTCGACCCGATCCCAGCAACCAAATGACCCCAACCAAGACACAGAAGCAATCTTCCCACTCCAGACAGCAGCGTACTACCCCCACTACAACTCTTCCAGCTCTTCCTCTAGACAATGTACTCTTCTAATATTTTTCCAATCAACCTCGGATGGTAGGAGAGAGGCTTCCAGCACCCCATGATGGACCCATCATTTGTGTATCACAACTTTCAAATCCACTCTCTCTTTTGGATTGGATCTCTCTATATTTCTCTCTTCTTGACTGACTCTCCATCTATTCTATGGAGTTAGCTCCTTTTGGTTCAATCGTTAGGTTAGAGTTCTATTTCTTTCTTTTTGTAAGAGTCCCCTAAGCGCTCTCGCTTTGTATTGACATCATGGTACCACACAGTCCCATTGATCTACTTTTGTGGTCATTTATTAGACATTAATATAATAATCTTATCTTATCTACTCTCTGGGTCCATAGAGGCAAATTAATGAACCGGCTAGAATTTGTGACCTTCAATAGTTGACGGTCAACCTAAGTAAAACCAAGGTCATGATCTTCAATGCATCAAAGAGCTTTCTCTCCAACCTACATTTCCAATTCCAAGAGGGGCTAGAGATGGAGATCACAACACCTTACACCTACTTGGGTACCAACTCACAAGGCCTCACTTTAGCATGCAATAAGCACTCCAACCTCGACTCGACAAAGGGTATGGCTCCCTAGCCCTCATCGGGAGACAATGTTTCCAAAGCCATCGTTTGGACATTATCAAACCCACAGTACTCTTGTACAAATAAATATGCAAGAAAGGATGAACTAGAGATTAACTTAAGGCATCTTTCTCCAATGAGGTGGTAACACCTTTCCCAATGGCCCAAACAAGAAGCATAGAAACGACAATGTAAAAGCACCCAATAAACTTACAACCATAAAGCTCCAAGGAAGATGAGTGTGCCACACATGAGGAAGAAGGGGATCCTTACCACAAAATTTGCTCCAAGACAAGATATAACGATTAATCTCAAGAGAGAGGGTACTCCAAAGTCCAACCATGTTTTACGATGAAGAGGCCTTCTCCTTATATAGCCACAATGATGCAAGAGGGGTGCAAGCCAAGTGTTGGAGTCATGCAAGAGAGAATATGCATCACATGTAGGAGAGAATAGACAAGCGTGCACCACATGATAGAACTCGAGGTGTGCCTTGCATAGAAGAGGCCACATATAGGAGGAAATCATCCCTAAATCAAGGGATTATGTCCCCAAGAGGATGCACCCCTATAGATTGAGGAATCCCCAAACGAAGATCCATAAATCAAAGATTATGTCTCCCAGAATAAGGGATTATGTCTCAAAGAGGTGCGCCCACCATAAATTAGGGAATTCCAAACATAAATCCATAAATTAAGGATTATGTCCCCAGGGAAGTCCACCTTGCATAGATTGGGGGCATTCCACATAGTCAATATAACTCCAATCTATACTATACAAAAAATACATCATGATAATCATTCCAAGGGACTCTAAGCCATGTGCAATTGATTGTGTTGTGTCAAAGTCCGGAATCTAAATGAAATCATCACAGTCATCAGCTGGATTACCCTCCTCATACAATATGAGGGGTAACAAGGACCAAGAAACTTTGACATCCTCATTTCTCTCTCTTTCTTGATCAGCACCGAGATGTCCAGTCCCAGACTCCACTTTATATCACTACACCTATGACACTATTATATATCTTTTGGGTTTGGTTTTAGTTAGACCTAGCAATTAGCTTTACTAGACACTAGTATGTATCTTTTGGATGCACTTTTTCTTTCGCTTTCTTTATCTTATTTTCAGCATTACCAGAGCTGCTTTTGTAATCCCATGTTGTCTTCACACTAGATGTATGTTTTAATCCCATTGACATAATTTTCTAGTCATTTGTCAGGCATTAATAATATTATATTATCTTATTTGGAGACTTCTCCAAAATTTTGATGATGTAAATTTGATGGATATTTTTTTGGTTGATCTATCTACCAGAGTAGTCAACACTTCGTGGGCGGAAAATGAAAATCTTTCTGACCTCAAAAGGACAAAAGAATGCTGTACAGCATCTACCAAATGTAATTTTGTTTTTTGAATAAAAGTAGGATATTTTTTCAGCAGAAATTAAAAAAATTAATAATAATAATAAATAAATAAATCTACATATCAAATTCATTACAAAATACATATAAACAATACTGTCTTCATCAAAGTATGAACTTCCACATCATTAAACATCCTGTACTTGAATTGTATTATAATCCTTGAGATGATAGATAACCAAGTTCCCCGTTTTCCAGCACATCCATTGCTGCATGCACAAATGAATGTTGGATATGACATCTTAATAAGAGGTTATTGCACAGGAATTCATATAGCCAGTTGAGGTTAAGAAACAGATTGTCAATTCAATTGTGTAGAAGTGGTAGAAGTAGGGAGGTAGTTTCTGAAAATTTGTACAGATTGAGAAACAGCTAGTCTGAAATTTGTTTAAGCAGGGAACTGGATATAGTACAAATATGTTGAAGAATAAATATATATAAATAGAAAGAGAGGTATTAGACATCTCACTGCAGACAAACATTTCCAAAACATGAAGAATGATAGCTTCCATAAATAGGTTCTCTATGCAAAGTTTGATGATTTAAATATTCGAGGGTTTCAAATTTTGTATGTTTTTAGCTTTTCTTGGGGATATGGATCCCAGTAAATGCCCAGGGTATCTCTAGCATGTATTCCAAGCATGCCCCAGTCATGTCCAGATCTCCAGAACATATCAGGGCCATACCTGCATCAAATTCAGGATAATAGTAATACATAACCCAGGCTCTGCACAGGCATATCCAATATCAGAGACAAAAAGGGATCAAACCCAGCATTGCTGACAAATTCTTTCTTCCCATATTATTTTATATTAACATATTTGCCTGTTTTAGCTTGCAGTTATTTTGAAATTGTCCTGATGTTGCTGATATTTGGCTTTTGTCAAACTAAAACAAGGTTCAATGTCTTTGTCCTAGTTTCGGTGCAAACAGGAGTACAAATGGGATTCTGGATTCTAAATGCCAGAAAATATAAATATTTTACTAAGAATACATTAAGTCTTGGAGCATCACTGGTGCCGGACACACTGGCCCATAAACAATTCAGATATTCTGCAGACGAAGTTCGAAGGTAGTGATGTAAAACAAGCATAAACAGTTCAGATATTCTGCAGACAAATTTCGTAGGTAGTGATGTAAAACAAACATAGAATTGGGTATAGTCTAGTGGAAAAAAGTAGTAGTTCAACTCTAGAAAAAAGATTAGTTTCAGAAGTGATATGGATAAGAACTTCTTGACTCAAATCAACTGCTTTTGATGGCTTAAGGATTCATCAGGCCATGCTAACTAGAAAAAAAGGAGGGGGAATCAGTCATTGACAATGTTGTTCACTTGTTGTTCACTCAGGGTTGAAGAACATTAAGAAAGACAAATCTAAAGCATTAAGAGAGACAAATCAAAAAATTAAATTGAAGACGGTGAATGAAATTTTGAATCACTGGCTGCTTTGTAAGTTTTCAAATAGTTTAGAATTTAAAATTTACACAGAGAACAGAGTTATAAGAAAATAAATTGGCTATCAATAGGTGCAGAGAAAAGGGAGTCTGACAAAGAGTAAGACCCTTCAGGACCTTACCAAGTTGACAAGGATCAACCCTTACCTTAGAAAACTAAATGGTGTTGCGGAAGAGGTGGGAAAAAATTATTAATTGTTCAGTATCTACACATAGGTTACTCCTGTTTCAATTATGTTTCAAAACTCAAAGGTGGGGGATCAATACCCAAAAGAGGTTGTAGCATCTCTTCATGAGGTACTTTAAGCTCTTTAGTTTGATCAACTTTGAAGGAAAATTAACTTCCCCAACCTCATTTCCTTTCAGATTTTTCACTCGAACTTCACTACTGTCATTAAAATTTAATGTTTTAGGATTTAGGAAGAGAAAAAATCAAGAGTTTCATGTATAGTCCCTATACTAAAATTCCAAGAAAACTCTCATTGGCATATCAAAAGTTCCCCAAAAAAACAACAGTAAATAGGCACACATCAGAAATACCAAATACTTCAATGTCCGTAGATTGAAGCCCTTTGTATTTGATAAATGATCTAAAAGACGTCCTGGAGTTCCCACCTGTTGGAAACAAGCAGTAAAAATGTTAGATTTCATATTCCTTTAATTTAGAAGTAAATGCATTTTGCAGCGACATTGACAGGAGATCAAAAGAAGATGAGGGAGAGCTAATGAAATGATCAAGATCTCTCACAAATTGCAGCCAACAGGTCAAGAGTTAATTGACATATTATAAACAACTGCACTGCAAGTCTATATCAAGCATTCCAAGGCATGAAAGAAACAATGTACAAGTTCATTAAAAAACAAATAAGATCAAACTTCAACATGAGAGGGGTGGTATTTCTCAAACGTACAGACAGTCTTAAGATAAGCATGCTTGATGCCTTACCAAAACCCTCAAGTCATTTAACAGACCACTAGACCATTTCATCTTGGAAAATCTCCCAAAATCTGTCACTATCTAGAAAGCAATACTATTCAGTAAGTTTCTAGTCTTCTGGTAGCTCAATTGACCACTAAACAACTGACCATTAACAAACTCTAACTAGATTATTAGTTGCATGTCTCTCATAACCCAACAGAAATCCCCATCTTATATAAGGCGACATTCCCTGTCAGCTCCTCTCTCTATGCTGCCCATATCATATTAGGATTCAGGAATTATTTGATCCACATGGAAGGGTATATTCTAGACATATTTTATACTAATATTTAGAATCTTGCATATCAAGATGGCAAATGCATACCCAGGGAACTGCGAAATTCCATTAAGATCACCAACAAGATCACCAACACATAAAGGATATCTCAGACCATTTAAGTAGAAAATTGTTGACTTTCACATGATGACCTGATTGTTGTATTTATTGGTAATGTCCTTTAACTATCTCTACCTTTGAACAATTATAGATTGTTAGATTCTGTGGCATTAATTGCAGCAGCAAATGATAAACGTTGGTAAAGCTAATGTTACTGTGTTCTAGACTTACGAAGAGATCTTCCCACATCTACACTTCTCTTCAAGAGGCAACCAAGTAGACATTGTGTGTTCTTATCTGTAGCTACATTCCTATTTCTATCTTTCTACTTTTGGAATTCCCTAAGCAGCGCAGCCTTGATTGGGTAAGAATTAGGCTTCACTCTCATTTCAGAAGATATTTCAAGAGACTCACACCAAGAACCACCTCTTTGAATCCTTAGTTAGGCCTATATATTGACTCACTAATATTTTTCACTTGACATGTTTAACATAAAAAGGTCCATCATATTATCTGCACTATTTTCTTTGCCCTGTTTTGAACATAGATCTATTTACTAGTCTGTGTTAGTTTTTGTAGCTCGGCAGGTACTTCTATGTTGGGGGTGTCTAACAACATAGAAGGAGCTGAGATGTTCTCTAGACATATATTGTAAAAGGTGGATTTATAACACCTCATGTAAATGATTTTTTGTCTGCCCATGGTATTTGCATAAGTGTGAGATTATAAAAGGAGCCTTAGAGTATGATCACAGATAAAGGAGTAAAGGAGATCTTCTATAGTGGTCAGCATCACAGTTACAAGAGAGGGCTTTCCTCTTGTAGTGAACCGTCTAGATCTAGGGTGGATCTAGGCCCTAGGGTTTGTCTGTCTAGTTTGCGGAGAGGATTAGGTGTATTTTCCTTGGTGTTTGGTCCAGATCCGGAGAGTGTATCCGGAGAACTACTGTGGTCCCATTGTAATCAAATCCTGCAATAATAAGAAGACAAACATTCGCTGGTTCCCCCCCAAGGACTGGGGTTTCCAAGGTAAATTCTTTTGTTATGGTTCTCTGTTTGTTTGTTTATCAGTGTGTTACATTTAAGTATTGGAATTAATTTAAGTTGTAATCGAGATCTGTTAAGCTTAAGAAAATTCAGTCTGCCTTGACCATTTTTCATGACTTCTAGCCATTACTGTTCTTTGCATTTCTTTCTTTCATTGGAGGTGTGTATAGCAGTGTGGAAGACATCGGCGATATATCGTGATGTCTGGCACTGACCGATATATCGCCAGGCAAAAATCGCAATTTTTGCCTGATTTTTTCCCAAACATCGCGAGTCGATAGAAAAAGTCGCCGAGCCCGTGGACAGTCCGGAATAAAGGCCGATTTTGGTGTTTTCTTTGGGCATTTTGCTTGCTTGTTGAGGGGTTTGAAGAGCAAAGGAGCTTGCTATCATTTTGCTTGGAGCCAAGGAGTAGATTCATTGTGTTTCCATCAACAATCACCAAGTTATTGTGGATTGGGGATTGATTCCCATCAGTGGTTTCTCAATTTGCAGGTATGTATATTATTTTGTAACCATTTGCTCATATTTTTTTGTTTTTTCTGGTAAACATTGTATAGGTTTAGGGTTCTTATCAATGTTCCAACTTCCCTCATATTGCCAAATTTTAAAGAGAGATCTACTACCATTTATGCAAAATATAGGATTGTTTTGTTATTTGCAGCATTATTTTTTTGGGGGGGGCAAATTTCAATGAATCTTACTATCTACTATCTTCATTGTTCAAGCTTGAATCTAAACTTCATTTTTCATTTTTTTTTGCCCCAGGTTGAATCATTGTTGTGTGAAAAATCAAAATGCCTAAAGCTTTGGACTCTATGTGGGTATATGGTGAGCCCTTGGAGGGGTTTAATAGGCAAAAATTGACTTACAAGTTGTGTGGAAAGGAAATGACAGGTGGGATCAATCGATTGAAATACCACCTTGCACAAATTCCCAGGCATGAAGTGGGAATTTGTGAACAAGCAATCCCATAAATTGTTCAAATTGCCAATAAATCACTTCATGATATGAATATGAAGAGAGATGTGAGGGCATCAGTGAGGACTGAGATGGGAAGAAGTAGAACCGCCAGTGGAAGTGAAAGCTTTACTTCAGCTGCATCTCCCAGTTCCACAGCTGCATCTCCCAGTTCCACAATGCCCTCAATGGCCTCAACTTTCTTTGTTCCAAGAACCACTGCTGGTGCACAACCTTCTATCAGGTCAATGGTTAAAATAAAGGAGAAGGCAGAAGCAGACAAGCTTGTGGGTAGGTATTTTTTATGGAGTGACATTCCTTTCAGCATTGCCAAAACCAACCCCTTCTACCAACCTATGTTTGATGTTGATGTTGTTGTTGTTGTTGGCCCGGGGTATAAGGTCCCCACCTTTGATGACTTGAGAGGGCCTATCCTTCAAGCTGAAAAGGTTGACTGCACTCAGAGGTTAGAGGAGTTTAAGGAGTCATGGGGACTCACAGGATGCACGGTTATGTCAAATGGTTGGACTGATCAAAAGGGTAGGAGCCTTGTTAATTTCTTGGTCAGTTGCCCTAGGGGGTAATGTTTATTAGATATGTTGATGCATCTGCACATATCAAAGATGCAGCGCTATTATGTGAGTTGTTGGATGGGCTCATCCAAGAGATCGGTCCGCAGCACGTTGTCCAAGTCATAACGGATAACGCTGCTAATTATGTGGTTGCTGGTAGGTTGATTATGATGAGGTACCCAACCTTGTTTTCGACTCCATCTGCACATTGCATTGATTTGATGCTAGAGGATATGGGAAAAAAAATTTCATCAGAGATATTGTTGATTCGTCCAGGAGCATCACAAAATTTATATATAATCATACATCCGTGCTCAGCTTGATGAGGCAATTCACAAATAATAGGGAGTTGGTGCGTCCGGCAATCACACGTTTTACCGCAAGCTTCATTTCACTTTGATCTCTCTTGGCTTGTATGTGGGATATTAAGATTATGTTCCTTTCAGATGAGTGGCATGCATTGTCATTTAGCACAAAACCGGAGGGGCAAGCCATATATAGGCTAGTGTCACTCCAGGAGAGCTTTTGGGCAGGAGTGGAGGAGGTGTGTGCCATTAGTGAACCTTTGGTAAAGGTTCTTCGGTTGGTTGATGGAGACAAGCCCGCAATGGGCTACTTGTATGAGGCCATGGATAGGGCCAAAGAATCCATCCGTGCATATTATGAGGACAAGGGGGATGAAGGGTATGAGAAAATATTATTGATATGTAAGGTCATTGATGAGCAATGGAACAATACACTCCATCGCCCCATTCATGCTGCAAGCATCTACCTCAACCCCGCATTCTCTTACTCTTGTGGTTTTAGATTTGAAGCTAAGGTTATGGATGGATTCCTCACATGTGTTCAGAGGATAGTGCCAGATCCACAAGAACATGTGGAGATTTCTAAAGAAATGGAGATATATAGGATGGTTGGTGGGACATTTCGATTTGACCTCGTTGTTAATGATACGAAGACCAAAATGCTCGGTAAGCTTCAAGTTCATTTTATTGCAAATTTCAATGTCTCTTCTCCATTTGTTTCAAACTTTAAAATTTCAATGTTATTTCTTATGTTTTTAACTTTCTACTTTCTCTTATTTGTTCTAACTTCTAGATGCTTGGTGGACAAGCTATGGCCGAAGAGTACCCCATTTACAAAAGCTTGTCATTCGGGTGCTAAGAAAAACACGTAGCTCATCAGGATGCGAGCGCAATTGGAGTGTGTTTGAGAAAATACACACCAAGAAGCGCAACAAGATAAAAAAATTCAAATAAAATATTGAAGTTATTTAAATTTATAATTTTATGCACAATGCACATTGCCATGTCAACCTTTAAAGTTTAAATTATATATTATAAATTTTGAATTATAATTTATAATTTATGTCATATGACCCTCATACAGGTTGGAAACTTCCCGCCTTAATGACATGGTCTACGTCTACTACAACCTTCGATTATGGGTGAGGCAACTTCAGAAAACACCAGATGTGGATGCCATTTCATTGGATGGGATTGACACCACTGCTACATGGAGGGTGGAGAGTGAGGCACTTGTCATGGAACAGGACCTTGATTAGTTACATGAGGATTTGGAGGGGGGGGTGAGCCAAGTGACGGGGGGGGCAATAGAGGTGGAGGATGATCTAGAACAAGCACCTTTACAGGAGGTGGCTATTGACTCTGGGAGTGCCAGTGCACCACCACTTTCACAGACACTGACAGAGACGATGACGACAGAGCGAGCTAGACTTGGACATAGCAGTAGCACTAGTACTACTAGTAGTAGAGGACGCCAGGCTCTAGCTTCTTCCTCTTCTAGAGGACGTCAGAGTGTAGCTTCTCCTTCTGTTCGAGCACATCAGAGTCCGCTGCCACCCGTAGGGCCTTCTTCAGCTAGAGGAAGAGCCATTACTCGAGCCATCACCTTTGCCCGTAAAAGGGGCAAAGGGAATCGCTAGTTTATTTTATTTTATTTCATTGTACTATGTAGATCTTAGTGGACAGTTGACTCGTGATGATGAGATACATTTATTATATTTTTTATGATATTTTGAGGCTCTAGAGTCAGTACACTCATTACTACTCAGGAGTCAGACTCAAGACATGATTTAGTATTGATGCATGATATATCATTAGACATCTTTTACATCATATATATCTGTTTTCTTTTCATATTTATTTGGCAATGTGTTTATTTGATGTTGTTGTTGCTTTAAATGTTTAAAAATTTGAAAAAAAAATGAATATTTTTGTATTTTTTTCAAGTGTGCCGATATTTGCCGATATTTTCCGATATTTTCCCCGATGTTACAGATAAGTTGTGTTCCGGACCCTCGGCAATATTGTTGCCAAAACAATGTCTTCCACACTGGTGTATAGTAGTAGCAAACCACCAGATTACATGAATAAATCTTAGAAGAAAGATTGCATATCAAACTGCATAACTTTTCTTGAACAAAGCACCACAACTAGAAATTGATTAAAAGAAATGAAAAAATGGATGTCTGACAAAATTGACTAGTAATAATTTAAAAACATTTCCCATAGTTAATTAATTATTGGTCATTACATAGACTTGGGAAATGTTTTTAAATTATTACTAGTCAATTTTGTCAGACATCCATTTTTTCATTTCTTTTAATCAATTTCTAGTTGTGGTGCTTTGTTCAAGAAAAGTTATGCAGTTTGATATATATATAATTGATACAATGCCATGTGACAAGCGATTGAACAGTCATGCCCCTTAGTTAGGTTATCATTTATTACTATTATATTATTATTGTATTATTTATTTAAATATTTTATTATTTTATATTCATTACAGTCTAACTCTCCAACATGCTATTAATTTTTTCACATCAAACTTCTTATACCTGGATATGGATCCTTAACCAAAAGATCAAACTGGAGTCTTCAACAAGGTACCCACTATCATTAATCTTGTTATCATTCCAATAGCTTGCAAAATAAACTTGCTACACCAAGGGGGTGAATGGCACATCCTACCCTTGTCAATCCAGATGCAAATGTGAGAGGGAACTGCTTGACTAAAAATAATGTTCATAATGCGTAGGGGAATGCAACACTGGTCAAAAGCATCAAGTTTGAATGAACCTCGACTTTCAAAGTCAAATATATCTGTGTATGAACTGATAAGACAATGCCTATTCAATAATCAGAATTTTAAGATGGATACCCAGTGGCATAGTTCTAAAGATAACTGGCCTGAGGTTGTTTAGTCTTGTTAACACGGATTTGCACCCACATCCATGCATAACAAGCATTGAAAGGGAGGGATATCTGAATTTGTGAATGACTAAGTTTGCTCTAAGAATAATAACATGCATCAATTATGTCATGGCAGCTGGGATAGGTTGAGAGATTAAGAACTTTTTTCTGCTGCAATGATAGCTGTGAAAAAAGATTATGTTGAGGAGTTTGTAGACCCTTATACTTACCACCTTCGATAGTTGGTCCCACCTCTTTCCAACCTCTCATCCCTTGAGACCACTACAACCAAGCATGGTTCCTTTCATCCCTTGAGACCACTACAACCAAGTATGGTTCCTCTCAATGCCATTTGGGTTAATACACTTGACTCCTATCCCCACACCATTCGGCAATTCTCGTGTTCCTAAACCTAGCCTTTGCCCCATGTTCCGCTAGTATGACGAGGCATGTAAATGCCTCCATAGACATCTCCATTTTGCCCTTTCACAACCATCTTTCCCTTCCCCTCCTTTGAAAAATTACTAGTATCTCCTCTATAGTAAAAAGCATAAATTCCTTTCCACAAGGAGACAAAAGCTCTGTGAAAGCCCTACTTCAGTCGCCTAAATCCTTTTGGCACACCCTTTTCACTAGACAAACTACTATCCAACTTGATTTAGATCCTTGGTCCATGTTCTCTCATACGACCTCCCTTTATGATGTCCCTCGGCAACCTCCTCTCCACGTTACCTCTTTCCCCTACTATCATATTTTGAATTTTCTCTCAATGGTGACATCACGAGACTCATCAAGATCATAAGCACTAGCCAGGTTGCTAATGAGAAAGGCTTTTATGCAGATTTCCTTAAGCATGATATTCACTCTCTCAACTTCCACATTGTTGATTTAGTTGATCAAGTTGATTATTCAAGTTTCCTTTGCCATGGTCCCACCATATCATCTATCCAATCTTCAAATCAAGAGCTAGTTTAGAACTGAACAATTAAAGGACTATCATGATTGGACATACCTTTGCCAAGTTGCTACAATCCTTCATCTGTGGTTATCAAATGAGCTTAAGTAGAGGCAACTCGTGGTCAAAGGATAAGTAGGTTTCCATCTAGAGTATCCAACATTGATCACATCTTCTTATCTTCATGATCTGGACCATTATTGAGGAGGCTTGACAATGCTATTCGAAAGGCATTCGACTCAATCCGTAAAGAGGCCTTGTTCTAGAGGTTGCATGACATTAGCATCTTGGAGACCCTTTTGATTGGGGTCACAAAACTCTACGAGCCAATTCTTGGTCACCTTCGTACCACCACCAATCTCTCTGAATTCATCAATGACGTACCATAGGGGTCAAACATGGGTGCCCTCTGTCACTGACTCTTGCAAGTATCTAGATTGATGAGATGGAACCCTTTCTAGGAAGCACATACAAGGGAGGGATGGTTATCTTCTACACAATGTCTTGATCTCCTTCTATTTGTTGATGACAAGATCCTCTTAGATTCCTCGCCCAAAGGGCCACACAGACAAATTTCTGCCCTATCCAGCTTTTGCAACTTCTGAGGTTGACAGTTAACCTAGTAAGACTAAGGTTACGATCGTCAATGCATAGACGCATTCTCTCCCTAGCTACCACTTCTACTTTTGAGGGGAAGAGACCGAGATCACCACAACCTATACATTCTACAGGCCTCGGTTCAATTTGAGACATGCTTTCTAACTTTATCATGTCCAAATTATACCTTTTGGACATGATCAAAGTATCAAACCCACTATGTTTATGATTCAGAGGTTTGGCTAAGATCGAGAAAGTCTCACTGGCTAAGCTGGAGAAAGTGCAAACCCTCATGCTACAACACATCAACCTTTGCATACAAACAATTCCTTAGTCCATCATCTAGACATAGTTTAGGGCCCATATTTGCAAGTTAAGGCCATCTTCGTACTTGTCTCTTTCCTTTGCATAATCCAGACTCTAGGAGACTTTGTGCTCAATAGGGATCGATACCCCTACCTTGCTAATTCCTTTTCTAAGACTATTCCTATGCAGTTCCTCCTAGACAAATACAATATTAGTTTTTGTAGGATTTCGAGTTACCTTAATCAATGTACATCTCCCATGATCACCTTCACCCTTCCAGGTACTCCTTAAATGCTTCAAGTCACCTCGTTCCATCTAAGCATGATTGAACTAGGGGGCATTAGAGAGAACATCTACAAGCAGTACATCCAAGTCACTTGCATTGCACCCCTTAAGGGTCTTTTCCCTAAGATGGCTTTTTATTCTGAGCACTTTATGCAACTAAGAAATGACCTTCTTGTCAAACCTACATATACATGCAAACACTAGATGCACACCCTCAAGATCCCTTCAACAATTGTGGATTGGCTCTCATTGGCTTCAAGTTGAGATTGATCAGCACAGCCAACACCATGATAGTTTCACCAACTATGCCGCTTGCAGGAGACCAAGTCAAAGGAGTATCTCATCTGCATAGATCAAAGGAATGTTTTATTGCCTTTACCAAGATTCCAATGGTTGCCTCTCCGCATTCTTTGATATTTTACTAACTTTATCAAGACTTTGATGGCTCCCTCTCCACATTCTTCTACTATCCAAGCCAAAGATGCCTATTTCTTTTCACAAGGGAGATTTTCAATCACATCACAATCCTAATTGGACCTCCTTGGCCAAAGCCCATCAAGCAGATTGCCTCTTTCCTCTATTATCCAATCCACATCCAATAGCAAATGATTTATCATTTGCCACTATAAATGCCATATCAATGAAGACACAAGTTTCCTCTTGACCTCCAACCCCCATGATGGGTCAATTGACTTACACGAGACTTTTGAGAAGCTCCTTGTCCAAACACCACCAAACCAACAAACAAATCAGCTCTAGGAGGCCCCAAAACCAGACTCTTCGCACATAGTACAACTCTCCAACATCACTTGAGCAGCCAAACCTCCATTCGGAGATTCTCCCCACCCCCACAACATTGGATGTTAGGAGTGATAAATCTCCTCATTCTAGAGCTCCTCCCAAAATTCCTCACAAGATTACACAATTAAGCCCCCTCAGCACATGGTACTCTCCAAACAACATTCTCGAGCAATGCATCGACCCCTTCATGGTTGAGTAACCTTAATCTCTCTCCCCTCATCTGGCATCAGCCTCTAGTTCTAGCATGCCTTGACATCCCT
Organism: Larix kaempferi; assembly: GCA_027924585.1. Taxonomy (NCBI): domain Eukaryota; kingdom Viridiplantae; phylum Streptophyta; class Pinopsida; order Pinales; family Pinaceae; genus Larix; species Larix kaempferi. Next base: position 11,523,837 of record BSBM01000742.1, read on the forward strand.
TCTACTTGTCATGGTTTTGTCTTTTTTGTTTTTGCATTTATTTAGCACTCCTTATAGCATTGTACTTAGCTCTCTTTCTTCTCTTGATAGAGTAACGATGGGAGCTGCTTTTGCACTCCCAACGTGTAATAATACTGGGTGTACTTTTCAACCCCATTGACCTACTTATTGTGGTCATTCATTAGAAATTAATAAAATTATCTTATCTTATCATATGGGGTGCAGTCGAAGGTTTTGCTTTCAAACATCAGTCTTGTAAAGCTTGTGTGCTGGTTCATTTGAATATCGATTCTTATAATTTTAAGCTGAATATAAGTATAAATGATAGTCTTAGATTCAGTACTGGTGTGCTAATAAATCCAGTGTCTACTGCCTTAAAGGACATGGGATTCAGAGTTCCAGTACAGAACTGTCTTCAGTTGTTTGTCATTATCATAAGGAATATAGAGAAGATTTCCATTCTCGTGCTTCATTTCAAGTCCATAATACATCTAGTGTCTGCAAGTCACATCACAGCATGGTTCCAGTTGTGTAGTTTCTGAAGCAATGCATTAAGGATTGTGATCTTGAAACAATGGTGGATATAGTTTATTAAGCTATTTTTGGGGCCGTGGTATCCTCCATTTCAGTTCATTTTCAACTGAAATTTAACTCAGTATCAGGTGAGATTTAATGAAGGAAATTAATTGTTAAAGAAATATTGTGTGGAACAGAAATGCAGAAGAAAACGAGGGAGGCATCTGTCCATGAAAGATTGCTGTAAAAATTACTGTAGATTCAATTGAGCTTAAAGGAAAACTCAGCTCTAGAAAGAGGATAATTCACCATTGTTAGAAGTGCTTGGAGCATGTCCAATGGTACCCTGGAGATACTTTTCAATTGTTAGTTCAGTCTCAATTAATTTATTCATCCATCCAAGGTATGATTTATCAGAAAGACTTAATAGCAAATGAATTGAGGTCAAGAAGCAATGGAGATACTTTTGCAGATTTACTAGCAGATCTTCACCATGTGTGATTTCTTTATCCATATGGGTGAGGTCTTCTTATCATTTAGCATAAAGTTAATGTTGGAAGATTATCAAGTAGCAAGCATAAGAAGGCTCAATCATGAGTCCTCAAGGCAAGGCTCAATGGTAAAATAGTCATAAGTGAAAAATAGCATGCACAAGGGATGGCTAAGCGTTTAAATTTTTAAAACATCAGGGGAAAAATCATTTATTAAATGTTAACCAATTAGAAATAAATTCATTCAAGTTGTGTTAAGCTCTGATGGGATGTGTACATTCAGTTAATCCAAGTATGGTAAAGCTCTTATATTGGTCTTGTTTTCACCTTCCTAGTACCTGGTACACAATATTGTTAGAGGTAGGTGATAGAGACCCAGATCCAGAGCCTTCATGGAGAAAGAGATTAATACAAATACATCAGCATTCCAAGAGACTTAAATTAGCACATGCATACGATGTGTTCAAATGCATTATGTCAAGAACTTTCATGAGGACCTATTTTTGGTGTACTGGTTTTAAAAATTTCTATTTTTAGATATTACTATTTTTTGGCCATGGATGTTACTATCTTTGGAGGAAGACATTGCTAATTTTAGAAGCTCCTATTTTTGAAGATGCTATTTTTAGAATTTTCTATTTCCAAAGACTGGAAGCTTTGAAGATATTGCTATTTTTAGAATTGTAAGGTGACCAATGTTGACCAATGTATGCGGCTACTTTTAGAAAAGTAGATCCCTAATTATAGAAACGACTATTTTTTAAAAAGCATGCTGCTAATTTTACAGAGGATGTATTTGCTAATTTTATAACAAGCAGGTCTCCAATTTTTAGAAAAGCATTGCGGCTATTTTCAAGAACAACTTTAAGCTATTTTTGGATGAGGATTGATATTTTTAGAGAAAAAAAGCACTGAATATTTTAGATGTTCATATCTTTAGAAAAGCATATCAAATTTGGAGCAAAGGTAACTTTAGAGCAGATCTTCAGTGATATATATGAGAGCAAGAAAGCAATTCAAGGTATCAGTTAATTATTGTCCTTCATCATTCTTCCTCAAGCTTGTCTTCTTTCCAACTTCTTGTCTAAATTCTGAATCTATAAGGTTGCTATTAAGCCTCTTTCCTACATCAAAAACGTCTTGAGTAGTGACACTTTGGCCGAGTCTCCCCCCCCCTTCAAGTTTGTTAGGGCAGGGTTGGTCCAAAGTTGTATAAGAACTATGTAATTTGACACCTATAATTAATGGAAGAGAGTTTGTCTAGTTTATGAAGAGTCTTAATTCTTGAGCATTCATTTAAAGCAAAATGCCCTCTTTGCTTGGCTGATTTAGATTTTAGGGCAGGTTTATTTAGCAAGGTTCAATTCCGCCTTTCTCCTTTGCCAATTTGGGCATGGCACTAGTCACACAAAAGGAAGATTTCATGCTCAAATTTTGCAGCTATTTGTTTACTGATTTTTGAAGATTAATTTGCAGATTTGAAGAATCTGTAGAGGGATACCCTAGCCCGTAGGGAAATGATTTGGAATTGGTGCATGCAAATCCTAGGGGGTAGGGGTATCCCTACCCCCCTAGGATATTTGTTGCCGGGGATCATTCTCAATGATAACAGGTCTAAAGCTTAAGATGAGTTAAGATAATTTTATTAATGTCCACAAATAACCAAAAAGGTAAGTCACTGGAACTCAAAAATACAATTCAATAGTGATAATGTAGGAGTGCCAAATCAACTCTTATATGCTGGAAGCTAAAGCATAAGATAAAAAAAGTCAAACCACTGTATCAGAAAAGTAACCAAAAGCATAACCCTAGATACAACATGATAAAAGGGGCAGAAAAAGCCCATACACCCTCATCAAAAAGGTGGAAGCAGAGGAGGAAGAGGATGTAAACATCCTTGTTGTACCTTCAACCACAAAGGAGGAGGCAACACGATGAATGATGATGCCTTGAAGGGAAAGACCAAGTATGGGAGGGCCAATATAAAATTTGAATCACTCAATGCCACCTAAAAGAACGTTGTGATGACACACTAGTGTCTCAATAAAAGGCTACACATCATCAAAAGCATGTGTAAATCAAAGGGGAGGAGAAAGCCCTGACACCTTTGTTAGAATTAACCGTAGATACAACATGATAAAAGGGGGGAGAGAAAGCCCACACACCCTCATCAAAAAGGTGGAAGTAAAGGAGGAAGAGCTAAGTTGTTGGAAGCGGGGAGCGGGGAGCGGGAGTGGAGCAAAAAGAGAAATATTCAAAAGCTCCCGTTTCAGGAGTGTTTTTTATTTAGTATATATTTTAATATATTTTAATGGATTTATATCTAAAAAGCATGTACAATGTTATATTAGTTACAGAAAACATGGATTAAACCATATAACATCAATCATCTAGTAGTTATAACATATAATGTTGTCAACAAATGATCAACCATAACAGCTTTTATAGGAGCTTGGCAAAGAAGGGAGGTACCATAACATTGTCATCAAATTAGCAACCTAGTATAGGAGCTTTTAGTATAGGAGAGGTAGGAAGCGCTTAGGAGCGCCTTGGGAATGTTCTAGGAGCAGGCTTCAGGAGGACGAGGAAAGGGGTGGGGGGGTGCTCCCACACAGCAAAGAGGAAGAGGATATAAACATCCTTGTTGTACCTTCAACCACAAAGGAGGAGGCAACAGAATGAATGATGATGTCCTCAAGGGAAAGTCCAAGTATGGGAGGCCCAATATGAAATTTGAATCACTCAATGCCACCTAAAAGAATCTGGCGATGACACACTAGTGTCTCAATAAAAGGCTACACATCATCAAAAGTAGGTGTAAATCAAAGGGGGAGGAGAAAGCCATATGACCTTCGTTAGAATTAAAGGTGGAAGTAGAGGAGGAATGGGATGAAAACATTCGTGTTGTATTGTCAACCACAAAGGCAACACATTGGATGATGATGTGGCGATGACACACTAGTGTCTCAATAAAAGGCTACACATCATCAAAAGTAGGTGTAAATCAAAGAGGGAGGAGAAAGCCATGTGACCTTCGTTAGAATTAAAGGTGGAAGCAAAGGAGGAACAGGATGAAAACATTTGTGGTGTACGGTCAACCATAAAGGAAACACATTGGATCATGATGTCCCCAAGGAAGAGTCTATGTATGGGAGGGCTACTATTAAGCTAGAATCACTAGGGGCCACCCAAAAGAACGTGGTGATGACACATTGGTGTCTCAAAAGGGGGTGGGGAGCAACTAGCCTATCTTGAGAGATGAGATGATACATATGCTGAGAACAAGAACCAAAGCTACTAAAAAGCCTCATAGGGACAAACCTACCAACCAAAAATCAACATGGTTTTTCATGGTCTCACTGATCTAAAGAGGGAAGTATCATGGGACTCTGCTTTTCACCTACTGCCACCAGTCAACAAAACAGAAGGAAAGAAAAAAGTGGTTTGACTAATGGAGTCTATCTTGGGAGCTCCTCATAAGATCTAAGACCTATGTCCTAACACCTCCCTCAAAAAAAGAGTTAGGCATCTCTAATCTAGATATATAGAAAGCATATGACAAGGTGAGTTGGATGTATATTCATTTACTCCTTACACATCTGGGTTTTGCTGTGGCTTTTATTAGGTGGATTATGAGCTGTATTTCTACGGTATCTTTTGCGGTACTCATCAATGGTGCAGCTTCTCCCTTCTTTCAGTCTGAAAGAGCTCTAAGACAGGGTTGCCCACTATCACCTTTATTGTTCTTGTTGGTTGCTGAAGGGCTAAGTAAAGCACTGAAAAAGGCATGTAGGGATGGCACTCTCCAGGGGATACAAGTGGCTCCAAATTTATTTATCACACATCTGCTTTTCGTGGATGATATACTCATCTTCTGTTCTGGTTCGGCTAGGGACATGGAAACTCTCCAGCACATCTTTCAACTCTTCTCTCAAGCTACGGGTATGGAGATCAATGACAGGAAATCTACTATTACGACTCACTTACTTAGGGAATGTGAGATTACGGCTATTCGAAGGATCTTTCCCTATACATTTTTTCGTCTTGAAGATGGTTTCTGCTACCTTGGGTATCACTTAAAGCCTAATGCATATACTAAACAGGATTGGCACTGGCTTATTGAAAAAATTCACAAGCGGCTGAAGGTTTGGAGTCACAGGTGGTTATCTAGAGCTGGTAGGCTGGTCCTGGTGAAATCTGTCTTAGAGGCCATCCCGGTATACTGGATGTCCCTCTCATGGATACCCAAAGGGACGTTGGAAAAAGCTCGAAAATTATGCTTTCGTTTTCTTTGGAGCGGTAAAGGAGATTTTGTTTCCCCATGGGTCCGATGGCAGAAAATCGCTATCCCTAAAGCCTTAGGGGGATGGGGTCTAAAAAACATTCATCTCTTTTCAAAAGCCCTGGCGGCAAAAGGGGTTTGGAGACTGCTAAAATCTGAAAGCCTTTGGACAAGAGTTGTCATCCAGAAATACCTTGCCCCTGTATCTGTAATGGACTGGGTTCGGGCTACAAATAAGTCACATAATGGTTGTTCTATTATCTGGAAAGCGGTTATCAAATCTTTCTCTGTGATTGGAGATCTTCTAGCTTGGAATATTGGGAATGGACAGGCTCTTCGTGTCGGGGAAGATCCTTGGTATGGGAGTGCTGGTAGACACATCTTATCAGTTGGATTGATTACATCTCTTCGGGAAATTGGCATAACTTACTTATCCCAACTTGCAATTCATGATAGGATACATCCATGGAATCAGTCGTGGATAGGTGCAGACACTTTGGCACTATCGGTGGAGGAACAGGGGGAATTGAGAAACTATTACCGAGCACTCATCTGCTCACATATTCACATTCGTGACAAGGAGGACTGTTTGGTATGGGAAGGGGCTCCAAATGGAATGTTCACACCAAGGAATGGATACATCAGCTTAAGTCACTTCATTAATCCACGTGAGTTGGTGTGGTGGTGGAAATCCATATGGAGGAGAAACTGCCCATTGAAACATCGTATCTTCATGTGGAATGTCCTCGAAAATACCATCCCTACCTGGGATTTTTTACAGCGAAAGAACAGGGCGGGGCCGGGGTGGTGCATTTTGTGCAAAGCAAACGAGGAAACTTGTCTTCACTTATTCCTCCAATGTCCATACTCGATGCAGGTATGGGCGGAATGCTCCAGATTATCAAATACCCTGTTTAATTGGGATGGGGATACGATACTATTGGCTTGGTCACAGTGGTTTAGGGACCCGATTGGCATATCCTACAGAAATCTCCCATTACTGGTGGCATGGGGCATCTGGTTGGCACGAAATGGCATGATCTTCAATGAAAAAACCAGTACACTGATGGTCACAGCTGTACAGATCTGTGGATTCATAAAGGCCTATCCTCATCACATCAAAGTTGCGAAACAACGAGATGTCCTTGCTCTTGAAATCGACGATCCTATACCTTGGGGTTTCTACGATGGTTCTGCTTTGGAAAACAACTGTGGGGGTGGGGTTGTTCTACATCTATCTCTAACCCACTCATACCACCTTTTCTGGGGACTGGGGGAGGGTGGGAACAATTATGCTGAATTAATGAGTCTAAAGCTTCTTCTCATGTTTGCTAGGGAGATTGACTATCAACAGATAAACGTGTATGGAGATTCAATGAATGTCACAAACTGGACAATTGGCACTCAACAATGCAGGGACCTCAGACTTGCAAATATTCTACAGGACATCCTGGAACTAAAACTATCATTTTTACATTTTTCTTGCAGACATATATTCAGGGAGAACAACAAGGAGGCAGACAGGCTTCTAAGATTGGCAGGGACTTGGCAATGGGGATGTGGAAAATAAAGGAACACCGAAATGGGACAGTCTATGAATACTATCATAGACCTTTTATTGACGAACTGGCTATACAGGATCAATAACAGGAACAGTAGTGAAGATACTATAAACTATGAAACAGTTAATACTTTTTGGTTGTGATGACAGTTTGAGGACCTTTTATAATCTTTTAAGAACTTTTTTGGAGAAATCAGGAGGCTCGGGGAGCCACCAGACATATTTATGTTTTCCTTATAGTTTTGTTTTTACTGATTTGGCCATAACTTGGCGATGTTGAACATACCGAACTGATGTACTGAAGTCTTTTTGTACTGTTTTTTGTCCTTCAATGGATAACCGCATGCTTTATGCATATACAGAGTAACAGAATGTAATTTTTTCACCTCTGCTGAAATAAAATTACGCTTTTTTTCTTGGAAAAAAAAAAAATGGGACACTTAAACAAGATGTGCTCCTCTAACCCAATCTATTGCAACTAACACAATCACCATATCCTCCCTAGATCACGAAATGTGATGATTTGTCTCAATTTGAAGCTAGTGAGACCACACTCTGAACTAGCCAAGAGGGATCATAAGGCTATGCATCCAATGTCTTCGCGTGTATGTTGATCTAACAATCAGACCGCCCCTCGACTACATGAAGTGCTCAAAATAGAGAGCATCTTAAGGTTGAGACCCTCAAAGGGGGGGGGCAAGCAAAAAAAATGAGAGAACATCTAAGAGCTCTTTGAAGCTCAAAAATGAGAAGGTTAAGTCATAGAGTGAGTGCTCAATAATATGGTCAATCACAATACTATGCTCATTGGGGACAATACTATGCACAATAGAGGGTTGAGCACTCTATAGATTAAAGAAGGAACTATTGGTTGAACCTTAACTAATTAGAGATAAATCTGGCCACATCATCTTCAAGATTTATGAAAGGTAATTTCTTTGCATAGATACAAAAATAATTTTTTTCTTTCAAAATCGCCTATTTGTTTTGTCATAGCAAGCATTTCCAAGGCTTTTATAGACAATATATGCACAAAAACAACTTGAAGAGAGTATAATTGATCTAAACAAGAAATACTAATCGACATAAAATTCCAATAAAAATCAAAGAACAAATCACAAAGATGTCGAAGAAATGGCCAAAAAGGCTAATGAGGCATACAAAACCCATGTTATACATTAAATCAAAGCAATGAGATGAATTTCCAATCAAAGCTCATTAGATGAAAATCAAATTATGAGCAATATATGATGATCAAAGACTATTCAAAGTAGGTGGGCTACCAAGATGCAAGAAAAGAGTTAGATTCTTTACGATACCCAAGCATCATACATATCAAATTGAGGCTATAGCTTGCCCCAACTCACACTTCTCCCTTTACAAAATCTCTTCAAAATCCATATAACCTTTTTCATAGTCTAGTTTTCCTTGTTTCCGTTCTTGTACGTGCAAGATTCAAGCATTTATCTAAGCAATGAAACACTATTTTAGATAGATGCTTAACTAGCCTACCAAGTCCCTTAACTCAATTAGACAACCATTATCAACTTATCTTACTTGGAAAGATGTGGCTTGTATAACAATAGAACCATGTTATGTTGCTAACTATCCTTGCCCATAAAAGAGAGCATTGGCAAATTATTTAAATATGTTTTTGTTGTTTCTAATGGAAATTATTTTTACTCAAAATCAATAACAATTGTTAAAATAGGCATTGGAAATTACCAAGATATGAGGCCTTTTGGCCAAAGCTATTGCTTGTGCCATCATGTCAACACCGCCAACGACCTACACAAAGTAACAAACCATGTTAATGCCTTGATAGTCTCCGATAACACTCTCAATCCAATATATCAAACCAATTATAAACTAGGTCTAAGAAGCGTTCAAGATATACAAACAATTAATCAACTATGTTCTCAAATTTTATAATAAAAATGCAATTAAAATTCAAAAGGAACGTCATTTCACTTTCTTCACTACTATAGAGAATTGTGCCATGCAATATACTACTTTCTACTGGACCAACCATTCAAGAATGATGCATATCAACTGATGTTATTTCTCCCCTAAAAGGCACTTTAATTTGTTTATGTCTCATGACTTTGTCAATTTCTTTTGCTACAAAGATGTACCTCTAGAGTTTGTCTTTACTACACGACCCAAGGTTTACCCATTTAGGTTCACCCTCTATTGGGTTCTTTTATTTTGATTTGTCTTTGGTTCTTGTCATTGAAGAGATTTTAGGCACTCCACTACAATTATTACTTCTTGTAATTTAGAGTGTCATTGACCCATTTTGGTGACTTGTGGACATTAATATAATTTTATTTCATTTTTCATATATATAAAAATAATTTGTTTACATGAACATCAATAACACCATGAAAAACCTTTGAACAAAAACTATTCCCAAAACATTAAAAGTAATTCAACAAAACATAAATAAAAGATGAAATTTGGCTTGTGATAATTGAGCATTGATATCCATGCTAAAATCACCCACCTCTTTGCTAGGGAAACCTTGCTTATTGTAAAATGTTCATACACTATGCATACCAAGCTATGTTTATGACTCAGAGTATAATTGTCTGGATCCCCAATTGTATTGTGCTCCATTATATCTTGCCTCTTCAAAGGGATGAGAGAGGTTACCAAAGCTTTTGGAGAATTCATTTTAGTATCCAATAAGCCCTGAGAATGAGTTGACATTGTTGGGATTTCATGGAAGTTCCTTCTTTGTAATCACTTATATTTTGTTTGAATCAAGGTTTGGTATAGCCTAAAAATAATTTGAGGAAGTAGCATTTCATGGCAATGCCTTCTCCATAATCACTTCAATCTTGTCTGAAGTAGGGTTTTGTTCTTGACAATAAACAATGTGCCCAATAATCAACCATTTACAACAAGTAGACTTCAAACAATTAAGAGACAACGTAGGCAACTTGACAAAGGAGAAAACTGCAATATTGGATGCTTAATTCACACATGCACATGACCTTCTCATAAATAGATTAATAACCTCAAAATACTTTCATGTTTATATTTTCTAAGACAAGTGCAAAAACATCATAAGAATATTATGGATTCCAAAAAAAACATTAAGAATAGATACCAATTATCCAAGAATGTGATACTCTATTTAATATCCACATCAACGAGGTTGAGTCCTTTCTACAAGATCGTATCTGGGACGATGATGGGTGCCTCCTCCACGAGATATATTATGCTCTTTGCCGACGATGTGGTCCTCTTAGCCTCATCCACAAAAGGTTTACAAAGACAACTAGATGCTTTGGCACTTTTTTGCCATCATCGAGGGTTAATAGTCAACTTGGGTGAAACCAAGGTTATGATCTTTGATGGGGTCGAAGAAGGTTTTTCAGGATCACCATTTCGTCTTCAGAGGAGAGGAGATTGAGATCACAAGCACATACACTTAATTGGGGTACGACTCCCAGGGCCTCACTTCAACTTGAGACATGCTCTTCAGCACTGAGTCAACAAGGGTTACAGATCCTTAACTATTCTTAAGGGGCAGTGGTTTTGACAACAATTTTAGGACATACAGTCCAAGATGTCCCTAATGGATTCCCTTTTCCAACTCACAATACTCTATAGCTCAAAGGTATGGAGGCCTAGTTTACTAGACTCTGATTAGGCCTCAATTGAGAGAGTATAGGCCCTTCTCTTTCAATGCATCATCAAATGCAAGTAGACAATACCTCAACCAATCATTCTTGCAGAGTTCGAGGCCCAACCACTCTAGCTCGAGATAGTGTCCAACCTTGTTTCACTTCTACACTACAACTTGAGCTTCGTCAACTTGGCGAAAGGGCAAGATAGGTACACATACTTAGCCTATTGTTCATCAAAGTCCATTGACTCAACTAGCCTTCTAAGTTGTGCACGATGTTGGTTTGGAGGGATTTTAGAGTCAATAGGTATCTCGACGGACCATCTTCCTCCAATCGGATACTTGCTATATGCACTTGCCCACCTCTTACCGTATAGACAACTTATCCAAGTCACTTGGAGAGACTGTAAGGGTGGGTTACAATCAAAGATGTGACCTTCTACGCTTAGCACTTCATAGAGATAAGGGATGGACTTATCATCCAACCCCCATACACAAGTCGACATTGGGTGCACTCTCCTTACATTCCCTTGGGCCAATTCCAAGTGGGCTCACGTAGACTCCAGTTCTGCCAAACCACCAAGATGACTAATCAAATAGGATTTTCTATTTGTGTCATCTTCAAGAGGTCGAAACAAAGGAGCACTTCATCTTCCACTACCCTATGTATTATCATATTTGTGGGTGATTCCATTCCCTGTTTAGGACCCCAAACTCTCTCCATCTTCTCTATGTACCTTGGCCAGAGATACTTAGCCTTATGCATGCAAGAGGACTTCAAACTCTACTCTAATACTCTTCAACCTCCTCCTAGACCTAATTCCACCTAAACAATTACTTCATTCTTTAAGGTGCTCCCATCAACTAGGGGCACCAACAGACAAATGGATAGCAACATGGTATCCAACTCTAGATCTGTGCAGACAAGAGGAACCATCCCCCACCTTAGAGACCTTAGCAACATTGCCAAACTAGATCCATTATTAGTAGACAAGACCACCAAGGATCCAGCGAAGGGTGATCCCTTGTAGACAATAACTCGATGGGTGCTCTAGATCTTTTGTCAGATCTTCTTTAGGACAACATTCCATATTGAGTTTCCCCCATTCAACCTCAAATGTTAGGAGTGGGGCATGACATACCTACATCATCATCATCTGCTCTCCAATCTCTAGATCCATCTCATTTGTACATCCTCCTTCCAGTGCAATTCACCATGCTCGTGGTCTAGGGGTTTTCAAGGATTTGTATAGATTCATACTTTACTTTTTGTATCTCGTTTTCTCTATTGGAGTTGCTTTGGTGCTCCCGCTTTGTATTTGTAGCATTGTACTCAACAATCCCATTAACCTACTTTTGTGGTCATTTCTTGGACATTAATAATCTTATCTTATCTATATCAATGTTGATTTGGTTGGAATCAAAAAATAAATATAGGATTATATTGTGTGTCTTACTACTTCGTCAAGAATATTACCTATGAAAGGGATGGAAAATAAATACTTCTTGGTCATCACATCCAAGCTTTGATAGTTTACACCGAGTCTTGATCTCTAATTCTTAATTAGAAATAACCATGGGTGATACCCAATCTCATGAAATAACATCAAATTATCGACTAGCATCTTTCCATACATTTTATAAAAACCTTGGTCTCATTTAGCAAGCTCTTTTCTAAATTAGCCAAACACCTAGAATAACTCAATTATATGTTCATAGAGTTCTAAAATAAGCAGTTCAAGAACTTAAGTGTTAAAGAACATATTTTTGTATTCCAAAAATCCAAACAAGAGCCCCAATACAAGTTAGGTTTCATTTGTTTTCAATAGTGATAGCTCAATGTTATTCCTTCATCTCAAAATTTACTTTCCTTCTCCAAGATCCCTCGTACTTTATGTATATTAGCTCATGAATGTTTCTGTCAAGCTTGCATTCTCTCACACATCTTTATAATTCAGATTTAAAAATCACAAGGTGAAGAAAACATTCTTCATTCCACCTAAACTCTTCAAAATTCATTAGGCCATTTGGATTCCCAATGCATGTTTCCGTATGCAAATTCATTATCTACTCAAGAGTCAAGATGTCATGTCAAGATTAATCATCTAAATCCATGTCTTCTCGGGCATTGACTATTCAACATGTCTCCTAATGATTTATCTTCTTGAGCCATGTCTTCTAAATACATGTCATACTATTCAATTTTGCCTTTTTTATCCATGACTTATCACGTGACTTCTTGAGCTCATCCAAAATCTATTAGGATCAAATATTTTCTCTCAATCCCACGTCTTCTTAGTTGTCTTCTCTTTCTTCTTGATCTATGTCTTCTTAACATTTTTCTTCTTATGTGATTTTACTCATGTTGACTATATCATGATCTTCTTCATAGTTCACTTCTACTTGAAAGCATATTGGTGAAAACCTCCATAACTATCTATCTATTAATTCAAAAGTCATGATATGAGAGGCATCATTATAAAATCATTGTTCAAATAATACAACATGTCTGTTAAGTTCCTTCTGCAATTCCTAGGTTATCATGCCTTCAACTTCAAAATCTAAACTTGGCATCCACTATTCCATTGCAAAATGATTGGGAAAGGTAATAGTAGTCGATAAAGGTGGCTACTTTCCTTGTGCGACAAAATGATTGGAAAAGGTGATAGTAGGTGGTAAAGGTGGCTACTTTCCTTGTGTATTTTTCATTTATTTTTAAGCCATCCCAACACTTCTCAAAAGAGGAAAGCCTCTCTTGAGCACAAACACCCCAAAATAACATGCCCCAAGATGAAGAAAATCATTATGGCTATGTGCACCAACTCATTGTCTTCCATCTTCACCCCAATAAAATATAATTGATCTACTTACTATCAACGTGAGCTTGTTTTTCATTACCAAGCCTGCGGTTGATGTTCACACTTTGGTATAGTATGGCGAAGGCATCAAACATGTCTTTCATTGATTTCTTCTCCACTATGTGAGGGATCAAATGGTCCTACACTGTATCAAGGTCAACTCACTTCACTTTGGATGAATTCATGTTGTGCTCAATTGAGTTGTGCAGGATTGATAGGGAAGTGACATTTCTTTCCACAAAACCCCAAAGATCAAACTCCTCTAATATATTTTGTGACCTACACTTCCCAGTACAAAATTGGAAGCACCCTCCAACATGTGACACTCAAATACTGAGACTAGTCATCACAACAGCCACTAGTACACACCTAAACCAAATAAATCAGACTAAAGAAAAACCAACTTCAACACTCCTATCACTGGGAGCTCTTAGGGAAATCACACCCTACAACCTCTCGCAGGAAAGCCCCCAGTCTTATGTCATTGTGTAAGCAGACAAGTCAAAGCAATGGGGAGATTCATGACATTACTACTAGTAGTTGCCTTCTTAAACAATATTGGTACAAAAGTATTTGGTTTATCCATATTGTCATGCACAATGCTCAAGTGAGTTCGGATCTCCACTCCGTGAAGACACTTGAGCATCAATCCCATTGAAAACCTCTAACAACCCCCTCTCACATGCCATTGACCTATCCATACACGGATTCCTAGAGAATCTCATAAGAAAAAATCTGATACCATGTTAAAATTTCGATACATGGTAAGCACCAATATACTTGAAAACTCACAAAACTACTAGTATATATGCTAGATCTACAAACATATAGGCAAAACAAAAATACTAACTGCAAACTATAGAATTTGGAGCACTCGAAAACACATTTCTAATTTAATAACATAATTAAGCAACTATTGATCAAAACAGTCGACAGGACTTACCACGACATACTTTACACCACTGTCGAATCACAGTGCTTCAAATTGCTCTGCAATCTGAATTGCCAATTCCCTGGAAAGTAAGGACGTAAAACAAAATAAGATATAATTCAAGGTGATGAATGCTCGAAACCCTGGAACTTGACCGATGACTTAACACAACTACCTCGTTGGAGAAAGGACACAAGCAAACAATGGCTGTGGTTTGTCAAGAAGTGCCTGCAGAATTGGAAACGCAAATGCTGTCGTTTTCCCAGAACCTGTCTGTGCCAGCCCAATCAAATCCCTGCCCGAAAACACAGACAACAAAGTAATAAGAAAATCGCAGGCTAATTTAACAGAAAATCAATACAAAACCTCAGTCTTCGAAATTTATGGACTACAACACATTGTTTGACGCTAAACCCTGAACCCTGACAAAAAACCCATCGAGATATTCAATCTTCAAACATATATGCCTCAAGCTAAACCTTAAACCCGAACATAAAAGTGCTTTTGAAAAATAAGAAACCTTCCAAGGCGAGGGGAAGGGATTGGACTTGAATTGCAGATGGTTTCTTCCATCCCAAAGTATCGCAGGCTTCGGCTAGCTATTCACAAACACCCAAACTAGCAAAGGTGTGAACCTCCTCTTCTTCTTCTTCAACGACCGCCATAATTTTCCTTTAACTAAATGGACTATCGGCTTGGACTCAAATCCTCAAACTGCGAATTTTAGGCTTATTACTGTTCAAAGCTCGATTCTAATTTAGACCTTGTTAGGGTTTCTGTTTTTTTCTTGGTTTATTACACCAAAAGGCGTTTTACAAGTGGGAGTAGACTCCCTAAAATTTGCCTGGGTTGGCAGGTGCGGGAGGAGTCCGAGGGAAACAATGTGAAAGATTTTTCCTGGGGAATCGGCAGAAGGACTAATAATGATGCGGAATGGCTCGCATTAATCGAAGGTATGGAGGTCGCTAGGAATGCAGATGTCAAGGATCTTGCAGCTATTGGAGATTCAATGTTGGTTATCAAGAAAGCCAGGGCTTTATCCAAAAAATCGTCGAAAACCGGTCTCCAAACTCCATCATCAATTCATCTTCATGGTTAAGGATTTCAACTCTAACTCCTTTCTTCATGTCTTGAGGCACAATAATCAGCAAGCTGACACCATGGCCAACATTGGCGCTAGATTGGACTGTGGTTTAATGATCAGCAATGGACAAAACTTTGCCAACAACTGGGTCCCGTAGCCCTCCCCCTCTTGGTTTGCAATTGCTCCATATGACCATGCCTCCTAAGTGCCCCCTCTCGACTTGGGGTTTATCCCACTACCCCTCTATCTATGGAGTATGGATTCAACATTTATTTGAATTTGTTTAATGCTAAGATTTTCTTGGGATTTCCCTACCCCCCTAGATCCTCTCACACGTCCTCTCGGCACAAACGGTGGCCTCCCCTGACCGACTCCACCTGGCTCGCATGCGAGAATTCATTACGACCTCTGAGGACAACGTTGCTTATATCATGCTGGAAGGTGGCATTTTAGGCATTATGCAAGACCTTCTGCGTCGAGTGCTAAGTTTGTATCTGCAGGAAAACATGGAAGATGTTGGTCAGAATACCCCTGTACTACAATGTAGATGTTGGAGGAAACATGTCCAGGCCAATTCGGCGGGGGTTGGAATGAAAAGATACATGTCTGCTCTTGATGTGGTGCAGGGGCACAGTGGATCCGAGCAGCAGGTCCTCGAGGTGGTCTGGTGCAACATGGTTTTCGTGGGCACGACTCTGGCAATGGCAGAAATTGGGTACCTCTTGAAGTGGGGCAGTGACAGAGCACTAAGGGTTATGGGTTGCACGTCCATTGTGGTCACTCAAACGAGCCTAGTGGCGGCAGGAACTGGCCTCTTCTCGATGTGGGACATGGCCAGAACAATTGTGGTTCTATGCAGCAGTTTGTTCGTGGCAACTCCGGCGAGTCGGGCAGCGGCAGGAATTGGATGCACCATGCTAGTGACAACAGTGGGTTCATAAATTTGGGCTCCCCGCAAGGACCTAACAGTCCTTCCCCTGGGATTCTCTCACATGTTCTGGAGCTGGAAACTCAGGTTCGTTGGCTTAGAGGAGAATACTCTGACTTGAAAAAAGCCATTTCCCACCTTGCCACCTTTGTTCAAATCTCAAACTCTGAAGTTCGAAACAGCAGCGGTAAGATGAGAGATTATTTCGAAACCATGTCTAGCAAGGTTGAGTCCCTGCGTAGCTGTCTTAGGATTGCCGAAGCTAAGGTTGATTGCATCAGGACCAGCCCCCCTGTTCTCCATGGCGTTGATGATGATAATGCAGGTGTTGCGGCTGGGAGCAAGGAGAAGAACGTTCTCCAACTCCATGTTAATTGATGTTTCCTCTGTCAGCTCATTCTTGGTTTTTTCAAAACTTCTTTGTAATGGTTGTCCCCTTTTTTATGTTTAAGCTTGTAGAAGTTGGTCCATCTACTCTCCTCTTGATATGTATTTCTTCTACAGTCTTATTCTAGGGATGTTTGTAAGAATTTTCAGTTATCGAAGAATAGAGATTATGTATGACATGCAAAGACTAGAAGGGGATGAGTTTGTCTTGACAACTCTCTGTTTTTGGGATCAATCTTCCCACCTTTTTGTAATCTCATCCTTCTTTTTAATATAAAAGCTCATTACCCGTTGTTGTTAAAAAAAAAGACTCCCCGAAATTTGACTATTTGTAAATCTCAGCCGTCGGATCAAACTGTCTGACGATTGAAGCGATCTCTACCCTCGATTCATTCTGCGGCGTGCATTTTCCATCCATACTTTGCCATCCATATGATTTCATTAATTTCGAACGCGATCTTTCACACAAACTATGCAAGTAAACCTAATGGTTGTTGTTGCTATGATGCATGAGAGCGTGTCGTAAATAGTTAAAAGTATTGAAGATTGAGGACACTTGGTGCCGAGATATGTGTGAGCTCATCTGACATCTATGCGTAAAATATATGAATGTGAATATATATGGTTGCATTGATACTATCTGTGTATCTTTCGCGAAGACTCGAAGCAACACCAACAAGAGCAGACGAAATGCTTGAAGATTGTACCAGCTAGGGCCATCGACATGTACAAATTTAATGAGAGGTATTGGGGTTTTGAGAGTTTGGTCTCTAATAAACTTCTTTTTTATTATTTTGCATATAAAAGAGGAAACATGGATGGTGGAGTTTTGACAGTGGGATTAGAAGGGGAAGTCGAATTTAATTGAAAGCATGCCTTCCACATGGAGTTTTAGGGTTTCGTTTTGACTCATGATAGTGGGATATTTTGATATCAATTAAATTTTAGGCTTAAATTAATGATAATAATGTGAGCAAAGCAAAATTCATTGAGTTGACGTATTTTCCATGTGGATACATTTTTTGACCTAAAAATTAATATACTCATAAAATAAATAAATAAATGATAATAATGTGAACAAAGCAAAATTCATTGAGTTAACGTATTTTCCATGTGGATACATATTTTTGACCTAAAAATTAAGCTGAAACATTTTACAATGTATTTATGTTATTGAGAATTATTTAACTTTTAGATTCTTAAAATGAAACTAAACAAATAAGCATTTTACAAGGTTTTTATGTGATTGAAAATTATTTAACTTTTAGATTATTATAATGAAAATAAACAGAATTTTTTTATAAATATGGGTTGATTATTAATTTAAATCATAGATATATTAGTTTAATTTTGACATATATAAAATAAAATTTATATTTTTTTATTTTCAAATAAAATATTTGATAAATATTATTAATATTTATTTAATAATACAATAAAAATGTACACTACATGGAATAGTCAAAATGGTATAATAAAAATATACCAATACATAAAACACTCACAAACACATTTCTAATTTAATAACATAATTAAGCAACTGTTGATCAAAAGAGTCTACAGGACTTACCACAACACACTTTACACCAATGCCAGATCCCAGTGCTTCAAACTGCTCTGCAATCTGAATTGCCAGTTCCCTGGAAAGTAAGGACGTAAAACAGAATAAGATATAATTCAAGGTGATGAATGCTCGAAACCCTGGAACTTGACCAATGACTTAAAACAACTACCTCGTTGGAGAAAGGACACAAGCAAACAATGGCTGCGGTTTGTCAAGAAGTGCCTGCAGAATTGGAATTGCAAATGCTGCCGTTTTCCCAGAACCCGTCTGTGCCAGCCCAATCAAATCCCTGCCTGAAAACACAGACAACAAAGTCATAAGAAAATCGCGGGCTAATTTAACAGAAAATCAATACAAAACCTCAGTCTTCGAAATTTATGGACTGCAACACATTGTTTGTCGCTAAACCCTAAACCCTGACAGAAAACCCATCAAGATATTCAATCTTCAAACATATCTGTCTCAAGCTAAACCTTAAACCCGAACATAAAAGTGCTTTTGAAAAATAAGAAACCTTCCAAGGCGAGGGGAAGGGATTGGACTTGAATTGCAGATGGTTTCTTCCATCCCAAAGCATCGCAGGCTTCGGCTAGCTGTTCACAAACGCCCAAACTGGAAAAGGTGTGAACCTCCTCTTCTTCTTCAACGACCGCCATAATTTTCCTTTTAACTAAATGGACTGTCGGCTTGGACTCAAATCCTCAAACTGCGAATTTCAGGCTTATTACTGTTCAGAGCTCGATTCTAATTCAGACCTTGTTAGGTTTCTGTTTTTTTTTTGGTTTATTACGCCGTAAGGCGTTTTACAAGTGGAAGTAGAATCCCCGAAATTTGACTATTTGCAAATCTCAGCCGTCGGATCAAACTGTCTGACGATTGAAGCGATCTTTACCCTCGATTCATTCTGCGGCGTGCATTTTCCATCCATGCGGATTTCATTAATTTCGAACGCGATGTTTCACACAAACTGTGCAGGTAAACCTAATGGCGTCTGCTGCTATGATGCATGAGAGCGTGCCGTAAATACTTGGTGCCCACTGCCGACTCGCCGAGATACCTGCGAGCTCATCTGACATCTATGCGTAAAATATATGAATGTGAATATATATGGTTGTGCTGATACTATCTGTGTTTCTTCCGCGAAGACTCGAAGCAGCACCAGCAAGAGCAGACGAAATGCTTGAAGATTGTACCAGCTAGGGCCATCGACATGTACAAATTTAATGGGAGGTATTGGAAACTTTTTTTTTTATTATTTTGCATGTAAAAGAGGAAACATGGGTGGTGGAGTTTTGACAGTGAGATTAGAAGGGGAAGTCGAATTTAATTGAAAGCATGCCTTCCACATGGAGTTTAGGGTTTCATTTTGACTCGTGATAGTGGGATATTTCGATATCAATTAAATTTTAGGTTTAAATTAACGATAATAATGTGAGCAAACCAAAATCCATTGTTGGGTTGACATGTATTTTACATGTGGATACATATTTTTTACCTAAAAATTAATATATTCATAAAATAAATAAATTATTGATAATAAAACAAGGGAAAAAGTTGTGTGGCAGCTTAGTCCCTGCCAAAGGGTGTGGGCCACGTGCCACGCGGTAGCTACGCAGAAGGTTGAAGGCTAGAGCACTTGGAAGAGAAGGGTGAACGTGTCAGAGGGTTGGAGCAGGTGTAAAGCTAGCGAGAGGTTTGAGCAAAACCATCAGTTTTTAAAGCGGTAAGACAATGTCAGGACGCTCGAGCACCAGCGTCGCAGCAATAAGTCAAGTTGTACGAGTTCAATGTCTGCGAGGGAAGAGGCCGCTTCTTGAAACTAAATTCGCGTCTAACTCTAAAAATGCGTGCTTGGAAGTTGTTGTTGCTACCACCTCTATACAACTCTCGTGTTTGTGCAGTAACAGTACCGCGCGATGTGAAGGTGGAAAACATAATTCCTTACTCGTTTATTCAAAACAATAAATTTCGCCTTTCGAGTCTCCAGAGGAATTGTCGTGCTAAGAATATAAGAGGGATGACAAGGTTCTTGGCAGAGACCAAAGCCGGAGGAGATGCACTCGGCGGTGGTGGAGAGGCGGTGGGCGTATTTTGTGAAGCCAACGGAGTCATTGCGGACGGGGGCGGAGGAGACAGAGCTGGAGAAGACAACGGAGTCAAACTGGACACCGAAGGAGTTGGGGACAATGATGGGGATAGAATGGGGACAACAGGAGCTGGAGAAGATGGCGGAGATGGAACGGGGACGGCCGGAGCTGGAGAAGACGATGGAGATGGAACGGGAACGACCGAAGTTGGAGAAGACAACGGAGATGGAGCGGAGACAACAGGAGCCAGCGACAAAGAGGAGGAAGGAGCCTTGTGAGTGGGTGCGAATGAAGGAGAAGAAGTAACGGTTGAGGGACTCGGAGAGGCAACTACTGTCGGTGCAGGGGAGCCATGACTACCATTTCGCGCCAGAACTACGACAATAAGCTTCTCTCCCTTCTGGCAGTTGCTCCAATTGCCGCTAATGAAGTGAAAGGGGTCGTAGCAAGGTAATGTGAAGACCATCTTCCCACCTTTGTAAGACGCAATTGGGCTCAATGTGTTGCAAGTGTCAAAAAAATAAGTTAAATACACTATTTTCTAAAACATTATAAAAACATTAACCAACACAACCAAAAAATTGATGATTAATACAAGTCAAAGAGCTTTGACTCTCAAATGGAAAGCATATCTCTACCTTGACAGGGACTAAAACGAAGATTTTGAAAAGAAAAGAATGCACGTGGGTTAATGAGATGAGGAAATGAAGGGAAAAAAGGTTAAGTTATTAGGGAAGTTTAAAAAAAACAAAAAACACACTAACAATTTTAATCTAGAAATCGCTATAAAAATTAAAATAAATCAAAAGTATCAATTTTAAGTTATAAAAAATAATTCAAATTTTAATATTTTATCTGATCACAATCCATCTTCACAAACTCCTCAACAATTTCAATTTCTTCCCGCTAAACCTCTCAAATTCCTTTTGTCACACAAACCAGCCTTATTGAAAACCTATGGTTTTTCATATCAATGAAGGGTTTCAAAAGATCAATGCCATTTATCTCCCTTTATTTGAGTGTGTATTACCCTCATGTTGCCATGGACATACCTCTAACTTTCTAAGCATGCTTCATGGACATACCTATTAAGAAACAAACTTGCATCGATGGTTCCAACGGTGGTCATCGCGGCATTTTACCAGGTATGTCTTTTTTGTTTTAAATGTTAAAACTGGTTGTTATAGCATAAATTGGTTTCCTATTTTTAAAAATGTGTGAAAACTCAACAATTTCCTTGCCAAAAATGAAAAATAAAACATGCACTAATTTACAAACTAGTAAGAGGCAATCGTATTTTCTTTTACGCATTTTATCATATCGTATTTGTTTGTTGTCTGTACTCTGCACTCTTTTGCAATTTACAAACAGATCTTTTTGGGCATGTATCTTTAGGGATTACCTGTTTAATGCTCGAGGTCTTTTCCTGGTGCTTTTCCTGGCTGCCAGAGAACCTTCTTTTCTGTTTTGGAAGTAGGCACCCCTACATTAGTCGGTCGGGCCCTTAACCCCTGTTCCTTGTGCGCATACCTACAATTATCCCTGTGCTTGAAATGTTGTTGTTGGTGTCTAAAGTGCTTGTGTACTGGCTCGTTTTTACATAAAATATACCTAAGCTTAGGGAAATCCGCACTTTTGGTGCAGCCCCTTCGAAAGGTAAACAACAACATTAGAAACCCACTACGTAACAAATATTCATAATATAGGACAGAACAATCTATAGGACTGTTAAAGAATTGAAAGCGATCAATATCATAAGACCTACCCTTCATAATGCAATCAAATTTAAAATCTACTTTGCTTGATAAGCATCCTAAATATTTGGCAAAGCCCTAATTTTTTATAAAACCCTTCAGAATTTTTTCTAAATAACTAACATATTTATTTAAAAAATACAAATCCTGATTGAAAAAAAAACACCTTCCAAACCTCATTGCAGATTTGCGGAATATGAAAACGCATCTTTGAAGAGGTACTTAACAACTTTTAGTGTTTAAACGAATGGCCTTTTAACCAGACAAATAATGGGCATAATGTAAGTATGATGATATTAACTGCATTACAAAACAGTGCCAAACCCCAGAAACCCGACAAAACCCTGGAAGGAATCCGACTGACCGACCATTGACCAAAATATGACCACTAACAACCCATAATACCGGGTAAAATAGGCAGTTTGGACAAGCAACTTGGCGTATCCCTAAATATGCGTTGCAGATCTAATGTATTGATCCATGGAATGGAAGATTGCTCGCTCTTTGTTGGCTTCTATGAATTCCCATGGCAGGTTGGGGTTGTTATCCGGAGAGTCCAAATGTTGCAATGCAGTGAAATGCACATTAAATGAACGAGCTCAACAAAGTATATTCAAAGCTGGAGAGAATGGCTCGGACTTCTGCTTACATAATTCAAGGTTGTGGATAAATGGCGAAGCCTTGGATTGACGCTGACCCTAAGCCTCACCTGCGCATACAGAAAAGAAGTCCAATAAGTAAAAAGAAAAGGAATTGTAATGTGTGAAGTTCAATAAGTAAAAAGAAGAAGAATGGTAATGTATATCATCGAATCGATTGAACCATGAACCCACCGCTGCCCTGCGTGCTACCTCTGCGATCCCCAACATCTTCGTTTCTCGTCGATGATCTATTGTTGGTCTTAGACGGGAATTGAACCCTTCACCCATTGTTTTGAAGTTCAATTTGACATGTAGGCTCCAACGTTTACCTCACCCCATGCTTCCAGTTCAAACCCAACCCAAACTAGTTTATTCACAGTAAAAGGTGAAGGCACTCTGCACTATCACCTACAACCTGGCGAGAGGATGAAATTTTTTTCCAGTCAAATTGAAACAGTGTCCTTGGAGACATTTGAGGAAACCTGCATGTTCAATGCATGGCAAATAAGGTAGTGAACAATTACAGGCTGTTGTGGGTGGTGGTAGCTGCATCTGCCATCTGGGACCTCGCTACCCGCTTTTTACCACGTCCTAATTTATCAGGAATTAGGATATTCAACTTTAAAAATTAGGAAATTCAATTTATAAAACATTGGTATATTCAACTTTAAAAATTAAATAAATTGAAAGAAATGTATAAAGATTTAATGAAAAGATATAATAAATTCATCACCAATATTATATAGCAACAAAATTTAGTTACAGATATAACAAAAATATCAGCAATTCTCAAAATTAATTTTATTGTGTGAACCCTGGAACCCTGCTGTTCTGTTCATTTTGGGTTGCTATGGAACCCTGTCTAAGTTTCAGAGCTGAAAGCTGAAGCTTTGTCCAATGAAATTCCTTCTAATTCCTTCTAGAGTTGGATACATAGGCAATCGAATATTCCTGAACATTTTTCGCTCAATACAAAGAATCGTCTTTAACTTCCACGCAGACATGGCGATTAAGATTTGTTGATAGATTTAACATTTAAAAATGACAAATGACTATGACATAAATCAAACAAATGAGCTATACCTATACTACAACATAGCCCACATTGGATGTAACTGCTATATAACAATTGGACACAATTTTGCAGAAACTTCAGTAACATTCTGCACAGGGTCAGAAATTGAGCTATTTATGATCAATAGTCACGAAAGCCTACAAACAAAAGTTATTATCAACCATAGATGAAAAATATCAACTATACAATGATATAGGTAACAAAAAAGTGGAAATAAAATTTGCACAATTAAAAATATTAAAAGATAAAGAAACTGACCAGTTGATTTAAAATACATTAGGAGCCTATGCCTTCACCCATTAAACTATAATTTCATGTTGTTGTATCACATGCTATTTCTGAAATTTGAATTTTTAAGATTATTTCTATTATTAAACTATAAACTGTAATTTCATTGAATATTTCTATTAAAACTCTCCATGTCACTCTAACATATATTATTTTAAAAAAAAATTGATATGATATGCCTTAAATTTGAATAAATTGCTTCATAATAAAGACCGAAGACAAATGAAGTGTTTTCTCGATATTCTAAAATCAAGAAAATGCAGCCTTAAAATCAAGAAACAACCTAATAAGAGCATTTTTTAATTTCTTTAAATTGTGAGAAGACAGGTTTAAAGTCGAGGCTTGCGAAAGGTGTCCATGCTCGTTGAGAACAAAGAGAAAAACATGATGCTTAAGTTATTAAGCGTGAGTGCCAGGTGGCATGCAGAAATATCAATCTCTGACGCAAAAGAATCTTAGATCCACATGTCGTAGGTATATTAGAAAATTATAGGATTCAATGCCTTTCCTGTCTCTTCTTCCAAAAGAAAATGACCTTGAGGTTTGGACTGATCGCATCTTACATGAACCTACGTTAACGTCCTTCATTCTATTTATCCCATTTATGATAATTAATAATATATAATAATAATAATATTTATTATAATTATGTGAATAAGATTAATATTTGGAATGTAGTTATTATTATCTAAATATTATTTTAGGTTTTTTAGAGGTTAATTGTGCAAATTAGATGAACTAAATGTGTTACCAAAGTAACTTAAAATATTTACATAAAATCATTTTTGAAAAAAACCTTATGCATTATGAAAATTAAATTAAATAAGGGAAAATAGCGGCAAAGCTGCTTATACCTGCCTTTTAAGTAGAAAATAAAATAATAATAAAACTAATTCACAAATAAATAAATAAATTTTGCATTTGATAATAAAAATAATTAGTAAAATAAAAAAATGTTTTGTTGTATGCTAAGGATATATAGCTCAAGGTTATAGTTAAAATAAAAAAATGTTGTTATTGTATGCTAAGGATATATAGCTCAAGATTATAGTGATTGTATTATCAATTAATTATAATTATCTTAAAAAAAAGGATTCTTAATTTTATGATTCATATAAGTTTAATTAAAAAGGAATTTTATTAGTATTTTTTGTTGTTGTTGTTTGTAATCAAGTAATTTGGTATGTTAATTTTATTAAACCATTTAAAAAAAAAACTAAAAGAATGAGATCATTATAATAAAATGTTATTTTAAGTAAAAAACTATCAAATAGAAAGAGCAACCAGAACTATCAAGTAGAAAGAGGAACCACATTCTTTAGAGGTGGAAATCTTTTTAAGAGCACACACATATAAGGAAAGCTTAACATGTCAAGCTCACTTATCCCTCTCAACTTAACTTTTAATAGGTCCAAAGCTAAGATAAATATACCCCTCAAACAAGATATTTACTACAATTTATGTAATTATTCTGAGTGCATTGGCCTTTTGCAACGATTCCCAAGTCAAAGGTAAGAACAATTCCCTGTTTTAATCTTCACTCCAAGCTTCCATTTTACTCATTCATTTTGGTTTGTAATGCTTATTCTCTATAGTTATCATTGCTGTTTTACAAACTCCCAATGTAAAGGACCTTTTGAAGACCCCGAGGGATAAGATAATTGGCGCTCCAAGGTCTATTTTTCAGAGCAGAGAGGATGCACACTACCAATTGCAAAATAATCTCAGTTTAAAAAAAAAATTAACAAACTTTGCTGGTTTTGGATGATGTTTGGTCAAGATCAAACGTGGAACAGTTGTTTCTAGCATAGAGATACAAGACAGTTATCTCAACCAAGCAAGGTCATGCTATTCCAAGTACAAACAATACTCGTGTATATAGCATATCCATGTTGCAGAAGGCTGATGCCCTGTCTCTTTTCTTCTTCTGGGGATTTGGACAGCCCTCAATTCTGTCAACAGAAGATGAATATCTTGTTAAACATGTATGAATTACACATACTATTCATTATTCCATTCTCATATCCTAACTGTTTATGTATTATGCTCTTAGATTCAAGAGTAGACTGTGTTCAAATTCAGATTGATTTTCTGCCACTTTTATGGATGATTTGTTTTGTTATTCTAAATATGCAACTTTAACAATAATAGTGTGGTGTGACAAAAGTCCAGAAAATGTTTTAATAATGTAGATTTCTGTAGAAGAATCACACAATGTTTAACTAGTACTATATTTGTTATTTGTAGGTTGAAGCAGTGTGCAAGGGTTTACCACTTGCCCTCAAGGTGATTGGGAGCTCTTTGGGCAATGAGCCCCAACAAATTTGTGAAAATGCTAGGAAACTTTCAAGAGCAGAATCTATATCACAATATCATAGAGAGGAGCTTCGTAATTGTTTAGAAACAAGTATAGATGTCCTTGATGATGAAACGGAGGAATGCTTTTTGGACTTGGGGGCATTTCCCAAGGGTAGAAAGTTCAATGTAGATTCACTATTGGATATTTGGGTATACATTTGTGGAATGGAAAGGCAAGAAGCTTTTGTGATCTTGTTTTCAATGCGTTTGTTTATCACGGATGGAATGTAGCTGGATTAGTTAGTGGTCAAAATAGTTTGAATTTATATTAATACTCAACCAGCTCTGCCATATTTCTAATTACACCGTGAGTTATTTCCTCATCTGAGCATTATGTTTCTCTGTTGACTTTTTGTTTGCTTAGTGTCATCCATTTTGTTAAAAGCACATGGCTTCAATTCACGCCCTTCATATTGCACTTAACTGTTTCCTGCCTTTAGTGGTCACAACTTGTGTTTGCAAGAAAAAAATAGATCCCATGCAAGTTGCATACACTAGAGTCTCGGTGATCCTCCAGCTAGTTTGGACGAGTTGTTTTCCTGCAAATGTCGAGTCTCGATGATCCCACAGTTGAGTGTTTTCTTTTGTATTTAGTAATTACATTTATTGTCTCTCCAATTCCACTGAAAATAATCCACATGTGCAGGGATGACAGACATTGCACGTGGTATTCCAATATGGCTTATCTTACTAGTGTTGCAGATTTTGGTACAGGGCATCCTCCCCCAACCTTTGGTGCAGAGTGCATATGCTATGGCTCCAACAGATCTATGACTGTATTTTTTGTTGTTTTTGTCGAAGACATTGTGTTTTCCTTGCCTTTTGTACTACATATAAAACTTCTAGAGCAAGTTGCTCTATGTTTTGAATAACTTCACTAGCAACACCTGCTTCTCTTTTGCAAAGATTGTTGAACTTGTTTTTAATATTGTTTGTATGTATGTCAACAAGACGCATAGTATTTTGCCTCTTTTCTCCAACTAAGTCTATTTTGATGATCATGTTGAATGAAGAACTAAATTATTTGGGTTTTTTCCCCTTTTTGTTGCAACTAGCTCGGTCTTTTACCATGGGCAATATAACTTTGTCTAATATTGTTCCAAATTTAACTTGCTTATAACATGGTCTAAAACAAATTGTACAATGCTTCATAATATTAAACCAAATAATTAACTTGATATATATATATATATATATAAGTTAATCGATTTATTGTAAATACATATTTTAAAAGTATTGCAAATATGTGTGGATTATATATATATATAAATGTTTCTATTTTGTGTCTTTTAAAAAAAGAAGGGGATTTAATGGCATCCACATGGTTTTCACTCCATTCATAATCAGACTTCATTGGTCGACCTATTTTTCTCTTGCAAAATTTAGCTTTTTTTTGGTAGTCTAAGGAAAATGTAGATTTGATTAGATTTTAAACAGAAAAATGCATTAACATGAATATTGTAAAGAAATTTGAAGTGTTTTGATGTCTCTTTATATTTGCTTGGTAGACGCACTAGTTCATGGCCTTTCAATGTAAAATCACATTTATACTATTGTATCCACGTTAACACATGATGCACTTTAAATTCTTTTAGAATTGCAAGTATACATATTTCTTTCTTGAGAAAGAAAAAGAAAATAGAAAAACAAACAACAACAACAAAAATCCCCCCAACATTTTTTTCTTTTTTAGTTACAAAATATGTTACATGACAACTAACACATTGAAACATTCCCTTCTCCAAACATTATTTAAATTTATGGCATCTTTTCAAACAAAATGCTTGTCGCATAGCAAGAATATTATTTTCATGTTCTATAATACTATGTGGGTATGTTATAAAAAAAAGAATTGTTGACCAATCTAATAAACTCCATCACTTGTAAATGCAAGTATGTAATAGGTATACGATTACAATTTTCTATTCAAGTTGGGAAATTATTCTCTCTCTTTTTTATCATGCAAAAGAATTGCCTCTTTTTTTCTTCTATATTGCATTTTATATAGCCATTTAAATTAGAAGTTATTTACTACCTTACTTGACTACTTTTTTATGGAACTCACAAAAATAGAAGACAAGAAAAATCCTTTTGCCAAAAAAATCGCTTTTATCACTTAATGACAATTTCATATACACTTGCCAATGCTCCCACTAGCAATGTCGGGGACATCGCCACCTTGTGGCTCTTGTTTGTCATATTGTTTCGAGATTTGGAAAATGAGTGGTTTTTGTCCGTTGAGAACAAAGAGAATATGAAACTAATGAATACATAATCCTATCACCGTAACGTTGCGGCTGCCATCTTTTCGGGCACTGTGCAAATAAATTAAGATAGTAGTACTTAGAGACATTTGACTATTTATAGTTTTTTTATAATTTTTTTTTAAATTAATTTTATATCTGACAATTAAATTTCTAACCATATGAAAATAGTCATTTCATAGGTATTAGTCAATCAAAAATTAGAATTGGCATTTTTGAAAAATCAAAAAATAATTTTTATTTTTTATAAAATTCAATTTAATATATATATTTTATAGAACATTACAAAACTTTATAGAAATGTTTTGAAAAATTATCAACTAATTAAAAGTCAACAAAGTTTTGAATTCTAAGTGATTGCTATATAACTGTCTTCAATAGGTATAATAAAAGGCATTTGTTACAATAAATTAAGTGAGGGGGAGTGGGTTAAAGATTAATGAAAAAAATTAGGTGAACGGGTGTGGGTTGAAGATTAATGAAAAAGGGTTTTGGAGAGAAGAAATATATGCCATAAATTAAAATAATAGAAAAATAATGGATTTAAAGAGGAGAGTGAACCCAAAATTAATAAAAGAGAGGAGTAAGTTAATATATAAATAATGAACGAAATTGTTTGAAAAAAATAGAAAATAAAAATAATTGAAATAATAACAAATAAATAAAATTTAATTGAAGAAATGTCATAAAATAAAAAGATGAAGCACGGATATGGAAAAGTCTAAGTAAAATGCCCAGAGATTAAATGAATGGACCAAAAAAATTAATCTACCAAGTAATGATAATGATAATATAACGAAGAAAGATAAAATAAGATATAATATAATAAAAAAGATGGTATAATACTTTAATGTTGATTAAGAATAGAAGGATTGATTAATTAGGAAAAGTTCTAAAATGTTGGAAAACGAGATTTGATTATTTCATAATTAATGAAAAGAAGAAAAAAAGCTATAAAAGAAATTGGTGAAAATTTTATATCAAACAAGTGAAATAGCAGCAAAGCTGTTTATATCAGCCTCTTTTAATTAACAAATAAAAACATATATAAAATTGTATAATTGGCTATTACAAAAAATAAGAACAATAATGCAATTTTGTATTAATATGGAACTAGTTAATAGCATGATAGTTTATAAAAGTTTATTGATACTCATGATAAAAAAAATAATTAAAAATTTAAAAAAAACAATTAAAAATTTAAAAAAAACCAATATATTAAGAGAGCGTAATGTATTACGAGAGTGCCATATCATCTACCATTTAGTTCATTAGTTGTATAATGTATATATGTAAATTAAGGGATTTGTTTCAATATAGATTGAGGAAGAAAGATAAAATTCATTTCCAACTACAAAACTTCACCACGTAATGTTATTGGACGAAGTTTTGTTTTGTTAAGAACTAGGAGTATGATATTGATTCAAAACTTTTCGCCAATAGTTGTGTTCTCTGAACCAATTTAAGAAGAAGAGAGCCCTTCAGAATTGATTTGTGAAACATCCGGTTAATCATTATAATGGAATTTCCTATTATTGTTATTTTCTTAGTCCCCAACTCTTTGATAATCAATAGACCGAGGTAGAGGGCAAAGATCTTTGCTCGATTATTAGTTGTCTCACCTAAGCCATAGGCGAAGGTAAATTTTTTAATTGCTCCGGGATCAGATATTATACCTCTGTACCCCTAACTTGTGTGTCTCTCTCTATATATAATTGCACTAAGATTCAATCAATTTCACACGATGAAAGCAAAAAAATCATGTATCCATACACACAATTATGAAATTTGCATTCAATCAATGTCCGACCATGAAAGCAAAAACTGTGTATACATAAACACAATTATGAAAGTTTAAGTTAAATAAAAAAATTATCATTGATTTTTTTACCTATAACAAGTGGTACATTGCCACCCCATGGAAATGCCAACTATGTACCAACATTAATGCATGAAAAAATATCTACACATAAGGAAATGAAATAAATTTAACATAACCGGTGCATTGAACTATTGGAAGTTCCTCATCTTTTGAACCCTCATAATCTGCACTTTGTAAGAACATAATAAAAGAGCACATCTTCAATAAAATAAATAATTGCTAACATTTATAGATACAACAAAGTGTATATAGGTTTAAAAATTGTCAATAAAATTTGATTAATTTGAACTACTCTCATAATCATCAATCTAGAAGAATACAATAATAACTCCATTAATTAAAGAATAATTCTAACTATATATAAGTGAAAAAAAATTAACACTTAAAATGATTAATTAACGCTACTAAACTTTCACTATTCTTTCAAAGCAATCCTTGAGGGCATAGTATTTTTCGTCCTCAATTGTTTCAACTATGATACTTTAATTATAACTAATAAAAGAAATCCATATTAAATAATGATATATTAAAATGACATATTAGCATAATAAATGAGATAATTGCTAAACGTACAAGTGACTTTTAATTGAGGATCTCCTCGTTTGATGACTAAATTGTGTACTTTTAAAAATAAAATTATGCCTATACATAAGACATATAAAGTTAATTAAGTTTATCAATATATAATAAATGACAACAAAAGTAAATCAATAATATTAAAATAATACATCACAAAAATAAGAAGTGGAATTAGCAGCTAAGCTGCTTATTACTGTCTCTTAAAAGTAAGAAAAGATAATAATAACCGGGATAATTTACATGTGATAAAGGCTATTTGTTTTTTTCTTTGAGAAAATATTTTGAAAAAATTTAATGGGAAAATCAACCCTTACCCAACAATAACTAGTAGTCTTACTAACTATAAATTATAATTGCAAAACAAAATTAGAGTCGTAAAAGTTTGACATTTTTTGCCACTCAAAATAACCAAAAGAGAAGAGGAATTGTATTTTTAGAAAATACTTTGGAAGAATTTAATGTGAAAATCAATCCTTATGCAATTTGTAGTTTTATTTATTATAAATTAATTGTAAACTAAAATTAGGGGAGTAAAGCTATTCAAAATAATTAAAATGGAAAGAAAATATTGATTTAAATAGTTAATATTAATTATTAATATTTTTAAATTAAAAATAATTATTTTAACAATATATTAAAATTATATTTTAGTTTTATAAAAAAAATTAATTTTGATTTTTCTAATTTTCTAGTTTCTCAAAATTATAATGAACTCTTTAAAACATAAGATTAATATTTAAAAAAAATCAATTAATTAAGATCGGATAAACCAAATCTGATCTCCGTCATCCTCGTAATTTAAAAAAAATCAAAACCATATTTTCTAAATATACAATTTAAACAACAAAAATATTTTAATAATTTGAAAATCATCTGATTTTAATTTTAAAAAAAAACAAAACGGATCGAAAGTAGGTAACTGATATACAACACGGGCAGTTTGACTTTACTGTTACTGTCCTGTCCTTGTGGTGGGGTCGTCCTTTATGCCGCCGTCCATCCATTTGGTGACGTGAATAAACTTCCGTTAGTGCTGTTTTAGTAATGTCAGAAATTATCCGGAATTTAAATACATTTCCTGTTACTCCTCCAAATCGCAATTTAAATGATTTGCTTTGTTTAAATTTATTTTTTTATTTTAAAATAATAATTTTAAACATAAAAAAAATTTATTTTTAATAATTCTAAATAAAAATTTAAAATAATTATATATATATATATATATTTTTTTTAATATAAAATTAAAAAATTAAATCTACAATTTATAATATATTACTTTTATTTAATTATTTTTTATTAAACACATTATGGACTTCACAACATCTATTACAAATTGAACTTGAATGTAAAGCATTTATCGACTATTGATGCAATAATCTACACATTTTCAAATAATGAGGGCAGATTATAATTTGCTTTGTTTAAATTTATTTTTCTATTTTAAAATAATAATTTTAAACATAAAAAAAATTTATTTTTAATAATTCTAAATAAAAATTTAAAATAATTATATATATATATATATATTTTTTAATATAAAATTAAAAAATTAAATCTACAATTTATAATATATTACTTTTATTTAATTATTTTTTATTAAACACATTATGGACTTCACAACATCTATTACAAATTGAACTTGAATGTAAAGCATTTATCGACTATTGATGCAATAATCTACACATTTTCAAATAATGAGGGCAGATTATAATTATTGTAAGATTTATTCTCTGAATTTAATATATTATTAGAAAATTTAATGAAAAATACATAAAATATTTTTAGAAAGTAATTTATTACATAAAATTTATAAATTTATAAATAATATTAAACAATATATATAGATTTAAGAAAAAAAAATTATTTATGCTATTTACATTATTTTTTACTATATCAATAAATCATTAAAGTCTTAATCTAAATTGTTTATTATGTACGACCTTAAATTATTAATCTAAATTGATTTGACGAGTGGGTCATATCACAAACTGATCAAAATGTGGCTCTCTTGAATGAACTTTGTGTTCACACTTAGCGTTTTCCTGTTGGGTAGTTTTTTATATCTGTCGAAAAAAGCACGGCAATTGCCAGATCAATCAATCAGAAAATTATGGTTAACTTTAAAACGCGCACGATAGAACAATACAGCCATGACAATTAGTATAATTAGTCATTTCAAGACATGTGTCTCACTTAAAATTTTTATAAATTTTAATTTTTTAATTTTAGAAAAGTCACATCCCAAGCATAGATAATTAGTCAAATCACAGTTGTTAGCCAACCAAAAAAAAGAATAAATAAAAATAACCAATAAAAATTAACGTTTATATAATTTATAACATTTAAAATATAATTTTTTATTTATTTTAAAATCAATTTAATAATTAAAATTTATAAAACTATATAAAACCATATAAAAATTTAGAATAAAAACTTGTAAATAATTAATAATAAAATGCAAACTAATTGCTATATACTTGACTGCCGGTATAATAATAGTGATAAAGATTATTTAATATTTAAAATAATGGTCAATTATGTTTATTTTGAATGTTAAGTATATAGAAAAAATATAATTTTGTAATTACAAATTCTTATTTCTTTTAATTATTAAAAAACTTATAAATTATTATTTATTATAGTTTAAAATAGTAAACAAAACAAATATATTTGGAAACAATAACTTTTTAATGCTGATGGGAGTGTGGTCTTAGTAGTAATTGATAGACCGGTATGCCCCTTGTAATTAGGTAACATGGTCAAATAAATTCTAAGAGATGTATTTCTCAAAAAAAAATTAAAAAAATTGTCTAACATATATTGGCATTTATATATTCATATACAAAAGAAAAAACAATTACTCTTTACAACATAAGGCAATATAAACATAAATATAAAAGAAATGAGAGTATTTTCCACAAGTGATCTAATTTTATTTATTTATTTTTGTTGAAAACTAACTATTCATTAACCTCACAAGACAAATGGATGCCTCGGCGCCGTGCAATATCCATTACAAGTTAGGTTAAGGTTGCGGCTATTTGAAGGGTAGGTTAGGTAGGGCTCAAAACTAGGGCTATCGTATGGTGTGTTGCTAATTTCTTCCGATACCAAGTTGAGAAATTAGTGTTTAACGTCGTAGATCTCTTAGATGTAATGTAAATGTATCTGTAATAACAATGACAATTTAGAAGTCAAATAATAAGAAGGCATTTGACTGTGTTGTTTACGATGTTTTTTTAGCTATATAATTTTCTTTGGGTATGGCGTGTTGCTAATTTCTTCCAATATCAAGTTAAGAAATTAAAGGCTCTTGTTTATAGTTAATGTTGCATATCATAATTCTTAAAACAGTGTCAATTTAGAAGTTGTCAAAGAATACGAAGGCATTTGGGTGGGTTCTTTACAATGTTTTATTATTTATTTTAGCTATATAATGTTCATTTGAGTACGATGAGTTGCTAATTTCTTCCAACATCAAGTTAAGAAATTAAAGGCTTGTGTTGATAGTTAATGCTGCATATCATAATGCTTAATACATCATCAAACTTTTTGAGTTCTCAAGCTGGACGCTACACTAGAATTTCAATCAGTTTGAAATTTAATGGTGTGATATGCATCTTGGAAAGTAGTTACATCCCCATAACTGAAGATTTTAATATTTAAAACTCATTACATGAAGAGATGTCGATGATGTATAATTATTTTATGTCCATCAAAGTATAATTTAATTTATATATATGTCATAAAAAATATCAACATGTGAATACATTAAGAGATGAATTAGCATTATTTCTGTATTTAGCGATACAGGTAATATGTCTATAAGCTTGCATACATGGAACAAGAATTGGAACACATTAAGAATGGCATTACATATGTCCAATTAAAATTTTCTGCAGATTTGTTTAAATGAAGCTGAGTAAATTATAGATGAGTAGTATTGCTAAAATTGATTTATTGGGGAAGTCAACACACATTCTAATTTTACTGCAATGAGAGGTTTATAGTTTGATTCTTATTTCAAATAAGTGTTATGAAATATATGGCTGCACTAAGAAAAGCGAGGTAATGCTAGTATAAACTATTACAGGAGAGGTAATTTTGTCTGGCACCATTTCCGACTGCTTTTAGCAATCTGTTGTTTATATATGTGTGTGTGTGTGTGTGTGTTTATTTATACTGATATATTTATTTTATTTTGTATATTTATATATTTATACTGCTTTGTTATATATATATATATATATATATATATATATAACAACACCATGGTAGATCCATCTTAATAAACGAGTATAGAACTTGTTGGTAAGTTGGACTGAATGTACAGACCAAATCAGTAGGCGTTCTATTTCTATTTTTTATTTCATGTTTGGTTTTTTTTGCATTTTCTAAACTCTTTGATGGAAACAGAAAATACAAAAAAATTACTTTAAAATTACTTTTTTTTAAATATGTTTATTTCATTCAGCCATTTTAAAATTACATTTCCATCATTCCTTTAACTATGTAAATAAATAATAATGATTCCCCCCCCCCAAAAAAAATCATTTTTGTATTTAGATATTGCATTTCCAACTTTACTTTCTCAAATTTTTAGTAAAAACCTAGGAAAAGAGAGCTTATGTGGGAACATGATTTGCATTTAGGTGTTTTGCAATATGAAAATTAACTAAAAAACTTGAGTGTAAAGTTTTTGTTATTATATTAGTTTATTGTAAAATGCATTGTTTTTTTCCACTTCTTCTACATTGTTATTTATTTGGTTAAAATCTTCTTGGTTTGATTCTACTTTATACCTTTAACAAGCTTTTTATGTGGAAGTGTATATTTTCTCCGTATCAGATTATGTACAATAAAGCGATATTGGCTACTTTATTGAGATATGGTTAACAATAAACCAAGGGTATATTCCACCCATCGAGTTTCAAGCGTTGTGGTTCTAGCAATAGTTCTTTTCCTTAGCATCTTTATTGTTTATTTCGATTGAAGGTTCGGATCCAGGAATAATCCCTATCTGCTTAACTATGGGAAGTACTTGGGCATAGCCCTAAAACTCATTGTGAGGAGTACCACAGGAACCCCGAAGTAGCTGTCCCATTGAGAGGACTTGCCAGCGAAAAGGGAAACGACCCTTGCCTGATTCACTAGTTCTCACCCGTAAGGTAAATCAACAGCTGTCGTTAGTGGCAAAGCGGTTATCAGTTTTACCTGAGCCGTGGAGTGAGGGGTGATGCCCCAATACGCAAGCCGTTAGACAACCTTGGTAGCCGAGTGAATGCCCTGAACCTTTAGGAAGTTGAGCATGCTTGGGGTCCATATTTATTGCCAGTGGGTGTTCAACAAAATGCATTTGTCCAGAGCCGTTCCAGATCAATTCTAAGACATTGCAAACAATTAGCAGAATTTTTTGGTATATTGTTGATTGTACGCATATGCAAAGTTTACATTGTTTATTATAAGAAGCAAGTATTAAGCAACTACATGTTTTTTTGCAAAGCTAATTTCCCCCGACTCTATATTTTATTGGGAACAACGACAATGCCATTGTGCATAGCGATTTGACCTCTATTGATTCCTTATAAACTATAGTAGATAATTGGCTGGAACATTGCCAATGACATATTGCCATTTTTCAACTCTTTTCGTTGGCAAATACTGATTTTTTTGCTTGTTGTTGCATTTCCCTATTTGAGTTGCAAAATAAAAATTATATACCATTTTAATATAAAACTTTATCTCTTCTTATGCTATTAGCTTTTTCTTTCTTTTAAAAGTTTAAGTAACTTTACATAGATGTAGTATCATGAAAAAAAATAAATAGAATTGTTTTACATCATGCCCTCCGCAAAAATTGCAAAGGTCTAATGATTTTTTTCTATGTGAGCACTCTCTATTGCTTGGCTCTATGCTTTTGTGTTATTTTCACTGCTACTCTTTTCTTTCAATCCATGAACATGGGTGTTGCACAACTCCCTACAAAAAAGAAAACTAAACTATGTATTAGCATTGCTCTTAACCTTGCCACACTTCCTTGCAGGTTCATTTTTCGAAGGTCCAGTACAAGTTTTCTTCTTAGTGCAAGTTCGCTTGGCTCCATGCAGAGTGCATGTTTCCTTTTACATATATTCAACGTCTAGTTCAAGTTCCTTTGTTGTTCCTCTCGTTGTTTATGTTTTCGACCTTGAACCAAAGCAAACAAGAGAAAACAAACAACAGATCATTTGCAAGGGCCATTTCAACAGAAACATGTCGTTGTCTCCAATAAGACATTCCCATTTTGAAGGCATTGATGTTGCTTTGTCTAGGCACAATTTGTTTCGACTCCAGGATTTCCACTTTTGAGCGGGCGATTGCCTTTTTGATGCGCTTGCAGTTCTCTTGCATTTTCGATACACATCACTTGAAATAAGAGAATCGATTGTTAATCATTTTCGCATGTCGTTGGCTCAGTCCCAGCCTGCTGCATTGGCCTCACTGCAAACAGATCTATCGATTGAAATCTGAGTTGATTTGCATGGAGTGCAAACTGTGGACTTGTACCTTGAACGGATGTCGCGGTCTGCTTCAGAAATCAATGAAAATAATACCTTCGGATTGTGGGGTGATATCTTTTGCATAAAATGGTTTGCACAATGGTTGAATGTTCCTATTGTTGTATGGTCATCCACAAGGAAAAAGAAGTATCTTCATTTCAACTCACATGAAACATGATATTGCTACAACTTGCTTTTCCATGACATCAACCCCACTACCGACCATTTTGAGCCTCTTCTATCGTATGGCCCTATAGCAAGTAGCAATCTTGCCCTTGGACAATACATGGCAATGTTGAGATACTCCATTGTCTTGAATTACATACTTCACTTTCAATATGCACGGACGCCCTAGCCCAACAAGGTTTTAGTCTTGGCTCTAGAATCAACGACAATTGTCGTGGCTCTCTTTTTGAATCCCTATGTAAATTGACAACTTTTACAGATAATGTTTATCTACAGAAATTTATTGCCCAATCGTTTTACAATTACATGGCATTAAATGAATATAGAGCAACTAAATGCTTTGAAAAATATCTACAAGGAAATCTTCTAGAGATAAACCAAGCTGGTACTAAATGAAAGACAATTCTACTTCAATTGATAGATACATGTCAATTTCACCAGGCACATATGCAAGAATTTGTTTTGTAGTGGTTCTCTGAATTAATGGACATTAACATATTCTTATGGGAAAGCAATGCACAACGAGTCTTGACAAGTTTTTACTCAACAACTAGCACGGGATCAAATATTTACCTTTTCCATCATGATGTAGATGCAAATCACTCACATTTTTATCCATTGACAGTAGCAAATTTGAATATTGCTTTCATTGCTCCAACTACAAATGGGAAAGCGTCCACTTCAAAGGGCACATTGCCAATTGCAAAAAAACAGTTGCAGAGCATGGACGGTCGAAATTCCTATGGTAGGCAAGTTAAAAGAAAGTTACACATGGAAATGGTCGAGACTAATGAGGATGAAAAAACAAAACATGCTAGAATGCTTTCTCCAAATGCAAAATCAGAAAAGAAACTACAAACCACAGATGCAAAGACATTTGTTGTTACTTGTCAACAAAAAAAACATGGTTCCAAATCATAGAGCCATATTCAATATAGTTCACCAAAAAGTTTGCAGTCTTTGAAGGCAACAATACGCCAAGAGGCTTTTAAAAAATCTCAAGCTGAAAAGAGAAGTAACATAGAGAAAAAACATGTCCATGTTTACTTAAAAAGTATCAATGACACTCCTACCCATACATGCTATTGTTGTAGACGATTGCATTTCAAAAACAATATTCGAAAAGTTGATGAAAATACTATATTGGCTTTTAGATCCTTTCCAAATTGCAATGTTGAGTGTACATTTTCTATGTCCGATCAAATTTGCAAGTTTTGTAAGAAAGGCATTTCCAACTCAGAAATTCCACAATATGCATCTCCTATTTCCATTCGTAGGAACACCTCAATTCCATTTGTAGCAATGTTAACTCCTCTTGAAGAGCGCTTGGTCTCACCCAAAAATGCATTTGCACAAATACGTCAACTTAGTTACAAGCGAGGCCAAATATGTTTAACTGGAACAATCATCAATGTTCCTGCGGATTTGGATAAAGTGCAAGCTGCGTTGCCCATAAATCTTGATGATGCCTTAACAGTTGTTGTTGTATTAAAGAGAAGACTAGAGTTCAAAAATGCATTCATGTCTGGAAATGTGCGCCCTGGCATTGTCATGATAGCTTTAAGAAGCTTGTCTAAAACTATACTATACAAGACTGAAGGTGTAACCATTAATGAACAAAGGGAAGACATGTTTACCACCTTTGCTAAAACAGAAACCCTTCCATTGTAATCAACAACTGAATCACTCAATGAAAATAGCTTGCAGATCTCTGATTCTGATGTTAGTTCTTCTTCTGATCTTGATCCTGAACCTGTATTAGAAACATTGGTTCATGGATATGGAGAAACCAACTTGTTAGATTACCTGGCCAACAAAACCATTGAATTAGCACCTTCTAATAATTTCTGTCCATTGGGCATTTTCCAAGATAGATATTCTGAAGAATTGAATTTCCCAACCTTGTTCTTTGGATATAGTCGTGATGCAGATATCTACAAAAAATATTACTATCAACAAGTGGCAAAGTGGGAACTCCAACATGAAAGTTGTGCTTTTGAAACACACCCAACCAATCTTTTTTTTCAAAATGGTTAAAGTAATTATCAAACAAATTTCAAACACTTGTTGGATTACAATACGCATAGGGGAGTTGAAAGGCAAAAAACTAGTAGCCAGAGATGTCAAAAAATAAGCAAGCATTGACAAAATTCTTAAATCTCCTCTTGCTTTTCGCACATTGAAAGCAATCCGAACATCGCCAGACTATTTCGATTCCATGATTTTTTTTTTTTGCAATGATATGCCAACTAGGGCCACCAAGTTTCTTTGTTACCTTTACTAGGCATCTTTGGAAACCATTGTGCACTACCTTGCATGAACTTGAATCAACAAAACACAACGCGAGATCAATTCCTGCTATTGACGATGATCTTGATGCACTGATAAGAAAACATCCAGTACTTTGTGCCCGCTATTGCAGACACAGAATGAATGCACTTAAGTCTTTGATCTGTAAGAATAACAGCTTCTTTGGCGAGGTTCAATATTTGTTCTTCACAACTGAGTTCTAACAAAGGGGGAATGAGCATGAGCATGGACTTATATGGATCAAACATGTTCCAATATTTGGGAGAAATAGCAATAGCGAGATAGTGACCTTTGTTGATCAATATATTTCAACAGATTCATCATTACTTAAACATGAGTTTGTGAAATTTCAAACACATCGACACAGCAGGACATGCAATAAACATTTCCGTTCTTCGTGCAAATTTAACTTCCCCCTGCCTCCCATTGACAAGACAATGGTTCTTGAGCCACTTGAAGATACCCCGAATCAACTAATTGAGAAAGCCAAACAATTGCAGTCTTTGCTTGAAAAAGCAACTTACTCAAAGGAGACGTCATTTCAAGCATTTCTTCAAGAATTGCAAATTAACAAGGATGAATACATTGTTCTTTTGCGTTGTCGTATCACACGCCCTTGCTTGGTATTAAAAAGAGATCCTGCAGATGTTTGGATCAATGCATTTGCAAAAGGCATTCCAGATTTGTGGCAAGCAAACACTGATGCGCAGTTCATTCTAGATGCATATTCTACAACAACATACATAAGCTCATACATAACAAAGATAGACTGTCCAATGACGCTTGCATTCAAGAAAATCAAAGAGGAAGATGTTTATGGAAATGCCAACAACGTCGAAACAATCCGTAGGCTAGGTAACACGTTGTTGAACATGCAACAAATGTCCACCAGACAAGCAGCTCATGTTGCCCTTTCTCTGCTTTTCCATTCATCTTCTAGAAAGACAATTTTCAGTAACACTGCACCAGGCGAGAAGAAAATAGTTGTTGTTAAGAAACCAACATTGTTGCAAAATGATCCAGATGACTCCGAAGACATTGTTTCACCATCTATCATAGACAAATACTATGCATGACCAATTGAGCTTGAAGACATTTCTTTGGCAGAGTATGCTGCTTATTTCAGTTGTATTGATACAAAAATAGTCAAAAGAAATAGACCTTGT
This sequence comes from Larix kaempferi, assembly GCA_027924585.1. Classification (NCBI taxonomy): domain Eukaryota; kingdom Viridiplantae; phylum Streptophyta; class Pinopsida; order Pinales; family Pinaceae; genus Larix; species Larix kaempferi. Next base: position 11,565,205 of record BSBM01000742.1, read on the forward strand.
ATCATTCGATTCATTCGATACAACAAAGAGAAAGATCCTAAGAACTATGCACGGGAAAAGATTCTCCTCTTCATAGCACATAGGGGTGACTTCAATTTGTTAAAAAAATCCTTTAAAACATGGGTAGAGGCATATCTAATTCAAAAAGAAGAGATTTCTTTCGTTGAACAAAAGTTTATGGCGAACATGGATAGAAAATGGGGCGACCTCGACATTGAACTTCAAAATGTTGAACTTCATTTCAACAACAAGAATGACTCTGATTACTTTGACAATGGCAAAGGACATGAAACCACAATGGAGCATTATGATATTCGATATGATCTTCAGGTCAAGAAATCAACCTACGTATCACAATCTACACCTTCTTTCACCTTGGGAGATAAACCATATCTATCGGAAATAAATCAATGCCATGCAATACGGTGATCGTTGAACAAGGAACAACAATCAATTGTCAAAGAAATTATCTCTAGGGAAAAGGCTAACCCTTCTACACCAATTCATATATTCTTTACAGGAAGTGTTGGCACTGGAAAAACTCGCACTGCTAAATCTCTTTATGATGCTCTTGTCCATTTCTATGACAAAGAAATGGGTAGTGATCCATTAAAAAGAAAAGGTCTTCTCGTTGCTTTTACTGGTAAAGCAGCTTACAATATTAATGGTGTCACTGTGCATTCTGCATTCAAATTTCCTTTGAACTCTTCTAAGATGTTGCCATTAAATGCAAATATGCTTGATATTGTATCAAAAGATTACCAACAACTTCAAGTGCTTTTAATTGACGAAGTTTCTTTGATAGGTTCTAAAATGCTCTATAACATAGACAAATGCTTGTGTGAGATAATGCATACGCCAATGAAACCATTTGGGAATCTTGATGTCATATTTTGTGGTGATCTTTTGCAAGTAGAACTAGTGCATGATGCTTGGATATTTGAACAACCAAGATTTCATGACCAGACATTTCCTTACATTTTTTGGCTTGACATTGTCAAGTACTATGAATTAAAAACCGTGGTCCGTAAAAAAGATGAAACCTTCGACTCAATTTTAAACAGGATCAGGACATCAAATCAAACACCTGATGATATTGAGTATTTGAATCAGCATTGCCATAGACAACCTCCATTAGACTCGACATTCCCGTATCTCTATCATTGCAACAAAGATGTTAAACAACACAACTCTAGGATGTTGTCTATTGTAAATACAAAAGAATTCACATTAACATCTTTTGACTCGAAACTTGATCAACTTGAAAAAAACTTTGAAACTCATAAGAATATTCAACTTCCATCTACAATAGTTCTTAAAGAGAACATGCTCGTGGAACTTGTCGGTGGAAATTACTCAGTCAAAGATGGCCTTGTCAACGGTGCAGAAGGGCTTTTCAAAGAATATTCTCCAACATCACCTGACATTGTTTGGGTTGAATTCACAGAGCCATCGATCAGTGCACATGCACGTGCAAAAATGCAACATATTTACAAATCCATCTCAATGCGCACTTGGACACCAATTCAAAGAATGGCATCGCAGATATCAATTGGCAATAGAAAACATATAGTTAGACGGCAATTTCCAATTCAATTAGCATGTGCACGAACAATCCATAGGACACAGGGCTTGACAATGGAACGTCTAGCATTTGACCCTAAAGGGGTTAGAAGACATGGCCTTGTGTACACTGCACTTTCTCTAGTCAAAAGTGTTGATTGCCTCTATCTCATAAACAAGCTCGAACAAAAGAATTTTTTAATTTCAACAAAAGTTGCGACTGAAATTGCAAGATTGCAACAACATGCACAATTACCCTTCCAATATGGAATAAGTTCATTTCCCACTACAAACCATATATTGATATCTACACTAAATACATGAAGTCTTCTCTTGCACATTGAAGACGTTGCAAACGATTTTGAACTAATGCAATCAGACATCTTGTGTCTACAAGAGACCCATATGCATATGGTTTCGAAACACTCATCTTTTTTTGAACACTACACTTGTGCAATGGCATGCTCTATGCATGGCATTCTAACTATGATTAAAAAAAATATTGTTGTTCTAAAAACAGAAGTCTATACAAGAAATTCGTTTGAAGCAATTGTCACTAGTCTAAAGCTTCCACAAATAACCCTTGACATTGTCAATGTTTATAACAAGCTCACCAACCATTTGAATTCACTATTTTCTACGCTACATTCAATCCTTTCTCAAATGAAAAATGAGACAAAATTCATTGTCGTTGGCGATTTCAATATTGATATGCAAAAGCAAACAACAACAAGCAAAAGGCTACGGCTCTTCATGGAAAGCAATTCACTAATGTTAAGAACAACTAAACCTACAACTAATTCTGGCGCAATGCTAGACCATTTATGGACAAATCTGCCCACATCTACAATGCCCTTCAACACTTCAGATGCTTATAGGACAGACCATTTCAGTAGCTTCTTGTCAATGCCTCTAAACATCAATTGAACTCTTTCATGTCTGTTTTTTAATACATTTACCTATAATTCTTTTACCCTTGTTTTTTTTTCCACATCAATACTACTCAACTATGAAAAATAACTACGTTCATGCAACAGACATAGACACTGTTGTTGTTAATTTTCCAATACAAATGATTAAGATCTTTTCTCCTTCTGCTCTTGGAAATACAATTTATATCTTTTTGGCATTGCTTTATCGCAAAGATACTATTTCTCCATCCTTGAACCATCACACATACTTATTGTTCATCATCCCACATGATTTTTTCATGCAACCATTCTAAGACCAACCTCACACCATCGCTTGGGCACTTGGTTCGGTTTCTTGCTTCTAGAAAAAAAATCTATTGCTCCTTTTTTTTGCTTCTCATTCTACATTTTCCCATCTGCAATTTCTCCAATCCCTGGGAAAATTTTCTTGTGTCAGGATTCAATAATATTTAATATTGCTTATCTTCTTGTTCTATAATCAAATTCCTTTCTATTTATAGTTGAAAGTCTCTCAGATCCACAACCATCGAAACTGCAACTAAAAATTATCTAGAAAAAAACAGTCAATATCTTCAACAAATATTTTTTTGTCGGAATTTTATGCTCATTTTCCTCTAAGGTTGGCGAGTATCATGGACTCGGCTCAATGCAAGCCATTTTTTTTAAATACCTTTTGAAGACCTTTTTATTTATATTTTTCATTGCACAATCATTTTAGACTGCCTACCTGTATTTAACTATGAATATGTTAAATGCAACAAGCAAAAGAAAGAACAAAAAAGAGCGAAAAAAAAACCATAAAAACACATGCTTGTTCCCCTTTTCCCAGAATCTTTATATGTTTCCATTTCCATTGCAGCGTCAATGTTCTTAGATCACTTTTATCTTCAAACAATTCAAAACTCTATTCAACTGTTTCCTACTTTGATTACATGTCTCAAATTCTGTCTTCAAATGCATCTACAACATACAGAAATCAGTCACGCCAAGAGTCAATTAGAAAAAATTTCCTTGTCTCATATCGAAAGAGGAGTGCATATTATGTCGACACCTGCTACTCCATCTATTGAAAAAGGTCTTTCTCTCTTACAAGATGCACCTGAAACATTAACATTGGTGGGATCTTCAATGATAACATCTACACCAATAGCAAACAATCCAAAAAGGTATTTCTCTTTTGCATTGACTTTGTCTGTTTCTTCTTATCTACTTTGTATAATGTTCCTCATGTTGCACATTTGTATATTAAACATTCGCTGCTATTTCATGTCTATTTTTAAGATGGACTTGCATTTGCAGGATAAAACATGCAACAGAGCCATCCACCATTATACAGTTGTGCATTGAGAGCCATACCCATGTTTTTGAAGGAGATATCTTAGTTATGTATGGGCCTGCTCAGAACCGAAGTCAGAACTCCCCAGTAAAAACAAAAATTCTCCATGCAGACTTGGTTGATAGATTTGGCCTCATGACAATAACAACCACCATAAATGATAGCTTGGTCAATCGTTTTGGTAGTCACATATTGCCTGGAAAAAGCATTAAAATCATTGGCTTTGAACTAAAAAGAAAGGGCCAGTATGATCGTGGAGATGCAATATTCACTATGACAATATTGCCTGATAGCATAATAGAGCCAATTGAACAAGTTTGTAAACTGCACTCCCTACCACCAGACATGACAATAGACAAACTTATCGCCTTAGATGAATCATATGCAGTTGGATCCATTGCAGCAATTGTTGTTGGCTATCAATACAACAACAAGCAACTAGATTTCTTCATTAGAGATGGACAAACAACAAATGATTTTGCAACTGTAAGCTTCATAACCTTTGAACTTTTTTTCTTTCTTTCTATTTAATTTGCCAATTTCTTTTATCTAGTTGAAAATCATTTCATTTTTTATTGCTATGAAAACAAAGAAAAAACAAAAGTAGATTTAAAAAAAAACATTTAACAGGGAAATTAGAAAAATAAGACAACAATAAAGAAAAAAAAAGTGAGGGGTTCTCTGTCTGCACTTGCAATCAATAGATATCCCGTTTTCTATTTTCTAACAACAATTTCCTTTGCAGTTACAAGTTAATGAAGCATATAAAAACTTATTTTTCCGAGTTCAACAACAACTTGCAATCGATGAACCACCATTCTATCTATTCAAGAACATAGTTAGAAATGGCAACAAAGGAAGCCATATGATAAAGACATCGCAATCCACTTTCATTGACCCTTTAAATGACGAGTCTACAATACAGTTTTTGTTACCTGTTGTTGAGGCAAAGATACAGGTAATTGACCACAACCTCCTTTTTTTTTCCTTTTCCAAATATCACAAACCAAAAAATGCTGCTTACAATGACATTGAAAAAAAAAATTGCAATTTTTTTTTCACCTTTTTTTTTCTTGGTTTCAAATTGCATAGATAAATACCATACTACCATTATTTTACATCTACAGACAAATGCAATGCACATGTATACATGCTTCTACATATTGCTACTTCTATATCGATAACATGTGCACTCTTGTCTGTGACATTGACTCTTCCCAAACAAACCCTGTAAAAATTGCTCAAACTCTTCTGCCCAGGAAAAGCTGCCCACAGTTCATGACAACAACAAAAAGTAAAAGGACAAAAACCAAATTGATCTTCTCTTTTTCCTCTTTTGCAGTGAGCTTGAATTGCCATTGTCGATGGTCAATGCCAATCTACTTTCCTCATTCATAGTTATATTTATAGTTGTTTTTTTTCCCTCTCTTGTTTATGAGCTTAATCTTCTTCAACTGTTTCAGGTCTATGGAACGCTTAAAGTAAGAAACGTGTTCGCGCCACCGTTCCAATGCATTTGCTGAGAATGCAAATTTCCCATGATACTTAATACTCACATATGTGCATTTTGCAATATTCAAACGAAAACAATTTACGAACACAATTTGCTATGCAAGTTGGACATTGAAGATGGAATTATCGAATGCACATTGCGAGGTCTACAACTGCAAGAAATTTTCCCATTCATTGCTACTGTCACATATGAACAATACTCCAAGACTGTTTCATCAACAGTCTTCAATCTTCGCAGGCTCTGTTTACAAGGATTGTATACTTTGGCCATGAACAACAAGATACTTGATGTGAAAATAATCTGAAAATGACAGATGCATTCTCAAAAACAACTTTTGTTTTCTAGCAATTTTACAGCCATATAGCATCTCTAGTTTTCCAGAATAGTTGCTATAATTTTTCTGCTATCTAATGTTGGTTCATTTCTACAAATTTCTTGAATTTCTTGCTTTATTTTAATTACAACAAACACTTCTTAACATGAAATAAATTTTAAACTGATCCTTTTGTTAATACCGGTTTATAACTTATTGTTTGATTTCATTTCATTTAAGCACATTGGTTAAATGGTTTAGTTTTAAATTATGTCAATCCACTTGTGAAACTTTAATTTCTACAACATGTTTCTTTATCAAAAGTTCATGGGATCTATTTTATTTCATTAATCATATTCTCAAAAACAACTTTTGTTTTCTGGGAGTTTTACAGCCATATAGCATCTCTAATTTTCCAGAATAGTATAATTTTTCTGCTATTTAATGTTGGTTCATTTCTAGAAATTTCTTGAATTTCTTGCTTTATTTTAATTATAGCAAACACTTCTTAACATGAAATAAATTTTAAACTGATGCTTTTGTTGATACCGGTTTATAACTTATTGTTTCATTTCATTTCATTTAAGCACATTGGTTAAACGACTCAGTTTTAAATTATGTCAATCCACTTGTGAAAATTTAATTTATGCAACATATTTCTTTATCAAAAGTTCATGGGATCTATTTTATTTCATGAATCATGGATGTATTAGACACTGTTAAATTTATAAGCTCAATTGAAGTCTTGGCACATTAACACCTAACCTCCACTCTTGCAATTCACTATTGAACTTTTCAATAGCTGTATTAAAAATCCTAAAAGGATTTACATCAATGATTATTGTCAATAATAATTTGCTCTCGAAATTCACGTGGCAAAATCCCAAACTTGCTTCTACAAATGAAAGAGTGGAGGTACATGCAAACAATCTCTATTCTAGAGTAGTTGTATATTTCAATTATATTTTTTTTATCTAATCAACTCGTTGACAAAATGCAAGCAGAAATATATTTTATGATCAATCTTTTTTTTAAATATTTTTTCCAATTTCTATGCTCCATAAAATACCATTTGCACCATGTAGGCGCTCTGTTTCTGTCCACACTTGAATTCTCAAAAAAAAAAAAACTTGAAATCAGCTTGCATAGTGCTACATAGACTACATAGACTACATAGAAAACCTTTCATTCTCATCTTCAAACACAAAACATGATTAAGTAAACTGCATATTAGCTTCTATAACTGATTACTATATCAGTCAAAATTGCATATTTGTTTAAATAACATGTCAATTTTCATGCATTCTTTCCTTTTTCCATGTACACAAAGTTTTTAACAATCTTTTTGCAATTTGCAGGTAACAAATTTTGAAAATCCTGGAACAACAACGATTTTGCCATTTTGAAGTGCATTTTTGAAGATGCCTGCCATTTTTGGGTGCCAATAAAAAACACAACTCCTCTTTTTTGCGCTTTTCTGCAAGGAGTCTTTTGCACTTTGATAGTTGCATTATATAGCACATCATCCATTGACATTGTCAACATCATTTTTGACATAGCATGCGTCTTGTTTACTTTATTTTCCTTTCACAACAAAACAATCTGAACTAAATTATGTTGTTGTTATGGCTTTTTTAATGACTTTTTTCTTAAATGACTTCAAATACTAAAGATAAACCAGCCTAGCTTTTGTAAATGCTATTTCAAAACATGGGACATGGTTTTGTTAATATATACATACTTTCAAGTTGCAGTTCTAGTTACAAAAACCTTTTTTTTTCTTACACGTCTAATTGTTTTTTTCCTTTTTAAAGTTTACATTAGCAATTCCAAGTCTACTTTGAATATTATGATACCGAAGGTTGACTCTTAGAAATTTTTTGATCAATATATGTCCATATCCATCTATAGGTGCATATACAAAATTATTTTGAAACTGAGTGCAATGAGAATTGGTAAAATACAATTTGAATCCATATCAAGAGAACGATTTGCTTTTATCTATGAAAGGCATATGCATGTGTCTATAGGACTAGTTAAAAAAAAAACTATACACCATTAAAACAAAAATGAACCATATCTAGTTATCAAAGTTGCTCCACCTAAATCCTATGGCCTTATTGCTTGTATATGAGGATTGGGTTCTCATGTGCATTTGTATATTGAGTCATGAATTGTGTTTCTTTGGTATCATTGTATTTGTTAATTAATGCGTTAGATTTGGTTTTCATTAGTCTACGTAGACAAATGTGGTACAGGTTCCTCCTTTTCGCACAATTGTTTTTTATTGTGCCTAAGCGTCCCAATAGAATTTTTTTGGGAAGCTAACATATGTCACAATTTCACAGGTATAAACATTAGTCACAATTTCTTTCTTTCTCACTTTCTTTTTGTCACTCATATCATGATCTTTTGTAATGGTAGTTGCCAATGTGCAATGAATTCATAGAGATTCTTAACCTTTATTATACATCCATTGATAGGTAATAAATATCCATGGGTCTTTGATTTCTTTATTTAATGTAGGTGAGAATCAGAAATATTTTTGCTCTCAATTATTTTCCTTTTACAAGTATGGCAAAGATGGATTAAGTCATTTGGGCTTCTATCTAAAACCAATTGCATCTTGTAGGAAGAATTGAAAATGTCTTGCCACTGAAATGGAAAAAAAAGCTTGTATGTATGGTGTAATCAATGCTTATGCCATGGTGCTACAATTGTTCTTATCAAGGATATATTAGAGGCTATATTTTTTTTATTGGATGCATTTTTTTTTTTACTTCCAAAGGAGTTCCTGAAAATATTTAATAGATCAATTTCATATTTCTTTGATTTGGGAAAATGGATAAGAGAGGTTTAGAGTGGGTGAACAATGAGTAGGTTGTTTTCCAAATGGTCAAGGTAGATGTGGTATAAAAAATATTAATTAATTTATCATAATCATGCCTAATAATAAAAGACAGTTTTCCCATTATATGGACACATATGACAATGGATTTTGCTTTAACCGAAAAGGATTGCTTTAAAAGGTAGATAAAGACACAAAAAAGTGAAATTAAGATATGTTTCGGGCGTGGGATGTGATAAAATCCTCATCTTACCAAAGAGTCTTATAGAAAACCTTCATAGAGAAGAACATTTCTCCTAATTCACATAACTCTTCGTAAAACAACTAACATTTGCTGCCATGATTGTAAATTTGCTATTGTGTTGGGATTATTTAGGATCAATTTTTTTAAAAAAATGTGGATTTTTTTTGTGTGCTATATATGACCTCAAATTTAAGATCTTCCTGGATTAAAAGACTATGTCGGAATGAATTATGAATTTTATTGCTAAGGGGAAAAACTAAAAGAAGAATCAGCGTGTGCATATTTTCAACAATACCATGATCACCAACAAAATAAACACAAAAAAATACAATCAGCTTTAATCTAAAAAACATAACAGCATAATATCCATGGAATAAAATTAACAGTTAATAATTAAAGAACAAAACTCTAGATTCATAGGACAACAACTTTTATTGACACAATGGAACCTTAAAGACTTAGAGTAAATTACGCATATTCCTTGAAATTTAATTCAATAAATTTTATGAAGTCACATTAAATATTGTCTCTGTAACTAATATAAGATGGGCTAATATGTACTTCTTCGCTACCAATGTTCCAATATTTCCTAAAAAATAATATTTATTTCATAGAAAATGGGTTGACATGAGTTAATGTGAGTTTAATAGTGTTACCAGCAAACAAATATTATGGTGCAAATATAGCTATGGAATAGCACAAAGAGATATTCTACTTTTATTATTGAAATTTGATTATTGATATTTTAAATAAATTATATTTAATTATTAGCTTGTGGTTTTTATATTTTGATAATTTTTCACTGTTAACACCCAAAAAGTGCTCACTAGTTCATTCCCTTATTCACATAACCCATTTGTCCACTTTTCCACCATTGGAGTCTCTAAAACCATCAAAAGGTCACCAAAAAGACCATAATACACATTTTTTCCCCTCAAAATATGTATTTTTCCTCAAAAAACACAAAAAACCCTAAAAAATGGTCCAAAATTCCCAAAGAATATTAAAAAGAGAATAAAAATATAAAAAATATTCAAAAAAGAAAAAAGAGGGAAAAAGAGACCTAAACCATGTTGGTTAATACCATTGGTTTCCTTAAAACCATAATGGTATTCCCCATCACCAAAAACTATAAAAATGTGATAGGGGCTCCTCATTATTCATCCACATTTCATCCTACCCTCATGCTGCTAAAATCCATCTTGAGCTTTACCCATATTTTGAGCTTTGCCCAACCATTGAAGCATTGGAGAAGAAGAGACCATTGGACATTGGAGCTTCTCAACCTTGGAGCTACTCAAAACTCACCATCCTCACCATTTGAGGTAATACAAGAGTTTTAATTTTTATTTACATGTTTATGAATCAATTTTGCTTATTGTTATTAATCTAGATTTCTTTATTTTACTGTTTACTGCCATCAATCTATAGTTTATATTTGCTTATTTACATTGCTTTATTTGAGACTGCTGCTACTAGTTAGCAGGTGCATCCTTGCACATGCTTGATTGAAAAACCAAGCAACAGTTTTTGGTGATTTCGTCGATTTTCGAACTTTAAACCTTTGCTTTAGATCTTTATTTTAGTCGTTTTTCCCATTTAAAACTATAGATCTGCCATACTAGTCATCTTCTTGATAGTTTCCCTAGCCATTGGCCCTTTCTGCAGCCCAAAATTTCAATTTTTGGGTTCGTTTTTCGCCGACCAATTTTCGTCCGTACATCGCGACTTTCGGCACCCACAGTCGCGCGGTTCATCGCGACTGTGCGCCTTTTTCCGCGTGGTCCATCGCGGCTTTTCGGAATTTTTCCGCGCAGTCCATCGCGGTTGGGCAACCTTTTCCCGCGCGGTCCATCGTGACTTTTAGGCATTTTTCCGCGCGGCCCATCGTGACTTTGAGGCATTTTTTCACACGGCCCATCGCGGCTGGGCGACCTTTTCCTGCGCGGTCCATTGCGACTTTTCGACATTTTTCCACACGGCTCATCGTGACTTTTAGCTCGGAACCCACGATGTAATTTTCGTGCAGCGCGACTCAACTTCCAAACGGCCATATCTCCCTCTCCCGAACTCCGTTTGAGATGATTTGTTTTTTTAAATTGGGTGTTTTTGAACAAGGAATCCAAATATCTTATTAGATTTAAGAAATTTTTCATAGAATTTTCTCTAATTTTTTATTTTAATGTTATTTATCATTTCAGTTCATCCCCTACCCGTTGTAGTCGGCCCTCTCATACTATATTTTATGCTCATAGCACTTTTGCTTACTTTTGGCTTGTTGTAGCACTTGATAGACTCCTGTCTGCATGCATTGCTATCTCTTTCATCATATTTTTTGTAGGATTATTTACTTGCGTCCATTTTGCTAGCTACACTTTTCTTATATTTGATTTACTACATCTTTTTGAAAATTTTCAGTTAAGTGAAAGAAAGATTTGTTAAGCCTTTTTCAGATTAGAAATTTCATATTTTGTAAAGGTAGAATCATAATTCTGAATTGCTTGATATTTCTCCCAAGAAAGACTTTAGAAATCCATTTATTTTTACATATGTTATTTGCTTTACCTTACAAAACTTTTTAAAGAATCCATATTTTTTGAAAAGATTATTAAAGCATTTAAATTTGAAACGTCTTTCATTTTTCGTAAATTGAAATCATTATTTTAGTTTGTGATTAAGTCGCCCATGCGAGGCAAACTGATTTGGTATACAACCACACCATCACACAATCCGTCACAATAATTTCAAGTGAGCCTTAAAAAAGTACCTTAACTCAACCAACATTCTAACCCCATTTGGAGAACACAAAAAAAAATTTGTAGCTAGGTAGGACTGAGGGGATAAGTATCCAAATAACACCCCTCACTCATTTTTCATGTTGAGACATAGTGATTAACATTTAGGGTACCAAAATCCCTTCTTATTTGTTGACACAGTTTAACACCAATTCATCGGGAAGGCCTCTCTCTTAGGAGGGTTGAAGTAGCCAGATTGGTTCCGGAAGCCTGAGTGGAATACCGCAATCCATTCAGTAACTGAAGGATACCTTTCGTAGTTCTCGTTGTAGCACCCTTATGGGAGTACATCGGTGATAGAACCAAACTGCAGATTCACCCAACCAAACGTGTCATGAATGAGGTATCTTAGTGGCCAAACTTATAGGATTGTCTACCCGGTGTCCCTCCCGGTAGGGGGATATCTAGCCTTTGATTCTACAATTTATATTGTCTGACTTGGATTTCATCACCTTGCAGAGGATATACCTTGTTGAGTCATAATACTTGTTAGTTAGGTGTTTGCATGCTACATTACCTTCCTTTGGTCATAAAGTACACCTTTTTCTATTTTTAGGAGTTGTTTGCATGTTGGTTTTTTGACCACATTTTTTTATTACTCCATTTACTATAGCACAGTTGTTATAGTAAGTGTTTTGAGGTTGGTTTTTTGGCCTGAGTGTCATTTATTTTTTACGCTCCCCTCTTGCACGCACAGTTGCATTAGGGCTTTAGAGCTTTCCACTCACCACCACCTAGTAGTTTCTATTTACAAACTGTCACCATTGAGTCCCCAAGACGTTCTTGATGTTTCTGGGGTGAACCCCCGTAGTACGGTTCCCTTGACTCCACACGTCATCGGCATGGAACCCTGTCATCCGATTCTGACGCGCCTCATTTCACATCTGACTTTGAGGCAGAATCTAAAAATCCCGCATACACCGCACCCACTAGCCCCATGGCTGGTTCGCATTATGACAACTTTTTCACAGAGACTATTAGTGGAACATCATCCACCCCCGCCACCACAACAACCACCATGGTCGCCACAACTACCACACCTCCATTAGGTATGCCTAACATGGGACCCTTGCCCAATACAGGATCCCCACCTAACCTAGGCATGCCCACTATGGGAACTATACCTACTATCCCCGCTACCACTCATATTCCAACACCTATTGGACATCTTCCCAACCCATCTGTAACCCAAGTTGCACTTGGTGGCGCAGGCCCCTCCCACACTCCTATGGGTGGAGGGCACATACCTCCCATGACTAATATCCCCCTAGGGGGCAGTGGCCCAATACATAATGTTATCACTAGCACTTATACCCCCATGACTATGTCATACCCCTCTGCTAGTTTCCCATTTATGGCTAGTCTTAACCTGCCCGACTTGGCAAGACTAACAAACGACCCCATTAGACATGACCCTAATTGGCCCCCCATGCCCACAAAACTCCCGTCAGACATCCCAAAGTTTGAAGAGAAGGCTGGGGAAGATCCCCAAAACCATGTCATGTCATTTCATTTATGGTGTTCCTCATACTCCATAGTAGATGATTCTATCCGCTTGCGCCTGTTGCAACGCACTTTTACTGGCTTTGCTACCAAATGGTATATCGAGCAACCACTTGGGACACACCCCACCTTTACATCCCTCGCCTCGACTTTTTTACAATTATTTCAACTACCCGTCCGCTATGACGCAGGAGTCGAAATCCTTTTGTCTTGTAGGCATAACACAACAACCCATATCACGGATCACATCCATGAGTGGCGAAAACGCCGGAGTCTATGCAAGATTAAGCTAAACGACCGTATATTCTTGGATTGGTTTCTCAAGTCCCTTCTGCCCCTCATTGCCAAATATGTAGCTTCTGAACGACCCCAGTCGGAAGAAGAAGCCATCCTCAGAGCTCAGCAATTTGATCTAATCTACGCCCAGTGTGGCTACCTGTATGCCATTTTACCCGACGCTCCCCGCAGCGATTCCTCCCTGACTGACGCGCCAGGGGCATCCCACGCCGTCGCCGACATCATTGGAAAAGTTGTGTCCCACAACCAACCCTTTCCCATTATGCGCAATAATACCGGCCCTGATCTTTCGCGGGCCACATCTCACTCCGGAGCTACAACTTCGTATGCTCCCATGGCCCACCCCCACCACACTCATGGACCCTCATGTCCACCATAGTGTTATGGTCACGCACCTTCAACCTATCCACCTCCGGTTGCACCCCCTACGTATTACCATCAGCAGGCCACACATGCTCCTTTTCACTCACAATCCCCAACGACTTATTACCCACCACAGGCAGCGCTTGCTGCACCATAACCTCCAGTCGCTCAAACTTATCCTCTAAACAACAACAACGCTGCCCCCGCCAACCAAAACACTGATCGACCAATGAAACAGGGTAAGAACCCCAATTTACGAACAAACCACCCATGTTCCATATGGGGGGTATACGGCCATTACACACACACTTGCCCCCATTTGGAGCGAGTGCGCCAATTGTGGACTGGTGATGCCCAATGCCAAGGGCACGTGACATAACCAATGCCACCTCCTCAACCACAACCCATGGTGCTGCAGAATCCTTTTCCCACATAAGGAGTGGCGAACACTCATTAGTTGGATCCTCCTCAAGGAACCACGACACCACAACAACAAATCACATACTCTGCACACACAAACCAACCGATGGATTCAGGTACTCATCAACTCCTTATGATGTCATCGACCAACATGAATCTCCAAACGCGTCGAAACCAATACGCCCCCGCTGGACCTGAAAATGTTCTCCCTATGATTGAACAACCCGTTTAGAGTGTACCCACATCATTCGTCTCCTCAGTCGGACCCGGGATATATTCAGATACTCCCATAACCTCCACGTTCCAGTCTATCCCACCCCCTTTGCGAATAACTGAAATATCTGATTTATGCACCCTTTCGCACAACACACAACCACCAACTCAACAACCCCCATTACTGCCGCAACCACCCACAGTGCCTAGACATGTCGGGGCAACATCTATCCACATTATCCCATTCTTATTTCCTCCTTCAGGAGTCATTAGCTCACCAGTAATGGCCACGCTCAATCTCCCAGGATTAACTTTAGGACTACCCATATGGTACCTACCTGCCCCGACTCCTCCCCCGACACCAAATGTCATTTTACAACCGGTGCAACCCATCAATACTTCTAACCGTCCAACCCCTGGTGTAGCAAACATCCAGAACCGACCACCCCCAACGGTGACTATGGCATCAACATCTAGTAATGCTCCCCCTCCATTCCGAAACACTGGGGGCAGAGGCCCACAAACTTATACCACTGGACCCACAACCCGCACCCCCCCAACGACCCCAAAACTGGCGAAGAATGCCCCAACCACTCGTGCTCCCCCCAAGTGCTCTTTGTGCGACGACATAGGCCATGCCACCCATCAATGTCCACAGTTACCAGCACTTCAAGAACACATGAATATGTTGGAAGACGACGCTGGTATCCCAGTGGTAAAACTTGAACTGCCTCCTCATCCACGTGATAAATCGCTGCGTACCAATCACCCTTGTGCGATATGTGGCATTTACGGCCATTACTCACATCACTGCCCTGATCTACCAGATTATAGAGCAGCTCTATACGAATTGAATAATGTCGACCTAGAGATATCCCCTCTTCTCATTGAGGAAATATATCTCCCAAAATCTTCCTCCTCAGAAGAAATTAACACCATTTACACGGTTTCCACTGGAGACCCCTCTGTTAGGTCGACCCCTTCCATTGATCTCTTTGACACACATGTTCAACTCTTTCAAATCGACGAGGAAATCACATGTCCACAACATGGGGGCAGGCCCAAAACCTTGCCTACTCATCATCATTGTGATTCTCGTCGGAGATACTGGGGGCATCCACCCCACAAGGGGAATCCCCCATCATCACATCATCACTTCAGTATGCCACCATGGCCCACAGCCTCATGGTATACCCCCCCGCCAGCAGTTGCTCAATGCCCTATTGATCCCTCTCTGAGACAACATCTGCACCACATTGACACCTTTGAGTTAGGGGGCATAATAAATTACCTCAACCCTGGGATAGGGGGCATGATCAATCATTTTGAGCCTTCCCCATCACATCTATCTCATTATTTCAATGACCCCATTGTTCAAACCAACACATATGTGATCCAAAATCATAAACCCCATGCACATAGCATGGGGGCAGGTCATTAACCCTGCTCACTTTTTTACATGCGTGATCTCAACCATTTTTGAGGTCACATATCACTTGTATATTTGATTTGATTTGATACACCTAGTATTCTTCCCCCGTGGGTCATCATTTCTCCCCACCACTGCATCCTTGGCTTGGTGGGCTCACTTTTATTTGTAGCCATTTTTTAACCTAGTTATTTCTTTTGACCATTCCGGAGTCCTTATGACCTCCGTTTTTCGCACCATTTGCACCACCGGATTCATATTTCTGTGCCCGTGATAATGCTTGAGATCATTTCTCGCTCTCACCAAAAAATTTCAGGCATTCTTCCCATGCCCCACGACACCTCCATTTGCATGACACATTGGCTGTTGTTAGTTTATTGGCGATTTTAATACCATCGGATTTAGTTTTCCGAACTTGTGATGATGCTTGAGATCATTTCTCGCTCTCACCACCATATTTTTAAGACATTTTTCCATGCCCCTCATTGCCTCGGTTTGCATGCCACATCGGCCGTGGTCCGTTTTTTACGAGTCTTATATCGCCGGATTCAGTTTTCCACGCTCGTGACGATGCTTGAGACCATTTCTCGCTCTCACCACTAGATTTTTCAGGCACTTTTTACATGCCCCTCGTTGCCTTGATTTGCGTGCCACATCGGTCGTGGTCTGATTTTGACGAGTCTTATATCGCCGGATTCAGTTTTCCGCACTCGTGATGATGCTTGAGATCATTTCTCGCTCTCACCCCCAGAATTTTTGGGCACTTTCTCACATGCCCGTCTTCCCCTCGATTTGCGTGCCACATCGACAACCGTCAGATTTTACAAATTTTCACATCACAAATTATACATGAGCCCACCACTCCATCCATACTGCAATTATGGCATTGTTTTTCTACCATTCATCAACCCGCAAGGAGGCCCCATTAGTGTTCCCCCTATCACCGTGCTTGATCCCCATACTCGCCCTTTGATTGAACACTTCCTCCTTGCCTCTCCATTACTTTTGTTCGGTATAAATTTATCCCTTTTTCGGGCTGAGCAATTCCTTTACGAAAAAGGCACTTAGGGAGTTTCTGTTAAGCTCTTTTTTGATTCCTAAAACAATGAAAAGATCGCCGAGCAATCTTGCTTCCTTTCATGCTCGTTAAAAGTATCTGAAAGGGCGTCTACTTGGTATAATTATGTTTACCCCTTTTCCGGACCTTGTAGACTAATTACGAAAAATGTATACTTTAGTCACATCGGCTAGAAGAGTTCTCCATTCGCATCATTTTATGCTTTTTCGGGCCTTGAAAACTAACACATGAAAAAGAACACCATTGGAGTCTACTTACTGCTTTCAGACTCTCTAAAACTGAAAGCAACCACAAGCATGAACAATCTTGGGCTCACATAAATCCACAGGACAGTACCATTTTAGAGCACACTTTTATCCCTTCTTGGAGCTCATTAAAACCACGAAGAAGGACCCAACGGTGCTTTCCGGCGCCACAACAGATCATGTCTACTCATATGGCAGCTTCCCTATTATGGTCGCCTTTGTTAAGAGTATTCTGCAGTATGTCAGCCTGAGAGTCTCCCAATAGCATCCATAAGCTTGTCCCCCAGATTCACTCCAGTCTACAATACATACCCCTAAGCTATGATCCGCAAACCTAATAGTCAGTTTACTATGCTTCCAGGTCAACCATGTCATCATGCTCTGAACAAAGGAAGTTTGAGTCCACCCACTCTATGACTCCAGTTATTCCCCATCCCCACAGTATGTCAGTACTACCATCAGTACTATCACATTTCAGTTGTACAACTTGCACTCCTATCAAGGAAACATCATTGCCTTGGTAGTTGCTGGTCTCCCTCTGTCGATGCCAACCAAATCTATTCCAGAGGATAGACCCAGAGGTCCCTGTGCCTTGGACTCATCACCATTAGTGATGAGTGCTTATGGATCATTTTGAAAGGAGTCCTCAATGCCTCTCCAAATGATTGTTTCTCACATGCTCGACTTCAACACCTTGATCGCATCGTCGAGACTCGTACAGGGTATCGGTCCTTTCAGTTATTTGTTGAAGACCCCGGATATCACCTGACTCTACCACATTTATGAGTCTTTTTGAGAAAACAACCAGTTACACATTTCTGTGGATATCCGGGTTGCGCTTGGCGACAGTTTTCAGATGTACCCCAGTTTTATACTCCCTTGAGTATACAGTTACATATACTCCTCAGAAATTGACTCATCTACCGACTCTAACACATTTGAGAGTCTAATTGAGTCCCTATAGACGCTGGACACCTTCAGCTCCAACAGTTCATCAACCCTTCTGAAACCTTATTCAGAATGGCTGTTACTCTTTTCCAGTGTATCAGTTCTTCATATCAGTCATGGTATGACCATGAGTACGTCCCAACATTATGTCCCCTCTGGACCATTATGATGTACCAACTGATTTTTATGTATTATGCAGGTCCCCTTTCTTGGGCCTAATTGTTATGTATATGTCTTTATACGAGCATGGGTATGCCCACCTCATCCATTATCAGAGATTATTCCTCATTCATTTTGAGGCCATGTATTTTTTCAGTTTTTGCAGCTTCTAAGGGGCCGTTGTTCCAGTCTCCAATCGGTCTCTTCTCTTCTCCAAACCCCAGGAAAAAGACAAAATAACTATGATGTCTATCGGCCATACAATGAGCTCCTGCCCTCACACATCAGGGGGCAATATGTTAACACCCAAAAAGTGCTCACTAGCTCATTCCCTTATTCACATAGCCCATTTTCCCACTTTTCCACCATTTGAGCCTCTAAAACCATCAAAAGGTCACCAAAAAAACCATAATACACCTTTTTTCCCCTCAAAATATGTATTTTTCCTCAAAAAACACAAAAACCCTAAAAAATGGTCCAAAATTCCCCAAAAATATTAAAAGGGAATAAAAATATAAAAAATATTCAAAAAAGGAAAAAGAGGGAAAAAAAGACCTAAACCATGTTGGTTAATACCATTGGTTTCCTTAAAACCACAATGGTATTCCCCATCACCAAAAATTATAAAAATGTGATAGGGGCTCCTCATTATTCATCCACATTTCATCCTATCATCATGCTGCCAAAATCCATCTTGAGCTTTGCCCAACCATTGAAGCATTGGAGAAGAAGAGACGATTGGACATTGGAGCTTCTCAACCTTGGAGCTACTCAAAACTCACCATCCTCACCATTTGAGGTAATACAAGAGTTTTAATTTTTATTTACATGTTTATGAATCAATTTTGCTTATTGTTATTAATCTGGATTTCTTTATTTTACTATTTACAGCCATCAATCTATAGTTTATATTTGTTTATTTACATTTCTTTATTTGAGACTGCTGCTACTAGTTAGCAGGTGCATCTTTGCACATGCTTGGTTGAAAAACCAAGCAACACTCACTGGAATCATTATTCACAAATATTTAGTTTAAAAAAATTTACACATATAAAATAGGAAAAAATTATGCATTGGTTAGAAATTTTGCCTAGAATATTGAAAGCTAAGTTTTCGAAACATAAACCTTGCATATTTTGTCAAAAATTTCACTTAATCATTTCATGGCAATTTCATATGCACTTGCCAATACCCCACTAGCAATGTCGGGGACATCGCCACCTTGTGGCTCTTGTTTAACTTTTAGATTATTATAATGAAAATAAACATAATTTTTTTATGAATATGGGTTGGTTATTAATTTAAATCACACACACACACACACACACACACACACACATATATATTAGTTTAATTTTGACATATATAAAATAAAATTTATATTTTTTATTTTCAAATAAAATATTTGATAAATATTATTAATATTTTTTTAATAATATAATAAAAATGTACACTACATGGAATAGTCAAAATGGTATAATAAAAATATACCAATACATAAAACACTCAAAACGCATTTGTAATTTAATAACATAATTAAGCAATTGTTGATCAAAACAGTCGACAGGACTTACCACGACACACTTTACACCAATGTCGGATCCTAGTGCTTCAAACTGCTCTGTAATCTGAATTGCCAGTTCCTTGGAAAGTAAGGACGTAAAATAGAATAAGATATAATTCAAGGTGATCAATGCTTGAAACCCTGGAACTTGGCGTTGACTTAAAACAACTACCTTGTTGGAGAAAGGACACAAGCAAACAATGGTTGCGGTTTGTCAAGAAGTGCCTGCAGAATTGGAATTGCAAATGCTGTCGTTTTCCTAGAACCTGTCTGTGGCAACCCAATCAAATCCCTGCCTGAAAACACAGACAACAAAGTAATAATAAAATCACAAGCTAATTTAACATAAAATCAATACAAAACCTCAGTCTTCGAAATTTATGGGCTGCAACACATTGTTTGACGCTAAACCCTGAACCCTGACAGAAAACCCATTGAGATATTCAATCTTCAAACATGTTTGCCTCAAGCTGAACCTTAAACCCGGACATAAAAGTGCTTTTGAAAAATAAGAAACCTTCCAAGGCGAGGGGAAGGGATTGGACTTGAATTGTAGATGGTTTCTTCCATCCCAAAGCATCGCAGGCTTAGGCTAGTTGTTCACAAACGCCCAAGCTGGCAAATGTGTGAACCTCCTCTTCTTCTTCTTCAACGACCACCATAATTTTCCTTTTAACTAAATGGATTGTTGGCTTCAACTCAAATCCTCAAACTGCGAATTTCAGGCTTATTATTGTTGAGAGCTCGATTCTAATTCAGACCCTGTTAGGGTTTTTGTTTTTTTCTTGGTTGATTTCACATTGCCTCGCTTTCTTATGAATTTGAAACTTTGAATATGACTTTCAATAGCCCCTACCTCCTTAACATTTTTACAATATTATTTTAAAAAATTATAATGTTTACAATATTATTTAAAAGATTTGTAATTTTTATGATGATGTATAAATGTTATATGTTTGAGGGTTAAGTTATAACACTAGTGTGTGACATGTTACTTGTTATTATTTTGAGGTTGTTTGTTGAAAAAATATTAATTGTCATGGTATTGAAAAAATCTTAATTGTCATTGTATTGTTAAGTGAAGTAAATGATGAGGGCAACTAATGTAAAAAGATGAAAGGGAGGACAAAATAATAATTGAGAGAGATTGGTTCTCATTAAAAGAAAAAGTGAATAGAGCCATGGTTTAATGGTGAAGATAGTTGTATGTTTAGATTGTTTTTAAAGTTTAAAGTTTAATTTTCTTGAAGACGTCAAATCCTTTTTTCTAGGAAAAGGCTTCTTTGCCTTCGTTTTCGAATGTAAACAGGACCGCGAACTCATCTTCAGGAACGGACCCTACTTTATGGGCCCTCAAGTACTCTACATGAACAAGTGGACTCCGAGCTTCGATCCAACCCACGACATCCCTTCCGCTGTCCCTGTTTGGGTGAGACTCCCTCACTTACCCCTTCATTGTTGGAATAATGAGTCTTTAGAAGCCATCGGGAACGCATTGGGTAAATACATTGACAAAGCAGATCAGAAAGATCAATATTCTTGCGTGAGAATCTGCGTCGAAGTAGATCTAGAACATGGACTCCCGGAAGCAATAAACCTAACCATAGCTGATTGGACACACATATGAGAGCTCGACTACAAAAAAATCCCATTCAAATGCATGTTCTGCTAGAATACGACCATTTCACACGATCATGCAAAAAGAAGCCAACGATTCCAGAATCGGACGGGAAAAAAGAGCACTGGACGACCATTCAAAAAAATGGCAAATCAGGTACGAAACCCCACTCAAAAAGCTCAAATACACAGAAAGTTGATCAAGAACATCAAGATCCGACGGCCTCGAACAACAGGAACAAATTCAATTTCCTAGAAACAATCAAAATCCATGAAATCCTGGAGGTCGAAGAAGAAGAGGAACTGCGTGAAGAACAAAATTCTCAAACAACCCCTCTCGCCCATGAAGCCCCGAAAATCCTCCTGTCTCTGAATTCCCCCAGTCCCACCAGATCTATCTTGATCAAAGATGCACCATCCTATGCTGAAGTCACTAAAGCAAGAACTCCCAACTCCCCCTCCTCCTCAGAAGAACCCATTGACAAATCATCCAAAAAAACTGGTTGGAAATCCATCAAAGAATTAAGGGAAGAAGAAGCTGAGCGTGAGAAAGTCCAAGGATCCCAAGCCACAATAGACATGGTTTTCAGCAGAAATACCAGGGCTAGAGGCGCAGGAAAGAAATATGGAGATCTAGAAAGAGGAAACCCCCTCCACCATCAATAATACCAAATGATGAAGCTGGTCTCTTGGAATTGCAGAGGTCTAGGAAATCTCTGCAAAATTGATGCAGTAAAAGATCTCCAAAAAATTGATATGCCCGATCTTCTTTTACTCCAAGAGACCAAACTCGATGACACTACAGTCTTAGCAATCGGTAGTGAAAAATGGAAAAAAAACATGGGGTACGCAATCAGTGCTAGAGGAGCCTCTAGAGGACTTGCAACTCTATGGATAGCCGAAAAATTCCATCTCCACAACTCCTTTTCTACGCAGCATTGGATTTACACTGAACTCACCCACATTCAGAGCAACAAGCACATTGCTCTCTTCAACATGTATGTACCCAACCTCCATTCCGAAAATAAAGATTGTTGGAATCTATTAGAATATTTTTTGGAAGTTTACAGCCCCCAGGACATCATTCTAGCTGGCGATATGAACATCATCTTCACCAAAGCAGAGAAAAAAGGCGGCCTAATTGGAAAATATTTCTTCAAAATCCAGGTTGAAGCTCTCATTCAAGCAAGAGATCTAATCAACATCAAGCCCAAAAAAGGGAAATACACATGGTCGAATAAATGAATTGGCAAGGGAAATATCATGGCCAGACTGGACAGATTTCTAGTTCATAGCAACCTCCTATCCGATTCCCAAACTATATCCTCTAGCATTCTAGCTAACCTCGCCTCTGATCATAGACCCATTCAGCTTCTTTTTCAAAATATTGAAAACCTTGGCCCTATCCCCTTCAGGTTTAGCCCCCAATGGCTTAACCTTTCCAGCTTCTGGAGCACTCTTGATAAAGCCTGGAGCATCCCTATCTCTAGGTCCCCCTGCTACGTTTGGGAGCAGAAACTCAAAAATACCAAATTCGCACTCAAAAAGTGGGCCAAATCAATTGCCCTACACCCGCCAACTCCAAGAATTTCGCAGTGAATATACTTGAAGA
Organism: Larix kaempferi; assembly: GCA_027924585.1. Taxonomy (NCBI): domain Eukaryota; kingdom Viridiplantae; phylum Streptophyta; class Pinopsida; order Pinales; family Pinaceae; genus Larix; species Larix kaempferi. The sequence continues at coordinate 11,588,197 of BSBM01000742.1, forward strand.
CATCCAACTTGACATGGAGAATCGATCCGTTGAAACTTCCACACTCCAGGTTGAAGTCGCACAACAAACCAAAGTGTATCAAGCCTTTCGAGATGAAGAGGAGTATTGGCGCTTGAAGTTACATAGCATTTGGCTTAAAAATGGTGATAAGAACACCAACTATTTTCATAAGCAATTCATGGTTAGACAGTCCACCAACCATATTGCAGAGATCAAAATAGAGGACGAATAAATTGTGACTGGTAATGCGAATATAAAAAACGCTGCATACATGCACTTCTCCAACCTTTGCGCAGATGATGCTAACGCTGATAGAGGAGACAAGGCCGCATTCTTGGAGCACATCCCAAAGAGAATCACCCCGGAGGAGAATCTCAGCATTCATAAACCTTTCATTGAGCAGGAAGTACTCAACGCAATTCACTCCTTCGATTATGACAAAGCACCGGGTTCCGACGGATTTTCATTGCATTTCTACAAAGCATGTTGGACATACATCAAAAAAGACTTCATGAGAATGATCAGGAATTTCCACTTGAAGGAAAAAATCAGTGGCTGCACCAACACCACGTTTCTGTTCCTCATCCCAAAAGATACGAATCCCAGCTCCTTCAGCAGATTACCGATTTCACTTTGCAACTCCTCCTACAAAATCATCTCCAAGATGCTTGCAACCAGATTGAAGCCTTTACTCAACAAAATCATTTCTGAAACTCAAGGTGGATTCCTGGAAGGGAGGCAAATACTCGACAATGTCATACTTGTACAAGAAGCAATCCATTCCAGCAGATCACGAAAGGAAAAATGTATGATAATCAAGTTCGACATGGCCAATGCATTTGACCGTGTCAAGCATTCCTTCTTATTTAAAATTATGAAATGCTTCGGATTCGATGACACTTTTATCAGTTGGATCTCAGCCTGTATAAGCAAACCCTGGATTTCCCCCTTAATTAATGGCCATCCCACGGACTTCTTCCAAGCTTCTTGTGGTATCAGGAAAGGTTGTCCTCTTTCTTCTTTCCTGTACATTATCATTGCAGACTCACTCAGTCAAAAGTTGAATCATGAATTGATCTCTGGTTCCCTACCTGGCCTCCGCCTCACACCTGCCTCACACTTGATTCTCATCCCCTCAATCACACCCTTTTCGTCGATGACTCTCTATTATTAGATGGAGCCTCCTCCATCATAGCCCGAAGCGTAACCTAAATCTGTATTGCAACGCTTCAGGTGGCAAAATTAACTTGCACACAAGTGCTATCTATTGCTGGAATTTAAACAACAACGTGGCAGCTAGAATTAGCAGAATTCTCAGCATCAAAGTTTTCAATCAATGGGACAATTTTAAATATCTGGGTCTTCCAATCACTTTCGGCAATTCAAACATTGGAAATTGGGAAGACACAATTAACAAAATAAAAAACAGAATCAGAAGATGGGGAGGACAATGGCTCAGCAAAGCTAGAAAATTAATCCTAGTAAATTCTCCACTCTCCGCGCTACCCATCTATCAATCCTCCATTCTCCTAGCCCCAAAAGGAGCCTCTAATCAGATAAGCAAGTTGTTGAGAGACTTCCTTTGGTTCGGCGGAAAAAAACAACGGAAACAAAATCCATCTTGTGATTTGGGAGACCATCAAGCTACCAAAATCCTCGGGAGGTTTGCAAATTCGAGATCCTTTTCACGCTAACTTGGCACTGGGCGGTAAACTTCTTTGGTAGATTCTACACAACAAACGCCATCTTGTTAGTCAAGTACTCAGGAAAACATATTTATACGGAACCAATTCAAGATGCCTCGATCAAAACCCAACCACCAAAGGCTCTAGCATATGGAAACTATGTAAAGCAGCTTGGGAATTTTTTTCAGAAGGTCTCTACTGGGTACCCGAGAATGGAAGGAAAATTGATATGTTTACAGACAAGATAATGGACAATGAAGAACTTCAGAACAATCATGAGCTACACGACATTGCAGCATGGCTCAGGCAACATGGAATCTCCACCCTAAAAGAATCTAGCTCTTGGGATCACTATGGAAATTGGAAAAGTTGGAAATTCACAGCTATCCCTCCCCATCTTGAGGTTGCTAAAAACATTCTCACTGAAAATCTGAAAGGATGTGCTCCTCTTCATATTATGGCCAAAGATGAGCGAGGATGGGGTCCCACAGGTGCATACACCTCTATTCTTGGTTACAAAGCACTCCAATCCCATGATGATGCAAGAAAAGATGTTTGGAAAATAGCATGGAATCCATTCAGGCTTCCCAAAATCAACTTCTTCACATGGACTTTAATTCATTCCAAAGTTCTCACTGGTGACAATCTCAACAAGAGAGGATTTCATGGGCCTTTTTGGTGCCCTCTTTGTCATAGCAAACTCGAAACACTTAACCACCTTTTCCTGGAATGCCAGTTCACTAAACTTGTTTGGAAATTAATTCTCCTTGACCTCACTACCACTCCGCCTTCTTTCTCCTCTGTCACCCAACTTTTCTATGATTGGAGTTCTTTTTATCCCACTCCCATATCCAACAAGAACCTCTGGCATTAGATTTGGATTTCCATCCCCAAATTTACATGCTGGAAAATTTGGACCACTAGAAACAATGCCATTTTCAATGAAAGGTATTACACTCCCTTGCAAACTACAAGTTAAGCAAAAATTTTACTGATCGACTGTTTAAATAATTCCAACCACAAAACTAATGCAACTCTCAATGCGAAATAAATGAATTGGATAGGAGGCAATCTTCCTAATTCAAGTAAAGATCTCTGATCTCAACATCAACCAACATGGTATATCAGACGCACCATTCCTGACTTTCATGAATGGAGAACTAATCAAGCCATAGATAGCTTACATTTTGATGGTGCCTCAAAGAACAACCCTGGCAAAGCTGGTGCAGGAGGAGTCCTGTGGACAAGTGATGGAACAATTAGAGTGAAATACAATTGGGGTTTGGGCATCTGCTCAAATAATATAGCTAAAGCATTAGCCATGTTAAAAGGCTGCCAAATTGCTAAAGAACGTATGATCAACAATTTACATGTATTCGGTGATTCACTGCTCATTATCAGAGCCCTAAATGCAAACACAAATCTCAGCAATCTAGCTCTAAATCGAATAATGCAGCGCATAAGGCAAATCTCGAGCACATTCACCCAGTTTAAGGCATTTCATATTTTAAGAAATTTAAATGAGGAAGCTGACATTGAAGCAAACATTGGAGCTAGTCTCCATTGTGGAATTCTTAATATAACCAACAGTGTCAGTGAACTGCATCAAATCCCTTGAACAGGGCCTCAGACATCTATCACTCAAGTTCCCCCTACTTCAGAATCTGAATGAAGGTCAAATTCACTTCAACAACTGATACTTCAGAAATATTGAATGCAGATGACCATCATCCGGTTTAATGAATAATATTTATCCTGAATTCGATGGTTTATTGATTTCACAAGTCATGAACTCGATGGCCTATTGATTTCACAAATCATGAACTCGATGATTACTGACAACACAAGTAAAAAACCCAATGTTTGCATGGGCATGAATGTTCGAACCATGCTCGTCGACCACAAGCTGGAAGAATGGGATCAAGAATGTTGATTACTCATTACAAAACACAGAATGGGATTGTAATGTCCCCATTCAAATAATTTCATAGTAAGACAATCCCATCAATCCTACTAGTTTCCTAGGTTGGATGGGCACATGTGGAATGGTAATAAGGAAGCTAATAAATGATGTTTAGACATTAGAAGGGTTCAATTATTTAATAAATAGAGTGAATAAAGAAATTCAAGAGAAATTCTAGATGGCAAATGGTTTTGGAGACATATGGAGGATGTGGGCCCCACACTAGCTTGATTTTTCATAATACATGGTATCTCTCTCTTGCAAATTCGAATTAATGGGAAGGTGAACACTCTTGGGTGAGTTGGTAAGTCATAACACATGTCATTGAGCATCTTAGGTCGAATTGGGAAGGATTGGTAACCTCCATGGAAGATAAAGAGTCAAATTGGAAGTTTGTGGACACTTGGGCTAGATTCCCTAGCCCCTATGACACCAATGATGGAGCATCTATGACAACTATGACAAATTGCAGACCTGACCTCTGACATCTGACCACTATGACATGTCAGCCCCAAAAATAGGCTCAAGGAAGGCGCTCATGGGAGTTGGAGAAGCCAAAGAGACTCAAAATCGAATTTGGGAGAAGATGGAAGGTTGGAACTAGAAGACAAGTGGCAAATGTGGAATATTTCCTAAATGGAAATCTATTGAATCTATTGAGAGGATTTAGACCCTTAGAAGTCTAATTTTGGTTATAAAATGTAGAAATGAAGTATGACAACGGCTTTTGATGATTTGAGAAAAATTGCATTTGTGAAGAGAGAACTAGTGGATGACTAGTTTCTTGCCTTAGCCAATTTCGAGGGTGAAATATTCCCATCCAAGTTGGTGTTTGGAGAGGCCAATCAGGTCTTTCATGGTGCTTTAATGGATTTTTATTTGCAGGTAGCAGGTACAGGAAGTTTCATGGTTTGTTTTAGTGCAGCACTTTCTCTCCACCATTTCCAATTTTGAAAGCATATTCGGGCTCCTTGAGGGATTGCGCTTTGGGTGAGATCTTGCACTCATTGGGAGAACTTCATATGACATTTTTCTGATTGTAATAGATTCATATCCTCTTTTATTCATATTCGGAGACTCTCAGGTCGAAATACCCATTGATTGTATGCAAAATTATTGATTAATGAGCAAACAATGTCCATTTCCCCAATGCTTTGATGTATGACACTATAAGGTTGATTATTTCGAATCGATGGATGATTCTCTGATATATTTGTGATTCATATACTTCCATGGATATATTATACAAGTTTCATGTACTGTACTTGAGCATTTGAAGCATTTTTACTCAGTTTGTTTGTATCGAGAGGTGAAATAGTGCCATTTCCCCAAGGGTCGAATTGGGGGTTTCTGCTGTTGAATGTGAGAGAGTTAGAATAGTAGTAAAAATCAATTAATGGTGTATATGAGACCTTAATCACATACTTAACACATTGCATACCTCTGTTCATAAATTCGTGGGATTTTGGAGGCATTTGGAAGGCCATTTGCAGTGTTACCCCTCGCGGATTTGATGCACAAATTACTAGTCAAAATTACATATATTGATCAAAATAAAAATCAAGTTTGCAGAAGTATTTGGAGGGCCATAAAACATCCTTGAACCTAATATTCAAGTCTAAATACCATTCATACACTCCTACAGAATATTTGGGAGCATTTGGGTTGATTTGGAGGTCAAAACAGTGACACTAGTCAAAGGTCGAAGTTGGGGAAAAAGTGGAAAAATTGACATTTTAATAAAATTTTGAAAAAGGGTCATTACAAGTGGTATCACAACATGTTCTTGGCACCTGATAGTCTTAACAAGAAGGCAAAATAATAATCCACCACCCTTTGAACCAGTAGTTGAAAAGATTTTTGTTGAAGAAGGGGTAGTAGGAGAAGAGAAGTCTTTTGCTGAAATCATGGGTAGAGAGGAGGAGGACAAAGCAAGATATAAGGAGGAACTTATTGCAACCTTAGATCCATGTTTCTCTAAACTTTCAACAAACATGGATAGGATAGGTGACAGATTGTTGCAAGGATTCGAATTGTTGATTAGCCAGCTTCAAAGCAAAGGGATGATAGGGGATAATAGTGGTTCACACTCAGGGGAAAAGATGAAAGGGAATGAGCATATTTTATCAAGTACAGGACCTCATAATAGACCTGATGAATTTCAAATCACACAAAGGCATACTGCACCTAAATTTCTCACACCCAAAGAAGAGCCCAATCTTGAATTGGATTACAAGAAACTAGTAAATGATTGGAATGATTTGAATGAAGAGTGTAAAAGAGGTGTACCACTCAGTGACTACATTGATGCTATGCAAAAGATTAAAAGGAAGGGAGACAATAGGAGTCCATTCCAAAACAAAGAATTAAATAGTGCTATTGGAAAAATGTCACTTCCTACTTTTGATGGTTCTTCTCAAAATTCTGCTAACACTTGGGTGCAAAAATTGGATGTATATTTTCAGCTGAATCCTATGTTGGAAGAGGATGCATTAAAAATGGCCATTTTGCATTTGGAAGGGGATGCCAGTGAATGGTGGTTCTATGGCCTGAAAACCTTGGGTCATGATCAGGTTAAAACATATGGATAATTTGTTGATAGGGTACTAGAGAGATTTGAACAAAAAGATCCAGAATTGCCTTTCAAGGAATTAGCTCAATTGAAGCAAACTGGGACCCCTATTGAATATATGTTGGACTTTCAAAAATTATCAGTCAAGGTGGCTGATGTATCTATGGGAAGGTTGGTATTGCTGTTCACTGAAGGTTTGGTTAAACCCTTAAAAGGTTTGGTCAAAGCCCACAAGCCAACTACATTAAAAGATGCAATGAGCTTGACTAGGGATCTCCAAAATGTGCTTTCTAGAACGAGATTTCCTCCCAAGCCTGACTTCAGAATTGAAAAGAAACCTTGGCAAAGAGATGCACCTGATAAGAATCCATGGCAAGAAGAGGAATATGGAAAGGATAATAAAGAGGAACTAAGCAGGGAAGAGCTCAGAAGGAAGAAATTGTGTTACTCATGCTTCCAACCATGGGTACCTGGACATAAATGTGCTAAAGGAAAGGCCCAATTCATTGAAGTATTTTGTGACGAGGGATATGAAGGGGGCATGGAGGAAGAAGGACATAATTCAGCCCAAGAAGAAGGATATACTACAGCAGAAGAAGGGAAACCATAGGTGAAGCATCCCTCACCCACCAAAGTAACAATGGCAGTACTTTCAGCAGTACCTCGCTACCATACTATCCGATGCAAGGGTGTGGTACAAGGACAAAGAACTTCAGTTTTGGTAGATGGAGGAGCCACCCATAACTTCATTGATTCAGAGATGGTGGAGAAAAGAAATATACCTATTGAACCATTTGATGGATTTACAGTTGTCATTCCCGATCACAACACAATGGAGTGCAAAACATGGATTCCACAGCTGCAAGTCACCGTAGGTAACTATACTTTTGTCGATAGTTTTTATGTGGTTGATATTGCTGATACTAATGTTGTTTTGGGAGTGCAATGGTTGTATTCAATAGGAGAGCATACAGTAAATTATAAAATTCTTGAAATGAAATTTCAAGATTCAAAAGGAGTACTAAGGTTTGTGAGAGGGCAACACACCTATCCGAATCAGGTAGTTTCTTCCCACAGCATGAAGCACCGGATTAGAAACATTTTGGGAGAAATTACTCATGGAAGGCCACCTGATAGAGGAGGGACAAGTTTGCAGCATGGTAAATTGAGATTGCTTGAGGGCAAGAAATCTTGGGTGGGGAGGACTGTAATGTTCCCATTCAAATAATTTCATAGTAAGACAATCCCATCAATCCTACTAGTTTCCTAGGTTGGATGGGCACATGTGGAATGATAATAAGGAAGCTAATAAATGATGTTTAGACATTAGAAGGGTTCAATTATTTAATAAATAGAGTGAATAAAGAAATTCAAGAGAAATCCTAGATGGCAAATGGTTTTGGAGACATATGGAGGATGTGGGACCCACACTAGCTTGATTTTTCATAATACATGGTATCTCTCTCTTGCAAATTCGAATTAATGGGAAGGTGAACACTCTTGGGTGAGTTGGTAATTCATAACACATGTCATTGAGCATATTAGGTCGAATGGGGAAGGATTGGTAACCTCCATGGAAGATAAAGAGTCAAATTGGAAGTTTGTGGACACTTGGGCTAGATTCCCTAGCCCCTATGACACCAATGATGGAGCATCTATGACAACTATGACAAATTGCAGACCTGACCTCTGACATCTGACCACTATGAAATGTCAGCCCCAAAAATAGGCTCAAGGAAGGCGCTCATGGGAGTTGGAGAAGCCAAAGAGACTCAAAATCGAATTTGGGAGAAGATGGAAGGTTAGAACTAGGAGACAAGTGGCAAATGTGGAATATTTCCTAAATGGAAATCTATTGAATCTATTGAGAGGATTTCAACCCTTAGAAGGCTAATGTTGGTTATAAAATGTAGAAATGAAGTATGACAATGGATTTTGATGATTTGAGAAAAATTGCATTTGTGAAGAGAGAACTAGTGGATGACTAGTTTCTTGCCTTAGCCAATTTCGAGGGTGAAAGATTCCCATCCAAGTTGGTGTTTGGAGAGGCCACTCAGGTCTTTCATGGTGCTTTAATGGAGTTTTATTTGCAGGTAGAAGCTACAGGAAGTTTCATGGTTTGGTTTAGTGCATCACTTTCTCTCCACCATTTCCAATTTTGAAGGCATATTCGGGCTCCTTGAGGGATTGCGCTTTGGGTGAGATCTTGCACTCAATGGGAGAACTTCATATGATATTTTTCTGATTGTAATAGCTTCATATCCTCTTTTATTCATATTCAGAGACTCTCAGGTCGAAATACCCATTGATTGTATGCAAAATTATTGATTAATGAGCAAACAATGTCCATTTCCCCAATGCTTTGATGTATGACACTATAAGGTTGATTATTTCTAATGGATGGATGATTCTCTGATATATTTGTGATTCATATACTTCCATGGATATATTATACACGTTTCATGCACTGTAATTGAGCATTTGAAGCATTTTTACTTAGTTTGTTTGTATTGAGAGGTGAAATAGTGCCATTTCCCCAAGGGTCGAATTGGGGGTTTCTGCTGTTGAATGTGAGAGAGTTAGAACAGTAGTAAAAATCAATTAATGGTGCATATGAGACCTTAATCACATACTTAACACATTACATACCTCTGTTCATAAATTCGTGGGAGTTTGGAGGTATCTGGAAGGCCATTTGCAGTGTTACCCCGGGGGGATTTGATGCACAAATTACTAGTCAAAATTACATATATTGATCAGAATACAAATCAAGTTTGCAGCAGTATTTGGAGGGCCATAAAACATTATTGAACCTAATATTCAAGTCTAAATACCATTCATACACTCCTACAGAAGATTTGGGAGTATTTGGGTTGATTTGGAGGTCAAAACAGTAAAACTAGTCAAAGGTCGAAATTGGGGAAAAAGTGGAAAAATTGGCATTTTAATAAAATTTTGAAAAAGAGTCATTACAGGGATCGATAACGTCGATTACTCAACACAAAATACATGTTTATTATTACATCCATATTTTTCTGATTTCTACAAGTTATTTGAATTTTAGTTATCGATTAGCCTCATCGAACTCTGCATTTTTTCATAAGTATTTTCCCACTCAGCAACCCTTTCAATGCTGATTGGGGGTTTTAGAATTATTTATTTTTGTTATGCATCATACAACGGGCTTCTTCACTTCTCGAAGCCATCTGGCCATCATTCTGCAAAAATGTTGATATTGGAGTTAGCTCATTGTAACCTGTCGATATGGTACACAACCACGACTTTTTTTTATATACAATATTCATTTTAGTTATAAAAAACAAAAAGTAAGTGAGGTTAGATATGTGTTTGGAGTTGTCTAAAGATTAGATGATTTTGACTTTTTCGACCATTATTGATGGAATTTGGCTTGTCAGATCGAAACTTTTCATTATCCATAATTATTTTTTATTGCATAAATGGATTCAATGCCCTCAAAAACCCATGTTCCACCTTCATTGTGCAATCTCAACACCTTATATATGCGATTCCAACAGTCCCAACTAGATTTTGAAGAAAATTTGTCAAAAAACAAGCCCAAAAAAGAGGTCCAAATCGTCTAATCTTTAGACTACTCGTATGTGTTTTGTGTCATTTGAATAGAAGATAACTTTTTTCATACGAAAAAGAACAACTTTTATTAAATACAAAGCTGTGTCATCGATACAAAATGTCAAGAAGCCTAAACTCCCAAAATACATACATACCAAAACCATCCAGCAGTAACATAAGACAATAGATCTAGAAACTAAGCAGCAAATTCATGCCACCTTAACCACTAGCAGGAAAAGCTATTTGCAACAGTTCATTAGACAACTTCCAGATAATAAGATTCAGCAAAGACACCGTTTGAAAATTTTTGGATGAAAATAGAATCTCCCATCTCCCCCAAAGCATGCTTAGATTGCTCATCTGCCATCACATTAAATTCTTGGTAAATATGTGTGAACGTGATAGTAGAGAAACCATCAATGAGGGTTTTAACACTTCTCATCCACCCATTTAGCACAAAAGAGTTGAGTTTACAAACACTCTTGGCCCAGGAAATGATAGCCATCGAGTCGCCAAAGATATTCAAACAAGTGAGTCCCAAAGAGTGAGCAAAGAACAACAAAACCCACAAAGAAAGCAATTCATCTCGTGTATTAGAACCCCTACCTGCTCCCAATTGAAGTTGAAAGGTCAAATGCTGGTTTACCTTTAGGATACCCCCAGCACCACAGATACCCGACTGGGCCGCTCCATCGAAATATCCCAAGGGAAACCGGAAGTCACATTCCAAATGTTGAAGAATCATTCTCGGGTTCTGTCTAACACCGGGCTGCAAAGAGGTGAAATAACCAGCAATATGAGCACTCAACATTGAAGTAGGAGTAATAACATCACAGAAAATGACACCATTGCTGGCTTTTCAAAGTTCCCACAATTTCACGCCTAACAATGCAAGGTCATAAACATGAGCCTTAATCCAATTCTGGAAAAATTGAGGAAGAGGTAGCCCTGTCCACGGAAATGAGAAACCCAAAATGACTTGTAAATCAAACCAGATTTGGCCAAAAAAGGAGCAAGTTCCGAATAGATGATCCACATCCTCATCCTCCAATCGGCAGAAGGCGCACAAACCAGGGCCATGAAAGCCGCGCTTGCACAAGTTCCTCCAAGTGAGTATCTTGTTGTTTAGAGCCAACCATACAAAGCATTTAATTTTTGGAGAACACTTCAAGTGTCAGAGTTTCACATGGCTAGACAGCTCATGCAAACTAAAGGCATCTTTCGACAAGTACGAGTAAGCAAGTTTCGCTGTCACTATTCCAGCACCTAGATTTAAGCCTGAGCTCAGTGCATCAGCCTCCTGCGAGAAAGAGATCCCGTCATGTTGTAAAAGTTTGATATACCGGCCCCAACAATCAACATGATAAGGATCTAATGCTAGATCTGTAGAAGGCTTCCAACGAATGAAACCATTCCCCTGAATAAGACACGCCTGATTGAGGACAAATATATTATGAGAATGTAGCACCCGTATCAGATCAATGTCAAGATGAAACTTATCTGCAATCCCTGCAATGGGATCAATTCCCACTAACAATTGGGATCCTCTACCCACACTCCAACATAAACCTGCATCAAGAATATGGTAGGCTTTGTTAAAGCTACGCCATATAATAGAACCACAGCTCGCCCAAGCACCAGATCGTAGCCAAAGAGGCAAAGGCAACCTGCCCATATATTTTGCTTTGATCACCCGTCCCCAAAGACCAGGCTCCAGAAAAAATCTCCAACATGATTTGGAAACAAGAGACAAGTTAAAACGTTTTAGGTCTTTAATTCCCCAACCATTGAAAGCCTTTGGTCTAGTGATCAAATCCCAAGACACTAAGTGCCACTTACCCGAACCACCAACATTATTCCACAAGAAATCAACAAATAGCCTACACAGAGCCTTAATGATAGACGAAGGAACAATGAATAAGGAGAACCAGAAGACTGGAATACTCAGAAGTAATGAACTTACCAAGGTATGTCTTCCCCCCATCAACAAATACTTATATCCCCATCCGAAAATTCTCCTCCTCACCTTCCTACTGAGCCACTCCCAATCAGCATACCTGAGGCCAAGCGGTTTGATAAAGTAGCCAAGATACCGTAGACCACAACACAACTCCTTCCGATGGTAAGGAAGCACATCACAGATCTGAGATAACAAACTAGGGTCAACACCATTATGCAGAAATGAGGATTTGGTAGGGCTAACATTCTTCAATGACAAGAAATTTTTTATGTTTAGGGTTTTAGATTTTGAAAGTCATCTTATTGATAAAATAAGGCGATTTGTGACATTTTAAATATTGAGGCCAATTGTAATGATTATATAATTTAAAATGAAGCACTTAAAAAAAAAAAAATGATGGCATATTGTAGGAATACATTATATAAAGGATTTGAGTTTTGTTCTTGCTAGTGAAGTGGAATTTGTATAGTAGTTGATAACCAGGTCGTTTAGTGCAATGAGCAAAAATCATTTGTGGTTGGTAAAGTCCATTACTAAGTTGAATTAAAATAGGTTTCTTGTCGTATTTGGGATATTTAGGCCAATTATAATGCTTTTGGAATTTAAATGAACCATTTCCCAAAAAAATTACAAGTGAAGAATACACTATAAGAAGGTTTTGAAGTTCATCCCCATGAGTGATAGCAAAAACTTTTATTTATAATTGGGTTAACTTGTGAGCTAAAGCTTTCTAGACTTTTGCATGGAAATGGGAAGAATGTCGCTTACTCTATACTCGAACAATATAGACCAATGTCTCTATACTTATGCAATTATATCCATACAAATTAATTTAAGTTGTCTTAATTCTATGATTATCTACATAAATTCAACTATAAATTTTAGTGCACAAATTCTGGTTTATCCCATCCAATATGATATGATTCTATGATGCAAGTTGGAGGACAACTAAAACATAGGGGGAGTTATGGGCATGAAAGCATGGATAACTATGGTCATCATGGATAACTATGGGAACTTTTATCGTATCTCCTCCTTGTGATGGGTTGCACTACTCAACCCAAAACATCGATGATAAATATTAAACACAAGGTTTCTAGCAATTTTCTAAATATGTCTACCTATGAAAGAATCAATAAAATGAATTGGGTTTGTTTTATAGGTAGTGAAAGGGAAAAGACACTGAGGGATTGTGGGAAGTAAAGATCACTAATTGGATGCATAAGGGTGCTATGCTTTTGTATTCTCTAGATATATTATTGAAAATTGCAAATGAATCACAAGAACAAGAAACCTATTATTTTCACATTTAGCAAGTCCATTCAACACTAGAAATCAAATGGGAAAGGCAAAATATATATCCATTGGATCATTTAACACATAATATGAGACATAAATTGGAACAAAGCATGAATAACTCGCTTGAACTGTTAGTTCACCAATGGTAAAGTGCCTTGGTCCTGGTTACACAATACATTCAATGGTTCTTTAAAATACAATGACAACACTAGGGGTTGGGACTATAAAATCATATCATGGGCCTCAATTGCTTCCTTCCAACAATCTAGATCTTACAATAGTGCCTACATAGGAGGGGAGAATGAGAGAAGAAAGAACACAATAAGAATATGACTAATCCTCCCAACATGGAATTGGAGATCAATGCAAAAATTAAAGGAATAACTCTCTCCCCAAAATTCGACAGCTTGGCAGCATCAATGTTCTAGATGCTTTGTTTTGTTGTTGGAGGTTGCTTATATAGTCCTAGTGAGTATGCTACCTTTGTTGATTCATTACCTCCTTACTTGGTTCTAATATATGTTATAGGGATTCCACACTTCCTTAACCCCATCAAATTAGGGGCACTTGTGTGAATTCTAACCGAAAACAATTACTTATTGTTTTTGGTCATTTTCCTTTTTTGGGGCTACTTCTTTTTCAGTTTGAGAGGCGACCCATTTGAAATGAAGCTACTATTGCATGTGGTTAAAATCGTACTTGCTACACATATATACCCTAAGAGGGAAGGAATGCCCCTTGTGTTCACTTTTCGTTGTCATGGTAAGGTCATAGAAACTCTTAATTTATGGGAAGTATCTTATGTTTAGGTTCCAATGGAATCTTTGTTGCCATGGAGACATTTCCATCTTTCCTGATGTCCTTTGTCATTGTTTCAACAATTAGATTTGTTCAAAAAATACACTCAAATGTTTGACTTCAAAACTATGGCCAAATTTTTTATGTGAGGTTGACTCACTGTGTCCACCTCGTCATAGCATAGGAAGAGTTGCATTGAAATTCATATGGGTCATTGTTATTTGGATGGGTCCTCTTTTTTCATTTGTAAAATCTTTCTTCTTCTATTTATCATAAAGCCTCATCCCCATGAATAAATGTGAATCGATGATCTAGAAAGGTGGGGGGTAGATCCATTGTTCATGGGGACTAGGAACATTTTAACTTTCTCGATGAGCTTACATGCGTGGCGCCCTACTAACCATTTGATCAAAATGATCAGGGCCATCACAACCATTCATGACCCTTCCCCCTTTTCCTAAATTTTATAGTTATTAATTTGGACCCTTCATCATTCACAGATTTTTGTCATCTAATTTGTATTTATGGTCTCCATGCACTGAACAACATCTCAATGTCTGATTTGACATTCTTCCTCTTGTCACCAATCCTCAAGGTAATGTTTAAGGTCTACTTTCAATCATTCCTCCTTATGAGCTAAAATCGTACATGCGATGGGGTATAAATTCTCTTCACACATTAGTGACAAAGAGGTGGTGTCCATCCCATTCCAAGATGAACCCTCCATAGTTTGGAAGGTCGGTAATTCACGAACATAGATGGTCAGCACATTCACGGATTTTCATTACGATATGCCCATTAATAGTTTTTTTAAACCAAAACGAGTAGTAATTATGGAAAAAGAAATTTGTACGTCAAATCATTACAATAAAAAAATACTCTTGTTCTGAAACTTTAAGAAAAAAAGCATGCAAGTGGGTTGTCTAAAGCCTTCTCTGCTTTTACAGTCTTCCTAAAAAAAGTATCATCCCCAATATTGTAGATTCAAACAAATTGGCCTAACATATTATGCGATGTACAAGACATAAAGACTAAGATATATAAATTGAAAAATGTGTCCATTGCAAATGTTCCACTTGTTCAATTCTTTGTTCTTTTCGTCATTTCTTCGACAACTGTTGTGTTCTCCCGAGCCTAGTGAATTATTTATTCCTCCATTATTTCTTCCTAACAAGAACCCACTGAGGTGTTTGGGCTTCTAGTAGTGTATGGAATTATCTATGCAAACACGTTGTGCTAAAAAATAACCTTTTAATTTGGTTATTCTAAGTAGCCTTTAATTCCTTGAAATAGGCATGTATGATGTCATTGAGAAATGTAATTGTTGCTTGGAGTTCCTCCCTCTTATGGGACAAATTTTACAGTTTCACAAGGATTGCACCCACAAATTGGCAATGACACTCATCCATACTATAATATTGAACTAACTTGACAAATCAATGCACACACCAATCCCAAGGCACGAACCATTTCCCATGGTTCCAATAACAAAGATGTGGAGAAGGGGATAAATATGCTTGGCTCTAAATTGATTTTCCTTTACCAACTTACTAACATGAAAATGAAGAAATGCAACATATTCCAATGAAAGTAGCATGCCATAAAAAAATACAACCAAGCCTCCACTTACAGGACAAATCCCCACTCTAAATTGAGCTTCTACGTGTGTCAACACTACGACAAGAATATTACAAGTGAACTCCACTTAAAAACCTAAATTCCACCTTCATGGTTAACATCCATCTCATCCACCATTAATCGCCTCCTCTACCTAGGCATGAGTGGGGGGGTGGTTGTGAAGCTTTATTCTTGTTTGCATATGAAATTATTTTTAATGCCACTTATCAAATATTTCTAAGTGGTTTTATAGGCTATAGTTCTTTATTTAAGAGCACTCCTTTGTTTGCCAGTGAACCTGCTGGCAAACTGTGATGTTAGAGGATATGAAAGAACTTTATCGAATCAAAATCCTTGGCAACCCTTTGAACATGGTCAATCATTCTGATTAGACTCGAGGACTTAGCGATATTTGGACTTTTAGTTTGTATAATTAGGACTAGAGTGTAGCCAACAACTATTATATTCTTGACCTATTTTACTTGCTCAAGTTTTATTCCTTGGTTAAGGGATACAACTTCCACTTGATTATTAAAAGTATCCCCTATTCCCTAAGCATAGGTCAATTTCTTGATGCCCCGAGGGGTTGTAAACGTCACCCCCTGCACATGCTGCCCCATATATGCCCATTAATTTTTAGTAACCCATCGTCCATTCTTTTAAGAGTCATGAGCATTTACCATGTGTTTCTTGCCCTTTAAGCTTCCACTACATAGTTGGCATTTACCAAATAAGACATTGATAAACCTAGGAGATTATACTTACTTGGATAATGGAAGTAGGGGGTCCAAAGTACTAGGAACTAATGGAGAAAGTTTCCATGATAGAGCCTCGGTACCTCCACCACCCATGAAATGTGAATGTGCAACAAATAATCATTTGAAACCTAATTCAACCCCAAACATTACGTTGCCTCTTGAAGGTGGCTCAAAAGGGAAGCTTGATTGTCTATGACAATCAATTCAAGGTTATAATTCGTTTGTCCCTTCTAGAAGACGAAGCAACCATAAGCCATGTATGTGCTCAACAAAATCCTATGCCATTGTGTCAGAAAACAAAGTAGACCGACTAAAACAAGATATGGCGGTCATGAAAAGAACAGTGTGTAGAAACCAACTAATCTTGGAAAGTCTTTAGGCAAGAGCTAGATTCCATTATGTAGAGGATCCCATCATCCTTTGTGATTATGACTCTTAGTAAATATGAATCCTTTTTGTTTTCACAGTGTATTTCATCCAACTAAGGTGGTTGCATGCAACATTGGTTGGTCTCCTTTTATACAACTTTAAAGATAAATGTTGTAATGGGTCGACCCTTGGATTCCTTTGTAAATATATAGTTAGGCCTCTTTCCATGGTCTATGAACCTTTGCTTCACGCAATGGAGGCTCGAGAGAACATGTTTATGCCTTGTTTATTTGGGCATTTTTTAACCATTTTGTACTCTACCATCGTGGTGTTTGTGTGTGTGTCTAGATCACATGAATGGAATCTAAATTGAAAATTTGCATGAATGCTTGGTCCATTTTCTAATTGTTGCTTTACTTCAATATCATTGCTTAAACATGTTGCTTTGGTATTATTTTGGCAATTATATCTCTTATTCATATATATTTATGGGCATTCCCACTATGAACTTGAGCTTGTCCATTAGACATATTGTTTACTAATAATAATGGAGAACACAGTATTTTCACCCTTATTCTTAAGAAATAATTGAATCATATTATGTTAAATTGTGCATGTCTCTACTTTGCATGCCTTGTTTATGGGTCTTATTTGAGTGTGAGCTTTGGTACATGCAACTCCATTTAATAATGTGTATGTAATGGTGTCGTAAATGATGTCTCGAGAGGGCATAAGATTGACCACCCTACTCATCCCTTCACCTTCGAAAACTATGGCCTCGTAGATCAATTTTGCTTGTGATATGCCATCATGCTTTGAGAGTATTCAAATATTTCCATCTCTTTGACATGTGGTAATGCTTTTTAGATGGAATTGTTCCCCCATTCAGTATGTTGATAGACACTTTTGGGTATCTCAATTCATGAAGATTCTATGATGCTTCACGAGAAATCACCACCTTTTGATGTGTGTAAAGACGCTATGTCCATAAGTTGCCTTAGATCAATTTCCTAATCTTTTGTAATTAAGACTCCTAGCAACTCAAACCAAACAAACAAGCCTCCTACCATGAGATTTGTATAGCTCACCCCTTTATAGTGAATACATGATTGACCATTCGTGGCATTTCCATTACCTTCTGACTTCGACAAGTCCCCACCTCCATGATACACTATATGCCATTAATGAAATCTTAGTAGAGTTAATGACAGTCATTCGTGACTTTCAACAATCCTTAAATCTCTTAAATGCTCCCCTACGAAGATGGAACGTAGATCATTGATCCATATGGGAGAGACAAATTTGGGTCATTTGTGACATTTCACGTTCCGTTATTTCCTGAAAAGGCCCTCCGCTGCAATAGAACCTCCACTGTAGATCTTGCTTAGCAAATCTAATCTAGGTTGTTCATGATTTTTTCAAACCACATGCCCTTGATGGGCCCTTCCCCATGATGAAATAAAAACCATTGATCTGTGTTTGACAACAAATTTCATGGTTATCCATGATACTTTTGATAATCAGTGTGACCACCCTAATCAGATGTCACGTTCCCTCCCGTTGATTCGATGCAAAGAAGGGAACATGACTCACATTCTAGGGCTTATTTGGGAAACTCAACCTCGTTCATTAATAAGAAAATTCATAATAAATAAAAACTCATGCGTGCAGATTCATACTCAAATAAACACAACGGAAATAAACATTATCCACACACAAGTGCATCCGACATTCAACATATAATCATAACAGTCAACAATAATTAAAACACATAGATAACACTTATCTTTAAGGTGAAGCTGTCCAAACAACTAGCTATGTGAGAGCAACATTCCACCCAACCATAGGTCTTTGTCCAGCATATTCTTTCAGCTGAAAGACCACCCCCAAGCTGGGTTGTGGATCCACTAAGGAGGAACTAAACGGGCTCACTCACAGCCATGGTTTCACACCAACAATCATGCTAAGCCAACACACAGTTGGGTTTATCAAGCATGCAAGAGACGGAGGAGGAGGATGCTAAGTTAGTGAACTCAACCACATAGCCACATGCATCTCAACTAAACTCAAACAGTCACGACACCCACAATACCTACCACACCCAACACAAGGAAGGTTCCCTTATCTGCTGCACAGTCCTTCAGGCGCCCCTTCCCTCCAGTGTTATTCAGGATGGGCATAGAAACGTCGAGCTGCTAAATCTTTGAGATTTTAGCCTTCACCGGGTTTATCAAGTAGTTCCAACCTCTGTTCTCTCTTCTGCTATGTCATTCACGCTTGGATTTTCTCAATTCGATGGACAAATAACTTTGTCCCGTAATTGGATTTTTGGGCTATAAAATCCGGGCTTTCCTATGGATTTTGGGGTATATAACACTCTCAAATTCACCCCAAGGTTCAGGTCTATGGATACCCCATTGGATTTCACTGTCCACACACATTTTTGGGCATTTTTGGCACTTCAAAACGTGGCTTAATTTAGAGTTACGATTTCTGGTTTTTCTCACCGTTGGGACTGTGTAATGGGTGAAAACTGATACTTGGATGTTAAAAAATGGAATGGGAATGAGGAAGAACAAATTCCCATCAGGTAGAGTGACTTTTGGGGCAAGAAAACAGATCCCATACCTGTGATATGAATTTATGGGCTGCCCATGCTCCATTGAAACCATGGACTGATTTCCTCAACCACTTCCTTACAACATAAATAAATGTCAGCAAGGAAATTCAAATGGGTTCTCAAGATGACATTTGGAAACATATAGTTTAACCCCACAACCCCCTCATCACTCCCTAGTGGAATACACATGGCCCCTTCTCATTAGGTGCTTCCATAGCTAGTTTTTGGTATTTTATTTCAATATTAATATTTACATCATTTTACAATGTTCCATGGCTTAATAGCACATGGATACCATAATATGAAATACTTGCCTTTTTAATAAAATCCGAGCATACACTAGCGGTGCCCTAGCCTTGAGCTCCACGCTAGGAAAACATACATCACATGTATACAACATTTACAATAAAAGCCAACATATCTTAAGGGTCAAAATGGGGGTATTACATCATAATCAATGAAACTAACCAATAAAGGAGTTCCATTGAACTGTAATTTATCCCAAACTAAATTGTACCCCATATATATTGAAGTATCATTTTTGTCTCATGGGGTGTTTGCATATACTAAGAAACAAGGCCAACAACAAAGGAAATGTCAAGTTGGGTATGAGTCAAATACAAAAGAATACAAGCTAATTGATGATAAAAGTGGCATGGACTTTAGGTGTAGTGCAAGTGTAGCAAGTTTGACTTCAAATTGGAAGGTAGATATGGTTAGTTTATAATCTTACATGTGAATGTCATGAAGAAGGTCACATGCATATTTTGACCAGGAAAAGGAAACTCCTTCCTCGGCTTACAAGAATTGGAGGCCAAGAAAATAATGCAAATATCCTATGTTTGTTATTTCAAATTTCTTCTTACGGCTAGATTTCACATGGGTAAAAAATTTGGGGTCACTATTAGTGAGAATAAGGTCATAGACATAAAGAGGAAGTATTATGATATGGTTACCAACACTTCTTATAGACATTGCAGTAAGAATGACATGGAGAAAAACTAGTGTCGAGAAGAAATCTATCCATCTTAGCATACCAAGTTGAGGAACTTGCTTACGACCATAGAGAGATTTCTTAAGGTGACAAACAAGGCTGGAGTAATTATGAAAATAACCATGAAGTTGTTCCACGTAAATTTCTTATTGTTAATCCCTATGCAAGAAGGTATATTTAATCACCACTTTCTTGGTATAGACATTACAGTAAGAATGACATGGAGAAAAACTAGTGTTAAGAAGAAAGTTATCCATCTTAGCATACCAAGTTTGAGGAGCTTACTTATGACCGTAGAAATATTTCTTAAGGTGACATACAGGGATGGATTAATTATGACAATAACCAAGAAGCTGTTCCATTTAAAATTCTTCTTGCTAATCCCCATGCAAGAAGGTAGATTTAACATCCATTTGATGGACCTCCATTTATGTGAATTAGCAAGTGATAGAATAAGCTAGATGGATTTCATTTTTTCCACAAGGGCAGAGGTTTCATTATAGTTAATCCCTTATACTTGAGAAAATCCTTTGGCAACTAATTGGGCCTTGTGTTTTTCAACACTTCCATTTGATATATACTTAGTTCTATACACCCATTTACTTCTAACAAGTTTTCTTTCTTTTGAAAGAGGTACTAGATCCCAAGTATTATTTACCGTTAATAAATGATATTCTTCATTCATTGCTATGTCCCAATCTAAATGGCCAAAAAAAATTGTAAATGTTTCTAGACCACGAGTCTCTGAAACTTGAGCCAAAGAGAGGAGGCTCACTAGAACTATGAATGTGTAAAACATTGATATGATGGATCATCGACAAAATCACTAGTTGTTTCTCATATTGTACAAATCCACTGAGGAAGAGCCAATGCTAGTGCAAGTTCATGTTCAATGAATCAAACTAGAGGAAGGTGAGTAGGTGTAGGTGGATTTTCATCCTCAGAAGAAGCCAAAATATGGTCACTTGTAACATCCCCATTTTGACCCTCGGGGTTTATTGGCTTCAATGTAAATATTGTATACATGCAATGTGTGTTTTCCCTAGTGTGGAGCTCAAGGACAAGGGCCCACTAGAGGATGTTCAAGTTTTATTTAAAAGGCAAGTATTTGAAATTCTGATTATCCATGTGCTATTAATCCATGAGACATTGTAAATGATGTAAATATTAATATTGCAATAAAATACCAAGGAAATTGGCTAAGGAGGCAACCAATAAGAGGGGGCCATGTGTATCCACTAAGGAGAGGTGAGGGGGTTGTGGGATTGAAACCCATGCTACCACATGTCAATGTGTGAACCCATTTGATCCCCTTGCTGACATTTGATTATGTTGTAAGGAGGTGGTTGAGAATGCATGTTCATGAGGTCGATGGAGTATGGAGCAACCCTGCAATCCGTATGGCAGGGTATGGATTTGTTTTGCTTGTCCCTTAAGACACTCTACCTCCTGGGAATTCGTTCACCCTGATCCCTATCCCATTGTTGACCAACTAACCTCAGTAATCACACATTGCAGAGCCCAGCAGTGAAGCAGAAAGAGGATAATCACGATTTTGTGTAAGTCACGAACTGCAGAGACAAGAATGCATAAGAAACCCTGCGTGAGAAGTAAAATCGGTTGGACATCCATGGATCAAACCTTGGGATAAATTACAAAGTGTGAGAATCTTAGAAAAACCTTGAGAAGACCTTGATTTCATAGCAGAAGAACCGAGTTGCGAGACCGATCTTCGACCGAAACCATAAGAAGACCCCAGCTAAGATGACTGAGAAGAAGTCAAGACAGAGGTTGGATCTGCTTGATGAACCCAGTGAAGGATAAAGTCTCATGAAAGCAGCAGTTTGGACCTTTTTATGCCCACCCTAAAGAGAACTAGAGGGAAGGGGCCCAGAGGGACTGTGCAGCAGAGAAGGGGGCCTTCCTTGTGTTGGGTGTGACGTAGGTATTGTGGGAGCCATGACTGTTGAATGGTTTGAGATGCCTGTAGCCCTGTGCTTGGACTGTTCCATTTAAAGATAAGTGCTTTATGTGGTGTTAAATGATGCTAGTTTTCCTATGTCATGTCTACTTGTTATGTTCAAGTTATTTGAATGAATGATTGCTTGAAATTAACCAGTATGAAGATCATGTACAGGCCTGAGTATGAGGCTGAGTTCATGTTTGAACACTTAACCATTTGCTTGAAGTTAATATGTTGCTAACTTTGCTGGTTATAGATGCATTGATTAGTTTTAGTTTCTTTAGGTGTGTTGTTATGCATTGCATACACTGTTAGATGGAATACATGGCATCACCTGGACTTGGGCAAGGAATCAGATAGCCCTATTGTGTTTCATGACCCCTTTGTGGGTCAAGCGAAATGGGAAGTCATGGCAGAAGGCAAGTAGAAATCCTTACAGAAGGGTAAAGGGGCATTAAGGGATTCTAGGAAAGAATTCACTTGGAAATATGGCCAATTCAGAGTACTCAGATGTGGTAGGGGTTCACACCAGTGTATAGAGCTCTCCAAGAGCTTTCCAACAGTACTGGACTTGTCCAAATTAATCTGAGGATGAAGACGTTATTAGCTTGAGAAGTTGCAAGTGTAGGGGTATGTGGTCACGACTTTTCAAATCCGCAATGCGGATTGCGGATTGCGGAGGTCGGGGACCGACCTTTGGATTTGCGTGGTTAGAATTCCAACTTTTTGAATCCGCAAGGTGGATTGCGTATTGCGGAAGTCGGAAGGGCGATTTCCACGGGATTGGCGTGTTGGATTTCCGACTTTCCGCATCCGTAAAGCGGATTACGGAAGTTGGGAGGTGGTTTTTACCGGGTTACGAAATTGAGGTTTCTGATTTTTTACTTCTGCAACACAGGTTGTGGATTGCGGAAGTTAAAGGAGTAAATTTTCCAGGACGACGATTTGAGGTTTAGATTTCCGAGTTCTGCATGTAGATTGTGGATTGCGAAAGTCAGACGAGTAATATTTTAGTCTGTAAAGTTGAATTCCGGCTTCTGACTTCCGACTTCCGCATTACGGATTTCAAAAGTCGGGAGCACGATTTCTTCGTAAAGGTAAATTTGGCAATCCAACTTCTGAATTCCTACTACGGATTGCGGCAAGGTAGATTGCGGATTGCGGATCGGAGGCCATTGCGGCTGCGTGTAAAAACATAGAGAATTGTTGAAAAAAAAATGTATTAGGTTGTCTCCCATCACGTCTGAAGGGCACCAAGGCAACTGGGGATGTGACATCACTAGCAGAAAATTTGGGAATAAAAGATGGCACAAATGTTGAATTAGGATCACGGGTTAAGAGACCTTCATTAAACTTAACATCTCTCCCAATAATAATTTCAATGAAACGACGTTGAAGAAGTCCATAACCTTTTGTATCCTCAAAATATCCAACAAATATGCATTTCTCACTCTTAGGTCTTGATGCTTTCCTTTTTTCATAAAAATTGCGAGTCCATGCTTCACTATCAAACACACAAAAGTGGCTTATATTCGGTTTAATTTTACTCCATGCTTATTTTGGTGTTATATCCTTTAAATCCTTTGTGGGAGTATGATTAACTATGTAATTGGCACAGTTAATAGCTTCCACCCAAAAAATGAGGACTTAATCCCTTAGATTGGATCATATAAGTTGACACTTCTTTTAATGTGTGATTATTTCTCTCAACAACACCATTTTGTTGTGGTGTATATGGAACAATATGTTGCATCTGAATGCCATGTATAGTGTTGTAAGTTGTAAATTTGTTGTAAACATTTTTTCCTTCATTATCTATTCTTAAGTTTTGAATTCGATGTCCAAAATGTTTTTCTATAGGGGCCTTGTAGGCAAAAAACATGTAAAAATTTCACTCTTGAGTTTTAAGAAATCAACTTAAGTGTGTCTAGAGAGGTTATCAACGAAAGTTAAGAAGTACAGTGAAGCCAAAGAAAAAGGAAGATTTACGTAGTCCATGCAAATCACTATGAAGAAGTTGCAAGGAGGTTGAAGCATGCCAAGATGCACATTTTTTAAAACTATATCAACGATGATTCTCGAGTGCATAGCCATAATAACATCATATTTGCAATAAATGAGAGGAATACTAATCACCATATTTTGATTGCATAGTTGCTACAATAAGTGATGATTTAAATGACATAATTGCTCATTCCAAAACTTGCTTATGTCATCGCTACAAGCAATCAAAACTAATGGAAGAGATGATAACCCAAAGTTGTCAAATTTGTACAACCTAGTATATCATTAACAATTCCACTTACCGAGACATGCTTAGGATCTTTTAAATCCTTTATTGCAACTTGGTCAAGTGGAAACTCTACTATTTTATCTTCACTTGAATGAATGGTTTGATATACTGATAGAAGGTTGCATGAAAGACTTGAAACACGTAATACATCATTAAAATGGCCATCATCTAATTGAATTGTTCCAAACCCTACAACACTAAGAGATCTATTGTCACCAACAAATATTTATTTGGTGTTACATGTATTAAGAGTAGAAAAAATTACTTTTATCCTTAGCTATATGATAAAATTTTCTAGAATAAATCAGTCACTCTTTAGAAGAATAAGTAGACATTGCATTGAAGCAAAAACCATAAGAATAAAGTGCATTTCCTTGAGGAAAAAAAAACTAGAAGAAGAAGAATTGAGATTGATGATGTGTTTCTTCATTGTTGCTTTTAAGGCTTCCATCTTATTGAAACATTTAACTCTGGATGAGGATCTTGCCCACAAAAACTATAGTCTCACTCCAATCTTCTTACCTTTCAATTTAGTTCCTTTATCACCATTGGGAGTAGGAGTTTGTTGAAAGGGTTTGAGACTCTTGCTTTGTGACAGACCGATTTGGTATGTGAAGCATGTGTTGATCTGGGTATGTGACAGACCGATTTTGTTGTATCTGGGTTTTTGCAGAGATAAACATGATGTGACAGAGTTTTTGAGCAGAATCAGTGTGTTGTTTCTATCTTTCAGTGATGAATGTTTTATATGAATGATGCGATGTTTCCTTATTGCGATTAATGTTTTATTCTTATATCTGTTGTGCAATTATGATTCTGTCAATAATGCGATCTGTTGAATGATTAAGCTTAATGCCTGAGTTGAATGCTTAGATCTATGACTGAATGATGCCATAAGTTGATTAGTTGATGCACAACATCCTCCTACATTCGGCGGAAACATGGTTCCGTCAACTCTCCCTTGAACATCTCGGGTGAGACCTCATCTGCTTCGCAGGTGTTGCTGGACGGGGTAAAACCTGTCTGGGCCGGTGCTCAGGGAGATCGCGACGGTTTGGGTGTTGATAGTGTCGGGAACCCCTGTCGACTGGGTTTGTGTCAACAAATGGTTCCATTGCTGGGACATAGCGCAAAGTGGCAGGAGGATATGTTGTGGCATTCAACGAAACTGGAAATTCAAAATTGGTTTAACCAGAAGCTGCAAGAGTTTGCTGAAAAGGAAAACCAGAACCCTCGGCTGGCGGTAGATCAGTGGGTGGAAAGGTACATTCACGACGGTCCGCATGGATATTTTTTTTCTGTGAATTCCTAGTCATTTTGTTTGAGTGGTTGGCAAAGTTGACCTTTTAGAAGAAGAACTTTCAAGGTGGTGAGCCGACGTCTTGGACCCCAGAACTAATCTAGGAACTCCAAGAGGTTGACAACAAAGTGTCGCGGGCTGTCAAAGTTTGGTTTAACAGTATACTAGAAGGCTATATCACTGAGTTTGCAGTCGATACGAACAAATCCTATAGCAAAGCTGAAAGATATTTCTTCCACGGACCACGAGGCAGGTTTATGTTGTCGCTACAATTGTCAATTAAGATGCTCATTTGCGAAAAAAGGCATATTGAAGATGCACCTTGATCAGTAGAAACCCTGGTGGGAAGAGGCTATGGATATCGTAGCAAAAGGGGGATGGCAAATGGAATGATATGGGGTAGATGGGTGGAAGTTGTGACGAGAATGTGAAGGAAGCCGAGGAAGAGAGTGGTCTTACGAGGGGAGGAGCAAGGTTTCAACAGGAAAAGAGGCAGAGGACGGGAGAAGGTCCTATTGCGATCGAAATGCAAGGCCGTGAAGGAAGACCACACGGGAATAAGCGACCTCACAGTGCCAACAGGGACAACCAGGCTATGCCTAGAATAGAGGCAGGACCAAACCCCAGCAGCAGTGTACCCACACCTTCGCTCACTATTGCACAACCAGTAAGAAATACCGCTTTGACACCACCGTGTTCTTCGTGACAACAACATTTACTTATTAGTGGGTCAGCGACTAAAGGAAGGAAGCCCAGGATGGCGGGTGAGGATGAAAAGTTACTGCTGTTCCAAGGAAGTGGGACAGACAATCCAGAACAATACTGGTTTTTATGCGAAGCAGTATGGACCGTTAAGCAGATTACTGATGATGATGCTAAGAAAGGACAATTGGCGACAACTCTTTGAGGCCGCGCATTGGACTGGTTTATGAAGTTTGTTCAAGTTCTCACCGGTGCTCCAGAAAAGACGTTGGATGGCATTAGAAAAGGACTGATTGCAGAGTTCAGGAAGCCCAAGTCGGAAGCACAGTATATTACAGAACTGAAAGAAATTAAGCAGTACCCCAATGAAACTGTGTGGGATTTTGACCAAAACGCTGATGGCATGGGTCAGTTTCGACATGAGTGAAGTCCAGCACAAAGAATGGTTCATCGCGGCATTGCTACCTCACATTAAACTAACGCTGATGCAATAGAACATTACGATACCGAGTGAGGCTCTGGAAATTGCCATGCGGTTAGAAGCTTC
Source organism: Larix kaempferi (assembly GCA_027924585.1). Taxonomy (NCBI): domain Eukaryota; kingdom Viridiplantae; phylum Streptophyta; class Pinopsida; order Pinales; family Pinaceae; genus Larix; species Larix kaempferi. Next base: position 11,615,228 of record BSBM01000742.1, read on the forward strand.
GCCGATTGGTGATAACGCAGCTGGCATGTCGCAGATTCAAACACAGTTGGAAAACCTAATGATACAATTGCAGGACCTGAAGAAGGGTAAGGAACATCGTGAAGAGGCTTGGTGTATGCGATGTAGGGCGAAGGGGAATACTAAGGATAGTTGCCCATATTTTTGCAATTATTTGGTATTCGGGGTGCCAAACCCCTTGAGTGGCACGGGCATGCCGTGGTGCCATATCTGTCAGGTATATGGACATCGGCACGAAGAGTGTCAATATATGCAGAAGATGGTGACAAAGCCAATGAATTTATATTGCACATTCTGTAAGTCTGTGGGACACGATGATAAGGATTGTCGTGCCTATGGATTACTTCACGAAAGAACATATGATGCCTACTATGTGAAGGATGATCAACGTGCAGTACTGCAACCGCAGGTGGCCCAGCAGCCACCAAAACCACCAATACAGTTTGCACCACATCCGCAGCAATAGTTTTTTCAACAGCCGCAGTATGTGGAACAACCCCAGTATGTTCAGTAGCCGTAGTATGCTCAGGCGGGGCAGTTGCAACCAAATCCCATGCAACAACAGTCTAACCAACCATAGTATCCGTAGCCAGGGGGATTCCACAGAGGATTTTAGGGAGGACGCGGTGGAGGTTTCATAGGTTTTGGATGTCGCGGAGGAGGACGAGGTCGCGGCCCAGTCCAATGTTATAACTGTGGGGTATTAGGGCATTATCAGAGGGATTGCCCACAGTTGCAGATGCAGTGTATGTATTGCTTTGTTGTTGATCACACTGTTGAAAATTGTCCACATCTAATTACGCGATGGTAGGCCAAAAATATACTGCAAAGACAGAATCGGAACTACGTGCCAAATCTGAATCAAGCACAGCCGCAGAACCAGAATCAGTGGCCGTCAAGTAATGTACCTCAGAATGTGAACCAGCATGCGAACCAGCCGCCGAACCAAAACCAAGGATCCACTGTTGCGACAATTTTAGCAGAGCCAAGGGCGCAAGATGCTGCTGTTGCTGTTATTACTCGAGGAGGCACGATGACAGGAGAAGATGGTTCACATCCTTTGATCCGACCGACCAAGGCAAAGAAAGCGCAGTTTGACATTGGTGTAGAGCGCGACGCATTTTTTCAAGCACGTAACACACTGGAAAAAGATTGCGGTAAGTCCATTATTTATGATATGCCTCCGGTTTTTAACTCCACTTCGGATGCAGGACCGTCGCGTCAGTATGGTACATTGCAACACTTCCTGGAAAGTTGCTTATTGCTAGCTAAGGATCCTAATGCACTTGCTGAAATTGAGAACCTGTTGCGACGACTGACTCAAGGACGGAAGGATTCCGCGGTGAATTCTTTGCAAAGGAAGAAGACTGGCAAAGAAATGCGTATGAACATCCAGATTGGGGACTATGAGGTTGACTCAGTCATTTTGGATCTTGGATCAGATGTTAATATTTTGACAAAGAAGCCATGGTGGAAGATGGGGATCCCACAACTGAGCTGGTCTCCCGTGCAGTTGCGATTGGCTAATCAAGCCAAGGTGACACCCATTGGGCGTGTTCCGCACCTTGTTGTGGATATTGAAGGAATGAAGACATGTGTTGATTTCGACGTTATTGAAGTCGTCGAAGGAGGAAGTTCCTATCCTGCACTGCTGGGGATTGGATGGGATAATGACAGTGCAGTGGTCATTAATTTTAAGAAGCGAGCGATGACCTTTGAAAACCAGGAACTTCGCGTCATCGCTTCGTTGGATCCGGGAGAAGGACAACGATATATTGAACCAGTGAAGGATGAAATTGTACGAGGATGGGATCATGCGTACAACATTTCAGAAGATTATGTTCATCCAACTGTCGAGGGAGAAATCAGTTGGTGCAGTTCTAGCTCTGCGACTTCTGATTCTGAAGATGCTTTAGAAATGCACAAAGTATCATTCAGAAAGTGTGGGTTGGTTACACAGTCATTGTGTCGTGTTGCAACTCAGTTTGTTGAGCTGCCGATATATGAAGGACTGTTGGGAATATCTGAGTTTTTGGTTGCATTTGAAGCTAGAGTATTAGAACCACAACGAATTCTAGCATTGGAGGAAGCACTGAAGGCTACACCAGCAAGATGGTGGGCGACCCACAAGAAGTTGATTACTAACTGGCCGCAATGTCGACGACTGCTGATGGTTTTCTTTGGAGACAATGAAACCTATCACACCGGAAGTTACGATGGGTGGAACGACCCTGGAAGCCATTTGATGGAGTGTCAGACTCTATGGGCATCACGACCAAGGGACGAATGGGTCCATGCTTTTATCCACACTTTGGATGAAATGTCGCGGTCATGGTATGCGTTAGCTGAACTACGAGGGGAAATCACCACATGGTTAGAGTTGACGGTTTGCTTTATGCATACTTTCAGCTTTGCGGATCCCAACCCAGATGTTCACAATGCTTTTCAGCTGATCCGCGACGTCATTTTGAAGGTAGTTCCTGTGGCATATCCTATGGATCCGCATACCCATTGCAAGATGCAGTCAATGATGGAGTGTTACAATATCAGTAGAGGACTAGAAGATGGGGATGATCTGCATAATGTCAACATTCCAGAGTTAGAAGGGAGTCGCGATGTTGCAGCACTCAATGCATTAGCAGATTCGTTCAGTTAGCCGCTGAAGCTAAGGAAGGTCAACATTGGCACAGAGGTGAATCCAAAATTTGCAAATATTGGGGATTATTGGGATGAAGAGATGATGGCTAAGATCACCGAATTGTTGCATGAGTTCCAAGATCTATTCCCAACAAAGTTTTCTGAGATGAAGGGAATCTCAGGGGATTTAGGGGAGATGAAGATCCCTTTGAAGCCGGATGCAAAACCAATTAGACAGCGACCATATCGACTGAATCTGCTCCATAAGGATAGGGTCAAAGTGGAGCTTGATCGCATGCTGGATGATAGCATTATTGAAACGGTTGAGGAATCGGAGTGGATTAGTCCTATGGTGGTGTAGGACAAGAAGACAGGTGAAGTGCGCATTTGTGTTGACTTGCGGAAGTTGAATGATGCATGTATGCATGATCCCTTTCCGACCCCATTCACTGATGAGGTGTTAGAAGGAATAGGTGGTCAAGAGATGTATTCATTCACGGATGGTTTCTCTGGGTATCATCAAATCAGGATCGCGAAGGAGGATCGCCATAAGATGACCTTTGTGACAGAATGGGGTTGTTTTCAGTACACGGCGATGCCATTTGGACTCAAGAATGCACCTGCCATATTCTCTCAAGTTTTTGTTGCTGCCTTCAGGGATATTATTCAGGAGTTTCTACAGGTGCACATGGACGACTAGACAGTGTATGGATTTATCAGCGATCATCTCGCAAATCTGTGACTAATGTTGAAGCGCTGTTGACAACATCAGATATCGCTGAACTTAAAGAAATGCATCTTTTGTGCACCATTTGGGATATTGTTGGGTCACATTGTCTGCAAGGAAGGATTGTTGGTCGACCTAGCAAAAATTGTGCTCATCCTGAGCCTGACACTGCCGACCACTGTTAAGTAGTTAAGAGCGACATTGGGGCACAACGGGTACTATCGCAAGTTCATCCGCGGATATGCAGCCATCATAGCTCCTATGGAAAAGTTGCTAAATAAAGATGCGGTAATTTTATGGAGTCCCGAGTGTCAAGACAGTTTTGAAACGCTGAAAGCTAAGATGGCTTCTGCACCCATACTAGTTTTTCCTGACTGGAGCAAGGAATTCCATGTTCATGTGGATTGGTCCTCGATTGCGCTGGGAGTTGTGCTCGCGCAACTAGGGGAAGGGGATCTGGATCACCCCATTGCTTTTGCGAGTCGAAAGTTTTCGTTTGTAGAGAGAAACTACACCACTACAGAGAGGGAAGGTCTGGTGATGGTCCATGCACTGCAAAAGTTTCAACACTACTTATTGGGAGGTCACTTCAAGATGTTCATAGATCACTCGGCTTTAAAATATCTGTTCAATAAGACTGTGTTGGGGGGAAAGATCTATCGCTGGATACTTCTTTTTTAGGAGTTTGATTTCGAAGTAATTATGAAGCCAAGACGATTGAACACAGGACCTGATCATTTGTTGCGGATTGAAAATGGGGAGGAACCAACCAACATTGAACATGGGTTGCCAGATGTGCAAATCTTCAAGGTTGACGTTGCAGATGACTACTATGAAGAGATCCTTCAGTTTCTGGCAACAGGAACCACGCCGAAAGGACTTACCACCAGTCATAAGAAGCAGCTCATGGTCAAGGCTACGGATTTCAAGCTGATTGCAGGGCAGTTGTACAAACTGGGACCAGACGAGATCTTGAGGCATTGCGTTCTACCTCATGAGCAAGGGCAAATATTGTCGGAAGCACATGAAAGGGTGGCTGGTGGGCACTATGGCAATCGTGCAACTGCCAGAAAGGTGCTACGTGCCGAGCTTTGGTGGCCTACACTTCATAATGATGCAACGGACTATGCGCGGACCTGTAATGTATGTCAGAAAACTGGGAAACCCTCCAGGAGGGATGAGATGCCGCTAATACCTCAAGTGACACTGCAGCCATTTGAAAATTGGGCAGTGGATTTCGTGGGCCCTATCAACCCTCCCAGGAAATTCACTAGCGCACGATACATCATCATAGCAATAGATTATCCGACAAGATGGGCGGAGGATGCACTAGTCATCGATTGCACCGTTGCAACAACAACATGTTTCTTGTTTGAAAACATTGTCACTCGATTTGGTTGCCCAAAGATATTGATGAGTGATCAGGGGAGTCACTTCGTCAATCGCACCATCAGTGCATTGACAGTGGAGTTGCAGATACAACATAAGAAGAGCACGCCCTATCATCCGCAGGCTAATAGAACAATGGAGGCGTTTAACAAAGTCTTGGAGCATGCGCTTACGAAGGTGTGTAACACAAGTCGCGATGACTGAGATTTGAAGCTTCCAGCAGTCTTGTGGGCATATCGCACCACTTGCAAAAGGTTGACAGGACAAACACCATTCAAACTAGTGTATGGGCAGGAGGCGGTTATGCCCATGGAGTACATTATTCCAAGTTTGCGCATCGCGGCAGCAACAGTCATGAATGGCGATGCAACAATTGTAGAACGAATGGCGCAGCTAGTACAGCTTGAGGAAGATCACTTTGTTGCAGCATTTCACCAGAGAGTGGAGAAAGATCAACAGAAGGCTTGGCATGATCGCCATATCAAGAATAAACAATTTCAACAGGGTGACTTGGTGCTGTTGTACGATAGCAAGTTTATGAAGCATCCAATAAAATTGCAGATGCATTGGCTGGGTCCATATCGCATCAGTAGCATCATTTCAGGTGGCGCAGTACAACTACAACAGTTAGATGGAGAGATGCTCCCCAAGTTGATTAATGGTAGTAGGTTGAGGCCCTACAAGACATGCCCGGAGCAGCGCGATTCCTGAGTCACATCGAACAAAAAAAAGAGAGCGCAGGATGGTAGGTGGCAGGATGCTGCACCCACAAGCAGAGAATGCGCAAGCATAAATGGTCATATATTAGTTTGAGAGTCGGTCCGCGACAATTGCAGGGTTGCGACCAGGTCAAATCGACAATAAATGCAAAAAGTTCAAGATAGTTAATTAACGATGCTTATTGGAATGATGGGCATTAATGGCAGATATGACCGATCGGATGACAGGATCGACGATGGATTCGGGTCATTAAGATAGGATTGGTCCAAATTAATGCATGATTTAGTCATGATTACAAGGGATCGAGTTGGGTGCTATAAGAACAGGCCGAGGCTGGTTGGAAGGCACCTGTGCGTAACGAGTGAGTTCAGCTTCCAATTGTTGTATTGTGCAAGGTTGGGTTGTGTTGTAGAGTGCAATTATGGTGTGTTGAGCAAGTTCTTGGGTTCAGCAATGTTAAGCCATTAGTTGGCGTTGCGGGAGTTGAGTAGGGCATGCCGGGTGAGCTGGATACGGTGGAGATTTCAAGCGAAGCCGAGTCACCTGTAATCCCTATCACCATTGAAGAAGAGGTCAATCTCGAGGAAGAAGTTTCTAGCATGCCGGTGGGATCATCCTCCATTGTGCGATAGAAGAGGGGAGGGACACAGCCTAGATCCCCGCGACCAGAGAAGCGGCAGACCCGATCCATTTCCCAAGTGACGGAAGGGGTCTCGGAGGTGAGCCCATTGAGCTCTAGTGTTGTGGAGTCCGCAGTCCGAGAAGGCATTTTTTCTACGGATATCCTGGGTTACCGACCTCCATGCCAACCTGGTGTGCAGCCAAGGAAGGCCACTAAGAATCAGCGGTATGATGATCGCAATTTGTTGGCGCTGGAAGATGTTATGACGGATCCCTTTAAGCCTCAAGTAGAGGGGGAGAGCGAACCGATGCCACGCATTGCACATGATTGGGCGCGCGGTTTGGAGAAGGCTAGGTTGTTGGGTTTGATTAACATGCCACACTTTGGGCAGTTGACGGAAGCAAATGCCTGTGTAAAACAACTGCTTTCCTGTTTTCATGGTGGCATTTTATGGTTGGATAAGCCGGTCACCATCATGGTCGACCTAATTTCCGAAATCACGGGGCTGCCAAAGGAGGGGATAGACCCTTCACAATACTTTCAGGGGAAGAATAAGGACAAAAAGCTCATGACATGGTTGTGGAAGCGATATAAAATGCAGCGTGATGGGCGGGCATACCACCTGGACAACATCAACGAGCCAATGATTAAAATTGGGCCGCGGATCCTGGCTACCAAAATCGTTAGGAACAACCGACCCAACCAAGGCAATTCAGGGGTTGTCGCATGCGCAGAGCGTTGTGCGGAAGGCGTGCAAGTAAATTGGTCACTTTTTCTGCTCAACTAGTTGATGTAGGATGCGCTGATGGCCCAGGTGGGACAACAACCATTCGCGTATAGTTGGTGTTGATCTTAGTTGCGCTCGTCACCTGGATGGAGCCCGACGACTATCAAGGAATGGAGGTGGACGCAGTGCAAGTTCGCAAGGGAGCACACTACTAGAACTTGTGGTGGGTGCAGGAACCAGAGCGCATCAAGGATTATGCAACGTAGTTTTGGTTCTACTGGGAATCGCTGTAGGCGATCGCCGAGCGGGTTCCGCGGCTGACCCCGATAGTTGTTGAAAGGCATAAGGGGATCGCCCGATTCGTGATTGGACCTCATAGTATCTATGTGAAAGCACGATGTGATAAGGATAAGAAGTGGTTGAAGACCCCTTATAAGTTATCAGATGAATACTTAGATGCGATCATTGATGATTGGCCGATCGAATGGCGAGAACCAGTTGTCCAGGAGGAGGAATCCGCGGGGATACCATCAGATACACCAGTAATGGAACAACAACATCACCATGAGTTGGACTAGGAGTCATCGCAGACCCCTACGGATGAAGAGCACGAGCTTGAGGAGGGTAAAACGAAAGCACGCTATGACTATGGGACAATCAGTTGGGCCTCCCCAGTGACGAAGGCGTAGCTCGACTGACTTATAGCGGCTGTGACTAATGCAACAAATGTGGAGGCTCGAGTGATGAAGGAAAAGGAGGACGAAGGTTTTCATGTGGTAACATCATGTCTGGATTCATTGTGCAACATTGTTGTGAAGAAGGCACCAGAGGGAGCAACTGTGCAGGCAATTGGTGCAATTGGCACTGAGCCGTGGCTCCAGAATGTTCAAATTCCACCGACTATGATTGCGACTGATGATGAAGCTCTCAAGGCTTCGCTGCAACAGTTCCAAGTATTATCGGTAAAAATCAAGGCGCTGTCCTCCCAGACGTTGGTGCGGCTACAGGTGGTTTCCAGTCAGGAACTGGTGGATAGGGAAAGTGACGTCCGGAGTCAGCTCTCGCGATTGCAAGAAGCTCAAGCAGTGGTCTGCAAGGAAGCAGAGGAACTCAAGGGGATGGCAGTAGCGGCATAGGAAGTGGCATATGAAATTAAGGATAAGCTGGAGCAGTTTTGGGTCGAAAAGGAAAGTGAATTGACAGAGCTAAAAAAGGAATAGGATCGGTTGACGGTGGAGAAAACCACCCTGTGGAACAATAATGTGCGGCTGGAGAAGGCCATCGTTGAAGCCTGTCAATATGTGCTGGCCCTCACAAAGGAATTGGATCCGATCGAATGAGCGAAGAAGCTAGAGGCTGTCATTAGTGAGTTACAGGCGAAAAATGCTATCTTGACCCATGCACTCAAGCCGACCACACCACCGGAAGTCTTCGCAGAGTAGAAGAGTGCCATTGAATAGTTGGCGACTCAGCTAGGTGAGTTGGAGCAGGAAGCGACAAATATCACTGTTGAGACCGCGTTGTTTTAGGGCAGTATTGTCCAGGATGAGCAGCTAGAGTAGCTGACCAAGCAACGACGCGAGGTGGAAGAGCAACTTGCTACATTGAAGACATCCATGCGCACAATGCCACCAGTGGCGCAGGTATCCAAATAGTCAAAGCTAAAGGAGTTGTGGCAGCGAGTCACCAAAGCGGAAGAACGTCAAAAGAAGTGCACTGAGCAGTTGGACGAGTTTCAAGAGCTAGGTGCACAGTTTAATGCCGCGGCACAAGAATTAACTGAGAGCCAGGGAGTCACCGCAACAGTCATGCAACAGGTTAGCAAAATCTGCCAGCAATACGAAGACTTTAGGGTAAAGACAAATGAGTACACCATGTCTTGCTGACGTGGCTCGAGGGAGAGCCACAAGATTGTGTTGGGGGGCTGTTGGCAGGTGGTTTGGACAAGTCAACATTGCAACATCACGGATGTTGCGCAAGGCCGAAGACACCGTGGAAGGTGGAAAGCTGAGTGCAAGTGATAGTATTTTATGTAGTTTTGATTCAGTTAAACCGCAGTATGCGGGTTTTGGGTCAATTGGACCACAATAGATAGATTTTGGGTCATTTGCTTTGAAGTGTCGGTTAAGAAGTAGTCAGTAAGTGGACAAAGAATGTAAAGGAGCAAGCCTATAAATAGATGTAGGTTTGTAGGTGTTGAGACAACCATGAGCAGAGAGATTGAATTGATCTAAGCATGTGTTGATCTGGGTATGTGACAGACCGATTTTGTTGTATCTGGGTTTTTGCGGAGATAAACATGATGTGACAGAGTTTTTGAGCAGAATCAGTGTGTTGTTTCTATCTTTCAGTGATGAATGTTTTATATGAATGATGCGATGTTTCCTTATTGCGATTAATGTTTTATTGTTATATCTGTTGCGCAATTATGATTCTGTCAATAATGCGATCTGTTGAATGATTAAGCTTAATGCCTGAGTTGAATGCTTAGATCTATGACTGAATGATGCCATAAGTTGATTAGTTGATGTACAAAATCCTCCTACATTCGACGGAAACATGGTTCCGTCAACTCTCCCTTGAACATCTTGGGTGAGACCTCATCTGCTTCGCAGGTGTTGCTGGACGGGGTAAAACCTGTCTGGGCCGGTGGTAAGGGAGATCGTGACGGTTTGGGTGTCGACAGTGTCGGGAACCCCTATCGACCCGGTTTGTGTCAACAGTGCACGATTATGTTGTTAGGTAAACAAAAATAGTTGTTCTTCTCTAACTTTACGTATAAGCTCACTTATACAAATAAGTTATTTTTAAAACAAGTGGAAATCACTTTTATAATGAAGTTACTCTACAAATTGAAGTTGCATGGAAAATAAATGCACTTTATAATTTAAGTGAGATTAATTGAGTGATTCACTTTTATAATTTAAGTAAACTGCACTTTATAATAATATTGTGTTACAACTTAAAGTTGCATGGAAATTTTCAAAAAATAACTTAATGAAAAGAAAGATTAAAAATCAAGATATCTAATTTAATAAAGTAGCTTCCAACTATAAGTGAGCGCAAAATATACAACAAATATTGGGAAAGAGAATTTATTTATTTGATTTTATTTTTTTCAAACTTTGCCTCAAAGTGCTTTCTTACCTTAAAAACACTTGTTTTTCCCTGCAAAAAAATTCAACCCAGTTGCATACAAAAACAGGTAAATTCCCCCCAAAAATTCAAAACTTTGTAAACTCAGGGTTAGGTCTTAGTTAGGTTGCCCACAAAAATGTAGCTTCTCTTATGTGCTTTTGATTTGCTAACGATCGCACAAGGCACACGATAAAAAGCATATGTAGAAAATGAAAGACTTTTTGCTATGCAACTGATTTACCAAGCTCACATAAGGCACATGAAAAAGAGCACATGCGGATCAGAATGGAGCAAAGAGAACATATAAAAATAAAAATTGAACCGAAATATTAAAACAATGTGAAAGAGATTTAAAAACTGTAATGAAATTCTATACCTTTGGACTTTATAAAAATGGTCATATCTTAGGCAATGAAAAAATTGGACTTTATGCGGATCAGAATGTAGCAACGAACATATAAAAATAAAAATTGAATCAAAATATTAAAACAATGTGAAAGAGATTTAAAAATTATAATAAAATTCTATACCTTTGGACTTTATAAAAATGGTCATATCTTAGGTAATGAAAACCTTTTCGATTAGAAGTATATTATTTGAACTCAGTGATTTTTATCCCTGGAGTGAGATCGGTGAGCTACCTGAGCGCATCTGTAATCCTCAGGCCGCAGGAACTAAGCAGGCTGCGGGCATTGACGGAAGAAGGGATCCCCCCCAATCTTGGGCATGCTCCCAGCTTACACCCGTCCTGGGATTTTTGTGCCGAGAAATCTGACCTGGATTGTTACTTAGGCTAGGGCTTGGTCCTTAATCCTCTAATGGCCTCGGGAGCAGAGCCCCCACCTGATCTGTCTAAATTTTTGAAACTCATAGCAGCCCAAGGAAAGAAGACTCTTACCGTCTCCCAATAGAAGTTCGTGAAAAAAATCAATGAGATCCCGACATTAGCATTACCGATAGAGGAACCCTGCAAAATAACTCTCAACTTGTCGGAACGAGGACTAATTGGTCAGTTCACATGCCTATGGCCTTCTCCGAAAACTACTGAAAATTGGGTGCAAAAACACTGGAGACCCTGATCTTGGAAGACGTTAAATCCTTCTTCCTGGGTAAAGGATTCTTTGCATTCGTTTTCGAAAGAAAAAAATATCGGGAGCTAATCTTCAGGAACGGGCCATATTTTATGGGACCACAAGTGCTCTATATGAACAAATGGAATCCGAACTTCGACCCATCCCAAGACATCCCATCTACGGTCCCGGTTTGGGTGAGACTCCCGCATTTACCTCTTCATTGCTGGAATTCTGAATCGCTAGAAGCCATCGGAAATACCCTGGGAATACATAGATAAATCAGATCAGAAAGATCAATATTCATGTAGAAGTAGATCTGGAACATGGCCTCCCGGAAGCAATAAACCTTACTGTGGCAGATTGGTCTCACATTTAGGAACTTGATTATGAACAAATTCCCTTTAAATTCAGGTTTTTCCATGAATATGGACACTTCACTCGATCATGTAAGAAGAAGCCTGCGGATCCAGAGTCAGATGGGAAAAAAGAACAATGGACAACCATAAAAAAAACACCAAATCGGGAACGAAATTCCAATCAAAAGGCCAAAGCATAAGGAAAGCAGATCATCAACATCAAAACCCGACAGCTTCTAACAACAGGAAGAGATTTATAGCCTTAGAAATACCTGATATCCAAGAAATCCCTGAGGTCGAAGAAGAAGGAGAAATATGTGAACAACAAGATTATCAAGCAGTACCCCATATCCAAGAAGATCTAGAAAACCCCTTGCCCCAAAACACCCCCATCCCCAAAAGATTTAACTCGATCAAAGATGCTCCATCCTACGCTAAAATTACAAAAGATAGACCTACAAGCTCCGCCACTTCCTCAGAAGAACTCACAGATAGATCATCCAAAAATCCAGGTCGAAAATCATCTAAAGATCTAAGGGAAGAAGAAGCAGAGCATAAGAAAGTCCAAGGATCTCAAGCCACAATAGATATTGCCTTCAGGAGAAATACTAGAGCCATAATAGCAGGAAAGAAACTAGGAGACTCAATAGGAGGAGGACCCTCCTCCATCTAAAATCCTAAATGATGAAGATGGTCCCTTGGAATTGTAGAGGTCTGGGCAATCCCAGTAAGCTTGAATCAGTAAAAGATCTCCAAAGAATTGATATGCCAAATCTACTTCTACTCCAAGAGACCAAACTCGATGAAAATGCAGTCTTATCTATTGGAAAGGAAAAATGGAAGAAAAATACAGATGCAGTTGTTAGCGCTAGAGGGGATTCCGGAGGTCTTGCAACCTTATGGTCCTCTGAAAAATTCCATATACAAAGTTACTTCGCCACGCAACATTGTATTTACACTAATCTCATTCATATAGAAAGCAACAAACAAATCACTCTTTTCAACATGTACTTTCCTAACCTCTATTTTAAAGAAAAAAAAGACTGCGGGAAATTACTTGAATATTTTCTTGATGCATATGCTCCACAAAACATCATTCTAGCTTAAGATATGAGCATAATTCTCTCCACTTCTGAAAAAAAGGGAGGACTCACCAGAAAGGACACCTTCAAATCTCAGGTTGAAGCCCTCATCCAAACTTGGGATCTCATCGACATCAAACCCAAGAAAGGGAATAATACCTGGTCCAATAAGCGCTTAGGAAAAGGAAATATAATGGCCAGACTAGATAGATTTCTTTTCCAAAGCAGTCTCATGATCGATACTCATACTATCTCCTCAAATATTATGGTTAACTTGGGCTCAGATCACAAACCAATTCAACTCCATTTTCAGGATAATGAAGATCTTGGCCCAATTCCTTTTAGGTTTAGCCCCCAATGGCTAAATTATACTAGATTTTGGAATATTCTGGACAAATCTTGGAGAACCCCCATCTCAGGATCCCCAAGATATGTATGGGAACATAAACTTAAAATAACCAAAAAATCTCTCAAGGAATGGGCCAAAACCAATTGACCCCCACCCTCTAATCCCAGAAAGAAAGCTGTGGGCATCCTAGAAGAGCTTCAAATCACAATGGAAGATTATCCAATCGAATCCACCATGCTGCATGATGAGGTCATTCATCAGTCCAAGGCATACCATGCGTTTCGCACTAAAGAAGAGTATTGGAGATTGAAATCGCGGAGTACCTGGCTCAAAGCTAGCGATAATAATACCAATTAGTTTCACAAACAATTCGAAGTCATACATTCTACCAATTACATTGCAGAAATTAAATTAGAGAATGGCATGAATGTCATCGGACAAGTTAATATAAAAAATGCAGCCCACAATCACTTCTCCAATCTATACGGTGAAGTCGATAATGATAATTAAAAATATGAGTTAATACTCCTTGAGCACATTCCAGAGGGTATCACGTTGGAAGACAACGTTGATATACACAAACCTTTCTTCGAGGAGGAAGTTTTCAACACCATTCAGTCATTTGAATTTGACAAAGCACCTGGTCCAGATGGCTACTCGATACATTTTTACAAAGGATGCTAGCAGTACATCAAAAAAGACTACATGAGAATGATTAGGAACTTCTATTCAAAAGCAAAGATTGGAAGTTGCATGAATTCCACCTTCCTGTCTCTCATCCCAAAAGAAACCAATCCCAATTCCTTTAGAAAATTCAAGCCAATTTCATTATGCAACTCCTCTTACAAGATAATATCCAAGATGTTGGCAAATCAAATAAAGCCCCTGCTCAACAAAATTATTTCAGACAACCAAGGCGACTTCCTGGAAGGGAGACAAATCCTTGACAATGTCATTATTGTACAGGAAGCAATCCATTCCAACAAATCTCGAAAAGAAAATGGTATGCTAGTCAAGCTTGATATGGTCAATGCTGTCGATCGTGTCAAGCATTCTTTTCTTTTTAAAGTTATGAAATGCTTTGGATTCAGGGAAATATTTATCAGCTGGATCTCAGCATGCATAAGTGGACCCTGGATCGCTCCTTTAATTAATGGCCGTCCCACTGATTTCTTTCAACCCACGATGGAATTAGACAAGGATGTCCCTTGTCCTCCTTCCCGTATATCATCCTGGCAGACTCTCTTAGTCGGAAATTGAATTCAGATATGATCTCAGGTTCCCTACCGGGTCTCCACTTAACCTCTAATTCCTTTCCCCTCAATCACACCCTCTTTGCCGACGATTCCCTATTATTGGGTGGAGGCTCCTCCATCATTGCTCGAAAGTTTAAGCAAAATCTGAATTGGTACTACAATGCCTCTGGAGGCAAGATCAATTTACACAAGAGCGCGGTCTACAACTAGAATCTAAACAATATTTTAGCAGCCAAAATCAATAGAATTCTTGGAATCAAAGTCCATAATCACTGGGACAAATTCACCTATTTAGGTCTCCCAATCACACAAGGAAATTCAAAATCAAGAATTTGGGATGATAGGATAAACAAAATCAAAAGCAAGATAAGAAGATCGGGAGGACATTGGCTCAACAAAGCTGGAAAATTGATTCTACTGAATTCCGTCCTTTCTGCATTGCCTATCTATCAATTTTCCATCCTCCTAGCTCCAAAATGAGTGTCATAACAGATTAGCAAGTTGCTGAGAGATTTTCTTTGGTTTAGAGGAAAAAATAATGAAAACAAAATCCACTTAGTGAATTGGGGGATCATAAAGCAGCCAAAATCCTCGGGAGGCCTCCAAATTTGTGATCCCTTCTAGGCAAACTTGGCGATGGGTGGAAAGCTTCTTTGGAAAATATTGCATAATAGGCACCATCAGGTCAGTCAAGTGCTTAGAAAAAAATATTTACATGGAAACAAACTAAGATGTCTTGATTGTAAGCCAAACTCCAAAGGATCCATAATTTGGTCTCTGTGCAAAGCAGCATGGGGGTTCTTTTCACAAGAACTTTACTGGGTACCGGGCGATGAAAGAAAAATAAACATATTCACGGATAAGATTATGAGCAACAAAGCACTACAAAATATTCATGAGCTACAGGATATAGCAGAATGGTTCACTCAACATGGAATCATAACCCTGAGTGACTTTCGCTCCTAGGACAATCATGGCAACTGGCAGAGCTGGAAAAATGTTGCCATCCCATCCAACCTTGAACCTACCAAAATCATTCTCATTGACAATTTGAAAGGATGTGTTCCCATACATCTCCTGGCCAAAGATGAACAGGGATGGGGTCCAAAAGGTTGCTATACCTCTGTTCTTGAATACAATTCCCTTCAAGCTCATGACGCTGCAAGAAAAAGCTTATGGAAGCTCGTTTGGAATCCATTTGGACTTCTCAAAATTAACTTCTTCATTTGGACTCTAATCCAGTGCAAGGTGCTTACCGGCGATAAGCTTATCAAGAGAGGAATCATCGATCCACATTGGTGCCCCCTTTGTCGTAGCAATATCGAAATTCTAGAACACCTTTTTCTGGATTGCTACTTTACCAAACAAGTTTGGAAACACATGCTCCACGATATCAACATTATCATGCCTCCTTTGAACACCGCCACTCATCTCTTTCAAGAGTGGAAATCCATCTATCCCTCATCTCTCTCCAAAAAGAAACTTTGGTTTTAAATTTGGATTTTCGTCCCCAAATTTACCTGCTGGAAAATCTGGATCGCTAGAAATAAAGCTATCTTCCATGAAACACATTACACCCCATTGAAAATTGTTGGACAAGCCAAAGGATTGCTGATTGAATGTCTAAACCCTTCCAATTCCAGGACAGATGCAATGCTCAACAAAAAGGAATTGAATTGGATTGGAGCCATTTCTCCAAGTCCTGGTAAAAATCCTCGACCGCGACACTTTCCATCATGGCAAATCAGGCTCTCTAACTTTGATTTTCAATATTGGAGAAATAATTAGACTATGGAAAGTCTACAATTCGACGGTGCTTCCAAAAGAAATCATGGAGTAGCAGGAGCAGGGGGAGTTTTGTGGTCTATTGGAGGAGCACTGAGATTGAAGTACAGATGGGGACTGGGTATTTGCTCAAATAATATTGCAGAATTCTTAGCTCTGCTAAAAGGCTATCAAATTGCCAAAGATCATAAGATTGATAAATTATAGGTGTTCGGGGATTCCTTGATAATCATCAAATCCCTTAATTCGAAGGCTAATTTCAACAATCTAGATTTAGATAGAATCATTCAACGTGTTCAACAAATCGCAAATACATTCGTCCACTTTAGCACATTCCATATATTAAGGAACTTAAATCAGGATGCTGATCTGGAAGCAAATGTTGGCACCAACCTCAGCCCGAGATTCTTAAATTCTCCAACAACGATAGTGGTTATCATCATATTCCTTGAGCCCTCGTGGGATTAGATTTTATAATTGCATGCAGTATCGAAGCATCCTGAATAGAGCACATGGACTTCATGAAGACATGCCCACTCAACTTTCTGTATGCTTCTTCTTTCTTTCTGTCGATAGCAAGATTCTAAGTTCCTATGCATCACACAACAAATTGCTGTCAATTGTTTTTAGTTTACGAGAAATTACTTCTTCTCAAACAAATTACAACCAACCAATTACTCCAGAAGAAGATCACTATTTTGGATTTCGATAGCGATGTCATTCACTAACTGAATTTTAATCCTTGCAACACATTGATGCTGGAATCATGTTTACTGTATCTTGTCAATTTGGTTTTCAGCCACGACCTTTTTTTTTAATACAATACCCGTTTTAGTTATAAAAAAAAAAAACTTTTTGATTAAAACAAAAAGGGTTTCCAATTGGAAAAAAATACTCCAAATGCATTGGAATGATTATCTCAGCTAAAAAATGCTTAGAAATAACAAAAAATGATAAGTCCTTTCATGCATGCAACAACACAACTTCAAGATCTTGATAAACAATGGGAGCAAATCTTCATATGTTCTCTGAGACCATGTTTGATGAGTAGGGCATTTCCACACAGGTCAAACACTTTAACTTGTAGCCATTCATACAAATAGTTCAAAGATATGTACATTAGTGTATTACATGGTTAAAACCATTAGTTAGGGAAACAACTCATGATCCCAACCAACGCAACTACATAAGGCAATATGTTAACCGCAAAGGAAAGTAGTTTACATGTGTTTATCATAATTGATCATCAACAAATGACTCTCCATTCTATTTAAATAAAGATCATGGACTAATCAAGTGCTAAGACACATATCAATATAGTCTTTAGAATTAAGTAGAAGATGAAATGTTGGATTACTTTTTTTTGTAAGCTATAAATTATATTATATGGTACACAAATTTACAAAAACTAACACCGAGAGTCTTTGGGAATTCAAAAGAAAGAAATTTCCCTGTCCACGGTTCAGAGAGAAGGGATGTAATTTCCCCAGATCAACATAAGCAAGCATAACTAAGAAAGTCTGAAGACACCAACTAGGCGTTGTTACTATCAAGCTATAATGATAATCCTGACTCTTTATGTGCCTAGAACTACTGCTATCCGCTATTACAGGATTGTCCAAAACATACATATTGTCTTTTACATATTTAACCGTCCTTGGAGGCGGATTTAGATAGTTCAAAATTGCATACAAAACCCAATAATGATAAGCTTCATACCAAACCCATGAGACGAAAAAGAGAAAGAGTAGAGAGCAACATGCCGACTGTCTTTATGGGAGGACCGAGTTAAGAGTTTGGTCCAGGAGACACCTATCCAGTGGGGGTTTTGTGCCCTCGACTGGTCCCTCCTTGTCATGACCATTGTTTGGAGAAGCAGCCATGCTGCATTAATTATGGACTTCTTCTTTCTTTTCCTCCTTCGTCTTCGCCATTCCCTACGGACGAAATTTTGCTTCCTGACTACCTTCCTCCATAGCCATCACAAGCTCGTTAATGACCAATGCAAGAGGTGGAGTCTCCTCTTCTTCAACCTTTGTGCCAATCCCAACCATGGCACTCTTAGAATGCTCACCCACTTCGAAATGCGGGAGCGAAATAGCCATCACCTCTACAACATCAAAACACCAATCTATTACATCGGTTACTTTGAGCTCTAGGTTGCGAACTGTATTGCTTGTTTCTTAATGGAAGCCATGAATTTAATGTCTCAGCTCGCATACGGAATCCATAATGGAGGTGACTTGACCGACCATGGCACTACCCGCCAATGTCCTAGAGCGACCTCGATGATGATCATCTCGACGACTAGGAGATCTGTGGCGTTCATGAACCATTGATGCACCTCTTAACTAGGTCAATTCAATGCTTACAAGAAGCAATGTCAAATGAATACCAGTTAGCAAGGATTGGATGCCGAGCCATATTCATTGTGCGATAGTTGTGTGAAATAATACCGCAGTTGAGGAGGCACTTGAATGCGTATTTAAGAAAGATGAGGTATCCTATCAATTCTTCTCTCGCTAGGATGCACAGAAGTGACGTGCATTGAATGCCCTTGTGTTTCACTCCTCTCCCTCCACCACATTTTAGTCATGTCAACGGTGCATCTCGTGGTGGACACCCCATCCAAAGAACGTTGGATCACTTTATTTCTAGAACATATCGTCATTATTGGATTAGATAATTAAAACATGCAATAAAGAAACTCACTTTACCTAAGGACACATTAGACCAAGTTGATCTTAAGCAACCCCTAAGTGTCTAAATATCCTAAGAATGAGGATTTCTTCATGGGATAACCATAGGATATGAATTTTAATAAGTTCTTCGATCTTCGAGAGCCCCTTGGATGAATATTTGTTAGGGGTCTCCATAGTTGACAACATTGGCTCCTTTTGTGGGACTCCTCCTCCTTGTTAGGTGCCAAGAACCATATATTCTGGGTGAAGTAGACTAGTTCCTTAATCCATTAGGATATGGAGTTAAAACTTGGGCCATGTAGTAAAAAGTGATGGAGACCTTGTGTTCACATTAAAAAACTCAACGTTTCAAGCTGAATAGCGCAACCCATCATCAGAAGGAGATACCAAAGAAGTCCACGAACTCGCTGACCACAATATTGTCATATAAATCATAGTTACCTTCAATTCCACCAATAAATTTAGATGTCGGCTAGATCAAAATTTAGTTAGGATAACCTAATATTGTGGTACTTATATTTTAAGCGTGAGAATCTACAACAACGTTTTAAGATTTTTTTTATCAATAAATTTAAATTAATTTGAAATTAGACGGATGAAGATAATTAATACCAAAATTTTATGGAAATGAAACAATTTACTTCTTTTGAAACAAATTTTTAGGACAACATATGGAAAATAGGACTAAATTGGAAATGCCAACAGTAGAATCTTAGCATTGATTAAGGAAATGGGAAAAGTACCTACCTAAACTAACTAACAAGTGTGCTCACTAGGCAACATGGCATCACCGATGGAACAATGTATTCAATTTGATAAGGCTAATAGAGTTGTGAATGCATTGAGTTGCTAGGATGGTAACTGCCATTGGAGTTTGAAAGGTAAAAAGACAAGGCAAATCATCCCCAATGACTATATAATGTACCCAAGAGAAACCAATACTGCTTGGGATACAAGTAACATTTGAAGAACATTGGGCCCTTTTGAAAACACAATAAAAAGGAATGAAAACAAAGAAAAATGATGAATAAATTATGTATCTCTAATATTTTCTTTACTATTATGTTTTGTTGAAAGCCTCTTCCATTCATGTTGTAATTGGGTCGTCTTGGAGAATCACTTCTTCAACACATTTGGGCTCAAAAGTGAGCACAAGAAATAACTCAAGTTTGTCTTTAAATGTCAAACTTGTTCTTGTCACTAGATGCTTAGATGTAAGATCAACCTTGTTCATTTTGCCATCACCACCACCTTCAATGTTGCTATCAATTTCCAAGCTTGGATATTTAGGTGCTTGTGGAATTTGAGCTACATTTTTAGTATTGTATCCAAGGTACTATTCCTCTTTGTTGTTATAGTTTCCTTCTTGCTCCTCATTGTTAGAGTTACCTCAAAAATCATCATTATGAGGACTACCTTGGAAATCCTCATGCTTGATTTCAGTGTCCCTTCTCTTTCTTTACCATCTTCAACCAAAATGACAATGGGATCTTCATGACCACATGCAGGGACACCTAGGAATGACAACTTATTTTCAATGGATGGGTTGATTGTACTCCTTGTCCATGTCAAATATTATTACAAATTAATTGAACTCTCACCAACACCAACCAAAAAAGGAATGTATTGGTCAATTAATTCATCATTCTCAAATCCTTTGTGTTGGGACCCATTATCTTCTTGACCTTGATACTTTAAACCCAATCCAACATCTAATGAAGCTTACAAAATATACTTATTAAAAATACCACCATTCCCAAGAGAAAAAGGTCCATCCAATAACTCGTGAGTTTCTAATATTATGTATAAAAACAACCTTCTTATTTCCTTTCACCATCGTGTTTCCAACTACTTGGAAAAATAGGGGAGGACAACCCATTATTTGTAATTATGACATTTTATCCCTCACACTTCTCTTGAAATTCAAGATAAACCACTTTCATTACACTCTCAACTAGCACATGTTAGTTACTAATAGGGGTCCCAAAAGATGATTTCATGCACCGCTTGGAGTCTTCTCTATAATTCTAGGAATACAAAAAGTTACAGGGCTCTAAGGTGGGGGTTATAACTGTTGTCATCAAGAACGCATATCATGTAGAATAGATTCAACTAATAAAAGACCTACATTCAACTAAGAGATTACAATGCGAAAGAAATTGAACATACCTTGATGTTTGAGCAAGCCGTTTAAGGGGGATTATTCTCTGACGCCTCCAATGCCGAATTCTTCATCCACCTTTTGAGAAGCCTCCATGTTATATCCATGGCATCCATTTATATACTTTGTATCACACTCACCTCAAAGGAGTCGATGGAAAGAACCGATGCGTGAATAATTACTTCTCAGGCTGACCTCTTCCCATTAAAATCTTCTCAATTTCATTAGAAGATTGAACTAGTACCTCTGTTACACACCCCCCACATTGTTGGTTTAAGGTTTTAGGGCTATAGCCATGCCCACTTCATGAGCGACCAACTTCTTATCAGGCTGACCACTTCCCACCAAAAACCTCACAATTTTGTTAGAATATCGAGAACCAGTACCTCTATTACACACCCTCCACAGTGTTGGTTCAAGGTTTCATGGCCATGGCCATGCCCACTTCATAAGCGATCAATTGCCTCTTCCCACCAGAAACCTCTCAGTTTTTTTAGAAGATCAAACGAGTACCTCTATTGCACACCCACTGCTCAGGGTTTCATGGCCATGGCCATGCCCACTTCATGAGCGACCAATTGACTCTTAAGCTAATCCATTCCCACCGAAAACCTCTCAATTTCATTAGAAGATCAAGAACTGATACCTCTATTATACACCCATTGCAACATTGGCTTAGGGTTTCATGGCCATGGACATGCCCATTTAAGAAGCAACCAATTGCCCCTTCCCACCAAAAACCTCTCAATTTCATTAGAAGATCCAACTAGTACCTTTGTTACACACCTATCATTTAGGGTTTCATGGCCATGGCCATGCTCACTTCATGAGCGATCAATTTCCTCTTAGGTCGATTGCTTCCCACCAAAAACCTCTCAATTTACTTAGAAGGTCGATAATCAATACCTCTATTATACACCCATCGCATCGTTGGTTTAGATTTTCATGGAGATGGGCATGCCCACTTCACAAGTGACCAATTGCTCCTTCCCACTAAAAATATTTCAATTTTGTTAGAAGATTGAATTGGTACCTCTGTTACAAACCCACTATTTAGGGTTTCATGGCCATGGAAATGCCCACTTCATGAGAAACCAATTGCCTCTAAGGCCAACCCCTTCCCACCGAAAACCTCTCAATTTCCTTATAAGATTGAACCAAAACCACTGTTACACACCCACTGCCTGATAGGTTTAGGGTTTCATGGCCATGGCGATGCCCACTTCATGAGCAAACAATTGCCCCTCAATCTAATTCCTTCCCACCAAAAACTCTCAATTTCATTAGTAAATCGAACCAGTGCCACTGTTACAAAGCCACCACACAACTGGTTCATAGTTACTGAATGGTGATATGGCCTTTCCCACTTCCACTTACATGCCAAATGGATTGTGTTTGTGAGTTTTTGTTTTGTTTAGTTGTTTGTTATTTTCGTTTGTTTTATTATTATTGTTATAGATAATTTATAACTATATGTGTATAATATAAGTTAGATATATTATATGTTAATATAGTTATAAGTATATATAATTTTTTATTTATTTATATTCATTGTATTTATGATATGGATATATACATAATGCATATGAAATGATAGTGATGGTAAATTAAGACTAGGTGAGACAAGGACAAATAACACTCACAAATTATACTAAAGGAATCATCTCAGTATATTTAATGATGAGTTAATGGTCATGATAATAATGTACTAGTAGACTATATATGATGGAGATGCATCGTCACCTACCCAAATTTTGAGAAAATTTATTTTATTTGCAAAATACTTTATGTTAAATTATAATTACAAAGTTTTGTAATTATGACCAAGTTTGGTCAAGGATGATTGTAATTATTGATTATTATTATTAAATAAATTAAAATAGGAGACAAACAACCAAGGGAACTGTTAAATGAGTGCTCACTGACCCACTAGGAGGAATGGAAGTTGTTAGAAGGCATGTGATAGATGGCAACATTTCCACTCCACCACTAGCTGTTGGTTATGGGACAACTACCCCTAAATTTGTGGCATTATCCCCCAGCTGGGTGGAAGAGAGCAGTCAGCTCATTAATGACCAGTTAACCACTAAAAGGCATAGGCAGCCTAGATAAGGCAATTCGAATTGAGCAGGAGCTCCTACAATATTTTCTGCAGAAATATTTCCTCAAGTGTATCAGGTGATCACTGAGAGATTCGAATAGGGAGGCTATGTGAGAATGGAATTGTGAGTCTGCTAGTTATTCTGAGAAGGAAAACCAGAGGTGGTGGTGCAGGTCTCTTTGACTGCCAAGTCTTTATGATTGGATAATCTATATTCTACTGCAAGTTGATGAACTAGGCTTCTACAGACTCTTCTTCCTAGTGTTTCAGTGAACAGGCTCGGGGGTCCTAAGGCAAGTAACTTGGTTGTCTTCAAGAATAGGTTGGGTGGAACAGGTTCCTTGGGCTGTTTGTTTCTCCTATAGTCAACCAGGTTCTATTGTTCTTACTTTTGTTTACAGTTAAATGTTTTCTGCATGGTAGAAGTATTATTTACAGTTATACATAAGAAACTATTTCATTTTCTGATTTACAGATGATATGTTGCAAGAATGATTAAGTAATTTAAATGAATGATTAAATTCTTTTATGTATTTTTCCCATACTGTTACCTGTATAGTACTCTAGTATAGTAAAGTAAAATTAATAGAGATGAGTGATAGGCAGAATGCCATTTGAATGAATAGATAAACACAGTAGTAATTCTTTTAAATTCTGCCATTTCAATCATAAGTTTAAAACACAGGAAATAATACAGCATAGTATAAACAGATGTATAGCATTCTTCTATTTCATAATAAAAGAAAAACACTTTTATTTCTGAACAGATCTATATTTTCCAATTCAACTCCATCTATTTCAGATAGTAATAATATGCATTTCAATATTATAAATTCAATGTTTTCAAGCACTTCATATTCTAAGAAATATAGCAGCTGCAAATTATTCTCTATACATAATGTTACTTACCAACAATACACTTAATATCACTTAGCAGAAAGCACGATTTTAGTATCGATATCTAACAAATAGCTTACAACCCTAACAAGAAAACATAGACAGTGTTGAAACCATTACATGGACAAGTTAAGACCTAGTTTTCGGGCTTGAATTCTCAGTACAAGCAAGGTTGCCAACAAAACCTATAGGGTAGGGTTTCATTCATCGAACACTGTGGCATTAGCCATTTCAAAATATACGAAAGACTAAATTTCACAACATCATTTCAAACTTAAATTTCAAAAACGATACGAAGTACAGGGACTATCTATCAACAGTTATGCAACCCACTACTTTCGGCCAGAGACAACTATTGTTGTCCGAAACCAAACCAACAGTTATTCAAATGATTTTCTCAATCTTTATTTAAACAAAATTATAACTTTCCAGTACAAGACGAGCCATTGTTCTACAATAGCGAGTGAACCCTTGGCTCTTGATTTCATGTTCAACAGTATATCAAAAATTTGACAGAGTTTACATTGCGGACCTTTCAAGGTTCCAAAGTTACACATGGTCTTTTCCTTAAACAACCAAAAGCACAAACACAAGTTCAAAGTCATTTTCAAACGATGCAGCAAGTCACTTTAGAGACGAATAACCACTAAATTACTGAGGGTTTATCCTCTTTACAATATTACAGTCATTATCATTGAAAACTTACCATTAGCGTTGAATCTCCTGGCTTAGATACCTCACACTAACAAAACGATGAAGCCTGATGGCATTTGCAGCAAGCACGAGTTCAAACTCAAAAGACCATTTTATAAATTCGAGAATTGAACCCCAGTTCGAATTACACTCAACAAACTGACAGAAGAACCTCCTCCCAACTACAATGGGTGTGTCGTGGCTCTATTGCACATGATCATAAACCTGTAACATATAAACTATCTCTTACAGGTCTACGGTTCGAAACCGAGGAAGGAATCCTCCTCACAGCAAAACTCTAAACCCTACATTGCAGCAACACGGTCGGCTCTTCTACCTTACCACTAAATGCAACAATGAAGACCAGGAAAACCAATTCTCATTACTTACCAATGAAAGACTAGGGTTTCTTCCAAGCCCTAGATCTTGTAAAGATCAATGGTGGATTAGCTTCCAGTCGGGCACGTTGATATTCGAGCGATCATTGCAATCACTACACATTGATTATTGCATCTACCAAGTTGCCAATTCAACAGACCGAGGGCTAGCGCATGGCACAGCTCAGCAATATATGGTGCTTATTGTAAACACAATCACGTGGAGACATCCAACAAAGCTTCCACCTCACTTAACAGTTGAGCGACGTTAATGCTAGGACCTGTTATTGCCAGTTCGAAAGCATGCCAAGTACAAGATTTAATACCCTGTCACCATCGAAATCATTGCAATGTTAGATCCATAGTGCACATTTTATAATAGTTCTAAAGGTTTACTATACCAGGCATCGTGATAATAGTTATATGCTAATGTATGGTGCGAAAATGCATAGTTAAGGTAGATTATATATATTTCATTTCTGTAGCTTATGTATAGTCATATAGGGTAAAGTTTATATATATATTTCATATATTAGCCATATATTATTAATCTTTTGATAAATGGAGACTTTATATATAGTCTAAGTTATGTTAATGCACAATATAATGCTAGTTTATAGCATAAGTATTATATTCACTATATATTTCATATATTAGCTAGGTATTGTAAACATTGGATAAATGTGATACTATAGGTATAATTTAAGTGGTGTTGATACACACTATAATGCTAAGTTCATAGTATAAGTACTATAATCACTATATATTTCATATATTAACTATGTAATGTTAATCAAATGATAAATGCGAGACTTTAGGATAGTCTAAAGTTCCGTTGATGCAAAAATATAATGATAGTTCATTTTGAAATAGTATAAACACTATTTCTACAAAGATTTGAAATAGAGTTACAATTGGACGTCGGTATCGTCGTTTTGATATTAATGACGATAGTCATACTAAGATGATTTTTCATAGATAATAATTATAGTCATGTAAAAACAAAATGACGACGTGATTTTTAATAACATTGAAGAGTTTGTAAGCCAGCACGTAAACTAGAATTGGAAACAAAATACCCATACCTCCAGTAACATGTTTTGCAAGGAATTACTTAGTATTTTTCATATTACATTGACGATGAATTGAAAGACACATGTACTCTTAACTCATGTTTGTCGTAGAATTTCTTACCTACGTTCTGCACATGGAAACAAGATTCAAATGCCTTAGCTAAATGTAGCTAAGTAAACCCTAGGGTACCTCGTAGGATCCCTTCGTCATCATACAAAACAAACTGTCAACACATTATCAAGACAATTATAATAATACAAACCTACGTACAACATAAAGTTACATTTAGAATTTAAGCAGATCTGAAGATTTTATTCTTGTGTTATGATCATAAAATGCCTTTCTTTAAAGAGATTAGCATCCATTTAATCTGCAATAGAAATTACAACTAACATCATATTTTTATTTTGAGAAATTCGACGTGTCATCGTTATTAATTATCCTAGTTAAGAGATTTAACTATTTTATATGTTCTGCATTAACAACTTCGATAATTATTGCTATTTTAAAAAATTTAAAATCTTTGGTATTTTACGGGATGTTACATGTGGTATCAGATCTCACGTTCAAACTCTAGGCTTGAAAAAGGTCCAAAGAACATGCAACAGAAAATTTTATTACAGCAGAAAACATACTAATACAAATTTAAACTATTTGTGTTATACAGAAATTGTTTTTAAGCTACAGGTATGGAAGGATCAGTTGAACATATGGAGGACAGATTTCAACCCAACAGTCATAGCACGGGACAACATTATGAAGGAGAAGTCCATGGCGAATTAAATGACAATTCATCAGAATGGTTACGTGCATTTCAAGAGTTAAAAGCAGAAATCCGATCCGTAAAACAAGACAATGAGAAAATTATGAAAGCACAAGAAGAACTTAACCAAGTACTGTTCGATCAGTGCCCAACTGATGAACAGGATATAGGGGTTGAAAATACCTCCAAGATTGAAGACTTACCTCATCGAGATAGGAGTAAGAAAATGAAAACTGATGATGCAAACAACATTTCAACATCATCAGAAGCTGCCCATGAAAAACACAAAAAGAAACATAATTATTCAAGTGATAGTAGCGAGGGAGAGTACAAACCCAAGAGAAAAAGTCACAAACAGTATGAACAGATTTCTAGGGAGTTCAAGAAAATCAAATGCCCAACCTTCAATGGTGAAACTGAGAAAGGAGAGACAACAGAAGCATGGCTGTTCGGCATGAATAAGTACTTCCAAATTTATGATTATTCAGAATCATTGAAGGAAAATATGGCAATATACAACTTGATTGGGAAGGTAGATATTTGGTGGTAGGACATCAAAAGAGTGAAGGGCATCAAAGACAAGGATGTAAATTGGAGCACCTTTAAAAGGTACTTCAAGAAGAAATTCTTATTTGAACAATATTATGAAGAAAAATCAAAGGAATTCTATGATTTAAAGCTAGGAACTATGAACATGAAAGAGATGAACAGTAAATTTCTAAATCTACTGAGGTATGTTCCATACCTCGTGGAAGAAAAAACGAAGATTCAAAGATACCCAAGTTGTCTACCTTTCAACATCAAGTGAGTATGACAATCCAAAGACCTTAGAAGAGGCCATGAGGAAAGCAACCTTCTGTTATGACACTAATCGAAAAAGAGAAGGGATATCTAACTAGAAAAATCATAAACCCAACAACTTTGAGCTGAAAAAGAAAAAATTCAGGTTTAGTGGAAATTTTGGTTTCCAAAAGAAAAATTTTCAGAATCGGAATTTTCAAGGAAACAATCCCAGAAATAATCAGCAGCAAAATTTTACATCTCCTAGAAATACTCCCAATGCTACTAGAACTAATGACCAAAAGGAACCTATCAAATGTTTTGAGTGTCAAGGTCCTCATTATGCATCAGAATGCCCCAAGAGGAAGTGGACAACTAACAATATTCATTCCATACAGATTGAACCTACTGTGGGAGACTTGGCAAGGGAGATGCCCATAATTAATGCATCACTAGACAACAGGCAAGCTGAGCATCAAGTCTCTATGGTAGAGATTGAAGGTATGCTACAAAACCACCCTGTTACTATTTTGATTGATCTAGGTGCTAGCCTGAGTTATATATCACTAGATATTGTAGAACGTTTTAATTTGAAGATAGAAAAATTCAATAAATCCTGGTTAGTTAGACTAGCAACAGGAACAAAAAGAAAAGTATTTGATTTTATTGAAAATTGTGTTTTATCTATGAATCAGTTAAAAACACAAACCAAGTTGAATGTTTTACCTTTAGGATCCTATGATATCTTAATTGGAATGGATTGGTTAGAAGCCCATCATGCCATTCTGAATTGTTATGAGAAAAGTTTTACTTGTTTAAATGATGAAGGAGAAACAGTACAAGTAAAAGGTATTCCAAGAAAGACATCACTTAGACAGATTTCAGCTATGCGAGTAAAGAGAGAAGTTAGAAAAGGATGTCAAATGTTTGCAATGAATGTAGTGAATGATGAGTTGATTACTAAAGAGGACAAACTAAAACTAGAAGATATACCCACCCTAAATTAAAGAGTTCCAAGATGTTTTTCCTGAGGAGATTCCAGGATTACCCCCTAAGAGAGACCTAGATTTTACCATCGAGTTAATACCGGGAGCGGTACCAAATTCTAAAGCTCCATATAGGATGAATATACTGGAATTAAATGAGTTGAAATCATAGTTGAAGGAACTGATTGATAAAAACTATATAAGACCTAGCGTGTCTCCTTGGGGAGCACCTGTTATATTTGTTAAGAAGAAAGATGACACTCTAAGGATTTGTATAGATTATCGCCAACTGAATAAGATGACAATCAAGAATCGATATCCGTTGCCCCGCATAGAAGATCTATTTGATCAGCTGCGTGGAGCAATGATATTTTAAAAGATTGATTTAAGGTTAGGATATCATCAAGTTCGTGTGAAGGATGAGGATATTTTTAAAACAGCCTTTAGAACTCGATATGGACATTATGAGTTCGTAGTCATGCCATTTGGATTGACTAATGCCCCGGCTGTATTTATGTGTTTAATGAACAATATTCTGCACAAATATTTGGATAAGTTTGCTATTGTGTTCATAGATGACATTCTAGTGTATTTTAAAAGTAAAGAAGAACATGACGAACATCTGCGTATTATCTTACAAGTTCTGAGAGATCATCAATTATATGCTAAGTTTAGTAAGTGTGACTTTCACAAGGATAAGATTTAGTATTTAGGACACATAATTTCTAAAGAAGGAATCTCGGTTGACCCCGATAAGATAAAAGCCATTAATGAATGGCCGGTTCCTAAAGATGTGTCGGATGTACGATCATTTATGGGTATTACTGGATATTATAGAAAATTTATAGAAGGTTTTTCAAGGATTGCAAACCCCATAACCTCCTTACAGAAGAAGGGGAAGAAGTTTATATGGGATCAGAAATGTTCAGACAGTTTTAAGAAGTTAAAGGAATTACTAACTACAACACCTATTCTGAGGATTGCAGATCCTAATAAGGATTTTATAGTATGCATCGATGCAAGTAATGACTGACTCGGTGGAGTCCTAACACAAGAGGGACATGCTGTTGTATATGAGTCTAGAAAGTTGAAAATACATGAGAAGAATTACTCTACTTATGATTTGGAGTTACTAGCAGTAATTCATGCTTTAAAAATGTGGTGTCACCATCTTATTGGCAGAAAATTTACCTTGTTGACAGATAACATGGGGCTGAAGTATTTATTAGATCAGACAAATTTGAACGCTAGACAAGCTAGATGGTTAACCTTTCTAAGTGAATATAATTTTGAAATTCAACACATAAAAGGGAAAGAGAACAAGCTTGCTGATGCATTAAGTCGTAAAGCAAAGTTGAATTTTATTTCAGCCATCAGTACATACTCAACAGATTTAGAAAATCATATCTTTGAAGGGATTGAAACGGATGAAGAATACATAAAATTACAAGAAAGGATAACAGATAGCAATTCTGAAAATTCTATGGCAGATTACAGTTTAAAAGAAAATGGGTTGTTATTGTACAAAAACAGATTGTATGTACCCAACATATCAAAAGTAAAAATTCCGATTTTAGATGAGATGCACAAAAGTCATTATTCTGGTCATCCAGGTTATCAGAAAACCATCACTATGTTACGAAAATAGTACTATTGGCCCATAATGAAGGATGAAGTAGCAGAATATATAGCTAAGTGTTTAGATTGTAAAAAAGTGAAGGTTGAATATCAGCATCCGACTGGACTGTTACAACCATTGCCTATACCTAGTTGGAAATGGGAGATTATAAGCATATATTTTATGACCGACTACCCAAAAATCAGAAACAAAATGACTCTATCATGGTGGTAGTAGATAAACTCAGCAAGGCAGCACATTTTATACTTGTAAAGACTACTCATAAGGCTCCAGACATTGCATAAATCTTCATGAAACCGATTTTTTGATTACATGGGATACCAAAAGTGATAGTGTCAGAACGTGATTCTCAGTTTACTGGAAACTTTTGGATGTCTTTGTTTAAAGGGTTGAATACAACCTTAAACTTTAGCACAACATTTTATCCACAAACAGATGGACATACATAAAGAGTGAATTAGGTATTGGAAGACATGCTTAGGATGTATGTTAAGGATCAACCTGGTAAGTGGGAGGACTACTTGCTTTTAGCAGAATTTGCATATAATAACCATTATCATGCATCAACCAGACTTAACCATTTTGAAATTATTTATGGTATAAGGAAATGTAATACACATGTTTCTTGGAATGACCCAGTAAATAGAGTTATTTTAGGACCTGAATTGTTGCAGGAATTAGAATTAATTATGAAACAGGTACAAAGAAATCTTAAAGCTGCCTAAGATAGGAAAAAGAGTCAAGCAAATCATAGAAGGACTCATAAAGAGTTCCAGGTTGGTGAACATGTTTTTCTTAAGGTAAGATCGAAAAAGAGTTCATTGAAAATGGGAAGCTATGCCAAGTTGGCACCCATGTATTGTGGTCCTTTCGAAATCTTGTCAAGGGTTGGACCTGTGGCATACAAATTGGCTTTGCCACCAAATCTAAAGATACATAATGTTTTTCATATATCATTTTTAAAGAAGTATGTACACGATGCTACTTATGTTGTAAATTGGAATGATGTACAGGTGGGACAAGATGACGATTTTCAGGTGGAACCAGACTGTATCCTCAAAAGGAGGGAAAATCTACTCCGGAATCGCACCATTGGGCAAGTAAAGGTGCAATGGAAGCACCTTAGTCCAGAAGAGGCAACCTGGGAGTTGGAGAGTAGTATGCGGGCAACATACCCAACTCTATTTCAGGAACACTCAGAGAGTGATTAAACAACATCGAGGACGATGTTGAGACTTAAGGGGGGGTGTATGTCACCTACCCAAATTTTGAGAATATTTATTTTATTTGCAAAATACTTTATGTTAAATTATAATTACAAAGTTTTGTAATTATGACCAAGTTTGGTCAAGGATGATTGTAATTACTGATTATTATTATTAAATAAATTAAAATAGGAGACAAACACCCAAGGGAACTGTTAAATGAGTGTTCACTGACCCACTAGGAGGAATGGAAGCTGTTAGAAGGCATGGGACAGATGGCAGCATTTGCACTCCACCACTAGCTGTTGGTTATGGGACAACTACCCCTAAATTTGTGGCATTATCCCCTAGGTGGGTGGAAGAAAGCAGTCAGCTCATTAATGACCAGTTAACCACTAAAAGGCATAGGCAGCCTAGATAAGGCAATTCGAATTGAGCAGGCATCTCCTACAATATTTTCTGCAGAAATATTTCCTCAAGTGTATAAGGTGATCACTGAGAGATTCGAATAGGGAGGCTATGTGAGAGTACAATTGTGAGTCTGCTAGTTATTCTGAGAAGGAAAAACAGAGGTGCTGGTGCAGGTATCTTTGACTGCTGAGTCTTTATGACTGGATAATCTATATTCTACTGGAAGTTGATGAACTAAGGCTTCTACAGACTCTTCTTCCTAGTGTTTCAATGAATAGGCTCGGGGGTCCTAAGGCAAGTAACTTAGCTGTCTTCAGGAATAGGTTGGGCGGAACAGGTTCCTTGGGCTGTTTGTTTCTCCTACAGTCAACTAGGTTCTACTGTTCTTACTTTTGTTTACAGTTAAATGTTTTCTGCATGGTAGAAGTATTATTTACAGTTATACATAAGAAACTATTTCATTTTCCGACTTACAGATGATATGTTGTAAGAATGATTAAGTAATTTAAATGAATGATTAAATTCTTTTATGTATTTTTCCCATACTGTTATCAGTATAGTACTCTAGTATAGTAAAGTAAAATTAATAGAGATGAGTGATAGGCAGAATGCCATTTGAATGAATAGATAAACACAATAGTATTTCTTTTAAATTCTGCCATTTCAATCATAAGTTTAAAACACAGGAAATAGTACAGTATAGTATAAACAAATGTATAGCATTCATCTATTTCATAATAAAAGAAAAACACTTTTATTTCTGAACAGATCAATATTTTCCAATTCAACTCCATCTATTTCAGATAGTAATAATATGCATTTCAATATTATAAATTCAATGTTTTCAAGCACTTCATATTCTAAGAAATATAGTAGCTGCAAATTATTCTCTATACATAGTGTTACTTACCAACAATACACTTAATATCACTTAGCAGAAAGCACGATTTTAGTATCGATATCTAACAAATAGCTTACAACCCTAACAAGAAAACATACACAGTGTCGAAACCATTACATGCACAAGTTAAGATCCAATTTTCGGGCTTGAATTCTCAGTACAAGCAAGGTAGCCAACAAAACCTACAGGGTAGGGTTTCATTCATCGAACACTGTGGCATTAGCCATTTCAAAACATACGAAAGACTAAATTTCACAACATCATTTCAAACTTAAATTTAAAAAAAGATACGAAGTACAGGGACTATCTATTAACAGTTATGCAACCCACTACTTTCGGCCAGAGACAACTATTGTTGTTCGAAACCAAACCAACAGTTATTCAAACGATTTTCTCAAACTTTATTTAAATAAAATTATAACTTTCCAATACAAGACGAGCCATTGTTCTACGGAAGTGAGTGAACCCTCGGCTCTCGATTTCATGTTTAATACTATAGCAAAAATTTGACAGAGTTTACATTGCGGACCTTTCAAGGTTCCAAAGTTACACAGGGTCTTTCCCTTAAACAACCAAAAGCACAAACACAAGTTCGAAGTCATTTTCAAACGACGCAACAAGTCACTTCATATCTGAATAACAACTAAATTACTAAGGGTTTATCCTCTTTACATCATTTATCAAAATAAAACATTAAAACTTAACATTCGGCCATTACTCCGAACAGGGTCGTATAATTCCAACTCTCGTCACCCTGTAATCACCATCTAAACCATGCCAAAGGAACCTACGAGGTTTCAAGAACCACCGAGGCTTACCAGGAAGTAGTTGCAGCATCCCCACTCCAAGTCTCGTTCATAGAAGTCCCCCAACGAAGTGGTACCTTCCAGTCACAGTTCGAAAAGGTTAAAAACAAGAAAAACATAGGTATAAGTAAGTATTACAGTATTACAGTCATTATCATTGAAAACATACCATTAGCGTTGAAGCTCCTGGCTTAGATACCCCACATTAACAAAATGACAAAGCTTGATGGCATTTGCAGCAAGCACGAGTTCAAACTCAGAAGACCATTTTATAAATTGGAGAATCGAACCCCAGCTCGAATTACACTCAACAAATTGACAGAAGAACCTCCTCCCAACTACAATGGCTGTATCATGGCTCTATTTCACATGATCATAAGCCTGTAACATATAAACTATCTCTTACAGGTCTACGGTTCGAAACCGAGGAAGGAATCTTCCTCACAACAAAACTCTAAACCCTACATTGCAGCAACACGTTCGACTCTTCTACCTTACCACTAAACGCAGCAATGAAGACCAGGAAAACCAATTCTCATTACTTACCAACGAAAGACTAGGGTTTCTTCCAAGCCCTAGATCTTGTAGAGATGAACGGTGGATTAGCTTCCAGTCAGGCACGTTGGTATTCGAGTGATCATTGCAATCAATACACATTGATTATTGCATCTACCAAGTTGCTAATTCAGCAGACCGAGGGCTAGTGCATGGCACAACTCAGCAATATATGGTGCTTATTGTAAACACAATCACGTGGAGACATCCAACAAAGCTTCCACCTCACTTAACAATTGAGCGACGTTAATGCTAGGACCTGTCATTGCCAGTTCGAAAGCATGCCAAGTATGAGATTTAATACCCTGTCACCATCGAAATCATTGCAATGTTAGATCCATAGTGCACATTTTATAATAGTTCTAAAGGTTTACTATATGAGGCATCGTGATAATAGTTATATGCTAATGTATGGTGCAAAAATGCATAGTTAAGGTAGATTATATATATATTTCATTTCTGTAGCTTATGTATAGTCATATAGGGTAAAGTTTATATATATATTTCATATATTAGCCATATATTATTAATCATTTGATAAATGGAGACTTTAGATATAGTTTAAGTTATGCTAATGCACAATATAATGCTAGTTTATAGCATAAGTATTATATTCACTATATATTTCATATATTAGCTAGGTATTGTAAACATTGGATAAATGTGATACTATAGGTATAATTTAAGTGGTGTTGATACACACTATAATGCTAAGTTCATAGTATAAGTACTATAATCACTATATATTTCATATATTAACTATGTAATGTTAATCAAATGATAAATGCGAGACTTTAGGATAGTCTAAAGTTCTGTTGATGCAAAAATATAATGATAGTTCATTTTGAAATAGTATAAACACTAATTCTACAAAGATTTCAAATAGAGTTACAATTGGACATCGGTATCATCGTTTTGATATTAATGACGATAGTCATACTAGATGATTTTTCATAGATAATAATTATAGCCATGTAAAAACAAAATGACGACGTGATTTTTAATAACACTGAAGAGTTTGTAAGCCATCACGTAAACTAGAATTGGAACCAAAATATCCATACCTCTAGTAACCTGTTTTGCAAGGAATTACTTAGTATTTTTCATATTACATTGACGATGAATTGAAAGACACATGTATGTCTCTTAACTCATGTTTGTCGTAGAATTTCTTACCTGCGTTCTGCACATGGAAACAAGATTCAAATGCCTTAGCTAAACGTAGCTAAGTAAACCCCAAGGTACCTTGTAGGACCCCTTCGTCATCATACAAAACAAATTGTCAGCACATTATCAAGACAATTATAATAATACAAATCTACGTACAACATAAAGTTACATTTAGAATTTAAGCAGATCTAAAGATTTTATTCTTGTGTTATGATCATAAAATGCCTTTCGTTAAAGAGATTAGCATCCATTTAATCCGCAATAGAAATTACAAGTAACATCATATTTTTATTTTGAGAAATTCGTCGTGTCATCGTTATTAATTATCCTAGTTAAGAGATTTAAATATTTTATATGTTCCGCATTAACAACTTCGATAATTATTGCTATTTTAATTTTTTTTAAAATTTTGGTATTTTACATTATGTTACATGCATAGTGGGTTATGGGAGGTCTATATAAGAATCATAATCATGTAAAATTACCTTATCATTCACATAATGTCCATTCACAAGAAATAGGCTAGTGGATCACTCTCATAAGCTTGCACATTCTTATTAATCCTCGTATAAATTAGGTGCAACACTCATATATATCTACTCTGATATCTCCATATGAGTACTTTCATCCCTTTGGATTGCTATTTCCAACCAATCGTACTAACTAGAAACTTCCTCATGTCATTTTGGTGCTATTTTTTTTCTAACATATCATATTCATTTTCAACATTACATTGATGTTCAAAATTAATGCAAAGCAATTTATACGAAATAAATATTACTAATTTATATTCACATAATCATTATTTAGTTGTATATGTTTATCTCTAACTAGATTAGTAGTTTATGTTGGTCATTTATAGCAATGACACTTACAATTACTCAAATTTAGAAGCATCTAGCTTATAAAAAATGTCATGACTAGTAACGTTTTTGGTCACGTAGTTACAAATTTGTCATTTTGTACTAGTGTTTCATTGTAACCTTACAAAGTTTTTATGTCTTTTGAGCTTCAATCATGACCTTCAGTCAAGTCATTCATTTTATCTTCCACTATGAGCTTTCATCTTTCATGGTGCACTCTTTGCCACATGTGCTCATTATGCACACTTCTTGTCACATTCTCATTGCTATTAAATTCCTTTGCAATCTCGATGATGTTAATATCGTGTCTACTCCTTTCCTCAACTTGAACATGCATGATTTCTTTTTTTGTACTTGAATTACAAACTACAAAATTTCTATGTTGTTCCCATTTTTTAACTTCTATCATGCTCATCTATTACATGCTTTCTTCTGTCATGCTTATTTGTGCCATGCTCTCCTAAAACACTCATGTACTTAGTAGTTTCAAGGATTCTCATGCATCAACAATTGGGAGAAATTCAACTCTCATGGGACCCCATGTTAAAAGTGCTCCCTCATTCTATGAGTATTGTCTAAATACTCACAACAACGAAGAATGGGTTAAGTCTAACCTTGTTGAATAAAGATACTGAGTTTCTTTCTTGTCATACTCTCGAGAGAGAACTCTTGATTGAAGAAAATGAGTTTAAGAAGAGAACTAACAAGTTAACATAACCACTATTGAAGGTTTTGGTAAAAAAGTGGCAATTTTTAGTTGAAGACATTATGGGCATATGAATAGGTGGTTACTAGAGGATTCAAAAGCGTGACACATTTTTCCTCTAGATTCATGGCATTTCCAACAAATTAGGAGGATCAATGTTAGAGTGATATAGCCATGGTTCAAGAACCATTGGGATGATGAGAATCACCATATGTAAGTATTTGAAACCCCTAACACCTAAAATGACCATAAACAACCCATCGACTATCAATGCCTGACTACCAAGCATTGGAACACTACACCGAGAAAATATTTTAGGAACAAATATAAAAAAATTTCAAAGGATTTGAGATGGGATAAATACTCTTCCACTACATGATATTGTGCTGATCCCCCTCTTTTATTCGTTCTCGTGCTTTACTTTCTTATTCTTCTTCCTTTAATTTCCATGTCATTTTAGTCCCCAAGCTTAGTTTGCTTTATTGTTCAAGTATGCCTCCATTGGACATGTACCTAGTTTGATGCTAAGAAAATTTTTGGTTGGTGTATATCCTTATAGGTCAATGGAGCTAGCCTGCTTTAGGTTTATAATCTTTTCTTTCTTCATGTTCTTTTTAGAAGACACCGGTTTAAATTTTTGATAGTTTTCTGGCTCTTTTATCATCAATATAAATAACTATTAATATTTTAGGTGGTTGTACTAACATGTTAATGTCTCCATAGGGATGAATTCTCATATAATTTCATCCTTACAATCTCCAATATTAAAGGACACCTTACATTGATTTGTCACTATTTTTTCATATCCATGCTAAAACCAAAATATAAATGCTTGTGAGTGCTTTTGTCATGCTAGATTTAGTTTCTCTACCATCTCTACCACAACCATAGTTTCAACACACACACACACACATCATAGAATTTAAACCCTACAATTTCCACACACACACACACATGCAATAGAATTTCATCCTTACATTCTCCAATATCAAAGGACACCTTACATTGATTTGTCACTATCATTTCATATCCATACTAAAACCAAAAGATAAATGCCCATGACTGCTT
The DNA here is from genome assembly GCA_027924585.1 of Larix kaempferi. Lineage (NCBI taxonomy): Eukaryota > Viridiplantae > Streptophyta > Pinopsida > Pinales > Pinaceae > Larix > Larix kaempferi. The sequence goes on from BSBM01000742.1 coordinate 11,652,965, forward strand.
TTGTCACTCTAGCTTTAATTTCTCTACCATATTTACCACAACCATATTTTCAACACACACACACACACACACACTCTATTTTGCAACACTTTTCTTTTTCTAGTTTGTCCATGACTTGCATGATTAGCATGTGGTCTAAGAAACCATGACCCAGGGGCATCTAATCCATCAAAATCACTCAGGGGTCACACCCAACCTGTCACGTTCCCCAAGATCCTTAGTGTCCTTCAGAGGTGCTAGGAGATGTTGATACATTTTTTTTTCTCCAAAACCATCCACTTTACACATAGCTACAATGGATTTCGATCCGCAATCCACCTTGCTGCATTATGCAATCCGCAATGTGGAATTCGGAAACGCGGAACCATGATTCACCATACCAGAAAGTTTCCCTTCCGCAATCCGCAATTCTGCATTGCGGAAATTGGAAATGTGGTAGCTCAAAATTGCTTTCCCAGAAATTTTCCCCTTCCACAATCTGCAAGCCGCATTGCAGAATGCAGGAATGCGGAGGCTCAAATCCAACCTTCTGAAAATTTCCCCTTCCGCAATCCGCATTCCGCATTGCGGAACACGAAAATGTGGAAGTCTAAATCACAATCCTAGGGAAAGATTCGCTTCCGAATTCCGCAATCCACAATCCGTACTGCGGGTGCGGAAAAGCGGAATTCCAACCATGCGAATCCAAAGATGGTTCCCAACACTTGCAATCCACAATCCACATTGCGGATGCGGAAATGCGGAACCACCTTCCTTGCACCTGCAAACTTCCCGGGCTAATAACTCCTTCATCCTTAAGACAAATAAGGAAAGACTGGTACCGTTGGAAATCTCTATCCATTGGTACCATTCTCCACTCCATATGAGGGTTCAATCATTGTCATTTTTCCAACTGAAGTTCTGTTCATAACCTCCTCTGGAGGCCTTCAACCATCTACATGGAACTCAGTCTACACTCTACCGTGACTTCCTCCCTTTCCCATGACTCACAGAGGGTCATGAAGCTCCACAGGGGCTTCCAACATCCTTCCCCATGTCCAAATGAAGCCACACAGTCCATACACAAGATAAGCAATGCATAGCAAATACGTATTAGGAATGAAACTAAGGCTACTCCATACATCTAACACATGTAAAATCAACAATGCATTAAACTCATGAACTAAATGGAGCATCCAACATGCACTCACGCTTCTACTCAGGTTTATACATAGTATACTTATTGATCAAATTCATACAACATTCATTTAATAACTTGAACATAAACAACATAACAAAACACATGAAATGTCATCATTTAACACCACAGAAGCACTTATCTTTGAATCTTGAAGTTTCCCAAGCAACTGGCTAAGTGAGAGAAACGTTCCACCCAACCTTAGTTCTCTGTCCAACCTGTACTCTTTCAGCTGAGAGACCACCCCCGAGCTGGTCTGTGTATCCACTAAGGAGGGCTAATGGCTCTCTCACAGTCAAGGTCTCATCCCCATGCTAAGCCAACCTACAATTGGGTTTATCAAGCATACAAGGGAAACATGGAGGATGTGCTAAGTGAGTGAGCTCAACCACATAGCTACAGGCATCTCAACACTCAACAGATATGGCACCGACAATACCTACCTCACCCAACACAAGGAAGACCCCCTTCTCTGCTGCACAGTCCCTTAGGCCCCCTTCCCTTCCAGTGCTATTCAAGGTGGGTGTAGAAAGGTACAACTGCTAGTTTTATGAGATTTACAGCCTTCACTGGGTTTGTCAAGCAATCCAACCCTAAATTTGACCTTCTACCTGTGTTAATCAAGAAGACTCTTCTTAGGGTTGTAGACTAAGCTTTGTCCCGCAACTCAACTCCCTACAAACAAAATCCAGGTATCCTCACATCTCCAGTAAGCTTCTCTTGCTATGTACTTCGACTTAGGGTTTTCTTTCATGGATTTACCGAGCAAATGAGGTTTAAACACAGGGTTTCATGGACATTCGACTCTGTAATTTTGGCTTACACAAAAATACCAAATTTTCCTTCTCTTCCCATGTCTTGGCTCTGCAATGTGTGTTGAATGCATGCATGAGTGAGGTTCTCCCTCCATAATGGGTTAGAAAACAGGACGAACAAATTCCCAGGTGGTAGAGTGTCACAAGGAGCAAGCGAAATAAATCCATACCTTGCCATAGGGATCGCAAGGCTGCTCCATACTCCGTCAACTTCATGAGCCGATTTCTCAACGACCTTCTGCAACTGAATTAAATGTCAACATGGGGAGTCAAATGGGTTCATAAATGGACAAGTGGTAGCATGGGATCCCATCCCATAACCCCCTCACCTCTCCGTAGTGGATACACATGCCTCCTTCTTATTAGTTTCCTCCTTAGCCATTTTTCTTGGTGTTTCATTGCAATATTTAAATGTTTACATCATTTACAATATTTCATGGCTTAATAGCACATGAATAATCAAACTGTCAAATACTTTCCTGTCACGTCCACGATATCCCTCGGTTGACCTTCAGAGGCGATGGGGAATGCTCTGATACATTTTTTTTCTCCAAATCCATCCATTTTTACACACAGCCATAATGACTTACGATCTGCAATCCACCTTGCCGTAATCCGCAATCCGCAATCTGCAGGATGCACTACGGAATTCAGAAATGCGGAACCACGAATCACCAAACCATAAATTTTCTCTTTCGAAATATGCAATTCCGCATTGCGGAAGCTCAAGTTCGACCTTTTGGAAAATTTCCCCTTCCGCAATCCACAATCCACATTGCAAAATGCGGAAGTCCAAATCACAATCCCACAAAAAAATTACCTCTCGCACTCCACAATCCACAACCCGCTTGCGGATGCGAAAATGCATAAATTCAACCACGCCGCTCCAACGATCGATCCTCGACATCCGCAATCTGCATTGTGGATGTGGAAAGGTCCTTGCGGATGTGAAAAGTCAGGACCACAGATCCCTGCACCAACAAGTTTCTAAGGCAACTTCAGAGGGGAATAACTCCTTCATCCTTGGTCCAAATTAGAAAAGGATGGTACCATTGGAAATCTCTTGGAGAGATCTATATAATGGTGCAAACCCCACCCCATATGATCACTCCAACCTTGCCATAATTCCAACTGAAACTTTGTCCATAACCCCACCTGAACGCCTTTATCCTTCTGCAAGGGAATCTGCCTCCTTCCTGCCATGACTTCTCCCTTAACTTGACCCACAGAGGGTTTTGAAACACATCAAGGGTCATCCCCTTCCTTACAAAAATCCAGGTGAAGTCTAGCCACCCCTTTGAAGGGTAAATTACAATGCATAAACAAACATATATAATGAAACTAAACTAGTTAAGAAATCACAGCCTGTAGGATTAGCAACCCATATCATCCCTGTAAATGATAAAGCATTCAATCATGCATTCAACCTCATACCTAGGCTTATACCTATCTTCCTAGTGAACAAGTTCATGAAATAATCCATTCATTAGTCTAGAGCATGACAAGCATAACATAACAAATAAATATAACACGTGAATTAACATCATTTAACACCACAGAGGCACTTATCTTTGGAAATGAAGTTGCCCCAAACAACTGGCTAAGTGAGAGCAATGTTCCACCCAACCTTAGGTCTTTGTCCAGCCTGTACTCTTTCAGCTGAGAGACCACCCCCGAGCTGGGATGTGTATCCACTAAGGAGGGCTAATGGAATCTGTCACAGTCAAGGTCTCATCCCAATGCTAAGGCAACCTATATTTGGGTTTATCAATCATTCCAAGGAACAAGGAGGATGATGCTAAGCTGGAGAGCTCAACCACATAGCTACAGGCATCTCAAATCACCCATCAAACATGGCACCCACATTACCTACCTCACCCAACACAAGGAAGGCCCTCTTCTCTGCTGCACAGTCCCTCAAGGCCCCTTCCCTACAGTGCTATTCAGGGTGGGCACAAAAAGGTCCAACTGCTGTTCTTCAAGAGATTTCAGCCTTCACTAGGTTATCAAGCAGATCCAACCTTAAGTTGACCTTCTTCTCTGTTATGCAAGCTAATTCATCACAGGGCCGTGACCTAAGCTCTGCCCTGTGACTCAGTCCTCTACAAAACAAATCTAAGTGTTCTCATGGGTTCTCTAGGACGTTCAAGCTTTGCAATTCATCCCCACAATCCGATCTATGGCTTTCCCGAACCGGTTCAATTCTTACACATGGTTTTCTTGGGCGTTCTCGGCTCTTCCAAATCAGTTCACACATGTCATGATTTCCCTTGTTTTCCTCATGGATGGGCTATGCAAAACTCGTGAATGAATTGGGTTCTTTTTCAACAATCAGTTAGAGATCAGGATGAGCGAATTCCCAGGCGTGGAGTGGCTTAAGGGACAAGGAAAAATAGATCCCACATTCTATCATTTGAATTTCTAGGTTTTCCTTCCTCCATTGAATCCATGAGCAGATTTTCTCAACTACCCTCTTACAACATAATTAATGTCAGCATGGGGAGTCAAATGGGTTCACAATTGGACATGTGGTAGCATGGGTTCAAATCCCATAACCCCCTCACCTCTCCCTAGTGGATACACATGGCCCCTTCTCATTGGTTGCCTCCTCAGCCAGCTTCTTGGGTATTTTATTGCAATAATTAATAATTACATAATTTACAAATCTTCATGGCTTAACAACTCATGGTTAACCAAACTGTCAAATAATTGCCTCTGCAAATAAACCTTAAACATCCACTAGTGGGGTGTTGGCCTTGATCTCCACACTAGGGCAAACACACATTGCATTTATACAATATTTAAATTGAAGCCAATAAATCCAAAGGGGTCAAAATAAGGGTATTACATTGCCTATGCAATTAAACCTTAAGCATCCACTAGTGGGGCCTTGGCCTTGAGCTCCACACTAGGGAAAACACACACTGTATTTACACAATATTTACATTTGATCCAATAAACACTAAGGGAAAAATATGGGTATTACACAACCTAGGCCACACCAACCCTTAGCATGGTTGGATTTTAAGTGTTGTGACATCCCGAAAATTCACAAAAATTTAAAATTTTTAAAGTAACATTAAATGCAATACTTGCTAATGCGGGAATAAAATGAATGCTAATCCTTTTAACTAATAATAAATTATGACGATGACAATTCATATTTCTTAACACAAAATGAGACATTAGTTTTGCTTGTGTTAATTGTAATCTATATGCTGTATTTAAATTCTCTTACGACACAATCATCTAGACATAATACTGACAGTTTGCTTTTGGATGATGATGAAGGGGTCCTACAGGGTTCCCTGAGGTTTACTTAGCTATGTTAGCTAAAGCATTTGAACCTATTTCTTTACGCAAATCCGCAGGTAAGAGTATTACGACATGTTCCAACACTTCCATTAATTCTAAGAAGTTTTAATTATATTTTCAGTTAGCCGTCAAATGCATTGTGATAGCTCTAGTACTCCATGCCTAAGAGTTATTTCACGGTATGAATTTTATTCTTGTTTCAGTTAGTGTTATTAAACATAATAAGAGTCACAGAATCGCAACTTCCATTTAATAGACTAGAGTCTTAATAATTCGCCACATGGAAAAATAATGTAAATGTTACTAAACCTTACCTAGGATACAATGTCTATATGCTTAACATACTACTATCTCTATTTTCCTATTTGGAAAGAATGATAACATCATGTGTTTATTTATGTGAAAGTACCAACCTTATATGTTATTTCATACTATAGAACGTGAGCCAATTTGATGTTTATTAAGTGGATTGACTAGAATCACAAATGTAAACTAAATATCTTATGCATTCCTCAATATATAATTACACGAAGATCCATACTTTTGTAGCAAGGGTTTGATATATTGTATCCATCATGAATATGATGTTACTAGTATGGAATTATAAAACTATAGGACTTTAAACAATCCTTGTTTAATATCTATACGATGGATTAATATTAATGTAGCATTGTAAACAAAAGTGGCAATGTATTTTATGAAAGTCTAAACTATAAACCAAGTATCGAATGTCTTCTATAAAAAGCTACCTATGTCATTTGAGAAAAATATGCAACATATATCAACCATGCATTCTATGACCAATACATTAGAAATGTATTACCAACAATAAGGTGTCGACTACATACTTTGGATAATGAAATGAAATATGTGTTGCAACCCTAAGTCTTTGTGCTGAATGTGATAATGACAGAGCATTGAATGTCTTGGTACTAGCGTGATGGTAGGCTATCATAACTGGCCTTGGCATTTAAGTCACCTACCTTCTGCGTTGAGTGGAAGTCTTAGTGGATGCCATCATGGTTGTGGTTCACGTGATAGAATTCACAAACTTCTACCAAGATGTCGAGCTGTGCAATGTTTTTAACCTCAGGTCTACTGAGTTGGATGTCGTGGTGGAAGTGATAATCAATATGAAATAAATGTGGTTGTTGCCCGATTCTCGATGTGCCTGGTTGGCATCATCTCCATCGTTAATCTCATATGTTTTTGGGATTTGAACTGAAACCCTAGTCTTTCGTTATGCTTAGTGTTGAAGTGGTTCTTTGGCCTTCATTTTGCTTTGGTGGTGGTAAGGTGGAGAGGACGACCGCCTGCTACAATGTAGGGTTCGGTAGTTGAATATCGGAGGGCTCCTTCCTCAGTTTCGATCCCTGGACCTGTGGGAAAACTTATTAGTTCCAGGTTTTGTTTCTCCTGTAGAGACGAGCTGTAATACAACATTTGGTGGTGTGTTAGGGATAGTATCCTGAGTTTTTCTATTAGTCTTTGAGAGTGAAGTTTGGACCAGGGTTGATTCTCATAGCATAATAAGAATGGTTCTCAGAATTTGATTTCCCTTTTCGTTGCGTTTGCTAGATGGCTCCGTCGTCGTTTGCTACAGGCGTCTCTACTCTTGGAGCTACATTACACAGGTAATGTTTCGAACTTGAAGTGTTAATGCTATCTGTTGTGTCTATAATTATCTCTGTAATTTCTCGTTTAACCTCTTATGGGTTCTTGTGGCAGGTTTTACTTCGTCGAAGGGTTACTTGCTTGAAGCTCGGTGGAAGTATGCTGCTCGACCACCCGGTAAGCCTCGGTGGTTCTTTCCCTCGTAGGTTCTTCTGGCCCGGTGTGGTTGATGCTTGATGTTTGACAAGAGTTTGGTATTTGGTTCCTGGCAAAGTTTTTGGCCGGTGTTATGTTTTGAGAGCCAAAAGACAAAGTGCCCAGAGGATGAGATCATCGACTTGTCTTGTTACTCTGCTTTGCAGCGTTTCACTGTAATTTTTGTTGAAAAATTAAACTTGTTTAAAATGTAATTGCTAAAGGGGTGAACCCTCGGTCATTTTAATGGGAATACAGTGTTTTAAATAATAGTCGAGAGCCAAGAGCTAAATCGTTTCTGCGAAATAGAAGGTTCTGTGCTACAATGTTTATACCTTTGTTTGAATGGTGATATGGGATTGAGTTTGCATTGAAACATAACTTAAAATACCCATTACGAATGATAAAAAAAATAATACTCTTGTCTAAGTTTGTCTTGTACAAATATATAGCTATCGTAAATGTGATAGTTGAACAATAGTAATGCGTTTGGTTTTGGAAATTTGATATAACTAATTTAGGTTTACAATTTTAAGTGTTCAGCTGTAAGCTGGCTATAAAATGGCCTTAGAGTTTCAAAATCGAACCCGCAGGTGTTTGCAAACTTTGTACAGTTGAAATTTAGTCTTGTAACTTCTTTTGCAGAACGATAAATGTTTTCTATAGAAGATAATCAGTATCTAGGGATTCAAAAGAAGATAATACATTCTGATCCTGAACATGAAAGACATTCTTACTGCAAGAATTTGGAATACATGGAAGAGTTAAATTCAATTAAATAAAATGTTGCGTAATAGTATAGAAGACTATAGCATTGAAATATCATAGATATTCTAAGTTGGTATTACAACTATTTTTAAAAAATCCTAAGTACCGTAAGGAGAGAAAAATGAAAAGTGTTATGAGACTGTGATAAATGTTTTTGCTTATAAAACTAGGTGGAAGACTTTGGAAATAAAACCTAGAATATTCCTTTTTTTTCTGCAAATTTTGGGATATAGCAGATTGTTTTAAATAATGGGAAAAATGCTAAGTTTAATCCATAAATGTTGATGAAAGAAATGAAATGAGGTTATAGTCCTTTACAGTTTTTGAATTAAATGATAATAAAATGCATAGTATGTGTGTTTTGAAATGAAGTAGATGACCTAAAGTGTAAACCCTAGATTTTTATACAGAAATGGAATATTTATTTTCTGACAGTAGGTAAAAGAAAAATATTAAAATGCCTGTATTATGAAATGCTATTTTCTATCCTGCATCTTTTAATTATGCTATTTAATTCTCCACCTCCTGTACTAGAATACGACATCTCTGATGTGTTGAAAAATACAAGAAAGTAATTTATTTATTCAAAAACAGAACTATTCTAACCTATCCTAACTTAATAGAATATACAGTTCAGCTAAACAATTTAGTCAATAAGTCTTCATTATCAAACCAGGAAAAAGGGTTAGAGGTTTAATGAAACAACTTCGTTCATTCAACTGAAAATAAACAAGACAGAACATTAGAACCTGATGAATGTAGGAGAAACAAACAACCCAAGGAGCCTGTTCCACCCAACCTACTCCTGAAGACAACCAAATTACTTGCCTTAGGACCCCCGAGCCTATTCACTGAACCACTAGGAAGAAGAATCTGTAGAAGCTTTAGGTCAAACAATGCAGCAACAATGTAGATCATTCAGTCATATAGACTTATCAATCAAAGAGACCTGCACCAGCACCTCTGGTTTCCTTCTCATAATAATTTCAGCAGACTCACAATGCACTTCCACTTAGCCTCCCTATTTGAATCTCTCAGTCATCACTTGATACACTTGAGGAATTATTTCTGCAGAAAAATAATTATGGAGCTCCCTGCTCAATTCGAATAGCCTTCTCTAGGCTGCCTAGGCATTTTTAGTGGTTAACCTGGTCATTAATGAGCTAACAACTTTGTTCCACCCACCTGGGGGATAATGCCACAAATTTAGGGGTAGTTGTCCCATAACCAACAACTAGTGGTGGAGTGCAAATGCTGACACCTGTCCCAAGCCTTCTAACAGCTTCCATTCCTCCTAGTGGGTCAGTGAACACTCATTCAACAGTTCCCTTGGTGTTTGTCTCTTGTTTTAATTTATTAAATAATAATAATATGTCATTACAATCATCCTTGACCAGATTTGGTCATAATTACAAAACTTTGTAATTATAATTTAACATAATGTTTTTGCAATAAAATAAATAGTCTCAAAATCTGGGTAGGTGACAAGTGTCTCCTCCTAGATACCTTGCGGGGTTCGAACTTGAGTCACTATGCAGAATGAGGCCTTTCAAAACTAACCGTCCTAGTGGGATTTGACTTGATTTTGCAACACTTACCTCTATATTTATATTTTATTTTGAAGATATTGTTTTTCAACCATTTATCTTCTTTTTGCACTTGTTGTTACTTCTTTGACATGATCATTCCTCTATACATCATCATTTTATCTCTATGATTTTCTACTCTTGTGATTATTTGCAAGTTCAATATCTCTCCCTATGCTAATTAAGGTCTTTGTTCACTTTGACATGGAACTTCTCTTAGAGGGCATACCACCACTTTTTTCTATGAAATATTTTTCCATTGTCCTTGTGCAATAGCTTGTCTTCCACCTTAAATTATATAGTATGCATCGTTAACACAATGCATATTATGTAAATCAATTCCATCTCAATTGACATACTTCGAACCATTTACATACCTTGATACTTGCTAATCTTAATCATCTCTTCATTCCCCATGCATATTATAATCTTGTAAAATTCCTCTGTGCACTCAAATACATTTTGGTATTTTTATCTAGGGTTCTACAACTACTTGACCAAAGCTTGTCTGTAAAAATACATGTAAGATTTCTTTTTAAAAAATATGTGTGACCATCTTACTCTAGCTCTTAATATTTTGTTTACCCTTTTAAAACCTTTAGTACCACACAATATTCCACCATATCATTGTTCCCTTCAACTTCATGCAAGAAAATTTCATCCTTTGCAAGTGTTACAATATCTTGAATTGAAAGTAGCATTCCATCTTGCTTAACTAGTTTATTAATGTTTTTATTTCAAGGTTCCATTGTAACAAAAAGCTTCGACCTTTACTCCCATTTTGTTCTTCAAATATGTTCTTTTCATTTTAGTTTCCACTACGACCTTTCATCTTTGATGGTGTACTCTATATTACACATGATCATTATGCATACCTTTTGTCATGCTTTCATTGTTGTTCATTCCTTTGCAATATTGACAATGTTAACATCATGTGTACTCCTTTCCTTAGATTGAACATGCAAGATTCCTTTTTTCTGCACCTAAAGTGTACAATACTCAATTTCTATGTCGTTCCCATGTTTTAACTTCTATTGTACTCATCTATTACATGCATTCTTGTGTGCTTGTCTGTATCATGCTCTCCTAGTACATTTGTGTGCTTAGTAGTTTCGAGGATTCTCATGCATTAAAAATTGGTAGAAATTCAACTCTCATGGGACCAAATGTTAAAAGTGATCCTTCAGTTTATGAGTATTTTGGTAGTACTCAAAGTAGAGAAGAATGGGTTAAGTCCAACCTTGTCAAACAAGTATATCAAGTTTATTTTCTTCTCATACTTTTAAGAATGAACACTGTTGTGCTAAATATATTCTAATTAATCGACATTAAATTATTGAACTGGGGTAATCATAAACTTAGAGGTGCAAGCACAGGAAATGAATGATCAGAACCTAATATATCCTAACTAATGACTAAAGCCGACAAAGACACTTCAATGCAATGAAACCAAGTCAAATAATGAAGTAAACTAACACCACAAGCTTAGCTTAGCATTAGACCGCAAGATCATGCTTCCCGCGTTAGATCCCGATCTTCAATGGCTTATTCCTATAGTGATTTTGTCTAAGTTATGGGAAAAATAAATCACATACAATAGAAAAGAAAAACTGAATCAAAGGACAATTGAAGCAATCTAAAAATCACACATAAATACAAAGGAATGAAATGCTAAACATACATAAATAAGATTGGAAAATGATACTAGAAATCAAATAACAATTTCTCAAAAGACTAAGAACATCGAAATGCTAGACTAATGAATCTAATCTAATATCACACTGGCTTATCTTAAGAAATAATTAATTTAATAGAATATCACACTAACTTATTTTAATGAAGAACTAATATAATTACATTGACTCATTGAATAAGAGACTAATCTAAGGTTGTATACAGAGATAGGTACATAATTTAATACTGAAAATTAAATAATAATCACTTCAAAATAACAAATGCTAAATCTTACTACACATGATATAAAGTTGCTAATGCAAGAAATAACCTTACCTATAGATTAATTAATGTACTACACGGGGCCAACGTTGAAATTTTTTCAATTTGTGCTTGTATGGACTGAAATTTGGCATGGTTAGAGTAGACACATGCATTGACAGTGTGGGAGGGTTTCTAGACTCAAACATGACTGACACAAACAATTCGGCAATAAAAAACCATACCTATAGATTAATTAATGTACTACATGGGGCCAACGTTGAAATTTTTTCAATTTGTTCTTGTATGGACTGAAATTTTGCATGGTTAGAATAGACGCATGCATTGACGATGTGGGAGCGTTTCCAGAGTCAAACATGTCTGACACAAACAATTTGACAATAAAAAACCAAACCTATACATTAATCAATGTACTACACAGGGTCAACGTTGAAATTTTTTCAATTTGTGCTTGTATGGACTGAATTTGGCATGGTTAGACTAGACGCATGCATTGATGGTGCGGGAGGGTTTCTCGACTCAAACATGACTAATACAAATAATTTGACAATAAAAAACAAACCTATAGATTAATTAATGTACTGCATGAGGCCAACGTTGAAATTTTTTCAATTTGTGCTTGTATGGATTGAAATTTGGCATGGTTAGACTAGACGCAGGCATTGACGGTGTGGGAGGGTTTCCAAACTCAAACATGAATGATGCAAACGAATCGACAATAAAAAACCATACCTATAGATTAATTAATGTACTACATAGGGCCAATGTTGAATTTTTTTGAATTTGTGCTTGTATGAACTGAAATTTGGCATGGTTAGACTAGACACATGCATTGATGATGTGGGAGGGTTTCCAGACTCAGACATGACTCACAACATGAAATATGGAAACAACATGAGGATAGAGGAAGAGGGAAACAACATGAGGGCCGAAATTTGGGTTCCAACAAAAATATTTACAAACTATTGATTGAATTTTCTTAAGTTTGTAGATTTGGGACCATGGACTTATTTGAAAATTCAAGTATGACATTACAAATCTAGTGATTTCTTTAATAGTGACAATATCAACCATTTTTCTCATTCAAAAATTGATTAAGTATAAGATATCCTTGAAAAGAATGAAATTAATTAAATCCTTTGTCACGGGAATAAAGAAATCATGATTTTTATAAAAAATTCCTCGATGTCACATAATTGTAATACTTGTATGTGTGGCTTAGATGCGTCACTTGTGTGCATCGATTATGTAAGTTAGGTGTATTTCTCATGTGGATGGGTTAGGTGAATATGTAATCTGCATCTTTTATGTGCATGTGTTTGTTGCATGAGTTGTAGGTGCAAGCATTATGTCTCTAACATCTCCATCATTTAATAATATCTCCAATTAAACATTCTATTTAGCATCAATGTTGCAATGAACATTTCCTATGATACCTATCACATGGGTGGATATATTTGTCTTTTTGTGAAAATTCTTGGTATTATGTTTTTGGAGAGTTAGGGGTACTTCATGTGTTAATGGTTATTATCACACACATGCACCTACACTACACATCCCATGTAAGAGGGGGAGGTTGATCAATCACGCATACTCATATCACAACCAATCAACCATTATGTTCATAAGCGGGCTACTACCTTTATGGAAAACCCCATTAGCATAAGGATAGTGACAAAACCACACATGCCCTACATAGAAAATATATAACACATGAGTGAGATATTTCCATCATTTTGAGAATTAATATACCAAGGTTAGTTCTCAATTCCCATGCCATGGTGTAGGGATAAAAAGCGAGGCACTAGGACATAACATATATTTCTATGGGGATCACATGCCATGTTTTCTCACTCGGGGCATCACACATGCCCTTAATACATAATATTTGGCCTATGAGTTTGATATGGTGGTGATTTCAAGGTTTGAAAGACTTGATATGTTTCTTGGCGATAAGGGGATAGTTTGGTACAAAAACCTAGGCTCTAATCCATGGAATCTATCTATAACCCTTCCATGCCATGTGTGGGGCCTTAAGCTACAACATAGGCCATGCATAGGAAATATTTTGCATGTGAGTAATATGTGGTGTCATATTTGAAGGTTTAGTACACCAAGGATGGTCCTCATGACCCAAGTCGTGGTCCATGGTGAAGATCCAGAGTTTTAGTCCATAACATGTGGATTTTGGGTTCTACATAGGCCATCTATGAGGTCCTAGTCCATATTTTCCCTACGACATGTATATGGTGTCCATTTTTAGGTTTGTTACATCATGGGTGCTTCTTGGTCACTAATCCATGGTAATTTGATACCAAAACCCCTGTTGTTGGGATAAAACATTTGTCTATGGGGCTCATGGTATTTGCATAGAAACCCACGTAATTACATAGGGCCTGTGTAGGGAATCCTTATCCTGCATGTGATATGTCCACCACATTAAGGAGCCTACATGTGATCCCACATTGAGGAGGGGCACACTAGGGACGGATCTTGAGGACCATTCCATGGTATAGGGAAAAATCTATGACCTTATGTTGTCATGGTCCATGTGTAGTGCCATACACATAATTGCTTTACCTTACAAGTGAGATATGGTGGCCATTTCAATATTTGTAACATTTATCGATATGGAAGAATTTAGTGTTGGAACTTGGGAGAAGGATCATTGATATCTTAGTGACCTAGTTTAGCATGTGATTTTTGAATTAGGCAATCACTAATGAGAAAATCATGAAGTGTACATCTATAGTATAGTTAATAGAGTACTGTATTGGCATCAAGACTTCAAGGTAGGACCCAAGCTAATCACAAGAGACCCCTATCGAGGTTTAAGAGTTGATAGGTTCATGTTGATCAAGAGAGTGGGATATGTGGAAGAGAGCTAGAGATACATTGCAAATCTAAGTGTATATATGCCAATTAGGGTTTCAAAGATAGGTTGTTCAAAGAGACCTTACAAAGAGGAATATAAAGGTATAAATAGGTGGAGGATTTACCTCAAGGTGTTGGTGGCATTACTTTAGTTGTTTGAGGGCTGAAACCATACATTGGGGTTTGTCTCCATCTTGGGGGTTCTTTAAGATTGTGTCATGGGTTTAAATGCCAAAAAGCCCCTCAATTTTGCTAAATGTGGAACACATGCATGATACCCCTTTTAGTAGTTTGTATGTTTTTTGCCATTAGATAAAGAAGGGTTAATCACTACAACATTTGTCTCAAAATTCAACGCAATTATCCAACGGTATGGACCATCCGTCGAAAAAATACTTGATTAAAATATATATTTTTTTAAATCATCGTGCATTTGATGGTTGACCGACGTACCATCGGTGTTCTGATGGTGCACCGTTGGTCTTACTACATTGTTTTCAAAATCACCAGACCCCCAATGTCTTAGGCATTAATTTAGTGGGTAGTTTTAGGGATATGCGTCAGAACACCAATTAAACCAATAAAACCGTGGGAAATATATGGGATTATATATTTTTTCAACATTCAAATTTTGTATTTGGATTTAATGTGTTTTCTTCTCTCAATATCCATTTTCATTAACAAGAAATAGTAAAAGGATTGTAAGCAACTAAAAGTTGTTTTAGCCCTAAGGGTTATCTTGATTGGTCAAAGAGTTAGATGTGGATTCTCTCAAAGTTGGGAGGGTATGGGTTCAACTCTCTTTGCACAATGAAAAAAACAACAATGTATAATAATGGTTGCAATGAAGTCTTATCTATTTGTGGATATCTCCATCATTGAAGGGTAGATATAAAACATCTTGAGTCTAGTTTCCCCTACTCTCTCCATATACATCTATAAATATTTGATCATTAAGAACCCCCTCAACTATTCTTTTGTCATCTACACCCATATTCATTTGGGATTATCTATAGTGATTCATTGTGTCACACACTACAATATTTCATTCATTAAGACTCCAAAAGAAGTCATTTTTTATGGCATTCTAGAAATAGACAAACCACTGATAACACTGTTTTAAATGCTAGAGGATGCCTGTTTACTATTTCATAAAAAATTAAACTATTACTATGACACGGGCCACATTTGTCATAGATTACTTGGTTCTAAGGGCATAGTAAGAAAGCATCATACCTTATGTTGATGTATTTGTAACTTCAGAAGATATTCTTCTATGTATTACATTTATACTTTATTATATATTCAACATAGATGTTATATTCCTCTGATTGGAAGTGTCGTCATTTGTATTTGCAAGTGTCGCAAGTTACATTGTAAGTGTCGTCATTTGTATTGATGGGTTATTAGACGACCAAAGTGGGGTCGGCCCTAGTTAGGTCATGTGGTTGGGTTATTAGGCTTCTTTAGGAAGTCGGCCTTGTTGGATTATTGGCAGGTCAAGTCAATGTATAAATAGAGGGTGTGCCTCTCTCATTCTATTCATTCACTCACTTCTCAAGCTCGATAGCTAAGAGAGAAAGTGGCGCACATGTGGAGGAGGAGGAGTTTCTTCTAGAGACATCTCTTTAGGTTTGATCCTTGTGATATTGTATTGGGGCTTATTATACCTTTGAGGAAGTTGTGGGGTTTTTCACCTTCTTGGTTTTCCTCGAGGAAACTCTGCGACTCTTGTGTGCTTGCATTATTGTGTCTATGATTGATATGTTGTAGATATGATGTACATGTTATTCTCTTAGTGATCCTGAATGATAATGGAATGAAATTATCGAAATTTAACATGGTATCAAAACTGACCTAAGAAGAAGGTGTTGGCAGGCGGTTTGGTAAGGAAGAATCGCAGCTTCTCCGAAGTTGCGACAAGGCAGAAGATGGCGTGAAAGGTGACAAGCAGAAGATTATTTTATGCATGTGTGGGTCAATTGTACCACAATAGGCGGGTTTTTGGGTCATTTGGACCACATATTATGTACTGTCGAGTCAGTTATACCGTAGAATGTGGGTTTTTGGTCGTTTTTGGACTAAGTCAGTTAGACGTTGAGTCATTTGTCCATAGTGTCGGTTAACAAGTTGTTAGAAAGTGGACAAGAATTGTAAGGTAGAAGCCTATATATAGATAAGAATTGTAAGTGTTAGGGGGAATTGAAGAATCATTGAATGCTGGAGATATTATGCGAAGCTTTGTTGTTGGTTTTGTGTCTTCCGGGTATGTTTTGACGTCAAGAGTCATTGCAGAGATTTAGTTTTTGTAGAGACATTGTATCTGGGTCGACAATGATAATATGATGAAGCTATTTTTGTACAATCTCTGTGTTCAATCTGTTTAGTTATGGGAATGTGATGTTGCACTATACAAATAATGTCATGCTTCTTTGATGCGATACTTGTTTTACAATTACTGTCATTGCAATGATGAATGTCTTGGTTGAATATTACTTTAAATACCATGTTCAATGCTTAGAAATTTCTGTCCTAGTTATGCAATAAAGTTTAAGTATTATAGCCGCAACCATCCTCCTTCATTCAACGGAAACATGGTTCCGTCTGCTCTTCTTGGACGCCTCGGGTGAGACGTCATCTGCTCTGCAGGTGTTGCTAGGCGGGATAAAACCTATCCGGGCTGGTGGCCAGGGAGACTGTGGTATGTGTTGACAGTGAGTAGAACCCCTGTCGACCGGCGTCGCGCTAAAAAATGGTTCTGTTCCCGGGACCATGTACGAAGTGAAAGGAGGATATGTTGTGGCACTTGACGAAACCGGAGATCCAGGAATGGTTTGATCAGAAGTTGTAGGAATTCGTTGAAGAGGAAAGACGGAACACTCGATTGACAATAGGATAGTGGGTAGATAGATACATTCACGATGGTCCGCACGAATGGTTCTTCTGTGAGTTCTTGGTCCTATTGTTCGAATAGTTGGAAAAGTTGACATTCCAGAAGAGGAACTTCCAAGGTGGTGAACTGACGACCTGGACCCCGGAATTGATTCAGGAACTGCAGGAAGTAGATAATAAAGCATTGTGGGATGTCGAAGTGTGGTTTGATAGCATCCTAGAGGGCTATATCACAAAGTTCGCGGTTGATACTCAGAAGTACTATAGTGAAGCTGAAAGATATTTCTTCCGCGAACCTCGGGGTAGGTTTTTACTATCGCTTCAACTGTCGATCAAGATGCTTATTTGTGAAAAGGGTATATTGAAGATGCATCTTGATCAGTAGACAGCCTGGTGGGCGGAGGCCGTGGGTACAACGACGGTTGGGGGGCGGTATATGGAATGTTAAGGGGTAGATGGGTGCAGGTCATGATGAGACTGTGAGTGAAGCCGAGGAAGAAAGTGGTCTTACGAGGGGAGGAGCGAGGTTCCGATAGGAAAAGAGGCAGAGGACGAGAGAAGGTCCTGCTGTGGTCGAACTGCAAGACCGTGAAGGAAGACCACACGGAACGAAGCGACCTCACAACATTGACAAGGAAAACCAGGCTATGCCCAGGATAGAGGCAGGACCAAACCCCAGCACCAACGTACCCATACCTCTGCTCACTATCTCTCAGATAGAAAGAAATACCACTTCGACACCGCCAAGTTCGTCAATCCAGCAGAAGTTAATTGGTAGTAGTACAACGAAAGGAGGAAGGAAGCCCAGAATGGTGGGTGATGATGCTAAGTTACCGTTGTTCCACGGAAGTGGGATAGACAACCCAGAACAGTATTGGTTTTTGTGTGAAGTGGTATGGACCATAAAACATATCACTGATGATGTTGCTAAAAAAGGACAATTAGCGACGACTCTGCGAGGTCGTGCATTAGATTGGTTTTTGAAGTTTGTTCTAGTTCCCACAAGAGCCCCAGAGAAATCGTTGGATGAGATTCGGGATGGACTAATTGCCAAATTTAGAAAGCCCAAGTCTGAGGCTCAATATATTACAGAATTGAAAGAAATTAAGCAGTATCCCAATGAGACAGTATGGGATTTTGACCAGCGATTCAAGACACTGATGGCAAAGGTTAGTTTTGACATGAGCACCGTCCAACATAAAGAATGGTTCATCGCGGCACTGCTACCACATATTTGGCTACCATTGATGCAACAAAACATCTTGATGCCCAGTGAAGCTCTGGAGATTGCAATGCGATTGGAGGTGTCGCTGATTGGAGAAATTGTAGTCGGGATGTCGCAGATACAAACACAGCTCGCTAACTTAACTATACAACTGCAAGATTTGAAGAAGGGCAAGGAGCAGCGCGAAGATGTCTGGTGTACGCGATGTCGAGGAGAAGGGCATACGAAGGACAATTGCCCGGACTTCCACAATTATTTGGTTTCAGGAGCACCAAATCCATTGAATGGTGGTAGCATGCCATGGTGTCGCGTCTGCCAGGTGTATGGGAACAATCATGACAACTGCCCATATATGCAGAAAATGGTCACCACCCAGAGGAATCTCTATTGTACATTTTGCAAATCGATGGGTCACGATGACAAGGATTGCCATGCATATGGGTTGCTACAAGAAAGAATGTGTGATGTGTTTTATGTAAAGGACGACCATCGTGCCATACAACATCCGCAATTGCAAGTAGCCTAGCCGCTACCTCAAACGCAGATGCAATTTGTACCGCAACAGCAACAACCACCACAGTTAATTCCACAATATGCTCCAATGCAGATGGCTTCGCAGTAGCCACAGTATGTACAACAACGGCAGTATGCACAACAAGGGCAAGGAATGCAGCTGGAACCAATGCAGCAATTCAACTAACCGCAGTTTCAGCATCAGGGAGGATTCCGGGGAGGATACCGGGGTGGATGTGGCAGAGGATTTGGTCATGGAGGAGGACGAGGTGGTCGTAGACCTGTTCAATGTTATCACTGTGCATTATGGGGACACTATTAGCGAGACTGTCCACTACTGTAGAACCAGTGTACGCTCTGCTTTGTCAATGATCACACGGTTGAGAATTGCCCACAGTTGATTGCGCGATGGCAAGCAGGAAATAATCCCCAGTTGTATGCCCAGCCCCAGGCACAATAGCCTGCCTAGAACCAAGTGCAACAACCAGTACAAAACCAAAATATGCGGTAGAATCAGAATCAGAATGTGAACCCACCCAGGAATCCACCGCCGAACAAGACCTAGGGTGCAAACATCGCGACAATTTTTGCAGAGCCAAGACCACAAGATGCTTATGTTGCTGTGGTCACTCGTTGAGGAAAGACAACTGGAGCGGACAGCTCAATGATCAGGTTAGCTGGACAAAAGAAGGTATCATTTGACATTGATGAGGAGCGGGAGACGTTTCTTCAAATACGACGTGCACTAGAAAACGACCGAGGTAAAGCTGTTGTGTATGACATGCCCTCTACTTTTGACGCTACTTTGGAGGCTGGCCCGTCACAACGGTCCAACACACTTCGATCATTTTTGGAACATTGTTTGTCCCTGGCAAGAGATCCTGACTCTCTTGCTGCTATTGAAGCCTTGTTGCGACGACCGGCCCAGGACCGACAAGAGCTCGTGTTTAATTCCCTGCAACGACGGAAGACGGGTAAGGAGATGCAGATGAATATTCAAATTAGCGAGTACGATGTTGATTCGGTTATTCTGGACCTTGGTTCGGATGTCAACATCTTGACCAAGCAGGATTGGCAGAAGATGGGGAGCCCCCATTGAGCTGGTCTCCTATACAACTCTGATTAGCTAATCACACTAAAGTAACACCAATTGGGAGAGTTCCCCGAATGGTGGTGGACATTGAGGGAATGAAAACATATGCTGACTTTGATGTAATAGAAGTAGTCGAGGGAGGAATCTCTTATCCAACACTACTAGACATTGGATGGGCTAATGATAGTGGAGTTGTAATCAACTTCTAGCAATGGATGATGACTTTTGAAAATCGTGATCTCAGAGTTATCATCCCGTTGGATCTGGCTGAAGGACGCCGCTACATAGAGCTAGTGAAGGATGATGATCCCAGCATATGGGACCATGCATTCAATATTTATGAAGATTATATCCAACCGACTGCCAACGGCGAGCTGGGATGGCGCAGCGACATCTCTGCATCCTCCGACTCTGATGATGCACTAGAATATTGGCAAAACCGCTTGCATGAGGTATCATTCCGTAAGTGTGGTTTGGTTACACAGTCAGTATGCCGTATCGCAACTAAAATGGTTACACTACCAACATATGAAGGGCTGCTTGGCTTATCTGACTTTCTGACGGAGTTCGAAGAAAGAGTTTTTGAACCTCAGCGATTGCTGGTGTTGAAAGAAGCATTTAAGGCTGCTCCAACACGCTGGTGGGAAACACACAAGGCATCAATTGATGGATGGTCGAAATGCAGAAGATTGATGATGGTATGCTTTGGAGATACCGAGGTCTACCACACTGGGAAGTATGATGGCCGGGATGACCCTAGTGGTAATTTGATGGAGTGTCAGCGGTTATGGGTATCGCAACCAAAAGATGAGTGGGTCCATGCTTTTATCCATACTTTGGATGAGATGCCATGCTCATGGTATACTGCAGCTGAGTTGCAAGGGGAAATTTCTACTTGGTTGGAGCTCACTGTGTGTTTTACCCATACATTCAGTTTTGCGGATGCCGATCCCGAGGTCAATAATGCATTACAGCTCATCCGTGATGTAATTCTGCAGGTTGTCCCGGTGGCCTATCCTACGGATCCACATGCGCATTTCCAGATGCACTCTCTCATGGAATGCTTCAATATCAGTGGTGGGCCAGAAGATGATGATGATCCGTGGAATGTGAATATCCCAGAATCCGAAGGAATTCGTGCTATGGTACCACCTGATGCGCCAAGCGATCCTATCAGTCAGCCGCTGAAAATCCACAAGATTAAAATTGGGACAGAGGACACTCTGAATTTTGCAGATGTCAGGGATTACTGGGATGGTGAGCTGATAAATAAGGTCACTAATATGCTCCACGAGTTTCAGTATGTCTTTCCGACCAAGTTTTCCGACATGAAGGGGATCCTGGGCGACTTAGGGGAAATGAAGATTCCATTAAAACCAGATGCTAAGCCGGTCCGGCAGCGACCCTATCGGCTAAATCCGCGACATAAGGAGAGGGTCAAGGTAGAACTTGATCGCATGTTGGATGCTGGTATCATCAAAATACTCAAGGAGTCTAAATGGATCAGTCCTATGGTGGTGCATGACAAGAAAACTGGGGAGGTGCGCATCTGTGTGAATTTTTGAAAGTTGAACGATGCCTGCTTACATGACCCCTTTCCAACCCCATTTACTGACGAAGTGCTTGAAGGAGTGGGCGGCCAAGAGATGTACTCATTCACAAATGGGTTCTCTAGATACCATCAGATTCACATTGCAAAGGAAGATCGCCATAAGACAACTTTTGTTACTGAATGGGACTGCTTTCAGTACATCGTGATGCCGTTGGCTTGAAGAATGCACCTGCATATTTTCGTGGGTTGTCATTGCTGCATTCAAAGATTTCATTCAGAATTTTTTACAGGTATACATGGACGATTGGACGGTCTATGGGTTGGTCTGCGATCATCTAGCGAATTTGCGGTTGATGCTGGAGCGATGCCGGCAGCATCAGATATCGTTGAACTTAAAAAAGTGTATCTTCTGTGCACCGTTTGGCATACTGTTGGGTCATATTGTGTGTAGGAAAGGATTGTTGGTTGACCCAACAAAGATTGCATTTATTATGAGTTTGACACCACCAACTACTGTTAAGCAGTTACGGGCGACGCTGGGACACACGGGGTACTATCCAAAGTTCATCAAGGGTTATGCTGCGATTACTGCTCCTATGGAGAAGTTGTTGAAGAAGGATGCATCATTCCAGTGGAGCCCAGAATGTTAGGCTAGTTTCAAAGGCTAGTTTTGAAACACTGAAGGTGAAGATGGGGTCAACACCAATATTGGTATTTCCGGACTGGAGTAAGGAATTCCATGTCCATGTTGATGCCTCATCGATTGCGTTGGGAGTCGTATTGGCTCAACCAAGAGAAGGTGATCTTGATCATCCTATTGCTTTTGCACTATTGCGTTCAGACACTATTTGTTGGGTGGGCACTTTAAAATGTTCACCGACCATTCTACGTTGAAATACCTAGTCAATAAGCCTATGTTGGGGGGGAAGATATGCCGTTGGCTACTTCTTTTTCAGGAGTTCGATTTTGAAGTCATTGTGAAGCCTGATCGATTGAATGCCAGTCCTAATCATCTCTTGCGGATCGATACAGGAGAAGAGCCGACCAACATTGACGATGGTTTACCGGATTCTCAACTGTTTCGGGTTGAGGTTGCAGATGACTACTTTACGGAAATCATTCAGTTTCTGAAAATGGGTACTGTACCCGCCGAGTTCACCACCAGTATGAAGAAGCAGTTGGTAGTCAAGGTTGCAGACTTCTAGCTAATCATAGGAGAGTTATACAAAATGGGTGCCGATGGGGTATTGCGCAGATGTGTCTTACCGCATGAGCAAGCGCATATATTAGCATAAGCGCATGGAGGAGTAGCCGGAGGACACTATGGCGGTAGGGCGACTGCTAGGAAAGTGCTGCGTGCTGGCCCACACTGCATAATGATGCGACAGACTATGCGTGGTCTTGTGATGTCTGTCAGCAAACTGGAAATCCATCTTGACGCGATGAGATGCCACTCATGCCTCAGTTGACATTGTAGCCGTTTGACCAATGGCAGTGGATTTTGTAGGACTGATCAATCCACCAGGGAAGCGCACGGGTGCGCGCTACATTATCACAGTGACAAAGTGCTTGAATCGATGGGCAGAGGCGGCACTAGTAGTTGATTGTTCCGCAGCAACGGTGGCACGATTTTTGTTTGATAACATCCTCACTCGTTTCGGCTGCCCCAAGATACTGCTGAGTGACCAGGGCAGCCACTTTCTCAATCGCACCATCAGCGCATTAACGGAGGAATTGCAGATACAACACAAAAAGAGTACACCATATCATCTGCAAGCAAATGGCACGGTGGAAGCCTTCAACAATTAATTGGAGCATGCGCTGACAAAGGTGTGTAATACGAACCGCGACGACTGGGATCTGAAAATCCCAGTGGTGTTGTGAGCCTATCGCACCACGTGTAAAAGGTTGACAGGTTAAACACCATTCAGGTTAGTATATGGACAAGAAGCAATTATGCCCATGGAGTATGCAGCGACACTAGATGAACGTCTAGAGCAGTTGGTGAAGTTGGAGGAAGATCCTTTCATCGCTGGGTTCTACTAGGGGGTAGAGAAGGATCGCCAGAAGGCATGGCATGATCGATACATAAAAAACAAACAGTTTCAGCAGGGGGACTTGGTGCTGTTGTACGACAACAAGTTTATGAAACATCCAGGGAAGTTGCAGATGCATTGGCTTGGTCTGTATCGCATCAGTAGCATTACTTCAGGGGGCGCGGTTCAGCTGCAGTAGCTGGACGGGGCGATGCTCCCAAAACTTGTGAATGGTCATAGGTTGAAGCCCTATCAATCGGGCTTGGAATAGTGCGATGCCTGAGTTGCATCAGGAAAAAAAAATGTGT
This sequence comes from Larix kaempferi, assembly GCA_027924585.1. Classification (NCBI taxonomy): domain Eukaryota; kingdom Viridiplantae; phylum Streptophyta; class Pinopsida; order Pinales; family Pinaceae; genus Larix; species Larix kaempferi. The sequence goes on from BSBM01000742.1 coordinate 11,676,884, forward strand.
GTGTTGCAGGATGATCGGTGGTAGGATGGCGCACCGACGAAGAAATACATGCACAAGCAGGAGGGCTTGTGTCGCAAGTGAAGAGCGGTCTGCGACAAGTGGCAGTGTTGTGATTAGGTCATATTAGCAATCATTATGTAGCTGGCACCTTTACCTTTTTGGGAAGATATGATCGTTAGACGAATCAGATCGTGTCTGATATATGCACATTTGGAATGAGGAATACACTTAGGCAGCATGGCCGACGACTCCTGGAGGGATGGTTTGCAGGGTTGGAACAAGGCATCTACCACGACAGTATGACCAAAGGACTGCTTCACACACTTTTGCACACAGGGCGACAGGCGGGGGTATGATCGTTCCGCCCACTTCCGATGTCCCAGCAATGGAATCTTATGATTACCCTGGAGCCTGAGTAGGTGGTGCACAGGATTGCCAAGGCAGACGAATGGTTGAACATGCTGTATAAATATAGGACCCAAGGATAACAGGAGCACAGAGGTTGTTTTCAGTTCAGAGAGGTTATGTTACGATACATTCAGGCATCTAGCTAAGTTAGGAATTCCAAGGAGGTTGTGGAAATGATCCATTTTATTTCCTGTGGGAGAACACCAGGTGCGCTGAGGGCCCAAACCACGAGTGTACATGAGCGGTTAGAGCAAGCTGTGCATAAGCCACTCATGGGTTACAAGCATGAGGTCTTGTCCAAGATGTCTAGGAATTTGGTGACAGTTCAAAGTCTTGTGGTCCCTGCGACCACACCAAAGGGGGGGTCGTCGAACCTGGGTCCCTGTAACGTATGCTTACTGGCATGAAACAGATGTGTTGGAACCGCTGGCCTATTTTACACCCTGGCGTTGCTTGCAAAATTCCTCTCCGTCTACAATCGGTCTCTCGAGACTGGAGGATGAGTTTGCAAGGTCTGCGATAGTAAGCCAGCGCGAGTCCACTTTTGGGAAAGAAGTACATGACAGCGAGCATATGATCCGTGTAGCAGACAGAGCAGGACAACACCGCGTGATCCAGACAGCAAGACCAATTGCAACACTATTATTTAGCCTAGTAAAGTCAAAACGACAGAGTACACTGTCTCTAGCTGACGTGGCTCGAGGGCGAGCCACATGATTATGTTGGGGGCCTGTTGGCAGGCGGTTTGGTAAGGAAGAATCGCAACATCGTCGATGCTGCGACAAGGCAGAAGATGGCACGAAAGACGACAAGCGAAAGATTATTTTATGCATGTGTGGGTCAATTGTATTGCAATAGGCGGGGTTTTGGGTTATTTGGACCACATATTATGTACTGTCGAGTCAGTTATACAACAGAATGCAGGTTTTTGGTCATTTTTGGACTAAGTCAGTTAGACGTTGAGTCATTTGTCCATAGTGTCGGTTAACAAGTTGTTAGAAAGTGGACAAGAATTGTAAGGCAGAAGCCTATATATAGATAAGAATTGTAAGTGTTAGGGGGAATCGAAGAATCATCGAATGCTGGAGATATTATGCGAAGCTCTGTTGTTGGTTGTGTGTCTTACGGGTATGTTTTGATGTCAAGAGTCATTGCAGAGATTTAGTTTTTGTAGAGACATTGTATCTAGGTCAACAATGATAATATGATGAAGCTATTTTGGTACAATCTCTGTGTTCAATCTGTTCAGTTATGGTAATGTGATGTTGCACTATATAAATAATGTCATGCTTCTTTGATGCGATACTTGTTTTACAATTACTGTCATTGCAATGATGAATGTCTTGGTTGAATATTACTTTAAATACCATGTTCAATGCTTAGAAATTTCTGTCCTAGTTATGCAATAAATTTTAAGTATTATAGCCGCAACCATCCTCCTTCATTCAACGGAAACATGGTTCCGTCTGCTCTTCCTGGATGCCTCGGGTGAGACCTCATCTTCTCTACAGGTGTTGCTGGGTGGGATAAAACATGTCCGGGCTGGTGGCCAGGGAGACTGCGGTATGTGTCGACAGTGAGTAGAACCCCTGTCGACTGGCGTCGCGCTAACAGAAGGCACTGTACAACTGCGGAAGCTAGGGCTTCTTAATTTTTGGGTTTCTCTCCATAGATCATCAAAGGAAGGAGGCTATATTGACTCTCCTAGCAAGGTGCATCTTTCTGTCGAGACAAAATTCAATTATGAGCTTTTTCAGTTTTTGGCCCAGAAATTAGGGTTTCTGCAAAAGTTGGAATTTCTGAAATTTGAGACCATGGCTGGAAGCTCCTCTAAAAAATCAAAGTTTAGAGATTTGGATTGAAATTTTTGGTTGGGTGAAGCTCCGGGAAAATCAAACCCTAATTCAGGGTCCTCTCAAGTGAATCCAGAAGTTTCAAAAGCAATTTTGAGGGGTGAAATTTTGCAGATTTCAAAATCTGAGTGTACCAGCTTGACCAGCTTTGCAAGGCGCATATTTATATCCTTTCAGAAGTTTGAAATTCAAATTTTGAATTTTTAGGGTTTCTCTAACAAACCCTAATCCAACTCTAGATCCGGTTTTCAACAAATTAAGTGGTAAGACCTAATAAATTTTCTATTTCCATTTAAAGTACTCTTTAAGATGTCTCACCACACCAAGCTCGAGGATAAGATTGAAGGGGCTGATAACTTCTGAGCTTGGAAGTATAGGATTGGGTTAATCCTAGAAGAGAATGAGTTGGACACTTACATAAGCGAAGAGGTTCCTATCCTAAGCGAAGAGGTTCCTATCCCAGAGGGAGAAGAGGATAAAAGCCTTCACAAGAAGAACCTGGTCAAGGCTAAGAGAATCATTGCTGATTCTATCAAAGACCATCTCATACCTCATGTGTCTTCCCTAAAGACACCTAAGGAGATGTTTCACTCCTTGACCAAGTTGTTTGAAGGAAATAACATAAAGTAGAAGATGACTTTGCGGAACCAATTGAAAGGTGTAAAGCTCCAGAATGGAGAGACCATTCAATCCTACTTTTCTAAGGTCTCTCAAAACTAGGAACAACTTGAAGCTGTGGATGAAGTAGTAGAGAATGGTGAAATTGTAATGACCACATTGAATGGCATACCTAGGTCATGGGACTCCTTCATTCAAGGAATCTGTGTAAGAAGGAAATTGATCTCTTTCAGTAGACTGTGGAAGGAATGTTCACAAGAAGAAGCTAGGCTTATGGCCCAGGAAGAAAAGATGGGAAATGAAGATCAAGCTCTCACAGCACACACCAAGAAAGGAAAGTCCAAGAGGGAGAAACCTTATCACAAGAAAACTCCACACCATCATCATAGAGATAAGAAAGATCTAAGATGTTTTACATGTAATGAGAAGGGACACTTTTCCTCAGAATGTCCTAAGAACAAAAGGAACATCAACAACAACTTCAACAAGAAGAGGAAGATAAAAAAGAAGAGATATCATGCTCATGCTGCTAAGGATGGTGAACCTCCCAAGAAGAAGATTAGAGCAGAAAGTGATGACTCATCAAGTGAAGATGAATATGTTCTAATCTCTACTCTCACAGGTACTATCTCTCATGGATGTGATGATTGGCTTATTGATAGTGGGGCTTCCAAACACATGACTGGGTTTAAAGAATCCTTTGTAGATCTATCTGAACATGAGTCACCTCATCAGGTAAAACTTGGGGATGACTATTAATACCCTATAAAAGGATGTGGTGAATCCTCATACAAACTAGACTCTGGGAAGTATTTGAAGAGGAAAGATGTTTTAAATGTACCTGGGCTCAAGAAGAATCTCCTCTCAATATCATCTTTGGATGCAAAAGGGATTAGAGTTGAATTTGTGGATGGCCAAGTAGTCATGTGGCCAAATGGTAAGACCATGCAGTAGTGATTGGAGAGCAAGAGGGAGGATTGTACAAATTGAAGGGACAACCTGAACATGCCATTGTACATGAGTCCATGGAGCCAAGTGAACTTTGGCATAGAAGGCTTTCACACATGCACTATAGAGCACTACCAATTGCAAGCAAAGTAGTAGAAGGTCTTCCTGAAATCCAGTCAAAGCATGAAGGTGTTTGCAAAGGATGTGCAAAAGGAAAGAACATAAATAAAGCATTTCCAAGTAGTGAAAGCAAAGAAAAAGGAATCTTGGAAATTATCCACTCCGATGTCATCCAGTTCTCTAAGTGGGTATGTATACTATGTTTCCTTCATTGATGATTTCTCTAGGAAGGCTTGGGTTTATTTCTTAAAGAATAAAGATGAAGTATTTGATAAGTTCAAGGAATTCAAAGCCTTGATAGAAAATCAAACTGATAAGAAGATCAAGACCTTCAGATCCGACAATGGCGGAGAATTCACTTTAGGTGATTTCAAGAAGCTATGCAATGATTCAGGGATTAAGAGGGAGTTGAATGCTCCCTACAATCCACAACAAAATGGAGTTGCAGAAAGGAAGAATAGAACTATCATGGAAGCATCACGGGCAATTCTTCATGACTAGGATCTGCCTATGCATCTATGGGCAGAAGCAACTAGGACAACTGTATATGTGCATAATAGAACACCTCACAAGATACTTGACAACAAGACACCAGAAGAAGTCTTCTCTGGTAAGAAACCAAAAGTTAGCCATCTCAGGATATTTGGCTGTCCAATATATACACATATTCCAAAGGAAAAGAGGACAAAGCTAGATCCTTCAGGAAAGAAGGGAATCTTAGTGGGTTACAGTGAAAGCTCGAAGGCTTACAGAATATACTTTCCAGGATTCGAGAAGATTGACATCAGCAGGGATGTAACATTTGATGAGGACTCAGCATACATCAAATCAAGGAAGACACCTGTTGAAGACCATGAAGAACCAAAGGTAACCAGATTTCAAGACACCACTATGAAAGAAGCAATTCCAAAAGAAGTTCGTGAAATTGAAGATCCACAAGAACTTGTAGATCCACCCCGTGAGAAGAACTCTCACAAGAGGAAACCTGCATGGGATAGAGAGCTCATCCAAGATGTAGAAAGGTATGGCATTCCAAAAGAAGAACACAGAGAAAGGAAGAGGACTAGATCACATACCAGTTATGTTGCCTTGCTTTGTGACATTATGAACAAAGAACCTTCCAGTTATGAAGAAGCAGCGGAAAAAGAAAGAATGGAAGGATTCCATGGTCGAGGAGTACCAGTCGATCATGAAGAATGATGTTTGGGATGTGGTCCCAAGACTTGAAGGGGAGGTCTGTTGTGACTTCCAAGTGGATCTATAAGATCAAGCATGCTGCAGATGGAAGCATAGAGAAATACAAGGCGAGGTTTGTAGCTCGTGGCTTCTCCCAGAAAGGGGGAATGGATTATGAAGAGACTTTTTCTCCTGTAGCTAGATACACTTCCATCACAACAGTACTTGCTCTCGCTATAGTGATGAAGTGGAAGATACACCAGATGGATGTCAAGACAACTTTCTTGAATGGTGTAGTTGAAGAGGAAGTGTATGTGGAGCAGCCACTCGGTTTTGAGACACATGACAAGGAGTCATATGTGTGCATTTTGAAGAAAGCCTTGTATGGCTTGAAGCAAGCTCCTAGGACTTGGTATGGTAGGATATACAGCTTTCTATCCAGTTTGGGCTTTACCAAGAGTAAAGCGGATTCCAACTTTTAATACAAGGTTGAGGAAGGCAATCCTGTGATACTACTACTGTATGTAGATGACCTGTTTGTGATAGGTGAGGATGGGTTGATTGCCGACATGAAGAGGAAGCTTGCTGCCGAGTTCGAGATGAAGGACTTGGGTATGATGCATTACTTTCTAGGCATGGAGGTGTGGCAGAGTGCAAATGGAATCTTCCTTGGACAAGGGAAGTATGTAGTAGAGATCCTGAAGCAGTTCAGAATGATGGACTGCAAGGCCATGGCCACACCTATGGCATTGAACCTAAAGCTTCTGTGTGATGCTTCATCTGAGCCGGTTGATGTCACTGTGTATCGTTAGATGATTGGGTCCTTGATGTACCTGACGAACACGAGACCAAATATTTGCTTTGCAGTGAACACATTGAGCCAGTTCCTGACGGATCCCAGAGGTGTTCACCTTGTTGCTATAAAGCATATTCTGAGGTACCTGAAGGGTACAGTTGATTATGGGATCAAGTATGATGCGAATCAAAAGTTTAACCTGGAGGGTTATGTTGATTCAGATTGGGCAGGCAGTGCTGCAGATAGGAAGAGCACTTCGGGGTGCTGCTTCAGTATGGGATTAGGTGTGATCTCTTGGTCTAGTAGGAAGCAGTCTTGCATAGCACTGAGTACCGCCGAAGCAGAGTATGTCGCATCTTGTTCGACTAGTTGTGAGGCAGTATGGTTGAGGAAGCTGCTGTCTGAGTTATTTGATCTCCCGTTCGATGCTACCTGTATCTATTATGACAACCAGAGTTGTGTGAAGTTGTCATAGAACTCAGTGTTCCATGACAGGTTGAAGCACATCGAGATCAAATATCACTATATCAGGTATATGGTGTAGAGAGGAGTAGTGAAGCTCCTGTATGTTGTGATGGATGAGCAGGTTGCAGATGTGTTGACGAAACCACTAGCCAGAGTGAAGTTTGAGTACTTCAAAGAGAGGCTTGGTGTTCTTCAGATTGAAGATACTTTGAGGAAGAAGTGATGGGACACATTTGCAGAATCCATTCCAAGCATGGTGATAGGAGGATCCTTCCCATGGCTGTGGATGTAAGCGCTGTGTGATAAGCATCAGGACGATGCTCCAGTTACTGCTTTGTATGATCAGTTGTATCATGTATTTGTATATGCATTAGTTGGATGCTTTGTATGATCAGTGGGATCATGTATTTGTATATGCATCAGTTGGATGCTTTGTATGATCAGTTGGATCATGTATGATGATATGCATCAGGACGATGCTATGACCATGATCAGGATGATCATACAATGATAACATGCATCAGGACGATGCAGTGACGATGATCAGGATGATCATGTGATGATGTACATCAGGATGATGAATGGTGAGTATCAGGTTGATACTCCGTGGCCGTGGACAGGTTGTGTAGATGAGCATATAATCTTTCCATGGGATATTTGCAGATACTCTTACGAGGTTTTGTCTATGACATGTAATATTGCCTTGGGAGATTTGGAAAATGCTCTTTCAAGGTTTTTCTTTGGGAGGACATGTAATATTGCCTTGGGATATCTTGTCGGTCGTGCTTAGGCACATAAAGGATCATAGGATACTCTTTCGAGGTTTTTTCCTGTGGCATATAATATTGCCCTGAGAGATCCGATAGGTTGAGTTGTGTGCTCGTAATCAGTCCTAGGATGCTCTTTCGAGGTATTATGGTGACCACATGTAATATTTCCCTGGGAGATATTGCCGATCGTGCTTAGGAACATAAAGGATCCTGGGATACTCTTTCGAGGTTTTGTGGCGGGGTCACATATAATATTGCCTTGGGAGATCTTGTCGATCGTGCTTAGGCACATAAAGGATCCTGGGATACTCTTTCGAGGTTTTGTGACGCATGTAATAAGTCCTGAGGATTCCACAGTATGGCCATTGTTGATGAAGAACTACAGGAGGCTAGGCTTACATCCAACATGAAAAAGGGCTGGCTTCGTAGACCTTCCTATGACGAGAAGAATTATGAGATAGCCCAGTGATCGAGATGTCGAGTACAATAGTAGTGGTGATGGTGATGCTCCATGATCCAGTGTTGACGATCCAACTCCAGAATTGAAGACTTGCGCCGATATGTATTGATGACCTGTGTTCATAATACCTTCCTAGTTAAGAGGGAGTGTTGATGTATTTGTAACTTCGGAAGATATTCTTCTATGTATTACATTTGTACTTTATTATATATCCAACAGAGATGTTATATTCCTCTGATTGGAAGTGTCATCATTTGTATTTGCAAGTGTCGCAAGTTACATTGTAAGTGTCATAATTTGTATTGATGGGTTATTAGACCACCAGTGTGGGGTCGGCCCTAGTTAGGTCATGTGGTTGGGTTATTAGGCTTCTTTAGGAAGTTGGCCCTATTGGATTATTGGCAGGTCAAGTCAATGTATAAATAGAGGATGTGCCTCTCTCATTCTATTCATTCACTCACTTCTCAAGCTCGCATAGCTAAGAGAGAAAGTGGTGCACGTGTGGAGGAGGAGGAGTATCTGCTAGAGACATCTCTTTGGGTTCGATCCTTATGATATTGTATTGGGGCTTATTCTATCTCTGAGGAAGTTGCGGGGTTTTTCACCTTCTTGGTTTTCCCCGAGGAAACTTTGTGTCTCTTGTGTGCTTGCATTATTGTGTCTATGATTGATATGCTGTACATGTTATTCTCTTAGTGATCCTAAATGATAATGGAATGAAATTATTGAAATTTAACACCTTAAATCAACAACACAACTTGGTATTTGACTAGGAGGGGGTATGCAAATTCTTGTGACAATTCTATTAGGGAAAACTATCACCATGCCTTTACAAATCTCGAACATCGGGTATAGAGAAAGATAGAGAGAGCTAGGTTCACTAGAGACAACTATGTTCCCTAGTATGAACATCTAGTATCATTCAATAAACCCTTAATGTTTTTTCCCCACCCTTTCGTGTTCAATTGCTTCACTTGGTCCATGAGCAACCATTCCGTGAGAAACCAATCGCACAACCATCCCGCAAGCAGATTCAAGCACACTAGCCCTCATTCCATTGAGCAAGGAGACCAAATGAGTGTGTGTAATATCCCAAGTTTGACCCCATTGCATTAAAATGAAAATGATGTAATATTGTTATAAAATCGTGGTGAGGAGCTCAAGGCCAAGGCCTCGCAATCGATTTAGTGATGCATATGGTTTATGTGCTAGCCAGGCACAATGGAATTGCAAATATCATGTAAATATGCATTTTAATGAAATACCCACAACTAGCTATGCAATGCAACAAGAGACGGGGGCATGATTTTACAAGGAATTGGGAGGGAAACATTCAAACCCTTGAGCCAATCAAGTCAAGCCAAGTGTCAATGAGAGAACCCATAAAACCCTCAACTACCCATGTTGAATTTTGTACCCAATCATTCATTTCTCCCAAGAGTTGGGTGAAATAGTTAATGCCTTGGGGAATGGAGAGGTATGGCTATCCAAATTCGGGTATGGGCAAGCCACCCTTCATAGAAAATCTTGTTTGGATTCTTGGAAAAGAAAAGAGCCATGAATTTCTCCCCATGCCATTACCCATCCACCAGTTTGTCTCTCTCACGTGTTGGGAGCTTGCTGGGCGTTTTTCCCCATCAAAATTCCGTGTTTTCCCTCATTCTCAGCAGGGAGAAGGGAATTTTTGTGTTATATACCAGTGGGGAATAAGGGGAATCGAATTGGGGTTCCATAGAGACCGTTTGGGCTGCTGAATGGTTAGATAGTTGGGGGAGAAATCGTTTTCCTCCCTGTGATTGTTTTTTTCCCCATCCCACAATCCATTTTTGGCTAGAAACGATTTGGGGAAAACCCATGGCCATCTTGTTTGTAAATCCCATTGTTAAAAATGTGTATCCATGCCCAATGATTGTGCTTGTTGTGTGAGAAAAGAGTATGTTGGGGTATGGGTTATGGGTACCTATTGCTTTGTCTTGAGCTTGAATGCAAGTATCCAGTGATGAAGAGGGTTCAAATTTAACCTGGTAAACCCATCTGTGGACTGGCTTGGCTTAGATGCAATGATTATTTGGCTATGCATGAGCTTGAATGTCCCATTTTCTTGTAAGAATCATGCCCAGCTCGGGGGGTGGCAGTTGTGTTGATAGATTGATGAACACAACTGGCCTATGGTTGGGTGGAACGTTGCAGCGACATAGCTAGTTGCTTGGGACAATTGCACAATGAAGCTGAGTACATTCTTTATGTGTATTTACTTCTGCAATGTTTTATTTTGATGATTGTATTGATATGCTGTATGCATGAGAAATTTGTGTGGACAGTTTAATTCCCATGTGCATGTTTGCTTTGATTTGGATCTGCACACATTTGTTTTATTGCTGTGAATGCCATGAATGGACTGAGTTTATGCAAAATCCCCATAATTGGGTATCATGTTCTCTTCCTCGAATTGGGTCCACAGGAGGGGACGTGACAGTGTGCTATCCATTCCAACAAGTGTACGAAACTAAAAGAAACGAAAAGAGCGCAATATCTCTCTTTTCATTGAGTAGAGGAGACCAATCAATCGTGCTAACCTCACAATGACTGGTAAATCAGTAAGTTGTTCATTTGCCTAGCCTCTACCCTGGTCCAATGTTTCAATATTAATTCCATCTTAGGGTTAATAAATTCTAATAAATTCAATTTTCATTTTGGAGATTTATTAGGGTTAATACATTCAATCTTAATCCAATGGGGATTTCTCTATTACCATAGTCATTGCAGACCACTACAATTAGTCTGCAGAGTTCGGGATACTCGATTAGGATTTGAAGGAGATATAAAATGCCTTTTTGGGGAACAATATAAAAATTTCCCAATTGGTTTCAGCAATGGGAGTCCTGGTCCGTTTTACAAGGATCTCCCAAACTAAATCCTGTGCCTTTCTAAAGTTGTAAACCTCCATTCATTTCATCCATGCCCTATTAAACTAAATTTTATCTTTCTTAGATTTAGAAATATATGTTCACTGTCGTGAATGAGATAGAAACAAGAGTGTAAAAGAAAAATGACAGATCCAATAGGTGGGTGGAGGGAAGTAGTCTGCCTTGCATTTTTTCACTATTTTTGGTAGAGCTTGTCAACAGTTTGATGACTAGACTGCAATATTGTCTGGTGAATTGTTGTTTTTACTCTCCAAAAGATGGTCTCCAATATTGTTTGATGGTCTGTTGTTTTTACAATCCTCTTTGATGTATTTCCTATAGACATATGTAATGTACTTGGTAGGACATACATAAGGAGCAATATGTTGTCGATCACACTAAACTTCACTTCATTAAGCTCCTTACATATAATATAACCTATATATTTGGGGTCAAAATCAACTCCAAAGAAAGGAAATATCTCTTTATGTTCTACCAAGTAAGCTTATAAGATCATTAGGTACCCACCATTTTTTGTTCATGATGGGTAGCCAAATCAAGCCAAGTGATATATTTGTGGATGTTACTAAAGGAAAAGTTGATGTACACCATCTGACTTGTTACCACCCAAACAATTCAAGTCCAAGTTGCATTTTTAGACGCATTCTTTCAATAAGCATTGCACTTCCATATATGAACTTTGGAGCATGCTATGAATCATTTCAAAGTGGTGATGAAGATCCATGTTTTCATTTTGCTTCACATGCTAAGGGGTATTCACACATTTGGAGGAAATGTTTCACATGTAGCATACATTCACCTTGAGTTTCACTTATCTACATATTTATGTGCACATTTTTGCGTTGGAAGGTGCCCTTGGAATGTCATCACAGTTTTCAAGGGAAAAATGTGTGCACTTACTTTCACCAAGCTTCCATGCCTAGGTGAATACCCATTTCTTCGTGCTTCAATTTGACCTTTAAATAAAAATACCTAGTTTCTTAAAATCATCTTGACCATTGTGATAGTATGTATAAAGTGTCCAAATTAATCAATTTCAAAGGTTTCAAGACCTAAGTTGACTATTGAGCAAGGTTTTGATCTAGGGTGTTAGACCTAAATAATTATATGGGACATATAAGCTACATACTTTTGTTAACAATTTGGAAAATTAGTTTTATATTGGTATAATAATTTATGTAATAAAGCACACAACAATATGTTTCCATACCAAAGTTGATTATTGAGCAAGGATTTTATCTATGGTGTTAGACCTAGATAAATATATGGGACATATAATCTACATACTTTTGTTATCAATTTGCAAAATTAGTATTATATGGGTATAATAATTGATGTAATAAAGAACACAATAAGATGTTTCGAGATCTAAGCTACTTATTGAGCAAGGATTTGATCTAGGGTGTTAGACCTAAATAATTATATGGGACACATATGCTACATACTTTTGTTAACAATTTTGCAAATTTAGTATTATATAGTTATAAGAATTGACGTAATAAAGAACACAATAAGATGTGTGCCTATTTACCTTTGTTGAATATTCCTCTATAAGTATTAATAAATGATAATAGGTAAAGAGTAGAAGCATGACAGGTGAATATGTCAAACCAAAATTTAGTTTCCTACACATGCCTTAAACTTAGGAAACCCTCCCATACCTTGAAGCCCTGCCTATGAGACAAGTGGCAAATTTCTTGCTTTGGCACTATATTAGTTTGGAGACAAATATCCTCTCTTTTAAGACAATGCTCGTAATAAATATGTTAGCCATATATATATATATAAATAGAAATTAAAATATATTTATATATTTCAGAAGTTTGACATGTACACCCACTATGAAAACTACTATACAAAGAGATAAAAGGAGACATACATATTTATAAAAAAAAGAAATATGTTGGACAAGTCATTGGCCTGCTTAAGATGTCTCACCATATGTATAATACAAATATACTGATTTTGTGATGAACCTCTCATCTACTTGATTATAAAGGTAAAATCCCCTTAGCTCTTTCAATGGAATTTGTAGCAACAAGGGTCATCTTTTCACATTTTCACATTTCTCTATTTCAATATGAGCTATGAAGTACAGGTGTACAATGTAAGCTTGGAGAATGTAAGCTTGGACCTGAGGTAATGGATATGGAATGTCTCACATGGTTTATCAGCTGTGATGAACCTGCAACAATTAATTGATATAATGCACAATATATGAGATCACATGATATTTTTATTGATCGCAAGCCACTTTGAGGGGGAAACCTCCTTTGAGCAAGCTCAATACAAATAACTTCGTGGTGCCTTCATTGGCCTCAACACAAACTTATATACTAAGTCTAGGCACCAATACTATGGGTCAAAACAATGGGCCAGTACAAACTATGGATCAACAAATACTACGGGATGATTTACAAAGCATATGCATCCAACAACAATAATACAAACTATGGATCAACAAATACTATAGGACAACTTACAAAGAATATGCGTCCAACAACAATATACTAACAAAATAAAGAGAAAGGTTGACATGGGTTACTAACATCCCCTCCACCTTAGAAAAATATTTTTCCTCAAAGCTTTAGATGTGGAAATTGTTGCTGAATCTGAAGGAGTAGTTCCCATGTAACATCCTCTGGTTGCATTCCGTGCCACTGAATTAAGACCTCTGTGATAGAGCGAGAGCGAAGCTGACGAGTGCACTTATTGAGGATGGTCTCTGGCTCCAAAAGGATGGATCCTTCATTATCCAGTTTTGGTAAATAGTTTTTCCTCTAATGTTGGTGCCAAGAACTTTCTTCAGACAAGAGACATGAAATACTGGATGAATGCAGGAAGAAGGAGGAAGTTCCAATTTATAAGCAATGGAACCAATATTCTGAAGAATCCTATATGTCCCATAGAACTTTGGAGCGAGCTTATGACACCCTTTGAGTTTTAGGGAGGATTTCTTGTAAGGCTGGAGACGAAGAAAAACCATATCGCTTGCTTGAAAAGTGCGCTCAGAACAATGCTGATCGGCTTGTTGCTTCATGCGATTTGTTGCCATGTGAAGATATTCCCGCAACATGCGAAGAATTTGATCGCGATTTTGAAGGACCGTGTCAACTGCCTGAACTGGTGAACTACTGGGGGTGTATGGAAGAAGAACTAGCAGTGCCTGACCATAAACTGCTTCATATGGAGTCATTTTAGAGGCAATGTGGTAAGAGGTATTGCACCACCATTCAACGAGAGGGAGCCACTTTTCCCACTGATGTTGTTGTTCAGAGGTGAAGCAACGGATATAATTTTCCAAGCATTTATTGATAATTTCAGTCTGACCATCTGTTTGTGGGTGATACCCTGAACTCATCTTTAGTTTGGTGCCAGTGTGGTGAAATAGTTCTGTCCAAAAATGATTGGTGAAAGTCGCATCACGATCCGAGACAATGGAAGAAGGGATTCCATGAAGATGAAAGATCTGGTCCAGGAAAATTTGAGCGACTGAGGAGGCTGTATAGGGATGGATGAGAGAACAAAAATGACTATATTTGGAGAGGCGATCAACCACAACCAAAATCACTATCTTTCCTCCATATTTAGGGATCCCTTCAATGAAATCCATAGAAATATCTGTCCAAATCCTTGTGGGTACGGGAAAGGGTTTGAGCAATCCCGGAAGGAGTGTCGTTTCACCCTTATTGTGCTGGTAGGTATCACATTTAGCCACCATCTGTTGAATTTTCCTTTTCATTCTCTGCCAAAATAAGTTACGCCATGACCACTCATACGTTTTGAGGAACCTAGAGTGCCCTGCCGATGGAGAAGCATGGAGTTCATAGAATACAGCCTATTGAAGATCTGTGCTCTGGGGAAGCACTAGACGACCCATGTATCTCAGGGAAGCACCATCCCAAGAGTAATGTGGTACAACAGAAGGGTTGTTGGCCAAGTGTTGGATGATTTGAGATAATGAAGAGTCATTGACATAGCCCTGTTGAACAGATTGCAACCAATTTGGAACAGGCATAGAAATAGCTGAAAGAGAACCTTGGTCATCAAATGTGCGAGAAAGAGCATCTGCCACAATATTGTCCTTACCCTTCTTGTAAGTGATCTCATAGTCATAACCAATGAGTTTGCTAACCCATTTATGTTGTGCTGGGGAGGATACATGCTGTTCCAGAAAATATTTTAGACTCTGGTGATCAGTCTTGATGCAGAAATGATTCCCTAATAGGTATGGTCGCCACTTCTGTACTGCATGCAAAATAGCCATCATTTCCTTCTCATATGTAGAGAAAGCTAAATTTTACCTGAAAGGGCTTTGCTGGTGAATGTAATGGGGTTTTCATCTTGAAGGAGAACAACACCAAGTCCATTTCCGCAAGCATCACTCTCAATAATGAAGGGCGTGGAAAAATCAGGCATAACTAGAACATGTGTAGTACACATAGCTTGTTTCAGTTTGTCAAATGCACACTGAGTAGCATGTGTCCATGTAAAAGCATCCTTTTTCAATAGAGCAGTTAATGGAGCTGTAATGGAGCTGCAATCTTCCCATAATCCTTGACAAACTTGCGGTAGTAGCCAGTCAACCCCAAAAAACCACGAAGGCTCTTAAGTGTTTGAGGATGCGGCCAATTGTTCATGGCATCGATTTTGGCAGGATCCACGCGAACCCCTTCTGCTGAGATAATGTGCTCGAGATACTCCACTTCCTTCTGTCCAAAAACACATTTAGACTTTTTTGCGTGGAGATGATGGTCAGAGAAAAGTTGCATTACAAGATCTAGATGTTGGAGATGTTCAACCCATGTTTTACTGTGGATGAGGATATCATAAAAGAATACCAGAATGAATTTTCGCAAGTAGGGCCAGAATATTTTATTCATCAAGGCATGGAATGTGAAAGGAGAATTAGTGAGGCCAAAGGGCATGACCAAAAACTCATAGTGGCCATCATGTGTGTGGAAAGCTGTTTTAGGGATATCATCCTCATGAACCCGAATTTGATGATACCCAGAACGAAGATCCAACTTGGATAAAAATTGAGCACCATGAAGCTCATCAAGAAGCTCATCAACAACAGGAATTGGAAACTTATTCTTGATGGTGAGGTGATTAAGTGCTCGAAATTCAATGCAGAGGCACCATGACCCATCTTTTTTGCGGATAAGAAGAACTGGTGAAGAAAAGGAACTAGTGCTTGGGAGAATAATACCTTGCTTCAGTAAGCCTTGAACGAGAATTTCAATCTCTATTTTTTGGTGAAATGGGTAGCGATAGGGCCTGATGTTGGGAGGAATGCTTCTAGGAAGGAGCTGAATACGATGGTCCTCTGGCCTTGAAGGTGGCAATCCCACTGGTTCAGCAAAGACACCTGTATATCGATCCATAATTTGTTGTAGATCCAAAGGAGTAGTGGAGACCGCTGATGGTTGCATACGAATGGAAAGGATCTGAGCGATGACACCATGTGAATTCTTCTTAAGGAGTTTTTCCATGCGATGTGAAATGATGATGCTGAGAGACCCTGGTTGTAAGCCTGTCAATGTGTGTTGTTTTCCACTGGGGGAAAACTGCATCCAAAGTTTAGCAAAATCCCATAAGATGGGGCCAAGTGTGCATAGCCATTGAGCTCCCAAAACCACATCACATCCGCCTAAGGTCAAGGAAAACATGTCAGAGCGTAGGTTATAATATCCCATAGAGATACACCCATTACGACACTTCCCTTTGCAAGGTAAGGTGCCTCCATTGGAAACCATGACTTCAAAGTTGAATCAAGGATGGATAAAACAATCAGCATGTTTAGCGATCCGAGGGTCAATGAAATTATGAGTGCTACCAAAATCAATGAGTATTGTAAGAGGAAGCTTCTTGAAGTAATCCCTGACCAGCATTGTTTGGGGGGTGGTGATTCCAGCTAAAGCATGGAGAGATATTTCTGGCTGGTCGTCTTGAGATGGAGGGTCAATAGGCGGCTCCTGAATGTTGTTATTTTTTCATCATTTAATTCAATATATCTAGGATCTTAACTGAAAGAACTACATGTACAACATATCAAGCATAAGAGACAAGAGACAAGAGACACAAAACATTTCACCGGGGAAAACCAAGAAGGTGAAAAACCCCGCAACTTCCTCAGAGATAGAATAAGCATCAATACAAGGATCACAATGATCAAACCCAAGAGATAGATATATTCAACAACATGCTCCTCCTCCACTTGTGCGCTCTCCTCCTCTCTCTCACTAATGCGAAGTGAGTGAATAATAGAATGTGTAAAATGAGAGAGACACACTCTCTATTTATACACTACTTCACTTGTCTTTTAACTTTAGCTAGGTCGGCCCCAACTTAACCACTTAACATAATGTTGACTGGGACGACCACCACTAGGGTGGTCTAATAACCCTTTAACCCACATGACTCATACAGGGCCGACCCCATCAAGGTGGTCTAATAACCCATCAAGTATAAGTTACAACACTTACAATATAACTTGCGACACATGCAAGTACAACTGACGACACTTCCAATCGGAGGAATAATACATCTCCATTGGGGATACAATAAAGTACAAATGTAATACATACAATATACAAGTGAATATCTTCCGAAGTTACAAATACATCAACACTCCCTCTTAACTAGGAAGGTATTCTCTTGACACAAGTTATCAATACATATAGGCACAAGTCTTCAATTCTGAAGCTGGATCATCGTCACTGGATCACTGAGCATCATCATCATCACTTCTGCTGTACTCGCCATCTCGATCACTGGGATATCTCTGAATTCTTCTCGTCATAGGAAGTTCTACAGATCCAGCCCTTTTTCATGCTAGATGTAGGCCTAGCCTCCTGTAGGTTTTCATCATCTCTGGCCATACTGTGGATCCTAGGACTAATTACGTGCATCAACAAAACCTCGAAAGAGCATACCAGGACTTTTACGAACACACTGCTCAACCTATCGAATCTCCCAGTATCTTTTACATGTTGACCTTCACAAAACCTTTAAAGAGCATCTTGCAACCTGCAGCAAGATCTCTATAGAGCATCCCATGATCTTTTACTAGCACAAAGATTAACCTCTCCGAATCTCCAGGATCGTTTCTATGTGAAATTTCGCAAAATATTTAAAGAGCATCTTGCAACCTGCAAGATCTCTATAGAGCATCCCAGGATATTTTACTAGCACACAGCTTAACCTGTCCGGATCTCCAAGATCATTTCTATGCGAAACTATAGAAAAACCTCGAAAGAGCATCCCAGGCTTTTACGAGCACACAGCTCAACCTATACAGATCTCCAAGATCTTTTCTATGCGAAACTATAGCAAAACCTCAAAAGAGCATCCCAGGATTTTACGAGCACACAACTCAACCTATACAAATCTCCCATGATCTTTTCTATGCTATCTGCACAACCTGTCCATGGCCACGGAGTATCAAATTGATACTCATGATCATACTGATCATCATCACAAAATCAACCTGATGCATATCATTTGGAGCATCATCCTAATACTCATTATCCATGATCAAACTGATCACACAATGCATCCACCTGATGCATATCATCACATATCATCCAAATGATCATACAAAGCATCTACCTGATGCATATCATCATATATGATCCAACTGATCATACAAAGCATCCACCTGATGAATATCATCATATATGATCCACCTGATCATACCGAGCATCCACCTGATGCATATCATAATATATGATCCACCTGATCATACAAAGCATCCACCTGATGCATATCATCATATATGATCCACCTGATCATACAAAGCATCCAACTGATGCATACATGATCCACCTAATCATCGTCATACCAAACATCATCCGGAGCATCATCCTGATGTTCATCACAAAACGCATACATCCACAACCATGGGAAGGAACCTCCTACCACCATGCTTGGAATGGCTCCTGCAAATGTGTCCCATCACTTCTTCCTCTAAGTATCTTCTATCTGAAGAATACCAAGCCTCTCTCTGAAGTACTCAAACTTCACTTTGGATAGTGGTTTAGTCAATACATCTACAATCTACTCATGCGTCGCAACATACAGGAGCTTCACTGCTCCTCTCTGTACCATATCCCTGATATAGTGATATTTGATCTCAACGTCCTTCGACCTGTCATGGAACACTGGGTTCTTAGACAACTTCACACAACTTTGGTTGTCACAGAATATATAGGTAGCATCCAACGGGAGATCAAATAACTCATGCAGTAGCTTCCTAAGCCATACTGCCTCACAACTGTCCGAACAAGCTACGACATACTCCGCTTCAGCTATACTCAGTGCTACGCAGGACTGCTTCCTGCTAAACCAAGAGATCACACCTGATCTCATACTGAAGCAGCACCTCAAAGTGCTCTTCCTATCTGCAGCACTGCCTTCCCAATCCGAATCAACATAACCCTCTAGGTTAAACTTTTGATTCACATCATACTTGAGCCCATAATCAACCGTACCCTTCAGGTACCTCAGAATATGCTTTACAACAACCAGGTGAACACTTCTGGGATCCGTTAGGGACTGGCTCAATGTGTTCACCGCAAAGAAAATATCTAGTCTCATGTTCGTCAGGTACATCAAGGACCCAATCATCTGACGATACATTGTGACATCAACGAGTTCAGATGAAGCATCACACAGAAGCTTCAGGTTCGATTCCATAGGTGTGGCCATGGCCTTGAAGTCCATCATCTCGAACCGCTTCAGGATCTCTATTGCATACTTCCCTTGTCCAAGGAAGATTCCATCTGCACTCTGCCACACCTCCATGCCTAGAAAGTAATGCATCATCCCCAAGTCCTTCATCTCGAACTCGGCAGCAAGCTTTCTCTTCGTGTCGGCAATCAATATTTCCTCACCTGTAACAAACAGGTCATCCACATACAATAATAGTATCACTGGATTGCCTTCCTCAACCTTGTAGTAAAGGTTGGAATCCGCTTTACTCTTGGTAAAGCCCAAATTGGAAAGGAAGCTGTTTATCCTGCCATACCATGTCCTAGGTGCTTTCTTCAAGCCATACAAGGCTTTCTTCAATCTGCACACATAAGACTCCCTGTCATGTGTTTCAAAACCGAGTGACTGCTCCACATACACTTCCTACACTATTCAAGGAAGCTGTCTTGACATCCATCTGGTGTATCTTCCACTTCATCATTGCAGCTAGAGCAAGCACTGTTCTGATGGAAGTGTATCTGGCTACAAGTGCAAAAGTCTCTTCATAATGTATCCCTTCTTTCTAGGAGAAGCCACGAGCCACAAACCTTGCCTTGTATTTCTCTATGCTACCATCTGCAGCATGCTTGATCTTATAGATCCACTTGGAAGTCACAACAGACTTTCCTTCTGGTCTCGGGACCACATCCCATACATCATTCTTCATGATCAACTGGTACTCCTTGATCATGGCATCCTTCTATTACTGCATCCCTGATCTTGGGAACTTCATATTCTTCAATATCTTCAATAGATAGTTTTCTTGAACTTCATTGCTTGGAGCAAATGTTGTATCCCTTCTTTTGTAGGTGATTGTACACGATCTTTCCTACAAGTCAAATTCAATTGCATGATTAGAAACTTCTCATAGTTTTAAAAAAAACACACATTCTTATGCATAAAGACATATGTCATACAGTCATGCAATTATCTTAGCCAATGCTTCAATACAATATTTATCCATATCCCGTATTCACACGGTAACTTTCTAGATGCCTTCCATCTCTACCAGAACATTTGTTAAGAGTGTGCAAAACTCCCAACATGTTATCAAAGAGGTTTCATTCTATATATAAAGACACATGTCATACAATCATGCAATTATCTTAGCCAATGCTTCAATACAACATTTATCCATATCCCGTATTCACACGGTAACTTTCTAGATGCCTTCCATCTCTACCAGAACATTTGTTAAGAGTGTGCACAACTCCCAACATGTTAGCAAAGAGGTTTCATTCTAGATAAGTAGAAATGCAATGTTGTACAGTACCATAGGCCACTTACCCATTACTTTCATATTAGTAGTATCTTGTTCATTAATAAAACTTTTCTAAAATGCAAGATGTACATCCTAAATCTAGGAACATAAGTATGTACATGAATGAACAACATCATTTAAGTAATAAGAAATGATAATTCAAATACTTATCTTTGTTTAGTCGTAGGGTGGACTCCCTCTCAATCTTTGCTTCCTTGCAGGAGCTACTAGAGTGTGCCCCCTCTTGATCTTTGCTTCCTGTATTACCTGTCCTTGAACTTATATCCATCCTGAACCACTATGCATGCTTAAGTGTGCACTAGTGTCATGATTGTGTTATCCTCATACATAACCATACATGTATTAGTATAATCTCAATACTATCAAAACATTATGATCCTAAATAATCTTATGTATGGTCATGATCATTTCACACACAGGTAATAAGCGTTAGTATTCAAGGTTTCAGGGAAGACTTCTTTTACTCATGCATATTCTTATTTGATCATAGGACTCTTTTGGTTTGTTATATCATCAATCAAAGTAAGAAACATAATATGCATAAACCCTTGATTACTTAACCTTCTAACTTCAAGAATAATCATAATCAATCATGACAAATATACTTATATAATAGATCCTAACACAAGGTAGGATTCTAACTTGATATAGGAAAAACATACCTGGATTGTCATGGTTGTTGGTTATGTCTAATACCCACATGATGTCTTCTTATTCTCTTTAATGACTTGTGGTTAGTAACCTGCATAACTCATAAGTTAACCATTGTAGAACCAAATTGTACATACCTCGTAAGTAGAGCTTCTATGTGATCCATGAGTCTTTGTCTTCATGTCACCATGGTCATATGTTCTTGATCTAGAAATTGATTTGTACCTTTCATGTTAGCGGACAACATCATCCTCATACAATACCACAATGCATTAGTACAATCATATAAACCTAATCAATGAATGTCTTCTATCATTCACATGCATTCATACTTTTACTAGGGTGATAAGACAATTCTAAGATTAATCAAGATTGTACTAACCTCAATAATATGAAGACAAACATATCATAAACTTAATCATGAAAATATTTCAACACATACCTGTTGATGTATATGTAACTTCGGAATGTATTTAATTTATATATTATTGTACTCCTATAGAGATGTGTCATTCCTCTATACGGAAGTGTCGTCATGTGTATTGACAAGTGTCGCAAGTGTGTGAACTTGCCAATGGGTTATTAGACCACCATGTGTGGGGTCGGCCCTTATTTTATGTAATATATGGATGATGTACCTAGCTAGACAAGTCGGCCCCATAAGGTCACTGGGAAAACAGACAAGTATAAATAGAGATCGGGAGATCTCTATTTTGATCATTTAGAAACTCATTCTTCCTTCACTTAAAAAGTGGCGCACTAGTGAGGAGGAGGATCATCTGCTACTAGGAGACTATCTCTGTGTATTTTGGTTGTACTTTGGTTGAGCCATTGCTCTCTCTATCTCTGAGGAAGTTGTGGGGTTTTTCACCTTAGGGTTTTCCCCACGGAAACTCTGTGTCTCTTGTCTCTCATGCTTTTGCTTCTTGTGATGATTGACATGCTTGATATGATTGATATGCATTGATATACTGTACATGTTATTCTCTCAGTAAAGATCCTAGAGTATTGTGAATTAATGCTCAAAATTTAACATGGTATCAGAGCTAACCTGAGAAGAAGACATGGTGCAGTGACAAAAACCAAGGGTTTCTTGTTTATTGGGTTTCTCTCCACAGATTTTGGAAAAGCAGTATAGTATATTGACTCTACTCATCAAGGAGAATCTATCTGTCCAATCAGATTTCAATTCTGATCATTTTTAGATTTGGCACTAAAATTTAGGGTTTCCACAAAAATAGGAATTTCTGGAATCTGAAGACATAACCGGAAGCTCCTTGCAAAAATCGAAGTTTAGAGCTTTGGATCGAGATTTTTGGCTGGGTAGATCTCCGGGAAACTCAAACCCTAATTCAGGGTCCTCCTTAGTGAACCCAGGAAGACAAAAAGGCATTTTTGAAGGGTGAAGCTTTGCAGATCTCAAATTTTGAATACACTAGGATGATCAGCTCATCAAGGCGCATCTTTCTACCCTTTCAGAAAGTTGAAATTCATATTTTGAATTTTTAGGATTTTTTCGACAAACCCTAATCCGAGACCAGATCCAGTAATCAACAGGTCAAGTGGTAAGACCTAAATATTTTCTATTTCCATTTGAAGTACTCTTTAAGATGTCTCACCACACCACGCTTGAGGATAAGCTTGAAGGGGCTGATAACTTCCGAGCCTGGAAGTATAGGATTGGGTTAATCCTGGAAGAGAATGAGTTGGACTCATACATAAAAGAAGACATCCCTATCCCAGAGGATGAAGAGGCTAAGATATTGCATAAGAAGAACTTAGTCAAGGCAAAGAGAATCATTACTGATTCTATCAAGGACCATCTCATCCCACATGTGTCATCTCTAAAGACACCCAAATAAATGTTTGATTCTCTGACCAAGCTATTTGAAGGGAAGAACATAAATCGGAAGATGACCCTACGGAACCAATTGAAAGAAGTTGATCTCCTTCAACAGATTGCGGGAAGAATTTTCACAAGAAGAAACAAGGCTTGTGGCCCGAGAAGAAAATATGGGAAGTGAAGATCAAGCTCTCATAGTACACACCAAGAAAGGAAGGTCAAAGAGAGAGCACTCTCATGCCAAGAAATCTTCACACTATCATCAACATAAAGATAAGAAAGATCTCAGATGCTTCACATGTAATAAGAAGGGTCATTTTGCTTCAGAATGTCCCAAGAACAAAAGGAACAACAACATCAAGAAGAAGAAGGGTAGCAGGAAAAGATATCATGCTCATGCTGCTGAAGATGATGAACCTCCCAAGAAGTAGGCTAGAATAGAAAGTGAGGATGATAACTCATCAAGCGAAGAAGAGTATGTTCTAATCTCTGCTCTCACAGGTACTATCTCCCATGGTTGTAATGATTGGTTTATTGATAGTGGGGCATCTATACACATGACTGGGTTTAAAGAATCCTTTGCTAATCTATCTGAACATGAGTCACCCCACAAGGTGAAACTTGGGGATGACTACCAATACCCTATCAAAGGAAGTGGTGAGGCCTCCTACAATCTAGACTCTGGGAAGTCTTTGAAGATGAAAGATGTTTTGTATGTACCTGGGCTCAAGAAGAACCTACTCTCCATATCCGCATTGGATGCAAAAGGTATGAGGGTTTCATTTGTGGATGGCCAAGTTCTAATGTGGCCAAAGGGAAAGACCATATATGATGCAGTAGTGATTGGAGAGCAAGAGGGAGGATTGTACAAATTAAAGGGATAACCTGAACATGCTATGAAGACAAAGATTCATCCATAGTCATGGATCACATAGAGGTATGTATAATTTGTTTTTGCAAAGGTTAAATAATGAGTTATGCAGGTCATTGAAGAGAACAAGAACACATTGCTAGACATAACTCGCAAATATGATGACCAGGTATGTTTTTGTTATATAGATCGTATACTTTTGTATGATTGATAATGATTACTCTTGAAGTTACAAGTTTGAGTAATCTAGGGCTTATGCATATTATGTTTCTTACCTTAATTGATGATATGACTAACCAGAAGAGTCATAGGTTTGAGTAATCACAGGTTTAGGTATATTATGTTTATGACTAACCATAAGAATGCTTATTATTTCTGTTTGAAATGATCCTGACTATACATGCTTGAGATTATTGTGTTTTGATAATATTAAGATTATACTAATGAATGTTTTATGAGACCTCGAGGATAACACAATGATGATACTAATAAGCATGCATAGGAATCGAGAATGAATGTAAGTTCAAGAGCAGGTAATCTAGGAAGTAAAGATCAAGAGGGAGCACACTCTAGTGGTTTCTGCAAGGATGCATATATTCAGAGGGAGTTGACCATCTCTCTACATTCCACAACAGAAAGGTGTAGAAGAAGCTACTTCAGATTAGGACTCCAACATCCCCTACAAGGAAGCAAAGACTCAGAGGGAGTCCACCCAACAAACAAAGATGAGTATTTTAATTGTCATTTCTTGCATACTTGTTTGTTTAAATAATATTGTTCAATGATGTATATGCTTATGTTCCTAGACTTAGGATGTGTATTATGCATATTAGAATGATTGCATTAATGAACAGTATACTACTAATATGCATTTGATGGGTCAGTAGGCCTATGGCACTGTACAACATTCCATTGCTACTTATCTATAATGAAATCTCTTTGCTGACATGTTGGGAGTAGTGCAAACTCTTAACAATGTTCTGGTAGAGATTGGAAGGCATCTAGAAAGTTACAAGATATGGATGAATGTTGTATTGAATCATTGGCTAAAATAATTGCATGACTGTATGACATATATTATGTGTAAGATTTTGTTATGAAACTATGAGATGTTTCTAATCATGCAATTTAACTTGTCTAGTAGGAAAGATCGTATACCTTCACCTACAAAAGAAGGACTAGAACATTTGTTCCAACAACAAAGATATGTATTGAAGATATTGAAGTTCCCAGGATCTGGGATAAAGTAATGGAAGAATGCCATGATCCGTCGATCATGAAGAATGATGTTTGGGATGTAGTACCAAAACCTGAAGGTGAGTCTGTAGTGACTTCCAAGAGGATCTACAAGATCAAGCATGCTACAGATGGCAGCATAGAGAAATATAAAAGTGATGAAATGGAAGGTACACCAGATGGATTTCAAGACAACTTTCTTGAATGGTGTAGTTGAAGAAGAAGTATATGTGGAGCAGCCACTTAGTTCTGAGGCACATGACATGGAGTCATATATGTGCAGAACTTGGTAGGAAAGACAACTTTCTATCCAGTTTGGGCCTTACCAAGAGTAAAACGGGTTCCAACCTTTACTACAAGGTTGAGGAAGGCAATCCAGTGATACTACTTTTGTATGTGGATGACCTGTTTGTAACAGGTGAGGATAGATTGATTTCCAACACACAGTGGAATCTTGCTGCCGAGTTCGATATGAAGGACGTAGGGATGATGCACTATTTCCTAGGTATGGAGATGTGGCAGAGTACATATGGGATCTTCCTTGGATAAGGGAAGTATACTGTAGATATCCTGAAGAGGTTCGGGATGATGGATTACAAGGCCATGGCCACACCTATGGCATCGAATCTGAAGCTTCTATGTGATGCTTCATATGAGCCGGTTGATGTCTCTATGTATCGTCAGATGATTGGGTCTTTGATGTACCTGACGAACACGAGACCAGATATTTGCTTTGCGGTGAACACATTGAGCTAGTTTCCGACAGATCCGAGGAGTGTTCACCTGATTGCTGTAAAGAATATTCTGAAGTACCTGAAGGGTACAGTTGATTATGGGCTCAAGTATGATGCGTATCAAAAGTTTAACCTACAGGGTTATGTTGATTTAGATTGGGAAGGCAGTGCCGCAGATAGGAAGAGCACATCTAGGTGCTGCTTCAGTATGGGATCAGGTGTGATCTCTTGGTTTAGCAGGAAGCAGTCCTGTGTAGCACTAAGTACAACTGAAGCAGAGTATGTTGCAGCTTGTTCAGCTAGTTGTGAGGTAGTATGGCTGCGGAAGCTACTATCTGAGTTATTTGATCTACCGCTGGAGGCTACTGGTATCTTTTGTGACAACCAGAGTTATGTGAAGCTGTTTGAGAACCCGGTGTTCCACGATAGGTTGAAACACATAGAGACCAAATATCACTATATCAGGGATATGGTGCAGAAAGGAGCAGTGAAGCTCCTGTATGTTGAAACGGATGAGCAGATTGCAGATGTGCTGACGAAGCCACTAGCTAGAGTGAAGTTTGAGTACTTCAGAGAGAGGCTTGGTGTTCTTCAGATTGATGACACTTCGAGGAAGAAGTGATGGACACATTTGCAGGAGCCACTCCAAGCATGGTGAGAGGAGGATCCTTCCCATGGCTGTGGATGTAAGTGCTGGATGATGAGCATCAGGACGATGCTCCAGTTACTGCTCTGTATATGCATCATGTTGGATGCTGGATATGATCAGTTGGATCATGTGTATGTATCTGTAGATGTATCAAGTGGATACATTGTATGATCAGGTAGATCATGTATGTTGATATGTATCAGGTGGATACATTGTATGATCTGGTATATCATGTATGATGATATGTATCAGGAGGATACTATGTATGCATCAGGTGGATGCATTGTATGATCAGGATGATCATGGATGACGAGCTTCAGGATGTTGCTCCAGATATGCATTAGGACGATGCAGTGATGAGTATCAGGACGATACTCTAGATGATATGCATCAAGATGATGCTATGATGATGATCAGGATGATCATATGTATCAGGTGGATACATTACATAATCAGTTGGATTATGTGTGATGAGTCCCGAAGACACAAATGCATAGTGCCTTTCCGACATGGTGGTAGACGTGTTCTCCCATGTGCATTGATGTAAGTGCAGAGCCTTTCTGACATGGTGGTAGATGTGTTCTCCCATGTGCGTTGATGTAAGTGCAGAGCCTTTCCGACATGGTGGTAGATGTGTTCTCCCATGTTCGTTGATGTAAGTGCAGAGCCTTTCCGATATGGTGGTAGATGTGTTCTCCCATGTGCGTTGATGTAAGTGCAGAGCCTTTCCGACATGGTGGCAGATGTGTTCTCCCATGTGCGTTGATGTGAGTGTTGAGACTTTCCTGGATGGTCAGAGGAAAGT
The DNA here is from genome assembly GCA_027924585.1 of Larix kaempferi. NCBI lineage: Eukaryota > Viridiplantae > Streptophyta > Pinopsida > Pinales > Pinaceae > Larix > Larix kaempferi. The sequence goes on from BSBM01000742.1 coordinate 11,704,250, forward strand.
CCTTCCATGCTGGTGAGTGTAAGTGTTGTGTTGTGTGCATCTAGACTATGCTTCGTGGACAATGATTAGTATGATTATGAGTATCAGGATGATACTCCGTGGCCATGGATAGGTTGTGCAGTAGCATGTAAAAGGTCATGGGAGATCCGATAGGTTGAGCTGTGTGCTCGTAATCAGTCCTGGGATGCTCTTTCGAGGTTTTGTTGACTCACGTAATAAGTCCTGAGGATTCCACAGTATGACTAGTGATGATGAAGACCTGCAGGTGGTGGGCCTACATCTAGTATGAAAAAGGACTGGCTCTGTAGAACTTCCTATGACGAGTAGATTCAGAGATTGATTGAGATAGTAGCAGCAGTGACGATGACGATGACTCGATGACGATTATCCAGTGACGATGATCCAGAGAAGAAGACTTGTGCTAGAAGACCTGTGACGAGAAATACCTTCCTAGTTAAGAGGGAGTGTTGATGTATATGTAACTTTGGAATGTATTTAATTTATATATTATTGTACTCTTATAGAGATGTGTCATTCCTCTATATGGAAGTGTCGTCATGTGTATTGACAAGTGTCGCAAGTGTGTGAACTTGCCGATGGGTTATTAGACCACCATGTGTGGGGTCGGCCCTTATTTTATGTAATATACGGATGATGTACCTAGCTAGACAAGTCGGCCCCATAAGGTCACTGGGAAAACAGACAAGTATAAATAGAGATCGGGAGATCTCTATTTTGATCATTCGGAAACTCATTCTTCCTTCACTCAGAAAGTGGCGCACTAGTGAGGAGGAGGATCATCTGCTACTAGGAGACTATCTCTGTGTATTTTGGTTGTACTTTGGTTGAGCCATTGCTCTCTCCATCTCTGAGGAAGTTGTGGGGTTTTTCACCTTAGGGTTTTCCCCACGGAAACTCTGTGTCTCTTGTCTCTCATGCTTTTGCTTCTTGTGATGATTGACATGCTTGATATGATTGATATGCATTGATATACTGTACATGTTATTCTCTCAGTAAAGATCCTAGAGTATTGTGAATTAATGCTCGAAATTTAACAATACCTGTATCTCCTCAAGTCATACCTGTCGATATTTCTTGTAGTCTTCTTATGTAAGGCCTTAGCCTCATCTCCCTCTGAAAATGGAACTTCTTCACTTATGTAGGTGTCCAATTCATTCTCTTCTAGGATTAACCCAATCCACTTTGATTTGCTGAAACTGGATCTGAAGCTGGATTAGGGTTTGTCAGAGAAACCCTAAAAATTCAAACTTTGAATTTCAAACTTCTGATTGGATGAAAAAAGCACCTTGCTGAGCTGATCAAGCTGGTATACTTCAATTTTGAAAACTGCAAAATTTGACCCCTCAAAATTGACTTTGAAGCTTCCGAATCTTCTAGACAAGATCCCAAACTAGGGTTTGATAAATCCCGGTCTTCTGCCCATCCAAAAGGTTAAATATTGTGTTCTAAACTTTGATTTTTCTGGGGAGCTTCTAGCCGTGGTCACATATTTCAAAAATTCCAAATTTTGCAGAAGCCCTAATTTTCCACCGTTCCAATCAAAATCCCGAACTAGGGTTTGATCAATCCCGACCTTCTGCCCAACCAAAAAATTCGATCTTGGTCTCTAATTTTGATTTTTTTGAGGAGCATTTAGCTGTGGTATCCGATTCAAAAAATTCCAACTTTCTCCGAAGCCCTAAATTCCCGCAGCACTGACAAGCCAAGAATGAAGGTGCTTAGAATCCAATTCTGTTTTGACAGAAATATGCACCTTATTGTTTCTAGTGCAACTCCAAAATTTCAGATCCACAGGGCTTGAAACTTCAGCCTGTGGTAGCCTGACCTATCATATTTCCAACCCCATAGGTATGACCTCAATTGGATTCTCTGAGAGAGAGTTATGCCAAGTGTCGCAACGTGACCTTTTTATGGGATAAAACAGGAGAGCGAACTTGTACAACGTTCCACGTGTCACTGTTCCAAATTCAGACTCTGAAAAGCGGACTTGTGAAATTACAGTCCGTTCCCTGCTTGTCACTTTTTAGGAAATTTCATTTGGAGCTTCCTAGACCAATTTGTTACCTTTTTTCCTAGGTCACCCGTTTATGACTGAGATCTGGAAGAGGCAGAAACCCTAGATTGTACAGATCATAAATAATAAAGTACAATGAATCATATGTTGTGCTTCGGACACAAGGTACATGAGGATGTTATATACGACCTGTAGAACTTTCAGAACCTAAACCTTCGCCAAAATGGATTTATAGTGAAAGTGCCACGATGACTGGGTTTTGCTATATCAAGCCCTAGCTTTCAATTTGTCGCAAGTGCAACAAGTGTCATAAATGCCATACCATGCCTTCCTTCAGGCTAGCTCTGATACCATGTTAGTTTTTCATCATTTAATTGAATAGATCTAGGATCTTAACTGAAAGAATAACATGTACAACATATCAAGCATAAGAGACAAGAGACATAAAACATTTCACCAGGGAAAACCAAGAAGGTGAAAAACCCCGCAACTTCCTCAGAGATAGAATAAGAATCAATACAAGGATCACAATGATCAAACCCAAGAGATAGATATCTTTAGCAACATGCTCCTCCTCCACTTGTGCGCTCTCCTCCTCTCTCTCACTAATGCGAAGTGAGTGAATAATAGAATATGTAAAATGAGAGAGACACACTCTCTATTTATACACTACTTCACTTGTCTTTTAACTTTAGCTAGGTCGGCCCCAACTTAACCACTTAACATAATGTTGACTGGGCCGACCCCCACTAGGGTGGTCTAATAACCTTTTAACCCACATGACTCATACAGGTCCGATCCCATCAAGGTGTTCTAATAACCCATCAAGTATAAGTTACGACACTTACAATATAACTTGCGACACATGCAAGTACAACTGACGACACTTCCAATCAGAGGAATAATAAATCTCCATTGGGGATACAATAAAGTACAAATGTAATACACACAATATACAAGTGAATATCTTCCGAAGTTACAAATACATCAACAAATGTTGACTTGATCATCCATTGTATCTGGAGCTTCTTCACCAATTTCAGAGGCAGGCGGAGAATCCACATCCAAGAGATAGAGCTTTTGCTGAACACATCTATGTCCCCGATTGAATTTCTCATCACAATTATAAAAAATCCCTTTTTCTCTGCGTGCCTGCATCTCTGTTTTAGACAAATGCTTGATAGGAGTTGGTCGAGGAGCTGGCGGGATGGGAGGTCGTTGAGAACCCATAGTTCGGAAGGGAACAAAAGTGGGTTTGGAGCACTATTGGGTTGCAATCTTGTCTTCTGCCAACTTAGCCAACCCTAGGGCTTCCATCATTGTGTTGGGACAGAACATTTTTACCTCAGAGCGGATTGCATCCTTTAGACCACTGATAAAAAAACTTCGGTAGAAGTCATAAGGCAATCCTTCGGTGTGGTTGGTTAGTTTCTCAAATTCAGTTTGATACTCTCCCACAGTGCCAATTTGGCGAAGTTTAGTGAGGGATCCTGTGAATTCATCAAAAGCACTAGGACCAAATCGTTGCAAAAGGAGTTGGCAAAAATCTGGCCATTTTGGCTCTTCATGAGCCTTGATGTACCAACAGTACCATTGAAGAGCTTCCTATTCCAAATGAAAGGATGCGAGTGGAACTTTGTTGACATCAAAAGTATTATGCAGACTGAAATATTGTTCTGCACGATAGATCCATCCAGTTGGATCAGTACCATTGAAGCGAGGAAAATCAAGCTTTGTACCATGGAAATTGTTGGAAGAAGAGAAACCATTGTCTGATGAAGACTCAGACTGTTGTTTGTTTTTCATGGTTGAATGCTCAAGATGGAGGCCGAGAAAATTTTCATCCAGATCTTGGAGTTTGGTTTGGATGGCTGCAAGTGCTTCCTCCATGGTTTTTGCTCCTACGCCGGTGACAAACATAACCATGAGTTTTTTTTTTTTTGAGTGGGTTGAAAAACAAAAACAAAAACTATTTCAGTAAAGGAAAATCTGGATTTGGGAAAAGATATGATGGGTAATTTGGGTTTGACTAGGTTTTGGACACTGTCGAATGGACAGGGAAGCAGAAAAGGAGGATTTCAGAAGCGGGGTGAAAGAATGAGAAAATTTGGTAGAGAGGGACAAAGAAGCAGAAATAAGAAAGGAACTCTGTGGTAAAAATTGAAGGCGATTGGGTGAAATTCGAAGAAGTTATGGCAAACCCTAAAAATAGACAAATGTGGGATTTCTGGCTTTGGGAAGTGGAATTTGGGATAGGGTCCTTAGGAATGAAATATGCAGAATGGGATTACAGGGGTGTCAGGGAAGTTTCAAGGGAAATAGAGTGAAAACAAGGGAGATATGGTGAAAAGATGGATTTTTATACTTTTTATTTTTTGTTTTTAGGAATGGATCTGCAATGGCGCGGAAGGGATCGGAAATGGCGTGGAAGTGATTGGAAATAGATGGATTTGCAACGACACGAAAGTGATCGACAACAGATGGATCTACAACGGCACGGAAGTGATCGACAACAGTTCTGGATAGAGGAAATCTGTGATTTTTCGGCTGAAAATAGATATGGACCCGAGGTATGCTCGGCTTCCTAACGGTTCAGGGGATTCACTCAGCCACCAATGCTGTCTGACGGCTTGCGTATTGGTGCAGTAACCCTCACTCCACGGCTCAGGTAAAACTGATAACCGCTTTGCCACAAACGACAACTCTTGGTTTAACTCATGGTTGGGAACTAGTTAATCAAGTAGGGGTCGTTGCCCTTTTCACTGGAAGGTCCTCTCAATGGGCCAGCTATAGCTAGGGTTTTCTCCCTAGCTTGTGCAAATGAGCACCTACCAAGGAGAAGGGCCTCCTAAGTAGCAGTTCAATAAACAATAAATTAAAGTAGTATGAAATTTAACCTAGCATGAGCATTGACAAAAATAAAAAGACATGACAATATGATAAAGATTTTCTTTTGTATTAAATTTACCTCAAGTGTTGAGGTTGGTGGAGCTCTTGCAGTAGTCCAGGAGGGCTGCTTCCGTGCTCTAATGTGTTCCTTCTCCTTCTCCAAGGTGTTTGAATAATGGGCCAAAAGAGGCACTCAAATGGGAAAAACTAGCTCAAATGGTAAGCTAGGGTTTTAAGAGTGATTTTGGCAGAGTGAGGATAGGGAAGATTGTGGATATGAAATGGGGAGCCTCCATCACCTATTTATAGGTTTTTAGTGGTGGAGTGTTGACCCATGGTTTTTGGCACCATATGGTTTAGGTCAATTGTATAGGGTTTTTTACTTCCTTTTCCCCTCTTTTTCCTCTTTTTCCTCTTTTTTATATTTTTTATTCCCTTTTTAGAGGGTTTTTGCTATTTTTGGAGGAAATTTGAATTATTTTGGGGAAAAAGGGTTTCTTTTTGCCATTTGGTGGGTTTTTAATGGTTTTTAAGGTTTTGGAGGCAAATATGGTAGGAAATGTAGCCAAATGAGTCATGTAATGAGGGAGATGAGATGGTGAGCACTTTTTGGGTGTTAACAGATTGCCCCTTGATGTGTGAGGGCAGGAGCTCATCGTATGGCCGATAGACATCATAGGTCTTTTATGGTTTTCGTGGGATGTGGAGAGGAGAAGAAACGAACTAGAGCCCAGAATAACGGTCCCGAACAAACTGCAAAAAATGAAAATACATGACCTCAATAATGAATGAGGAATAATCACAATATATGGATGAGGCGGGCATACCCATGCTCGTATCAAGATATATAAAAAAACAATGAGGCCCAAAAATGGGGACCTGAAAGATACATGGAGAACCACTGTGTACATCATAAGGGTCCAAAAAGGAGAAACAAATCTGGGACATACTACCGGGCTGACCATGTCTGAGCTGAATAACTGATACACTGGAATAACAATAGTGGTGCTGAGGAGGGTACTAGAGGAACTGATGAACTGGATGATCATAATGACGGGGGGTCATACTCTCAATGGTACACTAGACTGGAGCTCTACTGGGTACTCAAGGAAGTAGATAAGTGGATGGCTTCCAAATGAAATCGCCAACGCAACCCGGATATGCATGGGAACATATAACTGGGTGTTCCGAAGTGACTCACCAATGTGCTAGAGTCAGGGGAAGTCCGGGGTCTTCGACCAATAACTAAAGGGATATATACCCTGCACGATTCTCAATGATGCGATCAAGGTGTTGAAGTCGAGCATGTGAGAAACAACTAGTCGGAGAGGCACTGATGACTCCTCTCAAAATGGTCCATAGGAACTCACCACAGATGGTGATGAGTCTAAGGTGCAGGGACCTATGGGTCTATCCTCTGGAATAGATGGGATGTCGTCGACAGAGGGAGACCTGCAACTAGCAAGGAAATGATGTTTCCTTGATAGGAGCACGAGGTAGAGAACTGAAGTGTGAGAGTACTGATGGTAGGACTGTCATACTGTGGGGGTGGGGAATAACTAGGAAAATAGAGTGGGTGGACTCAAACTTCCTTTGTTCAGAGTATGATGGCGGGGATGATCGGGCAGCATATGAAACTGACTAGTGGGAAAGGGATCATAGCTTTAATGGACCATGGAGGGTGACTGGGATGAGTGGTACTCAAGTTGGTGTAAGATGGTAGGAGACTGCAGAATACTCTGAACAAAGGTGACCTTATTGGGGGTGCTGCCGAGATGATTGATCATAGTGCCGAGAGGCACTAGGGGGGGACTTATTTATGGTTGAAGGAGCTGGAAGAAGTGTGCTCAAAATGGTACTGTCGTGTGGATTTATACGAGCCCAGGACAATTCATGCTCGTGATTGCTTTCAATTTTAAGGAGTCTGAAAGCGATAAGAAGACTCTGAAATAATGGAATGGTACTGTCATGTGGATTTGTACAAGCCCAGGACGGTGCATGCTCGTGGTTGGTTTCAATTTTAGAGATTCTGAAAGCAAAAAAAAGACTCCAGGGGGGATTCTTTTTCGTGTGTTAGTCTCCAAGGCCCAAAAAAGCATAAAAGGATGCAATGAAGAACTCTTCTAGCCGGTGTGACTAGAGTATTCCTTTTTCGTAATTAGTCTACCAGGTCCGGAAAATGGTTAAACTTATACTAGATAGACGCCCTTTTAGGTACTTTAACGAGCATGAAAGAAAGCAAGATTGCTCGGCGATATTTTTATTCTTTTAGGAGTCAGAAAAGAGCTTAACAGAAACTCCCTAAGTTCCTTTTTCGTAAAGGACTTGTCCGGCCCGAAAAAGGGATAAAATTATACCGAACAAAAGGAATGGCCAAGCAAGGAGAAAGTGTTCAATCAAGGGACATTGATGAGAACCAAGAACAAGGGTGGGGGGAAACACTGGTGGGCCTCCTTGCGGGATGATGAATGGTGGCAAAATAACGAAATAATTGCAGTATGAATGGAGTGAATGGGTCATGTAAAAATGTGTAACAATTCGATGGCGATCGATGTGGAGCACAAATCGAGGTAGCAAGGTGTCAGTACACAATGTTGAAATTGTTTCTGGTGAGAGCGAGAAATGATCTCAAGCATCATCACGAGCTCAGAAAACTAAATCCGGTGATATAAAAAGTGTCAAAAATGGATAACGACCGAGGTGGCACACAAACCGAGATGACGAGGGGATGGTAAAAAATGCCCAAAAAATATGGGGGTTAGAGCGAGAAATGATCTCAAGGATCATCATGGGATCGAAAAACTGAATCCGATGGTATAAGGAATGCTAAAAATTGACAATGGCCGATGTGGCACGCAAATCGAGATGGTGACGTGCATGGAAAAAATTCCAAAAAATGGGTTCGAAGAAAAATAGAAACCGAGTCGACCATTCTGAAGGTCTCATCGTGCTGATTCCAGTGGTGGAAACGGTTTGGAAAACGGATGCCATATGAATCCATAATGGCCAAATCAAGAAAAGTCAACTGTCTATAAATAGTAAGTGGACCCATAATGCTAAGTGTCATTTGTACGGTTGTGTTTGACAGAGAGTGGGGTGGGCGAGAGTGGATTTGAGATTTTTGGGTGATTGGACCGGTCGATTTCACTTTCGTGAGTTGCAGGTATTTGAATGAATTCAGACCTTTAATTTTTTCTGGATTTGGGTGGGTAGTGGGTCCTCAGGGGGGGGTTGTACGGTGCACATGGGTGTGGATTGCGGGTTGCAAGGAAATGGTCGCAATATGCAATCGTGACTATGGCCTCCACAGCTACGATCCAGGATCACGGCCATGGCCTGGGTAGCCGCGATCCGCGCCCACGGCCGAGGCCGGGATAGCCGCGATTTGGGATCGCAGCTATGGCTGGGACAGCCGCAATCTGCGATCGCAGCTGTGGGATCCATAGGCATGATCTGCGACCGCGGCTATAGTCCCGACAGCCATGATTTGGGATCGCGCCATGGGGCCCCATAGTCACGATCTGGATCGGGATTGTGGAGTCATACCGGGGGAGGGATGATGGTTTATTAGATGATATGCTGATGAGTTTTTGTTGTTTGATTGACAGGATGCCGAGGGTACTCTGGAGAGAGCGGGATATACCGGATGACCTGATGGATTATATACGGGGTGACTGATATGTCTGGGGGACTTTGGGGCTATGCACTCTGTTGAAGTTCACACAGGTACCGATGATGCGTTCAGCAATGCTACTGCTGAACAAGTTAGTGAGTTTTTGGGAGTCAGATAGTTTGTGCTTCATGGTGCAGGGGGAGAGACTAGAGCTCACCCTGGAAGACGTGTACTTTCTGATGGGACTACCATGTTTGGGTAGGGTGGTAGATACTTAGCCATGGGTGTCTGCGGATGTGGACATGGAGGAGATGCTGAACCGGTACTGCCTTCCGACTGTAATAGTGCATAAGAATGCACTATTGATTTGTGACTTGGAGGAGCCATCAGTTCGGGCGATCGCAGCATGCGTGGCCCAAGTGTTGGGGTCGCAGGGGACCAACCGAGTGTTTGGGGGATAGATGCAGTTGGTTGAGAGGGTTTCATAGGGGACTTACTTTGCTTGGGGCCAGATGTTCCTCACCCGCGTTCAGCGGCAGTTGACCTCGGTGAAGGAATTTGGCAAGGGATTTTGCTATGGGTCATTCCTGTGTTCTTTCTTTATGGAGCGGGTGCCTACACTGCGACCGAGAGTGCCGGTCCGGGTTGGGGGTTTGAGGGAGCCGCAGATGGTGCGGTGGGGTGAGATGATGTGCCGGTGGGGTGGGGGAGAGGTGGGGCAGTACTTCACACAGGAGCTCTACTTGCAGTGGTTGCAGCTGCCATTGACCTTTGATGAGTATCCATATGCCGGTATGGACTCCCGGCGAGATCCAGAGGCACCACGACCCCCAGGGCAGGCTTGGGGCCCAGATGGTATGTATCTTGTTTTTTGATTGTTTTTATATTGGATGTTTTGATGTTAGAGATATAGATATATATGACGATTCTTACTAGTTTGTGATTGGGTTTGATGTAAATGTGGGACCGCTGCCACCACCAGAGCATAGGGAGCGGCGGGGGCATGTAGCCAGGACAGCCTTACCCGATCGGGGGGAGGTACGTCGACGAGATGCTGAGGTGACTCTGGAGGCCCTGCGAGTTACCTTCGACCGACTATTGGTTGGGGTCTCTGATGAGGGGTGGAGAGAGATGGATCGGGATGTAGTCGAGGCCTGTCATGAGGCTCCACGGGACTGGCAGTCTATCTTGATTCGGGTGGCAGTTATGGTTGAGGAAACGAGGGGCCAGGATCAATAGGGGGAGGAGGAGGATCCAGAGGAGCCGGAGGAGAAGCGCGGAGAGGAGGAGTCCGCAGTAGAGGAGGCTGATGAGGAGGATTCAGATGGGGGATATGACTTTCATTAGGGAGTGTTGGGGACTCCCCCCGATGCATATGGGCATTCGAGATTTTTTGTATAGATGACATGTATTTTATGATAGGGATGCTGTTGGGGCTCCTTGATGTATATTTTTTGTATAGCTGAGTGCTGGGGCACTCATGCCATGTATATGACGATGATATATTTATATATATATGCACATGGATGCATTTTTTGCGGTGATGATTTTGTGTACGCACGTGGATGCGCCTGTATTGTTTTGTATGTGATTATTGCATGTGGATGCAAAATGATGTGTTATGATAGGCACGTGGATGCCCCTGTATAGTTGTTGTTATGTTATTGCACACGGGTGCAAATAGTGTGATATGATAGGCACGTGGATGCCCGTTGTTGTAGATGCAATCTTTTTGGGATTTTTATGTTTTTAATGTGATGATTATGCATGAGGGATGATTTTACATAGTGTGATTGATATGCCAGTCGAGGATGGTGTTAGCCATGTGATCTGCGACGCTATTATGAGCTCGTGGGACATGGGTGAATGTTATGGATTCAAACTGCCGGCTTAGCTGTTTTGTGCGCAGGAACTTTCGAAAGAGGCAAGGATCACGCACCTGGTAGTAGTTGTTGAGCTGGGAGACAAGCAGCTGGGAGTCAAGGAACACATGAAGGTGACATTTACCCATCTGAAGGGAATCAGTCAGGAGACCGGTCACAGCATCATACTCAGCCTGGTTATTGGTAGTAGCGCCTATGTACATTCCATCAAGGTGAATCAACTCATGTGAAGGGGAATATAAGACCCATGGTGCAGAGGCTAGGTTTGGAGACCAGTGGCTTGCTCCATCGGCGAAGGAAATGTAATGAGGTGGAAGATGGTCCATCTGTGATCATGAAAAAATGATGAATGTAAGGTTGTGGTAAAAAAGTGAAAAACAAAAAGAAAGCAAACTGTACAATACGGACCAATGGGTCCGCGGGATTATTAAGGATAAAAGCGTTTAAGATACAACCCATTATGGGGGTTGCGTAAGGGGTGGCCTTTTGAGTCAGTTAAAATATATGCCCCATGCCCAAGGTAGGTATGCACTATGTAAGGCCCTTGCCACATGGATTCAGACTTCCCTTTTCCAGTCTTGTCGTGGGCTTGGTCGTAGATGAGGACTAGACCTCCTTCACAAAAAGCTCATGGGTGGACATGTTTGTCGTAACCAGCTTTGGAGCGGTTCTTGGCAACTTCAATGGTTTGGAGGGTTGCACGACGGTCCTCATCAGCTCGTTCTAATAACAGTAGGCGTTGTTCAAGTGGGGAGGTGTCGGGGAGAAGTTCAATAGCGATGTGTAGAGCGGGGATATGACACTCGATGGGGAGGTCAGATTCGACACCGTGAACTAAGTGAAAAGGGGTGAAACCAGTGGTGGTCTTAGTTGATGTACGGTAAGCCCATAATGCGGGGAAAAGTATGTGATGCCAATTGAACTTATGTTGGTCAACAGTGTGTTGGAGGATTGTCTTCAAAATTTTGTTAATGGCTTCAACTTGGACATTCCCTTGGGGGTAGTAAGCAGAGGCATACTGATGTTTGAACTTAAGGAGTGTTGACAACTCCCGCCAAATGGAATCTTCAAAATGTGAACCATGGTCTGAGACAAGCTGTTTTGGGACCCCGAATCATGTAATAACATGGTTAAAAAAGAAACGAGCAGCAGTGTCGGATTTACAATTGAAGGTGGGCATGGCTTCAGCCCATTTGGTGAAGTAGTCGACAGTGACAATGATATACTATGGCCGTTTGCGGAAGAGGGTTTACATTCCATGAAGTCAATGGCCCATTTGCAGAACAGGCCAACGGTGACGACTGGGTGTAGGTGGTGTCTGTGCATTTGGGGCAAAGAGTTGGCAATTATGGCAATGCTTGACTGCAGTGATGCAGTCGGTGAACAACATAGGCCAGAATTATTTGGCGCGGATGACCTTCTGGGCGGTGGCCATTCCAGAGAAATGTTCGCTGTAAGCGCCGCTATGATAGTTGTTGAGGACATGTTCGGCTTCCTCATGTGTAAGGTAACGACGGAGAATAGTATCAACCCCTCGCCAGTAAAGGGCATCGCCTAAGAGGAGATACCGAGAGGCCTGGTGATGGATGCGGCGGCATTCATCGCGATTTATGTCGGGTCAAAAATTCTGCGTGCGAAGGTACAACAGAATATCCCCGTACCACGGGTCATCTGACGAGATGATGAACAAATTATTGTTTGGTAACTCATCGGAGATTGGTGGGGATGGAAAAAGGGATGGGAGGTTGGTTATAGCTGGGAAAGCGCAAGGGCTTTAGTTCTCTTAGGGGTTGTGAAAGTTAGGTCATATTCTTGGAGTATGATTACCCATTTAGCGACATGACCTTGCAGAAGTTGTAGTGCTCTGGTTTTTACAGCAGAGCACTGTGTAAAATTTCAGGTTTAATTTTCTACCTTTTAAACTTTATCAGTTTAAGGAAGTGAATTTCTAAGGATTTCTGTGTGCCGAAGTAATATTTAGTGTACTGTGGTGATTTTACTAACCTTACATTCGAAATTCGAAATTTGAAATAAACAAACATATCGTTATTTTCTTTTCAACAGCATAAGAATAGGTTTCACAACTTAGTAAATTAGTAAATAGCAGTAAATCAGTAAATAGTAAGTTTGCATGTTTACAGTAAGATTTTAGCATAATAGTAAATAACGGAAATTACCTGATGCTGATGCTAACCGTAAGTTGTAGCAGGTTGTGTAATCCCCTTAGACAGCCAAACTGAAGTGTCCACCCTACCGACCAGCTATAATCTTGCTGGCCCTTGGAAATCAAAGGATTTCCAAGCCCCCGAGCCCACAAATCTGATAATCCCGAGAGCAGTCTTTCCTTCTGTTCTCAAAATCTTTCTGTTCGCCAAACTTTCTGCCCTCCCAACTTCTGTTCTCCAAACTTCTTTTCTTCCCCCCAATAAAAAAAAAACCTCCCCAACCTTCAACCTTCTCCCCCTCTATATACATGTCCATCCTCGAGAAGACCTTGGGCTTCCTCCACCGCCCCAAAATCCCCTTCTCGAGCCCCTCAACACTTACTCCTGTCACCAGTTCATTTATACACGGTTCTTTATTAAAATGTATAATTAATTACTCTCATGGAAAAGTTAGTTGGTTTTGGATTGACGGTAGTAAGTATTTATTACGGTGGGGATTATCACCCAAAGGTTATCCGTTCGAAACAAGCTTCATTAAATACAAGTATATCCGCCGTCCTTGATATTTTAATGTTATTAATGTAATTAATAAAATATTATATAATTAGTTACCCCCTTGTCAACTTGGACATGATGTGTCCTAATGATCCACCTTATCCGTCGAGGCTACTTTAGCTTGAGGTTTAAATTCCAAGATTAACATTGAATAATTAAATATCCATTTCCATCACATCACGGTTAAAGGATTATCTTGTTATGGCTAACTTTGAAATGGAATTAATCACGTAATATTAATTTATAAATCAATATTTTAAATCTTACTTATATTGCATTTGTTACGATAGGGATATAAATGTTGCTGGAATATCATTTATTAATTAATAATAATAATTAAATCACCCTTTGATAATAATAAAAGGTGAATCAATCATAGTATTCTTAATTATTTGTTTATCACATGGGTACCCTATCATCAACATAGCATCCTTGTTATTATAAACAAAGCACTTGTGAGGGCTTAAACAATTTTACTAATTAATTAGACACTATCATTACCCTATTCACAACAGTTCTTCTACGACAATGTTAACTGACGATACTTGTCTTAGTTTATTATTACAATGTTTTCATATAATTACTAATTCACTTATTTACACATTGACAACCTAACCATTCATTACCTAAGTTGATTGATGTATCCTTAACTGAGTTATCTATGACATTTATACTACTATTCAAGCATGACAAGTATGTTATACACCAGTAATATTGTACACGTACAAGGTGTGCATGCATGGCCAGTGTATGCACATGTCGGACATGTACTATAAACAAACCCCATTCCGCCTATGCCTACTTGCTAACTAATAATAGTATCTACCCCCATGCAGAAGAGCACGCATAATATATATAGTATAATTACTTTAACATCCTCGGATATTTAACAGTTAACCCTTTACGATTTAACATCATTGTCTTTATGTTTACATTAGTTTAATCAATCAAGTACAGGAAGGGTGCCTACTTCCACTAACTCGGAATCAAGGAATACTAAACCCCCAACAGTACTAACTACACATCCTCCCATCATAACCTACGTCCAGCATCCTCCCTATCCTCCCTCTGCTAGTACAACAGTGGATGTCGGACTCACCGATCTGACCACATAGAACTTGAGAGCGATAGCGTCGGCTGAACAGCGGACCTATCCTCCCCTAGCAGGCATCCGACCATCGTCATCACAACAACATGGGGAGCGTGTCTCAGCACGGCCCTCCCACGACCTCGGGTCTTATGGAAACATAGGGTGGGAAACACATCCATCCCTCTCAACATACTGGGCCTACGCCCTTATCAACTCATACTTGCTGCTATCGGGATTATCAGTTTGTGTTATCGTACCCTCATTTTGGCTGCTAAGGTTTGCTGTAAAAACATGTTTTTCTTTTCCAATGTATATCAGATCAAGTAACTGGCTATCCCATAGCCCCTGTGTCCTGTAGGTTAGTGTTTTGCAAAATACAATTTATAGACAGCATTTTTCATTGATCGCCAATTGATCCATGTTATCATTTCATTTCATGTAACCTTTTAGCTCATCATAGATACATATAACATTTCAATAATTCATATAAGAAGATGGTATCCACGTACCGAATCATATATTTCACATTTCATTAAGGAAAACATATAAACATATACTGAAATCGTAAAATAAGGAAATCATATGATAATCATGACATCATAACTGCATAACATAGTAACATCATAATCATGGTGAAATCATAAGACAGAGTAACATCATATAATGAGGTCCAATATAGTTTACTCAGTCGAGCTGAGTTCGGCAAAATATATAAGAAGTAAAGTATGGTGTGTCTAACTAATAAATATGCCGAATCAAAATATGGGCATTACATACACCCACCCTTCGGGAAACTTCGTCCCGAAGTTATGGTCAAAATAGTGAGGGAAAATCTCGACGCATGGTCTCTGCGTCCTCCCAGGTAGCAGACCCGGGGCTATACTTGTCCCATTGGACCTTAACTTGGTCCACATGGCGACTACGGAGCTGTCGAACCCTACGATCAAGTATACGTAATGGTTCGACCCTGAAGGTTCCCTCGTCCGAGACCTGCAATTCCTTCCAATGAATTTTGTGAGTCTCATCAGCTATGTAATGTCGTAATACAGAAACATGAAATACATTATGAGTTTTATGCAAGTGGGGTGGCAGCGCGAGACGATAAGCAACTGGTCCGATTTTCTCAAGAATTTCAAATGGACCTATAAAGCGAGGTGACAACTTGGTACCCTTCCCAAACCGAATGGTACTTTTATTTGGTCTGATGCGAATAAATACACGATCCCCTACTCCATAAGTTCTATCTGATCTGTGTGCATCAGCGTAACTCTTTTGCCTATCCTGTGCTTCCTTCAGCCGCTGCCTAATCTGTATCACTTGCTCCTCCATTTCCTGAATCAATTCAGGCCCAATTAAAACTCGATCCTCTAACCTGTCCCAACTGAGTGGTGTCCTGCACGGCCTCCCATACAATGCCTGATATGGCGGCATACCAATGGAGCTGTGATGACTATTGTTGTATGCAAACTCCACTAAAGGAATATACTTCTCCCACTGTGTCTGCTGATCCATAACATACATCCTAAGCATGTCCTCCATCACTTGATTCACCCTCTCAGTCTGTCCATCTGTCTCGGGGTGATAAGCTGAGCTTAAGTTCAACTGTGTCCCCAATGCCGACTGCATGCTTGTCCAAAATCTGGAGGTGAACTTAGGGTCTCTGTCAGAGATTATCTTTTTAGGAACTCCATGAAGACGTACAATCTCATTTATGAATACCCTTGCCACATCTGTCACATCATAGGTGTCTCTGACTGGAATGAAGTGAGCACTTTTGGTCAGTTTGTCAACTACCACCAAAATAGCATTGTGTCTCAGAGATGTGAGTGGTAATCCTACAATGAAGTCCATGGAAATGACTTCCCATTTAGTCATAGGAATATCATGCGGTTGTAGGAGACCGGCCGGGTGACGATGATCTGCCTTCACTTGTTGACACTCAAGGCACTTCGACACAAAATCCACTACATCCATCTTCATACCTGGCCAAAAGAAGAGTTGCTTCATGTCAGCACACATCTTCTTCACTCCTGGGTGGGCACAGTAATGTGATCTATGGGCCTCTATAAGGATTGTTTTCCTGATATCACCTTCCTTAGGAACATACATCCTTCCCTGATACCGCAACAACCCATCTTCCTCAAGATGGTACCCATCATACTTCAATTCCTGTTTCTTTCCATTCTGAATAGCTGAGGTTACTTTTAGATACCAACTATCGCCCAATAGTTGTCCTAGTACCCTTTCCCTCAAGTCAACCTTCAAGGGAATTAAGGAGAAAAGTCTCGGCCTTCGGCTTAGAGCGTCTGCCACCACATTCTCCTTTCCTTTGATATAAGAGATACCAAAGTCATACTCACTCATGAACTCACTCCATCGCCTTTGCCTAGCATTCAAATCCCTTTGGGTAAATATGTACTGCAAGCTCTGATGGTCTGTTTTAAGGGTGAAGCTTCTACCAACTAGGTAGTGCCTCCATAATTTTAGTGCCAACATTACTGCTGCCAATTCTAGATCATGCGTGGCATACTGCTCCTCATGAGGTTTCAACTTTCGAGATGCATAAGCTATTACCCCACCTTCCTGCATCAACACCGCTCCTAATCCTTGCTTCGAGGCGTCGGTGCATACCATGAAATCTTTATCCATGTCTGGTACCCGCAAGATCGGTGCACTTGTCAACAATCTTTTTAACTCTGTAAAAGCGGCATCGCATTCATCGGTCCATTCATACCGGATTCCCTTGCGTTGCAAGGTGGTAATAGGTTTTGCAATTTTAGAAAATCCTTCCACAAACCTCCGGTAATAGCCTGCTAACCCCATGAAGCTGCGCACCTCATGAGCATTCCTTGGAATTGGCCAATCTTCAATCGCCTTTACCTTTTCCGGGTCTACAGAGATCCCTTCACCTGAGATGATGTGCCCCAAGTAGTGAATCTCTTTTTGGAAGAAGGAACACTTTGACAATTTACCATAAATCTTATGTTCCCTTAAGCATGTCAAGACTAACCGCAAGTGTTCCTCGTGCTCCTTCTCATTCTTAGAATAGATAAGAATATCATCTAAGAAGACCTGAACAAAGCGGTCCAAGTATTTTCGGAAGACACCATTCATGAGGCTCATGAATACAGCTGGAGCATTGGTCAAACCAAATGGTACCACTACAAACTCGTAATGTCCAAATCGAGTTCGAAAGGCAGTCTTAGGAATGTCGCCTTCCTTGATCCTCAACTGGTGATACCCTGATCGTAAATCAATTTTTGAGAAGACTGACGCACCTTTCATTTGATCAAAGAGGTCATCGATTCTTGGTATGGGATACCTGTTCTTCACGGTGGCCTTGTTCAAATCTCTGTAATCTATGCACAGTCGCAGAGATCCATCCTTCTTCTTAACGAAGATCACTGGTGCTCCCCACGGTGAGATACTGGGTCTAATCAGTCCCAAATCTAGCAACTCTTTTAACTGGATCTGTAACTCACGGAGCTCTGGAGTTGTCATTCTATAAGGAGTTTTTGAGATAGGTTCTGCACCAGGTTTTAGTTCGATTGTGAAATCGAGCTCTCTTTCTGGAGGTAGTCCTGGTAATTCCTTCGGAAAGACATCCTTGAACTCAGAAAGTACTGGGTAAGAATCCAAGGAAGGTCCTTTACTATCGCTCACGGCCTCCACTATGAACAACTGGCATCCTTGTCTTAGGCAACGCTTAGCTTTCACCATAGAGATGAAACGGAGGGATACCTTCCTCTTCAAGCCTTGGATTTGAATTGTCCTTCCCTCGTCATCGAGGCACAACACCTTCTTTGCATAGCAGTCTATGAAAGCTCTATGGTCTTCTAACCAATCCATGCCAATAATGAGGTCATAAGTCCCCAAATTGGTGACATAAGCATCCAACTCAGTGGTGCAAACTCCTAAGTCAACCCCACAACCTCTCACTTTAAGACCTACTGGTTGCTTAGTTCCTGAAGCCATTTCGACCAGTTTGAAATCATCATGCTCGTAGGCTGCCAACCCACATTTATCTAATGCAAATGGTGAAATAAAACTGTCAGTTGCTCCTGGATCAAACAAAATTTTAAGTTTGACATTGTTTACATTACCAGTGGATTCTACTACGGTAGACTGATGTTCTGCCTGGTGGTTATGCACCGCTGCATGAATCCGATGACTGTTACCCGAACTATCCATGGGTGCCTTTCCTTCCCTGTGCCTGCTGCTTGACTGACCCTTGGGACAGTCTCGCTGGAAATGAGGACCTCCGCATCCCCAACAAGAGAGATTGGGAGGGGCTTGCCTGTTGCTCGAAGGAATCCTCTGAGATGAGTTCCTTCCCCTGGTTCCTCTAAAACCCCTTGCTCCTCTATAGGAACTTCCCTGTGTACGTCCCTGGCTTTGGTGGGTTGCGGACGATGCCTGCGAGATTGAGTTAACTGAAGTATTACCCCTCGGTGTGAACCGGTTACCATAAGGAGGAGGTCTAGATTGTCCTCCCCTAAAGTAAGGACGTGATGCCTTCCCTGTAACATACTGATTGGTTCCTGTCAACTTACTACCCCCTTTTCCATCTGACATATCAGCTGCATAACGAGCATACTCAACCGCCATGGCAACTGAAGTTGGCTTCCACATCCGCACAGCAGCTCTAATTTTGTAGTTAAGTCCATACACAAAACGCTCTACCTGACAATCATCTGCATCTAGGTAAGGAACATATTTTACCAGTTCCATAAACCGAGATTCATACTCCTCCACCGTCTTGTCTCCCTGTACTAAGGCATGGAGTGCACCTGCCTGTTCTTCCTTGTAATAATTTGGCAAATACTTCATGTGGAACCTCTCCTCGAACAGTTCCCAAGAAGTTGTAAGAGGAGTAAGGTGCAACTGCTTCTCGAGGTCTGACCACCAATTCAAAGCATCACCTTTAAGCTGAAAGACGGCCATCCTAGCCTTGGAACTAGATGTGTACTCATTCAATGCGAAGCATCTCTTCATGCCTTCCAGCCATGCCTCTGCATGCTTACCGGGTCGTCCTCCTGAAAACTCTGGAACCTTTATCTTTTGTAACTCCCTCGATATGTCCTGAAGCGGTTCCAGTCTTGGGCCATGTGCCCTTTCAGAGTTCTCTCGACTCACTTGAGTGGTTTCCACCTCGGCGGCCCTTTCCGACTGCCTGTTCATCGTGGTCATAATAGCCTCCAATGACCTCATTATGATCTGCATTTCTGGTGTTGAGGTTGGTTGTGGCGGTGTTGGCGGCGACGACGGTGGCGGAGGTGGCGGTGACGGTGGTCGACCTTGACCCCGACCTCGACCTCTGCGTGTTGTTACCATGATAGTTCCTGAGTTTGTTGAAAATAAAATCATGTCCTTAGTTGTTCAATCAAATACACGCGGAACTAAAATGTAGGTATTCATACACTTATACTTATGCATAAGAAATAACTTGCATCATGAGATAACAGATTGTCAGGATTAGCACAGTAAAATCTATAGTCGTTTAAACAATCTTTGTCATGGTGTTCAGCTCGTCATGCTGGTCTTAACGGTGTCTTGTTTTTGAGATTTCGGGTCTCTTTCATCCCTTCGACTAGGAGTTGAAATCTCGGCAATTTTTTTTTTTTAATATCTCTATTTTAGTTAACTTTAAATGTTACCCTTTAATCTAAACAACTTAATTAACAATAATTGTTTAAACCTTAACCAATCGCAGTTAAGTTTAATAAAAAAAAGAAAAAAATTTTAAAATTCCTATAAAACATATTTTTAAAATCATATGTTATAAAAGAAAATTGATTCTTGTAATACATATTTTCTAACAAAGTCTGAATAAGTTAAAAAAAAATTTTATAAGACATGTATTCTATGAGAGTATATAACAATAAATTTTTAATTTTTAATACAACACCTATTATAACAGAAGGTAAAATTAATCTTTATAATACGTATATCAAAATATGAAAAAAAATATTTAAATTTTACAAAACCTATATTCTAGGAGAATATATAAAATAATTTAATTTTTAATATAGCGTATTTTATGACAGGAAAGTAAAATTAATTTGTTTTACGTATATTTTAACAAAACATGATTAAATTAAATTTTTCGTACAACATTTTTCTATCATAATATATAACAATAATTTAAATTTTAATATAACCGATATTATAGCCTTCGACATATATATTTTACAACTATATACCAAACAGAACGTATATTTACAACCGTAGATTTTACTTTACCACGCGGCCTTTCACCGCCATGCAAAGGGCGAGTATGCATGAAGGACACGCGGTCTCTCCATGCAACCCACCGCCCTCGGAAAGTGGGGAAACCCTAAATAGGGTCAATCCCCAAGACGCGGCCATTTTCACCCTCTCTCCTGGAGTTTTAGCTCTGCAACTCTGCTAGGCATGGTGGAGCTATGGGGAATAGTTGACCTTCGCGGACGTGCATCTTCAGAATCCAATATTCGTCCGATGCAATAGCTCTGGTAAGCCCTTCTATGCCATACTTAATAGAATAGATGCAGGGTTGATCATAGACTTTGAGCCTGTGACGCCTTCGGATGTGCCTGTATCTGCCGCTGGTGCACTGCAGTCCTACAAGCTGTCGGCCAAAGCCATTTCACGCTTGCAGTCTCTGCCCGGTGGAGATATTCGCTTGTTGTGTGAAGCTGGGTTTTGAGCAATTATACAACTGTTATACAAACCCATTTAATCCCTAGTTTGATATTGCACTTTATGAGCCTTGAGGTCCAGCTGTTATACAACTATTATATCGACCCATTTAATCTTTGTTCTGGTAAGCACTTTGAGGCTACGAGGCTTGAGATCCAACTATTATAGAGCTATTATAGAGACCTATTAACCTCCCTCGTCTGACATGAACTTTCAGGTTTTCAAGCTTGGTTTGATCAGTTATACAACCATTGATGAAATGAGCATCAATGGGTAGTTCAGTCCTGGGTGGTTTTGAGGGCATAGTAACGCCCCCTTGTTTTTATGGATAACTTGGCGCGAGCACGTGTCCTTCCTGGGAAGCACAGGCAACCCAACCGCATCTAGGGCACAGGGAATATACGGATCACGCCCAACCAGTAATGGAGGATTTTCTCGGGTGGATTCAGAAAATAGCACCTCCTGTCTATGTCTCGTGGGGCTGTTGTTAGTATTGTGAAGGGGTAGGCAAGCTCTGATTGAACCCATCCATAAAACCCAGTCTCTGTTCCTGCGTGCCCATTGAATATGCCTGGCCCCATAGAGCATGTGCTCCGTGCCCTTGGTATGTACCTGCGGTTTTTAAGCTTGATTTCGGTTTGCCATCTAACTCTAACACAAACCCATGTAATCCCTGGTCTTACGAAGTTTGAGGTTGTGAAGCTTGATGCTCAGCTAATGACAAACCCATTTAATACCTGGTCTGATATACTCCTCGAGGTTATGAAACTATAGAACTAACATACAAACCCATCTTAAACCATGTAATGCTTGGTCTGATATGCGCTTTGAGGTTGTGAAGCTCGGTGTCCAGCTATAACAAACCCATATAATCCATGGTCTGATATGCTCCTTGAGGTTACGAAAATATACGGTTAATATACAAACTCTTCATAACCCGGGGATGACAGCTCGTGGATGCGATGGTCATTGGGATGGATGTTAGATTTCGATCTTTAATAATTATGCGTATCCAGGTTATTGGAGGTTAGCTCGTGGATTTGGTCGCTACTCTCTGCGCCGTGATTCAGCTTTTGATTGATTCTCTACGGGTTGGCGATACTTTCCGTGAAATTTTTGAAATTTCTCCGCTATTGTATTATTTGAAGATCATTTGTCTTTAACTTGGAATCAGGTTTTGATATCAGTTTTTCTGTCACAGTTTCATAATCTTCAACGGCAACGGCAATGAAGACCTCCACATTTGCAGTGGCAGCTGCATACGCTGTGGTCTTGATGTTTGCTCTTTTTGGCCTCGCAACGGCTGCTGACGCACCGACTCCCAGCCCTGTGGCTGGCGCGGGTTACCTGGACTTTGTTCCTTCTGTCGATTTTTCTGCGATAGCCTCAGCTATCGCATTCTTGGCCTACATGTTCTTCTGAGAGCCATACATATGAGGTATTATCCCTGGAGATGTAGTTTGATGATGGTGTTTCATATTCTCCGTTGCTTTAAACGGGTTTTGCTATGTTCTTCATTGTTCTGTCGCTCGTCTATTTACATTTTTGTACAGAAATTGGTTTCGTGGGTGACGATACTCTACTATACATCCTGCTAGGGTTATTAATTTGTTTTCCATGTGAAGAATTATTTAAATGTTTTCTGATATTATTTTGACCACATAGAGAGAGGCAAGAGGTTTTCGCAGCCTTGGTAAAATCACTTTGGCAAAGTGGACGATCTCGTGAAAGATTAAGAACAGTTAAATGCAAACGCACATAGATGTCTACCTATGCAAAAATACAGAGATGTCTTCCCCATAGCTGTTGGGAGAGAGGGCAAGTAGGGGCACGAAGAGTCAATTTCTAAAAGATTTCAAGAGCGAAGAATTCTGGGTGCAATTTTTTTGTATAATATATATTTTTATATATATTCATGCATATATAAAAAAAATAATACAAAATGGTGTATGCGAAAGTAATTTTCATTTTTCTCTGTTGCAAAAAAAAACTAGATACCTACAATTTCCAGGATTTATATATATATATATATATATTGTGTTAGAACTCTTTTTGTTTATATTGATTATCAAAAAAACTAATTATATCTTGGTTTTCTATGCGTGCAGGTAGTCAGGTGCTTACAACTATTGGGAAGAAGGATCTTGTGTAACTCTCCGTGTGTGTCTTGCACGTAAATTTTTTTTTGTTTTTGCTAAGTTCGGCAAGAGCTCTAATCTAGGTAACTAATTGAATTTTCTAGTGTAGATCCAATCTCTTAGACTAGTTTTTTTTTTTTTTGTGAGTAGGCCCTAAAGGTCTGAGTTTCCGAGCCTGGCGCTCTGATACCATCTGTAGTGCTCTGGTTTTTACAGCAGAGCACTGTGTAAAATTTCAGGTTTAATTTTCTACCTTTTAAACTTTATCAGTTTAAGGAAGTGAATTTCTAAGGATTTCTGTGTGCCGAAGTAATATTTAGTGTACTGTGGTGATTTTACTAACCTTACATTCGAAATTCGAAATTTGAAATAAACAAACATATCGTTATTTTCTTTTCAACAGCATAAGAATAGGTTTCACAACTTAGTAAATTAGTAAATAGCAGTAAATCAGTAAATAGTAAGTTTGCATGTTTACAGTAAGATTTTAGCATAATAGTAAATAACGGAAATTACCTGATGCTGATGCTAACCGTAAGTTGTAGCAGGTTGTGTAATCCCCTTAGACAGCCAAACTGAAGTGTCCACCCTACCGACCAGCTATAATCTTGCTGGCCCTTGGAAATCAAAGGATTTCCAAGCCCCCGAGCCCACAAATCTGATAATCCCGAGAGCAGTCTTTCCTTCTGTTCTCAAAATCTTTCTGTTCGCCAAACTTTCTGCCCTCCCAACTTCTGTTCTCCAAACTTCTTTTCTTCCCCCCAATAAAAAAAAAACCTCCCCAACCTTCAACCTTCTCCCCCTCTATATACATGTCCATCCTCGAGAAGACCTTGGGCTTCCTCCACCGCCCCAAAATCCCCTTCTCGAGCCCCTCAACACTTACTCCTGTCACCAGTTCATTTATACACGGTTCTTTATTAAAATGTATAATTAATTACTCTCATGGAAAAGTTAGTTGGTTTTGGATTGACGGTAGTAAGTATTTATTACGGTGGGGATTATCACCCAAAGGTTATCCGTTCGAAACAAGCTTCATTAAATACAAGTATATCCGCCGTCCTTGATATTTTAATGTTATTAATGTAATTAATAAAATATTATATAATTAGTTACCCCCTTGTCAACTTGGACATGATGTGTCCTAATGATCCACCTTATCCGTCGAGGCTACTTTAGCTTGAGGTTTAAATTCCAAGATTAACATTGAATAATTAAATATCCATTTCCATCACATCACGGTTAAAGGATTATCTTGTTATGGCTAACTTTGAAATGGAATTAATCACGTAATATTAATTTATAAATCAATATTTTAAATCTTACTTATATTGCATTTGTTACGATAGGGATATAAATGTTGCTGGAATATCATTTATTAATTAATAATAATAATTAAATCACCCTTTGATAATAATAAAAGGTGAATCAATCATAGTATTCTTAATTATTTGTTTATCACATGGGTACCCTATCATCAACATAGCATCCTTGTTATTATAAACAAAGCACTTGTGAGGGCTTAAACAATTTTACTAATTAATTAGACACTATCATTACCCTATTCACAACAGTTCTTCTACGACAATGTTAACTGACGATACTTGTCTTAGTTTATTATTACAATGTTTTCATATAATTACTAATTCACTTATTTACACATTGACAACCTAACCATTCATTACCTAAGTTGATTGATGTATCCTTAACTGAGTTATCTATGACATTTATACTACTATTCAAGCATGACAAGTATGTTATACACCAGTAATATTGTACACGTACAAGGTGTGCATGCATGGCCAGTGTATGCACATGTCGGACATGTACTATAAACAAACCCCATTCCGCCTATGCCTACTTGCTAACTAATAATAGTATCTACCCCCATGCAGAAGAGCACGCATAATATATATAGTATAATTACTTTAACATCCTCGGATATTTAACAGTTAACCCTTTACGATTTAACATCATTGTCTTTATGTTTACATTAGTTTAATCAATCAAGTACAGGAAGGGTGCCTACTTCCACTAACTCGGAATCAAGGAATACTAAACCCCCAACAGTACTAACTACACATCCTCCCATCATAACCTACGTCCAGCATCCTCCCTATCCTCCCTCTGCTAGTACAACAGTGGATGTCGGACTCACCGATCTGACCACATAGAACTTGAGAGCGATAGCGTCGGCTGAACAGCGGACCTATCCTCCCCTAGCAGGCATCCGACCATCGTCATCACAACAACATGGGGAGCGTGTCTCAGCACGGCCCTCCCACGACCTCGGGTCTTATGGAAACATAGGGTGGGAAACACATCCATCCCTCTCAACATACTGGGCCTACGCCCTTATCAACTCATACTTGCTGCTATCGGGATTATCAGTTTGTGTTATCGTACCCTCATTTTGGCTGCTAAGGTTTGCTGTAAAAACATGTTTTTCTTTTCCAATGTATATCAGATCAAGTAACTGGCTATCCCATAGCCCCTGTGTCCTGTAGGTTAGTGTTTTGCAAAATACAATTTATAGACAGCATTTTTCATTGATCGCCAATTGATCCATGTTATCATTTCATTTCATGTAACCTTTTAGCTCATCATAGATACATATAACATTTCAATAATTCATATAAGAAGATGGTATCCACGTACCGAATCATATATTTCACATTTCATTAAGGAAAACATATAAACATATACTGAAATCGTAAAATAAGGAAATCATATGATAATCATGACATCATAACTGCATAACATAGTAACATCATAATCATGGTGAAATCATAAGACAGAGTAACATCATATAATGAGGTCCAATATAGTTTACTCAGTCGAGCTGAGTTCGGAAAAATATATAAGAAGTAAAGTATGGTGTGTCTAACTAATAAATATGCCGAATCAAAATATGGGCATTACAGAAGTTGCCGGTTTAAAAGGTAGACCATGGGGTTGGAGTTGGCGACAATTGTAGTATGACTAAGTAAGATGTAATGGCGCAATTTTTGGATGGAAAATATGACAGCAAGGGCCAGTCTCTCCTCATATGGGTAACGTAGGGGTGGTCCATACAAGGTTTGGTTGACATAATAAATGACATGCTCCTGGAGAGCAACGTCTTCTTGAACAAGGACCCCTGACACGGCGTGGTTGGATGTAGAGCATTAGAGAGATTTTGAGGTCAAAAAATGGCCTCCTAAGAGATGTACTACAAAAATATGAGATATATTTAAATATTATGAATTTGGGGTTTTATGGGGTAGGTATATATGACAAGTCACCTCCCACACTATTTTCTATGCACAATATAAATAACCATGATTGAGTTACTTTTCAAAATTCACTAGAAATAAAATTAATAAAATAAGTCTACATTGATGTGACTAAGATTCATTGTAAATTCCCAAAAATTTATTGTCCTTTGGTATTTATTTGTCTTGAACTTGCAAATGAAATTAAATAATAAAAAACATTTTTAAGAGCTATTTTTTTAATTTTATGTTGACTTTTTATATTTAGTACTTTTCTCATGAATTTAATATAATGTAATTTAATTGAAAATTTATTTACATGTAAAATGTTAATAATATTATTATAATCCACATTGCATTATTATTATTATTATTTATTAAATCTATTATTATTTTTTATTAGTTTGACATTATGTTATTAAATAGAATGGAGTGAATATATAATTTAAAATTAAAAACATAAAAATGATAATATATTATTTTATAAAAAAATGTGAAAGGACTTTCTTTATGAATTAAAAGTACTTCACTTGAAAATGACAATAATATTATTTTATAAGAAAGTGTGAAAAGACATTCATTATGAATACTTTACTTGAAAATGACAATAATATTATTTTATGAAAAGACTATCATTATGAGTACTTTACTTTATGACTTAAAAGTACTTACACCACTACCTTGGTTAACTATGTGTTTTCATCTACCATAGAAAATTTGACAAATAAGCATTATTAACTCATGCAATGCCACCTCAACCAAGGGGGATGATGTCATCTACTAGAATGTGATTGGTTGTTTTTTATAGTACATTTTCTTTGTTTTGAGGCCATTTTTTGACCTCAAAATTTCTCTAATGGACGTAAAGGATGAAGTCCTGAGAGAAATTCGGAAGGGAGATCAAAGGGGCTTGTGTGAGAGATTTTTTAAGGGCTTCGAAGGTAGCTTACGCCTGGTCGTCCCAAATAAATGGGATGTGGGTACGAAGTAGACGTAAGAAACCATGAACTGTGATGGCATAATCAGGAATGAAGCGGCGAAGGAAATTAGATTTCCCCTGTAAGCTCTGTAGCTGTCGGAGCATGCATGGTGCTGGAAGTTCTAGAATGGCTTGAACTTTGAGGGGGTCTACAATGATTCCTTTGTGGGAAACAATGAAACCTAACAACCGGCATACCGGAACACAAAAGACGCACTTGAGTGGGTTCAAGCGGATCTGATACTTGCGACAACGCAGAAAAAATTGCCGGCGGTCATTGAGGTGGTCAGATCGTTTCTTGGAATGAGCTGTAAGATTGTCAAGATAGACTAATAGGATATGGACCAAGTCGTGAAAAAAATAGGTCATGGCCCACTGGAAGGTGGCGCCAGCATTTTTAAGGCTGAAAGGCATGACACGATAGGAAAAGGTGCCCCATGGGGTGGTGAAGGTAGTCTTGTATTGATCTTCCTTGCGGATCTGAATCTGGTTGTATCCAGAGAAACTGTCCATGAAGGATAGGACTTCATGCCCCGCACATGCATCGATGAGTTGGTCGATGAATGGCGTGGGGAAGTTGTATTTGGGACATGCTCGATTTAAATCGTGGAAGTTAGTACATACTCAGATGGTGCCTTGTTTCTTGTTAATAGGGATGGGGTTAGAAACCCAAGTGGTGTACGCAATAGGATAAATGAATCCTGCTGTGCGAAGTTTCTCAATCTCTGCTTTAACGACGGGGGGCTTTGATGGATGAATGGGGCACTGTTTCTGGCGAATGGGGGGTACATCTGGCCATGTGTCAATGTGGTGTTCTATGATAGTGGGGTCAAGACCAGGCATTTCGGTATAGGACCAGGCAAAGACATCACAGAACTCTTGTAAAAGTTTTCTGTACTCGCCGATCTTGTACTCAGTGCAGGAGGCTCCTAACGTAATGAGTTCAGGAGCACCAGCTGGGGCAGAGATATCAATGTGGATTGTGGGTGAGATATTGGCCATGTTACCTTCCTCAAAGGCATCGGGAGCGAGAAAGGGATCTTTAAACCAATTGACTTTGGTGGGGAGGAAATCTTTGGACTCAACCGAAAATTGGGTGGCTGTGGTGGAGGAGGGATCTTCCGGGAGAAAATAGGAACGATGGTGCATATCCTCCCAGGGGTAATCAGGTGCAGTAAGAGCCTCGAGAATCTCCTCATCATTGTGGAAAATTTGTGTAGTCAAATCGGTTGATAGGGGAGCGCTAGTAGTAGAGATCATATAAATGGTATTGATCTTGCCTGTTGGTGGAGATTCCGGGGGGTGGATCTATTCAATGGTGGGGGGAGACGTCTCGAGGTCCAAATTATTCATCTCATAGAGGGCGGCTCTGTAATATGGGAGATCAGGATAGTGATGTGAGTAATGGCCATAAATACCGCAGATTGCACGAGGGTGATTGGTATGCAGGGATTTATCACGAGGCTTAGGGGTAGGGTCAAGTTGGACAACTGGGATGTTGGGGTCATCGTCAAGCATTTGCATGTGCTCTTGTAATGCGGGTAATTGTGGACATTGATGGGCAGCATGGCCCAACTCATCACACAAAGAGAATTTGGGAGGAGCGCGAAACACGGGGGGATTTTTTGCTGGTTTGGGCGGGGGTAGAGCGGTGTATGGTTGTGGGCCTCTGCCCCTAGTGTGCTTAATAAGAGGGGAGGGACTGGTGGATGAGGAAGGAGTAGTGACACCGGGAGGTGGTTGACTAGTAGTGGTGATGGGTTGCACCAGTTGCAGGATGACATTTGGTATCATAGGGGAAATGGGAGGTGTGATGTACCATACAGGTAATCCTAAAGTTAAACCGGGGAGGTTGAGAGTAGCCATAACCGGGGCGCTTACTACTCTCGAAGGGGGGGAATAGGAAGGGGATTGTATGGATGGGTGTAACACCAACATGACTAGCTACCAATGGTGGTTGGGGTAGCAAGGGTGGTTGATGGTTGGGTGTTGGTGTATTGTGGGAAAGGGTACATAAGTCAGATATTTCGGTCGCTGGTGATAGGGGTGGAATGGACTGGAATGTTGAGGTCATCGACGTATCTGAGTAAACTCCGGGTCCCACCGAGGAAACCAACGACGTAGATGCACTGCAAATAGGTTGTTCAACCATGGGAAGAATGTTTTCGGGTGCAGCGGGGGCATTGGGATCGTAATAGGTGAGTTGATCAACCTTGACCACGCGTCCGTCATGGGGGAACATCATGGTACGAAAAACAGATGAGGCAACTGCCCGCATGGCATAAATGTAACTGCGGCCAAGTAAGAGTTTATAATCAAGTTGGGCGTTGATGACCTCTATGTCAATAAGCACTGTTTAACTAGCCAAATGGAAGGGGACATTAGCTAAGAGACCTTGGGGTTGAGCCGAACGGCTGTCGTAGGCTCGCAACGCAGTGGTGGACTGCTGGAGAGTAGGCGATCCCAACTTTTGCCAAACAAATGTGGACATAACGCATGTAGAGGCACCCTCATCAATGATGCACCGATGGATGACAAGATTCCGAACGGATAGAGAAACTTGGAAGGCTAATGTGGAAGTCAGGCGTGGTTCGGATTGGTCCAAATCAAAGGCCATCATTCGTGAATCAGTTGGGTCAATAGCACCAATGGCTGAGAGCAAAGTATTGCGCTGTGTAGGATAGTTTTTTAAGACCTCTAACGCAAACATGGCTGCGGGGGACTGAGCTAAATCATCTACAATGTTGTAATTAGACGTAGCGTGAGCATTGGGGTTATTGTTGATACGGCGAAGTGGGAAGCGAGGGGCTTTGGAGGTGCCATCTAGTGGAGCCGGAGGTATTCGTAACGACTGATCGGTGGGAAGAGCGTTGGTGTTTTTGTCGATGAGAGGGGATTCATGGGTGGAGCCATATTGGTTCCGACGGGTTTGAAGGTTGACATCGACGGATGACATCATTAACAAGTGATGGGTACCTGAATCTATCATGGGTTGATCAAGAGCGACATAAGTGATTTGCTGTTGTGGTGGTGCGTTTCCTTGAGGGGGAGCCAACGGTTGAGTGTTCACTACGCCTTGGGTTGGTAAAGGGTTTTGTAACACCAAGGGTTGAGTCTGAGGTGGTGGGGGGTTGGGCGGCGCTTGAGGAGTCGAGTGCCCTTGGCGATGGGCATCATCAGTTGAGAGTTGTCGAGCCCGCTCCAAATGTGGGCAAGCGTGCGTGTAATGGCCATAGACCCCGCAAATAGAACAAGGATGGTTCATTCACAAATTAGGGTTTTTGGCTTGTTTGGGCGGCCTGTCGGGGTTTTGGTTGGCAGGTGTTGCGTTATTGTTGTTTGGGGGGTTAGGTGGCTGGCCACCTTGGTCTGGAGCGGGATTGCTCCCGTGGTTATGTCCTTTTCCGCGGTTTTGTTGGCCTTGTTGGCGTTGGTTATTTTGGTTCTGCTGTGGATTTTGTTGGGCATACACTTTCCCTTGGGCGGCAGGTGGGTTCTGCAGTTGTGCAGGTGCGGGAGAAGGCTATAGTGGATAATAAGTGGGTGGAGGTGGTGCAGGTGTTGAACCTTGTGGGGGTTTCTGATACGTCTGTGTGACGTGTTGTGGGTTTGCCGCAGGTGCTGCCTGTGGCAGATAATAAGCAGGGGGGCTTGAGAGGATACAGGGGTTTGCGTGACTTGCGGGTGGTAATATGGATGAGGTGCGACTGGGGGGGCGTAAGCGGGGGATGCATGGCCAAAACACTGAGGTGGACATGAGGATCCATGGGAATGGTGATTATGGGCCATGGGAGCATATGAATTAGTTGCTCTAGAGTGGGATGTAGCCCGCGAAAGGTCGAGGCCATGGCTAGTGCATGCTATGGAAAAGGGCTGGTAATGCGATGCGATACGGCCAATGATGCCATCGGCGGCATGGGATGCCCCCAGTGTGTTGTTGCGGGAGGAATCACTGCGGGGGGCATCAGGTATAATGGTATATAGATAACCAGACTGGGCATAAATAAGGTCAAATTGCTAGGCTTTGAGGATGGCCTCTTCCTCGGACTGGGGTCGCTCGGATGCCACATCCTTGGCAATGACAGGAAGGAGAGATTTTAGAAACCAATCTAAGAAGATACAATCATCTAACTTGATTTTGCACAGGCTTCGGCGTCGACGCCACTCATGAATATGGTCAGTGATGTGGGTGGCCGTATTCTGTCTGCAAGACAGTAGGATCTCAACTCTCGTGTCATAGCGGACAGGTAACTGAAAGAACTGCAGGAAGGTCGAGGCGAGGGAGGTAAAGGTGGCATGGGTCCCATGGGGTTGCTCGATGTACCATTTGGCTGCAGAGCCAGTGAGAGTGCGTTGTAACAGACGGAGGCAGACAAAGTCGTCCACTATGGAGTTGGAGGAACACCATAGATGGAAGGACATAATATGATTATGGGGGTCTTCACCTCCCTTGCCATCAAACTTAGGGATGTCTGAGGGGATCTTAGTGGGCATGTGAGGCCACGTAGGGTCGTGTCTGATGGGATCATTGGTCAGTCTGGCCAGGTCAGGAAGGTTGAGACTAGCCATGAATGGCAAACTAGTAGAAGGATGTGACATACTGGTGGGTGTGGCCATGTTGGGTCCAATGCCCCTAAGTGTAGGGGCTGGGTTCAAGTTGGGGATGTGGCCCCCAGGGGGAGGAGCAAAGGTGGTATGGGATGGTCCTGTGCCGCCAAGGGTAGTGTGAGTCACTGGTGGAGTTGGGTTGGGTATGCTAGCCACTGAAATTGGCACAGTGACCGGAATGGTGGGTGTGGGCCCCATCGAGGGCATACCTAAAGCAGGTGCGGTAGCTGGGGTGGTGGTGGACGCTCCACCAGTGGTTCCTACAAAGAAGGGATTGGAAGTCATGCCAGCCATGGGGCTGGTTGGTGCAGTATAAGTGGGGTTCTCGGACTTTGCCTCAGAATCAGATGTAAAATAAGGGATATCAAAGCCGTGGGACGGAGCTCTATGTCATCGACGAGTGGAGTCGAGTGATGAAGCTCTATGTCTATGATGGGTGATGTCAAGTGAACTATGCTGCGGGGGCTCACCCCAGAGGTGCCGAGAATTTATTGGGGACTCAATGGTGACAGATGGTGTCAAGTATCTGGGGGTTGTGTCGAGTGAAAAACAACTCAAAAACCCTAATGCAGCCGAGTGTGCAAAAGGAGAGTGCAAAGAATACGGCACTCAGGCCAACAACCAACTCAAAACACTTACTGTAACAACTGTGCTACAATAAGCGGAGTGTCAAAAACAATGGTCAGAATACCAACAAGCAGTAGGTTTCCTAGAAAATAAAAATAGTGGACTCGCTAGACCAAAGGGATGTAAGGGAGCATGCAAACACCTAGCTAAATAGTATTCTGACTCAAACCAAAAAAATCCTCTTCAAGGTGATGAAATCCAAGTCAGACAATATGGATAGTAGAGCCAAGTGGCTAAAGATACCCCCCTGTCGGGAGGGACACTGGGTAAGACAATCCTAGAAGAAAGGAAACTAAGATACCCCATTCATGACACATCCAGAAAGATGAATCTGCAGCTCCGGTCCTATCACCGTGTGGGCCTAAAAGGAATCACCACATGCAGACCAACGAGTAGGTATCCTTCGGTTACTGAATGGATTGTGGTATTCCACTCAGGCCTCCGGAACCAGTTTGGCTACTTCAACCCTCCTAAAGGAGAGGCCCTCTGATAAACTGGTTGTGACCGTGCCAAAAAATACTAAGGGATTTTGGTTCCCTAATGGACAACAACTATGTCTCAAGTGTAAGCGACCGAGGGGTGTTATTTGGATGCCTATCCCCCCTGTCCTACCTAACTACAATATTCTTATGTGTTCCCCAAGTGGGGTTAGAATGTTGGTTGTGTTAAGTAGTATTTTAAGGCTTACTTGAATTAGGTGACAGAGTGTGTGCGTGTGAGGTAATGCACCCAATCAAAAGTGCCACGGGGTGGGAAACTTTCAACCAATAATAATAATGCAGAATTTAAACTTGTAATGCAAAATTTTCTTTTTTCAATTGAAATGCTTAAAATTTAAAAAACTCTGTAAATGGAACAGAAAGTAAACTGCAGAAAAAGGCTATAGCTAAGTATGGCTGCAGACAGAACAGGTGGTTGTGCAGGTGCAGAAAATATTGCAGCAAAGTTCTGGGTTCAAAAAAGGGTAAAAAATGCAGAGAACAAAGCGTGGGTTTGTGCTTGAAATGCGCGGTTTGGAGCGCGGCTGTTCGGGGAAAACCTGCGGGAGGGGCGCGGGTTTGTGGCCGAAAGGCACGGGCTGGGCGTAGATATAGGGCTGAACCCTATGATCGGATTGTGGGTTAGTGGCTGGAAGGTGCACGGCTAAAGGCCTGAAACCTGCGGGTAGATCGCGGGTATGGGGTAAAGAAACGTGGTCCGGGGCGCGGCTAAAGGGGGAAGAGCTACGGTCAGATCGCGGGTTTACGACTAAAATGCATGCTTGGGAGCACAACAAATAGGAAGAAAGCCGAGTTCGGATCGCAGGTCTGGGGCTAAAAACTGCGGTATGGAGCGCAGGAAAGAGGCAAAAGGCCGCGCTCTAGTCGCGGGGAAAGAGTGAATTGATGCGATCTGGATCACGGAAAGATGGCTGAAAGCTGTGATCTGCGGCGGGACAGCCGAACAGGGAAAATAGAAAAATACTTGCAGAAAACTAAAAACTTCTAAAAATTATAACCAGAAACTCAAAGGAACACTAGGGGAGTCGCCAAAACTGTAGCTAGGGTTTTCGCCCTAGCATGTGCAAATGAGCACCTACTAAGGAGAAGGGCCTCCTTAGTAGCAGTTCAATAAACAGTAAATTAAAGCAGTAAAACAGTATGAAATTTAACCTAGCATGAGCATTGACATAAATAAAAAGACATGACAATATGATGAAGATTTTCTTTTGTATTAAATTTACCTCAAGTGTTGAGGTTGGTGGAGCTCTTGCAGTAGTCCAGGAGGGCTGCTTCTGTGCTCCAATGGGTTCCTTCTCCTTCTCCAAGGTGTTTGAATAATGGGCCAAAAGGGGCACTCAAATGGTAAGCTAGGGTTTCAAGAGTGATTTTGGCAGAGTGAGGATAGGGAAGATTGTGGATATGAAATGGGGAGCCTCCATCACCTATTTATAGGTTTTTAGTGGTGGAGTGTTGACCCATGGTTTTTGGCACTATATGGATTAGGTCAATTGTATAGGGTTTTTTACTTCCTTTTTCCCTCTTTTTCCTCTTTTTTATATATTTTTATTCCATTTTTGCTATTTTTGGAGGAAATTTGAATTATTTTGGGGAAAAAGGGGTTTTTTTGTCCATTTGGTGGCTTTTTAATGGTTTTTTAAGGTTTTGGAGGAAAATATGGTAGGAAATATAGACAAGTGAGTCATGTAATGAGGGAGATGAGATGGTGAGCACTTTTTGGGTGTTAACACCAGCTACTTCAGGGTTCCTGTGGTACTCCTCACAATGAGTTTTAGGGCTTATGCCCAAGTACTTCCCACAGTTAAGTGGATAGGGATTATTCCTAGATCCGAACCTGCAACAGATGCGAAAAAACAATTTGGGCAAAATTTTCACCCAATGAGCCCAAGAAAGTGCTCTGATACCAGATGTGATGAACCTGCAACAATTAATTGATATAGTGCACAATATATGAGATCACAGAATATTTTTATTGATCGCGTGCCACTTTGAGGGGGAAACCTCCTTTGAGCAAGCTTAATATAGATAACTTCACGGTGCCTTCATTGGCCTCAACACAAACTTATATACTAAGTCTAGGCGCCAATACTATGGGTCAAAACCATGGGCCAATACAAACTATGGATCAACAAATACTACGGGATAACTTACAAAGCATATCCGTCCAACAACAATAATACAAACTATGGATCAACAACTTCTATGGGATGACTTACAAAGCATATGCATCCAACAACAATATACTAACAAAGTAAAGAGAAGGGTTGACATAGGTTCATAACATCAGCCAATAAGCTTAGGATTTTTCACGATTCCTTCTACAAACTTGAGGCATTCAAAAATGTATTTCGATCAATTGTGCCAATTTTGGACATGCAAGACAATTAAAGGAAAATTTACCTTCCTAATCAAATAATGCATTCTCAATATTGGGGGAGTCAAGGTAACTATGGATGATGATAGTGAAGATTATTTCCCTTTTCAATGATTCCAACTACATGCTTTGAGGTTTGGTTTGCAATTAACCATAAATAATTAATACTTAGGAATATCATGGAAATGCCTATAATTTTGTGAAATATGAAGTACAATATGCCTCTAAATGTACTCAAAATATAGATTTAAACCTCTTTTTTAGACACCCCTTTCAAATATGCCTCCATAATCCCTATTTGCTACCATCTGATATTCATCATGCCTCATGGATATCTCAAATTGTACATGGAATTTGAGGGTTAACACATACTACTCCTTGTACAAGATCTTTCAATGGAATTTGCAACAAGGGAGGTGAATTATCCCAAGGTGCTCATCTTTCCACATTTCCAGGTTTCTCAATTTCATTATTAGCTATGCATTACAATTCTACAAAAGTTTCCATTTTCCCCAATTTCACTTTTTTTTTTACATAGTTTCCAAAATATAAGCCATTCTATGTAGGAAAGTTAAAAATGGGATTTGAAAATTATTGAGTCTTCTACTAGACATACTTGACCTCTCTACATTTCCACTTTTTTTATATCCAAATCTCAAAGCATATTCCATTAGTTTATGTCCACTTTTTATATCCAAATCTCAAATCTTATACCATTATATTTCAAATTATGTCTCGCATAGTTTATCAACCCATAGGCTCGAAATTTTGATGATTCCTTCTTATATGAACTTGAGGCATTCAAAAATTAATTTTGGCCATTTTTGCCAATTTTGAACATGCAAGACAATTAAAGGAAATTTCCCTTACTAATAAACAAATGCATTTTCAAGCTTGGGGGAGGCATGGTAACTATGTATGATGATAGTGGAAAATGCATTCCTTAATGCCTTGTAATTTTCTAATATGAATTATGCATACCCAACAAGGTCCTATTCGAACTTTTTTCCCATGGTGCAGGTAGAACCAAATAGATATTTGTCAGATCTGTCTTCCTCAAGCGAGGGAGTTTAGGAAGACTAGAGGAAAGTGAGACATCCAATAGGTATACAAGAGTTATATCAACTAGATGTCAAAAGATCAGAAGAAAATTCCATAAACGCATGGAATGTTTTCTTGCTGAAGGGGGGTCATGTTCCTATGATGATGAGACAATAGGAGACATCGAGGTGCCCTTGAGGTACAAACATCTAGTGAAACAATGGGTACCCAAGGATCTTCCTCAACTAAACACAGATTTTTGTGTTAACGAGAGGATATATCGAATTGCACCATCGTCATTACATGGTTTGGGATTGTTTTGCATGGATGGCATAAAGGTCGGTTACGACAAATGTACTGAATTGATGGAGTATGTTGGACCCTATTACAACTACAATTATTGGATGCGACTGGTCCAATATACACGAAGTATGCACATATATGGATTTTCAACAAATTATTTACAGCTGAAAGACAAGGATCAAAATAAAGGAGCAACGTTGTACATTGACGAAAGGCCAAAAGCTACAGGGAATATTGCAGGGTTTATAAACAATACACAACTAGTGTATACAATTAAGCAACCCAATTGCATATTCGAGGGGCATGAAGGAAACCGTGTTTTTGTATGTGCCATTAAATCAATAGCTGCATGGGAAGAGTTGATTATTAATTACAATTTGAATCGAATAGATACAAACACAGTTACTATGGGAGTGGTACATCTGACAATTTACCCAACCTTTTATTAATGAATTTAACATCCTATGGGTTTTTCATTAGTCTATTGTTATAATTTCGTTAAAAATTTCTATATTTACTTTGCACGGTAGTGATCGGGCATCTCCCCAGTGGCTGGTCAGAGGAGTACAACATCCTCGAGGAAACAATTATACATCTTTGTAATTGTACAAATATAATATCAAAAAAGGTTTTTTTTGTTGTATTTTTTCATGAGTATATTTGTTTCGTTTATATAATGTTATCTATATATTTGTCGTAGAGTGTTGATACGGGAAAGCACCCGGCTGTTGATCAGACAATAGTAACCTCCAGGAAAAAGGTATACCTGATTGTAATTGTACAATTTAAATACATCAATATGTTTTCTTATTATGTTTTTTTTCCGTGAGTATTTTGTTTTCATTTAGATAATTTTTTCTATGTTTTTGTTGCAGGGTGCTGATCGGGGCACCTTCCTAAAAGTAGATGAGACCAGACCAGTCTCGAGGCAGTAGGTATACATCGTTGTAATTGTACAAATATAATATGAACACAAAGTTTTTTGTTGTTGTGTTTTTACATGAGTATATTCATTTTGTTTAGATAATGTTATCTATATATTTGTTGTAGAGTGTTGATCGAGGAAACCACTCGACTGTTTATCAGACAACAACAACCTCGAGGAAACATGTATACCTGATTGTAATTGTACAATTTAAATACATCAATATGTTTTCTTATTATGTTTTTTTGTGAGTATTTTGGTTTCGTTTAGATAATTTTTCTATGTTTTTGTTGCAGGGTGCTGATCGGGGCACCTCCCCAACAGTAGATCGGGGAAAGTCCCCAACCATTGATCAGATGAGTAGACGATCATGAAGGGAGCCATTATAATTAATTGTAATTGTACAAATATAATATGAGCATCATGTTTTTTTTGTTATGTCTTTTTCGTGTGTATATTGGTTTCATTACGATAATGTTTTCTACATTTTTTTGGTAGGGGGATGATCGGGGCAAGTCCCCAGCAATGGACCAGATGAAACCAACATCGAGGCACTAGGTATACCTAATTGTAATTTTATAAATCTATCATGATCGATATGTTTTTTTAATATTTTTTTTCTTGAGTGTATTGTTTTCACGTCAGTAATGTTTTATAAATTTTTGTTGCAAACTACTGATTTGGTGTATGATCCAGCGCCAGAGCAATCAATATATTTTTATGTGGATGAGCTGATGCGCGATGGCGACATTGGATATTCTCTAGAACCAATTAAGATGATAGAGAGTACCTTAAAAAAATTCATGAGGGTATCCTTCGTCTGCTATTCATTCATCCGCAGACAAATGAGATTAGAGCAAAGGTTGATGTTTTTGTAAAGAGATCTCAAGCCTTGAAAGTAAGTTGCAGGATCTAAAATTAGAATATAGATTCATTTAGTATTTTAAAATTTTTACTTGTATATGATGGTGAACTAAAATATGGTTTGTATTGACAAGATTTTTTGCGCCCACACACTAGTGGTCAAGGCGGTGTTGGCACTAGTGATGCTCATGGAGAGTCGTCACATGAGAAACCGACTCCACTTGCGCATCATGTGCCATTTTTGTGCAATGAACAGTCAAAAACACATTCCATGACACCCCCAAGGCCAACTGTGAGTGCACCCGCTAGTGACCGGCGCACGCCAGATCGTGCAAAAGAACGGGTCGATGCAGAGAATAGTATTAATATTGCCGATGCAACATTTCCTGGATCTTCTCGTGTCACTAGCACATGTACACTACAAACCACATTTTTGGTGGACGAAGAGCTAGTTCACATAAAGATATATAATATCCCAAGTATTTATACATTTTTCAAGTTAGTGTTTATAATTTGATTGTAATATACTGATAATTTTTTTTTTCAACTAATGATGGCATGATCGTTTTGCAGGAAATGATGTTTTTTATAAACATCTAAATGATTTGTCATTGGAGATATTTGGGCCCACCATCAGCATAAGGTGGGATAAACAAAGAAAAAATTTAAAAGATGAGCTCACTAATCGCTTGGTTGGCTTGTTCGACAGCGAGACCTTTAATCAAGTCGAGGTCCTAAAGAAGGTTGGCCAACATATGAAGATTGTGAGGGACCAATGTAGGGCTCATCTAGAAAGGAACCCTAGGTATGAGTTCCCTCCAATGATTCCAGGAAGAGAGTGGAAGGCCCTAATGGAAGATGGAAATGAGAGGGCTTTGAGAAAAGAAGGAAAGATACCACCGGGCACAGGAAGGTATGCAATACTTTCCACAATGTAATTCTAAACCTTATTATTATTAATTTTTAGATCAAATTTGAAACATCTAAAGTATTTCAACATTTTCATAGGCTGTCAAACACATCAAAGGCCACAAAGGCAAGAAGAAAAAATTGGTTAGCACAAGCTTGGGCTTGGTGGTTATTTGAATTTGGCGGCACAAATTGTAAGTATCAAAAAAACCAATATTGCATCCAAATAATAAATTGCAAATTATTCTCATTTTATTGCACTGCAAAAGGTAAATTCATGGCGCTATGAAAATATGCAGGCCGATCAATTCAGGAAGTTCCCACTGAGGAATACTTGAAGCTTGGCTTCTAGCACGACTTTGGAGCTATTGTTGAACGCCGAAAAAGATTTTCTGGGCAAACACAGTCTTCCAGTGATCCATCTTGCACACATGTATATAAAATCAATATAGTTTAATGAAAGTTTATTACTTGTGCAATCTACTCGTTATAAATATTTGCCATAAAATATTGACTCTATTTTGAGTAGGAACGCAAAAATCCACTTAATGTCGAGGATGGAGAACAACCAATCGAAGATCATGCTTCGAATCTTGGTAATGAATTTATTCATATGCTACAATTTTAAATATTGCATTGCAAATGGTGAATATTAATTGTACTTTTCCATGTTTCACCTACAGAGCATGTAGAGGGTCACAGTGTACAAGATGAGCCTAGACATGAATATGAAGTACATGATGTGACCACATCAGGTAAAAAACACCTCTATAATGTTTTTTTTAATGAAATACTAGTCATTATAATATCAAAAGAATATCAATGTAACATTTTGACATTATTGCAGCAAATATGGACCCCTTGTTACAACATCAACGTCGCCAGTACTCTACTAGGAAGACAACAAGGCAAGTTGTAGAAGCCCCAAGAAATGTACAAGTTGCATAAGATGAGTTGCTTACTGATTTTGTCAAAAGAAAAAACCTAGAAAGAAGTGATTGAACAAATACTATGTGTACTTATTTTTGATAATATAATGTCATGCATAGTTTTTTTCCAACTGAATGAATGAGTGGTTTAATGAATGTTACATTTTATTGAATGAATGGTAAATGTTTCTTTATGATGAAATCAACATGTTTGCACATAATTTTCTTTTTCGAGTACATGCATTGGGTATGGGGAATTGAGAGTGATGTTAGGGGGGGAGGGGCCATAAGAGATTCTACCTTCATGTGGTTGGCCCTATTCAGTAAAGAATATTAAATTATTCTCGAAACAAAGTGGAGCTTAATGAGGTATTTATACCTGCCATCAATGAAGTAGCTTCAATACCTATCATAAGTGATACCACACTATTATGATCACAAGATTAGCTAGGTTTCAACCTATCAAATCCTTCACACATGCAAGTGCTCATATCAAGCACACAAGGGTTTCACCATTAAATAAGCACTCCTAGGTTCACCAACCGAAATACTTGTCTTTCAAAACAACAAGAAGGAAATTTCAACCCATTAAAACCCCTAGCTATAAGAATTCAATTCCAACCAAATCTAGCCACTTTGTCATCTGTATTACAGAAGTGAACATCCAAGTACATCATCACATCACGTTCCCAAGAAAGGTGTCTCTCCAAACTCCATCACATTAAGCTCCAAGTCCTTCAAACAAAGCATCTCACGATGCTCAAGGTCTTCACGTTAGTGCTATTGTAGACTATAGGTCCATTTATCACTGATAAAACCCACCCTATACAATATATAGTCTTTCCAAAACCTGATAAGTTTTCCCATACTATAGATTACATGATTATGATGCCTAAAGTTGCCCATACTAGAAAATATTTTGTGAACAGGTTGAAGGAATCATGCCTTCAAAGTTTCAAAAACCAACTACATTTGTCATTCTCAAAGATACCGATGCACCCACAGAAAGCAGTCATCCATGACACGGAGACTGGATTTGGCAAACCTAGGGAATATGAAGAAGACAAAAAAAAAATGTCTAAAAATTTCAAGCGATTTCGGTGCAACCAAACAAAGAAGATAAAAAAAATCTTGCCCTAGCAAAGACTAAACAAAGGAAAATTGTTGTAAGTCTTAAAATATGGAAAACACTTGTAAAATCATGTGAGAATTCGGATTCATGGAGGAAGTACGGAGAGGAGAGTACCCAGGTAATTAAATTTGCTCATAACATTACATCATAATGCATACACGATTTTTATGTTTTACTTGTGCATACTTAAATTGATTTGGCATATGTTTTAGGACAAGGCCTCCAAGGATAGGCTTGCCAAATTTCGTGCCACCCATCACAGTGTCCATATAGGTATGTAGACTTTGATCTATACTTTTCTAAGTATATTTAATTTGTGAAATTATATTTTTTTTAACTCCTGGAAAAAAAAAATGATTGCATAACAATTAGTTTAACTAGTCCATGTGTCATGTGTTTTACAGGAGGAGAAACATGGCCGACATCCAACACCATTTGAAAAAAAAAGTTTCAAAGCACTTGAAAGGTTGCATTAGAGAGATTCTAGCACTTGGATATTCTTCTTGGAGCTATCTGGGCTTGTTGATTTACCCTACCTAGGGATTTTTGGATAGTTGGAGTTTTTGTACTATCCTTGACGTAAGGATTTGGTATGTACTTTACTTCATATTGAGCTTATATATAAAGTGTATATCTTTCATATCTTGAGAAATTTTCCTAGTGATGGTGCAATAGATAAGACAAAAAAGATGGCACCTTACCCAATTATCAGAATATGTGAATACAACATTACACCGCTGAAGATGCCAACATGTACATGCTAAGAATAAAAACCAAGATGAAAGCTACAATGTTTTTGAAACCACACCCAATTTATGACATTTTTAGATAGGACACATTTCCACCATCTAGAACACACCCAAACAATGATTTACAAATTGGTACATTTGCAGAAAGTGGAAAAATACCCACAGGGCGATTTTTCAGGTCATTTCTGCATATGTTTTCTAGTCTGAACTTGGCTATCGTGTTTTAGGAGTTTGCTTCTATAATGTCCCCAGCTTGACCCCATGGCATTAAAATCATAAATGATGTAATATTGTTATAAAATCGTGGTGAGGAGCTCAAGGCCAAGGCCCCACCATCGATTTATTGATGCACATGGTTTACGTGCTAGCCATGCACAATGGAATTGTGAATATCATGTAAATATGCATTTTAATAAAAAAAAAATACCCACAACTAGCTATGCAATGCAACAAGAGACGGGGGCATGATTTTACAAGGAATTGGGAGGGAAAACATTCAAACCCTTGAGCCAATCAAGTCAAGCCAAGTGTCAATGAGATAACCCATCAAATTCTCAACTACCCATGTTGACTTTTGTACCCAATCATTCATTTCTCCCAAGAGTTGGGTGAAGTAGTTAATGCCTTGGGGAATGGGGAGGTATGGCTGTCCAAAATTCGAGTATGGGCAACCAC
Source organism: Larix kaempferi (assembly GCA_027924585.1). Lineage (NCBI taxonomy): Eukaryota > Viridiplantae > Streptophyta > Pinopsida > Pinales > Pinaceae > Larix > Larix kaempferi. The sequence goes on from BSBM01000742.1 coordinate 11,747,168, forward strand.
CCTGCATGGAAAAACGTGTTTGGCTTCCTTGGCAAGAAAAGAGCCATGAATTTGCCTCCCAAGCCATAACCCATCAAGCAGTTTTGCCTCTCTCACGTTTTTGAAGCTAGCTGGGCTTTCCCCATCACGTTTTCCACCATTTTCCTGCATTTTCCATGCCCGGGAACTCGTTTTTGTATTGCACAATGGATGGGAGGAAGGGAGCCACGATTTTGGGGTTTATGGAGGCCATTTTTGTCCCTTGAATGCCCAGAAACGTTTTCTGGAAACGATTTTGCTCTCCCAGGGTTGATTCCCCAATTTCCATTTCGTTTTTGGTGTGCCCACTATTTAGGAAAGTCCATGGCCATCTTATTTGTAAAATCCCATTGCTGAAAAATGGGTATCCATGCCCAGTTGGAGTTGCTGTGTGTAAAAGAAGGTTGGGGTTGAGATGGGTTTCTATTGCTTTGGCTGTGAATGAGCTGGAATGTTCCCTTGTCCTTGTAAGAATCATGCCCAGCATGGGGGTGGCAGTTGTGTTGAGATCTCTATGAACACAACTGGCCTATGTTTGGGTGGAACGTTGCAGCAACATAGCTAGTTGTTTGGGGGCAATTGCACAAATGAAGATAAGTGTTCTCTATGTGCATTTTACTTCTACAATGTTTTAATTTGATGTTTATTATTGATATGTTGAATGCATATGAAAGATGTGTGTGGGTGATGTTCTTATTCCACTGTGCATATATGTTTGATTTGCATCTGCACACATTAGTTTTAGGGCTATGAGTCTAATGAATGGGCTAAGTTTTTGTGAAAGCCCCGTAGATTGGCATCATGTTTCCTTACCGGAGTTGGATCCGTGGGAGGGGACATTACAACTTCAAATTTATATAATACTACAGGGCCCTAACTAACAACATTTCTGTTTTTTATTCAACTACCGCAGGCCACATTTAGGTTGGATTTTCCATAATAATTCCCAATGGCGTCAGCCAATCACCTCCTCAGTTACAGGCAATTGACATGTAAAATTGTAGACATGGATTTGTCTCTACTGGTGCATTTCAAATGCATCTATAACATAATTTCCTTTTCACCGATTTATAAATTTTCACTTCTGTTGCAATGTGAATTAGGGCTTTGCAGGCTCTTTGGTTTCGTTTCTCTGTGTGCTCTGGTGTCTGAGTCAAGTGTCTCAACTGTGATGGAGTTTAGTTCTGAGAAATACTAAAGATGAAAATCGTTGGCAACAATTACATAAATTCCTAGTAAGATGATTACTTTGTTTACTCGTGCACTTTACATCTCTTCTTGTAGGACTAGATGAGTCATTGCATGCAAATATGTTCAGCACATGCCAAGTACACTTCACATGCAAACCGATTTCAAGCACACTCCTTCACATGATAACACACTCATACTCCCTTATGCAACTCCTCAAATAAGGAAATCACATGTCCAAGAAATAGGTAGACACATGCCAACACACCCTCCCAACTACTCTTCTCCATGTGATCACCACACACCAAGTACATTCCTTATGTGGCGACCACATGCTGAGTGCTTAACTCATTATTTACATATAAATAATTCACAATTGACTAATCTCTGGTCAACTAGTCAACTCTAGTCTATAAATAAAACTTATGAAAATATAAAATCCTTAAAATAATAATGAAAGAAGTCAATGGTTACTAGAGAGCAATATCATAACAACGTAGACACTAACAATCTATTAGCAAAGAATGTGTTTTCCACCAATACAAGCTTTTTTATTATCCTCTTGAATTGCCCCATTGTTAGGGGCTTTGTCACCCGTGTCAACCACTTGGATGTATTCCACAACCATCGTGCCCTTTTGCATTGTAGTTCAAGACATGATATTGTAGTTTAATGCGCTTGCAGCGATCATGCAAAACTAGATTCTTAGAGTGCCTGATGCAACTTTGATTATCAAAGTAAATAATTGTGGGCTCCAACTTTTCTTTGTCAATATGCTATCAACTTGTGAAGACAAATAGATTCATAACTTCTTGAAGACGCTGCCATATATTCTTCTATTTAATTTTATATCAAGCAATCACCCTGTGCGCAAACTTCTTTTTGTGCAACTTAAGTTATCATAGTAAATAATAGTGGGCTCAAACATCTCTTTGTCAACTCCACTATTAACTTGTGAAGCCAAATAAATTCAAAACTTATTGAAGACGATGCTATATAATCTTCTTCCTACTGAACCAAGAAACCATCCTTGTGACAAACTTAGACAATAGTTGGAAGTGTTCCTTTGTGTGCTTGCATCTCTTAGTGAATCTTAATGAATATATCCATGGAGTAGTTGCTTATTGTCTATTGCATAGCACATGCCATAATGGATTGCGCCCTTTGAGTACATCTGAAAACTACAACAAAAGTCTCATCAAAGTGATCTCTCTCTTTTGATGAGAATCTTGGCAACAAACTTGGTCTTGTACCTTTAAATTTTCTCATCAACTTCATGTTTGATCTTGTGCATCGATCTAGAATCAATTATTGAATTCCTAGTGGGTGTTGGAACTATCTCCCAAACATGAATATTGAGGATGGTATTGCGACATACTTGCTTTGTAGTAGTCTTCTAAAATATGGAAGGCTTTGTTTCAATAATAGAAGTCATTAATTCAAAATGAGTAGGAAACTTCTTATTTGGATGACTTGGTCAAAATTTAGATTTAGGTGCACCAACTTGTCCTTGTGCATCTTGTAATTTCTAGTAAGCCATATTTGTTTTCAGGCTGGGTCAGAAATATTTGCTTTCTAGTTGGGTTTGAATGTGGTGAAGCCTCTTTTCCAGGGTTGTAATCTTGCAAATTTGAATTTATGTTTTGTTTTTTGAATTTCAGATCATAATTTGGAATAACCTTTTTTTCTTCTTCAATTTCAGATCATAATATATATATTAAAAAAATTTAAAGAATGAAAATAGAGACATATAGATTCATTTTTTTTTAGAAACTAGAACAATTACAAATATTCAATAGAATCAATGCACATTAAACATTTACAAATCACAATGCATATGTCAATGATAAACTCATAGACTCATAAAATTTCTCATCAAAATTAAAATGTTTTATTACATAGATGCCGGATTCATGTTTCTGATTAAGTCATCAAAATCAAAATGTATTACATAGATGTTCAAATGCCACTGGAAAATTCAAAAAGGGGTAGCTCAAGATGGAAAAATCTCAATAGTCCTCCATGTCAGAATAAAAAATTCAACACTGCTCTCTCCTACATTGCCCTCTTGCTCCACCTCTCTGCCCAATCCATAATTTGCATTTGTTAGTGTGGAGGAACATCATCATCAAAAGTGATCAACTCTAGCATTGGATCGTTAAGATCCATGTTGGATAATGCCAACTCAACACTATTGTCCAAACCCATATCATTAGGAAACACATCTTACATCTTTGTCTTTCACTTCATCCACTCCTCCCTTCGCCTGTAGATAAGATGAAGCTTGGTGTTCACATACACCATTATCTCAACCCTGGATTGCTCAAGCCTGATCTTCTTCAAACTGTACAAGTTCCCATATGTGCTCCAATTCATCTCATAACTAGAGGATGAAGTGACCTGAGAGAGGACTCTCAAGACTTATTTTTGTATTATAGGGCATGTTTCCACATGAGCTTCCCAACAAGCATATGGTTTCTTAACCCTCCTATCTATGAGCACATCATATCCTCCAAATCTCTCACTAGCAGTGGAAAAATCGGCAAAGCCTTGCTCCACCTCATCAATGGAGGCTCTATCTTGATATAACCATCTAAATGCTACCTCCCTCCCCTATGAAATCTCTCCATCCATGTGAGGAGGGAATCAATGTGAGGGCCCACCATTGAGCCATTCATGACTGTAGAACTTGGGATTCAATGAGTGGGCCAAGAAATGCAAAGGTGTACAATTCTTATCCCGCTTGGTTATAATAATATCCTGTATGTTGGACCATAAGCTCTCTATTGATGTCCCATATTGAGGACACTCATTTTGTACAACAATGGTCTTCATGGACTCAATCATGGAATCCTATCCCTCATAAAAATATCCTAGGATGGGTTGGTCCATGTCTGCAAACCGCAACAAAGAAATGATTGGTTCCATGATCTTAATGGTAAGATATATCCTCTCCCACCAACAATCATCTAACATTGTGGCCTTTACCTTTTTTGAAGCATTTTGATTTATTTTTATCCAAAAAGACAAAAAAATGAAATAACCATGGACCCATGAGCGATTTTGACCCTTCCTCAACCTCTAAAGCATGGTGAATGAGGAAGCAAACTGAGTATCTATACTCTTTAGCAATGATGTATGTGTGTACTCTTTATAGATTGTGAGGGCATTGGTGTGCCTTTGTAAAAAATTACGGATATGGCATCCATCATCAATAAGATTTCCAATCCATGTCATATCTGAAGCAATATATTTGAGTGCTAAATTCAAAGAAAGAACAATGTAAGGTGTCCAAAATACTCATGGATATTTAGCTTCCACAATCATGCTAGTATCCGCTAGCATTCGCTTGCAAACATGTGCATTATTTGTGATGATTTGTACATAAGAATCAACACCTACATCTTCAATCACTTTGATGAAAAACTCACACATATATGCCAAGAGCATCCATCACTTTCAAGAATACTGGTCCATTTACGAAAGACACCATGAAATTAAGGATGGCATGTTGTATCCATTTGTCCATTAGAAACAAAACTGACACCATATGAGGGCCATGCTGATTTAATTGGCCCTAAGATTTTTATCCACCTCCTTCCTTGTCTTAACCAACAATATCGTTCTAAGCTTCTTTGAACAAAGAGGCACATAACTAGTTCGAGCTCGTTCAAGTAGATCTCGACACATCTCAATAAACAATGGTGGTCGTGCAACATTAAATGAAATGAAGTTGAGATAGAAATAAAATGAAATGATAAGGTCCATCTCATCTTGCTTATCTTGTTGGAAAATTCTGTACATTGGACCACTTGAATTTGGCCTCTTTCTTGTTTGTTGAATACCAACCCCACTCCCATGTTTTCTAGTGCTAAAGGTTTTCCCCAAGAATGGAAGATGATCCTCATTTTTTTTGTTTCTTACTTGTTGTTTCCACCTTCCCCAAGTCAACTTCATCCTCTCTTTCCATCTCCCATCGTTGGGTAATGGTCACTACTTTACATGTAGTAATTCCACAAAGAGGGACCAAAAAATGACCCTTAACTTAGTAATAGGTGCTCTTGAACTCATTCTTGCAAAAATTACAAGTCCACACCACATTCCCTCCCCAACTAGCTTTGCCCCAGGCCCTAGTTTCCTTGTTACATGCTTCTGCAAAGAGTATTTCTTCTCTTGGGCTTGCTTCCTCATAAATAGAGGGTTATTTGCAATATTATCAACAATACCACAACTCCAATAGAAACATTAGATACACTTAAAATTGGATTTGGAGGAGAAGGGGAGACATCAGCTAGGATATTCCTCCCCTTCCTTTTCCCTTTACTAGATTCCCTGACTGACTGAGGCATTCTTCTTGTTTCCTCTTGGAAAGATTGCATTGTAGCCACTGAAATCCACTCTCAAGTCACTTGAAATCCCTTGAAAATGTATTATTGTTCTTCACCTACAAAAAAACCCTCTTAGAGCTCAAGCCTCATTGGAAGTCGTGAAAGAAAGAAGTAAAAATCATATTTTAATGGGTTGTGGGCTGCTTTTTCCTAGGACACGTGTCTTGTTTTCAAGACACGTGTTGGAGGACACATCCAAAACACATGTCAGACACATGTATTGGACATGTTAGTGTTCAACACATAAACACGAGAAACTTCGGGCCTAAAGGTCGTGTTCGGTTACTTAGCTTAACAATCATTTCTTTCTACCTTAAATTTTGCATTTTTCTAGACAAATTCAAAGTATGATTTTCAGGTAGAAATTTACCTTTCAGTTTGGTAACACCATTCTATCCCATGCCTTGATTTTCTCTTCTCCCTTTTTTCATTTGTCAACTTGAACATCATCCCACCACAAGGATGCATGTCCTTTTACCTTTGTACATTGCAACTTTACTCTGGGAGGGCCTTCAATCTATTTAATGTCAAAAATATTTCACCATATTCTTGATTGAATCAATTAAATATTCGGGGATTAAATTTCTTGAGTAGGTACTATTATCCCCTGATATGTTCTTGTTTGTGAAGGAACTATGCCAGAGCATGATATAAACTAAAGGCGATTAAGATTTAAAACTCTATTTGTTTAGGTAACATAATCTTTAAGGTTTCTTTCAATTTTCTCATATACTTAGGACATATAGGCAGGATGACTGTAAGACTTTCAACTCCCATCTGTATTCGGGTATCTTTATTTGAGAGAGATGTATGGAAGAATATATGGAAACACAAATCGAAATATACAAAGTATTTTCAGTAACAAATCATGTAACCTCTACAAAAGAAAAATGTACTATGCAAATTAGAATTCAACATGAGTTAATTTGGTCTTTGTGAAGCATGTAGCTAGTGACATTTAGAATACTAACACATTAAATAATAGACTTCAACACTACTCAATATATGAACGTTTCATAGGAAATAAATTGGTCATAAAAATGAAATCAATATAATTAAAAGATACACATCATACATATACTATGAAAATGATGGAATAACTGGCTATCCGAGTCTTTTATTAATGATAAAGAAATGATTACATAGTTTGGAATAGACATGGCATTACATAGAATAATATGACACATGGAATTTGTATTGGTTGATACAAAAATGGAAATATGAATCTCTTGGAGGCTTATGTCTCTCTCATAATCTACCCTGTCTTGGAGTATTTCTATGATCCTGCAGTCTTGAGAATTATTTCTTCCAGTTGATTCCTCCTTTTATGGTCATTACTTTATTTGAAACTGCATCTTTAAACTACTTGGACCTTTATTGGCTATTAAAGTTGCCTCAAAGTTACTGCTTCTTTACACCACGGTAAAGGCTCGATCCTTAAGTTAACCTTGTGGCGAGGTTGAGGATTTTTCGTGAGTTGGCAAGGCTATTTTTCCATATTTAGCAATTTGTTGCCACTATTTTCCCATGGGATACTTGTGATTGCTCATAAATTTCATTGCCATATCCAAATTTGTGTTATGTTCATAAGATACAGATGGAAAGTTTTTAAATGTTAGACTCAAACATGTAAGGAATCCAAACTCCCCAATTAGCAGTTCCACTATAATTGTTTCATTCAAGGGCCCCTTCATATTTGCGAATTTGGCATCATTATTCCTTCTATTAGTCAACAAATCCTTATGTACTTTTGCAGTGTATAAATCACCATGTCCATCCCATGGGGATGGAGGATGGAAATCCTCTCTCTAATAGATCTTTAAAAAGGTATTTAAAGAAGGTAATTTCTCCTATTAGACTATTTAAACTTGCCTGGGATCTATTCATCAAGTTTCTCTTTGTTATTACCTTATTGGTTTCTATTATGTCATTGGTTCTGTTAGTGACTCCTAATATTTGCAACTGAGCTTTGGTTTTACTATTCAAGAATTTTATACATTATTTTCTATATCATTTTGTTGATGCCCCTGAAGTTGCAGCACCAACAATTGGGGATTCTCCCCGATAAGCAAGCCCAATTAGATCACTCACCGTTTGGTGTGGGGGAATCTGTCCGGTTAGTGGTCCGGCTACCGTGTGTGTTTGTTTCAATATTTTATCGGTTACGAACCGGTTCACCATTTATGTATTTTATATTTTATTATGAGATGCAAGTGCCCTAATTAAATGCATATAATTGACAGACATCAACCACACTAGCAATGCGCAGGTTCTTACCTCTCATCTTACCGTTCCTGCCTTATCAATTACCTATTTATTCCTATTCTAAATTTATCTAATCTAACTATCCTATCCCTGTAGGGAGCAAGATTGAATTAAGAGTAAAAAACTTTAAATGCTCATAAAAGTCTCATAGATAGCTGTTTGACACATTAATCACATTCACAGTGGAAATAATATCAAAGACAACTCTAATATGATGAGGCAAATTATTACTCATTTAGCACATAAACATTTGCACAGAAATAAAAATCATTCATAACCATGAAGTAATTCAAGAAAGTTAAAATGATCTCATAGTTTGAGTTATAAATGTAATAAGAAGTAGTTCCATTAACATTCCACACATTCCATGTAAAATCTATGCACCAGCTTTTCCCATGAAACAGATCCTTCTTTATTAAGCAGAAAAATAGTTCTCATACAAAAATAGTCTAGCTCTATTGTCCCTGCCAAAAGTCCTCTCTATGTATTCTCTTCCTCTATTTATCTTACAAAATTTTTGTCCTCTAGTGACTCTTCACATACCCTAACCCTAGGGATTCCCAAAATTTTGTCTTTTAGTGTTTATACAAATATTAATTTCCAGCTCGCTTTTCCAAATCATAAATGTATTTGGCCCACATGTCAGTTTACTTTGAAATAATATTACTTTGCACGGGGTCCACCATTTTTAGAGAGATCTCATGATTATATAATTCCGCTTCTATACTCTTTACTCCTTCAGCCGTTGCCTTGTAGCTGTCTTCTAAAAAGTAAGCATGAATGGAAGCTTGTCCAATGAAATGTTGAAGGTCTTCTCCTGTTAGCGCCTCTAGCGTCTTTTGTTGATGTATATATAACTTCAGAATGTATTTCACATATGTATATTGTATTCCTATAGAGATGTTATTATTCCTTTATACGGAAGTGTTTGTATTCCTATAGAGATGTTATCATTCCTCTATATGGAAGTGTCGTCATTTATATTGTAAGTGTCGTAACTTATACTTGATGGGTTATTAGACCACCTTGTTGGGGTCGGCCCTGTATGAGTCATGTGGGTCAAAGGGTTATTAGACCACCCTATTGGGGGTTGGCCCAGTCAGCATTATGTTATGTGGTTAAGTTACGGTTGACCTAGTTGAGTAAAGGTCAAGTGATGTAGTGTATAAATAGAGAGTGTGTCTCTCTCATTTTACACATTCTATTCTTCTCTCTCACACTCATTGGAGAGTGGCACACTAGTGGAGGAGGAGAAGCTGCTACTAGGAGACTATCTCTTATTCTTGGTTTTTGTATCATTGCTCTATCTATCTCTGAGGAATTTGCAGGGTTTTTCACCTTCTTGGTTTTCCCTGGTGAAACTCTGTGTCTCTTGTGTGCTTACATTATTGTGTACATGATTGATATGTTGTAGATATGTTGTACATGTTATTATCTCAGTTAATATCCTATATCAGATTGAAATTTCTGAAAAACTAACATGGAATCAGAGCTAGCCTGAAAGAAGGCATGGTATGGCATTTATGACACTTGTTGCACTTGCGAAGCTAGGGCTTGATATAGCAAAAACCAGTCATCGTAGAACTTTCGCTATAAATCCATTTTGGAGAAGTTTCAGGATCTAAAACTTTTACAGGTCGAATATAAGATCCCAATGTACCTTGTGTCTGAAGAACAACTTCTAATTCGTTGTACTTTGTGTTTTATGATCTGTACAATCTAGGGTGTCTGCCTCTTCCAGATGTCAGTCATAAACCGGTGACCTAGGAGAAAAGGTCACAACTTGGGCTAGGAAGCTCCAAATGAATTTTAGTAAAACGTGACAGGTAGGGCATGGATTGTACTTTCACAGGACGAAGGTTTAGAGGCCGAAAGTGAACCAGTGACACGTGGAACTCCGTACAAGTTCGCTCTCCTATTTTATCCCATAAACAGGTCACGTTGCGACACTTGGCATAACTATCTCTTAGAGAATCCATTTGAGGTCAGACCTATGGGGTTGAAAAGATAACAGGTCAGGCTACCACAGGTAGAATGTTTAGACCTTGTAGATCTGAAATTTTGGATTTACACTAGAAACAATCAGGTGCATATTTCTGTCAAAACAGAATTGGATTTTGAGCACCTTTATTCATGGCTACGAGAATTTAGGGTTTCAGAGAAAGTTGGAATTTTTGTAATCGGAAACCACGGCTAGATGCTCCTCATCAAAATCAAAATTTAGAGACCAATATTGAATTTTTTGGTTGGGCAGAAGGCCGGGCTTGATCAAACCCTAGTTCAGGACTTTGATTGGAAAGGTGAAAAATTAGGGCTTCTGCAAAAATGAGAATTTTTGAAATCTGTGACCATAGCTGGAAGCTACTTGGAAAAATCGAAGCTTAGAGCTTTGGATCAAACCATTTTGTTGGGTGAAGCTCCGAGAAACTCATACCCTAATTCAGGGTCCTTCCTAGTGAATCTAGAAGATTGAAAAGCAAATGTGAGGGGTGAAACTTTGCAGTTTTCAAATTCTGAGTATACGAGGTTGATCAACTCATCAAGGCACATCTTTCTATCCTTTCAGAAGTTTGAAATTCAAAGTTTAAATTTTTAGGGTTTCCCTGAAAAACCCTAATCCAGCTCCAGATCCAGTTTCTGCAAATCAAGTGGATTGGGTTAATCCTAGAAGAGAATGGATTGGTCACCTGCATAAGTGAAGAAGTTACAGTTTCAGAGGGAGATGAGGCTAAGGCCTTAGATAAGAAGATTACAAGCAAACTCGATAGGTATGACTTACGGGTATGTTTTGAGATCTGTTCATGATTAAGTTTATGGTATGTTTGTCTTTATTAAAGATTAGTACAATCTTGATTAACTTTAGACTTGTCGTATCACCTTAATAAAATTATGAATGCAGATATTCATTGATTAGGGTTTTGACACTTATGATTGCACTAATGCATTGTGGTGTTGTATGAGGTTGATGTTGTCTGCTAACATGAAAGGTACATAAAGAAAGACAAATCATGTTCTAGTTCAAGAACATATGACCATGGTGACATGAAGACAAAGATTCATCCATTGTCATGGATCACATAGAAGATCTACTTACGAGGTATGTATAACTTGGTTCTATAATGGTTAACCTATGAGATATGCAGGTTCCTAGCACAAGTCATTTAAGAGAACAAGAACACATCATGTGGGTATGTTAGACATAACCAACTAACATATTAATCTAGGTATGTTTTTCCTATATCAAGTTAGAATCCTACCTTGTGTTAGGATCTCTTATATAAGTATACATGGCATGATTGATAATGATTATTCATTGAAGCTAGTAATCATGGGTTTAGGCATATTATGCTTCTTACTTTGATTGATGATATGACTAACCAGAAAAGTCCTATGGTCAAATAGGAACATGCATGAGTAAAATAATTGTGATAAATTATCTGTGTATGAAATGATCTTGACCATACATGTTTAAGATTACTTAGAATCATAATGTTTTTGATAGTATTAAGATTATACTAATGAATGTATGTATGAGACCTCGAGGATAACACAATGATGATACTAGTAAGTATGCATAGTGACCGAGGATGGATATAAGTTCAAAGACATGTAATCCAGGAAGCAAAGATCAAGAGGGAGAACACTCCAGTAGTTCCTACAAGGAAACACAGATTGAGAAGGAGTCCACCCATCAAACAAACAAAGATAAGTACTTGAATTGTCATTTCTTGTATATTTGATTGTTTAAATAATACTATTCAATGATGTATATACTTATGTTCCTAGACTTAGGTTGTGTATTATGCATATTAGAATAATTGCATTAATAAACAGTATACTACTAATACGCATGTGATGGGTAAGTGGCCTATGGCACTGTACAACATTGCATTGCTACTTATCTAGAATAAAACCTCTTTGCTGACATGTTGGGAGTTTTGCACACTCTTAACAATGTTCTGGTAGATATTGGAAGGCATCTAGAAATTCACGGGATATGGATAAATGTTGTATTGAAGCATTGGATTAATAATTCTATGACTGCATGACATATTTATTTATGTGTAAGAATTTGTCCTGAAAATTATGAGATGTTTCTAATCATGCAATTTAACTTGTTTTGTAGGAAAGATCGTATACCATCACCTACAAAAGAAGGACTACAACATTTGTTCAGATTGAAGAATCTGAAGTTCCCAGGATCCGAGATGAAGTAATGGAAGGATACCATGATCCGTTGATCATGAAGAATGATATTTGGGATGTGGTCCCAAGACCTGAAGGGAAGTCTGTTGTGACTTCCAAACAGATCTATAAGATCAAGCATGCTGCAGATGGTATCATAGAGACTTTTTCTCCTGTAGCCAGATACACTTCCATCAGATCAGTACTTGATCTGGCTGTAGTGATGAAATGGAAGATACACCATATGGATGTCAAGATAGCTTTCTTGAATGGTGTATTCGAAGAGGAAGTGTATGTGGAGAAGCCACTCGGTTTTGAGACACATGACAGGGAGTCATATGTGTGTAGGTTGAAGAAAGCCTTGTATGGCTTGAAGCAATCTCCTAGGACTTGGTATGGTAGGATAGACAACTTTCTATCCAGTTTGGGCTTTACTAAGAGTAAACCGGATTCCAACCTTTACTACAAGGTTGAGGAAGGGAATCCAGTGATACTACTTTTGTATGCGAATGACCTGTTTGTTACAGGAGAGGATAGACTGATTGCCGACACAAAGAGGAAGCTTGCTGCTGAGTTCAAGATGAAGGACTTGGGGATGATGCACTATTTTTCTAGGCATGGAGGTGTGGCAGAGTGCAGATAGAATCTTCCTTGGACAAGGGAAGTATGCAGTAGAGATCCTGAAGAGGTTTGGGATGATGGACTGCAAGGCTATGGCCACACCTATGGCATCGAACTTGAAGCTTCTGTGTGATGCTTCATTTGATCTGGTTGATGTCACTGTGTATCATCAGATGATTGGGTCCTTGATGTACTTGACGAACACTAGACTAGATATTTGCTTTGCGGTGAATACATTGTGCCAGTTCCTGATGGATCCCATATGTGTTCACCTGGTTCCTATAAAGCATATTCTGAGGTACCTGAAGGGTATAGTTGATTATGGGCTCAAGTATGATGCGAATCAAAAGTTTAACCTGCAGGGTTATGTTGATTCAGACTGGGATGGCAGTGCTGCAGATAGGAAGAGCACATCTGGGTGCTGCTTCAATATGGGATCAGGTGTGATCTCTTGGTTTAGCAGGAAGCAGTCCTGCATAGCACTGAGTACAGCCAAAGCAGAGTATGTCACATCTTGTTTGGCTAGTTGTGAGGCAGTATGGCTCTGGAAGCCACTGTCTGAGTTATTTGATCTCCTGTTGGATGCTATTGGTATCTTTTTGTGACAACCACAGTTGTGTGAAGCTGTCTGAGAACCCAGTGTTCCATGACAGGTTGAAGCACATTGAGATCAAATATCACTATATCAGGGATATGGTGTAGAGAGGAGCAATGAAGCTCCTGTATGTTGTGACAGATGAGAAGGTTGCAAATGTGTTGACGAAACCACTAACCAGAGTGAAGTTTGAGTACTTCAGAGGGAGGCTTGGTGTTCTTCAGATTGAAGATACTTCGAGGAAGAAGTGATGGGACACATTTGCAGGAGCCATTCCAAGCATGGTGAGAGGAGGATCCTTCCCATGGATGTGGATGTAAGCGCTGTGTGATGAGCATCAGGATGATAATCTAGTTACTACTCTGTATGATCATTTGGATCATGTATATGTATATGCATTGGTTGGATGCTATGTATGATCAAGTGGATCATGTATTTGTGTATGTATCAGGTGGATACATTATATGATCAGATGGATAATGTATGATGATATGTATCAGGTAGATACTTGGTATGTATCAGGTGGATGCATTGTATGATCAGGATGATCATGGATGACGAGCTTCAGGATGTTGCTCCAGATGACATGCATTAGGACGATGCAGTGACGATGATCAGGATGATCATATGTGATGAGTATCAGGACGATACTCTGGATGATATGCATCAGGATGATGCAGTGACGATGATCAGGATGATCATGTGTGATGAGTATCAAGACGATACTCTGGATTATATGCATCAGGATGATGCTATGATGATGATCAGGATGATCATATGTGATGATATGTATCAGGTGGATACATTACATAATCAGTTGGATTATGTGTGATGAGTTTCGAAGACACAGATGCACATGAGCTTTTCGGACATGGTTGTAGATGTGTTCTCCCATGGTCACGATGTAATTGTTGGGATTTTTTGACATGGTGGCAGATGTGTTTTCCCATGGTTGTGATGTAATTTTCGAATCCATTCTCACATGGTGGTAGATGTGTTCTCCCATGGCTGTGATATAAGTGTTGGGCCATTCGAGCATGGTTGTAGATGTGTTCTCCCATGGCTATGATATAAGTGCTGGGGCCATTCGAGTATGGTTGTAGATGTGTTCTCCCATTTCTACGATATAAGTGCTGTGCCATTCTCGCATGGTTTATAGATGTGTTCTCCCATGGTGTAGATATAAGTGATGTTTCACGGATGGTTGAAGTGTGTCTTCCCATGCCAGTGAGTGTAAGTGTTGTGTATGTGCATCTGGGTTGTGCTTCGTGAATGATGTTATGATTAGTATGATCATGAGTATCAGGATGATACTATGTCGCCATGGACAGGTTGTGCAATGGCATGTAAAAGGTCCTGGGAGATCCGATAGGTTGAGCTGTGTGCTCGTAACAGTCCTGGGATGCTCTTGTGAGGTTTTCTGACGCACGTAATAAGTCCTGAGGATTCCACAGTATGGCCAGTGATGATGAAGACCTACAGGTGGTGGGCCTACATCCAGTATGAAAAAGGACTGTCTCTGTAGAACTTCCTATGATGAGTAGATTGGAGATTGATTGAGATAGTAGCAGTAGTGACGATGCCGATGATTCGATGACGATGATTCAATGACGATGATCCAGTGACGATGATCCATAGAAGAAGACTTGTGCTAGCAAATCTGTGTCAAGAAATAACTTCCTAATAAGAGGGAGTGTTAATGTATATGTAACTTCAGAATGTATTTCACGTATGTATATTGTATTCCTATAGAGATGTTATTATTCCTCTATACGGAAGTGTTTGTATTCCTACAGAGATGTTATTATTCCTCTATACAGAAGTGTCATCATTTATATTGTAAGTGTCGTAACTTATACTTGATGGGTTATTAGACCACCTTGTTAGGGTCGGCCCTGTATGAGTCATGTGGGTCAAAGGGTTATTAGACCACCCTATTGCGGGTCAGCCCAGTCAGCATTATGCTATGTGGTTAAGTTAGGGCCAACCTATTTGAGTAAAGGTCAAGTGATGTAGTGTATAAATAGAGAGTGTGTCTCTCTCATTTTACACATTCTATTCTTCTCTCACACACTCATTGGAGAGTGGCACACTAGTGGAGGAGGAGAAGCTGCTGCTAGGAGACTATCTCTTATGCTTGGTTTTTGTATCACTGCTCTATCTATCTCTGAGGAAGTTGCGGGGTTTTTCACCCTCTTGGTTTTCCCCGGTGAAACTCTGTGTCTCTTGTGTGCTTGCATTATTGTGTACATGATTGATATGTTGTAGATATGCTGTACATGTTATTCTCTTAGTTAAGATCCTAGATTAGATTGAAATTTCTGAAAAACTAACATCTTTATGTAGCTCAACTCATCACTCAGTACGTTCTACAACTTTGATAAGTGTTGGTCCTTATCAGGAAATTCTTCCATGGTCGGAGGCATAATCAACCGACATTTTTTGTGGATTTCCCGGATTCTCTAGTAAAAGCATGTACACTTCTCAATGGTTTTTGGAATCCTTATCTCCATCTCTTTTGTTTCTCAATCTCAGTCATGGTGCATACTAATTTCCACTTAGTTGTCAGAGCCTCAGCGTGAATTCCCTCATCCTTGATATCATCATCTTCATCTTGTAGACTTCCTCAATGATGAGTTCTTGTGAATTATGGATTTTATTCTGAATATCACATGCTTGCTCATGAAAAGGAGTCAAGTCTTGCTTCTTATTTTCTGCAAGTTTAAGTTGTTCTATCATAAAATCCTTTTCATCTATCAACCTTTCCAATTGAACCTTAAATTTTCTAACCTGCTTCTTGCTATCTGCCTCTCTTTTTTCTAATTCACCAATGCGAGTTTCAAGATCATTCTTCTCGCCTTCCATGATCATTAACTATACATTCAGGGCATCCTTTTTTGTTTCCAAGCTCTGGTACTCTTCCAGTATCCTTTCATTTTCAGACAGAATATCGTCATGCTTCCTTTTTAATTCTATCCCTATGCCCCGTTCTTCACCAAATTATCTTTCAGTCTGAGCATTTTTTATTTCTTCTTCTCCGCATTGCTCATCAACATATTAACATTGTCTGCACTGGCTTGTGCAGCAGCTAAGCTGACAGACGCTATGAGTTTGGGGTCCCTGTGAGTACCCTCTAATGTTGTGTCCTCCTGAATAGTGACAACATCGGTGTGGGCTGGTAATTTCATTCTTTTCTCCGACCTCTTCATGATAGTCTTCCTTTTTGAGTCAAAAAATATTGTGTCTAATTGGGCTACCGTATGCTGCTTTGATGGGGTGAACGGGGTGAGAGCAGGCTCCGGAAGTGGGGAGTGTCCTCCGATGATTATCTTTGGTAGGTATATGTCCATATCTTGCATGCTCGGGCTTCCTTGTTCCACAACTTCCTTGGAATTTTCCTCTTCCTCCTTTTGCCTCTGCTATTCAACCGCTTCCTTTTCTTCTCCTTCTCTTATTTATTGCAATCTTGAGGCTTCTTCTTTCTGAATCTTCTTAGTCTCTTCCCTTCAGAGTCTTTCGATTTCTTCTTTTTGAATTCTAACTACCTCTTCCTTTTGGATCTTTTCAGCCTCCTCCCTTTGGAGTTTTTCGGTTTCTTCTTTCTGAAGTCTATCTGCTTCTTCCTTTTGGATCTTTTCAGCTTGTTCCTTCCGGATTTTTTCAGTCTCTTATTTTAGCTTCTTTTCGGCTTCTGCTAACTATATAGATAATGTATCTCGACGTCTCTTTTTTGCTTCCTCTTTTTGATTTATCTCATCTTCCTTGGCAGTGTTAGCCTTAGAATTGGAACTATCTCCACTTTTGGGACGAAAACGCTTGTTCAATTCGGTCATGTTCTTCGCGCTCCGATAGAATTCTTCATCTTTGTCGAAAAGATGTGCGTAATCAAAGGTGATCCTGCAGGAAGCACAATGGGAAGAAACCTTACCTTCACTACCATGTCTTCTGAAACTCTTCGTTCCAAAATGAAAGGCCTCTAAATCTTTAACAAAATCTTCACCCTCTTTTGCCGTGTGAAGCTTGTATGCTCCAATAGTAAATGGTAGATGTGGATAGACAACCTTCTTCTTGTCATGAAGACACATACTAACCCCATTGATGAAAAGCTGTCTCATGGCCTCTTTATGTACAACATAATCAGTGGCATACCAAGGAAATAGAGAAGGAGGTTGAGTTTCTCCATACATCCTGATATATGTCGCTTCGGCGGAGAAGTAATAATCTCTGTATTCTTCGATGACTGACATGGTATTCTCTGACATATAATTTGGTTCCCCATTGAATATTAGCCGGTATAATGGCATGATAAACCTTTCACAAATCTGCGTGTAGTGGCCTGCGTACTTGTGAGCCTAGGTCATCTGATAAGCTACGTGGAGGGGAGATTCATTATAGTTCTAGACACATCCCAAATCAGGGAAAGAGTGTCTGATTAACAAGCAATCCACCAGATAAGAGGACATGAAGAAATCAACTTTCTTCTGTGTCAATCCTCCTTGTGCTCCAGCTATATGTGATGACATACTGTGAGAAATGATATCTTCCCAGTTGAACATCATACCGTGTGTGGAAATGTGGTACATCACTGGTACCCAACTGAGTTTATATATGTTCCCATTATCCAAGCCAAAAAATCGGCTCAATATCAGGGCTATGATCATGTATGGTGTCCTTAAGTTCTGACTCTCGTACTCTCCACTAGTCCTTGATCTCAACTGTATCTCAGAGATTGTCATCCTTTTGGTCAAATCTAAATGATCCATGTTGAATCCTTTCACCCAATCATCATTCATCATGACTTTAGGGGTGGTAAGCTTGTAGGATGCAGTTATATGGGCTGGTTGGAAGGATGCGAGCCCTATTCCGTTGACATCTGAGACAATTCCGGTGTTAGTATCTACCTGGGGAAAGATCCACCCAATGACTTCCGAGCATGGGAACAATTCTGGATGTGTGGATGCCTTATGAAGGCTGAACCTCTTGATGTTTTGGTAAACCATTAATTCTTCAATACATGCGTAAGGGAAATTTGTATCTCTAATGGCCCTGTATAGTTCCCCCATTGAAATTCTGGGGCGGCTCCTGTCATAGATTTGGTATCTCCGAACATTGTTTCAAGTGAGGTATCTAACAATATTTCGACGTCTAATTCTGATTCAACCAACTTGGACTTTCGCTTGGTGGAACGCTTGTGCATATCATGTCTGTTGAGACACAGAATGAACAAATAAGGAATCAAAATGTTTATGAACAATTCAGTATTCATGGTATAGTAAATAAGCAATTTGAAATGAGTGTTAGTTTCGCTTTTATTTTGTAATGAAGTTTTAAGAAAACAAGCGCTTATCAGAATAGACTTGTATTAAAATTAACCCTTAAGGTGGTAGACAAACTTAAATTTCTTCGCTTAATGCACAAACAGTTTACAGAGAGCAAAATGCAGCTGCCGCAAGTACAAACAATTAAGCAAAATTTGATTTTCATGTGGCCCGAAAGAGTTATTAAGGTTTATAAACATGAAAGCAGGGTGTAACTGAAAAATAAACGTTCCAGATGTCTTCTTCTCTGCTCAAAAAAGCAAAATGACGGGCGCAAATATGCTAAGATTACGATAGAGCAGGGCACGTGAGTCTTCAGAGATACATAGGCTTGGCGCGAGAGCTTGCTTGTAAAGGCGAAAGCTAGAAAAACCAAGCTAAGACCAAAACGGTCTTCCGCGTAAGTGCTAGGTTCTTAAAACCTTGGTAAAAATTAAGAGTCGTTGGCTATGACAGATCCATGACGACCGGAAAGAACATGCGAGCTACGACGGGCGGCCGGGCTCAAAAGTTAATCGTGGGTAACACCGAGCAGGAGAACAGTTTCTTTTAGAGGTCTTAAGTGACAATTAAAGACAATGCCACTAAGCCCGAACTTAAAAACCTTACTCCCCAAACCCTCGCAACCAACTAAAAAGGCCCAAAACGTTAAAACCAAAACCCCAAGCAACCAAAATTAAATGGAAAGTGTTTAGAACGCCTACCTGTCAATGGCGAAATGGCTTGCTGGTGAGTGATCCTGGTGGTTGGTAGATACCTGGCATCTTCTGACTAGAAGTGCTCTTAGGATGCTTAAAACAATGTTCTTTCGTTTTGAAAATAACGGTTTAAAACTTATCCTATCGCATATATATAAAAAAAAAACCCTAGTCATTAATGGAAACGGGGTTCGGTAGGTGGGCTAATTAGTGATCTTCGTTGGCGCCAAAAACAAGATGAAACTTTGCCGATCATTTCGGCAAATTTCTCTTAGCCATTGCGAAACAGTTGGTGCTAATCCTGTCAAAAGCTCCAAAGCGGTCAGAAAAATATTCAGAAAAGGTTGTGACGGCGGGAAGTTTGCTCAAGGGCGGTGGAAGGCATAGCAGAAATATCTCCGATTGGAGTGAAGCGATCGACGTGAATTCACCAAACCGCGGTGAAACGATCGACAACAAATTTGCTCAAGGAAAAATTTCCCGGTGAAGATTTCTTTAGTCAGGGTGAGAGGGTTGGAGAGGTTAGGCCAGAAGAAAGCGAAACGGTCGGAGCACATTTTCCTAATGTTGCGAAACGATCGACAAAAATGGCTTAACAAACTGCGATCGGTCTGCGCCGAAACACCGAAATGATGCAAAAGGGGCGACGACAAAACAAAAACTCTGCAACTATTTTCGGCGGAAAATCCACTTTTCGGAGAAGAAACTCATGAAGAATCGGAGAGAAACACCGCTTCTTGCTGTGACCGATCAGAAAAAATAAACAATACTCAGCGAAAGATAAACAAAAAACAACGAAACGGTCGAAAAAAATCACTGAAAAACTGCGAAACTGTCGGCGAAAAATCGTCAAAAAACTGCGACCATTTCAGAGTAAAACTTGTGTTTGTACTTAGGCTAAAAGACTTGTACTTCAATATTTTTCAAAGAAAATTCTAAGTTCAAAAAAGGGAAAAGTTCCAAGAAGCAAAAAAAACTCTAAAAGACAAAGGAGGGGCCCCACAAAATTGAATTTTTTTGGGGGGATCAGGTTGCAGCAGCAACACATTCTTAGTTTCCAACTCTGCAGCTGTCCTTTTGATTTCTACCAATGAGGTGCTTGCCATATCTAATTCATCTTGTATCAACACAAAATGATCTCAATACTAAAATATTTATGTTTATATCTTGTTCCATAATATGTGTTCGGCTCCCTCTAGAGGTGCCTTCCTTACGAGTCTCTTTGAAGCTTGATCCAATTATTTTTGCAATTTTTCTTTTACACTCTAGGATTCTTTAATAAGTTCTTTGTCTTTCACCAACTCATTTAATGCTGCAATATCCTCTTCTTTCGCATCAAGCTTCTTCTCTAGATTACTCATCTCAATTTTCTTGGTGGCTAGGTCAATCCGGATCTTTTTTGATCATTAAGCAGATTCCCCAGGAGTGGTATGAGATGTGATGGTGGTGTTTTCCAATTCCAATCTGGTTGTATTTTCGATCAAATTTTATAATCCATCATCTACTTATAAGTCCTTTCTTTCTCCATGTGCATAGGTAGCAGTTTTGGCGTTTTCTCATGCTCCACATGATATAGCATTTTAAGCTTATTCAATACTTGATTTTCATTGTCCTTTTGTTGGATTAAGGACTGAACAAGTGTGGGATTATTTGGATCAACACCTAAGGTGATTATCTTTTGTTCAAGCTCCTTTATGGTCAATTGATTGGCATTGGTGGCCACCTTCTCCTATTTCAACCGTTTCTCAATATTGTGCGCCAAGTTTTGTATATTTGTTGCACTTATAGAAGATTGAACTACATCCCTTCACAACATTTCGACGGATTGCATGTAAAAGTCCACTCCGTCAACTAGGTTAATTTCATGCAATTTAACTCTAATCTGAGTGGCTTAATAATCATCTTAGGATTGCACCATTGGGACCTTTGGCTTTCAAAAGGTCAAATTGAAAGTTCCCTAGTTGAGGTTTACAACAGACAACAACTTATTTTGAGTATTTTATCCCCACATCTTTGGATATTTTTCTCTCATGATACCAATATTTTGGTGTTTGATATCCATATATTGAGAAAATAAAGAAGGTTGGGACTGTGAGGCCCCTTTTGATGTGGAGGTTTGTTGTGTCTTTTGTTGGAGCATTTTCCAACCACACATAATTTATTTGAGCTTCACAGCTTAATTTTCCACTTTTCCTAAGTATTTTGACTCTATCATGTGCTTACATCATTAGTAGATCACAGTTTCAGTAAACTGGGTCACCTCCTACATTCGGGGAGTCAACTGGGCCATCATTATTAGTTAACTGGGCCTCCTCCATCATTCAAGGAGTGATTTGCATGACTAAAGCACACTACTCAGTCCAACTGACAACATTTACTACTTCATTCAGCCAATTGGAGACTAGAAGGCACCCTAATACACTGGTTGACTTCATATGGTGTTATTTTCACCTACTATTTAGTTAACTGTAGACAGAAATGTAATGTCCCTTGTTAGGAATTTTATTAAAATGACAAATTTTCACTTTTTTTCCTAGTTAGACCTTTAACTAGTTTTGAGCTCTAGGTCCCCCAATTACTCCAATTGCTCCCAAATCTTTTGAGAAGGTATAAGGATGATGTTAGAACATAAATATGTGTTTCAGGGATTCTTTTAGACGTTTAAAATACTTCTTCAAATCCTCTTTCAATTCTTTCCATGTAGGGAACTTTACTAGTAATTTCCCTTTGACTAGTATTGGTCTCTAGGTCTCAAATTGACTCCAAATGCCTTAAAATATTCAAGGAAGGTGTATGCATGATATTAGGACTTGAATATGATGTTCAGGGATGATATATGGCCACCGAAAGACCTCTGCAAACTCTATTAAGATTCTCGACCAAGTATGCAATTTTACTAGTAATTTGGGGTTCAAATCCCCCTGGGGTAAGTATTGAAAATGGTTTCCCAAATGCCTCCAAACCCACTCAAATTTCTGAACAGAGGTAGGCTATGGCTCAAGTATGTTATTAAGGTATCATGTGAATCATTAATTTATTATTATCTCTGTTCCAACCCTCTCCCATTCAGCTGCAAAAATCACTAATTCAACCCTTGGGGAAATGGCACTATTTCTTCTCCCAATGCAATTAAATTGAGTAAAAATACTTCAAATGCTCAATTACAGTATATGAAACTTGTAAAATACATCCATGGAAGTCTATTAATCATGAATGTATTAGATAAACATCCATTCATTCGAAATCATCAACATTATCATGCTATACATCAATGTAGTGGGGAAATGGCACTGTTCTTTCATTAAAAATGAGATTTATACATTTCTACTTGGAATTTCGACCTGAAAATTTTTGGAGATGAAGAAAAGAGTATTTAATTCATATTAAAAAATAAATGGGGCATGATAATCTCCCCCAGAGAGTACAATAGCTCACCAAAAATTCCCTCCCTCAAGGATAAAAAATATGCCATCAAAACTGGAAATGGTTGAGAGAATGTGCTGCAATAGAAGAAACCATGAGCTTCCCTATAGCTTAAAACTACAAATAAAGACTCCATTAAAGCTCCAAATTAAAGTTCTGAATGGCCTTTCCAATTACCAACTTGGATGGGAATCTTTCACCCTCGAAATTGGCTAAGGCAAAAAACTAGTCATCCACTATCTCCCTCTACACAAATGCAATTGCAAATTCTACAAATTATAAAAAGATGGTTTCATTCTTTGTTATTGACATTTATAAAGTTCTAATGTACTCCGTGGTTCGAATTCCTTCCAAGAGACTCATGCCAACTCAAGTTGGGAAGAGATTCCAAAGAACGCCACTTGTACAACAATTCCTAGTCTCCCACTTCCACCAAATCACATGTGGAGGCATATTAGCTTCCCTAACACCCTTTAGCACCCTATTGGAGTCTATTTTTAGCCCTGAAATGTCATATATGTCATATGTTATCCTTCAGGTCTGATTTGTGTCATAGGTGTCATAGCATCTTCATCATTGTTGTCATAGAGCTAGGGAATCTAGCCCAAGTGTCTCACTAGCTCCAAATTGCCTCTTCCTCTTCCATGGGAGTTAATCTTCCTCTATATTTCTGTTAAATTTTCAGAATTTACTTCAATCTGATCTAGGATCTTAACTGAGAGAACAACATGTACAGCATATCTATAGCATATCAATCATGGAGACAATAATGCAAGCACACAAGAGACACAAAGATTTACTTGGGGAAAACCATAAAGGTGAAAAACCCCAATAACTTCCTCAGAGATAGATAGAGCAATGATACAACCAACCAAGAGAGATAGCCATAACCTAGCAGCAGATCCTCCTCCTCCATAAGTGCGCCACTCCTCCTTGAGTGCATGTGTGATAAGTGAGTGAGTAAATAGAGTGCCTCCCGCACTCTATTTATACTTGACTTGACTTGCCTTTTTACCTAACTCATGTAGGCTCGAACTTAACCACATAACATAATGCTGAGTGGGCCGACCCCCAATAGGGTGGTCTAATAACCCTTTGACCCACATGGACGACCCCCAATAGGGTGGTCTAATAACCCTTTGACCCACATGACTTATACAGGGCCGACCCCAAATAAGGTGGTCTAATAACCCATCAAGTATAAGTTACGACACTTTCAATATAAATGACGACACTTCCTTATAGAGGAATAATACCATCTCTATAGGAATACAATATACATATATGTGAAATACATTCCGAAGTTACATATACATCAACACTCCCTCTTAACTAGGAAGGTATTTCTCAGCACAGTTCTTCTAGCACAAGTCATCTTCTCTGGATCATCGTCACTGGATAATCGTCATCGAGTCATCATCATCATCATCACTACTGCTACTATCTCAATCAATCTCTGAATCTACTCGTCATAGGAAGTTCTACAGAGCCAGTCCTTTTTCATACTGGATGTAGGCCCACCACCTGCAGGTCTTCATCATCACTGGCCATACTGTGGAATCCTCAGGACTTATTACGTGCGTCACAAAACCTGGCTGCAGCATCCCAGGCTATTACGAGCACACAGCTCTATTTGTAGGATCTCCTAGGAGCACATTACATGTGACCCATCACAAAACCTGGCTGAAGCATCCCAGGCTATTACGAGCACACGGCTCTACCTGTCGGATCTCCCAGGAGCACATTACATGTGATCTCACCACAAAACCTGGCTGAAGCATCTGAGGCCTTTTTCATCCTGTCCAGATCTCCCAGGAGCAAATTACATGTGGTCATGGCAAAAACTGGTTGAAGCATCTGAGGCCTTTTTCATCCTGTCCAGATCTCCCAGGAGCAAATTACATGCCATAGGACAAAACCTCGCAAGAGCATCTGCCAGATATCCCAGGGCACCGAATTACATGCCATAGGAAAAAACTCGAAAGACTATCTGCAGATCTCCCAGGGCACAAATTACATGTCCTCCCAAGCAAAACCTCGCAAGAGCATTTGCCAGATGTTCCAGGGCACCGAATTACATGCCATAGGAAAAACCTCGAAAGACCATCTGCAAATCTCCCAGGGCACAAATTACATGCTTTCCTGCACAACCTGATCCACGGCCACAAAGTATCATCTGATACTCATCATCATCACTGCAACATCCTGCTGCATGTCATCTGGAGAAGCTCGTCATCCACGATCATCCTGATCATACAATGCATCCATCTGATGCACACATAGATACATGATCCACACAATGTATCCATCAATCATACATGATCTACCTGATCATACAAAGATACATGATCCACACAATGTACCCATCAACATACATGATCTACCTGATCATACAAAGATACATGATCCACACAATGTATCCATCAGCATCCATGATCTACCTGATCATACAAAGATACATGATCCACACAATGTATCCAACAGCATCCATGATCTACCTGATCATACAAAGATACATTATCCTGATGCTCATCATCCAGCGCTTACATCCACAGCCATGTGAAGGATCCCCCTTCCAACATGCTTGGAATGGCTTCAGAAAATGTGTCCATCACTTCTTCCTTGAAGTATCCTCGATCTGAAGCACGCCAAGCCTCTCTCTGAAGTACTCAAACTTCACCCTGGCTAGTGGCTTCGTCAGCACATCTGCAATCTGCTCATCCATCGCAACATACAGGAGCTTCACAGCTCCTCTCTGCACCATATCCCTGATATAGTGATATTTGATCTCTATGTGTTTCAACTTGTCATGAAACACTGGGTTCTCGGACAGCTTCACACAACTCTGGTTATCACAGAAGATACCAGTAGCATCCAGCGGGAGATCAAATAGCTCAGACAGTAGCTTCTGTAGCCATACTGCCTCACAACTAGCTGAACAGGCTGCAACATACTCAGCCTCTGCTGTACTTAGTGCTACGCAGGACTGCTTCCTGCTAAACCAAGAGATCACACCTGATCCCATATTGAAGCAACACCCAGATGTGCTCTTCCTATCTGCAGCACTGCCAGCCCAATCTGAATCAACATAACCCTGCAGGTTAAACTTTTGATTCGCTTCATACTTGAGCCCATAATCCACTGTACCCTTCAGGTACCTCAGAACATGCTTTACAACAACCAGGTGAACATTCCTCGGATCCGTCAGGAACTGGCTCAATGTGTTCACAGCAAAGCAAATGTCTGGTCTCGTGTTCGTCAGGTACATCAAGGACCCAATCATCTGACGATACATGGAGACATCAACCGGCTCAGATGAAGCATCACATAGAAGCTTCAGATTCGATGCCATAGGTGTGGCCATGGCCTTGCAATCCATCATCCCAAATCTCTTCAGGATATCTACTGTGTACTTCCCTTGACCAAGGAAGATCCTACTTGCATTCTGCCACACCTCCATACCTAGGAAATAGTGCATCATTCCCAAATCTTTCATATCGAATTCAGCGGCAAGCTTCCTTTTAGTATCTGCAATTAGTCTGTCATCTCCTGTTACAAATAAGTCATCCACATACAGTAGTAGAATCACAGGATTCCCTTCCTCAACCTTGTAGTAAAGGTTGGCATCCGCTTTACTCTTGGTAAAGCCCAAACTAGATAGGAAACTGTCCATCCTACCATACCAAGTTCTGGGAGCTTGCTTCAAGCCATACAGGGCTTTCTTCAATCTGCATACATATGACTCCCTGTCAGGTCTTGGGACTGCATCCCAAACATCTTCTTCATGATCTACGGATCATGGCATTCCATTTCTTCATCCCAGATCCTGGGAACTTCAATATCTTCAATAGATATCTTTCTTGCTGGAACAAATGTTGTACTCCTTTTGTAGGTGAAGATATACGGTCTTTCCTACAAAACAAGTTAAATTGCATGATTAGAAACATCTCATAATTTTCAGAACAAATTCTTTACAGATAAAGAAATATGTCATGCAGTCATGCAGTTATCTTAGCCAATGCTTCAATACAACATTTATCCATGTTCCACAAATTTCTAGATGCCTTCCAGTCTCTACCAGAACATTGTTTAAGAGTTGGCACTACTCCCAACATGTCAGCAAAGAGGTTTCATTCTAGATAAGTAGCACTGGAATGTTGTACAGTGCCATAAGCCACTTACCCATCACATGCATATTAGTAGTATACTGTTCATTAATGCAATTATTCTAATATGCATAATACACAACCTAATTCTAGGAACATCAGTATCTACATTATTGAACAGTATTATTTAAGAAATGACAATTCAAATACTTATCTTTGTTTGTTCGTTGGGTGGACTCCCTCTGAGTCTTCGCTTCCTTGCAGGAGTTACTGGAGTCCTAATCTGAAGTAGCTTCTTCTACACCTTTCTGTTGTGGGATGTAGAGAGATGGTCAACTCCCTCTGAATATCTGCATCCTTGCATAAACCACTGGAGTGTACTCCCTCTTGATCTTTGCTTCCTGGATTACCTGTTCTTGAATCTCATATTCATCCTTGGTCCTTATGCATGCTTATTAGTATCATGAATGTGTTATCCTTGTGATCTCATATAGAATCATACATTCATTAGTATACTATTAAAACACAATAATCTCAAGCATGTATAGTCATGATCATTTCAAACAGAAATAATAAGCATTAACATTCAAGGTTTATGTAGGATTCTTATGGTTAGTCAAATCATAAGAAACATAACATGTCTAAACCTGTAATTACTCAAACCTATGACTCTTCAGGTTCGTTGAATCATCAATCAAGATAAGAGATATAAAATGCATAAAACCTGTGATTATTCAAACCTATACCTTCATGATTCTTCTGGTTAGTCATATTATCAATTATGGTAAGAAACATAATATGCATACAACCATGATTATTAACTTCAATGAATAATCATAATCAATCATGCCAAGTATACTTAAATAAAGGATCTTATCACAAGGTGAGATTCTAACTTGATATAGTAAAAACATACCTGGATTAGCATGCTAACTAATTATGTCTAACATACTCACATGATGTCTTCTTTTTCTTCTTCAATGACTTGTGCTAGTAACCTGTATATCTCATAGGTTAACCATTATAAAACCAAGTTATACATACCTCGTAAATGGATCTTTTATGAGATCCATGACAATGGATGAATCTTTGTCCTCATGTTATCATGATCATATGTTCTTGGACCAGAACATGATTTGTCTTTCTTGGTGTACCTTTCATGTTAGTAGACAACATAAACCTCATACAACACCATAATGCATTAGTACAATCATAAGTGTCAACACCCTAACCAATGAATATCTTCTATCATGCATTCATAATTTTGTTAAGGTGATACGACAAATCTAAAATCAAAATTGTACTAACCATAATAACATGAAGACAAACATACCATAAACTTAATCATGGACAAATATCGAAACATACCTCGATGAGTCATACCTGTTGAGATCGCTTGTAATCTTCTTATGTAAGGCCTTATCCTCATCTCCCTCTGAGACAGGAACTTCTTCACTTATGCAGGTGATCAATCCATCTTCTTCTAGGATTAACCCAATCCACTTGATTTGCAAGAACTGGACCTTGAGCTGGATATGGGTTTGTAAGAGAAACCCCAAAAATTCAAACTTTGAATTTCAAACTTCTGACAGGATAGAAATAAGTGCCTTGATGAGCTGATCAAGTTGGTATATTCAGAATTTGAAAACTGCAAAGTTTCACTCCTCAATTTTGCTTTTGAAACTTCTGGATTCACTGGACGTGACCCTGAACTAGGGTTTGATGAAGCTCACTCTTATTTCCAATCAAAATGTTTGATCCAAAGCTCTAAGCTTCTATTTTTCTGAGGAGCTTCCAGCCGTGGTCACAGATTTCAAAAATTCTCATTTTTACAGAAGCCCTAATTTTCCACTTTTCTGATCAAAGTCCCGAACTAGGGTCTAATCAAGCCCGGCCTTCTGCCCAACCAAAAATTCTGATCTTGGTCTCTAAATTTCTATTTTGATGAGTAGCATCCATCCGTGGTCTCCGATTACAAAAATTCCAACTTTCTCCAAAGCCCTAAATTCCGGAAGCCATGAATGAAGGTACCAAAAAATAATTCTGTTTTGACAGAAATATGTACCTGATTGTTTCTGGTGTAACTCTGAAATTTTTGATCCACAGGGTCTGAAAAAGTTTCTTGAGATAGCCTGACCTGTTATCTTTCCATCCTGACAAGTCTGACCTCAATTGGATTCTCTGAGAGAGAGATATGCCAAATGTCGCAACGTGACCTGTTTTGGGATAAAACAGGAGAGCGAACTTGTACGGTGTGCCACGTGTCACTGTTTTAACTTCGGCCTCTGAAAAAGTTTCCTGAGATAGCTGGGCCTGTTAACTTTCCATCCTGATAGGTCTTACCTCAATTTCACTCTCTGAGAGATATTTATGCCAAATGTCGCAACATGACCTGTTTATGGGATAATACAGGAGAGCGCACTTGTATGGAGTGCCACGTGTCACTGGTTCAACTTCGGCCTCTGAACAAGTTTTCTAAGATAGTACAGACTGTGTACTACCTGTAACTTTTTACAAAATTTCATTTGGAGCTTCCTAGCCCAAGATATGACCTTTTTCCCAAGGTCACCTGATTTTGACTCAGATCTGGAAGAGGCAGAAACCCTATATTGTACAGATCATAAATCACAAAGTACAACGAATTAGAGGTTGTCCTTTGGACATAAGGTACCTGGAGATTTAATATTCGTCCTGTAACGATTTCAGATCCGAAAACTTCGCCAAAACGGATTTATAGCGAAAGTTCTACGATGACTGGTTTTTGCTATATCAAGCCCTAGCATCGTAAGTGCAACAAGTGTCATACATGCCATATCATGCCTTCTTTCAGGCTAGCTCCGATACCATGTTAAATTTTCAGAATTTACTTCAATCTGATCTAGGATCTTAACTGAGAGAACAACATGTACAGCATATCTATAGCATATCAATCATGGAGACAATAATGCAAGCACACAAGAGACACAAAGATTTACTTGGGGAAAACCATAAAGGTGAAAAACCCCAATAACTTCCTCAGAGATAGATAGAGCAATGATACAACCAACCAAGAGAGATAGCCATAACCTAGCAGCAGATACTCCTCCTCCATAAGTGCGCCACTCCTCCTTGAGTGCATGTGTGATAAGTGAGTGAGTAAATAGAGTGCCTCCCGCACTCTATTTATACTTGACTTGACTTGCCTTTTTACCTAACTCATGTAGGCTCGAACTTAACCACATAACATAATGCTGAGTGGGCCGACCCCCAATAGGGTGGTCTAATAACCCTTTGACCCACATGGCCGACCCCCAATAGGGTGGTCTAATAACCCTTTTACCCACATGACTTATACAGGGCCGACCCCAAATAAGGTGGTCTAATAACCCATCAAGTATAAGTTACGACACTTACAATATAAATGACGACACTTCCTTATAGAGGAATAATACCATCTCTATAGGAATACAATATACATATATGTGAAATACATTCTGAAGTTACATATACATCAACAATTTCGACCTCATTGACTCATTTCAAGTATTATTGAAATTATAACTCATCCCAAGAACATTATGCTTCCCATGGATTCGAAATTGCAAGAAGAGGATGCCATGTGGCACATAAATTCTAGCTTGTGTGGGTCCCACTTCCTCCATGTGTCTTCATGATCAAATGCCACTTTGATTTTCAGTTGTATATATTTATTTATCTCCTTTATTAAATATTTACGCCATCCCAATGTTCCAACATCATTTATTATCCCCATTATTCCAAATCCCAAAGATTCCACCCCAAACCTAGGAAACTAGTAATTTTCCTCCTTGGCAATTATTTGACCTTTAGCATCAATTTGACAAACTCTAATGAATAGGGCCAATTTTCTTAGGCCATTGTGACCCAATTCCAAATTTGGGACATGACAAGAAAGGTGCCCTCCCTTACTTTTGGGACTTCAGTTGAGTTCCAGATTTAGTTAGACAATTTTAGGGCATGTTAGAGTCAGTTTCATATTGTTTGGGTACACAGGGTACTACCAAAGGACCGAACACCAAGAGCAACCAATTCACACACAAAAATCACAGATCAACACACCGATGTTTTGACGTGTTTTAAATCCTCTTGAGGGAAACACTCCACGGCCCCGGCCAAATAGCTTCTACGGGACAATTTATTATGTAAAGAAAGAAAGTTACAAATGAGCTTCTCATAATCGATCAACTAAACAATGACCCTCCATGCTCTTTAAATAGAGATTATGGACCAATCGGGTGTTAAGCCACGTATCAAGGTTAGGTTTGATCTAAGAGAAGTTGAGCCGTCGGATCACTCTATGTCGGAAACATATCGTGACCGTCGGATTAAGTATTTACAAATGCATACTAATGCATACTAAAGAAACACACTATCCCTAACGGATATATTACATAAGTTGATCTTAACTAACTCCTAAGTGTCTAAATATCCTAACATCCCCCCTTAAGAACAACTTGGGATAGGATTGAAGGATTTACAAAAGTGACACTATTAGGAGAAGGAAGGAGGCATTAGAGCCTATCCCCCC
The DNA here is from genome assembly GCA_027924585.1 of Larix kaempferi. Classification (NCBI taxonomy): domain Eukaryota; kingdom Viridiplantae; phylum Streptophyta; class Pinopsida; order Pinales; family Pinaceae; genus Larix; species Larix kaempferi. The sequence continues at coordinate 11,778,519 of BSBM01000742.1, forward strand.
TTAATGACAAGTTCTTGAACTCCTAACATAGATCGAAGTTTAGAAAACTTTGCTTCTGTAAGAGACTTGGTGAAGATGTCTGCAACTTGATCATCTGTAGGGAAAAAGAGCACTTCAAGAACACGATCATGAACAAGATTTCTGATGAAGTGCATATGTAACTCAATGTGTTTGCTGCGTTGATATAGAACTGGATCTTTGGAAAGCTTGATGGCACTTTGATTGTCGCACCAAAGTGGAGTATGCTGCTGCTGCTCGAATCCAAACTCTGAAAGGATCTGTCGAAGCCATAAAGCTTCCTGACTGGCATTAACTGTTGCTCGATATTCTGCCTCTGCTGAAGAAAGAGAAAGAGCTTGTTGTTTCTTACAAGCCCAAGTAATAGGTCCAGATCCCAGACTGAAAACATAACCTGCAGTAGACTTTCGATCATCAGGATCACCGGCCCAATCTGAATCAGTGAAACCAACCAACAAAGGTTTCCCCCCTGTATTGTAATGAATCCCAAACTGAACTGTACCTCGAATATATCGAAGTATTCTTTTAGCTGCTTTCCAGTGACTTTCATGAGGTGTCTGCATATAACGAGCAACACGACCAACGACAAAGGAAAGGTCAGGACGGGAATGAGTCAAGTATAAGAGACTACCAACAAGCCGACGATACAAGGTGGCATCGACTTCAGGTGAAGTACAAGTGGCAGAAAGTTTGAATCCATACTGGAAGGGAGAAGGGGCTGGTGTACAATCTTCCATGTGAAAGCGACGAAGAAGGTCACAAGCATACTTAGACTGAGAAAGAAAGATTCCTTCTTTGGTTTGTAGGACTTGGAGACCAAGAAAATAATGCAAATGTCCTAAGTCTGACATTTCAAAATTTTGTTTAAGACTGGATTTCACATGGGTTATAAGCTTAGGGTCACTACCAGTAAGAATAAGGTCATCAACATATAGAACAAGTATGATGAGATGGTTTCCTACTTTCTTGGTATAGACGTTGGGGTCAGAAAGGCATCTAGAAAAACCAGTGTCAAGGAGAAAGTTGTCCATTTTGGCATACCAAGCTCTAGGAGCTTGCTTAAGGCCATATAAGGATTTCTTAAGGCGGCAGACAAGGCTAGAGTTATTCTGAACATAGCCTGGAGGTTGTTCCATGTAAATTTCCTCCTATAAATCACCATGTAAGAAGACAGACTTGACATCCATTTGATGGACTTCCCAGTTGTGTAAGGCTGCAAGGGAAAGAACAAGGCGGATGGAGTTCATTTTTGCGACGAGAGCAAAGATTTCATTATAGTCAATACCTTCAACTTGGGAAAAACCTTTGGCAACTAACCTTGCCTTAAGTCTTTCAACACTTCCATCTGATGCATACTTAGTTCTGTAGACCCATTTACATCTGACAAGTTTTCTTCCTTTTGGAAGAGGTACAAGATCCTGGAAGAGGTACAAGATCCCAAGTATTGTTCGCCATTAAGGAACGATATTCTTCATCCATGGCTGCATCCCAATTTTGATTTCCTGAAGCTTCTGTAAAAGTTTCTGGATCATGATTCTCGGAAACTTGAGCCAAAAGAGAAGAGGCTCGCTGAAACTGAGAACGTATTCGACGTTGATCTCTAGGATCACCGACAAGATCACCAGCTGCTTCACATGTTGAATGGACCCATCGAGGAAGCACTTGTGCTGGTGCAACTGGAGGAACATGAGCAGGCGGAGGTGGATTTTCATCCTCACTGTCATCATCAGAAACTGGAGTTGGAAACCTGTCAAGGAAGTTGGAAGAAGAAGAAGAAGGCACAAACGCCGAATCAGGCTCACAGGCCAAAGATGGCACAATCGCCGAGTTAGGCTCGCAGGCCAAGATATTTTCATCAAATTTAACATCTCTTCTAATGATTATATCATGAGAATGTGGTTGAAGAAGTCTATAACCTTTTACATCTTCAGAATATCCAACAAATATGCACTTTTCACTTTTAGGCTGCAATGCTTTCCGTTTTGCATCTGGAATGTGAGCCCATGCTTCACTACCAAACACACAGAAGTGACTTACATCAGGTTTAGTTTTACTCCATCCTTCTTTCGGTGTTATACCTTGTAATGCTTTAGTGGGGGTGCGATTAACTATGTAATTTGCACAATTAATGGCTTCAACCCAAAATTGAAGACTTAGTCCCTTAGATTGGATCATACAATTAGCCATTTCTTTTAAAGTGCGGTTCTTCCGCTTAGCTACACCATTTTGTTGTGGTGTATAAGGAACAGTGTGCTGTTGTTGGATGCCTTGTTCAGTGCAGAAAGTAGTGAACTGTTTGTTAACATATTCTCCTCCATTGTCAGATATTAACTTAATAATTTGATGACCAGATTGTTTTTCAACAAGGGCCTTGTAGGCCAAGAACATGTTAAATACTTCACTCTTAAGTTTTAGGAAATAAACCCAAGTGCGTCTGGTGTAATCATCAATGAAAGTTAAGAAATATTTGAAACCAGAAAAGGAAGCAGATGGAAGAGGACCACACAAGTCACTGTGCACAAGCTCCAAGGGAACCGAGGCGTGCCAAGAGGCACGTTTGTCAAAACTGTCCCGATGATGTTTTTCGAGTACACAACCGGAGCAAACACCATCTCTGCAAGATACCATCGGAAGACCTGTCACCATATTTTCTTTACATAGTTGTTGCAATGAGCGATAATTTAAGTGACCAAATCGCTCATGCCAAAGTTTGCTCAAGTTATCACTATGAGCAACAAAAACTGAAGGGAAAGGTGATGACCCAAAGTTGTTAAACTTGTACAACCTGGTAATATCATCAACAATTTTGGTAGCTAGGACCTGTTGAGGATCTTTAAAATCCTTGATTACAACTTGGTGAGGTGTAAAGGTCACAGTTTTACCTTCACCAGAATGAGTGATCTGATAGACTGATAAAAAATTGCAGGAAATTCTTGGAACACATAGTACATCACTAAAATGACCATTATCTACTGGAACTGTTCCAGCTCCTACAACACTTAGAGATCTATCATCACCAAAAAATATTTGTTTGGTGTTACATTCATGCATAGTAGAAAAGATGACTTGATCCTTAGCCATATGATAAGATGCTCCAGAATCAATGAGCCATTCATTTGAAGTAGAAGAAGAAGATGCATTATAAGAATAACCAGAAGCACAAAGTGCATGTCCATGAGAGGCAGATTCTGAAGGCGAATCTAGGCTGATGTGGTGCTTCTTCATTGCTTCTTCCAAGGCTGCCATCTTCTTGAAACACTTAGATTCATCATGATTATCTTTCCCGCAATAGTTGCAATGACACTCAGTCTTCTTGCCTTTTGGCTTGGATCCTTTGTCATTTTTTAAAGAAGGAGCTGACTGAGAGGGTTTTGGACCCTTGTTTGACTTATTATTGCGAAAATTTTGTTTCTTGGGAGGCTTGGACTTTTATTTCTGTTGGGACAATAAGGCTTTCCCAGATGTATCTGCATTGTTGATTATTCCAAGATGAATGAGTTTATCTTGTTCCCTAATCAAGGAATCACAAAAGGATTCAAGACTAGGCTCTTGATAGCTAGCTGCATTCAAGGATGCTTTCATGGAGTAAAATGTAGATACAAAAACAGAATATGCAGGTCCAAGTTTGGAAAGAATATGATAAATGCATTGTTTGTCTTCCCTCTCAATCTTACATTCTGCACATAAGAGCTTAAGAGTTTTGTACTTAGATAAATAATCTTGAATGCATGAAAAGTCACTTGGATTTAAAGAAATCAACTCATTTTCGAGTTGGTGACCTCGAATTTCATTGTGTTTACCAAACACAGATTCCAACTTGTCCCAAGCAAAATTAGGTTCATCAATTCCAGATATGTGGAATCGCAAATTAGTAGAGATTGACATCCCAATCAATCCACGAGCTTCATCACATCTATTTGCCCATTTTATTTTCTTATCATCATCAGTGGGTTCTTTTTCTTTCCCTATGGTAATTCTGAAAAGTCCCCTACTTTGTAGAACATCCTCCATACGAGATTTTCATGAGAAATAGTTGGAACTGTTAAGTAGAATATCACAAGGGGCGGCCATATTTGTAAATTAATGGTTGTAAAAGCAGAAACCAATAGTCTGGATGTGAAGAGCTTGAAAAAATAGGCGGTTTCAAAAAAATGGCACTGAAAACTGACTATGTATAATGAAGTTATGCTTGAACAAAGAAACTGTTGAAGATGTCCCCAATAGTGACGTGGCAGTTAGAGAATGTCCAGCTAAAAAAGGAACCTCCCTCTTCCCAAAATGAACCTTTTGACAATCACTTTACAAGAAAGTTGCTTTAAGTGAACCACTTTTGTAAAATAAGTGATTTCACTTTTACAATGATATTACTTTTAAATAGTGCAACAATAAATAAAAAAAACTTAAGTGACTCACTTGTATTTTTATTTTTTATTATTTAAGTGAGATGCACTTTTACAATAAAGTAACTTGAAAATAGAAATTGTATGCACTTTTTCTTTTAAAAGTAACTTCCTAAGACTTGAACTCAAGACCTATTAAGGAATAAAGCAACTTTGAACCAAGTGAGCTAGATTAAAAGGTATGTAAAATATGGGAATGAGGAAGGGGTTTTTTGTTTTTTGTTTTTTTACTCTTCTTGCTCGGTTTGCGTGTTTGCCCTTTTTCCTGCAAAACAAACCACAAATCGAAACAAAAAAAAAAAAATTTCCACACTTGTGGAGTTAGATCTTGTTAGCTTTCCCATAAAGTCTATGTTTTCTCTCTGTTTTTGATTTTCCGAGATCGCGCAAGGTGCACGGCAAAAAGCATACGCAGCCGAGAAAAACCCTTTCCCTTTCTGTTTCTGATTTGCCGAGATTGCTCAAGGTGCACGAAAAAGAGCATACACAGACGGGAAAGCAACAATCCGAACAAAAAAAAAACTAACAGTAAAAAATGATGAAATATGAGATTTTTTTCTTTTAAAACAGAAAAATAAAAAAATGCGTCACTGTAACATTATACCTTCAGATCTGATGAAATACGCGTTTCTGGAGCAACCGGGAACCGTTTTCGATCAAACAAAAACTATTTCCCAATGGAAACGACGCTCCGGACGCAATGGAACACCTCCCACAGCCCAAAAATGTACAAAAATACCAGAACTAGAAACCATTTCGAGTTTCGGCAACAGCAGTTCAAGATCTAGATCATAACCGGAAGCGACACTTCATAAAAGCTTTGATACCATGTTCGGGTACACAGGGTACTACCAAAGGATCGAACACCAAGAGAAACCACTTCACACAAACAAATCTCAGATCAATACACCGATGTTTTGACGTGGTTTAAACCCTTTTGAGGGAAACACTCCACGGCCCCGGCCAAATAGCTTCAACGAGACAATTTATTATGTAAAGAAAGAAAGTTACAAATGAGCTTCTCATAATCGATCAACTAAACAATGACCCTCCATGCTCTTTAAATAGAGATTATGGACCAATCGGGTGTTAAGCCACGGATTAAGGTTAGGTTTGATCTAAGAGAAGTTGAGCCGTCGGATCACTCTATGTCGAAAACATATCGTGACCGTCGGATTAAGTATTTACAAATGCATACTAATGCATACTAAAGAAACACACTATCCCTAACGGATATATTACACAAGTTGATCTTAACTAACTCCTAAGTGTCTAAATATCCTAACACATATTAGTTAAGTGGTTAAATGATGTGCCGAGCGGTGTTAACTGCCAAGTAAGCCACTCTCTGGAATTCGAATTGCTTGGATTATTGTAGCCATTGTTACACAATGTAATTATCTTCTGAGTTAATGATAATGCATGAACTACTGCAAACCTTTTGCATCAGTGTTTTGACATATTATTTTCCACATGCATCTCTAGTAATTGTTGTCTCTGTTTCATAGATATGATGTACTTAGATTTGACATGGTATCCTAGCCATGGCAGGACAAGACAACTTTTCTACAATGTTTCTGCACGTTTGCACTTATGCACTAGTGATTCTGCACTTATGCACTAGTGATTTTGCACTTTTGCACTTCTGCACTAGTGATTCTACACTTCTGCACCTGGAACACATATGAAGATTGAGCAAGTTTGCTAAAAAATATTCCAACTCTACATCACAAGCCGAAAGTTTTCCACATAATTCCTGGATATTGTGCATTTGACTCTTCAAGCTTGCTTGATAGTCTATGCCAGGTGTGATGAAACTTGAAAAGTGCAGGTTGTCGACCTGAAAAGTTATTCGTTGTTTGTGATTACAGGTTTCTCACAGTCTCATATTGCATTCACTACAGCATAAATTGAGTCTTCTTCACAAAATCTCCTTACTCCTTTCAACTATCATCAATGGAAGAATGATATAGAGATAGTGATGCGCTCCAAAGGATTCTACAGAGTCACTATGGGCCTAGAACTAGAGCCTAATTCTGCAGTAGAGAAGTCCAAATACTTCAATAAGCTTTATGAAGCTTATGGTTTCCTTTGTCTCAATATTTCGAAGGATCCTCTTTTCCATCTCAGCAGATTGCCGACTCCGAAAGAAGTATGGGAACAACTTGATAAACTCTTTGGAAAGTAGGATGATATGAGGGATTATCAGTTGGAGAATGAATAGATTTCCCTAAATCCTGAGAATTTTGAGACCATCAATGAGTTTTTTCACCAATTTCAAGCATTTGGTGCTTCAGTTGAAGCAATGTGCAGTTGTGAAGAAATATGAGCAGTTGATTCTTTTTATCCTTACAAAGCTAGGAAAATATTTTTCAGTGTTTGTCTCTACTTTCCATTCAGGAAAACTCACCACTCCGAATTGGAAGATGCCTACCTTGAATGCCTTCATTGAGTCCTTAACAAAAGAGCATGGCAAGATTGTTCAGATGGGGTCCATACAAACCTAAAAAGATCAATCCCTATTTGCTGGAGGAACCAAAGCTATGAATGGTAAAGGAAATCAAAAGAAAGAGGAGACCGAGTTTGATCATCCCAAGCAAAAGGAGAAGACCAAGCAGTCCGATGAGCCCTTTGGTTCAAGAAAAGACAAGCAAAAGGGAAAAGAGAAGACAAAGTGTTCTTAATGTGGTAGGGGATTTCATCCAGAAATATCATGCATGAAGAAAACTATTGATCATATGGCCCTTCTCTTGGAGAAAAACAACATTACGCTTCTATATGGCGCAAGGAAGAAGGACAATAATGCTCATGCATAAAGAGGTCATGCACCCATGGCAAGTGTTTCGAATTCTAAAGATCTTCTCATAGATTCAGGAGATTCGAATCACATGGTTGCAAGTAAAGACTCCTTCTCATCATTAGACTAAGACAAATGCATCTCCATCCACATGGGAGATGATTCACAAATTTCTTCGAAAGGCGAAGGTACTCTTCATTTAGAACATGGCAGTTTTCAAAATGTTCTCTATGTTCATTCTCTAGATTTGAACCTGCTTTCTGTGTATTAGATGACACAAACTGGTTTTCCCAAGAAGGTTGTATTCAGCCCTAATGATTTTGAAATTTTTGATATTTCCACCGAAAATCTCATTGCATTAGGCAAAGTAAATCATGCTGCAAAAACATATGAGTTTTCCCACTTTTTTCCACATTCAAAGCCAAGTGCCCTTCTGAATCATGGAAATTAGGTTATTGGGCTATGGAATGAGAGGTTTGGACACCTAAATTATAAATATTTTCAGCTGATACAAAATAATTCCATGGTTTAAGGCCTTATGAACATCAAATCATCAAAAAGGATATGCAAGGGTTGCATCATTGGCAAGCATCTTGAGCACAAGTTCGATCGAGGAAAAGCTAGCAGAGCTTCTTGTATTTTGGGGCTGGTTCACAGTGATATCAGTGGTCCTTTAACAAATCCATCCATGAATGGCTCAAGGTGTGTTCTGATATTCATTGATGACTTCTCCAGATTCACATGCGTCTATTTTCTCAAGAACAAATCGGAAGTGCTTGAAAAATTCAAGAATTTCAAGGCTTCTGTTGAGACTGCTACTGGGAGAAAGCTAAAATATCTCAGATCTAATAATGGTGGAGAATATATAAAATCATATCTGCTGCAACTTTGTGCAGAAAATGGAATCCAAATCCAGCACACAGTCCCCTACACACCTCAACAGAAGGGTGTAGCGGAGAGGAAAAACCGAGCATTGAAAGAGATGGCTACTTGTATGCTTGAGTCGAAAGGTTTGGCTTCAAATATTTGGGTCGAGGCCATGAATGCTGCTGCATACATTCAGAACATATTTCCACACTCATCCCTCAAAGATATAACTCCTTTCAAAGCCTACACTGGTCACAAGCCTGGTGTGTCACATCTCATGGTTTTTGGCTCCACTACATGGACTAGAATTCCGATTGAGAAGAGAAAATATTTGGAACCAAAAAGTACTGAGTGCATCCTCATTAGATATGCTGAATAATACAAAGGATACAAACTCATGAATATCAGTTCCAAAAATATATTGATTGAGGGAAGTGTTCAATTTGAAGAACCACTTCATGATCTACAACTAGTGGAGGAAGAAACTACCAAACTGCTTCCTCTCCAAGAAGAAGATTCGAAAGAAGATGATAAAAGTTTGTGTTATGATATTTATGATATTTTATCATACATTAAGGAACATGAAATATCAGGTTTAGATTCAAATCCAAATGAGCCCCCTCAGTTTCCAAAGTGGGAAGAAAATACTCTCACATCTACTGGTTCTAACATTGGAAATCCTGCCGATCCAACAAGAACTCGAGCAAAATTTCAAAGAGCAGCTATGGATATTTCATATTCTGATCCATTACTGTATGATTTTTTTTTATTGCTTCGGATCCTAAATCATACTACCATTCCCACTGAGATACGATATGGAAAACCACCATGGATGAAGAGTACGATTCTCTTCAGAAAAATGCAACATGGGAGCTAGTTTCTCTTCTACCTGGGAGGAAATTAGTTCAATGAAAATGGGTCTACCGAAGCAAGGTTGCTTCTGATGGTTCAAACTTCAAATAAATATCTAGGTTGGTGGAAAAAAGTTTCTCACAAGTTCACGGTGTGGAATACACAAAAAATTTTGCACCGGTTGCAAAAATGGATTCAATCCGCCTAGTTTTGGCAATTTCCGCATCCAAGCACTGGGAGGTGCACCACATGGATGTGAAGAGTGAATTTATTCATGGATATCTTCAGGAAGATATTTGCATGAAGTAGCCTGAAGCTTACATATTAGATCCGACACTTGTTTGCAGATTAAGGAAATCCTTGTATGGTTTAAAACAGGCCCCAAGAGCTTGGTATGCAAAGATGGATTCCTTTCTTCTGCCGCAAAATTTTGTGAGATGAAAATCAGATCCGAATGTGTATATACAGAAGCATGAAGGTAATTTTATGATCATTTTATTTTATTTTGATGACCTATTTATTACATGAAGAATTCTTGTTTCGATCGGCACTATAAAAACCTCTCTACACCAAGCATTCGATATGAGTGATTTAGGCCCGTTGAGGTAGTTTCTTGGCCTTGAGATCACTCAAAATTTTGATGGGATTATGATATCTCAGTAAAAATATGTTTTGGACTTGCTAAATAAGTTCAATATGGCATAATGTAAAGCGAAACCATTCCCATTCCTCTCAGGAACCAGTATTGAGGATGGTGATTCTACACCGTTGGTGGATTCTACACTATACAGACAGTTGATTGGTAGTCTTTTGTATCTGACACACTTTAAGCCTAATATTTCTTATGCCATGAGTGCTATTTCAAGGTATATCCAATAGCCCCATGAGCTTCATTAGAAGGCATCCAAAAGGATCTTGCACTATGTGCAAGGTAGGAGACATTTTGGCATACACTATGCTGCGGATTCCGATCTTGACTTGGTTGGATTCACTGATTCAGATTGGGCGGGTGATAGCATTGATCGGAAGTCCACTTCTGGATATGTTTTAATGATTGAAATAGGGCCTATTTTCTGGTCAAGAAAAAATTAGGCCGTCATTTCCTTATCATCAGCAGAGGCAGAGTATCGAGGAGCAATCAATGCTTGCATTTAGGCAGTTTGGTTGCAGGGTATTCTAGCAGAGTTTGATATTGGTAGCACCACTTCTACTATCATCTTTTGTGAAAATCAGAGTGCTATCAAGATCTTGATAAATCTGATTCAGAGACAGAGGCCCAAGCATATCGAGATCCACATGCACTACATCCAAGAGCTTGTGCATGACATAACCATTGTACTGCAATATTTCCCTATAGAAGAGAAAATTGCAGACATCTTCACCAAGAGATTCAATGAGAATAAGTTCTCTTACCTTCATTCACTGCGAGGGGTGAGTTATACTATGGTGAGGATAGATTATATCCTTCAGTGTTCAGTTTGAGGGGGGTTTTTCTTTCCCACTGGGTTTTTTCCTCTTTCCTCACTTAGATTTTTGAGCATTTTTAGGATTATTTCTGTACTGGGTGACATATGGCCTTTGTTACTAGGGCCCTTTTATTATTATTTTTTTACTCCTCCAAATGAGATTAGCTTAAGGGGGGGTGTTGGAGCATTTTCCAACCACACAACATTTTTTTGAGCTTCACAACTTAATTTGCCACATATCCTAAGTATTTTGACTCTATCAGTCGGGTACACAGGGTACACCCAAAAGACCGAACACCCAGAGAAACCACTTCACACAAACAGATCATAGATCAACACACCGATGTTTTGACGTGGTTTAAACCCTCAAGAGGAAAACACTCCACGGCCTCGGCCAAATAGCTTCTACGGAGCAATTTATTATGCAAAGAAAGAAAGTTACAAATGATCTTCTCATAATCGATCAAATTTCCAATGACCCTCCATGCTCTTTAAATAGAGATCATGGACCAATCGGGTGTTAAGCCACGGATCAAGGGTAGGTATGATCTAAGAGAAGTTGAGCCGTCGGATCACTCTATGTCTAGAACATATCGTGACCGTCGGATTTAAATATTTACAAATGCATACCAAAGAAACACACTTTACCTAACGGATCTATTACACAAGTTGATCTTAACTAACTCCTAAGTGTCTAAATATCATAACATCATGTTCTTACATCATCAATAGATCACAATTTCAGTAAACTGGGCCTCCTCCTACATTCAGGGATTCAACTGGGCCATCATTATCAGTTAACTGAGCCTCCTCCATCATTGTGGGAGTGATTTGCATGATTAAAGCGACTACTCAGTCCAAATGACATCATTTACTAGTTCATTCATCCAACTGGAGACTAGAAGGCGCCCTACTACACTGCTTGACTTCATCTAGTGTTATTTTCACCTACTATTCAGTTAATTGTAGACAGAAAGGCGCCCTCCCCTATTTTTGGGCATTCAGTTGAGTTTTGGATTCAGTTAGACTCAGTTAGACAGTTTCAAAGTCTGTTAGAGTCAATTTCATATTAGTTAAGTGGTTAATTAAGGTGCCGAGTGGTGTTAACTGCCAAGTAAGCCACTCTCATGCATTCAATTTGAATGACCTCTCTAGAATTCGAATTGCTTGGCTTATTGTAGCCATTGTTACACATTGTAATTATCTTCTGAGTTAATGATAATGCATGAATTGCTGTAAACCTTTTGCATCAGTGTTTTGACATATTATTTGCTGCATGCATCTCTAGTAATTGTTGTCTCTGTTCATAGATCTGCTATGCTTAGATTTTACATCTTTGAGGTTTGTTGCATCTTTGACATGCCCCTCTTGTTAACACCCAAAAAGTGATCACTAGCTCATTCCCTTATTCACATGACCCATTTGTCCACTTTTACACCATTTGAGCCTCTAAAGCCATCAAAAGGTCACCAAAAAGACCATAATACACCTTTCCCCCCTCAAAATATATATTTTTCCTCAAAAAACACAAAAAACCCTCAAAAAGGGTTCAGAATTCCCAAAAAATATTAAAAGGGAATACAAATATTAAAAATATTCAAAAAAGAAAAAAGAGGAAAAAAGAGACCTAAACCATGTTGGTTAATACCATTGGTTTCCTCAAAACCATAATGGTATTCCCCATCACAAAAAACTATAAAAAGGTGATAGGAGCTCCTCATTTTCCATCCATATTTCATCCTATCCTTATGCTGCCAAATTCTCATTGAGAGCCATTGCCTCCCATTTTGAGTTTGAAGACCCCCATTTCAGCATCTTGGAGAAGAGACCATTGGAGCTTGGAGCACCTCAACCTTGGAGCTTCTCAACACCAAACATCCTCACCTTTGAGGTAATACAAAAAATATATTATTTTTTACTCTTGTTCTTCCATAAATCTCTTGTTATTGATTTAGTTCTTGTTTATTTACACATGCTTATGTTAATGTTAGATTAGATTTATAATTGTATTTTCTTTTATTCGAAGACTACTATTACAAGTTAATAGGTACATCCTTGCACATGCTTGGTTGAAAAACCAAGCAACAGTTTTTTGGCGACTCCACTCGGTTTCGAGCTTTAAATTTTTGAAATTTTTGCTTTAGATCTTTGTTTATTACTTGTTTTTACCATTCCAATTAGCAGATCTACCATACTAGACAGCATATTCATTGTTGCCCTAGCTGTTGGCCCTTTCTGTAGCCTTTAATAGACCGAAATTTCACTTTTTGGTTTCGTTTCCAGCGACTCATTTTTCTGTTTTCGCACCACAACTTTTCGCCCGACAGTCGCACGGCTCATTGCGACCTCGCGACCTTTTTCCGCGCTGCGCGCTGCGGCTTTGCGTCCTTTTTCCGCGCTGCACATTGTGGCTTCGCGGCCTTTTTCCGCGCTGCACATCGCGGCTTTGCGACCTTTTTCCGCGCTGCACATCACGACTTCGTGGCTCAAACCCGCGATGCACATCGTGGCTTTTGCCCTAAAACCCACGATGCTGTTATTTTTCGTTCGGCCCCAATTTTTAGAAAATGTTTTGCTGCGTTTTTTATCCATTTACCATATTTTCCAGCATTATTTTTTCTGCATTATTGCAGCAATAGTGAATCTTTTTTCTATTACAATGCTCAATTAAAATCTTTAAAAATTTTCAACAAGTGAAAGAAAGGTTTTTAGCACTTTGTTTAGATCATAGATTTCATTTCCTTGCAAATTTTGAACCATTTTTCTGATTTGCTCAATAGTTTTGCCCAAGCAAGCACTTAGAAATCCATTTATTTCTTACAATTTTTACAATATTTGCTTTCCATTAAAAATTATTTCGAAAATCCATAGTTTTTGAAATATTTTTGTTAAAGCATTTACATTTCAGAAAAAAAAAAAAGCCTTTTATTTTTTGCAAATTGGAATCGTCTTGTTTTTAATTTGTAATCAATCGCCCAAGCGAGGCAAATTCATTTTCAGTTAAATAATCACACTTGCACCCAATCTGCCACATTTTTAATTAACTGAGCCTTAAAATCTACCTAAACTCAACCAACACTTTAATCCCACTTGGGGAACACTTAAAGAATCTTGTAGCTAGGTAGGATTGGGGGGATAGGTGTTCCAATAACACCCCTCAATTATTTACATCTGAGACATAGTGGTTGTCTTTTAGGATCCCAAAAATCTCTTATTATTTGTTGACATGGTTATACACCAATTTATCGGGAAGGCCTCTCCCTTAGGAGGGTTGAAGTAGCCATACTGGTTCCGGAAGCCTGAGTGGAATACCGCTATTCATTCAGTAACCGAAGGATACCTTTCGTAGTTCTCGGTGTACCACCCGTATGGGAGTACAGCGGCGGTAGAACCAAACTGCAGATTCACCCAACCGAACGTGTCATGAACGGGGTATCCTAGTGGCCATTTTTTAGGATTGTCTACCCGGTGTCCCTCTCGGTAGGGGGATATCTAGTCTTTGATTCCACTACCCATATTGTTTGACTTGGATTTCATCACCTTGTAGAGGATATGTTTAGTTGAGTCATAATACCACTTTTAGTTAGGCGTTTGCATGCTCTGCTACCCCCCTTGGTCTAGTAAGCACCACTTTTTTCTAGGAACCGTTTGATTTTTGGTATTCTGACCACTTTTCTTGAGCCCTCCACTTATTATAGCACAACTGTTATAATAAGCGCTTTTGAGGTTTGTTGTTGGCCTACGAGCCATTATTTTTTCACACTCCCCTCCTGCACACATTGTGGCATTAGGGTCTTGAGTTTTTTTTATCTCACCACCATCTATTAGCATTTCTATACATATCTCACCATTGAGAACTTAAGACGATCCCTTCGTTTTCAGGGTGAACCCCCTCAATTCGGCACACTTGACTCTACATGTCATAGACGTAGAGCTTATCCCTTGACTCCACACATCATCGGGATAGAACCCAGTCATCCGATTCTGACGCACCTCATTTCAGATATGATTCTGAGGTTGAATCCAAACACCCTACCGATACATCACCAACTAACCCCATGGCTAGATCACAATATGACCCCCTTTTCACCAGTGCTCTTGGAGCTACATAAACAAACCCCACTACTACCGTGCCAACCACGGTAGTCACAACCCCCTTAGGCATGCCTAATATAGGTGCCACCCCACCTTTAGGCATGCCCAACACAGGACCACCACCTATTTTAGGTATGCCCAACATGGGTGTCACCCCCCCTCTCATTACCACTACCCAAATCCCAGGGATTACCAGAACCATTCCTAACCCATCTGCTACCCATGTTGCACTTGGAAGCGCATGCCCCTCCCAAACCACATCAGCTGGAGGAAACATCCCTTTCGTACCTAGCATACCCTTAGGGGGAATTGGACCACTCCATAATGTTACCATTAACAGTTATACCCCAGTGACCACACCACACCCATCTGCCAGTCTGCCATACATGGCTAGTCTAAACTTACCAGACCTGGCAAGGTTAACCAACAACCCTATTAGACACAACCCTACATGGCCACCCATGCCCACAAAGCTTCCCTCAGACATACCAAAATTTGAAGGCAAAGATGGGGAAGATCCCCAAAACCACATCATGTCGTTTCACCTATGGTGTTCCTCTAACTCCATAGTAGATGATTCCATTAGATTGAGACTTTTACAAAGAACTTTCACCAGCTCTGCAGCCAAGTGGTACATAGAGCAGCCACATGGGACTCACACCACATTTATGTCCCTCGCCTAAACTTTTCTCCAGTTCTTTCAACTACCTATACGCTATGATGCAAGAGTGGAAATACTTTTGTCTTGTAGACAGAACACCGCTACACACATCACTGATCATATCCATGAGTGGCATAAGCGTCGTAGCCTCTGCAAGATAAAACTTGACGATTGAATCTTTTTGGACTGGTTCCTCAAATCACTCCTCCCCCTCATAGCCAAAGATGTAGCTTCCGAATGACCCCTGTCAGAAGAAGAAGCTATCTTAAAAGCTCAGCAATTTGACCTCATATATGCCCAGTCTGGATATCTATACACTATTTTACCTGATGCCCCGCGCGACGATCCATCCCGCCATGACGCGCTGGGGGCATCTAATGCTGCCGACGGTATTATTGGCCAGGTTACGGCACAAAACAAACCTTTTACCATGATGAGTACAAACAACACCCCAGACCTTTCTAGGGCTTCATCTAATTCTGGAGCTACAACTTCATATGCTCTAGTAACACACACCCACCACACTCATGGACCCTCATGTCCACCATAGTGTTATGGGAAAGCACCATCAGCTATGTGCCATCTCCATATTATAACCAACAGGCCCACCAGACTCCGATCCGGCCATAATCCCAAGTGGCTTATTATCCTCAACAGGCAGCACCTCTTGCTCCAACACTTTCAGTAGCTCAAAGTTACCCACAATCGCAACAAGCAACAGGTCCACCTCATAACCCACCTGCTTACTACCCACTGCAACCTGCTCCTGAGCCTGCACGACCTCAAAACCCACCTACTGCCCAAAGGCATGTGTACGCACAGCAAAACGAACCTCCAAACCATAACAACCAGCGTAACCAAGGAGGTCAACAAAACCGCGAAGAGGACGTAACCACGGAAAAACCAGTAACATAACCAAGGTGCACCACCACCTAATCGTCCAAACAAAAATAACGCTACTCCCCCCAACCAAAATCTTGATCGTCCACCAAAACATGCTAAAAATAATAACTTGAGAACAAACCATCCATGTTCCATATGTGGAGTCTACAGCCATTACACACATAATTGTCCCCATTTAGATAGAGCGCGTCAACTTTGGACCGACAATGCCCAACGGCAAGGACATGCTGTACAGCCAGCACCGCCTCCTCAGCAACAACCCATGATATTGCAAAATCCCTTACCTAACCAAGGCACGGTAAACACTCGTCCAAATGATCCCCCTCAAGGATCCGCTGCAACACAGCAGCAAATCACTTACGCAGCAGCTGACTACCAGCATGTAGAGTCCAACACTCACCATTTGCTTATGATGTTATCAAATGATGTCAATCTTCAAACCTGTCGAAATCAATACGGATCTTCCCCGGAGGCCACACCTACCGACCCATCATCAAGTACTCTCCCAATCGATCAACCACTTCGCATTCCCACTATGCCCATGGACGGGGGCTCCAAAGCACCTCGTTTCCCTTTGAGACGGATTAACAATAACCCAAATGCTCGTGCAGCTTCCAACTATAACATTGTAGAGGATTTAGCTCAGTCCCCCGCTGCTATGTCTGCTCTCGAAATCTTAAAAAAATATCCTACACAGAGAAAATTGTTGTTATCTGCCATTGGTGATAGATCCTAACGACTCTAACATGGTGGCTTTTGACTTTGAACAAGCTGAACCTCGTATGCCTTCATCTGTAGCTTTTCAAGTTTCCGTCTCCATTCACAACCTCGTCGTTCATCGATGCATAATCAATGAAGGGGCCTCCACTTGCGTTATGTCCACTTTCGTATGGAAGAAACTTCGATCTCCAACATTACAACCGTTAACTACCGCATTGCGAGCTTACGACGATCGTGCAGCTCAACCTCAAGGTTTGTTAGTGAACATACCCATACAGCTTGGGGGAAAACTGGTTCTCATAGATATAGAGGTCATTAACACCCAACTTGATTACAATATCCTTCTAGGATGAAGCTACATGTATAAAATGAAAGCTATTGCTTCTTCAGTTTTCCGCATCATGATGTTCTCCCATGAAGGACGTGTAGTAAAAAATAGACCAGATTACATACTATGATCCCAATGCCCCCGCAGCGCCAAAAATTTTTCTTCCCATGATTGAACAACCCATTCTTAGTGCACCAACATCCTTTGTCTCATCAGTCGGACCCAAGATTTATTCGGATACTCCCATGACCAGCACTTTCCCGTCAATCCCACCTCCTCTCCAGGTAACTAAAGTATCTGATTTGTGCACCTTATCGCATAATGAACAACAACATCCTCAACAATCTCAACCACCGCCACAAGCACCCATAGTACCTAGTCATATCAGAACAACACCGATTCACACAATCCCATTTTTGTTCCCATTTTCAGGAGTTGTCAGCACGCCAGTAATGGCTACACTTAACCTTCCAGGTTTAACATTAGGAATACTTGTATGGTACTTACCTACCCCAACTCCCCCACCGACTCCAACCATTGTCCTACAACCGGTACAACCTATGAATATGTCAAACCATCCACCACCTGGCATACCAAACCAACAAAATCGCCCACCACCTGGTGGTTCAAACCCCCAAAACCGATCATTTCCAACAGGGGGCACTACATTGACATCTAGTTATGTCCCCCCTCAATCCAACAACACTGGGGGCAGAGGTCCACCAACCTACAACACTGCACCCACAACTTGCACTCCCCTAGTGACGCCCAAATTAACTAAGAATCCCCCAACCCGTGTGCTCCCTAAGTGCTCCTTGTGCGATGATATTGGCCACGCTACTCACCTATGTCCACAACTACCAGCACTTCAAGAACATATGAATATGTTGGATGATGACACCAACGTTCCAGTCGTCAAATTAGAATTTCCACCTCAACCTCGTGATAAAGCATTGCGCACAAACCACCCTTGTGAAATATGCGGAATCTATGACCATTATTCAAATCACTGCCTCGATCTCCCAGATTACAGAGCAGCACTATACGAGATGAATAATGCTGAACTTGAGATATCCCCACCACTTATTGAGGAAATATTCCCCCCAGAATCTTCCCATTCAGAAGAAATCAATACTGTTGATTTCAACTACTTATAAACCCGAGCCAGTTAATTTATGGTCCCACTATTTTCGTACTGATGAGGAAATTCTAGAAACACTCACTACACCGGACTACCCTTGGGATGATATGCACCATCGCTCATACTTCCTCCCTGAGGTGTCTACGTCCACCGTGGCAAACCAACTATCTGTTGAATCCAAGGACTTCTTACCAACTAAGGTCGATTGGTTCAAAGACCCAATACCAGCTCCAAAATCCTTCGAAGAAGGAAACATGGCTAACATTTCGCCCATTATAAAAATCGACATCTCCACCACCCCCGAAAAACCTGAGCTTATTTCTTTGGGTGCATCTTGCATTGAGAAAGAAACCCAAGCTTATAAGAAACTCTTCCAAGAATTTCGAGATGTCTTCGCCTGGTCTTATACCGAGATGCCTGGTCTTGATTCTACCATCATAGAACATCACATAGACACTTGGCCCAACATATCACCGGTCCGCCAGAAACAACGTCCCATTCACCCATCCAAGCTTCCAGCCGTCAAAGAAGAAATCGAGAAGCTTCGAGCAACAGGTTTCATATACCTGATTGCATACACCACCTGGGTTTCAAATCCAGTACCAGTTAATAAGAAAGTCAACACCATCCGCGTCTGTACTGACTTCCGTGACCTCAACCTAGCTTGTCCCAAAGACAACTTCCCCACACCATTTATTGACCAACTAATCGATGAGTGTGCGAGGCATGAGGTACTCTCTTTTATGGAAAGTTTCTCTGGATATAACCAAATCAAAATCCATAAAGAAGATCAATACAAGACCGCTTTTACCACCCCATGGGGCACCTTTGCTTATCGCATCATGCCTTTCGGTCTCAAGATTGCGGGAGCCACTTTCCAACGAGCCATGACTTATTGCTTTCATGATCTGCATAAAATCATTAAATTTTATCTAGGCGACCTCACCGCCCAATCTAAGAAATGATCTGACCACCTAGAAGATCTTCGACAGGTTTTCTTGCGTTGTCGCAAATACAAAATCCGCTTGAACCTGCTTAAATGTGTATTTTGCGTTACAGCAGGCCCCCTGCTGGGATTTGTCATTTCAGAAAAAGGGATAACCATTGACCCTCTAAAAGTTCAAGCCATAGTGGACCTCCCCTCACCACGTACACTAAGACAGCTGCAAAGCCTCTAGGGGAAGTCCAACTTCCTTCGTCGTTTCATCCCAGACTATGCCACCACTGTACATGGTTTCCTCCGTTTGCTACGCCTCCATACCCACTTCGTATGGGAAAACCAAGCAGAAGGAGCTTTCACGGATCTGAAAAAAGCACTTACCAGTGCCCCGTTGATTTCTCCACCAAATTTCACAAGAGACTTTACCCTTTACATTTCAGCATTTGATTACGCCGTCTCTGGATTTCTCGTCCAAGAAGACTCCGCTCACCAAGAGCATGTCATTTACTATGTGAGCCAGACCTTGTTAGGCCCACCTCTCCGCTACCCAGAAGAAGAGAAAATGGTCCTTGCCGTCATCTTTTCAGTACAAAAGATGGGACATTACATTCTCCTCAGCCACACCACGGTGGTGTCCAATTCCAATCCGATGGTCTATCTCTTGAATCGTCGCCTTCTATAAGGCCATGTTTCCAAATGGGTGATTATCTTACAAGAATATGACCTAACTTTTAAAACCCCGAAGAGAACCAAAGAATTAGCACTTTCTCAACTCATTACGAACTTACCATCATCGTCGTCATCACCAATTATCCATACTGATCTAATCGACGAACATTTGTTCATCATCTTGTCGGACGACCCTTGGTATGGCGACATTTTGGTATACCTCCGCACACAGAAGTTTCGACCCATCATCAACCGTGACGGATGCCATCACATCCGTCACCATGCTCCCCGTTATCTCCTCTTGGGTGATGTCCTCTATCGACGTGGCATAGAAACAATCTTACGATGATGCCTTTCCCAAGACGAAGCAGAACAAGTCCTTAACGACTGTCATAGCGGTGCCTGCGACGACCATTTTTTAGGAATGACCACCGCCCAAAAGGTAATCTGCGTAGGTTATTTTTGGCCATCATTATTCACTGATTGTATTATAGCAGTCAAACACTGCCAAAATTGCCAGCTCTTTGCCCCAAAGGCAAGAACCCCTCCCGCCCCCCTTCATCTGGTCGTCACCGCGGGACCATTTTGCAAATGGGCCATCGACTTCATGGATTGCAATCCCACATCAGCCGGCGGTCACAGACACATTATTGTGGCTGTTGATTACTTTACCAAATGGGCGGAAGCCATGCCTACTTACAATTGTAAAGCCGACACTGCAGCCCGTTTTTTCTTCAACCATGTTATTGCTCGTTTCGGAGTACCAAAACAACTCGTCTCAGACCATGGCTCTCACTTCGAAGACTCTGTTTGGATAGAATTGTCCACACTCCTTAAGTTTGAACACCATTTCTCCTCTGCCTACTACCCCCAAGGGAACGGCCAAGTCGAAGCTGTTAACAAAATTTTGAAGACTATCCTCCAACACACCGTCGACAAACATAAATCCAATCGGCATCACATGATTTTTCCCGCATTATGGGCTTATCGCACATCAACCAAGACCGCCACCAGATTTACCCCATTCCATTTAGTTCATGGCGTGGAATCTATGCTCCCCATTGAATTCCAGATACCAACATTGCAAATTTCCGTAGAACTTCTCCCCGATACATCATTGATTGAAGAACGCTTACTTCTTTTAGAGAAGGCCGACGAGGATCACCACGCAGCTCTCCAAACAATTGAAGCCGCAAAGAACAGATCTAAACTTTCTTATGATAAACATGTTCACCCACGAGCATTTAGTGAAGGCGACCTCGTCCTTGCCTATGATCAAGCTCATGAAAAAATGGGAAAAGGAAAGTTTGTGTCCATGTGGCAAGGCCCATATATTATACACACCTGCCTTGGACAGGGGGCATTTATTTTGACTGACTCAGAAGGAAACCCCCTACACAACCCACGTAATGGGTTGTACCTCAAGCAATTTTACCCATAGAAAATATGATGGACACCACAGTCCACAATTGTACAGTTTTATTTTCTTTTTTACAAAAAATACAAAAACCTAAAAATTTGTTTTTTCTGCATGACCACAGATGGATCCTGTTCCACTTTGCTACATTGGATTCGCAGATGGTGCAAGCCATTGGTCTCCCAATCTCACCTCCGCAGCTTGGGTAATATATTTCCCTTCACATGAGTTGATCCACATCGATGGAGTGTGCATATGTGCCACCAAAAACAACCAAGCTGAGTACGATGCCGTGACCGGTCTCCTAGCCACTGCTCTCCAAATGAGCATAAGTCACCTTAGCTTTTTCCTGGACTCCCAACTCCTTGTTTCCCAGCTCAACAATATTTACCAGGTACGCGATCCCTGTCTATTCAGAAAATTCATGTGCACTAAACAAATGATTTGACAATTTGAGTCCATTTCATTCACACATGTCCCAAGGAATCTCAATAGTATAGCAGACCATATGGCAAATAACATTCTAGATTGGCACGCCAATCAAACCATGTAGAAAAAACAAAATTTGCATCCACGTGCATAACATGTGCCTCCACGAGCATACAAACATGAACATACACAAGATATATATGACAAGCCTCCACGGGAAAAACAAATATGTGCCTCCACGGGCATATACAAAAATTAAAAGGTTGCATCCACGTGCACAACATGTGCCTCCACGGGCAAACAAATTGACAAGATGTGCATCCATGTGCATACACGACTATATACCAAAACATATATATATATATATATCGTCATAATAGTCACAATGTCATAGGTTCCCTCAGCACCCAATATACAAAAAATACATCGCCATACAAAAAGATACATCCCCATATGCTCATCAGCATTTGGGGGCAAATACAAGATCACCTAGTCATCATGATCCCTAGGAGGATCCTTTGGCTCCTCCTCCGCTAGCTCCTCCAGATCCTCCTGATCCCAAGCCCTTCTCTCGGCCATCACAACTGCTACCTTGAGCAGGATAGACCGCCACTCACGAGGAGCATCGAAACAACCCTCAATAGTGGGCTGGTCTAAGTCCCTCCAGCCCTCCTCTGGGGCTCCCACTAGAATCCCCTCCAAAGTCTCCCGTATGCCCTCCAGGGCATCGTCTCGAGGATGCACAACGCCTCAAACACGAGGAGGCGACGCCGCTACAGGTGGCGGTACCACCACCATCGCCCGTCTCCGACGACCCACATGATCAGCTGGTGGCCTCGGACCAATATCTGCACAATCACACTAGTGAACCAAGTCAATATCATATAAATATCTCTAGCAATACTCATAACAAAAACATCTAAAAACATGATATAGTAGAGAACCAAAAAAAACACAAAGACATACCATTTAAACCCCAGGCCTGCCCCTGAGCCCGAGGCATCTCTGGATCTCCTCAGTAATCCATACCAGCATATGGATAATCATCAATAAGTAGGGGGATCTGCTCCCACTGCTCATACATATCCACCGAAAAGAAACGCCGGATACCACAACCACCCCGGGGCATCATCTCCCCCCATTGCACCATCCGCGGCTCACTAACCAACCCCTCCCGAACCAACACATGCGGCCGCAAGGTCGGTACTCGCTCAAAGAAAAAACAACAGAGGAAGGAGGCATAGCAAAACTCCCCCCCCTCCCAACTGACCTTGTCCAAATCTCGCTGGACATAGGCCAAAAAAATCTGACCCCAGGCAAAGTAGGTCCCTCTCAACACACGGTCTACCATCATTGTTTTCACCCCAGACAAACGATGTGGCACCACAGCACCCAACACACGTAGAACACAAGCCCCAACCGCCCACATCTCCCACTCCCACAAAGATGTCAGACTCAGCACGTTGTTCTGCGCAATAGCTCCCGCAACACAAAATCTCTCCAAGAGATCCTCAATGTCCAACCCAACAGGGATCCTCGGCTGGAGCTCTCCTACCTCCCCTAAGCGAGGCAACCCAGTAAGGAAATAAACATCAGAAAGGGTGATCTCTAACCGGTCACCCCTACCACGAATGCATCCTTTGCTGGAACCCAGAAATCCACCAATTTGTTCAGCAACTCTCTGACTGAACGCATAAGTGGAATCTGAGCAAACTTTAGGAGCCCGCCAGTAGCCAAGGCCTCCCAGACACCCGAGTCGGTCTGAATCTGATCCATCAAGTCCTCATTGATCTCTCGCTCCCGCCACGATACTAGCGGCCTCCTCAGCATCCTGCCAAAAAACAAAGAAAAACTTTTAGAAAACAAAATTTTTTTCCAAAAAATTCCATCGCGACTTTTGGGCTCTTAGCCGTGATGATCATCGCGGATTTTTCATCAAAATCCGCGATGATCATCGTGACTTTTTAAACAAAAGCCGCGATGATCATCGCAGGTATCAGCCCCACAGTTGCGATGAACATTGCGACTGTTAGCTACACAGTCACGATGAACATCGCGACTGTCTGCCCCAAACCCGCAATGAACATCGCGGGTATCAAGCCCATACCCGCAATGATCATCGCGGAAAAAGAGCTGAAACCCGTGATATTCCACATTGGAATGCCAAAGTGGAATTTTGCGGCCTTCGAGGGCTGGCGCCAACCAGAAAGAAAATAATTTGAAAGGCTGAGGCACATAGGCTTACCTGAAACTCGTAGAATGAAATTCCAACAGTCGAATCTCCCACAAATCGAGAAAATGCTCTGACCCACTCAATTCCTTTGTGAAACTCACACGTAACAATGACACATGTCACATTGGGCCCACACACTATTTATAGAGATTTGACCATTTTTCAAACAACAATTTCGGTATCATACGACGTCCGTTTTTCAAATCGTTGGAATCAGCACAACGATAAATTCATGATAGTCCACTCCTTTTCCCGATTCCACTAGGTCCATTTTTTGGGCATTTTTTTCCCATGCCCCTCGTCGCCTCGATTTGCGTGCCACATCAGATGTCGTTTGTTTTTTACGAGTCTTATATCGCCAGATTCAGTTTTTTGCTCTCGTGATGATGCTTGAGATCATTTTTCGCTCTCACCTCCACATTTTTTGGGCATTTTTTTTACATGCCCACTCGTCGCCTCGGTTTGCGTGCCACATCGACCATTGTCTGTTTTTGACGAGTCTTATATCGCCGGACTCAGTTTTCCGCACTCGTGATGATGCTTGAGTCCATTTCTTGCTCTCATCCCCATCATTTTCGGGCATTTTTTTAAAATGCCACTCATCACCTCGGTTTGCGTGCCACATCGGCCGTTGCCCGTTTTTCACAATCTTTATGTCGCCGGATTCAGTTCTCCGTGCTCGTGACGATGCTCGAGATCATTTCTTGCTCTCAACAATACCTTTTTGTTTGGTATAATTTTATCCCTTTTTCGGGCCGAGCAATTCTTTTATGAAAAAGACACTTAGGGAGTTTCTGTTAAGCTCTTTTCTGACTCCTAAAACAATGAAAAGATCGCCAAGCAACCTTGCTTCCTTTCATGCTCGCTAAAATTATTTGAAAGGGCGTCTACCTGGTATAAGTTTACCCCTTTTCTGGACCTTGTAGACTAATTACGAAAAATGAATACTCTAGTCACATCGGCTAGAAGAGTTCTCTATTTGCATCATTTTATGTTTTTTCGGGCCTTGGAGACTAACTTATGAAAAAGAACACCAATGGAGTCTACTTACCGCTTTCAGACTCTCAAAAAATGAAAGCAACCATGAGCAATCATCGTCTTGGGATCGTATAAATCCATAGGATGGTACTCCACCACCACTGCAGAGTCTTCTTATCATTTTCAGACTCCCTAAAAATGAAAACACTCACGAGCACGAACAGTCCTGGGCTCACAAAATCCACAGGACCGTACCATTTCAGAGCACACTTTTATCCCTTCTTGGAGCTCATTAAAACTATGAAGAAGGACCCAATGGTGCTTCTTGGTGCCACAATAGATCATGTCTAATCATATGGTAGCTTCCCCATCTTGGTCACCTTTGTTCAGAGCTTTCTTCAGTATGTCACCCTGAGAGTCTCCCGAAAGCATCCATCAGCTTGTCCCCCCCAGAGTCACTCCAAGATGCAATACATACCCCTGATCCTTTAAGCTATGATCCCCACACCTAAAAATCAGTTTCCTATGCTGCCAGGTCAACCATGTCATCATGTTCTGAACAAAGGAAGTTTGATTCCACCCACTCTATGACCCTAGTCATTCCCCATCCTCATAGTATATTAGTCCTACCATCAGTACTATCACACTTGAATTATACACCCCGTGCTCCTACCAAGGAAACATCATTGCCTTGGCAGTTGCTGGTCTCCCTCTATCGACGCCAACCAAACCTATTCCAGAGGATAGACCCAGAGGCCCCTGTGCCTTGGAATCATCACCATTAGTGATGAGTGCCTACGGATCATTTCGAAAGGAGTCCTCAGTTCCTCTCCAAATGATTGTTTCTCACATGCTCGACTTCAACACCTTGATCGCATTGTTGAGACTCGTACAGGGTATCGGTCCTTTCAGTGACATATGGCATTTGTTACTAGGGCCCTTTTATTATTATTTTTTTACTCCTCCAAATGAGATTAGCTTAAGGGGGGGTTTTGGAGCATTTTCCAACCACACATCATTTATTTGAGCGTCACAACTTAATTTGCCACATATACTAAGTATTTCGACTCTATCATGTGTTCGGGTACACAGGGTACACCCAAAAGACCGAACACCCAGAGCAACCACTTCACACAAACAGATCACAGATCAACACACCGATGTTTTGACGTGGTTTAAACCCTCGAGAGGGAAACACTCCACGGCCCCAGCCAAATAGCTTCTATGGAGCAATTTATTATGCAAAGAAAGAAAGTTACAAATGAGCTTCTCATAATTGATCAAATTTCCAATGACCCTCCATGCTCTTTAAATAGAGATCATGGACCAATCGGGTGTTAAGCCACGGATCAAGGGTGTTAATATTTAATATGCTAAGACAGAAAATATCAGCATTACATTCCAATTCTAGATAATAGCATATACAGGATCACTGAAGAAACAACAAGCACAACATAAACACAAGAGACACAGATTTATACTGGGAAACCCTCATGGGGTAGAAAACCCAGCAAAGCTTCCTCAATATAGATGACCAACAATATACAAAGATGCAAACCAAAGACATGATCTCCTCCTCCTCCATAGAAGACCTCTCTCTCACAAGTGCGCTACATTTCAAGTGAGGGAAGTGTGTCAAATGAGGAACACACCTCCTCTATTTATACACATCTCCGACTTGTACTTTATATCAACTAGGTTGGCCCCAACTTTACCACTGGGTTAAACACCCCACTACAACTGACTGGGCCGACCCCACTAGGGTGGTCTAACAACCCTTTGACCCACATAACACATACAGGGCTGACTCCCACTAGGGAAGTCTAATACCCCAAGTTACCACATTCCGACAGAGGAATAAACATCTCCGGATATACAATAAGATCTTCACGGAGGAATGAAACATCTCCGGAATAATAAAGTACAAATATAATATTCTTTGAAGTTACAATATTTCAACACTCCCCCTTAACTAGAAGGATATTATAACACCATCTACACGAGTAAGGAGTCATCAACATCATACATGATACATCTATAAATCATTGGAAGCTTTCTCAATATCATCAGTAACTCAAGCAGTTACTGGAACATCTTCAATTCTGGAACATCAACATCTTCAGTACTGAGTCTTTATCTTCTGTAGCACTCAAACAACTACAGCAACATCAACATCTGAATTCTCACGATCATCAGCATCGTCATCACACGATCATCAGCATCGTCGTCATACGATCATCAACATCGTCATCACATTATCTCAATCTACAGCATCTGGATCATCTTTATTTACAACATCTGGATCATCTCAATCTACAACATCTGGATCATATCGATCTACAACATCTGAATCATCATCATAGCAGCATACCCTACAATATACATGATCTAATTACGGGATGATCAATCCCTCTCACTTTAAGACACCTCTCATGTCTATGGATGATGCAATCCATATCTAATTACGGGATGATCAATCCCTCTCACTTTAAGACACCTCTCATGTCTATGGACGATGCAATCCAGATCTACTTACAGGATGATCAATCCTGATCCTTTTAAGACAAATCCATGTCTAGGGACGATGCAGTCCGTGATCCATTTAAGACAAATCCATGTCTAGGGATGATGCAATCCCGACCACAGTGCCAGTCCTTTTTCATACTAGATGTGACCTAGATCAGATCTAGGATTTACCACCACAGAGCCAATCCTTTTTCATACTAGATGTAGGCCTGCCACCTGCAGGTCTTCAACATCTACAGAGCCAACCCTTTTTCATGCTGGATGTATCACATCTACAGAGCCAACCATTTTTCATGCTGGATGTATCACATCTACATTTTGAACTAAATGCTCAGGGACGATGCAATCCTATCATCAATTCTCGAAGATAGATGTCTATGGATCAATTCAAGGGACCGAAGTCCGGGGACGATACAATCCCCACTTGTCCACTAAGGACTTCATTCTTGAAGACACATGTCTATGGACCACTTTAGGACTGAAGTCCAGGGATGATCCAATCCCCACCTGTCCACTAAGGACTTCATTCTTGGAGACATCTGTCTATGGCTCAATTCAAGGGACCGAAGTCCGGGGACGATCCAATCCCCACTTTTCCACTAAGGACTTCATTCTCGAAGACACATGTCTACGACTCACTTTAGGACTGAAGTCCAGGGATGATCCAATCCCCACCTGTCCACTAAGGACTTCATTCTCCAAGACATCTGTCTATGCCTCAATTCAAGGGACCGAAGTCTGGGGACAATCCAATCCCCACCTATCCACTAAGGAATTCATTCTCAGAGACATCTGTCTACGGATCAATTTAGAACATGTGTTCAAGGATGATGCAATACCCTTTTCAACTTAGACCCTGTCTAAGGACCATCCACCAACCTTTCTGTCGGCATCACCAATGTAGGTATCCACATCATCGACCTCACTGTCGATGCAGGCAATCTCATCATAAGTGACAACATCACTCCCCCTTTCGAGGACGGTCCTTCTGAACTACACCAAGCTTGTCTCGGAAGTACTCAAACTTTACTTGAGGTAGAGATTTGGTTAGTACTTGTTCACTTGAGGTAGAGGTTTGGTTAGTACATCGGTAACTTGTTACAAATTCGAACTTTATAGTTCCTTTCTGCACCATATCTTGTATATAGAAATGTCAGATCTCTATGTGCTTTGAATTATCATGGAACATTGGATTCTCTATCATCTTGATACAACTCTGTTTGTCACATAGGATCACAGTTGGGTCCATTTCTAAGTCAAACAATCCTGAATCCATACTTCTTCACAACTAGCAGAGCAAGCAACCATATATTCCGCTTGTGCTCAGAGCCACACTAGACTGCTTCCTGCTAAACCACGAGATCATGGCTAATCCCAGACGATAACATCCTCTTGATGTGCTCTTCCTGTCTGATACACTTCCTACCCAATCAACATCTGTGTAGCCATCTGAAGTCATGATCTCCAAGATAACATAGATCAAAGTCTATCGTATCCTTTAGGTACCTCATCACATGCTTTGCAACTATTAGGTGAACACATCTAGTTTCCACTAGATACTGACTCAAGGTGTGCACGGCAAAGCATATATCTGACCTAGTATTTGTTAGATACATCAATGAACCAATAATTTGTCTTGTACAGAGTTATATACACTAACTCTGATGAGTCATCCGCTAACAGCTTCAAGTTGGAATCCATGAGAGTGGCCATTCCAACACATCAATTCCTTTTAATATTTCTCGGCATACTTTCCTTGGTTGAGAAAGATTGCTTCTGAGCCTTTCCATACTTCCAGTCCTAGGAAGTAATTCATCAATTTGAGATCTTTCATCTCAAATTCTGTAGCCATCTTCTTCTTGATTTCCATGATCTATTTCTCATTCCCTGTCAGAAAGAGATAATCCTCATACATTAATAGTATCATCCATAACCTTAAGGTTAGGAACAACTTTACTTCTGGCAAAGCCCAAGCTTGTCAAGAAAATGTCAATTCTCCCTTTGTGACTGAACATCATTCACACTCTGCATTGAGTGATCTTCTGCATATCTATTTGTGCCATCTCTCGTCAGATGGGTTTACTGATATGAGCCTCAATATCATTCGAACTCTGTGATAAGTTCCTTCTTGCATCCATGTCATCTGTGTATAGAAACCATATTCAACCTTGTAGCAAAGGTTGAGATCCACATCACCCATGGTGATCATTAAGCTCATCAATTGACTATCGATCTTGGGTACCCATACAAAACCTGATTCACACTTCTTCTTTAATTACACCATTAAGAGAATGGTCTTATCTAGCCACTTGGAGCAAACATCTCGTAATGATTCTCTTCCTCTTTCTAAGAGAATCTTCTAGCCACGAGCCTTCTATATTTTGTTTGATTTGTAAATCTTCTTGTTGATCATCCATCACTTGTTCGGTGTTCATCATTCTTCATGATCTTTCCTACAAATCAAAATTGAGTACATGATTAGTAAAACTTCATAATCATGAAATCATGTTGACATGATAACCTATTATGCATACAGATATCATTTACATAGTTATGCAACTATCTTGACCAATACTTTGGCACAACACTTTTCCATATACTGTATGCCTACAGTGGCTATCTAGATGCCTTCCATCTCTACCAGAACATACTATCGAGAGTGTGCACAGCTCTCAGCATGTCAGCAAAGAGGTTTCATTCTAAACAAGCAACAATGGAATGTTTGTCCAACTTACCAATAATATGCATATTAGTAGTATACTGTTCAAATTGTTTACACTTAGCATGATATATTCTAGGAATACAAATATGCATACAGCCTATTATAAGCAATATCATTTACTATTTCAAATAACAACTCAAATACTTATCTTTTATGTTTGTGTAGTTGCCTCCCGCTTGATCTTCTATATGACTTTTGAACTTCTATTCATGATCTGTACGACTGTGCATGCTCAAGTGTGCACTAGTGTCATCCTCATGATCTCATACACAAACATTCATTAGTATAATCTCAATATTATCAAAAAATTATAATTCTAAATAATCTTGAATATGTATAGTCATGATCATAGATAATAAACATTAGTATTCAAGGTTTCAGGGAAGTCTTCTTTTACTCATGCATATTCTTATTTGATCATAGGACTCTTCAGGTTAGTTAAATCATCAATCAAGATAAGAGACATAATATGCATAAACTCTTGATTACTTACATTTCTAACTTTATGAATAAGCATAACCAATCATACCAAGTATACTTATATAAGGGATCCTAACACAAGGTAAGATTCTAACTTGACATAGGAAAACATACCTGGGTTAGTATACCTGCTTAGTTATGTTTAACACATCTAAACAATATCTTCTTTGTTCTCTTCAATGATTTAGAGATCCTGTGCTAGAACTTGCATATCTCATAGGTTAAGCATAGTAGAACAAAGTCATACATACCTCGTAAGTAGAGCTTCTATGTGATCAAGTATTATGGATGAGTCTTTGTCTTCATTTTGTCATGGTCATGGAACTTGATTTGTCTTTCATGATGTACCTGTATCTTGTTAGCAGACAACATCAACCTCATACAACACCACAGTGCATTAGTACAATCATATAACCCTAATCGATGAATGTCTTCTATCATTCACATTCCTTCATACTTTTATTAGGGTGATAAGACAATTCTAACATTAATCGAGATTGTACTAACCTAAATAATATGAAGAAAAACATATTATGAACTTAATCAAGAATTAGATTTCAAGACATACCTGTATCTCCTTAAGTCATACCTATCGAGACTTCTTGTAGTCTTCTTATGTAAGGCTTTAGCCTTATTTCCCCCTGAAACTGGATCTGGAGTTCGATTAGGGTTTGTCAGAGAAACCCTAAAAATTCAAACTTTGACTTTCACACTTCTGAATGCATGAAAGGATGTGTCTTGCTGAGCTAATCAAACTAGCGTACTTCAATTTTGAAATCTCCAAAATTTGACCCCTCAAAATTGCTTTTGAAACTTCTGGATCTTCTGGACAGGATCCCGAACTAGGGTTTGATGAAGCCCACCCTTCTGCCCAATCAAAAGGTTCGATCCAAGGCTCTAAAATCTTATTTTTCTGAGGAGCTTCCAGCCGTGGTCACAAACTTAAAAAATTCCAACTTTTGCTGAAGCCCTAATTTTCCATCTTTTCGATCAAAATCCCGAACTGGGGTTTGATCAAGCTTGATCTTCTACCCAACCAAAAAATTTGATCTTGGTCTCTAAATTTTGATTTTCCTGAGTAGCATTTAGCCGTGGACTTTGATTCCAAAAATTCCAACTTTCTCCGAAACCCTAAATTCCGGAAGCCATGAATGAAGGTGCTCCAAAAATAATTCTGTTTTGATAGAAATATGTACCTGATTGTTTCTGCTGTAACTCCGAACTTTGCGATCCACAGGGTCTGAAAACGTTTTTTGTGGTAGCATGACCTGTCATCTTTCCATCCCGACAGGTTTGACCTCAATTGGATCTTTTGAGAGAGAGTTATGCCAAGTGTCGCAACGTGACCTGTTTATGGGATAAAATAGGAGAGCGAACTTGTACGGCGTGCCATGTGTCACTAGTTCAACTTCAGCCTCTGAAAACGTTTCCTGAGATAGTACAGTTTGTGTACTACCTGTCACATTTTATGAAATTTCATTTGGAGCTTCCTAGCCCACGTTATGACCTTTTTTTCAAGGTCACCTGATTATGACTGAGATCTGGAAGAGGCAGAAACCCTAACTTATACTGATCATAACTCACAAAGTACAATGAATCTGAGGGTGTCCTTTGGACAAAAGGTACCTGGGGATGTTATCTACGACCTGTAAACTTTTCAGATCCTGAACTTTCGCAAAAATGGATTTATAGCGAAAGTTCCACGATGAATTGTTTTTTCTATATAAAACCTGAACCTTCAAATTGTCGCAAGCGAAGCAAGTGTCGTAAGTGCCATACATTGCCTTCCTTCAGGTTAGTTCTAATACCATGTTAAGATTCAATATTCTAAGACAAAAAATATCAGCAATTACATTCCAATTCTAGATAATAGCATATACAGGATCACTGAAGAAACAACAAGCACATCATACACACAAGAGACAGATTTATCCTGGGAAACCCTCATGGGGTAGAAAACCCAGTAAATCTTCCTCAATATAGATGACCAGCAATATACAAAGATGCAAACCAAAGACATGATCTCCTCCTCCTCCATAGCAGACCTATCTCTCACAAGTGTGCTACATTTCAAGTGAGGGAAGTGCGTCAAATGAGGAACATACCTCCTCTATTGATACACATCTCCGACTTGTACTTTATATGAACTAGGTCGGCCCCAACTTTACCACTGGGTTAAACACCCCACTACAACTGATTCGTCCGACCCCACTAGGGTGGTCTAACAACCCTTTGACCCACATAACACATACAGGGCCGACTCCCACTAGGGAAGTTTAATACCCCAAGTTACCACATTCCGATGGAGGAATAAACGTCTCCGGATATACAATAAGATCTTCACGGAGGAATGAAACATCTTCGGAATAATAAAGTACAAATATAATATTCTTTGAAGTTACAATATTTCAACAAAGGGTAGGTATGATCTAAGAGAAGTTGAGCCGTCGGATCACTCTATGTCTAGAACATATCGTGACCATCGGATTTAAATATTTACAAATGCATACTAAAGAAACACACTTTACCTAATGGATCTATTACACAAGTTGATCTTAACTAACTCCTAAGTGTCTAAATATCCTAACACCATGTGCTTACATCATCAATAGATCACAATTTCAGTAAACTGGTCCTCCTCCTACATTTAGGGATTCAACTGAGCCATCATTATCAGTTAACTGAGCCTCCTCCATCATTGCGGGAGTGATTTGCATGACTAAAGCGACTACTCAGTCCAAATGACATCATTTATTAGTTCATTCAGCCAACTGGAGACTAGAAGGCGCCCTACTACACTGCTTGACTTCATCTGGTGTTATTTTCACCTACTATTCAGTTAATTGTAGACAGAAAGGCGCCCTCCCCTATTTTTGGGCATTCAGTTGAGTTTTGGATTCAGTTAGACTCAGTTAGACAGTTTCAAAGTCTGTTAGAGTCAATTTCATATTAGTTAAGTGGTTAATTGATGTGCCGAGTGGTGTTAACTGCCAAGTAAGCCACTCTCATGCATTCAATTCGAATGACCTCTCTATAATTTGAATTGCTTGGCATATTGTAGCCATTGTTACACATTGTAATTATCTTCTGAGTTAATGATAATGTATGAACTGCTGTAAACCTTTTGCATCAGCTTTTTGACATATTATTTGCTGCATGCATCTCTAGTAATTGTTGTCTCTGTTCATAGATCTGCTATGCTTAGATTTTACATCTTTGAGGTTTGTTACATCTTTGACATGCCCCTCTTGTTAACACCCAAAAAGTGCTCACTAGCTCATTCCCTTATTCACATGACCCATTTGTCCACTTTTCCACCATTTGAGCCTCTAAAGCCATCAAAAGGTCACCAAAAAGACCATAATACACCTTTTCCCCCTCAAAATATATATTTTTCCTCAAAAAATACAAAAAACCCTAAAAAAAGATCAAGAATTCCCAAAAAATATTAAAAAGGAATAAAAATATTCAAAATATTCAAAAAAGGAAAAAGAGGGAAAAAGAGACCTAAACCATGTTGGTTAATACCATTGGTTTTCTCAAAACCATAATGGTATTCCCCATCACCAAAAACTATAAAAGGGTGATAGGGGCTCCTCATTTTCCATCCACATTTCATCCTATCCTTATGCTGCGAAATTCCCATTGAGAGCCATTGCCTCCCATTTTGAGTTTGAAGACCCCCATTTCAGCATCTTGGAGAAGAGACCATTGGAGCTTAGAGCACCTCAACCTTGGAGCTGCTCAACACCAAACATCCTCACCTTTGAGGTAATACAAAAAATCTATTATTTTTTATTCTTGTTCTTCTATAGATCTCTTGTTATTGATTTAGTTCTTGTTTATTTACACATGCTTATGTTAATGTTAGATTAGATTTATAATTGTTTTTGCTTTTATTCGAAGACTGTTATTACAAGTTAATAGGTGCATCCTTGCACATGCTTGGTTGAAAAACCAAGCAACACCTCTACAGAAGATATTTTTATGTTTTTCAAGCTTGTCGATATATTGTCGATGTTTGTTGACATTTCTCTGATAAATTTGATACATTGTTTTCCAGACACTCAATGATATATTAGTTGACACGATATTTATAACTTTGGTTTATATTACTTTTTAGATAAATTAAAAATTATAGTTTCGAGCTTTATCAAATTCTGCAATAGAAAATAAAAAGAAATATGCCATATGGTCTATGCCTAAGATGGGATTACATCCACAAATTTAACCTAAATCATTACCCATAAATTATTTTCGTCTTCTACATTTCGGCTCTTCATCTGTTTCTCTCATGGTTCTGTTTCTTTCCTCTTTTTCAATTATTTTCGTCTTCTACATTTCGGCTCTTCATCTGTTTCTCTCATGGTTCTGTTTCTTTCCTCTTTTTCATAATTAAGGAACTTGTCTTCTACTCTTTACTCCTCTCTTTACTCCTATGTCCTAGAAAGACCCGCTTCTTCAAAAATATGTCTTCACCCTTATCCTCCACTCTCTGTCGACAAGTCCACCCGCTCCTTTACTATCATTAAAACAAAAAATAAGCTTAAAATACATTTTTAAATGACTTTAGAAGTCCTTAATGTTTAATTTTATGAATTTGGGTGGAACTCCACAAAAATCGACTATGTAACTTTTCTCACCCAATCCTATCCATTTCATTTAACTTTCCTTCCCCATTTTCAACCATCACCCAGGAGAATGATTATGGTCCATGAGGCACACGAAATATGCACAAAAATCAAGAGTTGTCAGAGTCGTTGGATGGGGAAACCAATATGCACCCTACTGTAGTCTAATTAAGTTTGCTGCAGGATCTCTGAGTTTTTGACACACCGTCATGTGATTCACTATTCTATCATCATGCATGACTAGGGATCTATGCACCATGTCCTCTGACCACAACTCATGTATGTGTTTTTCCGTATCCTAGACAATATGTATACACCATGGATGACATTCTTTGACATATAGATCATTGAATTTGACAACTATCTTCATTAACGACTATCCGTCTTTCAGTAGTTGGGTTAGCAATGAAGTGATGACATTCTTGAAAGATACAATGAAGAAGGATATATGTAGTATTTAATGCCGCAACAAATTATTCAACTCTCTTTAGTGGTGCCTATTTTTTAATTTTAAATAACTTTGTTCTTCTGCATATTCGAGAAACCTTGCATTTACTCTTAGATTGTCTATTTTGATTGAAGCTTAGAGAATTGAAACTCATTTAGATGTTTGCACACGATGACACTCATTTAGAGAATTGAAACTCATTTAGATGTTTGCACACGATGACACTTGACTAGATTTATGACGTGAAGGGTGAAAAGTCCTTTGGGAATCATCAAGCATTTGGAGGAGCTCACACATGACAACAACAATGGTTAATGAAGATCCTGAGAATGAAGAGATTAATGGGGATCACAACAATGGTGGCGATGGAAAAAATGTAGATAATACACCAATAAATGACAAGGAGAAGAAGAAATTTGTTTTCCCAAAGAAGGACGATCTAGAAGAAGATATGCAGAGTGTCGAAGGGGAAAAAGTTCAAGGGTTAAAAGAAGGGAAAAAAGTTCACAGAGTAAAAGAAGGAGAAGATGAAGGTGAAAATTGGATTGAAAATACGAATGTTGTGGTTATGAATGTTTTTGTTGACAATATGGTCAAACTTAAAATGGGGTTGGGTCAAGTCATTCTATTAATGTTGCCATATCCATGAAGATATGAGTGTGATGAAAAATGAGCTAAATGATGTTGTGATAATAATGTCTTAAGAGTATAAATTTTAGGAAATGTATTTGTTTGAGAGTTATTTCAAAACTATGAATCATCAATTTCAACATTCAAATATTGAGAGGATCAATGTGTTTCACTTTACACAAAGGACTTCGGTGTAAGTGCCAAGAATAATCAAGTACTAGAAAAAAAAATGACACAATCAACAGATTCCAGAGTTGGAGGCCTTTATAAGAAGATTTGAACTATTACAAGAAGAGTGTGAATTATTATATTTGAAAGAGCTTGAAGCGCTTGTGAGGAGTGAGCAGGTAATAAAAGTAAGATATGAATTTGACGGTGTTTGATTAGTGATTCGATATTCCTTAAAATTTCACAGCGATTAAATGATTAAAACACACCCAAAGATTTTGGACCTTTTTAAAAAAAAAATTGCAGTGAAAAGGTTGCGGACCTTTCTTTAAAAAAATGGTAGTGATGGTGTTTTCAATCCTTTTGTGTTGATCAAATGCTCTTCCTATCATATGTTTTTTGTGAGTAAGTAATTATCGTTCATTTTTTAAAGATTATTTGAGTTCGTATTTTGTTTATAAAAAGCTTCATAATTTATAAAGTGTTTGATTCTATTGCATTTAATATAACAGATAAACATTATTCCAAATTTCATCATTCAGTGCAAATATAGATGTTTTGTTATGACAAGGTTTGTTGTGGACATTTATTTAATTTAAATATTTATTTAAAATTAATGTTGCAAAATTTTTACAACATTAATTTTAAGTAAATACATAAATAATTATAAAATCATTATTTACAACATGCTTTGCTATAATAGAACATCAATATTTGTAATGGATGATAAAATTTTGCAAAACATATATTTCTTATATTACAATTGATGTAATCAAATACTTAAAAATATAGAGTACATAACTCTTTATAAACACAATTCAAGCTCATTAATTTTAAGTAAATACATAAATAATTATAAAATCATTATTTACAACATGCTTTGCTATAATAGAACATCAATATTTGTAATGGATGATAAAATTTTGCAAAACATATATTTCTTATATTACAATTGATGTAATCAAATACTTAAAAATATAGAGTACATAACTTTTTATAAACACAATTCAAGCTCAGATAATCCTTAAAAAGAAATGAATGACAATTGCATATTCATAAAAAATATTTTGATCATTACAGAAAGATTGAAAACACTCAGAAGATGTTAATCTTGTCATCACTGCATTTAGAAAAGATCTAGAATATTTGGGTTTGTGTTAATCATATAATTACCCCAAAATTTTTAAGAAAAAGTGGAATCACTGGTTAAATCTTGCAAAATTCATACTTGGTTCTTATTACTAACCACTTCTCATGGGTACTTTAAACTCTTCCAAAGATATTTTATATATTGTTATTGCAATCGTTCAAACCATTTTGCAAGGACCTACAACTTTGGAATCTATTTATTGTGTTATTTTTATTTCATTGTTCGATATTTCGCAACATTCAACATCAAAGCTCCTTGTGCAAAGTGAAATACATTGATCCTCCCACTTTTTAAGCATTGAAGTTGATATTTCCTGGTTTTAAAGTAACTCTCAAGTACACATACCTTTGTTGAAATTCACACTTAAACATTATTGCAATAACAATTCTTAGTTCATTCGCCATTGCACCCATTTCTTCATGGATATGGTTGTGCAATTTTTAAATGATTTGGATTAACTATATATTAAATTTGGCCATGTTAGCAAAAACATTCATAGCCACGACATTGCTATTTTCAATCTTATTTTTTCTTTTATCATTTGATTTTATTTATTTTCAACGCTCTACATATCTTTTGTCAAATTCTCATTCTTTGAGACATCAAAATTCTTTTGTCTTTTTTCTTTGTCGTATATTGATTTGTTGCTTACATTTTTTCCATCGCTACCATTGGTGTGACTTCAGTGGGCTTGAATTCTGTTTCATTCTTTGTGTCTTGGTTTCCTCTTTGGTACTCACTTTCCAGCTTAAACCACAATTCTTTGGCTGAAGTGTATTTTCCTACACTTTCTTTGATGGAGCTTGAGATTCCATTCATACGAAATTTCAAGGCAATGGTGTTTTCCTTCTTGGCATATTTTTGTGCAGTTTTCTTGGTCTTCTTGTTGGACGAAATAGGTGGATTGATCACAATCTCCCAGACACCAAACTTCTTCAGATAAGCTTTCATCTTGCTTCTCCATCCAAATTAATATGTCACATCAAATACTAAAACCTCATCGTTGGAGAAATCTGCTTGTCCTTACATTGTGTGTCCACGGATCTCCTTCAAGCTGGAAAAGATTGTGGTGAAGGCCCGCTTTGAAACCAATTGTTGGACACAATGGCACACTGAGAGGGGGGGGGGTGAATCAATGTACTAGCACCTCTAGCAATTTTCACTTCTCACAACTTAGACATAGTTCATCATTTGCATAAAACTACCAAGTACATTACCATTCATCAACTAATCAACAAATGTCATAAATCTACATAGGCATGTCATCAACATAGATCGTAACAAGAGAAACATCACAAGAAAAGTATAGTAAACTTTGTTTATAATTTTATATGAAGTACAATGGAAGACTTCAATATTTGCGATTACATAATCACCAACTGACTAAAGAGCACCAACTCTAACAACAGGGCCTAGCTTGGTTTTCTTAGCTCCAACTGCGAAGGGTTGAGGTATCCAAACCCCAAGGTGCAAGACTCATCTTTCCAACACTATCACTGTCACTGTCACCAATCATTGTCACGTCATGACTACACTATCATAATCAACTGTCAACTATCAATCTGATCTCTTTTCCTTAGGCCAAACAACTTCCACTCAATCAACTAACCAATATCCTGCTCAAGGTTCACTGTAAAGTAAATTTGCTAGAACTATCAAGTATTTTACTGTAGCTATCACTGTCTTCTCTACCTTAGCATGCCTTGACTAATGATGAACATTTATTCTTTTTGTTTTCTTGAGATGAATGTTTTCTCAAATTCATAGTTTAAACCTACAACTCTTCTCAGACTTGTTGTACATGATATTAAAGGTTATGAGTTGAGAGGATCCTTTTAGGCATGTGGTATGCTCCTTGCTTGAAAATACCTTCGAATGCTTTTAGGATGAATTCAATGTTCTGTCTATAGACCTTCAGATGCCTTCACGATGACTTCAATGTATACATAATCCAATTGCTTATTTGTATTGTATTCAGATCATCCATTATTATTTTTTCCTCACTTTCATCTTTTTACATTAGTTGCCCTCATCATTTACTTGACTTAACAATACAATGATAATTAAGATTCTTTCAATACACTAACAATTAATATTTTTTGAACAAACAACCTCAAAATAATAACAATTAACATGTCACACACTAGTGTTATAACTTAACCCTCAAACATATAACATATATACATCATCATAAAAATTACAAAGCTTTTAAATAATATTGTAAACATTATAATTTTTTTAAATAATATTGTAAAAATGTTAAGGAGGTAGGGGCTATTGAAAGTCATATTCACAGTTTCAAATTCATAAGAAAACGATACAACGTGAATATTGTAAACGTGAATTTATTTCACGTTGTCTCGTTTTCTTATGAATTTGAAACTGTGAATATGACTTTCAATAGACCCTACCTCCTTAACATTTTTACAATATTATTTAAAAAAGTTATAATGTTTACAATATTATTTAAAAGCTTTGTAATTTTTATGATGATGTATATATGTTATATGTTTGAGGGTTAAGTTATAACACTAGTTTGTGACATGTTACTTGTTATTATTTTGACGTTGTTTGTTGAAAAAATATTAATTGTCATTTTATTGTTAAGTCAAGTAAATGATGAGGGAAACTAATGCAAAAAGATGAAAGGGAGGACAAAATAATAATGGAGAGAGATTGAAAATAATAATGGAGAGAGATTGGTTCTTATTAAAAGAAAAAGTGAATAGAGCCATGGTTTAATGGTGAAATAATTGTATGTTTAGATTGTTTTTAAAGTTTGATTTTCTTGAAGATGTGAATCGATAAGTAAGTAAGGTTAGATATGTGTTTGGAGTTGTCTAAAGATTAGATGATTTTGACTTTTTCGATCATTATTGATGGAATTTGGCTTGTCATATCAAAACTTTTCATTATCCATAATTATTTTTTTATTGTAGAAATGGATTCAATGTCCTCAAAAACCCATGTTCCACCTTGATTGTGCAATCTCAACACCTTATATATGTGATTCCAACAGTTCCAACCAGATCTTGGAGAAAAATTATCAAAAACAAGCCCAAAAGAGAGGTCCAAATCGTCTAATCTTTAGACTACTCGTATTTGTTTTGTGTAATTTGAATAGAAGATAACTTATTAACATTCTTCAATGAGAAGAAAATGTTTATGTTTAGGGTTTTAGATTTTGAAAGTCATCTTATTGATAAAATAAGGCAATTTGTGACATTTTAAGTATTGAGGCCAATTGTAATGCTTATACAATTTAAAATGAAGCGCTTTCAAAAAATTAAAAAAAATTGTAATGCGTCCAATACTGTACCGTTTCCAGCCCTGCACCACGGCGCAACAACATGCTCCTCAATTGCCGCAGCGACAGCGTTCTACAGATTCCTCCGACACTTAACGATTATAACTCCACGGGGAGCTTCGAGAACTTACTTAACATATTCATAAAGATAACGCAATATTCATGTATACATAGATAGTGAACTAAAACATGCAATCACACAACACAGCGTCATAACACGAGAATTAGGTAATTCACCTCCATGGGGAAACCACGTCCACGGGAGTGTATCTTATATTAATCAGAAAAGGAATTACACAATATGCTGCGCACACAGCTGCAGCCTTAGATCTTTCCAGGAAACTCCACGCACACAGCTGGGAGCCCTTCTCTCGATCTAGTCTCTTCCTCTACAGAGATTACAATAGTTCAGACGTCGACTCAAACTGTCTGCAACTCAGGGATTAGCGTCACAGCTATCCAGTTCTAACTCTTGTCTTCTAACAACACAATAGACGACTCACTAACTAGCTAGCTTATCTCAAATAGCTAACCTACGTCTAACCCTCTTCCTTTACAATTACACATATATATAGGTGGCCATGATGGTCGCACCTTTACAAAACTGTGGGCCTTTCCCAGCAGTAATCCCCAAAAACCCTAACCACGGACATGGCTAGGTGTACTGTAGGCGCCGCTTGCAGTCACATCGCCGTTTCCTGCAGGTTCCATGACTTTCAGCGCAGATTGCGGGTATGGGCGCCGCTTCATCATTCACTGCTCCTTGTCCTTCGCCTTCAATGCTTTGGTCCGTTGCTCTTCCTTGATCAGAGCAACCATAACTTATGTACTTAGCCTTAATGAGGGTAGCTGAGCCCTCTCTTCCGTCGCTTCATTTATTGTGGTAGCTGAGCTTTCCACTCGGCCACATTCATTCTCCTATGAAATGTGCGCGCGAGCTCCGCGATTTTCGGTCCGTAATATGCGCTGAGCTCGTCCATCTGGCACCATACTGCGCACCGTTTACTTCTGCCCAAAAATTGGTGCTTATTCAAAATTTAGCACTTTCCCTTCAACACTTGTGCTTTTTCCTCAAAATTCGCAGCTTTACCATAGCTGCGGCCTAGGCTCCAACAGGCCCCTAACACTTACTTGTGGCTCGTCCTCGAGCCACTCGCACTAGCGTGTGGTCGCTTTACTTGCGCATCTGCCTTTGCTTGGGTCTCAACAAATGTTTTCTTCCACTGCGCAATAGCGGAGTCCATTTCATCGACACACTCCACAGCTGTCTGCACCATTTCTGCAGTGGGTTCTTCTTCAGTTATGCCATCAACCATCTGTTGAGATTCTGCAATTTCTTTGATCTTTGCCTCGGCTTGGGCAGCGAGGTCAACATACTCATCCATAAATGGCTGAATGCTGTTGGTGAGTTTAGCATCTTCATTTCTGAGCTTGTGCAGTTGCTGTTGTATTCTGCGCACTTCACTCATTTTCCTCATTTTTGCTAATCCTTCTAAGGCCTTAGCTTCTTCAGTCAGAACAGTTAGGGACTGTTCTGTGGCTTGTACCTGTTCCAAAAGACTGACTTTGAAAGGGAGCTTCTTGAGCTCCGTCCAAGCCTCCATAGCTTGGGTCATCAGGTTCTCGGCTTCATCTGCTATGCTCTTCATTTGTGTGGAAGTTCTGCGCAGCGCTTCAAATTGTTCTTTCCTGTCATCTATAGAATGCGCTGCAACACGAGCTTCCAGCTCAGCGATCTGCGTTCTATGGTCTTCAGCCATAGCAGCTATTTCCTGCTCTAGGGCTTTCACCCTTCCACCAATAATTTGAACTTTCTCAACCAGAGGAAGGTCTTGTTGAATCTCGCAGGCCGGCAACTCCTGGGCGATTTCATCTACTGCGTTTCTTATCCCAGTGTCTTTTGCCTCATAAAGGGAAAGCTTCTCGGAGATATTCTTGTAGCCTGCCTTCAGCTCTATCTCCTGCGATTGCAGTCTTTGGTTTGCATGGAATGTGGAGAGCTCTCTAGCTCTCAGCTCGACAGATAATTTCTCTTGCACTAGCTGCAGAGTTTCTATGGGAATCAAAGACAAATTTATTTCAACGGGCCCAATTGCGCTTACCTGCAGTGCGGCCAAAGGATCCGGAAGTGTCATGCTTGTAGGTGGGATGTGCATGACAGTATGCCTCTCCGCAAGTACTTCAACTCGCTCGGTACTTGTGGTTGCTTGTGGCACCTGCGAAGTAGATGCTGGCGCATGGGTCTGCGCAACTCTTCCTGTGAGACCTTTTAACTCAACGAACTGCAGGTCCAGAGCACTTCTGATGTGAGCGTGCGCGGTCCGCAGCTCGCGAAATTGCTCTTTCAAGTACTGGTCGATCCCTGAGGGAATGGTCTCAGAGGGATGCGACACCTTTTGTTTCTTGGTTGCTGGTTCTGTCGAACCTTCATCACTTCTTTGCTTAGGCGCTTCCTTGCCCTTATCCTTCTCTTGCACCGCAGGAGGTGGCATCGCAGATGCGATTTCGGCGGCCTCCCTCCATTCATCCGACCAAGACTTGATAGTTTCTTCAACATCTTCAGTAGTCATCCTGTAAAGGCCTACGGC
This sequence comes from Larix kaempferi, assembly GCA_027924585.1. Lineage (NCBI taxonomy): Eukaryota > Viridiplantae > Streptophyta > Pinopsida > Pinales > Pinaceae > Larix > Larix kaempferi. Next base: position 11,822,083 of record BSBM01000742.1, read on the forward strand.
CCATTCCTCTTGAATGCCGCAAGGGAGGAGGTAAATTTCATGCAAGTTGGCGAAAAAAACCAACTTCCCTTCATATATTTTTGCTGTCTCCTCACTCAGCCTCGGCATTTCCTGAATGGTATTTTTGAGGAGATGGTAGTATTCACAAAATACAGCGCGGTTCATCTTGCGCTTCGCAGGATTGCTAGAATCCCAGAGGTTGACATATCGCATGCCTGCGACCTCTCCTGCGCGGCGCAAAAGGAACTGAGTGTTCGGGGGCTCCTTCCACCCGACCAAGGCACATAAAATTAAAAGCCATGAAAAATGGAACAACTGACCGGGGGTGTCTTGGACGTTCCGGTAGTCCTCCAAGAAAGAATTAAGGAGGAAGAGAGACCAATTGTACTGCTCTCCCTCCGCAGCTACGATAGCGAGCTCCACGACAGCTCCAGTAACTTCTTTAGGTCTGCACTTTGTGAGAATTCTGCCTGCAAGCAGACTGCCTGTAAATCTAAGTGCTTCATCCTCAACTATAGTGAGGTCATAAGCCCGACCTCCTCTTGTCAACTTGTATTTATGCACCAACTGTGCAGCTAACTTTCTGTCTTTGTCCTTTCCCACAAAATGAATATTTGGGTCCTTACCAACCTTAGATAGGCCGGTAATACGATAGATTAAGTCGACATTTAAATCGATTGGCCTCCCCAGCCAAAGGTAACCACCATGAATGCAAGATAGCAGTGCCTTAACAACTGCATTGACTTCATTGCTACGCCCGAAGTGCGATAGCTTCAACAAGTTCAATAGTCCAGACTTCTCTAAATTTGCTGCGAATTCCTTTGGGACGAATTCATCAACCTTTCTGGTGGTATTGTGGACTACTGTCAGATAGCGATCTGGCGCAAACTGAGGATATGTTATGTAGTCGCCCAAGTTAAAATCAGAAAACTTGACCAATGGAAGGTGTCCAAGCAGGGACCCTTCTTGTTGCACGCCTTTTGGCAATGGAGGCAACGGAATCAGATACTTTGCATTCTTCAGAATATACACCTCTGGTGCATCATCTGGATGGGGCGGAATGTAATTTACCATAGTGGCCAACGGCTCTGGAACGGGCTCGTCCGGCTGCTGGGGCTGAGATGCCCTCGTTCCCGGAGATTGTCTGGGATCAGTCCAACCAGGGTGCGTGTAAGCCGAGGTCATCACCGAGGTAGTCATGCCGAAATCTAAGCCTCTGCGCTTAAATTGACGAACAATTTCTTCAGTGGAGAGGTTCTCCGTCGTGAACTGGCATATACAACAAGAATTTGAAAAGAAAAATGGCGGAACAACGTAGGATACGAACATTGAAAACAAAGAAAGCAGTCTGCACAACTCGGCTCTGAAAACAATAACTTAGATTCTCAAACAAGACACTATGCAACTCGAGAAAAGTAACCCACAAATATACAAGTGTGGGGTATTTATAGGTAAAGGCGATAGTAAATACGGACAAGTGGGGTTACTAGCCGTAGATGCCTATGCATGAGTTGACAATCCCCCTATCCACGCGCTTCTGCGGTCCATTAATTGTGATGGACGGTCTCTGTCAGCCTTCCGGGAGAAGCTAAAGCTTTCGGCGCATGACATAAATGCGAATCTTAGGGAGATCGAGCCGACTCTGTCAGAGTGGATACAAATAAATGGCGAACTTATCCTTCATTAATATTCAAAGTGGCTATAGGACTACTGTAATTCAAATTTTTCGGTGGGTCATTTCAGCATAGGTAACTGTGCATATAGAGGGGTCGACAACGAGAACTCCTCAAGTGGCAACTTGACACAGGGAACTCCACAAGAGCGACGGTTCGACAATCCGGAAAAACTTTGCAAGAGCGCAAAAACAGGGTCGCTCAAAGCAAACTTTATTGACATGCGCGGATGTTTCAAGGAACTGCGCGGGAAGCCAGACTGAAAGTGTCTCGCAACTTCCGTGTAGACTGTGGTAATGCGATGCCTCTTTCAACTACACTAGACATCTGCACCACTTTAGCAATGTATTAAGTCGACAGGGCGGAGTGGCCGTCGCGATAAAGCTTGAGCCGACTCCTGTTGATCATTATAGGCAGCAATTCTCCATTAAGCTTCGCAAGCTGAACTGCTCCTCCTTCTGTTATCTTTATGAACCGAAAAGGGCCTAACCAATGTACACGAAACTTGCCTGGAAACTTGATGAATTTACTATCATAGAGGAGTACCAAGTCTCCTTCTTCAAAGTGTTTATTCTTAATATGCCTGTCATGCCAAGCTTTCTGTCTTGCCTTCTGTACCTGTTGATGGAATCCGAATAAAAGTCTGTCTTCTTCTAAGGCAAGCAATTGTGAGAGTCTTTCACTCATAGTATCAGTATCTGCCATTTCTGTAATTTGCGCAATTCTGATACTGGGAACAATGTATTCCATGGGCATAACTGCTTCTTGTCCATACACCAAACTGAAAGGTGTGTGACCTGTTAGTTTCTTGCATGTGGTTCTGTAAGCCCATAATACAGCTGTGACTCTAAGGTCCCAACCATCTCTTTGTTGATTACAGATCTTCGTCAGGGCATTCTCGAGAATCTTATTGAATGCCTCCACCGTACCATTAGCTTGAGGGTGGTAGGGTGTACTCTTATGGTGACTAATGTGGAATTCTTCAGTAAGGGCCTCTATAGTCTCATTCAAGAAATGTGTACCCTGATCACTCATTAGAATTAGTGGACATCCAAATCTAGTGATAATGTTCTCAAAAATGAACTGCGTGGCAGTGGCAGCGTCACAGTTCTTAACTGGCTTAGCCTCATCCCATTTGGTGAGGTATTCAGTAGCTGTAATGATGTATCTTGTGCCAGTTCTTTTTCCTGGTGGGTTGATAGGTCCTATAAAATCAATGGCCCATTTATCAAAAGCACGCAGTGTTATCTGGGGTCTTAGCGGCATTTCATCTCTTCTTGAAGGTTTTCCTGTTCGCTGGCACACATCGCAACATTTACATAATTTCTTAGTATCCTTATGCAATGTTGGCCACCAAAGACCTGCGGCTAAGATCTTCTGCGCAGTCGGCTTTCCTGCGAAATGGCCTCCTGCGGTTCCTGAGTGCGCTTCTGCGATGATAGAGTTCTTCTCATGCGGTAGGATACATCCGCGCAAGACTTCGTCGGGGCCCAACTTATAGAGCCGGCCTGCTATCAAAGTGAAGTCTGCGGCTTTGACAACAAGTTGCTTCTTCTGCTGAATTGTAAACTCAACTAGCGCTTGCCCGGTAGTGAGGAACTCGAGAATATCAGAATAATATTCATCTGCTGCTTGAACAAAAAACAGTTGCACATCAGGCAGATTGTCCTCCAGATTTGTAGGTTCCTCCCCTGACTCTATCCTAGATAAGTGGTCAGGTCTTGCATTCAATCTACCTGGCTTCACAATAACCTCAAAATCATACTCCTGGAAGAGCAGTAGCCATCTGCAAATTCTTCCCCCTAACACTGGCTTATTGACCAAGTATTTCAAAGCAGAATGGTCAGTATACATTTTAAAATGTGTGCCCAATAGGTAGTGTCTGAACTTCTGTAGGGCATACACCATAGCTAGTCCTTCTCTTTCTGTAGTGGTGTAGTTCTTCTCGGCTGTGGACAAATTTCTGCTGGAGTAAGCAATCGGGTGATCAATACCTCCTTCTCCCGGTTGTGTAAGCACAACCCCCAATGCTATGGAAGAGGCATCTACATGAACATGAAAGGGTTTTCTCCAGTCGGGGAAAACTAGAATAGGTGCAGTGATCATCTTTTCTTTAAGTGTATCCAAGCTCTGTTGGCATTCTTCTGTCCATTGGAACTTCGAGTCCTTTTTCAGCAATATTTCCATAGGTGCTGTGATCTTTGCATAACCTTTGATAAATTTCCTGTAGTACCTTGTATGTCCCAATGTAGTGCGCAATTGTTTGACTAAGTTGGGCGCAGGTAAATTAGAAATGATGGCAACCTTCGCAGGATCCATCAGGAGTCCTTGTCTGCATACAATATGACCCAACAAAATACCAAAAGGAGCACAGAAGATACATTTTTTCAAGTTAAGGGAAATCTGATACTGTCTACATTTTTCTAACATCATGCGCAGATTCCCTATATGGTTCTTTAGTAAACCAAACACAGTCCAGTCATCAAAATAGACTTCTAGAAACTTATGAATGAATTCTTTAAATACAGCAACAACGACTCGAGAGAAGATAGTAGGAGCGTTTTTAAGACCAAAGGGCATTACCGTATACTGGAATGAGCCCCATTCAGTCGCAAAAGTCATCTTATGGCGGTCGTCTGGATGGATTCTGATCTGATGGTATCCCGAAAAGCCATCAGTGAAGGAGTAAGCCTCTTGTCCTCCAACATTATCAAGCACTTCGTCTGTAAAGGGAGTAGGAAATGGATCATGCGCTGATGCATCATTCAGCTTGCGCAAGTCCACACAGATTCTTATTTCTCCTTTTGTCTTCTTCTCTTGTACCACCATAGGACTAATCCAATCACTTTCCTCTACTGGCTCAATGATACCTGCTGCGAGCATTTTATCAATTTCTTCTCTAACCTTTTCTTTATATCGCGGGTTCAATCTATATGGGTGCTGTTTTACTGGCTTGGCGTCTGCTTTCAGACGTATGCGCATCACTCCTAAATCTCCTAGGATGCCTTTCATTTCTGTGAACTTAGTAGGAAAGATATCCTAGTAGTCACGTAATAAATCTGAAATATGCCCAACAGTTTCATCATCCCAATAATCTCCTATAGAAGCAAACTTGGGTTCGGCTTCTGTACCAATGTTAATCTTTTTGAGCTTGATGTGTTCTGTAATGGAAGGGATATCAAGCTGAGGACCTTCAACATTGCGCGTCCCTTCTGATTCTGGGATATTGATGTTGCGAGGATCATCCTTCTCTTCTCCAGCGGTGAAATTATAGCATTCCAGGGCATGTTCTATCTGGACAACCCAATCTGGTTGGGAATATTCTGGTAATGGACATTGTTCAAATACCTTCTTTTTAATACACTTTAAAGCGTGGTCGATGCTCGGATGTTCTGACTCAAAGTTGAAGGTAAGTTGAAAAATTTCTATCATAAGAGGCCAAGTGATAGTGACTCTGCGCAAATCTGTTTCAGTGTACTAGTTCCTTGGAACTGTATCCAACGTGTGGATGAATAGGTGAACCCATTCATCTTCTGGAATATGTGACCATTGTTGAATACATGCTTCAACGTGTGACCTGGGGTCACTCTGTCCATCGTATTTGCACAACACTTCTGCTGTAGTTTCCTGAAATCTGCGCAGTATCAATCTGTGACAGTCTTGCCATGTGTGAATATTCTCTTTATGCGCACCCCACCATCTTGCGGGTGTAGCGCGCAGTGCTACATCCAAAGCTTGTATGCACTGCTCATCTGGAATATGCTGTTCATATGTATGTATGAATTCACTTACTTCAGTTAAAACATCAAAAATTGGAGTGTCATTCAATTCTGTGCCAATCCATCGAATGGATTTAGTCATCATGGCGCAACGCCTTGCAGAAACTTCATGTAAGTGATTCTGCCAGTTTTCCAATCCTGCGTATGAGTCTGATGTGCATGAGATATCGCATCGCCAGCTGATATGGCCATCTGCTGTGGGATTGACATAGTCACTATGACTAGCAGTCATCTGATACAAACTTTCCATGTGGCGCACTTCTTCTTCTGCCCGAATGGGTTCAATATACCTTGGTCCTTGAATGGGATCAAGCGGTGCAATGACCCCAATCTGGTCATCCTCGAAGGTCATCTATCTTTTCTTCAAATTAATGACAGCCAAATTATCGAATGCCCAGTCTATGCCTAAAAGTGCTGGGTAAGGTCTACTGTCATCCAAAATTTTGATTACTTCGAAGTCTGCAGAACTTCTTACTCCCTCAATATCAATAGGTACATTGGGTAATCTGCCCAATGGTGAGACTCGTTGCTGATTCACAAGTCTTAGCTGGATAGGAGATCTTGTAAGCTGAGGGCTACCCATCTGTTCCTATGTCTGCATGGTGAGAACATTAACTTCTGAGCCCAAATCTAAAATAACTTCGTCCATTTCAAATGCTCCAATCTGCGCTGTGAGCCTCATCTCTTTTCCAGTTCTAGTATGACTTCCAATCTGGTGAACAGCACGTTGCGGTGTATTCATTGAAGCAGATTGTTGACACTTATCTAATAGGTGTTGAAGTTCCATAGTTGCTTTTTCATTGCGCAACAACTTTAAGCAGTTCCTCAGAAAAGTATGGACACTGCGTAGTGCATCCTCTTCATCAGGCCTTCCAGATGTAGTGGCTTGTTCCTGCACCAGGTTGTCTTGTCTTAGCACTTGCGATCTGATATCATTATGTGGAATTGCGACAGAAGTTGAAGCTCTCGGATCTGAGAAGTACTCTTGAGCTTGCTTGAATGCTTCTTTTTGCTTCTGCAGGTCAAGTGGGGCTGGTTTAATGTTAGCGCGGCGCACCCATTGCGTCGCTTTCTTTCCAGTTCCCAACTTTGGCGCACCAGTGGTTGCTCCACTACGCGTCACTATATTAACTGTAGGATCTGGTTCTCTTTTTTCTGCTCCAATCAACTGAATATTCTGATTGACCTGTGGCGTCTTTGCTTGCATCTTAGCCATCAACTGAGGGAATTCTTCAATGACATGATCATAAGATTTACAATATCTGCAGATGGTTGTAGGATTTTGGCAATCCCTTGCAAAATGACCTTGCGCTCCGCAATTATAACAAGTTATCTGTCCTCTTCCTCGACCAAAATTTACTGCGCGTCCGCGACCCCTATAATTTCCTCCTCGGCCTTCGCGAGTTTGGTCAGACTGTGGACCTGCTATGGGTCCTTGTGCCTCTGACTGTACTCTATAAACATCATGTTTTCTTTCCATCATAAGATCATATGCTCTGCAATTGTTCTCATCATGGCCTACTGATTTACAGAAATTGTAATATAGATTCTTTGGAGTTTGTACGTATTAGTGACATTCTTGTGGTCTGTGACCTCTAGTTCTACAGATTTCACACCAAGGCCCCTAGGCCTGTGGTAAAGGGTTAGGTGCTCCAGTTGCAATATATTCTATGAAAACGGGACAATGGTCCTTTGAATGACCTTGCGCTTTACATTTTGTACACCAAATTTCTTCTTTAACTTCCTTGCCTTTCTTAATATCATGCACTTGCAAGGTTAAGTTTGCTAATTGGTTCTGCAACTACGCAACATCGTTGCTTGTTCCAGCAATTGGTGAAGCTTCTAGTTTCATAGCCATCTCTATAGCTTGTTCCTGTGTAGTGAGATTCTGCTGCATCAAAGGAAGTCTAATGTGTGGAAGCAGCGCAGCAATGAACCATTCCTTATGCTGCTGCGGTGCAAACTCAAAGCTTACTTGATCTATCAAGGCTTTGAACTTCTGGTCAAAGTCCCATACTGACTCTGTAGGTAACTGTTTTATGTCTTTCAGCTCTGTTATACACTGTGATTCTGATTTAGGTTTCTTGAATTCTCTAATCATAGCATTTCTTACATCAGCAAGCGTCCTATTCTGTGCTGCTGAGTATTTCATGAACCAAGTTAAGGCTCTTTCTCTTAGTGTGGTTGCTAACTGAACCAGCTTAACAGCATCATCATTAATTTAATTGTCCAAATGGCTTCATATAGGAACCAGTGTTGCTCAGGGTCTTCTAGCCCTGTTCCTCTAAAAGTTGGTAGCTTCATGTCATCACCCATCCTTCTTGCGCTAGGTTGAGGTGGAGGTGTTGTAGCAATGCCTCCGGGATGGTTAAACAAAGGTGGTACAGAGGTACTAGAAGTACCGTGCGGGCTACTAGAAGGTGTTACTGCGGGGTTATACTGAGCTCCGTATGGCTTTTGCGGTGTAAAGGGGTGATAAGGGATATGAACACTCCCTTGTCTCTCTGTATGGCTCGCTCTAGGAACTTGACTATCTTTTGGGCTAGACTCAAAAGAATGTTGGTCAAGGCCTACTTTATACCGTTTTCCACTACGAGTGCAACCAATAAGTTCAAGATCGCTATCAGAATCTGCGGACATTACTTGTCTATGCTATTCATCGGAAGGTATGCATAGTTTTCCTTTTTCATACAGAAGCATTTTAATCCATAAGTTCAGAGAATTTAAGAACTTACCTCTGTGTGCTTGGAAGAAGCTCCTCTTAGCTTCACTGAAACTCTTTCTCGTATCTACTACAAACTCGGTGATGAAGCCTTCCAGCAGACTGTTCAACCAAAATTCTACTGCGCGGGACACATAATTATTTACCCGCTTCAAAATGCTAACTAGCTCAGGCGTCCAAGCAACGGGTCGATCAACATGCACAGTGGGTCTAGTATCTGCTAACTTAGCTATCCACGCATGCAACTCAAGTGCAAATGTGACAAAGAAAATCTCGTGGAGGTCAGTATAGATATACTTCTGCAACCAGTCTTCTGTCTGAAGCCTAGAGCTTCTATTTTCTCGTTCAACGAACTCTCTAGCCTTTAAATCAAACCAGTCTTGAATTTCTTTAGCTGTAGGATTCCAGTAACACATTTGTTGGCTGAGCACGTCTCAAGGCAACATAACCATTTGTTGGCTTCAGCAGTATTTCACACGTCGACGAAATAACAAGTCTTAAGGCAACAAGTCGCAAGGCAACGAAACTATTTGTTGGTTTGCTCTTTCTCTAGGTTGTGCATCAATCTCGCGCGTCACTAAAATAACAAGTCTCACAGTAACAATTCACAAGGCAACGGAACCATTTGTTGGCTGATTTTTGGACAGACCCGGGTTTTAATGAAGCGCAGCAACAAAACCCCTTGGCGCACTGGCCCTCTCGGCAACGAGCTGCGCAGCAGCTCGAGGTCTCACCTGAAGTGGCTATGGGGGGGCTAAGGAATCAGGATTCCTTAACCTAGGCGATACGGAGACTGCAATCTTCTCCCTTTCTTCCTCTAGGATTCCTTAAAGCGGAACGTCTTACTCTTCCGTAGACTTCTCAGTGCAACTACCCTGAAGCTCTCATTTCCATCCTAGCTGCGCGGTATCTCCGCTCCGGCGCACGAGGTGATCATCTTCTGCGTCCAATACTGTACCGTTTCCATCCCTGCGCCACGGTGCAACAACATGCTCCTCAATCGCCGCAGTGACATCGTTCTACAGATTCCTCCGACACTTAACGATTATAACTCCACGGGGAGCTTCGAGAACTTACTTAACATATTCATAAAGATAACGCAATGTTCATGTATACATAGATAGTGAACTAAAACATGCAATCACACAACACAACGTCATAACACGAGAATTAGGTAATTCACCTCCATGGGGAAACCACGTCCACGGGAGTGTATCTTATATTAATCAGAAAAGGAATTACATAATATGCTGCGCACACAGCTGCAGCCTTAGATCTTTCTAGTAAACTCCACGCACACAGCTAGGAACCCTTCTCTCGATCTAGTCTCTTCCTCTAAAGAGATTACAATAGTTCAGACGTCGACTTAGACTGTCTGCAACTCAGGGATTAGCTTCACAGCTATCCAGTTCTAACTCTTGTCTTCTAACAACACAATAGACGACTCACTAACTAGCTAGCTTATCTCAAACAACTAACCTACGTCTAACCCTCTTCCTTTACAATTACACATATATATAGGTGGCCATGACGGTCGCACCTTTACAAAACTGTGGGCCTTTCCCAGCAGTAATCCCCAAAAACCCTAACCACGGACATGGCTAGGTGTACTGTAGGCGCCGCTTGCAGTCACGTCGCCGTTTCTTGCAGGTTCCGTGACTTTCGGCGCAGATTGCGGGTATGGGCGCCGCTTCATCATTCACTGCTCCTTGTCCTTCACCTTCAATGCTTTGGTCCGTTTCTCTTCCTTGATCAGAGCAACCATAACTTCTGTACTTAGCCTTAATGAGGGTAGCTGAGCCCTCTCTTCCGTCGCTTCATTTATTGTGGTAGCTGAGCTTTCCACTCGGCCACATTCATTCTCCTATGACGTGTGCGCACGAGCTCCGCGATTTTCGGTTCGTAATCTGCGCTGAGCTCGTCCATCTGGCACCATACTGCGCACCGTTTACTTCTGCCCAAAAATTGGTGCTTATTCAAAATTTAGCACTTTCCCTTCAACACTTGTGCTTTTTCCTCAAAATTCGCAGCTTTACCATAGCTGCGGCCTAGGCTCCAACAATTGGTTTCCTTTTTCATGCCTCTCCCCTTGTATTTATTCCAAGGCTAGGAGGGCAGGCTCGAAAGGTGGTTGGTTTAGGTAGTTGAGGTAGTTTGAATAACTCCCCAAACTAACCTATAATTGATGTTTTTATATTTATTTTCGTTATTTCTTAAGATACTTGTGACTATGATATAGAACAACCTGCGAGTGACTCACAACTATCCTAATTTGCAGCTAGTGGGTGCATCTTTTCAAAGGATACCCGCAGGTTGTCAGCATAGACACCCGTGGCTAATCTACGTGTTGGCAAGCATAAGAGTCGCGATTATGCTAAAAAATAGGTAGAAAAAATATGTTTTGAGGAAAGGACTGCAAGGCTTAGATCCAAGTCATCTAAGTTCAAGCAAGCTCTTCCATCCATAGTGTCCTTTTCTTTGATCCATAGGGCAATGTGATCATGAACAGAGAAGTGCTATTTTGACCGAGAATAGATGCCCCCTAATGTATGTGGTCAGAGGGAAACGATGGCCGAAATACATTATAAATAATAAAGGGTTGAGTCCTCGAATCAGAGAAACTAGAGAAACCAAGAATCGTAATCTCAAATGAAGTACCTCAAAGAAAGGCAAATGTCAGTCAATCTCATCCCTGGGATAAATGTCCATGTTCAAATAGTGGAACATGACTTCTAGGAGGATACAATATGATCCAATACTAATGCATATATCATGGGCACTAGAATACAAGCGTGGATCCATGAGAAACATAAGTGTAAACATAGCCACATAAATACAAAGGTGGATCTATGTCCAAAACTAGAGATCATAGCCATAAAGAACAAGATGGATCTATGTCTCATCAAGAGCCAAAAAGAGTGTGGCTCAGTCTTGCGCAGCTTGGGCAATAACAAAATATGATGATTCTATTATAGGCCCAAGGTATTCATCCAAACAGTCTCAAGGTACAAGTCCTAAACATGTGAATAAATGAGTTGAGGTCAAACATGGAGGACACCGTTTGATTACCGACCATTGATGTGGACCGTTAACAAACATGAGGGCACCCACCAATACTGAAAATGGGGCCCAAGGTACCTAGTACATTATAACAAGTGTGAATAAGGGGTCTTGAATTCGAACAATTGAAGAATCCATCGAGTATGAGACATTGATGTATTCCCACTACTCAATAGTGAGGGAAATTGCCACTGGTGACTACAATCCCCAAGGTACTACCGAAAAATCTAAACTTGATTCCCAAAGCAAGATGAGTTGAAGTCGATGGGAAGAAGTCTGTTGGAAGGTAGGCCTTAAGATATCCTGCATCATCCAACACGATATACAATCAAAGGTTGATCTAATCTGGAGTAGGACTGAGTACATGATGAAACATACTTGACACCAAGGAATGGCCGAAACTGCAGAATGGCCGACACAGGTTGCATCCTTGAACAGTGAGCATGACACAAGAGTGACTTAGGCAACTTTGAACTCAAAGGGACCATGATATAAATCTGCAATGTAGGATACACTGACAGATTCCGTATATGATTGGAAGAGTAACCAATCATAGGAGTAAAAAATCTAAGATCAGGTTTATCCTAAGGCCAAAACTAGAACCCAAATTTTTTTATAGACTCAAAAAGGTGCTTTGTTCAAGGAAAAAAATGAATTACTACCATTATATTGAAAGATATTTAACACTCTTCCCTTCCCTTTTCTCTTGTTAGGTACCTTTTTCATTTTATAATGAGCTTGACAAAGAACTAAAGCATGCTCGAGAAGGATCCAACCATGTGTAATTTTATGAGTCCATGGAAGGGAAACTCAAGAATTTCTTCTTTGTTTTACGAGTTTAAAGAAAATATAGACTAATACTTGATAAGATACTGATCCGTGGATTTTACTATCGATCCCGGATCTGTTCTTGCTCGCCGGTGTTTTCATATTTAAGGAGTCTGAAAAACTTAAACAAAAACTCCATATACCTACTTGTGGATTTCACACCGAGCCCGAGTTGGTAGATGCACGCTGGTGTTTTCATATTTTGGGAGTCTAAAAATCCTAAAGAATACTCCAAAGGGTCATTTTCCATAAAGTTAGTCTCCTCACCCAAAAAAGGGTAAAACAATGCGAGAGAGAACTCTTCTAGCCAAGTATGACTAGAGTTTTCCTTTTTTTGTAAATAATACACAAAGGTCCGGAAAAGGGGTAAACTTATACCTAAGTGGATGTCGCTTCAATTCCTTTGGAGAGTCTGAAGTGAACAAGTATACTCAGTGATCTTGTCAATTTTAAGGAGTCTAACAAGAGCATGAAGAAAACTCCGTAAAAATATTTTTCGTAAAGGTTTAACGAGCCCGAAAAAGTAAAATCATGACCTCCTTACTGTTTTTAACGAGCTCAAAGGAGATATGAAAGAATGGTCATGGCCTCCTTACTGTTTTTAATGAGCTCGAGGGGAGGGTGGAATAAATGCTCATAGCCTCCTTACTATTTTTAACGATCTCGAAGGGAGGGTGGAATAAATACTCGTAGCCTCCTTACTGTTTTTAACGAGCTCGAAGGGAAGGTGGAAGAATTATCATAGCCTCCTTACTGTTTTTAACGAGCTCGAAGGAAAGGTGGAAGAATGCTCGTAGCCTCCTTATTGTTTTTAACGAGCATGAAGGGAAGGTGGAATAATGCTCGTGATGGGAGGAGATGAGTGTCAGGGACATGCGAGACTAGTTCTAAGCGCATGGAATAAAGCTATGCATAATGCAAGGAACATGAGCAAGATAAGGACACTCAAGGTGTGTCTCCTCTGGGTAAAGGATGTGAAATCACAAAGGAAAAGTGATACATATCTTAACAGAAATGAGATCAGATATGGAGGCTTATATAACAAGCTAAAAGCATGGAATCCGACATCAGGTTCATTATCGCAAGCGAGATAAAAATAAACACATATGCGATTTAAACACAAATATAGGAGCCTTATAAGGGATGGCCAGAAATATATGAGGCTTCTTCTCAATGTCATGGTAAATCTAAAAAGGCTCTCGACCCTATGATAAAAAATCATCATGGGAACCAAAATGGAATAAGGGTTCTGACTAGGGTGACCCATGTTAGGTAGGAGTTGTTTTCGGAATGGTGCACAATGCATAGAGAGATGTCTAACACACCAATATCCAACAGGTTTGACCCTATGGCGAATTCAGATGGCAAAAGGTTGAAATGCATCATAACAACAGGGAGGCCTAAACCTATATGCAATGTTCCGAATATACCTGACATGCTCGAACAAAGTGTCGAAAAGGACTAGTAAGCAAATATAAGTCCAGCTAAGAATCTTGTCTCCAAGAAACATTAGTACCAAATCATATCTAAAACGTATGTAAAGAAAGATCCGATACAAGTCATTGTGGTAGAAATACTTTCAACTTCACTATTATCAACAACAGGAATAATGCAGGCAGAGCTGACTAATGAAGACTCTATAGTACCAAATCCTGATAGACTACAATCAAAATGATCAACTTTAGGATGAAGATAAAAGTTGAAGAACATGATGGGATATGCCGGAACAAATTCATCATCACGTGAGTTGAAAAATATAGAAGCATAATCAAACTCAGCAAGAACACCGATTTGCGGATCTATAGGAGAGTCCAAAGACTCAACATTAGGAAGATCAGACTCTATGGTCAAACTAGGGCTGAACATAACTGCGACTGGATCAATGTCCAAATGAATGGAATACTGCATTATGTACTCTAGGAAAACTTCATCAGAAGGAAGTATATCATCCCAGATAGAACACATATCTAAACATTCATATGGAGGTATCACCTTGTCAACTGTCGAGACCCAGTCTCGAGAAGGTAAGCATGAATTCAGAGGCTTCTTCACAGTAGCAATTGGAATCAAGGAACAATATGCCACATAATTTGATTGTGACATGGTAGTGCCTACTGATGAGGGATATACTTGGTCTATAGTTGGGTAATAAGAGGTATCAACAAATGCAAGCTAATCAATAGTGACAATGCTTTCATTGTGAGGAAAATGCATCACACGAAAGAGCGTAGACACCACAACATCCATATCATATACGTAATCACGCTTGAGGATCATATCAAAGTCCATAGGTTCCTTTAAACCCAAAGTAACAGGTACCTAAGGGAGGAATCCCACCGGTTCACTAGGTCTTCTATCAAAGGTCAATGATGAATTAACAACTGGAACAAGGTTAGGGAAAGCTAAATATCTACAAGAATAAGGGGATAAGATACTAACATAGGCTCCTTCATCTACAATACATCGATGAACCACATGGTTTTCGATATCAACCTTTATATGGAAAGGTGTAGACAAAGGAAGGCGAGTCCCAACTAGACTATTCCAATCAAAGTAAATGATCCTAGAGCTTGGTAGGGGTTCACTCAGCACATATGAAGTGCCCCCTTTTTCAGAAACATCCAAACTAGTAATGCAGAATATTTCAGGGATAGGTGCATCAGTCTCCGAAGGATTGATGGGATCGGTCGAAGATTGCATCGATTCGATCACTTCACTCTTCGAAGGAAGAGTGGGGTTGACCAAATACTTTTTTGGTTCAACCACTTTATCAACCAAAGTTTGACTAGGATGTTTGGAATCTATAGAAAATTCAGGAGTAGAGGATCCTTCAGACATGGACCACACTCTCCACACCTATGGAATAGTAGGGCACACGTGAGTAAGGTGACATCCCTTACAAAGTTAACAAGGGAACTTTGGCTTGCATCCTGTAATCTTAGACTCCTTTACAACATTAATACTCTCAGCATGACTAGCATTGGATGACAGCTTGCCCCCAGCATGACTTGCAGTGGCTGGTTGCTCATAAGCATAAGACTTTTGAACTACATACCACACTTTTTGCACTTTTGGTGTTGATGTATATGTAACTTCGGAATGTATTTCATATATATATTTATTGTACTCCTATAGAGATGTATTATTCCTCTATACGAAAGTGTCGTCATTTGTATTGACAAGTGTCGTAACTTGCCGATCGGTTATTAGACCACCATGTGTGGGGTCGACCCTAATTAAGTTAACATTGGGTTGTTGTACTAAGCTAGACAAGTCGGCCCCATAAGTTGATTGGGCAGTCAGGACAAGTATAAATAGAGATCTCCCAATCTCTATTTGGATCACTTCAGAACTCACTCTTCCTCCACTCGAAAAGTGACGCACATGTGAGGAGGAGGATCAGCTGCTAGGAGGAGTCTATCTCTGTGTACTTGGGTTGTAATTTGGTTGTATCATTGCTCTATCTATCTCTGAGGAAGTTGTGGGGTTTTTCACCTTAGGTTTTTCCCCACAGAAACTCTATGTGTCTATTTTCTCTTATGTTTGCTTCTTGTGATAATTGACATGCTTACTATGATTGATATGCATTGATATATTGTACATGTTATTCTCCAGTAAAGATCCTAGAGTATCTTGAATTAATGCTCAAAATTTAACATTTGGAAGAACAGGGAACAAATAGGTCAGGTGGTATCCCTCACAAAAATTACAAGGGAAATTAAGCTTCTGTTTATTAGGTTTGTTGACAATGTCAATGTTCTCAGTATGACTTGCAGTGGCTGATTTAGTGTCACCAGTATGAATCATAGTAACTGGTGACTTGTCATTAATATGACCAATAGTGATCAAAGACGTGTCCTCAACATGACCAATAGTGGTTGAAGACAAACTTTCAGTATGATTTGTAGTGACTGAAATTTTACTCCCAGTATGAACTCCAGAGGCTGGGTAGGTGCCCCCAACATGACCTCCATAGGATGGGTAGGTGCCCCCAACATGACCTCCAAAGGATGGGTGGCTTCCCCCTTGCTTTGGCATATTTTCCCTATTCTTCCTTTTTCTATTTCTTTCAGACTACTGGTTACTAGTATTACTACTTTCACCACATGAGGTAGAAGGAGGAGAAGAAGAAGTTACTGGAGAAGCAGGCATAGGTTTCTGATGCTCTTGATTTAAGGTGCTTACTTGAGAAGCGTCAGGATCATGCAAGACATTCAGAGTGGAAAAAAACCAAACCAGTAGCCCTATAGTGAATCCCGAAAGATTCAAAGTAGCCATTAAGGGAGTACCAACATTCTCAATGAATGGAAAAGCATAAGGAGCACCCTGAATAGGGGTACCTTGATTGGTGTTCACTGAAATGTTAGCCATGGTTTCCGACTCAATGAGCCAGAAAAATCCCTAAGGCCAACTAAGAACAAGTAGCACAAAGAGCACACCACTTAGAAAGGTCCTAGGTAATCCAAACCAGGAAAATAGATGCGTTCCGGAGGGAATTCTAGGATGATTAGGGCCCATAACAACCAACGAAGGATGAAGAATAGTTACCCGAGGTCCACAATATAGATTGTTTGGGTGCAATATTTTGAATTACCAACCACCCTCCCAAATAACTACAAGGTATTTCCTCCCTCGTCTGTCATAGGTGTAGTGGAAATAGCCTTCCATCGTCACCTTTGTATGAATCCTAAAGTCTGGATACTAAGGTTACTAACCTTGCAGAAAGGGTCTGGGGGGACAATCACAGGTCGAATCGATACGCATGGGTAGGATAACAAAGCCTGAAACTCAAAAGCACCAAAAGGTACTGATAAGTCCCCGTACGTGCACCGATTTTGGTAGATGCTCAATTGAATATTGCATGGGTATCTCCTCTACTCAATCTCACACGACCTCGTGCTTGAATCCAGTGTTAGTGGAGCTTCCTGGTTCACCTTCTACAAAGATGGATATTATCCCTAAACGAAAGACATCTATGTTTTGACAAGTCTGACTGATCGTGGAGGAGTTAACTCACAACTCCCTACCTCCACAATCCTACTTATGCTATTAGGTGTGTTTCTAAACTAGAAGAAAACCTAAGATCCTATCCAAGTTACTGATTGCATGCTTTAAAAATGTACTTTAAAAAATTTCAGCATAAGTAAAACAAGCGCAACTAAAGAAACATATTCTTTAACTAAAACATGAAGCACTTGATCACCACAAATATGTACTCACCCACTCTCCATTTCTTTTCAATGCAAATTATAAAGATATAATCTAGAATGCATATGAAATTTTTTGATATCTAATGCAATTTTTGGTCTTTTCGAATGCAAAAGGTAAAAAATAAAGTCTAATGTACAAAATCAAAAACCTAAGCATGCAACTACTCAAACAACTAGCTATGCGAAAGAAAATTTCTTGTTTTTTGATGCAAAGCGCTCCTAGATCATTTAAGCCACTTGCAAAGTATTCTACAAACACTAACTTATTTTTTTTTAATGTTTTTTCAAGGTGAGAACAAAACTGAAACTCAAAGTAACATAAGTAAACCAAATGCAAAAACTTTCCAATATCCTTATTAAACATTGAAAGCAACCATAAACCTTCAGATTCTTATCCTATAAGCATGAAAAAATTGGGTAAAGCATACAAAAAGTACTTTTAGACCCAAACAAAGCAAAGGAAGTACTAAGAAATATGGTTTGGTAAAGCTAGGTCTGCACACAAATAGTGCAATCAAGGTCTTACACCAACAGAAAAGACACTTGAGCTTTCACTACAAGAAGAGACCAAATGCACAAGAAAGGACAAGAAACCAATCTAAAGAGAAATTTCACTCAAATAGATATAAATAGGGTCAAACAGACTCAATAGGTTCCAAATACAGTCAAAATTGGAGCAAGTAGATTCAAATAGACTCAAATTAGGGTAAAAAACACCAAACTAGTTCACCATTCCCAAACTTGGGTCAACAAGCCCCAAATATTTCAAACAAGCCAAAAATGATTAAATAAGATCCCAAACATCAAACTAATATCAATCAAGAGACACGACACTACTTCCAAAGGGTCCTACATAGACCTGGGATCAATAAGGACTCCAAAAAATACAGTCAAAACCCTCCAAAAAGCTTCAAAATTGAAAAACTCATATACAGGAGGTACCCGTGACTGTCAAAGGGTACAAAGTGAGAGGGACCCATGGGTAGAAAAGGATTAAACCCGCGAATATATCTTAGACCCACCACTATAAGTACCAAAAAGTTGCGAGTATGCAAAAAGTCAAAAAAATTGAAAAATTCCACTCAAAAACTGATCCAGGAAGGGTCTAACAAAAATTAATGACTGGTCCTAACATGAAACTTAAAAATCAGACCTTCAAATATACTGGAAAAAATGTCCTTGGACACCCCAAAGCAGATAGGCTTCGCCCTAGCGGAGTCTCTAGTTCTGTTGTTAGGAAAAATGTCCTATAATAGGGGAGAGACTACCAACATACAGGGGTAAAAGATAGACATATAAGGTTCTGCAAGTACAACTATTAAGCAAAGAGATTAGAGTTAGGAGAATGTGTACCTTATTCATAATACTGATCCAAGCTTCTCCTCTTGTTCTCCAATGCAACAACCTGCAAAACAACTACAAACCTTCCTCACCAATTTGACTACAAATAAAAGATTGATATTTATAAGAGAATAAAACATCAAATTGTAATCAATCAGATCTAAAACATACATGAACAAATCATATTTGGAAAGGGAAGAATGTCCAATCTTTATTAATGAATGAAGCAAGTACATAAAATTATACCTTCCTTCAAGCATGGCACTTCACGAAACCCAGATTAAAGGTCTCCTGCTCCTCTTCTCCAGGGATCCCAACCTCTGATCATATGTGCTAGGGTTTACTAGAAACTAAGGCACAAGTGAGGGGGGTATGTCTCAATTCCTCTAGCATAACACTATAATGGGCTTGGTTTCCTTTTTCATGCCTCTCCCCTTGTATTTATGGCAAGGCTAGGAGGGCAGGCTCGAAAGGTGATTGGTTTAGGTAGTTGAGGTAGTTTGAATAACTCCCCAAACTAACCTATATTTGATGTTTTTATATATATATTTTCAAGATTTCTTAAGATACCAGCGACTATGATATAGAAAACCTGCGAGTGACTCGCGACTATCCTAACTTGCAGAAACCGGGTGCAAATTTTCAAAGGATACTCGCGGGTTGTCAGTATAGACACCCGCGGCTAATCTGCGTGTTGGCAAGCATGAGAGTCGCGGTTATACTAAAAAATAGGCAGAAACAATATGTTTTGAGGAAAGGACTGCAAGGATTAGATCCAAGTCATCTAAGGTCAAGCAAGCTCTTCCATCCATAGTGTCCTTTTGTGTGATCCAAAGGGAAATGTGATCACGGATGGAGAAGTCCTATTTTGACCGATAACAATTTCTAGACAACAAACTATCAATTGAAAGCACAATATCATATGATCATTGCAGTTACAAAGAGCAGATCATTGAACTAGAAACACAGACTGCAGAATCAGTAGAGCATACAGTACATGAAGTATGTCATCAGTAGAAGTGTGAGTTGGGAAGTTAGAGAAGTCAAGTGATGCATGCAGCACATTGACAGAGTACAGTTTGTAGACGAAGGTGCGCACAACAACATTATCATCAAAAGATCTGAATAAGTGCACATAGTTGAAGATCAGTAAGATAGTAAGATATATTGGACATAAGGGCAGTTGGATGGGGCAAGGAGACAGGTATTTGCAGCTTCCTTCAAGTTGGTGCCCGCAAAACAAAGCAGATAGGGGGTCAACGCCTCCTTCTAGTTGGTGCTGGAGAAAACATAGGGAGCAAAAGCTTCCTCCAGGTCGATGCTTGTAAAACCAGGGGGTTGGTGCCTCCTTCCAGTTGGTGTTGTTAAACACAAAAAGTTGGTGCTTCCTTAAACATATTATTTCTCATTATAAAGAAGCATTCTGTGGTTTTCTCCCGTTTGGATTTCCACATAAAAATCCCATGTGTTATGTGTTGTTTATGTGGTTCATATATGTGTGGATGTTTATTTACTGATGCATAATAGAAGATAAATATTAAGTATTTAGGCTAATATGTTAAAGAAAGTGAAAACTACTAATAACTGCGCTAATACTGATTCACCCCCCCTCTCAGTATTAAATTGATTCCAACAATTGGTATTAGAGCGGGTGTCTTCAATAACAGATTAACATATGGAAGATAGATCATTGCGCAGAAATGGATAAGTAGGAAGGCCTTTCTACAAATAGAGCACCAAGATTCGACGACACCAATTACATTTTATGGAAGGTACGTATGGAATTTTATTTGCAGTCATTGGGATAATATGTTTGGAAATCTATAGTCGATGGTTATGATGTCCCAAAAGTTGTACCAATCAATTCGGTGTAAAGGAGACTCTATGAAAACAATGCTAGATCCAGAAATGCTCTACTTTGTGGTTTGACAGGTGATGAATTCATCAAGGTTATGCATTGTGCATCAACCAAGGTGGTTTGGGACAAACTCAAAGGTACATACGAAGGCAATGAAAAAGTAAAGAAAGAAAAGCCGTGAAACTACTTTAGGCAGTTTGAATCTCTCAGAATGAAAGTTGAAGAGAACATCACATCTTACTTCCTAAGAGTAGATGAGATAGTTAATGCTATCAAGAGTCTTTGGGTCACTCTCGACGAAGAATCATTTGTACATAATATATTGAGAACTTTGCCTCAAAGATTCAATGCAAAGTTATATGTGTTAGAGGATCGAGCCAATCTTGAAGAACTAACAAAGGATGAGGTTCAGGGGATTCTCAATGCATATGGGATGAGAACAGAGAAAGAGACTCCCATCAGAAAGGAAGTTTCCTTCAAATCCATAGAAAAGGACAAGCATGATCATGACAAAGACTGCTATGATTAATTAGATGATGAAGAATCAAACTTTGTCAAGAAGATGAAAGGAGGACGAGGCAAGTACAAGAACAAGTTGTCCGTTAAATGTTTTAGATGTGGAGGTGTAGGTCATTATGCCTCAAAGTGTAGACAACGACAGTGATGAATATAAATCATATGATCTAAAGACTCTGTGCTCACAACACAGACGTAAGATCAAAAGGAGGATTCCAAAACAGAGGAAGAGTCTATACACTGAAGAAGAAAGCAATGCATATGAAGAAAGTAACTGCAACGAAG
This sequence comes from Larix kaempferi, assembly GCA_027924585.1. Lineage (NCBI taxonomy): Eukaryota > Viridiplantae > Streptophyta > Pinopsida > Pinales > Pinaceae > Larix > Larix kaempferi. Next base: position 11,843,355 of record BSBM01000742.1, read on the forward strand.
AAACCAAAGAAATACTTTTCATGGCTCATGTATGATGTAGTGGAAGAAATCAAGAAGAACAGTTCAAAGAACACTCTAGTTGTGCAAAGCAAGCCAAGATCATTGGACAAGTATTTTTTAAGTGGATCATTCAAACCACCTCCATAGAAAGTCACACCTCCAAAACATGTTGAAGAGGTCAAGACTAACAGTCAATCTAAAGATGAATACGGTGCATAAATTAACTGCAAAGGTGAACTAATAAGTGCCTTGGACAAATTAAAGAAGTCTAAGAAGAAGAATAATACATTGCACAAAGAACACAATGGACTGTGAAGGTGAACTAATAAGTGCCTTGGACTCATGTATGATGTAGTGGAAGAAATCAAGAAGAACAGTTCAAAGAACACTCTAGTTGTGCAAAGCAAGCCAAGATCATTGGACAAGTATTTTTTAAGTGCATCGTTCAAACCACCTCCAAAACCTATTGAAGAGGTCAAGACTGACAGTCAATCCAAAGATGAAGACGTTGCAGACATTGACTGCGAAGGTGAACTAATAAGTGCCTTGGACAAATTAAAGAAGTCTAAGAAGAAGAAGAATACATTGTAGGAGCAAATGTCAATGTGTGAAGAACAATACAGGCCATGTCAGGAATATGTTGATGCAGATATTCATGAAAGGATATCCAACTATGAGAGTCAACTGAGTTGTGCACACGAAAATCTTCTAATACTCGAGAAAGATAAATCTATACTAAGAACTTCACTGGAGGAATTGGCGCGGGAAATCAGAAAGACGACTAATAAACTTGAGGAAAAGGATAAATAGATAATTCATCTAGAATATAAGATAACTGAGATACAGGGAAAGAAACAAGTCTGTATTGATCCCATCTGCGCACATTCTAGACGTGACAAGACATAATTTGAGGAAGAAGTGCAGAACATGTTAAAATACAACATGACAATACTGGACAGAATTCTAAAGGATCAGAGGCCACCAGAAGACAAAACATGTCTTGGTTATGTAAATACACCTAAGAATATATGCGACATAAAACATTGCTCAAGTCATGATAAGAATTTCAGGTATGATGGTTCCTTCAGTCATAATTATTTTTGATATACTAACCAAAGAAGGATCAATAGAGTGAAGTGCGCAAGATGCAGTCACTTTGGTCACATTGCAAAATACTGTCAAACTGTGAGATGTTACGGATGTGACCGCTCTAGACACAAAGCTATGTAATGTCGAAGAGCAATAAACTATCCGAATGAAGGTTTGTTGCGCAAAGAATATGACACTCAAAGTGACTTCAATGGAAAATATCTAGAGCACAATCAAAACATAAGATAATACAACAGAGCTTGGTTAAGGAAATCTCCCCAGAAGTGCACTGACGATGCAAACCATCCAGGTGCAACAAGCAATTTTTGCCTCTCTGGCTAGTCCCATAAGGACTATGGGAGACCCTTGAGTTCAACACGATGCATCTTAAGGAATTCAAGGGGATGTTAGTTAGGAGTGTAGTTAGTATTGTGTGATGTGTGGTGTCTAACATTAGAATGTGTTCATTATGTTCGCACATGATTAGTTGATTATGTCGCAGAAAAGGAAATTTGAATGCATACATTAAATAGTCATACATTTATCTTGCATATCATATATTACAAAACCGAGAAGCATCACATTGAGTTCAGTGGTGAAAATACAAGCAAAATATATTTACATGAAGGATTAAATACTACTGGAAGAGATGAAATTGCGCAAAAAAGATATTTTCATTATATTAAAAAATTGGGCATGATTACAAAAAATTGCTTGAGTCAAGACTCCATGTCGAAGCCATGAATGACACAAGAAGGATGATAAAAGAGGCAAAATCGAGAAAAATATGAAGCATTCTATAGCTACAGCTCGAGGTTGAGTTCAGTTTCTGGCTGGTTCGCAAGATGCAACTCCAAATCCACCAGAACCAGGGCTGCGCACTCAGAAGCAAGTGTTGATGTATTTGTAACTTCGGAATGTATTTCCTATATGTATATTGTATTCCTATAGAGATGTTATTATTCCTCTATACGGAAGTGTTTGTATTCCTATAGAGATGTTATTATTCCTCTATAAAGAAGTGTCGTCATTTATATTGTAAGTGTCGTAACTTATACTTGATGGGTTAGTAGACCACCTTGGTGGGGTCGGCCCTGTATAAGTCATGTAGGTCAAAGGGTTATTAGACCACCCTATTGGGGGTCGGCCCAATCAGTATTATGTTGTGTGGTTAAGTTAAGGCCGACCTAGTAAAGGTTATTGGGCAAGTCAAGTCAAGTATAAATAGAGTGCGGGAGGCACTCTATTTAATCATTCACTTTCTCACTCATACTCTCATTGGAGAGTGGCGCACTTGTGGAGGAGGAGAAGCTGCTGCTAGGAGAAGACTATCTCTTGTACTTGGGTTGTATCATTGCTCTATCTATCTCTGAGGAAGTTGCGGGGTTTTTCACCTTCTTGGTTTTCCCCAGTGAAACTCTGTGTCTCTTGTGTGCTTGCATTATTGTGTCCATGATTGATATGCTGTAGATATGTTGTACATGTTATTCTCTCAGTTAAGATCCTAGATCAGATTGAAATTTATGAAAACCTAACATGGTATCAGAGCTAGCTTGAAAGAAGGCATGGTATGGCATTTATGACACTTGTTGCACTTGCGAAGCTAGGGCTTGATATAGCAAAAACCAGTCATCGTAGCACTTTCACTATAAATCCATTTTGACGAGGTTTCAGGATTTGAAACTCTTATAGGTCGAAGATACGATCCCCATGTACCTTGTTTCCGAAGCACAATTTCTAATTCGTTGTACTTTGTGTTTTATGATATGTACAATCTAGGGTTTCTGCCTCTTCCAAATCTCAGTCATAAACAGGTGACCTAGGAAAAAAGGTCACAACTTGGGATAGGAAGATCCAAATGAAATTTCATAGAACGTGACAGTTAGGGAACAGACTATAGTTTCTCAGGTAAGGTTTTTAGAGGTCGAAGTTGAACCAGTGACACGTGGCACGTCGTACAAGTTTGCTCTCCTATTTTATCCCATAAACACGTCACATTGCGACACTTGGCATAAATCTACCTCAGAGAATCCAATTGAGGTCAGACCTATGGGGTTGGAAAGATGATAGGTCGGGCTACCACAGATCAAAGTTTTAGACCCTGTGGATTCTTAATTTTGGAGTTACACTAGAAACAATCAGGTGCATATTTCTGTCAAAACAGAATTGGATTTTGAGCACCTTCATTCATGGCTCCGGGAATTAGGGTTTCAAAGAAAGTTGGCATTTTTTGTAATCGGAGCCCACAGCTGAATGCTACTCATCAAAGTCGAAATTTAGAGACCAATATCAAATTTTTTGGTTGGGTAGAAGGCCGACTTTGATCAAACTCTAGTTCGGGACTTTGATCGGAAAAGTGAAAAATTAGGGCTTCTACAAAAATGAGAATTTTTGAAATCTATGACCATAGTTGGAAGTGCCTTGGAAAAATCAAATTTTAGAGCTTTGGATCAAACTATTTGGTTGGGTGAAGATCCAAGAAATGCAAACCCTAATTCAGGGTCCTCCCTAGTGAATCCAGAAATCTAAAAGGCAATTTTGAGGGGTGAAACTTTGCAGTTTTCAAATTCTGAGTATACCAACTTGACCAGCTCAGAAAGGCGCATCTTTCTATCCTTTCAGAAGTTTCAAATTCAAAGTTTTTTATTTTTAGGGTTTCTCTGACAAACCCTAATCTAGCTCCAGATCCAGTTTCTACAAATCAAATTGGAGTGGGTTAATCCTAGAAGAGAATGGATTAGTCACCTGCATAAATGAAGAAGTTCCTGTTTCAGAGGGAGTTGAGGCTAAGGCCTTACATAAGAAGATTACAAGCAATCTCAATAGGTATGACTTATCGAGGTATGTTTCAAGATTTGTTCATGACGATTAAGTCTATGGTATGTTTGTCTTCATTAAGGTTAGTACAATCTTGATTAACTTTAGACTTGTTGTATGACCTTAATAAAATTATGAATGCAGATATTCATTGATTAGGGTTTTGACACTTATGATTGTACTAATGCATTGTGGTGTTGTATGAGGTTGATGTTGTCTGCTAACATGAAAGGTACATCAAGAAAGACAAATCATGTTCTAGTTCAAGAACATATGACCATGGTGACATGAAGACAAAGATTCATCCATTGTCATGGATCACATAGAAGATCTACTTACGAGGTATGTATAATTTGGTTTTACAATGCTTAACCTATGAGATATGTAGGTTACTAGCACAAGTCATTGAAGAGAACAAGAAGACATTACTAGACATAACTAGCAAATATGATAACCAGGTATGTTTTTCCTATATTAAGTTAGAATCCTACCTTGTGTTAGGATCTTATACTGTTGTATGGTTGATAATGATTATTCATGAAGTTAGAAATGTAAGTAATCAAGGGTTTATGAATATTATGTATCTTACCTTGATTGATGATATGACTAACCAGAAAAGTCCTTTGGTCAAATAAGAATATGCATGAGTAAAAGAAGTATTCCCTGAAACCTTGAATACTAGTGTTTATTATCTGTGTTTGAAATGATCATGACTATACATGTTTAAGATTATTGTGATTATACTAATGAATGTATGTATGCATGAGACCTCAAGGATAACACAATGATGATACTAGTAAGTATGCATAAGTGATCGAGGATGGATATAAGTTCAAGGACAGGTAATCCAGGAAGTAAAGATCAAGAGGGAGCACACTCCAGTAGCTCTTGCAAAGAAGCAAATATTGAGAGGGAGTCCACCCTACAAACAAACAAAGTTAAGTATTTGAATTGTCATTTCTTGTATATTTGATTGTTTAAATAATATTGTTCAATAATGTATATACTTATGTTCCTAGACTTAGGTTTTGTATTATGCATATTAGAATAATTACATTAATGAACAATATACCACTAATATGCATGTAATGGGTAAGTGGCCTATGTCACTGTACAACATTCTGTTGCTACTTATCTAGAATGAAACCTCTTTCCTGACATGTTGGGAGTTGTGCACACTCTTAACAATGTTCTGGTAGAGATTGGAAGGCATCTAGAAAATTACAGGACATGGATAAATGTTGTATTGAAGCATTGGCTAAAACAATTGCATGATTGTATGACATATTTCTTTATGTGTAAGAAATTGTTCTGAAAACTATAAGATGTTTCTGATCATGTAATTTAACTTGTCTTGTAGGAAAGATCGTATACCATCACCTAAAAAAAAAGGACTACAACATTTGTTCCAGTAACAAATCTATCTATTGAAGATATTGAAGTTCCCAGGATCGGGGATGAAGTAATGGAAGAATGCCATGATCCGTTGATCATGAAGAATGATGGTTGGGATGTGGTCCCAGACCAGAAGGGAAGTCTGTCGTGACTTCCAAGTGGATCTATAAGATCAAGCATGCTGCAGATGGTAGCATGGAGAAATACAAAGCGAGTTTGTAGCTCGTGGCTTATCCCAGAAAGAGGAATTGATTATGAAGAGAATTTTTCTCCTATAGCCATATACACTTCCATTAGATCAGTACTTGCTCTGGCTGTAGTGATGAAATGGAAGATACACTAGATGGATGCCAAGACAACTTTCTTGAATGGTGTAGTCGAGGAGGAAGTGTATGTGGTGCAGCCACTCGGGTTTGAGACACATGACCGAGAGTTACATGTGTGCAAATTGAAGAAAGCCCTGTATGGTTTGAAATAGGCACCCAGGACCTGGTATGGCAGGATAGATGGCTTCCTATCCAGTTTGGGCTTTACCAAGAGTAAAGCGGATTCCAACCTTTACTACAAGGTTGAGGAAGGCAATCCAGTGATACTAGTATTGTATGTGGATGACCTGTTTGTAACAGGTGAGGATAGATTGATTGCCGATACGAAGAGGAAGCTTGTTGCAGTGTTCGAGATGAAGGACTTGGGGATGATCCACTATTTTCTAGGCATGGAGGTGTGGTAGAGTGCAGATGGAATCTTCCTTGGAGAAGGGAAGTATACAGTAGAGATCCTGAAGAGGTTCGGGATGATGTACTGCAAGGCCATGGCCACACCTATGGCATCGAACCTGAAGCTTCTGTGTGATGCTTCAACTGATCCGGTTGATGTCACTGTGTATCATCAGATGATTGGGTCCTTGATGTACCTCATGAACACGAGACCAGATATTTGCTTTGCGGTGAACACATTGAGCCAGTTCCTGATGGATCCCAGAGGTGTTCACCTGGTTGCTGTAAAGCATATTCTGAGGTACCTAAAGGGTACAATTGATTATGGACTCAAGTATGATGCGAATCAAAAGTTTAACCTACAGGGTTATGTTGATTCAGATTGGGCAGGCAGTGCTGCAGATAGGAAGAGCACATCTAGGTGCTGCTTCAGTATGGGATCAGGTGTGATCTCTTGGATTAGCAGGAAGCAGTCCTGTGTAGCATTGAGTATAGCCGAAGCAGAATATGTTTCATCTTGTTCGGCCAGTTGTGAGGCAGTATGGCTCCGGAAGCTACTGTCTGAGTTATTTGATCTTCCGTTGGAGGCTACTGGTATCTTTTGTGACAACCAGAGTTGTGTGAAGCTGTCTGAGAACCCGGTGTTCCATGACAGGTCGAAGCACATCGAGATCAAATATCACTATATCAGGGATATGGTGCAGAGAGGAGCAGTGAAGCTCCTGTATGTTGCAACGGATGAGTAGGTTGCAGATGTGTTGACAAAGCCACTAACCAGAGTGAAGTTTGAGTACTTCAGAGAGAGGCTTGGTGTTCTTCAGATTGATGACACATCGAGGAAGAAGTGATTGACACATTTGCTGAATCCATTCCAAGCATGGTGAGAGGAGGATCCTTCACATGGGTGTGGATGTAAGCACTGGATGATGAGCATCAGGACGATGCTCCAGTTACTGCTCTATATATGCATCATGTTGGATGCTTGTTATGATCAGTTGGATCATGTATATGTATATGCATCATGTTGGATGCTTGTTATGATCAATTGGATCATGTATATGTATATGAATCATGTTGGATGCTTGTTATGATCAGTTGGATCATGTATATGTATATGCATCATGTTGGATGCAGGACATGATCAGTTAGATCATGTACAGGGATAAATTTAAGGACACATACTTATTTAAAAGTGTATAAACCTTGGCGAATCTTACCAATTCTTAAAATGACAACTATAAAATATTTGGCGATATTTTTCTAAAATTATTTCAATTTCTAAGGATTTTATATAGTTTATATAATACTCTGGCTATTTTTAGAGTGAAAAGAGTTTACCCCATCAAAATTGGGCGAAATGGGGCTTCAAAAAATGCAAATTGGCGAATCTGTTTTTGGAAAAAAACATGGAAAAATAGCCCATGGGCTAAATTTCGCCCCTAAAATTATCCTTGATCATGTATGATGATATGTATCAGTTGGATACATTGTATGATCAGGTAGATCATGTATGATGATATGTATCAGGTCGATACATTGTATGATAATGTAGATCATGGATGATGAGTATTAGGACGATGCTCTGGATGACATGCATCAGTACGATGCAGTGACGATGATCAGGATTATCATGCGATGATGACATGCATCAGGACGATGCAGTGATGATGATCAGGATTATCATGTGATGATGTATCGTGAGTATCAGGTTGATACTCTGTGGCCGTGGACAGGTTGTGCAGATGAGCATGTAAGTTTACTTGGGAGATCTGATAGGTAGAGTTGTGTGCTGGTAACAGCCTTTGATGCTCTTTCGAGGCATTGCTCTGGGAGGACATATAATAGCGCCCTAGGATATCCGACAGGTATAGCTATGTGCTCGTAATAGCCTAGGATGCTCTTTCGAGGTTTTGTCCTATGGCATGTAATGTGCTCCTGGGAGATCCGACAGGTAGAGCTGAGTGATCATAACAACCTGGGATGCTACATCCAGGTTTTTCCATGACCACATGTAATATGCTCCTGGGAGATCCGATAGGTAGAGCTGAGTGCTCGTAACAACATGGGATGCTACAGCTAGGTTTTATTGTGAGATCACATGTAATGTGCTCCTGGGAGATCCGACAGGTAGAGTTGTGTGCTTGTAACATCCTGGGATGCTACAACCAGGTTTTGTGATGGGGTCACATGTAATGTGCTCCTAGGAGATCCGACAGGTAGAGCTATGTGATCGTAATAGCTTGGGATGCTACAACCAGGTTTTGTGATGCACGTAATAAGTCCTGAGGATTCCACAGTATGGCCAGTGATGATGAAGACCTACAGATGGTGGGCCTACATCCAGTATGAAAAAGGTCTGGCTCTGTAGAACTTCCTATGACTAGTAGTTTAGATATTGATTGAGATAGCAGCAGCAGTGACGATGACGATGATTCGATGTCGATGATCCAGTGACAATGATCCAGAGAATAAGACTTGTGCTAGAAGACCTGTGTCGAGAAATACCTTCCTAGTTAAGAGGGAGTGTTGATGTATTTGCAACTTCAGAATGTATTTCCTATATGTATATTGTATTCCTATAGAGATGTTATTATTCCTCTATACGGAAGTGTTGTCATTTATATTGTAAGTGTCGTAACTTATACTTGATGGGTTATTAGACCACCTTGGTGGGGTCGGCCCTATAAAAGTAATGTGGGTCAAAGGGTTATTAGACCACCCTATTGGGGGTCGACCCAGTCAGCATTATGTTATGTGGTTAAGTTAAGGCCGACCTAGTAAAGGTTATTAGGCAAGTCAAGTCAAGTATAAATAGAGTGCGGGAGGCACTCTATTTAATCATTCACTTTCTCACTCATACTCTCATTGGAGAGTGGCGCACTTGTGGAGCAGGAGAAGCTGCTGCTAGGAGAAGACTATCTCTTGTACTTGGGTTGTATCATTGCTCTATCTATCTCTGAGGAAGTTGCGGGGTTTTTCACCTTCTTGGTTTTCCCCAGTGAAACTCTGTGTCTCTTGTGTGCTTGCATTATTGTGTCCATGATTGATATGCTGTAGATATGCTGTACATGCTATTCTCTCAGTTAAGATCCTAGATCATATTGAAATTTCTGAAAAACTAATAGTGAGATGCACAAGAAGAAGCTGCAGAGTGGCAAATGACCATGGTTCAAGGTGCCGAGGCTGAAGATGAGATAAATCATCTAGAATTTGTTGCTGCTGACTCTCCAGATTATCAACCCGATGAGTCAGAAGGATCAGTTGCTTGGAATGTCTATGGTTCACCTGCAATTGAGAGTATTGATGAAGAATATGATTGTCTTGTACTTTCTTATGCCAGAAATACATGTCATACCTAAAGCACAAAAAATCAGTCTGCTGAGTTTGAATTGCATGACGCACATTCTCAATGGATGTGTTCTTTCTATGAAAGGAGGCCATTGGAAGGGAAAGAAAGAACCAGAGGGAGGATTAGGCAACAATAAGAAACGAAAAATGAAGGGATACAAGAGGCAATGAACCAGACATTGCTCGTAAAGATATTATAGAATCCATTGAAGGATGTTTTCCAACATGCAATTTGTTGATGATAAAGGCATTCAATTTTGCATAATGTCGAAGAAGGTGGTGGAGTCGCAAAAATTAAATACTGGACTTAATGAGTTTTTGGAAATAGTACAAAAAGGTGGAAACTTGATTCATTGCACCATACGATAAAGAATGTTTCCTCAAAAGGTTCGAGTACGGAAGCGACACATCATTATTGCCACACGAACTGAATGTCATGTCCGATCCTATGCCGAGTTGGCTGATGAATGAAAAACATGCCAAATATTTGGTTGTATTGGAAAAAGATGCAACAACATTAAATACGATAGGTAAAGCAGTTAGGGCATAAACCATAATGCGAAATTAGTAAAGGATTGACTTAGGCACTGCGCAGTTGACAAGTAGGGACGACCGCATGATCACTGTGCAAGGAATAGTGAAGTATTGTGACATGAACAAGAGATCAAGGTAAAGGAGTAATGTAACATCAATTAAAGATAATTATGAAAGGATATTAGTACAGAAGCTCTACAAAAAAATGAAGCTTGATGACAAGGGGTGTTATCCCTGGATACAGACATTATAAACGCCAGTGCAAAACAAACAAGAGCAACTCATATAGAACAAAAGTATGGCACCTCTTTGCCATTGATGTCAAAGGGGGAGAAATGCATGAATATGAGGCATGAAATGCACATCAAATGAAATTAGAGATGCATGAAGCTGTTACACATGTGATGATAGAAGCGATCGATGAATTCAACAGGATAACACAAAAAGGGGAGAATTGAAAACAACAAAAATGAATAGCATGAAGACCTAGCAGATGTGAAAGAGCATGGAGCCTTAGCAGACGGTTTGCGTAGGTGTAACATAAAACATAATGGTTCGTGCAAGGAATTGGTAGCAGAAGTAGTAACAACAAATGCAGTATCCATAAGCCAAAATAACTTAGGGGGAGCATACCCAGTGGGGGCACTGCGAAAAAGTATATATGAAGCATATAGTTCAAATAAGATCAAGTTTTTCATAAGGTGTTGACATCAATTCCAAAGGGGTATATTGTTGAACATTGGTTGTCATTGATGTCAACTAAAGATGATGTTAGGTGTTAGACTATCAATTAGTGTCACAGAGGATGTCAACTGATTCAGTCAGAGTCAATGATATGAACTGAAGTCAAAGTAGATACAACATTCCTACAAAAGTATGAAGAAGTATATGGAAGCCACTTTGAAGTAGTACATGCACAAGATAAGAAAAACCTGAACACCAGAAGTATATGCGCAAGTGGTGAAGGTGATAGACATGTATGCAACGTTGGAGTATATCTAGAAGTGCATTTAGTATGAAGATGTGTATCAAGTATACAACATGCATGAAAAGTTGGAAGAAGTACATAAGAAGATACATCATGCAGATTTAGTTTGAAAAAGTACATAAGAAGATACATCATGAAGATCAAGTTCAAGAAGGAACACAAGTAATGTTGGAATCGATTTAATAATGATAGGCGGGGTGAATTAGTATTAGCGTAGTTCTTAGTATTGTAGCTAGGGTTTTCACCCTAGCTTGTGCAAATGAGCACCTACTAAGGAGAAGGGACTCCTGAGTAGCTGTTCAATAAAACAGTAAAATATGACAGTAAAGCAAAGTATTGACCCATGGTTTTTGGTACCATATGGTTTAGGTCAATTGTATGGGGTTTTTGCTTCCTATCTTCCCTCTTTTTCCTCTTTTTTGATATTTTTTATTCCCTTTTATCTGATTTTTGGGAATTTAGGGCCCTTTTAGAGGGTTTTTCCTATTTTTGGAGGAATTTAAATTATTTTGGGGAAAAAGGGGTTTTTTGGCCTTTTGGTGGCTTTTTAATGGTTTTTTAAGGTTTTGGAGGCAAATATGGTAGGAAATATGGACAAATGAGTCTTGTAATGAGGGAGATGAGATGGTGAGCACTTTTTGGGTGTTAACAGATTGCCCCCTGATGTGTGAGGGCAGGAGCTCATCGTATGGCCGATAGACATCATAGGTCTTTTATGGTTTTCCTGGGATGTGGAGAAGAGAAGAAACGAACTAGAGCCCGGAACAACGGTCCCGAACAAACTACAAAAACTGAAAAATACATGACCTCAAGAATGAATGAGGAATAATCTCAAGGTATGGACGAGGCGGGCATACCCATGCTCGTATCAAGATATATAAAAATAACAATGAGGCCAAAAAATGGGGACCTGAAAGATAAATGACCTCAATAATGAATGAGGAAGAATCTCAATATATGGACGAGGCAGGCATACCCATGCTCGTATCAAGATATATATAAAAAGAACAATGAGGCCCAGAAATGGGGACCTGAAAGATACATGGAGAACCACTGTGTATAGCATAAGGGTCCAAAAGGGGACACAAATCTGGGACATACTGCTGGGATGACCATGTCTGAGCTAAAGAACTGATACACTAGAATATCAATAGTGATGCTGAGTATGGTACCAGAGGAACTGATGAATGGGAAGATCATAATGACAGAGAGGTATACTCGCAATGGTACATTGAACTGGAGTTGAATTGGGTACTCAAGGAAGCATATAACTGGATGGATTCTGAATACAATCACCAATGCAACTCGAATATCCATGGGAACATATAAATGGGTTTTCCAAGGTGACTCACCAATGTGCTCGAGTCGGAGGAAGTCCAGGGTCTTCGACAAATAACTGAAGGGATATATACCCTGCACGAATCTCAATGATGTGATCAAGGTGTTGAAGTCGAGCATTTGAGAAACAACCATTCGAAGAGGCACTGATGACTCCTCTCAAAATGGTCCGTAGGCACTCACCATAGATGGTGATGAGTCCAAGGCGCAGGGACCTCTGGGTCTATCCTCTGGAATAGATGGGCTGTCGTCGACAGAGGGAGACCTACAACTACCAAGGCAATGATGTTTCCTTGATAGGAGCACGAGGTGGATAACCGAAGTGTGAGAGTACTGATGGTAGGACTGAAATACTAGGGGGGTGGGGAATAACTGGGCAAGTAGAGTGGGTGGAATCAAACTTCCTTTGTTCAGAGTATGATGGTGGGGATGATCGGGTAGCATATGAAACTAACTGGTGGGAAAGGGATCATAGCTTTAATGGATCAGGGATGGTGACTGGGATGAGTGATACTCAAGTTGGTGTAAGATGGAAGGAGACTCTAAGGGTGGTATATCGCAGAATACTCTGAACAAAGGCGACCTTATTGGGGGTGCTGCCGAGATGATCAATCATAGTGCTGAGGGGCACTGGTGGGGGCTTCTTCATGGTTTAAGGAGCTGGAAGAAGTGCGCTCAAAATGGTACTGTTGTGTGGATTTATACGAGCCCAGGACAGTTCATGCTCGTGATTGCTTTCAATTTTAAGGAGTCTGAAAGTGATAAGAAGACTCTGAAATAAAGGAATGGTACCATCGTGTGGATTTATACGAGCCCATGATGGTGCATGCTTGTGGTTGCTTTCAATTTTGAGGAGTCTGAAAGCAATAAGAAGACTCTGAAATAATGGAATGGTACCGTCGTGTGGATTTGTACAAGCCCAGGACGGTGCATGCTCGTAGTTGCTTTCATGTTTAGAGAGTCTACAAGCAATAAGAAGACTCCAGGGGGGTTCTTTTTCGTGTGTTACTCTCCAAGGCCCGAAAAAGCATAAAAGGATGCAACGAAGAACTCTTCTAGCCGGTGTGACTAGAGTATTCCTTTTTCGTAATTAGTCTACGAGGTCCGGAAAAGGGTTAAACTTATACCAGATAGATGCCCTTTCAGGTACTTTAACGAGCATGAAAGGAAGCAAGATTGCTCGGTGATATTTTCATTATTTTAGGAGTCAGAAAAGAGCTTAACAGAAACTCCCTAAGTGCCTTTTTCATAAAGGACTTGTCTGACCCGAAAAAGGGATAAAATTATATCGAACAAAAGGAATGGCCAAGCAAGGAGAGAGTGTTCAATCAAGGGACATCGATAAAAACCAAGAATGAGGGTGGGGGGGAACACTGGTGGGCCTCCTTGTGGAATGATGAATGGTGGAAAAATAATGAAATAATTGCAGTATGAATGGAGTGAATGGCTCATGTAAAAACGTAATAATTTGATGGCGGCCGATGTGGTGCGCAAATCGAGGCAGTAAGGTGTAGGGACACAATGTTGAAACTGTTGTTGGTGAGAGCGAGAAATGATCTCAAGCATCATCACAAGCATGGAAATATGAATTCGGCGATATAAGGAACGTCAGAACGGACGACGGTCAAGGTGGCATGTGAACCGAGGCGACGGGGGGTGTTTTGGAAAAAATACCCAAAAAATATGAGGGTGAGAGTGAGAAATGATCTCAAGCATCATCACGAGCGCGAAAAAATGAATCCAACGACATAAAATATATCAAAAATTTCCTACGACCGATGCGGCACGCAAACCGAGGCGACGAGAGGTGTCTAGAAAAAATGCTCAAAAAATGGTTCAGAAAAAATAAGAAAATGAGTTGACCATCATGATGGTCTCATCGTGCTGAGTCTAGTGGTGGAAACGGTTCAGAGAATGGACTCCATATGGATCCAGAATGGCCAAAACAAGAAAAAGTCAATGGGCTATAAATAGTAAGTGGACCCAACATGACAAGTGTCAGTTGGACTGTTGACTTTGACAGGAGATCATAGTGTACCAGATCTTAGGTGGTGTTTCTGGATGATCCGACTGGCCGATTTCAGATCCGTGAGTTGTAGGTATTCCATTAAACTCATACCTTTAACTTTTTGCTGGGTTCGAGGGGGTGGTGGGTCCCCAGAGGGGTTTGTATGGTCCACGAGGGCATGGATTGTGGGTGTCCGGGGTGGAATCGTGATCTTGGATCGCGAGTTCTAAGGCTGAATACGCGATCCTGGATCGCGAGTTTAGCCTCTACAGTCGTGGTGTGAGATTGTGACTCAGGTCGGGAAATCCGCGATTCACGACCATGACTGTAGCCCTGACAGCCGCGATCTGTGATCGCGACTCGCATCCCGATAGCCACGATCTAAGATTGCGGCATGGGTCCCTAAAGCCGCGATCTGGATCATGATTTAGGGTTATACCGGGGGGGGGAAATGGTTATTTATTTGATGAGGGTCTAATGAGTTTTCATTGTGTGATTGATAGGATGCCGATGCATGATGGATGGTTTACATGGTGTGATTTATATGCCAGTCAAGGATGTTGTTAGCCATTTGATCTGTGACGCTATTCTGAGCTCTGGGGATATGAGTGAATGTTATGGATTCAAATTGTCGGCTTAGCTGTTTTGTGGCAGGAACTTTCGAAAGAGGCAAGGATGACACACCTGGTAGCAGTTGTTGAGCTGGGAGACAAGTAGCTGGGAGTCAAGGAACACATGAAGGTGGCATATACCCATCTGAAGGGCAGCAGTCAAAAGACAAGTCACAACATCATACTCAGCCTGATTATTGGTAGTAGTGCCTATGCACATTCTGTCAAGGTGAATCAACTCATGTGAAGGGAATATAAGACCCAGGCTGTAGAAGCCAGGTTTGGAGACCAGCGGCTTGCTCCATCAACAAAGCCAATGTAATAAGGTGGAAGATGGTCCATCTGTGATCATGCAAAAAAGGACAAGTGTAAGGTTGCGGTAAAAAAGTGAAAAAAAAAGAAATCAAACTGTATAATACGGACCAATGGGGCCGCGGGTTTGTTTAAGGATAAAAGCGTTTAAGATACAACCCATTACGGGGGTTGCTCAAAGGGTGGCCTTCTGAGTCAATTAAAATATATGCCCCATGTCCGAGGCAGGTATGCACGATGTAAGGGCCTTGCCACATGGATTCAAACTTCCCTTTATCGGTCTTGTCATGGGCTTGGTCGTAGGCGAGGACTAGGTCTCCTTCACGGAAAGTTCATGGGTGGACATGTTTGTCATAACCAGCCTTGGAGCAGTTCTTGGCAACTTCAATGGTTTGGAGGGTGGCATGATGGTCTTCGTTAGATTATTCCAATGATAGCAGACATTGTTCGAGTGGGGAGGTGTCTGGGAGAAGCTCGATGGTGATGTGTAAGGCAGGTATCTGACAGTCGATGGGGAGGATAGATTCGACACCGTGAACTAAGTGAAAAGGGGTGAAACCGGTGGCGGTCTTAGTTGATGTTCGGTAATCCCATAATGCGGGGAAAAGCATGTGATTCCAATTAGACTTATGTCAGTCAATAGTGCGTTGAAGGATTGTTTTCAAAATTTTGTTAATGGCCTCAACCTGGCCATTCCCTTGGGGGTAGTAAGCAGAGGCATACTGATGTTCGAATTTAAGGAGAGTTGACAACTCACGCCAAATGGCATCTTCAAAATGTGAACCATGGTCTGAGATAAGCTTTTTTGGGACCCCGAATCGTGTAATAACATGGTTAAAAAAGAAACGGGCAGCAGTGTCGGCTTTACAGTTGAAGGTAGGCATGTCTTCATCCCATTTGGGATGTGCTATGAAATCGTCAAGATAGACTAATGGGATATGGACCAAGTCGTGAAAACAATAGGTCATGGCCCGCTGGAAGGTGGTGCCAACATTTTAAGGCCGAAAGGAATGACATGATAGGCAAAGGTGCCCCATGGGGTAGTGAAGGTAGTCTTGTATTGATCTTCCTTGAGGATCTAAATCTGGTTGTACCCAGAGAAACTGTCCATGAAGGATAGGACCTCATGCCCCGCACACGCATCAATGAGTTGGTCAATAAATGGCGTGGGGAAGTTGTCTTTGGGACATGCTCGGTTTAAATCACGGAAGTCCGTACATACTCTGATGGTGCCTTGTTTCTTGTTAACAGGGACGGGTTTAGAAACCCAAGTGGTGTATGGAATAGGATAAATGAAACTTGCTGCACGAAGTTTCTCAATCTCGGCTTTAACGACGGGGAGCTTTGATGGATGAATGGGGCGCTGTTTCTGACGAACGGGGGGCACATCTGGCCACGTGTCAATGTGATGTTCTATGATAGCAGGGTCAAGACCAGGAATTTCAGTATAGGACCAGGCAAAGATATTGCGAAACTCTTGGAAAAGTTTCTTGTACTCTCTGATCTCGTACTCGGTGCAAGAGGCTCCCAAAGTAATGATTTCAGGGGCACCTCCCGGGGCGGAGATATCAATATGGATTGTGGGTGAGATATTGGCCATGTTACCTTCCTCGAAGGAATCGGGAGCGGGAATGGGATCTTTAAACTAGTCGACTTTGGTGGGGAGGAAATATTTGGACTCAACCGAAAATTGGGTGGCTGTGGTGGTGGAGGACTCCTCCGGGAGGAAATATGAACGATGGTGCATGTCCTCCCTGGGGTAATCAGGTGCAGTAAGAGCCTCGAGAATCTCCTCATCGTTGTGGAAACTTTTTGTCGTCAAATCGGTTGATGAGGACTCACTAGTAGTAGAGATCATATAAATGGTATTGACCTCTCCTGATGGCGGAGATTCTGTGGGGTGGATCTCTTCAATGGTGGGGGGAGCCGTTTCGAGGTCCAAGTTGTTCATCTCATAGAGAGCAGCTCTGTAATCTGGGAAATCAGGGTAGTGATGGGAGTAATGGTTGTAAATAATGCATATTGCACAAGGGTGATTGGTACGCAGTGATTTATCACGAGGCTTAGGGGTAGGGTAAAGTTGGACAACCGGGATGTTAGGGTCATTGTCAAGCATTTGCATGTGCTCTTGTAATGCGGGTAATTGTGGACATTGATGGGTAGCATGGCCCAACTCATCACACAAAGAGCATTTGGGAGGAGCGTGAAACGTGGGGGGGTTTTTAACCGTTTTGGGTGTGGGTAGGGCGGTGTATGGTTGTGGGCCTTTTCCCCCAGTGTGTTTGATAAGCGGGGATGGATTAGTGGACGAGGAAGGAGTATTGACACCAGGAGGTAGTTGACTAGTAGTGGTGGTGGGTTGCATCGGTTGTAGGATGACATTTGGTGTTGGGGGGGAAACGGGAGGCGTGATATACCACACAGTTAGTCCTAAAGTTAACCCGGGAAGGCTGAGAGTAGCCATAACCGGGGCGCTTACTACTCCTGAAGGAGGGAATAGGAAGGGGATTGTGTGGATGGGTGTAACACCAACATGACTAGGTACCAATGGTGGTTGGGGTAACAAGGGCGGTTGATGGTTGGGTGTTTGTGTGTTGTGGGAGAGGGTACATAAGTCAGATATTTCGGTCGCTGGTGACGGGGTAGGAATGGATTGGAATGTTGAGGTCATCGACGTATCTGAGTAAATTTTGGGTCCTAATAAGGAAACCAACGAGGTAGATGCACCACAAACAGGTTGTTCAATTACGGGGAAAACATTTTCGGGTGCAACGGGGGCATTGGGATCGTAATACGTGAGTTGATCAACCTTGACCATGCGTCCGTCATGGGGGAACATCATGGTACGAAAAACGGATGAAGCAACCGGCCGCATGGCGTACATGTAACTGTGGCTAAGTAAGAGGTTATAATCAAGTTGGGAATTGATGACCTCTATGTCTATAAGCACTATTTTACCAGCCAACTGGAAAGGGATGTTAGCTAAGAGGCCTTGGGGTTGAGCCGAACGACCATCGTAGGCTCGCAATGCAGTGGTGGATTGCTGGAGAGTAGGGGATCCCAACTTCTGCCAAACGAATGTGGACATAACACATGTAGAGGCACCCTCATCAATGATGCACCGATGGATGACAAGATTCCGAACAGATACAAAAACTTGGAACGCTAAAGTGGAAGGCAGGCGTGGTTCAGATTGGTCCAAATCGAAAGCCATCATTCGTGAATCGGTGGGGTCAATAGCACCAATGGCTAATAGCAAAGTCTTGCACTGTGTAGGACAGTTTTTTAAGACCTCTAACACAGACATGGCTGCAGGGGACTAAGCTAAGTCATCTACAATGTTGTAATTAGATGCAGCGTGAGCATTGGGGTTATTGTTGATTCAGCGAAGTGGGAAGCGAGGGGCTTTTGAGGTGCCATCTAGTGGGGCTGGAGGTAGTCGTAACGACTGATCGGTGGGAAGAGCGTTGGTGTTTTTGTTGGCAGGAGGGGTTTCAGGGGTGGAGCCATATTGGTTCCGACGGGTTTGAAGGTTGACATCGGTGGATGACATCATTAACAAGTGATGGGTACCTGAATCTAGCATGGGTTGATAAGGAGCGGCATAAGTGATTTGCTGTTGTGGAGGCACGTTTCCTTGAGGGGGGGCTAACGGTTGAGTGTTCACCACTCCTTGGGTTGGTAAAGGGTTCTGTAACACCAAGGGTTGAGTTTGAGGTGGTGGGGGGTTAGGTGGCGCCTGAGGTGCCGTGTGCCCTTGGTGGTGGGCATCATCGGTCCAGAGTTGTTGAGCCCACTCCAAATGTGGGCAGGGGTGTGTGTAATGGCCATAGACCCCGCAAATAGAACAAGGATGGTTCGTTCACAAATTAGGGTTTTTGGCTTGCTTGGGCGGCCTGTCAAGGTTTTGGTTGGCAGGAGCCGCATTATTATTGGTCAGGGGATTAGGAGGTTGGCCGCCTTGGTCTGGAGGGGGGTTGTTCCTGTAGTTACGTCCTTTGCCGCGGTTTTGCTAGCCTTGTTGGTGTTGGTTATTTTGGTTGGGTTGCAGATTTTGTTGCGCATACACTTGCCCTTGGGAAGCAAGTGGGTTCTGGGGTTGTGCAGGTGCGAGAGAAAGCTGCGGTGGATAGTAAGTGGGTGGAGGACCTGCAGGTGATGAACCTTGTGGGGGTTGCTGATACGTCTGTGTGACAGGTTATGGGTTTGCCGCAGGTGCTGCTTGTGGCGGATAATAAACGGGGGGGGGTTTGAGAGGATACAGGAGCGTGCGCGACCTGTGGGTGGTAATATGGGTGAGGTGCTACCAGTAGGACGTATGGCCGAAGCACTGAGGTGGACATGATGGTCCGTGGGAATGGTGGTTATGTGCTATGGGAGCATATGAATTGGTTGCTCCGGAGTGGGATGTAGCCTGAGAAAGGTCGGGGCCATCATTAGTACGTGCTATGGAAAAGGGCTGGTTATGTGAGGCAATACGACCAATGATGCCATCTGCGGCATGGGATGCTCTCGGCGCATCATTTCGGGAAGAATCACCGCGGGGGGGCGTCGGGTATAATGGTATATAGGTAACCAGATTGGGCGTAAATAAGATCAAATTGCTGGGCTTTTAGGATGGCCTCTTCTTTGGACTGGGGTCGTTCGGATGCCACATCCTTGGCAATGACAGGAAGGAGAGATTTTAGAAACCAATCTAAGAAGATACGGTCATCTAACTTGATTTTTCACAGACTTCGGCGTCGACGCCACTCATGAATGTGGTCAGTGATGTGGGTGGTCATATTCTGTCTGCAAGACAGTAGGATCTCAACTCCCGCGTCATAGCGGACAGGTAATTGGAAGAAATGCAGGAAGGTCGAGGCAAGGGAAGTAAAGGTGGCATGGGTCCCGTGGGGCTGCTCGATGTACCATTTGGATGTAGAGCCAGTGATGGTGTGCTGTAACAGACGGAGTCGAACAGAGTCGTCCACTATGGAGTTGGAGGAACACCATAGATGGAAGGACATAATGTGGTTCTGGGGGTCTTCACCTGCCTTGCCCTCAAACTTAGGGATGTCTGATGGGAGCTTGGTGGGCATGTGAGGCCATGCAGGGTCGTGTCTGATGGGATCGTTGGTCAGTATGGCTAGGTCAGGAAGGTTGAGACTAGCCATGAATGGAAAACTAGTAGAAGGTTGTGACATGCTGGTGGTCGTGGCCACGTTGGGGCCAATGCCCCCAAGTGCAGGGGCTGGGTTAATGTTGGGGATGTTGCCCCCAGGTGGAGGAACGAAGGTGGTATGGGAGGGTCCTGCGCCGCCTAGGGTAGTGTGAGTCACTAGTGGGGTTGGGTTGGGTATGCTAGCCACTGGAATTGGCATAGTGATCGGAATGGTGGGTGTGGGCCCCATCGAGGGCATACCCAACGTGAGTGTGGTAGCTAGGGTGGTGGTGGGCGCTCCACTAGTGGTTCCTACAAAGAAGGGGTTGGAAGTCATGCTAGCCATGGGGTTGGTTGGTGCAGTATAAGTGGGGTTCTCAGACTCTACCTCAGAATCAGATGTGAAATAAGGGGCATCTGGGTCGGGTGACGAAGCTCTATGTCATCAACGAGTAGAGTCAAATGACGAAGCTCGAGGTCTGTGATGAGTGGTATCAAGTGATGAAGCTCTACGCCTATGAATACTGATGTCAAGTGAACCGTGATGTGGGGGCTCACCCCGGAGGTGCCGAGAATGTCTCGGGGACTCAATGGTGACGGATGGTGTCAAGTATTTGGCGGTTTTGTTGAGTGATAAACAACTCAAAAACCCTAATGCAGCCCGGTGTGCAAAAGGAGAGTTAAAAAAATATGGCACTCAAGCCAACAACAAACTCAAAACACTTACTGTAACAGCTGTGCTACAATAAGTGGAGTATCAACAACAATGTTCAGAATACCAACAAGCAGCAGGTTTCCTAAAAAATAAAAATAGTGGACTCGCTAGACCAAAGGGAGGTAAGGGACCATGCAAACACCTAGCTAAATAGTATTCTGACTCAACCAGACATATCCTCTGCAAGGTGATGAAATCTAAGTCAGACAATATAGATAGTAGAGCCAAGTGGCTAAAGATATCCCCCTACCGAGAGGGACACCGGGTAAGACAATCCTAGAAGAAAGGAAACTAAGATACCTCGTTCATGACCCATCCAGAAAAAGGTGAATCTGCAGCTCCGGTCCTATCACCGTGTGGGCCTAAAAGGAATCACCACACGTAGACCAACGAGTAGGTAGCCTTCGCTTACTGAATGGATTGCAGTATTCCACTCAGGCCTCTGGAACCAGTCTGGCTACTTCAACCCTCCTAAGGGAGAGGCCCTTTGATAAACTGGTTGTGACCGTGCCAAAAAATACTAGGGGATTTTGGTTCCCTAATGGACAACAACTATGTCTCAAGTGTAAGTGATCGAGGGGTGTTATTTGGATGCCGATCCCCCCTGTCCTACCTAACTACAATATTCTTATGTGTTCCCCAAGTGGGGTTAGAATGTTGGTTGTGTTAAGTAGTATTTTAAGGCTCACTTGAATTAGGTGACAGAGTGTGTGCGTGTGAGGTAATGAACCCAATCAAAAGTGCCATGGGGTGGGCAACTTTCAACCAATAATAATAATGCAGAAATTAAACTTGTAATGCAAAATTTTCTTTTTTTCAATTGAAATGCTTAAACTTAAAAAAATCTGTAAATGGAACAGAAAGCAAATTGCAGAAAAAAGGTTGTAGGTAAGTATGGCTGCAGATAGAATAGGTGGCTGTGCAGGTGCAGAAAATATTGCAGCAAAGTCCGGGGTTCAAATAGGGTAAAAAGTGCAGAAAATAGATCGTTGGTTTGTGGCGAAACTGTGCGGCCAGATCATGGGAAACAGGCTGAAAGCCGTGGGGAGATCGCAGGAAACAGGATGAAAGTTGCAGGGAGATCGCAGGAAACAGGCTGAAAGCCACGGGCAGATTGCGGGAAACATGCTGAAAGCCGTGGGGAGATCGCAGGAAATATGCTGAAAACCGCGGGGAGATCGTAGGAAATAGTCTGAAAGCTGCGGGGAGATCGCGGGAAACAGGCTGAAATCCACGGGGAGATCGCAGGAAACAGGCTGAAAGCCGCGGGGAGATCACGGGAAATAGGTTGAAAGCCACAGGGAGATCGTAGGAAACAAGCTGAAAACTGCAGGGAGATCGCAGGAAACAGTCTGAAAGCCGCGGGGAGATCGCGGGAAACAGGTTGAAAGCCATGGGGAGATCGCAGGAAACAGGCTGAAAGCGGTGGGGAGATCGCAGGAAACAGGCTGAAAGCCATGGGGAGATCACAGGAAATAGGATGAAAGCCATGATCATATCGTAGATATGAGGAAAAAATACGCGATTTCCGGCAGCAAACCCACCTGCCGAAAAGGATAGCCGAAAGGGGAAAATAGAAAAATACTTGCAGAAAATATATATATATATATATATTTTTAAAATTTTTTAACCAGAAATTCGAAAATAGTGGAGTTGCCAAAACTGTAGCTAGGGTTTTCACCCTAGCTTGTGCAAATGAGCACCTACTAAGGAGAAGGGACTCCTTAGTAGCAGTTCAATAAAACAATAAAATATGACAGTAAAGCAAAGTAAACTTAAACTAGCATGTGCATCAACAAGAAATAAAAATACAGTAATATGATAAGAATTTTCTTTTGTATTAAATTTACCTCAAGTGTTAAGGTTGATGAAGCTCTTGCAGAAGTCCAGGAGGGCTGCTTCCAAGCTCCAATGGGTTCCCTCTCCTTCTCTAAAGTGTTTTGGATATGGGCCAAAGGGGCACTCAAATGTGAAATTAGCTCAAAATGGTGAGCTAGGGTTTCAGTAGTGATTTCGACAGCATGAGGATAGGAGAGATTGTGGATGTGAAATGGGGAGCCTCCATCAGCTATTTATAGGTTTTTAGTGGTGGAGTATTGACCCATGGTTTTTGGTACCATATGGTTTAGGTCAATTGTATAAGGTTTTTGCTTCCTGTTTTCCCTCTTTTTCCTCTTTTTTAATATTTTTTATTCCCTTTTATCTGATTTTTGGGAATTTAGGGCCCTTTTAGAGGGTTTTTCCTATTTTTGGAGGAATTTAAATTATTTTGGCGAACAAAGGGGTTTTTTGGCCTTTTGGTGGCTTTTTAATGGTTTTTTAAGGTTTTGGAGGCAAATATGGTAGGAAATATGGACAAATGAGTCTTGTAATGAGGGAGATGAGATGGTGAGCACTTTTTGGGTGTTAACAAGTATATTTTACCTTCTTTAAACAGATTAGTCCTTACTTAATATTTATCTTATGTTATGCATCCGTAAATAAACATCCACACATATAAGCACCGCATCATCAACACATAAGACATAGTATTTTTACGTGGAAACCGAAATAGGAGAAAACCACATAATGATTCTTTATAGTGAGAAATGATACATTCAAGGAAGCACCAACTTACTGTGTTTACCAGTACCAATTAGAAGGAGGCACCAACCCCCTATGTTTTCTCCAACAACAACTGGAAGGAGGCACCGACCCCCTGTTGCTTTGTTTTACAGGCACCAACCTGAAGGAAGTTGCGAATCCCTGTCTCCTTGCCCTGTCCGACCACCCTGATGTCTAATATATTTTACTGTCTTACAAAAATTCAGCTCTGCGCACTTCTTTAGGTCTTCTGATGATGATTCTGCTGTGCGCTACCTTTGTATGCAGACTGTACTATGTCATTGCGTTGCATACATCACTTGACTTCTCATTCCTCTTAAATCACCCTTCAGTTGATGACTTGCTTCTTGTATTATGTGCTCTGCTGAATCTACAGTCTGCTCTTCTAATTTTTCATTCTCTTCTATGTCACTGCAAAGATCAACTGATACTGTGCTTTCAATTGATAGTTTGCTAGTCAAAGTGAAGCACTAGTAACAGATGGAACTATGCACATTCTGATGTGTCAATTCTCATAAAGTGTTGTAGTTACTGAGATAATCTACAACGTCTTGTGCATCAAATATTTGATCCGTTCATTTTAACGCTCTTGTCTCATATCATCTACATCATGATGCGCCTGTCAAGTTCTGTTGTTGTGCATTAGATGAAATATTCAACTTCGCACACTTTCACTTATGTTCTTATACATCAGCTAGACATCTGTGCAATATCTGATAAACATCGGTTATGTGTCTATGATTCTGTCTTTACAACATTTGTGACTATCGACATTTGATTGCATTACTGTCCTTTGAGATATCCAACACTTGCACATTCTTTAGTATATATTACTTTCGGTGTTTGCACAATTGTCACATATATACAACATCATTCTGCACACCATCAAAACTTCATTCTGCTACATGTGCGCATTCGGCTCTTCGATAGATCATCTGTTCTGTCCACGAGCCACTTGATGCACCAAAAAACAATTGAAACTTTTACGCAAAAACCCTTGTGTTCTTGATTCTAAGCTTACATCAAATATTCAACTTGCACCTCTATTTATACATGTCCTGCACGGATTGTATGTTCGTAAGTTGGTCCTGGTATCCCTTCTTCCATACTTCACGACTTGTGCATATTCCACGTGTCATCATCTATGCTATTGATGTGTCATCTTAAATGTATCAAATTCCCTCAAGGTCCACACCTCAGTGGAACTCTACACCTTCATTGCGCTCTTGATGTACCATTTCCTTATAGTGTGTGCACATTATTCTACTCCGTCTTGGTGTGACCATGACTTGTGCTATACCAACCCTTGTGGGTAATGAGCCTTTGTGATATCAGTACTTTGCATAATTAGCGCATTCTCCAGCTTTTTCTTAGCGATATTATGACCTGTGCTTCATCATTGCATTTGGGTGATGCACCCTTGGTGTATAGATACTTTATAGAACCTGTGAATAATCCGACTTCTATTTGGTAAGACTTTGACTTCTGCTTTGTCATCACTGGGACTTGCGCACTTGCTATTTGTCACGTCTCTTCTTCGCCAATTTTTTGTTGTTGTTGTAAGGGTCCAACTACCAGAACCACTGCTTTAATACTATTTCAATTTGATGTGATTAATCCTATAATACTTGGAAACACAGTGGCGTGCAAACTAAAGTATTCCAGTTTACTTAACTCCTCATTTAATGAATAACATTCTGGGTTAAAGATGAAGTTGATATCATTGACAACTTCATTTACAACCTACCCTAAGTTTAACCCTGTGTACTAAGCACATTAAATGTATACTGTAGGCATACTCTTGTTGGCCACCTGCAACATAACACAATGGGACATAATACCAGTTAAATAAATCATACACAAATATAATTTCAATGTCATTACAGTTCATAATGTGTTATAGTCCTAAGGACTATAAGCATAATTAATATTCACATTTTATAATGCATAGATTATATTATAATCTATTTTAATGTATGTGGGAAAACGTCGTCCAACCAAAAAAATGCATCTATATACAATTAAACTTTAAATTCAACACCAACATAGCACTAGTCTTAACCTAAGACATGCATGCCAAACACATACAAAAGACTAAGTATTGAGTCTTGACATACTATGCAAATAAGTCTTTATTTTATACGTTATATATATATATATAAATATATATATTTACCAAATTACATGAACCTTAGTATCAAATATATATTACAATTTGGCGCTACTATGTTGTTAACCCAACATAAATAAAGGTTTAACCAAACCCATGTCGAAAATAACCCTTATGCATAAATTCGATTTCCCAAGGCTACGAAATTAACATACCAATAAAGAAATAATACGCATGGTTAATAATGTAACAAAGGTTGGTCAACGATTTTATGTTACAAATGTGACCGTGGTGGTGATGTGGTTGTGCCACGCAGGCTTGACCAATCCACGATCCATGTTTGAAACCCTGGCTTGGGGTTGCCAATGTGGCAGGTTTGCAAAGACACTCGACAACGTTGATGGGTCCAACACTGCTTCATTAAGGGTTAAGTCGACGTCGTTTTTGGTTGGTCGACTCCATTAATGAAGTTCCCACTCAAAATCCAAACCTTGAAATCATGATTCCACATCCAACGAAGTACTGAGTACTCTCTCCAGGTTCATTTAATTTTCCACCAAATTCCCTCCATTGATCTCGACTCAGTATAGGGTTATGGGCAGTCGTGACACATCTGGGTTGTTGATCTTATTGTGGGGATCTTTGTGGTCTTCGTGCCCAACAACTCTACAGGATTTGCATTAAATTCATGGCCACCAGTTTCAGTGGTGACACTAACTCCTAGTCCCGGTAACTGCAGCATAGCTAAGGGTTGAGGTCTTTGCAAGTGTTCATTGTTGCTGCAACGGGGTTTTCCTGAGAGCTCCTTCTCTGTGCAGATGGATTCATGCCATGAATATGTTGGTTGTGGAGCCTAATCTTCCAGTCTCATAGATGATGATTCAACTGTGTTTGTACCCCAGGTTTGGTTATGATCCCGACACACACAACAGGGGGTCCGAGGGAGTGGTGCACTCCCTCAGATGGGGGGTGCGGGGGCCAGTAGGCCCCCGTAAGAAATTTTTGTTATGGGTTGGTTTTTCTCCAAAAGATTACGGGCCCATGGTTTTGGGTAACCCGTGGTATTTTCCCATGGTATTTCCCCTTTAAAAGAAAGACATTGTAATATGGCTAGGGTTGAGGTACTAGGTATTATTCATTGTAAAGATCTTTGAGATCATGTAAGAGAGACTAAGAGAGTGTGAAGAGGAAGTTGCAGTGGATGTGTTGCAGGTTGCAACCCTTCACTTTGTTGGATGGTATAATAATAAGGACTGAAAATTTCTGTGTGGACGTATCCCATCTTGGGTGAACCACGGTATATTGGTGTCTCTCCTGTAATATGTTTGTGTGATTGTATTTGCATCTTGTTTATTGTTATTGCTCTGCTATCCTGTTTTTCTAATAGAATACTGTGGTATGGCTCGACACCACTGAGAGTCATTGAATAGCAAAGAGAAGGTGCTCGACGTTTTCCCATGCACTGCGAAGGTAAGCAATTTATCCCTCTGCTTGTAACTTAAATGCTTTAACCAGTTAAATAATTTTTATGTAAACTCTAGTGCAACATCTAACCTTTGTCATGGTTTCTCCTTGTTCAGGGAAACGTTGCTACACCTTCACCCAACCATAGGTAATGTGTCCAAAATCATATAGTATTCACTGTGGTAATTATTTCGTTTACAAGTTTTACTGTGATTTAACTTCATTTACTGTCTTGTGCAGGTAAGACGAATATGTTGGGGGTGGGGAGCACTCATGGTGACTCCCACAACCAATTCCGAGAGCAACGAGGGAGATAAAAGATTCTCCAGTTGTCCAGGTAACTCTCCCAATATCGCAGGCCTTGGGTGGGGTTTATCCCATTGTGGGGGTTGAGTTACTTAAAACGTTGGTGGAGTTATTAGTTAGGGTTTTTGCTTTCGCTCTTTGAAAAGAAACATGGCCGCTGGACTAGTTCTCAGAAGCATCACGCTTGCTCTGCGAGAATGGTATTCACGACCTTAGGATCCATTTCGTATAGCAATGTAGACCTGGTGTAAATAGTTAGAGTTTGATAACTTATTTAAATAATTCTCCAGGCAGTGCATAAGCGCTTGCTGGTTATTTAACACTCTGTCTCAGAATGTTTATCAGGGTTTAACTATTTTGGTTCCAAACTCTTTAATGGAAATGCCATCATTTTTTATTTGCTTTTCCATATTGTTTATGCATAATTTCTTTAATTTTGAAAAAGGTTATAAAAAACATGAAGCAAAGCATGAAATTCGTTTTGATGATTTCGCCGATGGCTGTTTTTGCATTCATATTTAATTCATAATGGTTATGAAATGTGAGTCATGGCAAGAAGCATTGTTTACAGACCTTGTTTACATTCTATCTTTAGATGCTCCCCAAGAATAGATGTATGCATAGTTCATGTAGCTGTGTAAAATAGATTCGCATTCATAATTATATGCAACACTGTTTGCTTAAAATATTTGTTGTGGAAATATTGTGGAAATCATGCATATTGTGTAAAATCATGGAACCGTGGGTAATAAAACCTTCCCGTGGGTGAGTGCATACAACGTGTACATTCTGTAAACATTGCGTAAGTGTTGGTTCTTTTCATTACATAATAATGTGGTTTTCAAACAATGAAGTCGCAACTCGACCTATGCCGAGAGTCATGGCATGCATTAAAAGATCAAAACGCCTTTGAACATAAAATAATGCATCCTATAAATAATTAGTTATTGTTTACACTGAAATGTAAACCAAAACGAATCCAATACTGAATGTTAAATGCTTGTGTAAGTATTTACAGATTCGATATAAGCGAATTTGAGTTCCATGTTGAATATTACATGTTATTCATATACAGTTTCGATAACAAATAGAGTGGCTTTGTAGAATAATGGAATATCATAACTGTAGATGTAAATCAATATAATCATAGTATTTTCCTTTAACTATAAAAGATGGGAACAATTATGTTTACAGTAATCCCCTTTGTTTATCTATAAAAATAGAATAAAAGGCATAAGTAATACAATGGTTTGACATGTAAACCTCACAGTTTACATGCCTGCCTCATTTCTACCATAAAATATGAGAAACATACTCTCTGTCAGTAGATGGATCTGTTGAATAAAAATAAATGTATTCTATTTAAAATATATTCAACCTATCCATATAACATAGACAATGATAATTCCATAACTATCTCAAGAATATACATATCATTATTTATACTAGGTTTGTCTACCAGATGCACAAAGAATGTATTCATTCTAACATTAAACATAAACTATGAACATTTCAGGTATTTCAACTAGATCACCAAGATGTACCATATTACAGAGATCTAATAGTTTATGTGAGATCCATACTTAGAAAATCAGTATAAAAACATATATCTGATTAGATCTGGTAAACAAACCATTCAACAGTAAATCAGAAACATTTATAAATAAATCCTAATAACTGTTCCATAAAAGTTA
The DNA here is from genome assembly GCA_027924585.1 of Larix kaempferi. NCBI lineage: Eukaryota > Viridiplantae > Streptophyta > Pinopsida > Pinales > Pinaceae > Larix > Larix kaempferi. The sequence continues at coordinate 11,872,547 of BSBM01000742.1, forward strand.
TCATATCAATACAACATATGAACTTATTTGTATTCTGATGACCAGTGGAACCTAGCACAAACCTCCCAACCTTTGACTAGCAAGTTCTCCTTGCTTCTAGGTCACCCCCGAGTTGAGTTCACAGTCCCCCTGGTTCATATTTTATATTTTAAATTTCCCTTAACTTGTTCCCCAAGTTATTTAGGAAATTTCCATGGTAGCAGGCAATCCAACATCCAACTCAGTGTTCCTAAGCTCCAGGATGCTCCAGGGGCTTTTAAGCCTCAACCATTAAGAGAATCAATCAATCACAGTCTATTTAGAGTAATTCCAGTGCTCTTGCAAGCTTGGGATAGTTCTCCTACCCGAACACAACCAAGTGTCCAAGCTATAGTACCCAAGTGTCCAAAAATGCACCCATTTCCTTGTCTTCATTTAGCTCTGGTTATTGTTATTCCTAGCTCCCATTTCTCTTGTGTGATAATGATCATGATAATAATTGAATGAGTTCCTCTTTTCTCTTTTTATTCTATTTGATGTGAATTCTCTCATTTTGTTATTTCTTTAATTTCAATATTCTCCCTAAAATTTTCTTTAGGGTTTACCATTATCTCCAATAATAATTTCTCATTATTATTTTAATTGGCATTTATCCTCCAACCATAGGGGACTGTGACTCCCATCTCATTAATGTGTTGGCCCCAACTGGTCATTAGAAATTAAATCTTCAAATTTCTAATGTCACCTAAGTAAAATGCAATAATACTTATCAAAATATAAAAGGGGTTAAAGTCCAGCATTTGGGGTATTACATTGCCCCTCCCCTTAAGTTTTCACCTTCCTCGATGTTAAACGGTTTTCAAAACAACAAATAACATCATAACCAAAATCAGTTTGTGTCATGTACTTCTTCGAATAGAAAAGGGTATGCTGCTCGCATTTCCTTTTCCCTTTCCTAGGTAGCCTCCTCGGGCTTATAGTGCTCCCACTGCACTTTTACCTAGACGATGGTTCGATTCCGAAGTACCACCTCTTTCTGATCCAGTATGCATACATGATCTATCTGGAAGTCTCCTTTTGATTCCACTTGAATCACATGCCAATTTACAATATGCTTAGGATCATATACATATTTCTTTAGCAATGAAACATGAAACACATCATGTACTTTAAAGTTTGCTGGTAGAGCTAACTGATAAGCAATAGGTCCTACTCTAGCAAGTATTTGGAAAGGAGCACAGTATCTCGGTGCAAGTTTGGAAACCTTGCCCAAACATGAAGATATTTTCTTTGCTTTCACTCTTAGGAATACATGACCCCCAATTTCAAATTCTTTATCTTCTCTATGCTGATCTGCAGCTTTTTTTTTCTGTCTTGAGTAGTTTTTAAGTTTGTTTTAACTTTCTGCACAATGTTTTCTAGTTCTGCTAACATTTCAGGACCCAACACAATCCGGTTCACCGGATCATCCCAAGTCATAGCGGTTTTACATTTTCTGCCATACAAAACTTTGAATGGACTCATTCTTGCAGAATTTAAGCAAATTCAGCCAAGTGTAGGTAATTTTCCCACTGTTTTGGGTTATCCGTGACATGCAAGCAAAGCATGTCCTCCTGGATTTGATTCACCCTTTCAGTCTGTCCATCTGTTTGAGGATGGTAGGATGTACTAAAAATCACTTTAGTCTCCAAACCTGTGAATAACTCTTTCCAAAAATGTGAAGTGAACTTTGCATCCCTATCGGATACAATCTCCTTTAGAATTCCATGAAGTCGAAAGAATTCTTTCATGAAAACTTCTACAATATGTATTGCTTTGAATGTGGATTTAACAGGTATGAAGTGTTCTGCCTTAGTTAACTTATCCACTACAACCATGATAGCATCATGTTGTTTGTTATTTTTAGGCAACCCCATGATAAAATCCCTGGAAATGGTCTCCCATTTCCATTCTGGTACAAGTATAGGTTGTAACAAACCAGTCGGGTGTTGATGTTCCACTTTCACCCTTTGGCAGTCCGTACACTTTGCTATATACTCAGCAATTTCAGACTTCAATCTGGGCCAGTAGTGTTGTTTTTTAACATCTATTATCATTTTCTGATAACCTGGATGACCAGAATATGGCCTTTTGTGAAATTCATCCAAACTCATTTGTTTTAATTATGCCTGATCCGGTATGTATAATCTATTTTTAAATAGCAGCAACCCATCTTTGGATATGCTGTAATCTGTTACTTGCTATTTTGAATTTTATGCATGACACTTTTGTCTTAAATTCAGATATTTTGGGTCTTTTTTCAGCTGTTGTCCGTATCTTTAACACTAAATCAGATTGAAAACTATTAACTAAAGCCATAGTTAACATGTGCATGCTCCTGCTAATAGCGTCAGCTATTTTGTTTTCTTTTCCTTTAATATGCTGAATTTCAAAATCAAATTCACTTAAGAAAGCTAGCCACCTTGCTTGCATTCCATTCAGATTTGGCTGTTCAAAAATGTATTTCATCCCAATGTGATCAGTCTTAAGAACAAATCTTTTCCCAAGAAGTTAATGTCACCACATCTTCAAAGCATGAATTAAGGCAGCCAGTTCTAAATCATGCGTTGCATAGTTTACTTCATGCGTCTTTAATTTTCTAGCTTCATAACCGATTACAGAACCATCTTGCGTTAACATGCCTCCCAATCCTTCCTTGCACACATCCGTGCATACTACGAAGTCAAAATAAGGATCAACCACCTTTAGAATAGGAGCTAAAATAAGCAACTGTTTCAGCTTCGCACAACTAGCTTCACATTTGGTTGTCCAAATAAACTTGACTTCCTTTCTCTGAAGGGATGTGATAGGATGAGACACTTTGGAAAATCCTTCAATGAATTTTCGATAGTATTCGGCTAATCCCATAAAAGAGTGAACATCGCTTACATTTTGGGGAGTAGACCAGCTCATTATGTCCTTGATCTTTTCAGGATCCACTGCAATACCTTGGGCTGATATTACGTGACCCAAATATTGTATTTGGTCTTTGTAAAAATCACATTTAGTTAGCTTTGCATATAGCTGATTTTCCCTTAGGACTTGCAACACTAACCTTAGATGTTCTTCATGCTCACTTTCATTCTTTGAGTATATGAGTATGTCATCAATAAATACCACAACAAACTTATCCAGGTACTTACTGAAAACATTATTCATAAGGCACATAAACGTGGCTGGTGCATTCGTTAAACCGAATGGCATCACCACAAATTCATAATGTCCATACCGAGTGCGGAAAGATGTCTTATGCACATTTTTATCTTCTTTAATTATGATTTGATAATAATACGACCTCAAATCTATTTTCGAGAAGATAGTAGCACCCCCAACCTGATCGAATGGATCATCAATCCTTGGCAAGGGATACCGATTTTTGATAGTTAATTTATTCAGCTGTCGGTAATCTATGCATAGTCGGAATGTGCCATCTTTATTTCGTGCAAAGATCACTGGTGCTCCCCACGGGGACACACTTGGATGGATATAACATTTTTCTAATAGCTCTTGCAACTATGCTTTCAAATCTATCAATCTAGGAGTACTCATCCGATAAGGTGCCTTAGAAATAGGTATCGATCCCGAGTATAGGTCTATTGTAAAATCCAATTCTCTCTTGGGTGGTAACTCAGGAATTTCTTCGGGAAACACATCTTCAAATTCAGCCAACACAGGGTGTTTTGTTAAATATGAAACTTTACTTTTCTTATTTTCTGCTAAGTGAACAACATAAAGTTTACACCCTTTCCGTGCATTTCTTTTCAGTTGAAGAGCAGAAATTTCCCTTAATTTTACTGTTCTTACTATCCCTTGGATCTTTTCAAACTGCCCAACATCATTCACAAAAGTAACATATTTTTGATAGCAGTCTAGGACAACCCTATGTTTTTCCAGCCAATCCATAACGATAAGTAAATCGTAAGATCCCAATGGAAAAACATTTAAATCTGTACTAGTGTAAGAATCATTTAACTTTAAAGGGCACTGATTTACTACTTCAGTGTTGATGTATATGTAACTTCGGAATGTATTTCATATATGTATGTTGTATGTACTCCTATAGAGATGGTATTATTCCTCTATACGGAAGTGTCATCATTTATATTGTAAATGTCGTAACTTATACTTGATGGGTTATTAGACCACCCTATTGGGGGTCGGCCATGTGGGTCGAAGGGTTATTAGACCACCCTATTGGGGGTCGGCCCAGTCAGCATTATGTTATGTGGTTAAGTTCGAGCCTACATGATTTATGTAAAAGGCAAGTCAAGTCATGTATAAATAGAGTGCGGGAGGCACTCTATTTGATCACTCACTTCTCACTCATGCACTCAAGGAGGAGTGGTGCACTTATGGAGGAGGAGGATCTACTGCTAGGACATGTCTATCTCTTATGTTTGGGTTGTATCATTGCTCTATCTATCTCTGAGGAAGTTATTGGGGTTTTTCACCTTTATGGTTTTCCCCAAGTAAATCTTGTGTCTCTTGTGTGCTTGCATTATTGTCTCCATGATTGATATGCTATAGATATGCTGTACATGTTGTTCTCTCAGTTAAGATTCTAGATCAGATTGAAGTAAATTCTGAAAATTTAACATGGTATCAGAGCTAGCCTGAAAGAAGGCATGATATGGCATGTATGACACTTGTTGCACTTACGATGCTAGGGCTTGATATAGAAAAAACCAGCCATCGTAGCACTTTCGCTATAAATCCATTTTGGCGAAGTTTTCGGATCGGAAATCTATACAGGTAGAATATTAAATCCCATGTACCTTGTGTCCAAAGGACAACCTCTAATTCGTTGTACTCTGTGATTTATGATCTGTACAATATAGGGTTTCTGCCTCTTTCAGATTTGAGTCAAAATCAGGTGACCTTGGGAAAAAGGTCATAACTTGGGCTAGGAAGATCCAAATGAAATTTCGTAAAAAGTGACAGGTATTACACATACCGTAATATCTCAAGAAAATTTTTCAGAGGCCGAAGTTGAAACAGTGACACGTGGCATGCCGTACAAGTTCGCTCTTCTGTATTATCCCATAAACAGGTCACGTTGCGACACTTGGCATAACTCTCTCTCAGAGAATCCAATTGAGGTCAAACCTGTCAGGATGGAAAGATAACAGGTTGGGCTATCTCAGAAAACATTGTTAGACCCTGTGGATTGAAAACTTAGGAGGTACACCAGAAACAATCAGGTACATATTTATGTCAAAACAGAATTATTTTTGAGTACCTTCATTCATGCCTTCCGGAATTTAGGGCTTTGGAGAAAATTGGAATTTTTGTAATCAGAGACCACGGCTGGATGCTACTCATCAAAATAGAAATTTAGAGACCAATATCATAATTTTTGGTTGGGCAGAAGGTCGGGCTTGATCAGACCCTAGTTCGGGACTTTGATCAGAAAAGTGGAAAATTAGGGCTTCTGTAAAAATGAGAATTTTTGAAATCTGTGACCACGGCTGGCAGCTCCTCAGAAAAATAGAAGCTTAGAGCTTTGGATCAAACCTTTTGATTGGGAAGAAGAGTGGGCTTCATCAAACCCCAGTTCAGGGTCACATCCAGTGAATCTGGAAGTTTCAAAGGCAAAATTGAGGAGTGAAACTTTGCAGTTTTCAAATTCTGAATATACCAGCTTGATCAGCTCATCAAGGCACATATTTCTATCCTTTCGAAAGTTTGAAATTCAAAGTTTGAATTTTTGGGGTTTCTCTGACAAACCCTAATCCAATTCCAGATCTAGTTCTTGAAAATCAAGTGGATTGGGTTAATCCTAGAAGAAGATGGATTGATCATCTGCATAAGTGAAGAAGTTCCTGTTTCAGAGGGAGATGAGGCTAAGGCCTTACATAAGAATATTTCAAGCGATCTCGACAGGTATGACTCATCAAGGTATGTTTCGATATTTGTTCATGATTAAGTTTATGGTATGTTTGTCTTCATGTTATTACAGTTAGTACAATCTTGATTTTAGATTTGTTGTATCACCTTAACAAAATTATGAATGCATGATAGAAGATATTCATTGGTTAGGGTGTTGACACTTATGATTGTACTAATGCATTATGGTGTTGTATGAGGTTTATGTTGTCTGCTAACATAAAAGGTACACCAAGAAAGACAAATCATGTTCTACTTCAAGAACATATGATCATGGTGACATGAAGACAAGGATTCATCCATTGTCATGGATCACATAGAAGATCTACTTTCGAGGTATGTATAACTTGTTTATACAATGGTTAACTTATGAGACATGCAGGTTACTAGCACAAGTAACTGAAGAGAACCAGAAGACATTATGCGGGTATATTAGACATAACTAGATAGCATGCTAATCCGGGTATGTTTTTCCTATATCAAGCTAGAATCCTACCTTGTGTTAGGATCTTATACTATTGTGTTGTTGATAATGATTATTCATGAAGCCATAGGTTTGAATAATCATGGTGGTATGCATATTATGTTTCATACCATAATTGATGATATGACTAACCAGAAGAATCATGAAGGTATAGTTTTGAATAATCGTGGGTTTTATGCATATTATATCTCTTCTCTTGATTGATGATTTAACTAACCAGAAGAGTCCTATGATTAAATAAGAATATGTATGAATAAAATAAGACTTCCTTGAAACCTTGAATACTAATGTTTATTATATGTGTTTGAATTGATCCTGACTATACATGTTTAAGATTATTGTGTTTTGATAGTATTAAGATTATACTAATAAATGTGTGATTATGTATGAGACCTCAAGGATAACACAATGATGATACTAATAAGCATGCATAGTGATTAAGGATGGATGTAAGTTCAAGGACAGGTAATCCAGGAAGCAAAATTCAAGAGGGAGCACACTCTAGTTGTTCCTGCAAGAAAGCAAATGAGCAAACTTCAGTAGTTTCTACAAGGATGCAGATATTCAGAGGCAGTTGACCACTTCTCACTATCCACATAAGAATGGAGTTGCAGAAAAGAAGCAAAGACTAAGAGGGAGTCAACCCAACAAACAAACCAAGATAAGTATTTGAATTGTCATTACTTGCATATTTTATTGTTTAAATAATACTGTTCAATAATGTATATAATGATGTTCCTAGAACTAGGTTGTGTATTATGCATATTAGAATAGTTGCATTGATGAACAGTATACTACTAATATGCATGGGTAAGTGGCCTATGGCACTGTACAACATTCCATTGCTACTTATCTAGAATGAAACCTCTTTGCTGACATGTTGGGAGTTGTGCACACTCTTAACAATGTTCTGGTAGAGATTGGAAGGCATCTAGAAAGTTACGGGATATGGATAAATGTTGTATTGAATCATTGGCTAAGATAATTGCATGACTGTATGACATATTTCTTTATGTGTAAGAATTTGTTCTGAAAACTATGAGATGTTTTCTAATCATGCAATTTAACTCGTTGTGTAGGAAAGATCGTATGCCATCACCTACAAAAGAAGAACTACAACATTTGTTCAGCAACAAAATTATCTACTGAAGATATTGAAGTTCCCAGGATACGGGAAGAATGCCATGATCCGTCGATCATGAAGAATGATGTTTGGGATGCGGTCCCAAGACCTGAAGGGAAGTTTGTTGTGACTTCCAAATGGAACTATCAGATCAAGCATGTTGCAGATGGCAGCATTGAGAAATATAAAAGTGATGAAATAGAAAATGCACCAGATGGATTTCAAGACAGCATGGTGTAGTCATATATGTGTGCAGAACTTGGTATGGTAGGATAGATAGCTTTCTATCCAGTTTTGGCTTTACCAAGAATAAAGCAGATTCCAACCTTTTCTACAAGGTTGAGGAAGGCAATCCAGTGATACTACTTTTGTATGTGGATAACCTGTTTGTTACAGGTGAAGATAGATTGATTGCCGACATGCAGCAGAAGCTTGCTACCGAGTTCGAGTTGAGGAACTTGGGGATGATGCACTATTTGTTTTTGGCATGAAGGTGTGGCAGAGTGATGGAATCTTCCTTAGACAAGGGAAGTATGCAGTAGAGATCCTGAAGAGGTTCGGGATGATGGACTGCATGGCTATGGCATCGAACCTGAAGCTTCTGTGTGATGCTTCATCTGAACCAGTTGATGTCACTATGTATCGTCAGATGATTGGGTTCTTGATGTACCTGACGAACACGAGACCAAACATTTGCTTTGCTGTGAACACATTGAGTCAGTACCTGACAGATCCGAGGAGTGTTCACCTGGTTTCTATAAAGCATGTTCTGAGGTACCTGAAGGGTACAGTGGATTATGGGCTCAGGTATGAAGTGAATCAAAAGTTTAACCTGCAGGCTTATGTTGATTCAGATTGGGCTGGCAGTGTTGCAGATAGGAAGAGCACATCTGGGTGTTGCTTCAGTATGGGATCAGGTGTGATCTCTTGGTTTAGCAGGAAGCAGTCTTGCGTAGCACTGAGTACAGTTGAGGCAGAGTATGTTGCATCCTGTTCAACTAGTTGTGAGGCAGTATGGCTACGGAAGCTACTGTCTGAGTTATTTGATCTCCTGTTGGATGCTACTGGTATCTTCTGTGATAACTAGAGTTGTGTGAAGCTGTCCGAGAATCCAGTGTTTCATGACAGGTCGAAACACATAGAGATCAAATATCACTATATCAGGGATATGGTGTAGAGAGGAGCTGTGAAGCTCCTGTATGTTGCGACGGACGAGCAGATTGCAGATGTGCTGACGAAGTCACTAGCCAGGGTGAAGTTCGAGTACTTCAGAGAGAGGCTTGGCGTTCTTCAGATCGAGGACACTTCAAGGAAGAAGTGATGGACACATCTGCTGAAGCCATTCCAAGCATGTTGGAAGGAGGATCCTTCACATGGCTGTGGATGTAAGCGCTGGATGATGAGCATTAGGATGATGTTCTGGTTTCTACTGGATATGATCAGTTGGATTATTTTTATGTATGTATGTATGCATCATGTTGGATGCTGGATATGATCAGTTGGATCATTTATATGTATGTACGCATCATGTTGGATGCTGGATATGATCAGTTGGATCATGTGTATGTATTTTTGTATATGCATCATGTTGGATGCTTGGACCATGTATCTGTATATGTATCAGGTGGATACATTGTATGATCAGGTGGATCATGTATAGTGATATGTATCATGTATTTGTATTTGTATCAGGTGGATACATTGTATGATCAGGTGGATCATGTATGATGATATGTAACAGGTAGATACTTGGTATGCATCAGGTAGATGCATTGTATGATCAGGATGATCATGGATGACAAGCTTCAGGATGTTGCTCCAGATGACATGCAGCAGGATGCTACAGTGATGATGATCAGGATGATGTATGGTGAGTATCAGGTTGATACTCTATGGCCATGGATCAGGTTGTGTAGATGAGCATATAATTTGTCCCTGGAAGATTTGCAGATAGTCTTTTGAGGTTTTTCCTATGGCATGTAATTCGTTGCCCTGGGATATCTGGCAAATGTTCTTTCGAGGTTTTGCTCTGGGAGGACATATAATTTGGCCCTGGGAGATATGCAGATAGTCTTTCGAGGTTTTTCCTATGGCATGTAATTCGTTGCCCTGGGATATATGGAAGATGCTCTTTCGAGGTTTTGTCCTATGGCATATAATCTATCCCTGGGAGATCCGATAGGTTGGGCTGTGTGCCTGTAATCAGTCCCGGGATGCTCTTGCGAGGTTTTTCCATGACCACATGTAATTCGTGCCCTGGGAGATCCTATAGGTAGATCTGTGTGCTCATAATAGCTTGGGATTCTCTTGCGAGGTTTTGTGGTGACCACATATAATCTGTCCCTGGGAGATCCTATAGGTAGAGCTGCATGCTCGTAACATCCTGGGATGCTCTTACGAGGTTTTGTGGTGAGGTCACATATAATATGGCCCTGGGAGATCCTATAGGTAGAGCCGTGTGCTCATAACAACCTAGGATGCTCTTTCGAGGTTTTGTGACGCACATAATAAGTCCTGAGGATTCCACAGTATGGCCAGTGATGACGAAGACCTGCAGGTGGTGGGCCTACATCCAGTATGAAAAAGGACTGGCTCTGTAGAACTTCCTATGACGAGTAGATTCAGAGATTGATTGAGATAGAAGCAGTAGTGACGATGATGATGACTCGATGACGATTATCCAGTGACGATGATCCAGAGAAGAAGACTTGTGCTAGAAGACCTGTGCTAAGAAATACATTCCTAGTTAAGAGGGAGTGTTGATGTATATGTAACTTCGGAATCTATTTCATATATGTATGTTGTATGTACTCCTATAGAGATGGTATTATTCCTCTATACGGAAGTGTCATCATTTATATTGTAAATGTCGTAACTTATACTTGATGGGTTATTAGACCACCCTATTGGGGGTCGTCCATGTGGATCGAAGGGTTATTAGACCACCCTATTGGGGGTCGGCCCAGTCAGCATTATGTTATGTGGTTAAGTTCGATACTACATGATTTATGTAAAAGGCAAGTCAAGTCAAGTATAAATAGAGTGCGGGAGGCACTCTATTTGATCACTCACATCTCACTCATGCACTCAAGGAGGAGTGGCACACTTATGGAGGAGGAGGATCTGTTGCTAGGATATGTCTATCTCTTATGTTTGGGTTGTATCATTGCTCTATCTATCTCTGAGGAAGTTATTGGGGTTTTTCACCTTTATGGTTTTCCCCAAGTAAATCTTGTGTCTCTTGTGTGCTTGCATTATTGTCTCCATGATTGATATGCTGTAGATATGCTGTACATGTTGTTCTCTCAGTTAAGATCCTAGATCAGATTGAAGTAAATTCTGAAAATTTAACATTCAGAAAATTTTCTTTTCTCTCATGTGGCCATTTGAACAAGCCAACGCTGCATGTATTTGTTTTTGCTTAGTTTGCACGACTCACAAAGTTTTGGGTCTATATAACTTTTACATGTGCCAGAATCAATCAAGATAGAGACAGGTTTCTCGAAAATCATACCTTCAACCTTGATAATAGAAGCTTGATGTTCGGCTTGACGGTTTTTTAATGCAACATAGATTTTTGGACTCCTTGCTATATCTTGAACTGTAGAAGCTTCTTGAATACTATGCACTAATTTAATTTTCTCCTTCCGATGAGGACATTCATACCATCTATGATTTTCTCCACAGACCCAACACTTGAGTGGTGGTTTAGATGGTGTGTATTCCGGTTTTCTTGTGCCTTCAGTGTTCATCTTCTTACTTGGTGGAACAAAGTTTGATTGTGGCCTACTTCCATCGAACTTGTGGCTGAAAGGTGCATGCACAACTTGGATTCTGAAATGATTCGGCTTGTGACCTTTCTGCCTACTATTAGATTATGTTTTATTCTTGTCATTCCACCTCTTAGATACTTCAGCCTTATTCTGAATCTGTTCAAAACACAATCTATCCTATCTGAAAGCATCTTCCAATGTCTTCGGATCATCAAACTCTATCTGGTCCTTGAAACCAAACGGTAAACAATTCAGGAAACGCTGGATTTTGACTTTTTCATCTTGGATATAAGGAACATACTTGAGTAATTCTAGAAATTTGCTGATTAATTCCTCCATATTTTGTTGTCTCATCTTTAGGCCGTAAAAGTCTTTTACTTTTCTGTCATAGTACCTTTCGGACAAATATTTATGTTTGAATAATGTCGTAAATGCTTTCCACTTCACCTTTTTATCGTCGATAGCTTTCATCAGCTTAAGGTCATCCCACCATGCTGAAGCTTTCCCTTGCATATTAAAAACAACAATCCTTGCCTTTATGAGACTAGAATAGTCAAACATGCGCAAATATTTCTCCATGTCCCTAAGCCACAGCTCAGCTTCTTCTCCGGTTTTAATTTCTCCATTGAACGTAGGAGGCTTGATCTTTCTTAATTCTGAGTGTAGCTGATTTACTTTTCCAGTTTTCTTCTTCTTTTTAGGAACATACTCTTCAGAATCTTCGCCACGTGACTCTTCGTCGCTGACATCCATATTATAGCTCACAAAATTTCTTGGAGGTGTAGTCTTAAACTTTGAATTTCTTTTCGTCACTGATTTTTCTGCATGTTGTTCTTCTGGTGTTGGGATGTGACTATTTTCTTTTTCAGTCAACTTTTGTAGCATAATTTCATTTATTTCTTGTTGTTCTTCAAAAAATTTAATGTTGTCCTCCTTAATGTTGAGCAACTCAGCCTTAATACTTTTGATCGTCTCCAACATTTCACTAGATGTTGTCACTCCTTGTGGAGAGTTCGGGTTCCTCTCCCACCTACTGGCCATTTCTCCTCGCTGACTAGATGTTTCCAACATTATACTTCCTTCTTGTTCCGTTGAATTCATTTCGGCTACTTACCGTTTTCAGCCACTCTTATATCTATGTGTGGCCAACAGTTGTTTGTTAGATGACATAAACAACAATACATCTATTCATTAAAATTAAGAAATAGTATGCTATAATTTTTTTTATTTATTTCTTTGTTTATAAATCAACATTTACGTAAGCGAGCCTAAAGGTCCTAGTGTAGTGACCGTAGCTCTGATACCAATTTGTCATGTCTCTTCTTCACCATTTTTTTTCTTTTTTTGTAAGGATCCAACTACCAGAACCACTGCTTTAATACTATTTCAATTTGATGTGATTAAGCCTATAAGACTTGGAAACACAGTGGCATGCAAACTAAAGTATTCTAGTTTACTTAACCCCTAATATAATGAATAACATTCTAGGTTAAAGATGAAGTTGATATCACTAACAACTTCAATTACAACCTACCCTAAGTTTAACCCTATGTACTAAGCACATTAAATGTATACTCTAGGCATACTCTTGTTGGCCACCTGCAACATAACACAATGCGACATAATATCGGTTAAATAAATCATACACAAATATAATTTCAATGCCATTACAGTTCATAATGTGTTATAGTCCTAAGGACTATAAGCATAATTAATATTCACATTTTATAATGCATAGATTATATTATAATCTATTTTAATGTATGTGGGCAAAAGTTGTCCAACCAAACAAATGCATATATATACAATTAACCTTTAAATGCAACACCAACATAGCATTAGTCTTAACCTAAGACATGCAAGCCAAACATATACAAAAGGCTAAGTATTAAGTCTTGACATACTATGCAAATAAGTCTTTATTTTATACGTTATATATATATATATATAAACCAAATTACATGAACCTTAGCATCATATATATATTACAATTTGGAGCTACTATGTTGTCAACCCAACATAAATAAAGGTTTAACCAAAACCATGTAGAAAATAACCCTTATGCATAAATTAAATTTCCCAAGGTATTAACCAAGGTCTCAAAGTTTTACGACCAAGTGAACCAAGGCTACGAAATTAACATACCAATAAAGAAATAATATGCATGGTTAATAATGTAACAAAGGTTGGTCAATGATTTTATCTTATAACTGTGACCGTGGTGGTGATGTGGCTGTGCCACGCAAGCTTGACCAATCCACGATCCACATTCTAAACCCTGGCTTAGGTTTGCCACTGTGGCAGGTTTGCAAAGACACTCAAAAAAGTTGATGGGTCCAACACTGCTGTGTTAAGGGTTAAGTCGATGTGGTTTTCGGTTGGTCAACTCCATTAATGAAGTTCCCACTCAAAATCCGAACCATGACATCGTGATTCCATTTCTAGAGAAGTACTGAGTACTATCTCCAGGCTCATTTAAGTTTCCATCAAATTCCCTCCGTTGATCTCGACTCAATATAGGGTTATGGGAAGTCGTGACACATCTAGGTCATTGATCTTGCTGTGGGGATCTTTGTGGTCTTTGCGCCCAACAACTCCACGGGATTTGCATTAACTTCATGGCCATCGGTTTCAGTGGTGACACTACTTCCCAGTCCTGGTAATTGCAGCATAGTTAAAGGTTGAGGTCTTCGCAAGTGTTCATTGTTGCTGCGACGGGGTCTTCCCAAGAGATCCTACTCTGTGCAAATGGATTCATGCAATGAATACTATGGTATGGCTCAACACCACTGTGAGTCCTTGAATAGCAAAGAGAAGGTGCTCGGCGTCGAAGGTAAGCAATTTATCCCTCTATGTGTAACTTAAATGCTTTAACCAATTAAATGAATTTTATGTAAACTCTGGTGCAACATCTAACCTTCGTCATGGTTTATCCTTGTTCATGGTAGCGTTGCTACGCCTTCGACCAACCACCGGTAACATGTCTAAACTCATATAATATTCACTCTGGTAATTATTTCGTTTACAAAGTTTACTGCGATTAGCTTTGTTTACTATCTTGTGCAGGTAAGATGGAGATGGTGGAGGTGGGGAGCACTCGTGGTGACTCCCACAACCAATGACGAGAGAAACGAGGGAGATAAAATATTCTCCAGCGGTCCAGTTAACTCTCCCAATCCCGCAGGCCTCAGGTGGGGTTTATCCCATTGTGGGGGCTAAGTTACTTAAAACGTTGGTGGACTTATTAGTTAGGGTTTTTGCTTTTGCTGTTTGAAAAGAAACATGGACGTCGTCCTAGTTCTCATAAGCATCACGCTTGCTCTGTGAGGATGGTCTTCACGACCTTAGGATGCATTTAGTATAGCAATGCAGACCTGGTGTAAATTGTCAGAGTTTGATAACTTATTTAAATAATTCTCTAGGAAGTGCATAAGCGCTTGCTGGTTATTTAACACTCAGTCTCAGAATGTTTATCGAGGTTTAACTGTTTTGGTTCCAAACTCTTTAATGGAAATGCCATCGTTTTTGGTTTGCTTTGCCATATTGTTTATGCGTAATTTCTTTAATTTTGCAAAGGTTATAAAAAACATGAAGCAAAGCATGGAATTCGTTTTGATGATTTCGTCGATGGCTATTTGAGCATTCATATTTAATTCGTAATGGTTTGTTTACATACCTTGTTTGCATTATGTATTTAGATGCTCCCCGAGCATAGATGTATGCATACTTCATGTAGCCATGTAAAATAGATTCACATTCATAATTATATGCAGCACTGTTTGCTTAAAATATTTACTATGGAAATATCGTGGAAATCATGCATACTGTGTAAAATCATGGAACCGTGGGTAATAAACCCTTCTTGTGTGTGAGTGCATACAACGTGTACATTCTGTAAACATTGTGTAAGTGTTGGTTCTTTTCATTGTATAATAATTTGGTTTTCAAACAATGAACTCGCAGCTCGACCTATGCCGAGAGTCATGGCATGCATTAAAAGATCAAAATGCCTTTGAACATAAAATAATGCAACCTATAAATAATTAGTTATTCTTTACACTGAAATGTAAACCAACACGAATCCAATACTAAATGTTAAATGCTTATGTAAGTATTTACAGATTCGATATAAGCGAATCTGAGTTCCATGTTGAATATTACATGCTATTCATATACAGAGTCGATAAAAAATAGAGTGGCTCTGTAGAATAATGGAATCCCATAACTGTAGATGTAAATCAATATAATCACAGTATTTTCGTTTAACTGTAAAAGATGGGAACAATTTTGTTTACAGTAATCCCTTTTGTTTATCTATAAAACTAGAATAAAAGGTATAAGTAATACAGTGGTTTGACAAGTAAACCTCATGGTTTACATGTCTGCCTCATTTCTACCATAAAATATGAGAAACATAATCTTTATCAGTATATGGATCCATTGAATAAAAATAAATGTATTCTATTTAAAATATATTCAACCTATCCATATAACATAGACAATGATCATTCCATAATGCCTATCTCAGGCATATACATATAATTATTTATACTAGGTTTGTCTACCTACTGCACAAAGAATGTATTCTTTATTACATTAAACATAAAATATGAATATTTTAGGTATTTCAACTAGATCACCAAGCTCTACCATATTGCAGAGATCTAATTGTTTATGTGACATCCATACTCAGAAAATCAGTATAACAACATATATCTGATAAGATATGGTAAACAAACCATTCAACAGTAAATTAGGAACATTCATAAACAAATCCTAATAATTGTTCCATAAAATTTATCATATCAATACAACATATGAACTTATTTGTATTCTGATGACTAGTGGAACCTAGCACAAACCTCCCAGCCTTTGACCAGCAAGTTCTCCTTGCTTCCAAGTCACCCCCGAGTTGGTTCATAGTTTATATTTTAAATTTCCCTTTACTTGTTCCCTAGGTTATTTAGGAAATTTATGTGGCAGTAGGAAACCCAACATCCAACTCAGTGCTCCTGACCTCCAGGATGCTCCAGGGTATTTTAAGCCTCAACCATTAAGAGAATCAATCAATTACGACCTATTCAAAGTAATTGTAGTGCTCCTGCAAGATTGGGGTAGTTCTCCTACCTGAACACAACCAAGTGTCCAAGCTATACCCAGCTGCTATGATATCTCTTGTTTTGGTTCATTTTTGTGCTCCAAAACTGCACCCATTTCCTTGTCTTCATTTAGCTCTGGTTATTATTATTCCCAGCTCCCATTTCTCTTGTGTGATAATGATCATGATAATAATTGAATGAGTTCCTCTTTTCTCTTTTTATTCTCTTTGATGTGAATTCTCTCATTTTTTTATTTCTTTAATTTCAATATTCTCCCTAAACTTTTCTTTAGGGTTTACCATTTTATCCAATAATAATTTCTCATTATTATTGTAATTGGCATTTATCCTCCAACCATAGGGGACTGTGACTCCCATCTCATTAATGTGCTAGTCCCAACTAGTCATCATAAATTAACTCTTCAAATTTCTAATGTCACCTAAGTAAAAATGAAATAATACTTAGCAAAATATAAAAGGGGTTAAAGTCCATCATTTGGGGTAATACACTATTCGTTTGTTGTGGAATTTGTGCATATATTAACTTCGACCCTTGAACCATTCTAAGAGTTCGTGCGTGTTCCACTTACTGAAAGCATTAGCTATGCTTGTGCACTTTCAGGATTTTCTGACCATCTGTTGTTCCTTTCTTCCTGTGCACTCCCAACCATCAACCAAGAAATACTTAGGCTTGCTTGCATACTTGCACCATTTTTTCAACCAACTTCTTGGATGTTTGAGCATATGCACCAATGTCCAACCAACTCCTTCAATTTGCTGGCATGAGAGAGTATGGCTTGGTGGAATTGATTTCTGCGCAAGGGCCACATGATGTAGGATCCATTACTTGTGTTTCTTCTTGAATTGGATCGTCATGAAGTATCTTATGGATCTGCATGATGTATCATATTATGTAATTCTTCAAACTTGAACTGGAAGATGTATCCTTGATGCACTCTTAGATATACTCCAAAGTTTCTTGAGTGTTGGATCCTTGATATACATCTTCAGACATAATGCAATTTTATATATACTTCAAAGTTGCATACGTATCTGTCACGTTCACCATTTGTGCATATAATTTTGGTATTCATGTTTTCTTTATCATGCACATAGACTACCTCAAAGTGGCTTCTTCATACTTCTACTGGAATGTTGTATCCACTTTGACTTAGGCTGACATCAATGACTCATACTGAATCATTTGACATCCTTTTTGACATTGGATGATAGTCAAACACTTGACATCTTCTTTAGTTGACATTAATGACAACCAATGCTCAACAATCTCCCCACATTGAATGACAGTCAAACATTTGACATCCTCTTCAGCCAAACACTTGACATCAATGACAACCAATGCTCAACAATCTCACCATTTGGCATTGATGTCAACACCTTATGAAGATATTCCTGGTATTCTTGAGTTGCATGCTTCATCTGTGTTTGGTCGCATTGCTCCCCCTGTGTATGTGCTCCCCCCGATTTCTTTGGGATTTTGGCTACTGCGCTATTTTTCAGTACTTTTGTCATCTCTGCTTGAGTTGTGCTAATTCCTGTTGTATATGTGCATACCCTATCTTCAAGTGTTCTTCTTCACACTCTTTCATGTCTATTATCATTTCATACTAATCCTTTGATGTTTCCAATTCTTCCCTTTTCATGTTGTCCTGTTGACTTCATTCATATTTCATGCCTTAGCTTCATGTGTTTCTTAGCTTCAGATGCCTTTGATATCTTCAGCTTCATGTATCTCTCCTCATCTTCATCAGCTTCATGCATCTCTCCTCAGCTTCATCATATTCATGCATCTCCCCCCCCTTGACATCAATGGGAAAGAGGTCCATTACGCAATGTAAATTCTTTCCTTTATGTTATGCGCCCGAACTTGTCCTAACTATTTCCTAGGATAACTTCCCCTGTCTTTATAACTCATTTGATTTTATGTTCCTATATGGTAGATTTAATCTTTTGAATATTTGATGTTATAGCTACAACCTTTGCTTTTAACTCTTCTTATTTTCCCACAATGGTGATTTCTGCATTTTCATGGTTAACTAATTTTGTTGTTTCACAACATTCATCGATTGCCTCCTTAATTTCAAGTTGTAGAAGAGAACAAGATTTTGTAATACTAAAGGCATCCTCCTGTAAGGGTCCAATTTTCTCAATAAAATTTCTTTGTTCTTCACGCAACCTGTTCACTTCATGTTGCAACTTATTGCAATCTCCCATTTTACTTTTCAATTATGTTGTTGGAAGACTGGTCAGACTAGTGAGAATTTTCCACTCTTGGTCTTATGCCATTTGTAGCTTCTCATTCACTTCTTTCAGTTGTTCGTTCTCAACCAAATTTTTCCATATTTGAACACTTGCTTCATGTAGTTCTGTGCATCTTTCTCCCATAATTTTGAGATCCTCTGTTGCAGTTTTTAATCTTTCTTATTCCTCTTCTATTTTTGGAGGTTTTTTTGATGGTTGATTTTTTACTTTGTTTTGTAGTTCATGAATGGCTTCTCTTATTACTTGTAGCTTTATTTTTTAGGAGATGTATTCATTCTTATGAATTTCTGGAAGTATGTTGTATACTTCCTCCACTGCCTTTTGTAAACTACTAGCATCCTGATATGCCTTTTCTAGTTTGTGCTTTAGAAGACTACCCTAATGCAGTCAGCTCCATTTCAATCCTCAGTTGTACACAGTCTTGTTGGAAATTATTCTCCTTTTGACATGCATTCAATTTATCCAAATATGTTTCATGTATTCTTTTGATTTCTTGTGCAGTAGATATATGTAGTTCATGTAATTCATCTGAGGTTAGTTTTGAAAAAATTAACTCTACATGACTTACCTCTTTCTGCATTTGAGTAGAGAGCATCATTGCTACAGATGAGATCTTCACCTTTTGGTGTAACTCTACCTTTGTTAGTGACTTGGTGGAAAGAGATGTTAGACTCGTTTTAGTTGACTCATCCATTCTCTGTTCTTCCCAACTCTTCTTTACCAGTTGCTTTAATATTCCAGATTGTTCATCAACCTTCGTTAGTGTTTCTCTTTGTTGTGTAGTAAGATTTTTAATCTCGTCCTTTGTGCCCACGTTTTTTATTTCCTCTTTTATTGCATTCCCATTTTTTGTGTTGATTCGCTCAAGGTATTTTGATGTCAGTGGTTGGTCCAAGTCAAGTTCATATATCTTTGTTTTCGTCTTTGAGGATCCTTCACCTTGAGCCATTCAGTTCTCTTCTTATTCTGTTGCACCAACTCGGTAGATCCTTCTGGATTATTTGTCTCTTTTGTTGTTTCCATTGGTTGTTTCTATTGCTCCACTTCTTCCTGTTCAGTTAGTGGAACCCTCCATTCTGCATCCCAATCTTGATTAATTTTTGCAATGTCTTCTTCAGATCAGACTAATCTAGTGGGCCACCATTGTTTGTTAGAATCCCTTTTTGCTTGTACATAGGTGTGATGCATTCTGATCTTGAAATGCATGATTTCTTTGTAGGTTTCAACAATATGAGTGTTAGGAACCTGTGTCAACCCTTCTCTTTACTTTGTTAGTATATTGTTGTTGGATGCATATGCTTTGTAAGTCATCCCGTAGTATTATATGTTCCATGGTATTGATCCATAGTTTGTATTATCCCATAGTATTATATGTTCCATGGTATTGATCCATAGTATTGGATGCATATGATTTGTAAGTTGTCTCGTAGTATTATATGTTTCATGGTATTGATCCATAGTATTGGACGCATAGAATTAGTATATAAGTACGTGTTGATCCCAATGAAGGCATCCACAAGTTATTTGTATTGAGCTTGCTCAAAGGAGGTTTCCCCCTCGATGTGGCCCGCGATCAATACATATCTTCTGTGTTTTGTTATTTCTAATATATCATGGATTTTCATTAATTAATTGTTGGAGGTTCCTCACATCTGGTATCATAGCACTTTCTTGGGCTCGTTGGGTGGAATTTCTGCCATTTTTTTTTTGGCCTCTGTATTGTCCCTTTCAATTGCAGGTTCGGATCTAGGAATAATCCATATCCACTTAACTGTGGGAAGTACTTGGGCATAGCCTTAAAACTCATTGTGAGGAGTATCAATATAACCCCAAAGTAGCTGGCCCATTGAGAGGACCTGCAAGCGAAAAGGGAAACGACCCCTACCTAAATGACTAGTTCCCACCCGTGAGGTAAACCAAGAGATTTCGTTTGTGGCAAAACAGTTATTAGTTTTACCTGAGTTGTGGAGTGAGGGGTACTGCCCCAATACGCAAGCCGTCAGACAACATTGGTGGCCGAGTGATTCCCCATAAATGTTAGAAATTTGAGCATACCTGGGGTCCATATCTATTACCAGCTGATAAATAGCATATTACATCTATCTAGAACTGTTTCAGATCAATTTCGAGTTGTTGTAGATCAATTCACCCCCCAAAAGTATAAAATTATGTTTTTCGTTATATCTTCTTTGTTTTAAGTCCGTTTCCCTTGAAACTTCACTGACACCCTTGCAATCCTATTCTGCATATTTCATTCATGAGGACCCTATCCCAAATTCCACTTCTCGAAGCGAGGAATCCCACATCTGTCTATTTTAAGGGTTTGCCATAACTTCTTCGATTTTCACCCAATCACCTTCAAATTTTTCCACAGTGTTCATTTCCTATTTCTGCTTCTTTGTCCCTCTTTGAAAATTTTTCCCATTCTTTCACCCGCTTCTGAAATCCCCATTTTCTGCTTCCCTGTCCATTAGAAAGTGCCCAAAACCTAGTCAAACCCCAATTAACCATCATATTTTTTCCCAAATACAAATTTTCCTTTACTGAAGAAGTTTTTGTTTTTGTTTTTCTATCCATTTAAACAAAAAAAAACTCCTGGTTATGGTTGTCACTCGCGTTGGAGCAAAAAACATGGAGGAAGAACTTGCAGCCCTCAAAACCAAACTCCAAGATATGGATGAAAAATTTCTCAACCTCCATATTCAGCATTCAACCATGAACAATAAACGACAGCCAGAGTCTTCTGCAAACATTGGGTTCTATTCTTCCAAAAATTTTCATGGACCGAAGCTTGATTTTTCTCACTTCAATGGTAATGATCCGACTATATGGATATACCAGGAAGAACAAGATTTCAGTCTGCATAATACTTTTGATGTCAAGAAAGTTCCATTTGCATGCTTTTGTTGACCAACGCGACCTCGGTCGACAGGGGTTCTCCTCTTTGTCGACACAAACCACAGTATCCCTGGGCATCGGCCCGGGCAGGTTTGAGCCCGCCCAACAACACCCACAGAGCAGATGAGGTCTCACCCGAGGCATCCAGGAAGAGCAGACGGAACCATGTTTTCGCCGAGGGAGGAGGCGAGTTGTGGCTACACGGACTAGCTCTATTGCAGTACTTAAACAGAAAATTTAAACATTCGACATGGAGTTATAACATATTACTTAATCGCAACATTTCTCATCATAGCACAATAAGTAGACATTGCATCAAGAAAATATAACAACATTCATATATTGCAACATTGCACAAGGATCATACCAAAACATCATCATTATATTACTGTCATAGTCGTATACTAGAAGCAAAACATAGATCTCCATCCGCATACATCTCCTTCTCTCTTCCCCGCTATATATCTAACACTTACAACTCTCATCTATTTATAGGCTTCTGCCATTACAATGTTTGTCCACTTACTAATAACTTCCTAGTCGACACTATACACAAATGACCCAATATCTAATTGAATCGGTCCAAATGACCCAAAATCCCGCATACCGCAGTACAACTGACTCAATATTACATAACATGTGGTCCAAGTGACCCCAAAACCCGCCAAACACAGTATACTTTAACACAAAATATTCCTTCCGCGACCTCATCCGATGTGTCGTAGCATCGGAAGTACTGCGACATTTCCTCATCGAACCACCTACCAACAGGCCCCCAACACAATCTTGTGGCTCGCCCTCGAGCCACGCCAACTGCTGGACATCGTACATGTCGTGCTCTTTACTTTGAAGTCTGCATATGGCTGTATGATATTGCTGCAACTGTTCTTGCTGTATGGATCACGTGGTGTTGTCCTGCTCCTTCTACTACACTGATCATCGTCTCACTATTCTGTAAGTCTTACCCGAAAGTGGGAATCGCCCGACTTTTTGTCATGTACGTCTCAAACTCATCCTCTAGTCTCTGTGAATGGTACAGACGGGAAGGAAAAGAGGACGAATAGTACCAAGGTGTGAAATCAATAAATGACTCTGGAACACCTGTTTCGCATCGACAAACGACTCCTACTGTGGTTGGGGAGCTACTGCTCCAACCATCTCATTGGTCAAGAAGAGCGCAACCCTTCGAACAACTACTGCATAATTAAACGTACTGGACCGGCTCTCAGCTCGGTCATACCATAGTGCAAGTGCACCCGCCATGTCAAGGTGCTCAAGGACACTCGTCATTTGGGCTCGCAGGGCCCCTGGGGTGCTTCCACGGGAGATGAACTGAAGCATTTCCACATCCTCCTTGGAGTTCCTCACAACTCAACTCGCAAACTGATCTAACAGCATAACCACTCTATTTCAGAAAGACTTCTTTGTAGCGAACTACCGTCTGCCTCTGCTACTTATAGCTAGACCATTCCCAGGTCACGACAGTGGGAATGATGCCCCACTACCTCACATATGAGTGTGTGAACCCACCGACTGACGCAGCGGGTGGTGACCATGTTGCCACCGAATATCCCACGTGCCGACGTGTGAGCAACCTCCTCACATCTTTTTGATCGTACCGGCCCAGCGTGCCATGTGAAAAACATACCATTGTTAGGTGGTAACCAGGCCGACTTTGTCAGGCGCAATCATGAATAGGGATGATGGCACAGGGTCGCAAGATATTAGTGCGACAGTAGTCACAACATTTCCTCGTACCCCCAAATCCCCCATAATCAGCACAAAATCCTGCACTAACTCAACCAAATCCTGTATTAATGACACAAATCCTCCGTCAATCCTGTCCATCGATCGACCAGATCCGCCATTAGTGCCCATCATTCGAACAACGCCGTTACTTAACTGTCTAAACTTTTGGCATTTATTACTGATTTGACCTGGTCGCAATGTGGCCATGTGTCTCTGACTGCTCCAAACTTGCGACACAAGTCTCCCTGCTTGCGCATTCTGTCTTCTGTTGGTGCACCATATACCACCAAGCAACCTGCAACACACACCTTTTTTTTTATAATGCGACTCAGGCATCGCACTGTTCCAAGCCCGACTGATAGGGATTCAACCTGTGACCATTTACTAGCTTGGGGAGCATTGCCCCATCCAACTGCTGCAATTGAACCACGCCAGTTGAAGTAATACTACTGATCTGATACGGACCCAGCCAATGCATTTGTAAATTCCCTGGATGTTTCATAAACTTGCTGTCATACAATAGCACCAAGTCACCTTGCTGAAACTGTTTATTTTTGATGTGGCGATCATGCCATGCCTTCTGTCGATCCTTCCCTACCCCCTGGTGGAACCCAGCGATGAAACAATCTTCTTCCAGCTGTACCAGGTGAGCCAGACGTTCATCTAATGCTGCAACATCATCCATACCCGTAACAGCCGCAACCCGTAGACTCGAAACAATGTACTCCATTGGCATAATCGCTTCTTTCCCATATACCAGCCTAAAAGGTGTCTGACCAGTCAACCTTTTACATGTGGTGCGATAGGCCCACAATACTGCAGGGATTTTTAGATCCCAATCGTCACGGTTCGCATTGCACACCTTTGTCAGCGCATGCTCCAAGACCTTGTTAAATGCCTCCACCGTCCCATTTTCTTGTGGGTGATAGGGTGTACTCTTCTTATGCTGTATCTGCAACTCCTCCGTCAATGCACTGATGGTGCGATTAAGAAAGTGGCTGCCTTGATCACTCAGCAATGTATTGGGGCAGCCGAAGCGAGTGATAATGTGATCAAACAAAAATCGAGCAGCCGTTGCTGTGGAACAATCAACGACAGGTGCCGCCTCGGCCCACCAGGTCAAGTACTTTGTCGCCGTGATGATATATCGCGCACCTGTGCATTTCCCTCGTGGATTGATCGGTCCTACAAAATCCACGGATTATTTGTCGAATGGTTGCAATGTGATTTGAGGCATCAGTGGCATCTCATCGCGTCTGGACAATTTTCCAGTTCGCTGACAAACATCACAAGACCGCGCATAGTCTGTCGTGTCGTTATGTAATGTGGGCCACCAAATCCCTGCACGTCGTACCTTCCTGGTAGTTGCCCGACTGCCATAGTGTCCTCCTGCTTCCCGTCCATGTGCTTCAGCCAGTATCAACGCTTGCTCATGCGGCAAGACACATCTGCGCAATATCTCATTAGCGCCTAGTTTATACAATTCTCTTGCGATGAGCTGGAAGTCTGTAGCCTTGACTACCATTTACTTCTTCTGACTGGTGGTGAACTCATCTAGTGCAGTGCTTGTTGTCAGAAACTGGATGATTTCATCAAAATAGTCATCAGCGATGTCAAATTTAAATAGTTGTGCATCCGGAAATCCGTCTTCGATATTAGTCGATTCCTCCCCTGTGTCAATCCGTGATAAATGATCTGGTCCAGCATTCAACTGTCTAGGTTTCCCAATGACTTCAAAATCAAACTCATGAAACAAAAGTAGCCAATGGCATATCTTTCCCCCCCAACACAGGCTTATTGACCAAGTATTTCAACGCAGAATGATCAGTGAACATTTTAAAGTGCCCTCCCAACAAATAATGCCTGAATTTCTGCAGCTCGTAAACCATGGCCAAACCTTCCTGCTCCGTGGTAGTGTAATTTCATTCTGCAGAGGACATCTTCCGACTGGAAAACGCAATGGGATGATCAAGGTCGCCTTCTCCAGGTTGAGCCAACACAACACCCAATGCAATTGATGAGGCATCAACATGGACATGGAATTCCTTAGTCCAGTCCAGAAAGACCAAGATCGGTGTCGATGCCATCTTTGCCTTTAGTGTTTCGAAGCTATCCTGACATTTCGGGCTCCACTGGAATGTCGCATCCTTCTTCAACAATTTTTCCATAGGGGTAGTAATTGCAGCATAACTTCTGATAAGCTTGCGGTAATATCCTGTATGACCTAAAGTCGCTCGCAACTGCTTAACAGTGGTTGGCGGTTGCAAACCCAAAATGAGCACAATTTTGGCTGGATCAACCAACAATCCCTGTTTACACACGATATGACCCAGCAATATTCCAAACGGTGCACAAAAAATACCTTTCTTCAAATTCAGCGATATCTGGTGCTGTCGGCATCGCTCAAGCATTAACCGCAGATTGGCCAGATGATCACGAATCAACCCATAAATTGTCCAATCATCCATATATACCTGCAAAAATTTCTAAAAAAAATCTTTGAATGCGGCAACAACGACCCGGGAAAGTGCATTCTTAAGGCCAAATGGCATCACGGTGTACTGGAAATAGCCATATTCAGTTACAAACGTTGTCTTATGGCAATATTCCTTCGTAATGCGAATATGATGGTAACCAGAGAACCCATCCGTGAACGAGTACATTTCTTGGCCACCCACCTCCTCAAGTACTTCATCGGTAAATGGGGTCGGAAAAGGGTCATTCAAGCAGGCATCATTCAACTTCCACAAATCAACACAAATGCGTATCTCACCAGTTTTCTTATCCTGTACCACCATAGGACTGATCCATTCAGACTCTTCAACAGGTTCAATAATACCAGTGTCTAACATACGATCAATTTCTGCCTTGACCTTTTCCTTATGTCATGGATTGAGCCAATAAGGTCGCTGTCAGACCAGCTTAGCATCTGGTTTTAAGGGAATCTTCATCTCTCCTAAATCACCCAGGATTCCCTTCATTTCGAAAATCCTCGTGGGAAAAAATTCTTGAAACTCATGAAGTAACTCAGTGACCTTACTCATCATCTCATCATCCCAATAATCCCCAACATTAGCAAACTTGGGAGTAGCCTCTGTGCCAATATTCATCTTGCAAAGTTGCAATGGTTGACCAAAAGGAGTACTTGGCACGACAGGCAATACCACATCACGAATCCCTTCAGATTCGGGAATGTTAAAGTTCCAGGGATCATCATCATCCTATGGCCCACTGCTGATGTTGAATCATTCCATGAGAGACTGCATCTGACAGTATGTGTGTGGGTCGACAGGGTAGGCCACCGGAACAACCTGAAGTACCACGTCACAGATAAGTTGTAAGTCGTTATTGACATCAGGGTTGGCATCCGTAAAAGTGAACGTATGAGTGAAATAGACCGTCAACTCCCCCCATGTTGTAATTTCTCTGCGCAATTCGGCTGTAGTATACCACGAGCGTGGCATCTCATCTAAGGTATGGATAAAAGCATGGACTCACTCATCTCTGGGTTGCGCTACCCATAACCGTTAGCATTCCATCACATGATCACTAGGATTATTCCGGCCATCATACTTGCCAGTGTGATAAACCTCAGTATCACCAAACCGAACCATCATCAACCTCTGACTCTGTGACCATCCATCAATGGATTTCTTATGTGTCGCCCACCAGCATGCTGGAGTAGCCTTCATTGCTTCCTCCAATGCTAGCAATCATTGTGGTTCTGAGACTCGTTATTCAAATTCCGTCAAAAAGTTGGTTAATCCAGGAAACCCCTCATACACAGAAAATGTGACCGTTTCTGTCGCAACACGACATAAATACTGTGTAACTAAGCCACATTTTTGGAGTGGTACTTCATGCAACCGGTTCGGCCAATGTTCTAAGGCATCATCGGAGTTGGAAGATGCAGAGCTCTCGCTGCGCCATCCCAGCTCACCATTGGTGGTAGGGTGAATGTAGTCCTTAGAAATATTGAATGCATGGTCCCATCCAGCGGGATCATCATCTTTTACAAGCTCAACATATCGACGTCCTTCAGCCGGATCCAACGGGGCTATGACTCTGAAATCGCGATTCTCAAAGGTCATCATGCACCGCTTGAAGTTGATTACAGCTCCACTATCATTAGCCCATCCAATCCCCAATAGCACAGGATAGGAGCTTCCTCCCTCAACTACTTCGATGAAATCGAAGTCAGCATAAGTCTTCATACCCTCAATATCAACCATTAGCTGCGGAACCCATCTAATGGGTGTTACTTTCGCATGGTTAGCCAACCGGAGCTGCACAGGAGACCAACTCAATGGGGGACTTCCCATTTTCTGCCACGCCTGCTTGGTTAAGATGTTAACATCTGAACCAAGGTCAAGAATAACAGATTCAACATCATATTCACCAATATGAATATTCATTCTCATCTCCTTTCCAGTCTTCCGTTGCTGTAAAGAGTTTACTGTAGACTCTTGCCGTCCTTTCGGAAATCACTGCAACCATCCCTCAATCTCAACCAGGGTGGATCTATCCCAGGCCAATAACAGACAGCTCTCAAGAAACCTTTGCAATGTTCCTGGTGGTGTCGACGGACCGCCCTCTGATGTGGTGTCAAAGATAGGTGGCATATCGCAAACAACGGCCTTACCACGATCTTTCTCCAAGGTGCGACGTGCCTCCAGGAATGTCTCCCGCTCTGTCTCAATGTCGAAAGGTACCATCTTCTAACTAGCCAACCGAATCAGTGGTCGCAAACTATCTTCCCCATTCGCCTTGCCTCCATGAGTGACAACAGCCACTGAAGCATCTTGTGGTCATGGTTCTGTAGAAATGGTCGCAATATTTGCACCCTGCGTCTGGTTCTCCTACAGATTCCCCGGTTGATTGACATTTTGATTGGCGTTCGGTGGTGGTCAAAGGGGTTGGTTCTGTATTGGTTGTTGTACCTGATTCTGTACTGGTTGCTGTGGCTGGGCCTGATGCTAGAGCTACAGAGCATTTCTAGCCTGTCATCGTGCAATCAACTGTGGACAATTCTCAACCGTATGATCATTACCAAAATAGAACGTACACTGATTCTGTAGTAGTGGGTAGTCGCACTGATAATTCCCCCATACCGCACAGTGGTAACGTTGAACAGGTCCACGACCACCTCAGCCTCCTCCTCCATGACCAAATCCACCATCGCGTCCGCCCCGGTATCCTCCTCGGTAGCCGCCCTGCTGTGGGTATGGAGGTTGGTTAAACTGTTGTTGCATTGGTGCTAGTGGTATCCCTTGCCCTTGTGGTGGATATGGAGGTTGCTGTACATACTATGGCTGTGGGGGAGTCATCTGCATCGTAGTATATTGCAACATGAACTGCTACGGTTGCTATTGCTGTGGTGCAAACTGCATCTACAGTTGAGGTAGCGGTTGAGCTACCTGCGGTTGCAGTTGTGGTTGTTGCACGACACGCTGACCGTCCTTGATGTAGAATGCATCACACATTATTTCTTGTAGCAACCCATATGCACGGAAATCTTTGTCATCGTGACCCACCGACTTGCAAAATTTGCAATAAATATTTCTCTGGGTTGTGACCATGTTATGCATATACAGGCAATTATCGTGATTGTGCACAAACACCTAGAAAACACGACACCACAGCATACTGCCTCCATTCAACGGGTTTGGCGCACCTGACACCAAATAGTTACAAAAATACGGGTAATTTTCCTTCGTATGCCCTTCTCCTCGGCATCGTGTACACCATACTTCATCGCGCTGTTCCTTATTCTTCTTCAAATCTTGCAACTATATAGTCAGGTTAGTGAGCTGTGTCTGTATCTGTGACATCCCGGCTGCATTATCTCCAATTGGTGACACCTCCAATCGCATTGCAATCTCTAGAGCTTCGCTAGGCGTCGATATGTTTTGATGCATCAACAGCAGCCGTATGTGGGGTAGCAGTGCCGTAATGAACCATTCTTTATGTTGGACGACGCTCATATCGAAACTAACCTTTGCCATCAGCGTCTTGAATCGCTGGTCGAAATCCCATACCATCTCATTGGGATACTGCTTAATTTCCTTTAATTCAGTAATATATTGAGCCTCTGACTTAGGCCGTCTAAATTCAGCAATTAGCCCATCCCAAATCTCATCCAGTGATTTTTCTGGGGCTCTCATAGGGACTAGAATAAACTTCATGAACTAATCTAATGCACGACCTCGCAGAGTCGTGGCTAACTGTCCTTTCTTAGCATCAGCATCAGTGATCTGTTTCACGGTCCAAACTGCTTCACACAAAAACCAATACTGTTCGGGGTTGTCTGTCACACTTCCGTGGAACAACGGTAACTTAGCATCATCGCCTTCCATTCTGGGATGCCTTCCTCCTGTCGCTGTACTACTACCAATTAACTTCCGTGGAATTGACGAACTTGGCGGTGTCAAAGTGGTATTTCTTGTTGTTTGTTAGTCAGTGAGCGGAGTTGTGGGTACGTTGGTGCCGGGGTTTGGTCCTACCTCTATCTTGGGCGTAGCCTGGTCGTCCCTGTCAGGATTGTGAGTTTGCTTCGTCCCGTGTGGTCTTTCTTTGTGCTTTTGCAGTCCGATCGCAGCAGGACCTTATCCTATCCTCTGCCTCTTCTCCTGTCGAAACCTCGCTCCTCCTCTTGTAAGACCACTTTCTTCCTCAGCTTCACTCACAGTCTCCTCATGGTCTGCACCCATCTACCCCTTACCATTCCATATACCGTTCCCCAGCAGTCGCGGTACCCATGGCCTCCACCCACTAGGCTGTCTACTGATCAAGGTGCATATTTAATATACCCTTTTCATAGATTAGCATCTTAATCGACAGTTGGAGCGACATCAAAAACCTTCCCCTTGGTCTGCGGAAGAAGTATCTTTCAGCTTCACTATAATATTTCTGTGTGTCGACTGCAAATTCAGTGATATATCCCTCCAAGATGCTATCGAGCCAAACTTCGACAGCCTGCGATGCCTTATTATCGACTTCATGTAGCTCTTGAATCAACTCCTGGGTCCAAGACATCGGCTCACCACCTTGGAAATTCCTCTTCTGGAAGGTCAGCTTTGACAACCACTCATACAGAATGACCGGGAATTCATAGAAAAACCATTTGTGCAGACCGTCGTGAATATACCTTCCCAGCCAGTGATCTACTGTTAGTCACGTGTTCCGGCTTTCTTCTTCAGCAAACTCCCACAATTTCTAATCAAACCAGCCCTGTATCTCCGGCTTCGTCGGGTACCACAACATGGCCTCCTTTCACTCTGCACACGGTCCCAGCAACAGAACCATTTGTTGACCAACGCAACCTCGGTTGACAGGGGTTCTCCTCATTGTCGACACATACCACAGTCTCCCTGGGCACCAGCTCGGGCAGGTTCGAGCCTGCCCAACAACACCCACAGGGCGGATGAGGTCTCACCCGAGGCATCCAGGAAGAGAAGACGAAACCATGTTTCCGCCGAGGGAGGAGGCTCTATTACAGTACTTAAACAAAACTTTAAACATTCGACATGGAGTTATAACATATTACTTAATCGCAGCATTTCTCATCATAGCACAGTAAGCAAACATTGCATCAAGAAAATATAACAACATTCATATATTGCAACATTGTACAAAGATCGTACCAAAACATCATCATTATATTACTGTCATAGTCGTATACTAGAAGCAAAACATAGATCTCCGTCCACATACATCTCCTTCTCTCTTCCCTGCTATATATCTAACACTTACAACTCTCATCTATTTATAGGCTTCTGCCATTACAATGTTTGTCCACTTACTAACGAATTCCTAACCGACACTATGGACAAATGACCCAATATCTAACTGACTCGGTCCAAATGACCCAAAAACCCACATACCGCGGTACAACTGACTCAATATTACATAACATGTGGTCCAAGTGACCCCAAAACCCTCCAACCGCGGTATACTTTAACACAAAATATTCCTTCAGCGACCTCATCCGATGTGTCACAGCATCGACAGTACTGCGACATTTCCTCATCGAACCACCTACCAACACCTTTAATTTGGAACATGAATCCCTTCAATGGTACCGTTGGTACATCAAGGCTCATGAAGAGCCAAAATGGACAGATTTTTTCCGACTCCTTTTGCAACGATTTGGTCCTAGTGGTTTTGATGACTTCACATGAGCACTCACTAAACTTCACCAAATTGGAACTGTGAGCGAGTATCAGAAAGAATTTGAGAAATTGGCCAATCACATAGAAGGATTGCTTGATGAATTCTACATGAGTTAGTTTATAATTGATCTAAAGGATGCAATCCGATTTGAGGTTAAAATGTTCTGTCCCAACACAATGATGGAATCCCTAGGGTTGGCTAAGTTGGCATAGGACAATATCGTAGCCCAACATCGCTCCAAATCCACCTTTGTTCCATTCAGAAACATGGTTTCCCAATGACCTCCCATCACGCTAGCTCCTCGACCAACTCCTATCAAGCATTTGTCTGAAGCAGAGATGCAGGCACATAGATAAAAGGATTTGTTATAATTGTGATGAGAAATTCACTCGGGGACATAGATGTGTTGATCAAAAGCTCTATCTCTTGGATGTGGATTCTTCGTCTTCCTCTGAAATTGGTGAAGAAGCTTTGGATACAATAGATGATCAGGTCGACATTCAACAGCCTCTTGTTGACCCTTTGTCTTAGGAAGACCACCCAGAGATATCTCTCCATGCTTTAGCCGTAGTCACCACCCCACAAACAATGCGGGTCATGGGTTACTTCAAGAAGCTCCCTCTTACAATACTCATTGATTTTGGTAGCACTCATAACTTCATTGACCCTCGGATCGCCAAACATGTTGATTGTTTTGTCCATTCTTGCTCCAACTTTGAAGTCATGATTTCCAATGGGGGTAGCTTACCTTGCAAGGGGAAGTGTTTCAGTGTGCGTATCTCTATGAGAGATTATAACCCATGCTCTGACATGTTTTCCTTGGCCTTAGGAGGATGTGATGTGGTTTTGGGCACTCAATGGTTACACACACTTGGCCCCATCTTATGGGTTTTTTCATG
This sequence comes from Larix kaempferi, assembly GCA_027924585.1. Taxonomy (NCBI): domain Eukaryota; kingdom Viridiplantae; phylum Streptophyta; class Pinopsida; order Pinales; family Pinaceae; genus Larix; species Larix kaempferi. The sequence goes on from BSBM01000742.1 coordinate 11,904,930, forward strand.
AACTTTGGATGTCGTTTTCAGTAAATTGGAAGAAACACACATTGACAGGCTTACAACCAGGGTCCCTCATCATCATCAGTTCACATCGCATGGAAAATATCCTTAAGAAGAAATCACATGGTGTCATCGCTCAACTCCATTTCATTCAGATGCACCTATCAACGGTCTCCACTACTCCGTTGGATCTACAACAAATTTTGGATAGATATGCAGGTGTCTTTGCTGAACCAGTGGGATTGCCACCTTCAAGACTAGAGTACCATCGTATTCATCTCCTTCCTAGAGCATTCCTCCCAACATCAGGCCCTATCTCTACCCATTTCACCAAAAAACAGAGATTGAGATGCTCGTTTGGGACTTACTGAAGCAAGGTATTATTCGCCCTAGTACTAGTTCCTTTTCTTCACCAATTCTTCTTGTCCGAAAAAAAGATGGGTCATGGTTCCTCTTCATTGAATTATGAGCACTTAATCACCTCATAATCAAGGATTGTTTCCAATTCCTGTTGTTGATTATATTCTTGATGAGCTTCATGGTGCTCATTTTTTCTCCAAGTTGGATCTTCGTTCCAGGTATCATCAAATTCGGGTTCATGAGGATGATATCCCTAAAACAACTTTATGCACACATGATGGTGACTATGAGTTTTTGGTCATGCCCTTTGGCCTCACTAATGCTCTTTCCACATTCCAGGCATTGCTGAATAAAATATTCCGGTCCTACTTGTGGAAATTCATTTTGGTCTTCTTTGACGATATCCTTATCTATAGTAAAACATGGGATGAGCATCTCTAGCATCCGAATCTTGTAATGCAACTTTTCTCTGATCATCATCTCCATGCCAAATAGTCTAAATGTGTTTTTGGACAGGAGAAAGTAGAGTATCTTGGTCATATTATTTCAGCACAGGGGGTTCACGTGGATCCTGCAAAAATTATGCCATGAAAAATTAGCCGCATCCTCAGACACTCAAGAGCCTTCGTGGTTTTTTGGGATTGACTGGCTACTATAGCAAGTTTGTCAAGGATTATGGGAATATTGCAGCTCCATTAACCTCTCTCTTGAAAAATAATTCTTTTACATGGACACATCCTACTGAGTGTGCATTTGAAAAACTGAAACAAGCTATGTGTGCTACACCTGTTCTAGCTATGACCGATTTTTCCAAGCCCTTCACTATTGAGAGTGATGCTTGCGACAATGGACTTAGTGTTGTTCTCCTTCAATATGAACATCCCATTGCTTTCAACAACAAATCCATTTCCGGTAATAATTTAGCCACATCTATATATGAGAAGGAAATGATGGCTATTTTGCATGCAGTAAAGAAGTGGCGGCCATACCTATTAGGGAATCATTTCTACAGCAAGACTAATCACTAGAGTCTGAAATATTTCCTAGAAAAATGGGTCTCCTCCCCAACAAAACATAAATGGGTTAGCAAACTCATGGGTTATGACTATGAGATCACTTATAAGAAGGGTAAGGACAATCTTGTGGCGGATGCTCTTTCTTGCACATTTGATGACCAAGTTTCTCTTTCATCTATTTCTATGCCTGTTCCAAATTGGTTCAATCTGTTCAATAGGGCTATGCCAATGACTCCTCATTATCTCAAATAATCCAATGGTTGGCCAAGAACCCTTCTATTGTACCACACTACTCTTGGGATGGTGCTTCCCTAAGATACTAGGCTCGTCTGGTGCTTCCCCAAAGAACAGATCTTCAGCGGGTTGTCTTCTATGAACTCCATGCTTCTCCATCGACAGAGCACTCTGGGTTCCTCAAAACGTATGAGCGGGAACGACGTAACTTCTTTTGGCAGGGAATGAAAAGGACAATTCAACAGATGGTGGCTGAATGTGATACCTGCCAGCGCAAAAAGGGTGAAACGACACTCCTTCCGGGATTGCTCGAACCCTTTCCCATACCTACACAGATTTTGACAGATATTTCTATGGATTTCATTTAAGGGCTCCCTAAATATGGAGGGAAGACAATGATTTTGGTTGTGGTTGATCTCCTATCCAAATATAGTCATTTTTGTTCCCTCATCCATCCCTATACCACCTCCTCAGTCACACAAATTTTCTTGGATCATATCTTTCGTCTTCATGGAATCTCTTCTTCCATTGTCTCGGATCGCGATGCAACTTTCACCAGTCATTTTTGGACAGAACTATTTTTCCACACTGGCACCAAACTGAAGATGAGTTCAGGGTATCACCCAAAAATAGATGGTTAGACCGAAATTATCAATAAATGTTTGGAAACTTATCTTCGTTGCTTCACCTTCGAACAACAACATTAGTGGGAAAAGTGGCTCCCTCTCGCTGAATGGTGGTACAATACCTCCTATCACACTTCATCTAAAATGACTCCATATGAAGCAGTCTATGGTTAGGCACCACCAATTCTTCTTCCATACACCCCCAACAATTCACCGGTTCAAGCAGTTGACACGGTTCTTCGAAACCGCCATCAGAATCTTCACATTTTGCAGGAGAATCTTCACATTGAAATAAATTGAATGAAACAACAAGTCGATCATCACCATTCTGAGTGTACTTTTTGTTAAAATAATGTAACTGCGGAAGATATTCTATTTGATACTTGTCTATTGTATTTGTATTCCTCCTTCGAGATATGTTATTGATGTAATTATTAATGTAAGAGTCATTGAAAGAGTCAGTGTAAACCCTAGGTCTTATGTCGGCCTAGAAGAACCCAAAAGAGGTTATTATATTTGTATTTGACAAGTCATCCCAGTCAGTTAGGATAAGTTGGCCCAGTTGCGAAAAAGTCACCCCAACGAAAGAATATAAATAGAGGATGAGTTCCTCATTTATATTCACTCATTCACTCTCACAAGTCCGCATAGGAGAGAGAGACAAGTTTGCACAAGTGGAGGAGCAGTTGATTTTGTCTTGGGGCTTACTTTTGTACTTTGTGATTTCTATATTGAGGAAGATTTTTCCAGGTTTTCTCCTTGTGGTTTCCCAGAGAGAAATACTATGTTCATTTTGTTATTGATGTTCTTTTATTACTTTCAGTGATTGATTGTTTATTTTTATATGCTAAACAAGTAAAAACTAACATGGTATCAGAGCAGGCTTGAAAGAATACATTATGCAGCTTCCATAACTGAAGAAACTAGGGTTTCTTGTTCCAAGAGCTCCCTCCACAAATTTGCTGAAAAATATAGTCCATCTAACTCGCCTCACTAGGGCGCATCTTTCTGTCGAAGCAAATTTTCATTTTGAGAATTTTCATTTTCTGGTGCCCCACTACAGCCTTGGAGAACTAGGGCATCAAGTTTGGATCATTTACTCACTGAATTGAGAGAAGGAATACGTTGCTCAACTCGCCTTGAGGAGGCTAATTTTCTCATCCAATTAGATTTTCAAAATTTTGAAGTTGAAAAATTAGGGTTTCTCTACAAACACTAGGTCAAGGAAGAAGCAGATTTCAGAAGGAAAACATTTCTTGTAAGTCTCAAATCTATTCTATTTCCATTTGAGGTTCTCATATTATCAAAATGACAAGCAATACCAAGCTTGATCAGAAGCTTGAGGGGGATGAGAAATTCAGGGTGTGGAAGTATAGAGTCATGCTCATCCTTGAATAACATGACATAGAAGACTATGTAAAGGAAGGACTTACAGAACCTGAGGGAGATGAAGCCAAAGCAAGGCATAAGAAGAATATGGTAAAGGAAAAGAGGATCATTATCGATTCCATCAAAGAGCACTTGATCCCCCATGTGTCTTTCAAGAAGACACTAAAATAAATGTTTGATGCTTTGACCATCCTATTTGAAGGAAATAATATCAATAGGAAGATGACCTTGAGAAACCAACTCAAGGGTTTGAAGAATTTGAAGTCTGATTCCATGCACTCATACTTCTCCAGAGTGCCCCGGATAAAATAACAACTAGAATCTATTGGATATATGGTAGAAGATGCATAAGTTTTGATGACCACTCTGAATGGTCTTCCCAGATATTGGGAACTAATTTTTCATGGTATATGTGCTAGAAAGAAACTAATCCAGTTCAGACATCTATGGGAACAGTGTGCACAAGAGGAATAAAGAATAACAATGAGAGAGGAGAAACTAAATGACAATGAAGATCAAGATTTGGCCATCCATACCAAAGGTGGAAGGAAAAGGAAGAGTGATGTACGTACCCACTCTCCCAAAAGAACAAGATATTCAAAAGAGACCTCTCCTCCGTTGAATGTTACTCTTGTCACAAGACAGGACACCTAGCAAGAAATTGTCCATCCAAATATGGACATCATAAGAAGCAGAAGAATAAGTTTCATGCACATGCAGCGGGAGATAGTGATGAAGAAGTCAAAACCAGAGATGATGAAAACTCCGGTGAAGAATATGTTCTAATATCATCCCTCACTGGTTCAGTATCTCATGGGAGTGATACTTGGCTGGTGGATAGTGGAGCTTCAAAACACATGACGGGATACAAAGAATCCCTCTCACATCTTATTCAGAAGGAACCTCCACACAAGGTAAAGCTTGGAGATGATTATCAATATCCCATCAAAGGAATGGGAGAAGCCTCCTAGAAATTGGACTCTGGAAAGTCAATGAATATGAAATATGTACTTTATGTACTAGGTTTGAAGACGAACCTTCTATCTATTTCTGCATTAGACAAGAAAGGTCTTAGAATTTCTTTTATAGATGGTGAAGTTCTTATGTGGCAAAAGGGGAAGACTATTGACGATGCAATAGTCATTGGAGTAGAAGAAGGAGGACTTTACAAAATGAAAGGTCATACAGATACATCATTGATGACCAGTACCATGAGCCCTTGTGAGCTATGACATAGAAGAATAGCTCATGTACACTACAAATCCTTACCAATAGTAAGTAAGGTGGTGACTGGACTACCAGAAATCCAGGTGGATCATGAAGGATTATGCAAGGGATGTGCTCAAGGAAAGAGTAGAAAGAATCCATTTCCAAGTAGCGACAGCAAAGCGAAAGGAATTCTGGATATTATTCACTCAGATATGTGTGGATCTATGTCCACCACTTCTCTAAGCGGGTATGTATACTATGCTTCGTTTATTGATGATTACTCCCACAAAACATGGATTTATTTTCTGAAGAACAAGAATGAAGTATTTGAAAAGTTTAAAGAGTTCAAGGCTCTTGTAGAAAACCTCTCTAAGGAAAAGATAAATATTTTAAGATCAGATAATGGAGGGGAATATACTTCAGGTGATTTCAAAGACTTTAGTAAACAAGTAGGGATTAAGAGGGAGCTTACTGTTACCTATAATCCACAACAGAATGGTGTAGCTGAAAGGAAGAATAGAATGATCATAAAAGCAGTAAAGGCTATGATCCATGATCAAGATTTACCCATGCATCTATGGGAAGAAGTAGCCAGAGTCGCAGTATATGTACATAACATAATCTCTCACAGTTCTCTTGGAAACAAGACCCCAAAAGAGATGTTCACCGGTAAGAATCCTGAAGTTAGTCATCTAAAGATATTTGTATGTCTGGTGTTCATTCACATTCCAAAGGAGAAAAGATCAAAATTGGAACCTTCAGGAAAGAAGGGAATATTTGTGGGCTATAGTGAGAAATCTAAGGCTTACCGTATATACATACCAGGATTCCACTAGATCAAGCTCAGCCGCAATGTTACATTTGATGAAGACACGGCCTTCAACAAATCCAAGAAGATTCATGAGGATGAAGAGGAGAAGGAGGTTCCTAGAGTTACAAAAGCAAACAAAGTACCAGACAAAAATATTGAAGAAGATCCTATTCCATAGGATCATGACATGGCATAACCTCGGAAACCTGAGGAGACACCTCATGAGGATATTTCTCGAAAGAGAAGACCATCTTGGGCATGAGAATTGATACAAGATGCAGGAAGGTATGGTGCCCCAAAAGGAACCAGTAGAGAGAGAAAAAGACCAAGGCAATATTCCAGTTATGTAGCCTTGATGTGTAATTTTGTTGAAGAGGAAACAACTTGTTTTGAAGATGCAGTGAAGAAGAAGGAATGGATGGATGTCATGAATGAAGAATACCATTCCATCATCAAGAATGATGTTTGGGATGTGGTACCAAGACCGAAGGATAAATCAGAAAAAATGGATCTTCAAAACAAAACACTCAGCAGACGGAAGCATTGAAAAGTACAAGGTAATATTTGTAGCACGAGGATTCTCACAAAAGGAAGGAATTGATTATGAGGAGAGCTTTGCTCCTATGGCCCGATATACTTCAATTAGAACCATTCTTTCCTTGGAAGCCAAGATGAAATGGAAGTTATATCAGATGGATGTAAAGACAACGTTCCTGAATGGGAATATAGAATAAGAAGTATATATTGAGTAGCCAGAAGGATTTGAAACAGAATATAGGAAGTCACATGTATGCAGACTAAAGAAAGCATTGTATGGGTTGAAGCAAGCACCCAGAGCATGGTATGGAAGAATCGATAGCTCCCTGATGAGTTTGGACTTTACCAAGAGTAAAGCAGATTCTAATACTTATTACAATATTATGGATGATGATCCTATGATACTACTATTATATGTAGATGATTTGTTCTTGAAAGGAGAAGATAAGCCCATCATCGAATGCAAGAGAAGGCTTGCAGCAGAATTTGAGACGAAAGACCTTTGTATGATGCATTACTTTCTAGGTCTTGAAGTATGGTTGTTTCCAGATGAGATTTTTTTGAGTCAAGAAAAATACACAGTTGAGATCCTAAAGAGATTTGGGATGTTAGATTGTAAGGCCATGACTACTCCGATGGTGACAAACTTGAAGCTCCTGAATGATGCTTCATCAGAGATAGTGGATGTCACCATGTATAGACAAATTATTGGGCCATTGATGTACTTGACCAATACTCGACCAGATATATGTTTTTTTGTGAACACATTGAGTCAGTATATGGTGGAACCTAGGAGTGTTCACCTGATTACAACAAAACATGTGTCGAGGTACCTAAAGGGTACATTGGACTATGGACTCAGATATGCTTCAGATAGTGATTTCAGGTTGTATGGGTACACAGACTCAAATTGGGATGGAAGTGCCAAAGACAGGAAAAACACTCTAGGATGTTGCTTTAGTTTGGGATTAGGTACGATCTCATGGCTCAGTAGAAAGTAGACATGTGTTACACTTAGTACAATGGAAGTTTAATATGTATCATCTTGTTCAGCTTGTAGCGAAGCAGTGTGGCTTCGGAAGATGTTGGTAGGATTGTTCGATGCAGAGATTGATGCTATGTATATACTCTCTGACAACCAGAGTTGCATCAAGATGATAGAGAATCATGTGTTCCATGATAGATCAAAGCACATAGAGATCAAGTTCCACTATATCTGGGATATGGTGTAGAAGGGAGCTATGAAGCTCAAGTATGTTCCTACAGAGGAACAAGTTGTTGGTGTGCTGACTAAGCCTCTGTCTTGTGTAAAGTTGGAATACTTTCGAGACAATCTTAGTGTGGTCCAGAGGGAACTCTCTCGAAAGAGAGAATTATAGTGTTCGCGTTCTTTGGAACTGATGCCTGTCCTGGGGGAAGAAGATCAGTACTGGATGACTGATAGAGTTCCTATCCGAAAGGATAGATGCCTTTCCTAGGGGCAGAAGATCAGTACTGGCTGACTGATATAGTTCCTATCCGAAAGGATAGATTCCTGTCCTGGCGACATAATATCAGTACTGGTTGATTGATAGAGTTCTTATCTGAAAGGATAGATTCATGTCCTGGGGGCAGAAGATCAGTACGGGTGGACTGATAGAGTTCCTATCTGAAAGGATATATGCCTATCCTAGGGGAAGAATATCAGTACTGGGTGACTGATAGAGTTCCTATCTGAAAGGATAGATGCTTGTCCTGGGGGCAGAAGATCAGTATGGGTTGACTGATAGAGTTCCTATCCGAAAGGATAGATGCTTGTCCTGGGGGCAGAAGATCAATACTGGATGACTGATAGATTTCCTATATGAAAGGATAGATTCATGTCCTAGGGACAAAAGATCAATACTGGCTAACTGATAGAGTTCCTATCTGCAAGGATAGATTCCTATCCTGGGGACAAAATATAAATATTAGCTGACTGATAGTGTTCCAGCTGATGATGTTACTGACGAGGATGTTCCAGCTGATGTTGCTGACGAGGATGTTCCAGCAGAGGATGTTCTAGTTGACGATGTTGTTGATGAGGATGTTCCAGCAGAATATGTTCCAGTTGATGATGTTGCTGACAACAAAAGATGTTCAAGATGACGATGCTGTTAATGAGTATGTTCCAGTAGAAGATGTTCCGGCTAACGATGTTGTTGATCTAGCAGAAGATGTTCCAGCAGAGGATGTTGTTGATGATGATACAAATGATGTTGTCGATGATGATATTTTAGCAGATGATGATGACGATGCTGATGATGAAATTCCAACAGACGTTGGTGATGCTACTCCAGCAGATGATGATCCAAAATATTCCTATGACATATAGAGTTTCACAAGTCAATTGTGCAGATGTTATTGTTACCCGTAGAATACCTTCCTAGTTAAGAGGGAGTGTTAAAAGAATGTAACTACGGAAGATATTCTATTTGATACTTGTCTATTGTATTTGTATTCCTCCTTTGGGATATGTTATTGGTGTAATTACTACTATAAGAGTCATTGAAAGAGTCAATGTAAACCTAGGTATTATGTCGGCCTAGAAGAACCCAAAAGAGGTTATTATATTTTGTATTTGACAAGTCGGACCAGTCAGTTAGGAGAAGTCGTCCCAATTGGGGAAAATTCACCCCAACGGAAGAATATAAATAGAGGGTGAGTTCCCCATTAATATTCACTCATTCACTCTCACAAGTTTGCATAGGAGAGAGAGACAAGTTCTCACAAGTGGAGGAGTAGTTGATTCTATCTTGGGGTTTACTTTTGTACTTTGTGATTTCTATATTGAGGAAGATTTTGCCGGGGTTTTCTCCCTTGTGGTTTCCCAGAGAAAAATATTGTGTTAATTGTGTTCTTGTTGGTCTTGTATTACTTTCAGTGATTGATTGTTTATTGTTATATGTCAAACAAGTAAAAACTAACACTTTTCATGTAGGTGATATGGTTTTTCTTCATCTATGGCCTTACAAGCAATCCTCCTTGAAACTCAAATGGCATCATAAGCTCGCTCCAAATTTCTATGGTCCATTTAAGGTTATTCAGAAGATTGGGTTCGTTGCGTATAAATTGGAACTTCCTCCTTCTTCCCGCATTCATCTAGTATTTCATGTCTCTTGTCTAAAGAAATTTCTAGAGGAAGTGTTATCAGGATTGATGGATAAAAATTGACTTGCGAGTTCAAACAGGAGCTAAAGAGGAAAAAACCACAAGTCCCTTCCATTCCCACATTGAATTTCAACATTCCTTGGGTCTTTTTTAACGAAGCCATCCAAGGGAAGTGTTAGCTCTCCAGGAGTCTTTCTAGGTTGTGATTGAAAGAGATTGGTAACTTAAACTCACTTTAAAAAGGGGGGGGTATGTTTGGATCAAGTTGGATGACTGAATCGAAACTCACACACTCAAAACATGCATGGAGACACTCAGGGGGACAAGGCTTTTAACTACTGTTGTTCAGAGAGTTGATAAAAGATAAATGGGAGTAAAATCCTTATCGTGCTAGCAGACTCATACACATAAACATGTATATAAATGGATAATCACAACAAGTAATGACACTGATGTGCAGTTCTCAATACAAAGACAAGATTACAGCTATCTGGCATAGATAAATGAACATACATGAAATAAACAATCCACTGCGAGTACAGAAAGGCAAGAAAGAAAAATCTGAAGGTCAATAGCAAAAGAAGATTATATTAAATGAGATGCCACTGAAAGTCTGAGAATGCAAATATCAAAAAGTCTCTCCAAAATTGAACCATTGTTCTACATACTTTCTGGCCTTTATAGCCTTTACAAACTTTTTAAGATCCTGAAAAGATGGATCGAATCTGCTAAAAAAAGTAAATTAAAATAGTTTTCTTGTAAGAAATGACAGCGTCCTACATTCCACAGTAACTAACATTCTCGTTAAAGCACTTATATTCGGCAGCGTGATGAAGCTCCAGAGGTTGGAGAACGAGTTTGAAATCGCTGCCTGCAAAAACCTGTAGGTGTCTTTTTCTCAAAATAGACAGGAATATTCTTCCTTTTACCTTGCTGGCGCCCTCCAGTCTGGAGCCAAAAGGTGATCATGATGCCTTTAATCGTTTATGAATCATTTGGAAAACACCTTTGCGATGATTGTACTAGCGACCAAACGGTTTCGGTGCCCAAAAACAAGCTTCTGTGCATTCTGCATTTTCGGTAATTAGCAAAACTGGGCTCGAAAATGATAAGCTACTGAAAACCCTTCATTCGGAGGTTAATGAATTAACATTTCTCCTAAACCATCGAATTTCCCTAAGGTGTTGGAAACCTTTCTCTACTTTCGGTAACTAGGGGAGTCCTGCCTATATATCGTAAATTACCGAATCTGGGTTTTGGCAGCTAATGAACAATCTCTATGTTCGCCTAAGCTGCCAAAAACTATGTATGGTCCAGCCTGCAAAAGTTTTACAAAACTGCATTTTTTGACCTCTGCTACTCATCTACCTGCTACTCGGATTTATCTTCCTCCTGGGCCAAAACTGGGGTGTCAGGAAAACTAATCGCAGCTGCTGCTAAGGTGTCAAGATCTGAGCGTACCTTGGGATGGGGTTTCTGAGTTTTTTCTTTGCCTCCCAGAGACTCGACCTTCCTGTTTAGCTTGATATTTTCTCTGATCAACCTAATATTCCTTCCTCTCAGCTTACCATGTTTTTTGGTCAACCCCTCGAAAGAAACATACAGTTCGTTATGTCTTTCAGTCAGCCTTTCGTGTTTTTCCTTGATTACTCTTTGGAGCATTTCAAGCTCATACACCTGCCTGAGAAGCCAATTGATTTTCTGCATTGAAGAACTTTTTGCTTTGGTTGTTGATACGTCATCCACCTGCTGATCTTGGTCTCCCATAGGTTTAGGGGAAAGTAAGTTTTTACATGCAGTATCCTGCTCTTCCACAAGTGTAGGAGAAGGCAGGTTTACATAAGCAATCTCCTGTTCTTCAACGGGTAGAGATACTTCCTGAAGCTCTTGTTCTGCGGCCATTTTCTTATGATCTGTTCCCGTTTCCTACAATTCATCGTCTTCACAGTCGATGTAGGGGAGGCCTAATAGGTTCACATTCTTTGCAGAAGTTTCTCCTTCTTTCCTGAGAACTAGTTTTTTCCCAACCCTCTCAGGCTCAGAAGAAGGGGTAGTTGGGATTGCTGGCAACGAAGAAACGACTCGTATTTTCCTCTTTTCACTTCTAGGGGTGGATGGATTTTTTGAGGAGGATTTACCCTTGTCTCCGGGTTGCAATTCAGTGTTAAATTCGTTCCAGAAAAGGAAATAATCCCACTCCTCATTTTTTCTTCGTAGATGCTCTGACACCAGGATCTTAATTAAGCCATGGTGGAATAACCTGCTCTGAACCTTGCTTGGCTTTTCCTGGACCTAGTGCTCCATCTTTATTAGGTTTTTATGGAGATAGAAGGGTAGGTTTAGAGGGCTTCTTCCAGTCAAATGATCTAACAGTTTGAAATGATAGATCAACACTCTAGAGTACCTGCCTTCGCATGTAAAGTAGACCAAAATGGCCTTTAACAGGTGCTGCCACCGTTCCTCCAAGAAAGACATGGGGACATCTTTGTTCTAGGTGATTGACAGGTGTGCAGGCTTGAGATATGACCTGAACTCGACTTTCTGGGTGGTGGTGGTTTTGAACCATCATTCTCCTGTCCCTGGAATTTCCATGGCCGCTGCTACGAAGTCTTCATCTACCTGGACCTCTTCTTTCCCAATTTGTGCTTTCATTCCGTTGAATGATAATGCGAAAGCCTCCGCAATTTGCTGATGGGAGCCTTGGAGTTTCAGGCAATACTTATAGCATCCCATGCCCTTGAAGAACTGGCCTATTTCTGGGTGTAACTCGAGGTAGCCGACGTCAGTCAGGTCCTTCCTAAGCACAACCCCTCCCTTCTTCATCTGTAAGCCCTTATTGACACCTGCGTTTCAGAGAAAACGAGCCTTGGGGAAAAAACGACGCAAAATCGGGGAAGGAGCAACTCGTTGATAGGTAATAACACAGGATGAGGTATGATTTGGTTTAGGGCCCTGATTCCAAGAGATGGTATTGAAATCCAATCATGAATCTTTGTGCGACCAGTCAATCTTTCCCTTTTACCTAGGAGCGATCATCGTCTGTAACTGGTCTTGAATGAAAAGATCATGTTTTCGCTGGCGGTGCCCCTTTTCAGCGGTTAAGAAATAATGAGATACCTTTAATTCATGACTATCCCTTGATTTGACATTTCCACTATTTGACACCGACTCGATTTCGATAGCCGAAAACTTCACCCTTAGAACCGTAGATTGCCGGAAGATTTCACACATGCCGAGGCTTTCGGTGGCCGTGGACGATCCGGTCCTTTGACTGAGAGCTGCGGAAAACATCTTCTTTTCGGTGGCTAATGAATACCATCGTATTATCCCAAGCCCTTGAAAAATGCCCCATGCACCATGATATATGTCTTCCCTTTCGGTATCTGGAGAGTTTCATCTTTTGTGTAGTAAGCTGTCGAAAGTGGGGGTTTTCGGTAGCTAATGAACCATCGTCAGGCCCGCCTAAGCTACCGAAACCATGAAAATTCTTTTTTCGGAGCAGAGCAACATCAAAAGTTATTTCAAGCTTCATTGCATAATCCAAACTCATGATATGCAACTTCAAATGCATATAAAATAAAATACAAAACTCCTATCACCTAAACAAGCACCTAGTCTATTTTATCTGGGGAGATAACATCTGGCTCCTACTCAAGGATGGAAACCTCCCTGTGAAGTTCCAAGAACCACAGGTCTAATGCCTTTCCCTTAAAACAAAAACTCAAAACCTATCTTCTAGTGTTCCATTGGGAATGGAGTTATTTTTGCAAACAAAAACTAAAACTAAAAGTAGAAACGGTAATTACAATGACCAGGCTTTGAAGCCTCAGATGAAATAGAGTTTCAGAAAACGCCCATTGACTGGGCCACCAAACATGTCTTCACCTTATAGAATTTGCAATTTGAAGGTGTTGTTTTGCTGTACTCGAGTTATCACAAAAGGATCCATCCATAGAGAATCAAATTTTCCATGCTTGCCCTTATCCTGCCTTGGGGCATCCCATTTCAACACCCAGTCTCCAACTTGGAAGCTCTCCATCTTTGCCTTCTTATCAAAAGTGTTTTTTATTTTTTCCTGATGAGCTTCTTCCCTTTCCACTAACTGTTCTCTAGTTTGTTGCAATTCAACCAAATTGAGCATTCTTCTCACCATGTCATTTGGTTCATCTTGTTCCTCCTAAATAAATTTAGTCACTGGCAGGATTAGCTGCACTGGGAAAATGGCATCAGTACCATAAACCAATCTAAAGGGGGAAGTCCCTATGGATTTCTTATTCGTCACCCTGTCATCCCAAAGAGCAAACTTTAGCTTTGAATCCCAACTCTTTTGATTTTCTTCCAATAGTTTTCTGATGATTCTGACATAGTTTTCTGATGATTCAAACTTTAGCTTTGAGCACATGTGGACTAATTCTTTATCTTTGAAAGCTGGTGCATTATCAGTTACTAGCCTTTTTGGGCAGCCAAATCTGACAAGGATATTTTCATAGAGAAATTTCATGATAACTCGATGATTAGCGTTTCTGGTGGGAATTGCCTTTATCCACTTGGTGAAATAATCAGTGGCTACCAGGATCCATCTGTGTTGACCGTTGGATGAAGGATTGATCTCCCCTATGAATTCAAGGCCCCATTGTTGGAAAGGACCATTTACCACAATATGTTTCAGGGGCAGGGATTTTAGCTACTGTTTTCATGTGAATCTTTGGCATTTGTCACAATCTTTCACAAAAGTGTATACGTCAGAGAACAAACAAGGCCAATAGTACCCAACCCTTAGAATCTCATGGGAAGTAGTTTTCCAGTAATGATTCCCCCCACATATGCTTGAATGGAAATGATGCATGACTTGAACCGATTCTTCTTTATCAAGACATCTTAAAAGAACTCCAGCAGGATCTTTCCAATACAGCAGATCACTACTAATGCAGAATTTTACAGATTTAAGCTTGAGAGATCGTGCCTGGGTTGTGCTAAGTCCAGGGGGAACTTCTAAATTCTGCAGGAAATGAATGATACCTGAATACCACTCACATGAGAGCAAATTCTCAGCCACCTGTTGGCTGTTATGTTGTTTTGCTGCAGCTACCTCTGTCAGCAAGTTGGTAGAATTTATCCCGATGAAATTTATGTCTAATAGCTTGCAATTTTCTTCAGCCATCAACTTGGATAGACCTTGACCTTTTACTAACCTGGTGGGATTCACTTCTATGTCAAATTCAATCAGCTTAGCGATCCATTGGCTCTCTTTCCATTAATGTCAGGCTGGGTTAACACATCTTTCACGGAAGCTGAAGGGACATAGGCTATGACTTTTGCATGCAGGATATAAATTCTGAATGCTTTTAATGACTTGATAAGAGCGTAGGCTTGTTTTTCTATGGGATCATATTTCAGTTCAGCATCCCTCAATGTTTTACTAAGAAGGAAATTAGATGATCAAGCCCTTCGTCATCTTTCTGCAACAAGAATGTTGCCACTGTATCGTAGGAAGCGAAAGAGAAAATGTAGAACAGCTTGGTGTAATCTGGACTAATCAGAGTGGGAGCTTCCATGATAGCCTGCTTTATGGCTTTGAAAGAGTGCCTCGCATTTTCTGTCCATTTGGTTTCGGCTCCCTTTTTTAGCATGGAGGTTATGTGTTTTACCAACTCAGAAAAATTTGGAATAAACCTCCTGACGAAATTTATCTTACCGAGGAAAGATTGGATGTCTTTCTTCGACCTTGGTATATATACCTTCTGAATCGCTTCAACCCGAACTGGATCAATCCTTATGCCCTACGTTGATACTATGTGACCTA
The DNA here is from genome assembly GCA_027924585.1 of Larix kaempferi. Lineage (NCBI taxonomy): Eukaryota > Viridiplantae > Streptophyta > Pinopsida > Pinales > Pinaceae > Larix > Larix kaempferi. The sequence goes on from BSBM01000742.1 coordinate 11,920,038, forward strand.
GGAGCTTTTCCTCCCCGAGAGCAAACTGAGACTTCTTAGGGTTCAAAGAAATTCCAAATTGTTTGGATTTAAGAAAGACCTCCCTCAGGTGCTGCAAATGTTCTTCGTGACTGTTTGAGTATACTATGATATCATCGAGGTATATGAGGACAAAATTTTCCTTAATTCCCACAAACGCTATATCCATGGCCCTTTGAAAAGTGGCTCTGACATTCATCATCCCAAACGGCATCTTGGCGTGCATGAAGGTTCCCCAGGGAGTGGTGAAGGCTGTCTTCTCCTGATCATTAGGGTGTACAGAAATTTGATTATAGCCCGAGAAGCCATCTAGAAATGACATGACCTTAGCTCCTGACACTCTCTGTAGTAAGTGCTCCATCTTAGGCAGCGGGTAGTTATCTTTTTGGGAGCCTTTGTTTAGGTTTCTGAAATCAACACATAACCTGACCTAACCATTCTTCTTCCTTACTATTACCAAATTCGCGACCCATTTAGAGTACCTTAGCAGGATTATGATCTTAGCAACAAGGATCTTTTTTATTTCCCTCTCGATCACAGGTAACAGGAGAGGGTTGATAGGCCTTAGCTTCTGTTTAAAAGGGATGATGCCCTTTTTCATAAGTTTTCAGATCACTGTATTCCCAAGCCAACACGTCTGCGAAATCCTTTACCAGGCTGCAATAACCTGACCTCTGATCAGTTGTCAATTCAGTAGACAGATTTATGAATTTAGGGTGATCTTGGCTGCCTATATTATGTTCATGGACAACTGGGTCCTTTTCCTTATTCACGGGTTTACAGGGGATGTCATTATGGTCAAACATCCTTTCGAGAGGTACTAAGCCCCTAGGTATATGGTTTCCTGGCAATTGGACAATGTCATGTTGGCCTATTTTCCCCTTCAATTTAGATCTCTGAGATTCCTCTATATTTAGGTTTTCTTGGTCAATATGCATATCAGAAAACTCATCAACAACCTGGAGAAATTTGCTAAGCTCATCATCATTCTCAAAGACTTTCCAAAATTTGACATTATCTGGTAGGGATGACCTGTACTTGACTTAGATATCATAGTTCAACTTGGGAGGCATGGGAGGAATGAACGTGCTAGCAGAGACAGCAAGGGAATCAGTCAGGTGATTCATGGCTTGTGCAATATAAGAAATGTTAAAGAACATGAAGGAATCTCTAAGTTTCCATACCTCAACTCTGTATGACTCTAGTCTGACGTTCTTTGCCTGATAATTTCCATTCACTTGCGGTATGATAAGATCTGCATATCCAAATATTTTCAGGCACATGATTCCCATCTCTTTGGCGGCCTTGACTCCCAACAACAAAGTCTCGTACTCTGCTATATTATTAGTGGTTTTGAAATCCAGTTTATAAGACAAATGGGTAACGTCCTTCAGAGGAGAGATCAAGACTACACCTGCACCTGCTGAAGCCTAGGTACTGGCACCATCAAAAAACATGCTCCACACAGCAGTGGTTACTTCCTCAGATTGCTGACTAGTAGGCTTTGTGAGCTGTAAAGGGGTTGGCTGATCGTCATCTATTTGCAGGATACATGCTCCAAAATCTGTATACACTACGTAAATGGGATGATTCATAGAATTACTCTCATTGTTGACGATATAGGCTAGTTGGTTTTCCCTGCAGAGCCTTTTAGTCTCACCTCCAAACATGGGAATGGTAGCATAAGTCAGATCCATCTGTAGGGTACCCCCTAATCATTTACTCCATGATCGGAACAAGAGGATGCCAAACTTTGGTGGGATGTCAGAGACCACCACATCCATCACCATGTTTTTTGAAGGCAGCTGAGACAAGTTTATGACAAGATCCTTTATGAGGCCTAGACATCTAACTTTTCTGGAGTCGAAAGAGAAGAGATCATGGTAGGGTTTCGTGATGCTAAGCCCAAGTTCATCCATCACCACTTTAGGCATGCGGTTGTGGGAGGCTCCTGAGTCAAGCAAGCAATTGTGAAGAATTTTGTCATGGATGTTTAAGGAGATATAGAATGGCAGGTAGGACCCATCCAGTTCTTCAACCATGGGACCTAGGGTTACTGAGGGCTTATCGTCTTGTAAATTCACAAAGTCAGCATCTATGGGCGTTTTTGGCTGAAGGGATTTCAATATAGATGACTTGAAAGAATCGTTTTTCATTAGCTCAATCAGCGGAAAAGGGATTTTTATTTTCTGAATCTCAGTTTCAAGATTGAAAGAGTAGGGCAATTTGTCAGAAATTCTTGCCTCTTGAGCTGGAGCTGTAAGCTAGACAGGATCGAGGACAGTTGGCTGAGATGGTCTTTTCTGTTGTTTTGCAAGAGCCACAACCTGTTTTGCAAGAGCAGCAGGCTGCTGTTTTGAAAGAGTGACAGACTGTTTTGAAGGGGCAATAGACTGCTTCGTGGGGGCAGGAGTCATCTTCCCAAGAGCAAGGGTTACAGGTTTCTTAGCAATGGTCTTGGACCTCAAATCATAACTTCTTTGATCGTCCGCCTGATACAATGATTCCTCGGTGATTTGTTCATTCATGAGGGCTTCCTCATAGTCAAATTGTGTTAGGAAGGAGGGGTCAATCTTATCTTGCATGCAGTTGATGTTGTCTTCTTCCATTTCTCCTCCCTGAGCAAGCTCTTGTTCTTCTTCTAATACTGCATGCTGGAAAGGGGCTCTGATCCTTTGTTCTTCAGCAGGATTCCTGTCTTTCTGGAGGATTTGAGCCTGTGGTTCGTTTCTTTTGTAAGGGGGAGCATCAGTGTTCCTGGGAACAAATTCATTTGGACCTTTACTTCTTGCAGGTTGTTGGCCTTGCACTTTCAGCTTGGACATTTCGAAGGTCAAGTTGTCCAGCATTTTAGCCATTTTTTCCAGGTTGGTTTCTGACGAGGAGGAGGAATCTGGAGTCTGCCTTTTTTTATTGATTTTCCCTTTGAGGATCTTAGATGCGGCCATATTAGAATCAAATTGGAGCGTAGCATCTTGCATGAGCAATAAAGAGGCAGATCTTCTTTCTTGGATATGAAGACAAAAATCAGGATCGAAATCATTTGCATAAGTAATCCTGGCTGAGGTATCTGTGGGTTTGATCTCCGCATGGATTTTGCTAAATATTTTATTAAACCTCTTGGTGAAAGCTGACACAGAATCGCCACTTTCTCTCTTCAAATTATCAAATTCTGTGAGGTAATAAAGGTGGTCTCTTCTTTCCCCCAATGCTTCAAAAACAATTCATCTAGGGCTTCGATATCATTTATTGACCCAGCAGGTAATTCTTTGAACCATTTTCTGGCCTGGCCATCTAGACTTTGCACAAACAACCTAGTCTATACATCTTCATGCTCAATATTTATGTTCTCAGCATAGCTATAGAATGCCTCTAAATGTTCTTTAGCTGTGAAATCTCCCTCTCCAGTGAATTTAGGCATGTACTTTTGGTAATCTCCGGTAGGCATAGCAGCAAGGGGATTAGGCAAATTTAGAGGGGCATACCTAGCAATGAGGATCTTTTCCATTTTGGTTAGAGGAACAGCCATAGTGGATGTGGGTACTAAAAGGGTGGCAGAAGGTATTTTTGGTGTGGATGGTAGCTGAGGAGGTATAGGTAACGATGAAGGTGGGGGTTCTTATTCAGTGGAGTCGCCAATATTTGGGGTGAAACAAATTGATGGCTGTTCTGGAAAATAGGATTTCTTACAAGATTGTGCAAGTAACGAGGACAACCTTTCTTCACGCTAGTCTAAAAGGTCCTGGAAAATGTTTTCAATGGAAAGTACATTGGTGTAAACAAAATGGTACTTCTCTTCTGGTTCAGTCAGTAAGGGCTATAGGTAGGAGGAACAACCTTCTTCTTTGATGGATTCTAAGATTTCTTTTCCTAGGTCAGCTCGGGTAGCAGATTAAGGACTAGGGTCTTCCGCAACAGAAACGGGTGAGGACACTTGAGCCCATAAGTATTCCGATCTACTTATAGTTTCTTGTGAAACAACTGCTTCAGGGAATGGAGATTCAAAAGGAGTTTCATTTGTTGAGACAGAAGAAATACCTCTGGTAGTGCCTGATATAGTTCCCCTTATGGATCTGGAAATCTGTCTCTGTGTAGTCCTTCCTCTCCTTCCAATCTGTTCGGGGTCTAAAACAGGTGTCACTGGTGGCCTTTGAGGATTTTCTCTAGTACTTGGTCTTCTCGAAGCCACTTCATTCCAATGGAGTCGCCACATAGATGATTACAACCGAAATAATGTCCAGGCTTTGTCTATCATCAAAGTTGAAATTATGTCGTCTCCCAGGGAAGCTGCTGCTTCAATAATCTTCCCCGGCAGCGGTGCCAATTTGTTAGCTCTCCAGGAGTATTTCTAGGTTGCGATTGAAAGAGCCTGGTAACTTAAACTCGCTTTAAAAAGGGGGGCTATGTTTGGATCAAGTTGGATGTCTGAATCGAAACTCACACACTTAAAACATGCATGGAGACACTCAGGGGTACAAGGCTTTTAACTACTGCTGTTCAGAGAGTTGATAAAAGATAAATGGGAGTAAACTCCTTATCATGCTAGCAGACTCATACACAGAAACATGTATATAAATGGCTAATCACAACAAGTAATGACATTGATCTTCAGTTCTGAATACAAAGACAGGATTACAGCTATCTGGCATAGATAAATGAACATACACAAAATAAACAATTCACTGCGAGTACAGAAAGATAAGAGAGAAAAATCTGAATGCCAATAGAAAAAGAAGCTTATATTAACTGAGGTGCCACTGAAAGTCTGAGAATGCAAATATCAAAAAGTCTCTCCAAAATTGAACCATTGTTCTACATACTTTCTGGGCTTTATAGCCTTTACAAACTTTTTAAGATCCTGAAAAGATAGATCGAATCTGCAAAAAAAAGTAAATTAAAACAGTTTTCTTGTAAGAAATGACATCGTCCTACATTCCAGAGTAACTGACATTCTTGTTAAAGAACTTATATTCGACACCGTGATGAAACTCCGGAGGTTGGAGAACGAGTTTGAAACCGCTGCCTGCAAAAACCTGTAGGTGTCTTTTTCTCAAAATAGACAGGAATATTCTTCTTTTTACCTTGCTAGCGCCCTCCAGTCTAGAACCAAAAGGTGATCATGATGCCTTTAAATGTTTATCAATCATTTGGAAAACACCTTTGCGATGATTGGACTAGCGACCAAACGGTTTTGGTGCCCAAAAACAAGCTTCTGTGCATTCTGCGTTTTCGGTAGTTAGCAAAACTGGGCTCAAACCATTTCGCCTAAACCACCGAATTTCCCTAAGGTGTTGGAAACCTTTCTCTACTTTCGGTAACTAGGGGAGTCCTGCTTGTATATCGTAAATCACCGAATCTAGGTTTTGGCAGCTAATGAACAATCTCTATGTTCACCTAAGTTGCCAAAAAGTGTGTATGGTCCAGCCTGCAAAAGTTTTACAAAACTGCGTTTTCTGACCTCTACTACTCATCTCCCTGCTGCTCGGATTTCTCTTCCTCCTCGGCCAAAACTAGGGTGTCAGCAAAACTAATCGTAGCTGTTGCTAAGGTGTCAATATCTGAGTGTACCTTGGGATGGGGTTTCTGAGTTTTTTCTTTGCCTCCCAGAGACTCGACCTTCCTGCTTAGCTTGATATTTTCTCTGATCATCCTAATATTCCTTCCTCTCAGCTTACCATGTTTTTTGGTCAACCCTTGGAAAGAAACATATAGTTCATTATGTCTTTCAGTCAGCCTTTCATTTTCTTCCTTGATTACTTTTTGGAGCATTTCGAGCTCATGCACCTGCCTGAGAAGACGATTGATTTTCTGCGTTGAAGAACTTTTTGCTTTGGTTGTTGATACATCAGCCACCTACTGATCTTGGTCTCCCATAGGTGTAGGGGAAAGTAGTTTTTTACATGCAGTCTCCTGCTCTTCCATAGGTGTAGGAGAAGGCAGGGTTTACATAAGCAATCTCCTGTTCTTCAACGGGTAGAGCTACTTCCTGAAGCTCTTGTTTTGCGGCCATTTTCTTATTATCTGTTCCCGTTTCCTGCAATTCATCGTCTTCACAGTCGATGTAGGGGAGGCCTAACAGGGTCACCTTCTTTGCAGAAGTTTCTCCTTCTTTCCTGAAAACTAGTTTTTTCCCAATCCTCTCAGGCTTAGAAGAAGGGGTAGTTGGGACTGCTGGCAACGAAGAAACGACTCATCTTTTCCTCTTTTCACTTCTAGGGGTGGATGGCTTTTTCAAGGAGGATTTACCCTTGTATTTGGGTCGCAATTCAGTGTTAAATTCGTTCTAGAAAAGGAAATAATCCCACTCCTCATTTTTTCTTCGTAGATGCTCTGACACCAGGATCTTAATTAAGCCATGGTGGGATAACCTGCTCTGAACCTTGCTTGGCTTTGCCTGGACCTGGTGAGCCATCTTTGTTAGGTTTTTATGGAGATAGAAGGGTAGGTTTAGAGGGCTTCTTCCAGTGAAATGATCTAACAGTATGAAATGATAGATCAGCACTCTGGAGTACCTGCCTTCGCATTTAAAGTAGACCAAAATGGCCTTTAACAGGTGCTACCACCGTTCCTCCAAGAAAGACATGGGGATGTCTTTATTCCAGGTGATTGATTGGTGTGCAGGCTTGAGATATGACCTGAACTCGACTTTCTGGGTGGTGGTGGTTTTGAACCATCGTTCTCTTGTCCCTGGAATTTTTGTGGCTGCTGCTACGAAGTCTTCATCTACTTGGACCTCTTCTTTCCTAGTTTGTGATTTCCTTCCGTCGAATGATAATGCGAAATCCTCTGCAATCTGCTGATGGGAGCCTTGGAGTTTCAGGAAATAGTTATAGCATCCCATGCCCTTGAAGAACTGGCCTATTTCTGGGTGCGACTCGAGGTAGCCGACGTCATTGATCTCCTTCCTAAGCACAACCCCTCCCTTCTTCATCTGTAAGCCCTTGTTGACACCTGCATTTCAGAGAAAACGAGCCTTGGGGAAAAAATGATGCAAAATCGGGGAAGGAGCAACTCGTTGATAGGTAATAACAAAGGATGAGGTATGATTTGGTTCTGGGCCCTGACTACGAGAGACGGTACTGAAAGCCAATCATGAAGCTTTGCACGACCTTTCAATCTTTCCCTTTTACCCAGAAGCGATCATCGTCTGTAAGTGGTCTTGAATGAAAAGATCATGTTTTCAATGGTGGTGCCCCTTTTCAGCGGTTAAGAAATGATGAGCTACCTTTAATTCGCGACTATCCCTTGATTTGATGTTTCCATCGTTTGATACTGACTCGATTTCGGCAGCCGAAAACTTCACCCTTAGAACCGTAGATTGCCGAAAGAATTCACACATGCCGAGGCTTTCGGTGGCCATGGACGATCCGGTCCTTTGACTGAGAGCTACAGAAAATGTCTTCTTTTAGGTGGCTAATGAACACCGTCGTATTCTCCCAAGCCATCGAAAACTGCACCATGAACCACGATATATGTCTTCCCTTTCAGTATCTAGAGAGTTTCGTCTTTCGCGTAGTAAGCTGCCAAAAGGGGGGGTTTTCGGTAGCTAATGAACCATCGTCAGGCCCGCCTAAGCTACCGAAACCATGAAAATTCTTTTTTCGGAGCAGAGCAACATCAAACGTTATTTCAAGCTTCATTGCATAATCCAAACTTATGATACGCAACTTCAAATGCATATAAAATAAAAGACAAAACTCCTATCACCTAAACAAGCGCCTAGTCTATTTTATTTGGGGAGGTAATAGGAAACCTCCTAGATGCAGGATCATAGTGGTTTCATACTTGAATCCATCTCACTTCTATCATGTGCATTTTGAATCAGGATGTGGATTGAATAGAAAGTCATAATTCTATTCCGTATGGTCTCCGATGTATGTCGCCACTTTAAATGGAGTAAAGAAGCTATACGTTATGGGAGACTCCAAGGTAGTAATTAATTGGGCTAAGGGAAGGAATAATGTGTATATTGCACATCTCCAACCCCTGTTTTAGTGGATACGTTCCTCCATTCAGTATTTTGAATGGTTCTACCACATATATAAGGAGTTGAATCAAACAATCGATCACCTGTCCAAAGAATCCTAATCTCTTTATGATGGGATCCTTTCGAGCAAATGAGTTTCTCGATAGACAAGAAAGGGAGGCCGTGGAGTTCCATTTCTAGTTCTATAATGGTTTTTTTTGTTTGTTGTAAATGGATTTTGGCTCTGGTTTCTTTTTGTAGAGGATATTTGTTTCTTCGGGAAGATTATGAGATATATAATTGTAAAAGGGTTGGTAAACCAGTATTAAGATGACTCTAAAAGGTCTTCCAATCTTTGTATGGTTTTTCACAGTGAATTTTGGTTTGAATGACCCTTAGTGAACTGGGTATATGTATATTATCTTTTTTATAATATAAAGATTTTTTCCGAGGAAAAAAATGTAGATATTCACAGTGAGAAATCATTATTTAGGGTTTTGAAATACTATGTGTCCAAGTTTAGAAATGCCCCAATGTATCTAGTGGAAACTCCACCTATAATATCCCCATCCAAATAAATCACATGAAGGGAAATTTCCACCAATATACTAGTTCCCTAGGTTGGGGTGGAAACATTTAGACTTGGAATAAGGGAGCTTTTAGACCCCAAATGGAAATTAGATTGAAAAATATACATTAAAGGGGGTAAATAAATAATAAGAAGAAAAAAATAAGGTGGAACTTGGTCATGAGGATGCATAGGTGGTGTGGGACCCACACAAGGAAAGATTCTCCATGCCACATGGCATCCTATTCTCACACATTCGAATCCAAGGTGGATTCTAACGTTCTTGGGGGTGTTGGAGAGGCATTATTCATGGAATGAATCTAGGAGGGTTGAATTAGAGTGGAATAATAACTCCCATGGAAGAGGAAGAGGCATCTTAGAGGTATTGTGACACTTGGATCTAGATTCCCTAACCTTTATGACAACAATGATGAATATTCTATGAAAATTATGACAAAGATCAGACCTGATTGTTGAAATCTAACCTATATGACATGTAACGGCTAAAAATAGCCTCCAAGAGGGCTCACAAGGGGAGTTATGGCAGCCAAGATCCCCCCCATTCGAATTGATGGAAGAGGAAGTCTAGAAAGTGTTGCACAAGTGGCATTCATGAGAATCTCTCCATAATTCGAGTTGGGATGAGGCTATTGGAGGGAATTCTATCCATGGAGGCCTTGGGATGTTAATAAAAGACAATAAGAAATAAGGATACCAGCTTTTGATCATTTCTCATTTGAAACAATTGGAGAGCTTAGCTTGTCCTTGCACGGTGGATGTTCATCCTCCCTACCTTAGAACCAATTTCGAGGGTGCGAGATTCCCATCCAAGTTGGTTGATGGAGAGGCCATTGAGACCTCTCAAAAGAGCTTCATGGAGATGTTTTGATTCAGGTTCAAACCCCAACTGAGTTCGAGTTCATCTTCTCTCATTCTTCTCTATGCCTATTCTACTAGCTTTCTCTTAATGTCATGTAAATGTGCAAGGGCGCACTTCTTGTTGCATATAGTTATTGGATGTCAAAACCCAAAAATTTCAAAAAAAATTCAAATTTTTATGGTAGCAATAAATGTTATGTAAAAGCAGTCCTTTAACCGTCTGTTTAACTTACTTGGTTGTAAGTGTGTGTATGAAGGATCTTTATTGTACTTAAGTGATATTATGGTTGTATATATTTATATGTATATTTTTTTTTGTTGTTGTTGTTGTAATGTGTCGTAAACTCCAGGGGAACTTGCCATAACAGGCTGGCTTACTTAGCTTATGAGCTAACGCATCGAATTGTTTTCCCCTTTACAGATCTACAGGTAAGGTGCGGTTGCGACAATTATAAAATGTTATACTCAAACTAGTTGTACAAAAATTTATTCAATAAAAAGGTCTTGCTCACTCAGTTTTCAAGTGGTTGAAGGTAGCATTCTGTATACCAACTTCTCGATTCTTCTTTTGTTGAAAATGTACTTCCAGTGACGAGGATAGTTGTGTTTCTGAAGTGTCCAGGCGTTAAACAAGTCTGTATAAACATTTGTCATTAATGATGATTCTGTACTGTAAATGCGCCTCATATTTAGCATGGTGAAAATAGATCTCTTACCGATTGTCAGCATTGACTAGATAATTGACAAGTCTTCGTCTAACCATTTCAGGCTTGTATAACTTGGTCAAATTATCTTTATATCGATGATCGTAAGCTTATACGGAGTAATTTGTTTAAATGTTTATAAGAAATTTGAGGTAGTTGAGAACTTGCCATGATAACTCTGGAAATGTCGATACATCCCTACTTTATTGATATATCTCCATTATGTATAAACTACTTCCAAGATTGGGTTTCTCATATGATATTCACAATCAATTTTTATGAGCAAACTTATGAAATCATAAATAACCACATCACGAACAATAATTTGTTTTATGCTTATTATGATTTGTTTGGTCTCAAGGTGTTATTACCATAAAATATTAAATGTTAGAACAATTGTTTTAAATTATGGTCGTAGACAAAGTGTTGTTGTTCAATGTACAACGTTTGATTGCAATAATAAAATCGTGGATTTCAATCATATGGTAAGGCAACCATATAGAATATCCATATCATTTCTTTTGATTGGCAAAATGATGGTATTGTTGTCGTAATCAAACTATGTAAAGGAGATCCATTGCATGGGAAAAATTTAAGGGATATGTGGCTCACTCTTAACCAAGTACTCGTCACCTAAAAGGTTGACAAACCCTACCATTCTACATTCCTTCGCTCGCCTTCGGGCTCGGCCGCTCTGTGGGTTTTCTTCTGTCCAAACTTGCCGAAACCATGGTGGAATCTTCCTTCCTCACTGTGAGCTCTTGCTGCGTTAGTTCCTTGCTAAGGTTTAGGAGTTGTATAAGTTTGTTAATCTTCCAACAGTTATAGAATTTTTATGAGAACCCTAAGGTTCTATCCTTTCCGTTGCAAGCTTCATATCAGTCGTGGCCTCCAGTATTTCCTTCCCTTGACTTATTTCTGTAACCACCTTAGTTGAGGAATGCATCTTTGAGTCTGCCATTGCTTCTTTGGTGGCCAGGGTTAGGGTTCAAACTCCATTGTTCGTGGTTTCCAGACCGGTCACAGTGTGGTCGCTTCATTCCAAATTCTGGTGAGTAAATCTTGTGGGTTTCGTAGTATTATTTCGATATTTAAAATCAAAATCCTGTAGGTTTTGTTTATTGAAAATGATAATTGATAAATGGTTTGTGGTTTCCAAATCTCAGCAGGTTTTGCACACTCCATAAGGCGTACAGGATACAGCTCTCGGCATCTGGCTCCTCCGGGTAAGCCTGGTCCTTACCATGGCATTTTCTCCTTGGGGTTTTGTTGTGTGGACGAATGGGGTTGGTCTTCAAAGGGCGTGATTCTACTGCTATAGCCGTTCTGTTGAGTCTTCTAAAAACTTAACCCTGCGTTACCTCGACAGGTGTTATCCCTGTCATAGGATAGAATCATTATGGCTTCGGCTGACTGTAAATTATTGGTTTTCCTTAGGGTGTTGTATGGTTTCCATCAATGTTGTGTTATATGTTTAAGCCGTAGAGAACCAGGCTAGAACTGGTTTTAAAATGGGTTACGACCCTATGGTTCTGCCTCCATTACTGTACTCATGAAGGTTTTGGGTGTACTACCCAGGTTTTTATTCGAATTTATCTTAATATAAAGTTGCTCGTGGAATTGGCTTGTTTTTTTTTTTTTTAAACATTTGTTACTCTGTTATACTATAATATGTTCTATTTTTTTTTTACAAACACTTCTACAGGAATCGTGCATTCGGTTGTTAGTAAAACAATGTATTGAACTAAAAGTTAAAACCTACATTTTCGTTGGTAATTGTGATTTGAACAAGACTTGGTACAGTCGAGTTAGTGTGTGTCAAGGGTTTTGATTTTCTACAGCAAGCTTCTGTTAGTGACAAGGCTACGGCCGTAGGTATATCGGTGGTAAGGATTGGAAAGTTTTACAAAAGAAATGTCTGCGTTCTCTGTTGCATTCGATACTGTGTATTATAATAAAATATAGTTATGTGTTCATAATTCTTAATTGGGTGTAAGAGATAACACGGCTGTGAGTGAATACCAAATCTTACTTCTCAACGTTTTTGTTTTTAAGTGTTTAAATAATATCGATGGAAGTTTTGTTGTTAATTAACTTTGTCAAGATGGGGTTTTTCTTTCCAGGTTTGGATAATACAATTTATGAATTTAGACTATTGTTTTTATGGTGGTTTTAATACACACCAGTATAAGTTCTGCGTGTTACGATCTATGATGTACTGAAAAGAGTTACGTCTGTGGCCGAGTCATTGTAATACTAATCGATAATTAAATACTGGTAATAAATTTCTTAAATAAATAAGTGATAGGGTTTTATATTTCGAGTTAACAATCAAAGGTCTCGTTCAAATGTTAGCTCTGTGGATATAGGTTTAATCTATTGTTAAAATAGGTTTCTAAGGATACTGTGTAATAGTATGAAGAAAACAAATGAGCTCAAGACTGAGCAAAGGGAAAAATACTATGATAAATAAGAGATTCGGACTCGAGCTAGTTAGTGGTTTGTCTCTAATTTCCTTCTGCCTTCAGGTTAATAACTCGGTCAAACTCTGCTGTGAGTTTCTTGGTGGTATCCACGATAGAGATAGGTTTTTAAACTAGAACTTCTTCATCACGAGCCTAGTTTATAAATTCAATGGTTTTGTTTTGGCTACGATTGTCTTTTGTTGAAAAAGATTGTAGGGAAGAAGTTTAAAGATGTGATCATACTGCTATTCGAAAAAATGTGAAGAGTCAATAACAGCTCAGCTATGTTTTGAATATAAATAAACTTACTGATATAAATTTATTCACCTAATCTTGGTACAGATAATAACCTGTATTCTTGTTTAACTAAACACGAGACAAATATAGAATGGTTTACTTATTCAGCTAGGGTTTATACCTGTTAAACTCTCTATGAAATAACCCACTGTAATTATAAAATTGTCTATGATTCTGTTCCTCTAATTGTTTAAACAAGTATAATTTCCAGAAATATTTACAGTATGAATAGTCTATGCTTGTCTACTTAACTATTGAAAATAAACAAAGGAAAATTTACAATACATTCTATTATTTATAATATTAACAAAACATATTATGCATACAACCTTTACTCGACTGTAAGTGGATAATGATAGTAGGAAATTTCCTAAAACATAATAGTTCTGCAGATTCTATCTTCTAACAATACAGAGATGCTAACTTTACTGAATTTGAAATTCTGTTCAAACCTAGATGAGGTAGCCACATTCTATATTTAAATTTTCTCAATAAATGACAGGAATCAGTGGCAGAACCTGTATCAATAGTAGACAACAACAGCAATGGGAGGCTGTTCCTCCCTACCAATTCCTGGAGAGTGCCCAAACAGCACTTATCAGGACCCCCGAGCTTGCTCTGGTCTCCCTGGCTGGAACTAGGTACAACAGGATAATTCACTCAGCCAAGTAGCTAAACTGGAACCAAGTTACTGCAGCATCTCAAATCAAAACACTCCCTTACTGTATTATCCCTCTTCCTCAATGGGACTCCTGAATAGCATTCACCTGAATGTATTCTCCCTCTAGAACAATGCTGAACCCCCAGCTCAGTTCATTGAGTACTATTTAAAAGATTGCCTAGGTCTTAGTTGGGTTAACTGTCATTAATGAGCCACCTGCTCAGATTCGACTTTCTTGGGGAATCATGACCCCAAAATATAGGGAAGTTGCCACCTGCAACTTAGGAAGTGTTTGAGGATGCTGCCACTTGTCTTTTGCCTTTCCACCTAGTTCCATCCACCAGTTAGACTAGTAACCTCTTTTAACAGCTCTCCCATGCTGTTGTCTCCATAATTTATTTATTAATAATACAATATTCAGAATTTACATTCCATTTCTGATGACTCTGCTGAGTCATCAATTCGTACTTAGCATTTATTTTAACATAATGTCTCAGGAATAATAATAAAATAATTACATTATTTTTGCAAAATTGGGGTATGTGACATACACACCCCCTTAAAATGTAACATCGTCCTCGATGTTACTTATTCTTCATCTTCAGCCACCTGCTGGAATAGATGTGGGTATGCTTCCCGCATCTTACTTTCCAGTTCCCAGGTAGCTTCTTCAGGACTAAGGTGCTTCCATTGCACCTTCAGCTGTCCAATTATGCGGTTCCGCAGAGTAATTTCCCTCCTCCCGAGGATACAATCCGGTTCCACCAGAACTTCCCCTTCTGGTTCTACTTGTACAATGTTCCAGTCAATAACATGAGTAGCATCATGAACATACTTTTTCAGAATAGAGATATGAAAAACATTGTGTACTTTTAAATTTGGTGGTAATGCTAGCTGGTAAGCAACTTGACCGATTCTAGATAAAATTTCAAACGGACCACAGTAACGTGGTGCTAATTTTGCACAACTTCCCAGTCTTAGAGAGCTCTTCTTTGGCCTTACCTTGATGAACACATGTTCACCTACCTGGAACTCTTTAGGAGTTCTTTTCAAATATGCTTGACTCTTTTGTCGATCCTGGGCAATCTTCAAATTTACCTGCACTTGTTTCACAATATGTTCCATTTCTTTTAATAAATCAGGTCCTAACACTAACCTGTCTACGGGATTACTCCAAGAGATAGGAGCGTTACATTTACGTCCATACAAAATTTCAAAAGGACTAAACTTAGCTGATGATTGATAACTATTATTGTATGCAAATTCTGCTAAATGTAAATAATCCTCCCACTTACCTGGTTGATCTTTAACATACATCCTTAGCAGATCTTCTAATACCTGATTAACTCTTTCGGTTTGTCCGTCCGTCTGAGGATGGAAAGAAGTGCCGAAATTTAATGTGGTGTTTAATCCTTTAAACAAAGATTTCCAGAAATTCCCTGTGAATTTAGGATCCCTGTCTGATACAATAACTCTTGGAATACCGTGTAACCGAAAAATCTGTTTTAGAAAGATATCTGCTATGTTTGCAGCCTTGTATGTGGTTTTAACAGGAATAAAGTGTGTTGATTTACTTAATTTATGTACTACCACCATGATTGAATCATTCAGATGTTGATTTTTGGGTAATCCCGTGATGAAATCTAGGCTGATTATTTCCCACTTCCAGCTAGGAATACGTAGAGGTTGCAGCAATCCAGCTGGATGTTGGTGTTCTGTTTTCACTTGTTGGCAGTCCAAACATCTAGCTATATACTCAGCTGTTTCAGATTTCATATTAGGCCAAAAATATTCTTTTCTCAACATGGTGACAGTCTTTTGGTAGCCTGGATGCCCTGAGTAAGGGGTTTTATGAATTTCATCTAGAATTAACAGTTTAACTTTAGGTGCACTCGGAACATACAGTCTGTCTTTAAACAATAAAAATCCGTCTTCATTTAAACTATATCCTTTTATCACACTTTCTGTAGGTTGTTCTTTGGCTGCAGCTTGTAAATGCTGATAATTTTCATCTGATTTTATCCCTTCAGCCAACTGTTCATTTAAATCAGAGGTATAAGTGCTGCTAGCTGATACAAAATTCAGCTTTGCATTTCTGCTCAAGGCATCAGCCACCTTATTTTCCTTTCCTTTTATGTGTTGAATTTCAAAATCGTATTCACTTAAGAAGGCCAACCACCTGGCTTGTCTTGCATTTAAGTTAGGCTGGTCTAAAAGGTATTTCAGACCCTTATTATCAGTCATTAAAGTGAATTTTATGCCTATTAAGTGGTGTCGCCACATCTTTAAAGCATGGATAACAACAGCTAATTCTAAGTCATAAGTGGCATAATTCTTTTCATGAATTTTTAGCTTCCTAGATTCATAGGCAATGACATGTCCCTCCTGAGTCAACACTCCTCCTAGACCGTCATTACAAGCATCGGTGCAAACCACGAAATCTTTATTAGGGTCTGCTATTCTGAGAATAGGCGCAGTTGTCAATAAAATCTTAAGTTTCTTAAAGCTTTCTTCACACTTCACGTTCCAATCAAATTTCTTGCCTTTCTTTTGCAAGGAGGTAATTGGGTTGGCTATTTTTGAAAAACCTTCAATAAATCTCCGGTAGTAACCGGTAATTCCCATGAAGGATCTAACATCTGTTACATCTTTTGGTACTGGCCACTCTTCAATTGCCCGAATATTTTCAGGATCAACTGAAATCCCTTCCTTGGTGACTACATGTCCTAAGTACTGGATTTCGTCTTTAAAGAAATCACACTTACTGAACTTCGCAAAGAGCTGCTGCTCTCTTAGTTCTTGTAAGACTATACGTAAGTGTTCTTTATGCTCCTCTTCATTCTTAGAATAAACTAATATGTCATCGATGAATACGACAACAAATTTATCTAAGTACTTATGCATTATGTTATTCATTAAGCACATAAAGATAGCTGGGGCTTTAGTAAGCCCAAATGGCATTACGACAAATTCGTAATGTCCATACCTTGTTCTAAAAGCTGTTTTGAAAATGTCTTCTTCTTTAATCCTCACCTGATGATAACCCGATATCAGGTCTATCTTAGAGAACATCGTAGCTCCACGTAGCTGATCAAACAGATCATCAATGCGAGGCAACGGATATCTGTTTTTAATCGTCATCTTGTTCAGTTGACGGTAATCTATACAAAGTCGCATAGTTCTGTCCTTCTTTTTAACAAAAATTACTGGTGCTCCCCAAGGGGATACACTGGGTCGAATGTAATTTTTGTCTATTAACTCCTTTAACTGAGTTTTCATTTCGTTAAGCTCCAAAATATTCATGCGATACGGGGATTTTGAACTGGGGACAGCACCTGGTACCAGCTCAATTGTAAAGTCCAGCTCCCTTTTGGGAGGTAGTTCTAGGATTTCCTCCAGAAAAACATCTATAAATTCATTGACTACAGGGATGTTCTCTACTATTTTCTTGCTGTTTTCAGACTTATCTGTCTCATCTGTAATAGTTACAGCATAGGTCTTGCACCCTTTTCTGACTGCCCTTTTAAGTTGTAAGGAAGAAATCTGCCTAACTACTGTTTTCCTAGGAATACCCCTAACGGTTACAGGCTGTCCATTACTGTTTACACATCTAAAAGTTTTGTCAAAATAGTTTAAAACTACTCTATGCTGTTCCAACCAGTCCATTCCGATAAGTATGTCATAAGATCCAAGTGGCAAGACATTTAATTTAACTGTAGTTCTAAAATCATTCATATTTAAGATACATTCTTTAACATAACAGTTTACTTTCCTTTTTGCCCCAGTAGCTAGTTGTACAGACCAAGAATTATCAAATCTTTCAACAGTCAACTTACATTTTTCTACTAGCTGGGGTGAAATATAACTAAGACTAGCACCCGGATCTATTAAAATAGTTACAGGGGTTTTGTTAATCATCCCTCCTACTTCCACCATGGAGGTTTGGTAGTCGGCCTGGCGGTTTTCCAATGCTGCATTGATTCGGGGCATAGTCCCTGCAAAGTCCCCAACAGTCATTTCATCTTGAACAGTGTGAATATTGCTGATTTGTTTCTTTCTATTTGGGCAAACTAAAGCATAATGTGGGCCATTACACTCCCAGCACTTAACAGGTTCCTTTCGCTCAAAGTTCTTAGTGTAATTTCCATGATTGTTAGGAGCCTCCTTGCTGCTTTTAAAATTGTTGGAATGGCTAGCAGCTCCATTTTTGTTTCCCTGGAAGCTTTTACCATTAAAATGGTTTCCGTTCTTGTTATTCTTGAAACTTTTATGAGGGACAAACTCCTTTTTCCTGTACTCAAGCTGATTACTATTCTTTTTGGCTTTCCAGCTGGCTATCCCTTCTTTCTTTTTATTCTGTTCGTAACAGAAATTAGCCTTTCACATAGCTTCTTCCAGAGTTTTGGGGTTGTCATATTCAATTCTGTCCTTGATATGATATGGAAAACAGCTAAGAAACCACTGTATTTTTGGTTTTTCCTCGACAAAATACGGCACATACCATAACAGACTTAAGAACTTACTGTTTAAGTCCTTCATCGTCATAGATCCTAGCTTCAGTTCATAAAATTCCTTGGCCCTCTCTTCATAGTACTGTTCAGACAAAAATTTCTTCTTGAAGTATCTTTTAAAAGTACTCCAATTAACTTCTTTTTCTTTAATCCCCTTGACCCTTTTCAGATCTTGCCACCATATGTCCGCCTTTCCAGAAAGGTTGTAGATGGCCATTCGTGCCTTCAGCTGATTTGAATAGTTATAAATCTGGAAATATTTTCTCATCCCGGATAACCAGGATTCTGCTTCTTCTCCTGTTTCAGATTCTCCATTGAAAGTTGGGGGTTTTATCTTCTTAAACTCCCCGGAAATCTCTTCATAAGGCCTGTACGTTTTCCTTCTGTTGTGCAGCTCAGCTTCACTGCTGTCACTAGTATTGCGGTAACTGTGTTGTTCCCTTCTTTCTTCAGATGATGAACTGCTATCAGATTTAGCTGGTTTCATCTTTTTTGGCCCTCTTTGATGACTAGCTTCTTCTGAGTCAGCTCGTTTGCTCCTTCCTTCTGTCTGAAATTTTTCTATCAATAGCTGATTTAGCTACTCTTGAGTTTTCATAATCCTTTCATTATCCTTCTTGACTATTTCTATCTCTGTCTTTAAACCTTTTATGGTCTGCATCAGTTCAGTGGTGTGAGCAATTACCTCCTCTGTCTTAGGTTCTCTCGACATCTGTCTTGTCACAGTGTTTGGGGAATCCTGTTCAGCATATTCTTCTAGCTTTTCCATACCTGCCTGTTGGATTCAGAAAAGAATTTTTCTGCTCTGTCTTTATGTAACAGAAATTATAAGTTAGTACATAACATAATTTAAAATTTTTTTTGTCATTTGCACTGTTCTGCGGAAACTAGTGGAGCCATAAGAAGGCCTAGTGTCTGAACCATGCTCTGATACCACATGTCAAAACCCAAAAATTTCAAAAAAAATTAAAATTTTTATGGTAGCAATAAATGTTATGTAAAAGCAGTCCTTTAACCGTCTGTTTAAATTACTTGGTTGTAAGTGTGTGTATGAAGGATCTTTATTGTACTTAAGTGATATTATGGTTGTATATATTTATATGTATATATATATTTTTTTGTTGTTGTTGTTGTAATGTGTCGTAAACTCCAGGGGAACTTGCCATAACAGGCTGGCTTACTTAGCTTATGAGCTAACGCATCGAATTGTTTTCCCCTTTACAGATCTACAGGTAAGGTGCGGTTGCGACAATTATAAAATGTTATACTCAAACTAGTTGTACAAAAATTTATTCAATAAAAAGGTCTTGCTCACTCAGTTTTCAAGTGGTTGAAGGTAGCATTCTGTATACCAACTTCTCGATTCTTCTTTTGTTGAAAATGTACTTCCAGTGACGAGGATAGCTGTATTTCTGAAGTGTCCAGGCGTTAAACAAGTCTGTATAAACATTTGTCATTAATGATGATTCTGTACTGTAAATGCGCCTCATATTTAGCATGGTGAAAATAGATCTCTTACCGATTGTCAGCATTGACTAGATAATTGACAAGTCTTCGTCTAACCATTTCAGGCTTGTATAACTTGGTCAAATTATCTTTATATCGATGATCGTAAGCTTATACGGAGTAATTTGTTTAAATGTTTATAAGGAATTTGAGGTAGTTGAGAACTTGCCATGATAACTCTGGAAATGTCGATACATCCCTACTTTATTGATATATCTCCATTATGTATAAACTACTTCCAGGATTGGGTTTCTCATATGATATTCACAATCAATTTTTATGAGCAAACTTATGAAATCATAAATAACCACATCATGAACAATAATTTGTTTTATGCTTATTATGATTTGTTTGGTCTCAAGGTGTTATTACCATAAAATATTAAATGTTAGAACAATTGTTTTAAATTATGGTCATAGACAAAGTGTTGTTGTTCAATGTACAACGTTTGATTGCAATAATAAAATCGTGGATTTCAATCATATGGTAAGGCGACCATATAGAATATCCATATCATTTCTTTTGATTGGCAAAATGATGGTATTGTTGTCGTAATCAAACTATGTAAAGGAGATCCATTGCATGGGAAAAATTTAAGGGATACGTGGCTCACTCTTAACCAAGTACTCGTCACCTAAAAGGTTGACAAACCCTACCATTCTACATTCCTTCCCTCGCCTTCGGGCTCGGCCGCTCTGTGGGTTTTCTCCTGTCCAAACTTGCCGAAACCATGGTGGAATATTCCTTCCTCACTGTGAGCTCTTGCTGCGTTAGTTCCTTGCTAAGGTTTAGGAGTTGTATAAGTTTGTTAATCTTCCAACAGTTATAGAATTTTTATGAGAACCCTAAGGTTCTATCCTTTCCGTTGCAAGCTTCATATCAGTCGTGGCCTCCAGTATTGCCTTCCCTTGACTTATTTCTGTAACCACCTTAGTTGAGGAATGCATCTTTGAGTCTGCCATTGCTTCTTTGGTGGCCAGGGTTAGGGTTCAAACTCCATTGTTCGTGGTTTCCAGACCGGTCACAGTGTGGTCGCTTCATTCCAAATTCTGGTGAGTAAATCTTGTGGGTTTCGTAGTATTATTTCGATATTTAAAATCAAAAGCCTGTAGGTTTTGTTTATTGAAAATAATAATTGATAAATGGTTTGTGGTTTCCAAATCTCAGTAGGTTTTGCACACTCCATAAGGCGTACAGGATACAGCTCTCGGCATCTGGCTCCTCCGGGTAAGCCTGGTCCTTACCATGGCATTTTCTCCTTGGGGTTTTGTTGTGTGGACGAATGGGGTTGGTCTTCAAAGGGCATGATTCTACTGCTATAGCCGTTCTGTTGAGTCTTCTAAAAACTTAACCCTGCGTGACCTCGACAGGTGTTATCCCTGTCATAGGATAGAATCATTATGGCTTCGGCTGACTGTAAATTATTGGTTTTCCTTAGGGTGTTGTATGGTTTCCACCAATGTTGTGTTATATGTTTAAGCCGTAGAGAACCAGGCTAGAACTGGTTTTAAAATGGGTTACGACCCTATGGTTCTGCCTCCATTACTGTACTCATGAAGGTTTTGGGTGTACTACCCAGGTTTTTATTCGAATTTATCTTAATATAAAGTTGCTCGTGGAATTGGCTTGTTTTTTTTTTTTTTAAACATTTGTTACTCTGTTATGCTATAATATGTTCTATTTTTTTTTTACAAACACTTCTACAGGAATCATGCATTCGGTTGTTAGTAAAACAATGTATTGAACTAAAAGTTAAAACCTACATTTTCGTTGGTAATTGTGATTTGAACAAGACTTGGTACAGTCGAGTTAGTGTGTGTCAAGGGTTTTGATTTTCTACAGCAAGCTTCTGTTAGTGACAAGGCTACGGCCGTATGTATATCGGTGGTAAGGATTGGAAAGTTTTACAAAAGAAATGTCTGCGTTCTCTGTGGCATTCGATACTATGTATTATAATAAAATATAGTTATGTGTTCATAATTCTTAATTGGGTGTAAGAGATAACACGGCCGTGAGTGAATACCAAATCTTACTTCTCAACGTTTTTGTTTTTAAGTGTTTAAATAATATCGATGGAAGTTTTGTTGTTAATTAACTCTGTCAAGATGGGGTTTTTCTTTCCAGGTTTGGATAATACAATTTATGAATTTAGACTATTGTTTTTATGGTGGTTTTAATACACACCAGTATAAGTTCTGCGTGTTACGATCTATGATGTACTGAAAAGAGTTACGTCTGCGGCCGAGTCATTGTAATACTTATCGATAATTAAATACTGGTAATAAATTTCTTAAATAAATAAGTGATAGGGTTTTATATTTCGAGTTAACAATCAAAGGTCTCGTTCAAATGTTAGCTCTGTGGATATAGGTTTAATCTATTGTTAAAATAGGTTTCTAAGGATACTGTGTAATAGTATGAAGAAAATAAATGAGCTCAAGACTGAGCAAAGGGAAAAATACTATGATAAATAAGAGATTCGGACTCGAGCTAGTTAGTGGTTTGTCTCTAATTTCCTTCTGCCTTCAGGTTAATAACTCGGTCAAACTCTGCTGTGAGTTTCTTGGTGGTATCCACGATAGAGATAGGTTTTTAAACTAGAACTTCTTCGTCACGAGCCTAGTTTATAAATTCAATGGTTTTGTTTTGGCTACGATTGTCTTTTGTTGAAAAAGATTGTAGGGAATAAGTTTAAAGATGTGATCATACTGCTATTCGAAAAAATGTGAAGAGTCAATAACAGCTCAGCTATGTTCTGAATATAAATAAACTTACTGATATAAATTTATTCACCTAATCTTGGTACAGATAATAACCTGTATTCTTGTTTAACTAAACACGAGACAGATATAGAATGGTTTACTTATTCAGCTAGGGTTTAGACCTGTTAAACTCTCTATGAAATAACTCACTGTAATTATAAAATTGTCTATGATTCTGTTCCTCTAATTGTTTAAACAAGTATAATTTCCAGAAATATTTATAGTATGAATAGTCTATGCTTGTCTACTTAACTATTGAAAATAAACAAAGGAAAATTTACAATACATTCTATTATTTATAATATTAACAAAACATATTATGCATACAACCTTTACTCGACTGTAAGTGGATAATGATAATAGGAAATTTCCTAAAACATAATAGTTCTGCAGATTCTATCTTCTAACAATACAGAGATGCTAACTTTACTGAATTTGAAATTCTGTTCAAACCTAGATGAGGTAGCCACATTCTATATTTAAATTTTCTCAATAAATGACAGGAATCAGTGGCAGAACCTGTATCAATAGTAGACAACAACAGCAATGGGAGGCTGTTCCTCCCTACCAATTCCTGGAGAGTGCCCAAACAGCACTTCTCAGGACCCCCGAGCTTGCTCTGGTCTCCCTGGATGGAACTAGGTACAGCAGGATAATTCACTCAGCCAAGTAGCTAAACTGGAACCAAGTTACTGCAGCATCTCAAATCAAAACACTCCCTTACTGTATTATCCCTCTTCCTCAATGGGACTCCTGAATATCATTCACCTGAATGTATTCTCCCTCTAGAACAATGATGAACCCCCAGCTCAGTTCATTGAGTACTATTTAAAAGATTGCTTAGGTCTTAGTTGGGTTAACTGTCATTAATGAGCCACCTGCTCAGATTCGACTTTCTTGGGGAATCATGACCCCAAAATATAGGGAAGTTGCCACCTGTAACTTAGGAAGTGTTTGAGGATGCTGCCACTTGTCTTTTGCCTTTCCACCTAGTTCCATCCACCAGTTAGACCAGTAACCTCTTTTAACAGCTCTCCCATGCTGTTGTCTCCATAATTTATTTATTAATAATAAAATATTCAAAATTTACATTCCATTTCTGATGACTCTACTGAGTCATCAATTCCTACTTAGCATTTATTTTAACATAATGTCTCAGGAATAATAATAAAATAATTACATTATTTTTGCAAAATTAGGGTATGTGACATTGGAGGATTGTTATTTAGACTTCATGGACATGTTATTTGCTGCATATATCTGTAATATTCATATCATGAGATCCACATCTCGAAATACCATGTACTTCAAGTGATATTTCCAATCAAAGATGAGATTAGAGCCATTTTCCTCATAGCATTATCATAGTAATTTTGGGATGATGTTGTACCTGTTTTATATCATAGTTTTTTGAGATATTTATTCATGTAATGATCTGTATATGTAGTTAATTTGATGGAACAAATGATGTTTTCATACCCCTAAAGTGTCATTATATTTTATGACTAAATTCGAGACTCCTTGTACACCATTCTCACCCCAAATTCTAGACTCTAGAAGTTGTTGTTCCTTGGGATACCTATTCGACCCTAAAACCAAATATAATTATGAAAATGTGTTTTCATTAATGTCCTATAATAGAGACAAGTCTCATACCAAGAATTAGTGAGGGTCGTACAATGTTTGGAAGAGCAATTAATGGAAGACCTAGGGGGGATTTCCACACTCAAATTGACTAGTCTTGTACCGATACTTCTTTCCTTGAAAATTGCAGAACATGGATGGTTATATAATATGTTTGGGTGTCTGATATATGTGTTAATGTGTCCTATGCCCCATCAATACCTTCCTCCCCAAATTTGAAATCATTTGTATGTGTTTGGAACCAATTGTAAACTACACATGTAGAGTCAAAACAAGGTGAATCCAAGTCCTTTTCTTTGGAGGGATATTATAGTGTTATCAAACCATGGTCATTGAAACTGATTTGTGTGACCATTTATGAGGACAAGAAGTCAGTACCCACCCTTAGGAACTAAAACTGAAGGTACATTTGCTAAAGAGGAAGAAGTAGGAGAAGAGGTGCACTCTATTGAAACTATGACTAAGGATGAGAAAGGATCCTCAGAGATGGGGGAGAAAGAGTATTTTAGGAAATTCATGAAACCTTTCTTTTAGGATATGAAAATGTAGATAATGCAAGGGTTTGAATTGATGGCTACTCAAATTGGCATTAGGAGGAAGCAGTAGTTCTCAATTCGAGGAAAAGAAGGCATTTGGTGAAAACATTTTCTCAAAGATATAGCCTCACAACCAACCCAATGAATTACAGAGCTCAACAAGAACTACCACACTCAATTTTCTTGAGCCCAAAGAGGATCGTAACATCCAATATGGAATGCATGAAGTTCTAGCATAATGGCAGCAGTTGAGTGAAGATTGTGGGAGGACCTTACCATTTGATCAATTCTTTACTGTCTCAAACAAGCTCAAAATGAGAGAAGGAAACATAAATCCTTTTCAAAATAAAGAATTGACTTATTCCATAGGTAAAATTTCCCTTTCCACCTTTGATGCCTCATCCAAAATTTATGCAAATACTTGGGTACAAAATTTCGATGTATATTTTCAGCTGAATCTCGATGGTTGAAGATGATGCTTTAAAAATGGCTATTCTCCATCTTGAGGGAGAAGCAAATAATTGGTGGTTCCATGGACTTAAAACATTGGGACATGATCAGGTCACATCATATGAAGAGTTTGTTAACAGGTTAGTGGAAATATTTGAGCAAAAAGACACTGAAATGCCTTTCAAGGAACTAGCACAGTTAAAACAAACTAGAACCCCTGAGGAGTACATGTTGGAATTCAAAAAACTATCAGTTAAGGTGGTTGATGTATCTATGGTTTGATTGGTATTTCTCTTTACTGAAGGATTGGCTGAACCTTTGAAAGGTTTAGTTAAATCTTGTTGTAGTCCCGCAGGTCACGTAGCTAGTAGAGATACATTATATATTATAAACAAGCATGCACAATGATACAAATACAAGAGACAATAGACCAATAGAGAGAAGCACAAGCCTTTATTAACCAGCAAGAGCAGAATACTACATAGAATAGATCTAACTTAGTCCAGTACATGGCTCAACAGCCTATATATATATGCATATATAATCGGTTATGTAACCGTCTGGTTGGTTCAATCGACCGACACGACTCGACTGATCAACCCATCTGTCGACACACATTTACAATAGGTCGCAGGGAGCCTAGTCGACAGGCCGAATTAGGCTCCTCCAACATCTCCCCCACCTCAAAATGTTTCTTCATCCCGAAGAAACGAGGAGATAGAAAATAACTTAGACAAAAATATATATATAATTGCTAGTGTGGTGGAAGACTGGAACTGGACGGATTCTGATGCTGAGCACAGACCTCAAGTATAGATTCGGCTGAAATAGTAAGCTGATGTTGAAATTCCTCCCATGTACACAGTGTTTTCTGGATTTGTTGGTGTTCTATTGCTATCTGTCGACTTTCGTCTATTGCCCAGATTTCGAATGTTCAGCTTGGATTAATTGGAATCAGAGGCATTTTTGTGTTAGGAATCAACCATCCCATACATTGACATCTATCACATTTAGTCACAAACTCTCGACAGTCTTTATGAACTGTTGGCCACCAAATTCCAGCTTGCAGAATCTTCCTTGTTGTTATATCTGCGTGATAATTTCCTCCTGCCATCCATAGTGAGCTTCTAAGAGTATGCTCTGTCGCTCATGCTCAAGTGCACACCAACATAATACATCATTTAGGCCAAGTTTATAGAGGAACCCATTGATCAACGTGTAAGGTACGGCTTTCATAGCAATGATATTCCTCTTCCTCTCAGTCACTCCTTCAAGAGCTTGCCCATCCTCGAGAAATTGTGCAATTTCTGCAAGTTATGAAGGGAGAACTTCAATTCGAAACAAATGTGCATCTCGAAAATCATCTTCAATACTTATCGGATCCTCTCCGGTGTCGACTCTCGACAGGTGGTCTGGCCTGACATTAGCCTTTACTGGTTGGATTATTACCTCGAATTCAAATTCCTGAAATAGTAGAATCCAACGACACTGTTGATGTATATGTAACTTCAGAATGTATTTCACATATATGTATATTGTATTCCTATAGAGATGTTATTATTCCTCTATACGGAAGTGGTTGTATTCCTATAGAGATGTTATTATTCCTCTATACGGAAGTGTCGTCATTTATATTGTAAGTGTCGTAACTTATACTTGATGGGTTATTAGACCACCTTGTTGGGGTCGGCCCTGTATAAGTCATGTGGGTCAAAGGGTTATTAGACCACCCTATTGGGGGTCGGACATGTATGTCAAAGGGTTATTAGACCACCCTAGTGGGGGTCGGCCCAGTCAGCATTATGTTAAGTGGTTAAGTTGAGGTCGACCTAGTTGAGTAAAGGTCAAGTCAAGTTAGTGTATAAATAGAGAGTGTGTCTCTCTCATTTTACACATTCTATTCTCTCACTCACATTGTGGAGAGTGGCGCACTTGTGGAGGAGGAGGATCTGCTGCTAGTAGAAGACTATCTCTTGTATTTTGGTTGTATCATTGCTCTATCTATCTCTGAGGAAGTTATTGGGGTTTTTCACCTTTATGGTTTTCCCCAAGTAAACTCTGTGTCTCTTGTATGATTGCATTATTGTGTCCATGATTGATATGCTGTGATTTGCTGTACATGTTGTTCTCTCAGTTAAGATCCTAGATCATATTGAAGTAAATTCTGAAAATTTAACATGGTATCAGAGCTATCCTGAAAGAAGGCATGATATGGCATGTATGACACTTGTTGCACTTACGATGCTAGGGCTTGATATAGCAAAACCCAGTCATTGTAGCACTTTCTCTATAAATACGTTTTGGCAAAGTTTTCAGATCTAAAACTTTTACAGGTCGAAGATCAAATCCCCATGTACCTTGTGTCCAAAGGACAACCTCTAATTCATTATACTTTGTGATTTATGATTTGTACAATATGGGGTTTCGGCCTCTTCCAGATCTGAGTCAAAATCAGGTGACCTTGGGAAAAAGGTCATAAATTGGGATAGGAAGCTCCAAATGAAATTTAGTAAAAAGTGACAGGTAGTACACATACTGTACTATCTCAAAAAAAAATTTCAGAGGCCGAAGTTGAACCAGTGACACGTGGAACTCCGTACAAGTTCGCTCTCATTTATTATACCATAAACAAGTCACGTTGCGACACTTGGCATAAATCTCTCTCAGAGAATCCAATTGAGGTCAAACCTATCGGGATGGAAAGACAACAGGTCATGATATCTCAGGAAACTTTTTTAGAGGCCAAAGTTGAACCAGTGACACATGGCACGCCGTACAAGTTCGCTCTCCTGTATTATCCCATAAACAGGTCACGTTGCGACACTTGGCATAACTCTTTCTCAGAGAATCCAATTGAGGTCAGACCTATCGGGATGGAAAGATAACAGGTCTGGCTATCTCAAGAAAATTTTACAGACCCTGTGGATCAAAAAGTTTGGAGTTACACCAGAAACAATCAGGTACATATTTCTGTCAAAACATAATTATGTTTGAGTACCTTCATTCATGGCTTCCAGAATTTAGGGCTTCGGAGAAAGTTGGAATTTTTGTAATTGGATACCACGGATGGATGCTATTCATCAAAATCGAAATTTAGAGACCGAGATCAGATTTTTTGGTTGCGCAGAAGGCCGGGCTTGATCAAACCCTAGTTCGGGACTTTGATCGGAAAGATGGAAAATTAGGGCTTCTGCAAAACTTGGAATTTTGGAAATCTGTGACCACGGCTGGAAGCTCCTCAGAAAAATCGAAGCTTAGAGCTTTGAATCAAATCTTTTGCTTGGGTGAAGCTTCAGGAAACTCAAACCCTAATTCAGGGTCCTCCCCAGGGAATCCAGAAATCTAAAAGGCAATTTCGAGGGGTGAAACTTTGCAGTTTTCAAATTCTGAATATACCAACTTGATCAGCTCATCAAGGTGCATATTTCTATCCTTTCAGAAGTTTGAAATTCAAAGTTTGAATTTTTGGGGTTTCTTTGACAAACCCTAATCTAGCTCCAGGTCTAGTTCTTGCAAATCAAGTGGATTGGGTTAATCCTAGAAGATGGATTGGTCAGCCGCATAAGTGAAGAAGTTCCTGTCTCAGAGGGAGATGAGGCTAAGGCCTTCCATAAGAAGATTACAAGCAATCTTGACAGGTATGGCTTATAGGTATGTTTCATGGTTAAGTTTATCATATGTTTGTCTTCATATCATTACAGTACAATCTTGATTAATTACTGGACTTGTCGTATCACCTTAATAGAATATATTCATTGATTAAGGTTTTGACACTTATGATTGTACTAATGCATTGTGATGTTGTATGAGGTTTATGTTGTTTGCTAACACAAAAGGTACACCAAGAAATTCAAATCATGTTCTACTTCAAGAACATATGCTCATGGTGACATGAAGACAAAGATTCATCCATTGTCATGGATCACATAGAAGATCTACTTTCGAGGTATGTATAACTTGGTTCTACAATGGTTAACTTATGAGACATGCAGGTTACTAGCACAAGTCACTGAAGAGAACCAAAAGACATTATGCGGGTATGTTAGACATAGCTAGCTAGCATGCTAATCCAGGTATGTTTTTCCTATATCAAGCTAGAATCCTACCTTGTGTTAGGATCCTATACTGTTGTGTTGTTGATAATGATTATTCATGAAGTCATAGGTTTGAATAATCATGGTTGTATGCATATTATGTTTCTTACCATAATTGATGATATGACTAACCAAAAGAATCATGAAGGTATAGGTTTGAATAATCACGGGTTTTATGCATATTATATCTCTTATCTTGATTGATGATTCAACTAACCAGAAGAGTCCTATGATCAAATAAGAATGTGTATGAGTAAAAGAAGACTTCCCTGAAACCTTGAATACTAATGTTTATTATCTGTGAATGATCATGAATATACATGTTTAAGATTATTGTGTTTTGATAGTATTAAGATTATACTAATAAATGTGTGATTATGTATGAGACCTCAAGGATAACACAATGATGATACTAATAAGCATGCATAGTGATTAAGGATGGATGTAAGTTCAAGGACATGTAATCCAAGAAGCAAAGATCAAGAGGGAGCACACTCCAGTTGTTCCTGCAAGAAAGCAAAGGAGCACACTTCAGTAGTTTCTGCAAGGATGCAGATATTCAGAGGGAGTTGTCCACTTCTTACAATCCACATAAGAATGGAGTTGCAGAAAAGAAGCAAAGACTGAGAGGGAGTCAACCCAACAAACAAACAAAGATAAGTATTTGAATTGCCATTACTTGCATATTTTATTGTTTAAATAATACTGTTCAATAATGTATATACTGATGTTCCTAGAATTAGGTTGTGTATTATGCATATTAGAATAGTTGTATTGATGAACAGTATACTACTAATATGCATGGCTAAGTGGCCTATGGCACTGTACAACATTCCATTTCTACTTATCTAGAATGAAACCTCTTTGCTAACATGTTGGGAGTTGTGCACACTCTTAACAATGTTCTGGTAGAGATTGGAAGGCATCTAGAAAGTTATGGGATATGGATAAATGTTGTATTGAAGCATTGGCTAAGATAATTGCATGACTGTATGACATACTTCTTTATGTGTAAGAATTTGTTCTGAAAACTATGAGATGTTTTATAATCATGCAATTTAACTTGTTGTGTAGGAAAGATCATATGCCATCACCTACAAAAGAAGAACTACAACATTTGTTCAACAACAAAATTATCTATTGAAGATATTGAAGTTCCCAGGATATGGGAAGAATGCCATGATCCGTCAATCATGAAGAATGATGCTTGGGATGTGGTCCCAAGACCTGAAGGGAAGTTTGTTATGACTTCCATAATGATCTATCAAGATCAATCATGCTGCAGATGGTAGCATAGAGAAATATAAAAGTGATGAAGTGGAAGATACACTAGATGGATTTCAAGACAACCTTCTTGAATGGTGTAGTTGAAGAAGAAGTGTATGTGGAGAAGCCACTTGGTTCTGAGACACATGACAGGGAGTCATATATGTGCAGAAATTGGTATGGTAGGATAGACAACTTTCTATCCAGTTTGGGATTTACCAAGAGTAAAGCGGATTCCAACCATTACTACAAGGTTGAGGAAGGCAATCCAGTGATACTACTATTGTATGTGGATGACCTGTTTGTAACAGGTGAGGATAGAATTGATTGCCAACATGCAACAGAAGCTTGCTACCAAGTTCGAGATGAAGAACTTGGGGATGATGCACTATTTGCTTTTTGCATGGAGGTGTGGCAGAATGCAGGTGGGATCTTCCTTGGTCAAGGAAAGTACATAGTAGATATCCTGAAGAGATTCAGGATGATGGATTGCAAGGCCATGGCCACACTTATGGCATCGAATCTAAAGCTTCTATGTGATGCTTCATCTGAGCCAGTTGATGTCTTTGTGTATCATCAGATAATTGGGTCCTTGATGTACCTGACGAACATGAGACTAGATATTTGCTTTGCAGTGAACACATTGAGCCAGTTCCTGACGGATCCGAGGAGTGTTCACCTGGTTGCTGTAAAGCATGTCCTGAGGTACCTGAAAGGTACAGTGGATTATGGGCTCAAGTATGAAGTGAATCAAAAGTTTAACCTGCAGGGTTATGTTGATTCAGATTGGGCTGGCAGTGCTGTAGATAGGAAGAGGACATCTGGGTGCTGCCTCAGTATGGGATCAGGTGTGATCTCTTGGTTTAGCAGGAAGCAGTCCTACGTAGCACTGAGTACAGCCGAAGCAGAGCATGTTGCGATGGATGA
Source organism: Larix kaempferi (assembly GCA_027924585.1). Taxonomy (NCBI): domain Eukaryota; kingdom Viridiplantae; phylum Streptophyta; class Pinopsida; order Pinales; family Pinaceae; genus Larix; species Larix kaempferi. The sequence continues at coordinate 11,951,292 of BSBM01000742.1, forward strand.
GAAGGTTGCAGATGTATTGACCAAGCCATTGGCCAGAGTGGAGTTTGAGTACTTCTGAGAGAGGCTTGGTGCACTTTAGATCGAGGTTCCTTCCAAAGGGAAGTGATGAGTCCGGAAGATGCAGATGCACATGAGATTTTCTGACATGGTTGATGTGTTCTCCCTTGGTTGTGATGTAATTGCTGAGCCATTTTTCACATGGTGGTAGATGTGTTTTCCCATGGTGAAAAAGTAAGGGCTGGAGCCTTCCCCGAATGGTGGTAGATGTGTTCTCCCATGTTGGTGGTGTAAGTGTTGGATGATGTGCATCTGGGCTGTGCTTCATGGACAATGAGATGATCTGAAGAGGACGATGCTATGATGATTAGGAGGATCATGGATGATGAGAATTAGGACGATGCTCCAGTTACTACTCTGTATATGTATATGCATCATGTTGGATGCTTGCTATGATCAGTTGGATCATTTATGTATGAACGCATCATGTTGGATGCTGGATATGATCAATTGGATCATTTGTATGTATTTTGTATATGCATCACGTTGGATGCTTGGACCATTTATTTGTATATGTATCAGGTGGATACATTGTATGATCAGGTAGATCATGTATGTTGATATGTATCAGGTATGATCAGGTGGATCATGTATTTATATGTATCAGGTGGATACATTGTATGATCAGGTGGATCATGTATGATGATATGTATCAGGTAGATACTTGGTGGATGCATTGTATGATCAGGTTGATCATGATGATGAGCTTCAAGATGTTGCTCCAGATGATATGTACCAGGATGGTACAAGTGATGATGATCAGTATGATCATGGGCATCAGGATGATGCCTCGTGCGATGATGATCCATTGGATCATGAGTATCAGGTTGATACTTGGAGGTCAGAGATGATATGTGGCAGGTTGTGCAAATAACATGTAATCAGTCCTGGGAGATCTTGTTGGTCGTGCTGCAGCACATAAATGTTCTTGGGGTACTCTTTTCGGTATTGCTATGTAGTATGTAATCAGTCCTCAGATATCCGATAGGTTGAGCTATGTGCTCGTAATCAGTCCTTGGATGAGGTATTACTATGGAGACATGTAATCAGTCCTGGAGATTTGAGAGGTTGAACGGTGTGCTCGTAATTAGTCCTGGGATGCTCTTTAGAGATCTTGTCGGTCGTGCTGTGGCACATAAATGTTCCTGGGATGCTCTTTAAAGGTTTTATCTATCCACATGTAATCGGTCCTGTAGATCCGAGAGATTGAGCTGTGTGCTCGTAATTAGTCCTGGGATGCTCTTTAGAGATCTTGCCGGTCGTGCTGCGGCACATAAATGTTCCTGAGATGCTCTTTAAAGGTTTTGTCTATCCACATGTAATCAATCCTGGAGATCCGAGAGGTTGAGATGTGTGCTCGTAATAAGTCCTTGGATGCTCTTTAGAGATATTGTCGATCGTGCTGTGGCACATAAATGTTCTTGGGATGCTCTTTAAAGGTATTGTGGAGGAGATGCATGTAATTAGTCCTGGGAGATCTTGCCGGTCGTGCTTAGGAACATAAATGTTCCTGGGATACTCTTTCCGGTATTGCATCCGTAGATAAAATTAGTCCTAAGAGGCCACCTCCATCAAACCGTTCGCACAGATGATGAAGACCTGCAGGTGGTGGGCCTACATCCAGTATGAAAAAAAACTGGCTCTGTAGAACTTCCTATGACGAGTAGATTCAGAGATTGATTGAGATAGCAGCAGCAGTGACGATGAAGATGACTTGTGCTAGAAGACCTGTGTCGAGAAATACCTTCCTAGTTAAGAGGGAGTGTTGATGTATATGTAACTTCGGAATGTATTTCACATATATGTATATTGTATTCCTATAGAGATGTTATTATTCCTCTATACGGAAGTGGTTGTATTCCTATAGAGATGTTATTATTCCTCTATACGGAAGTGTCGTCATTTATATTGTAAGTGTCGTAACTTATACTTGATGGGTTATTAGACCACCTTGTTGGGGTCAACCCTGTATAAGTCATGTGGGTCAAAGGGTTATTAGACCACCCTATTGGGGGTCGGCCATGTGGGTCAAAGGGTTATTAGACCACCCTAGTGGGGGTCGGCCTAGTCAGCATTATGTTAAGTGGTTAAGTTGAGGCCGACCTAGTTGAGTAAAGGTCAAGTCAAGTTAGTGTATAAATAGAGAGTGTGTCTCTCTCATTTTACACATTCTATTCTCTCACTCACATTATGGAGAGTGGTGCACTTGTGGAGGAGGAGGCTCTGCTGCTAGGAGAAGACTATATCTTGTATTCTGGTTGTATCATTGCTCTATCTATCTCTAAGGAAGTTATTGGGGTTTTTCACCTTTATGGTTTTCCCCAAGTAAACTCTGTGTCTCTTGTGTGCTTGCATTATTGTGTCCATGATTGATATGCTGTAGATTTGCTCTACATGTTGTTCTCTCAGTTAAGATCCTAGATCAGATTGAAGTAAATTCTGAAAATTTAACAGACACAACCTCCCGTGGTGCAATGGTTTATTGACTAGATATTTTAAATCCTGATGATCTGTATAAAATATGAAAGGGTTATCCAATAAATAATGACGGTATTTTTGCAGTGCAAATACCATACCCAATGCTTCTCTTTCTGTAGTGGAATAGTTTCTTTCATCCTTGTTCAACTTCCGACTGCTGAAAGCATTAGGATAATCCTTTCCATCTTCTCCGGGTTGTGTTAAAATAGCACCGACTTCTATTCCAGATGCATCAATATGAACATGAAATTTTACCGACCATTTTCAGAAATGGAGGATAGGTGCTTCAACCATTTTTCTCTTCAAAGTGTTGAATGAAGTATTGCATTCCTCCATCCACCTGTATTCTGGATTTTCATTCAACAACTCTTCGAGAGGGTATGTCATGTCGGAGTAATGTCTGATGAACTTTCTGTAGTACCCCGTATGACCCAACAGGATCCGTACTTGCTCCGGATTGACTGGAGGTTTTAGGTCAAGAATAATTTTGATTTTTTAATAATCTACCTTGATTCCTTCTTTACATATGACGTGGCCCAACAATATTCCAATAGGGGTCGCAAAAATGCACTTTTTAATGTTCAGCAATAACTGAATCTACCGACAACGTTCCAACATCAGTCGAAGCCATTTACAATGATCTCTTAGCATTGTGTAGATTGTCCAGTTGTCGAAGTAGAAAGCCATGGTTTTGTAGATATACTCCTGAAAATCCTTAACGAAAATACGTGAAAATATCGTTGGTGCGTTCTTCAGACCGAAGAACATGAAGTTATATGCGAACGACCCAAATTTGCACGCTAATGTAGTCTTTTTCTGATCTTCTTTAGAAATAGGTACTTAATTGTACCCAGAGAATCCATCCATCAAGGAATAGCACTTGTGACCTGCAACTTCATTAATAATCTCATCCGTGAAAGGAGTTGGAAAGGGGTTTGCAAGCGTTACCTTGTTCAGTTCGTGGAAGTCGACACAAATCCTCAGTCATGTCAGGTCGTTCTTTTTCGGTTGAACAACCATCGGGCTTTCCCACTCTAATTGGTCGATGTGATATATGATTCTAGCTTCAAGCATACTATCGATCTCTTTTTTAACAATGACTTTATACTTGTGAGAAAGCTTATAGGGCCTTTTCTTCACTGGTCTAGCGTCTGGTTTGATATCAATTTTCATTTCACCCATATCCTGCACAAGTCCTTTCAGGTCTTTGTAATCCCAAGCAAATACATCCTGAATTCCTTGAGGAAGATGGTGGTTTCTGCAGTTTGTTCTTCATTCCAGGAATCACCAATTTATGCCATCTTTGGTTGGTCATCATTTGAGATATCTACTTCTTTTGTTTTGATTTTTGCATCCATCCACTCTGGAGCACAATTGTCATTTATCCATCTTTCGCCTTCCTTTATTTGTGTAAATGTTGGTGGAAAGTCCTTTTTCTGATAATCGTTCTGGATCATCTTTCTCAACAATCTCCGTGCAAAATATTGTTTTGACATGGTTTGATGTGATGGGGTGATCCTGTCTCCATTGAAAAATTTTCCCGAATGACTTCTTCGTTTCTAAGCTTAGTCGTGTAGAATGATGGCTTTATTTCGACATTATGTTATAACAAGAAGCAGGTCGGCGAACAGTCTGCTTCTTTTCTGCAGGTGCTGGGTTTTCTGTCGGCTGCTGAAATTCTTTGATATGTTTGCTCGCTTCGACCAACTGCTCCTCCTTTGGAGAAAATAGGAAATCATTAATGAAATTTTCTTTCAAATATTTCCATGAGAATGTTTCTCCTCTCACCTCTTCCATCTTATACCATTTATTAGGTAGATCATCTAGTGTTCTGGGGAAGAGGTGAGGCCATGCCATTTCATCTTTGTAGCCCAGTTTCCTCCATTCTTTTTTCAGATCGGTCGATATGGACTTCAGGATTTTGTCCCTGTGTGAACATAGGGATGCCATCCTGACTCGTCAACTTCTTTTATCTAAATATTTCTACAAAAAATGTCGATGCGCTCGTCCAGGTTTGGAGTCTCAACTGGTGGGTATCCCACCATCTCTCAGCTTTCCCAGCGAAAGTCTCTACTAGACTCTGTATTCGGCCTTGTTCTCCAACATTTTTTGAAACTTGTTCAACATGTACTATTGGAGAGTCATGTTCTTTGAATCTTAGCACCAAATTACATGTCTGTGAATTTTTTTTGGTATAAGAGTTGGATATGCTCGAATTTTCCGCTCAAATATCTTTGGTGGAGATGATATTGAGAGACATTTCTTTATTTGCTTCTTCGAGATGGCTTCTACCATCCAACATTCTTTTGCATGAAGATCGTAATTCTCTATCTGCCATTCAAGAATAGTCTAATCACTGGAAGGAAGTTATGGGCAAGTTTTCCAATCATAGTAAAAAAGGAATACCCATGTTTGGTGGGACGGGCTATACCTTTTGGAGTATACGAATGAAATCTTTTCTGCATCTCAAGGAGTACAAGTATGGCAAATAGTTGAAAATGGATATAAAGTAACAACACCCCCACCAATAGATCCATATGACTTAGCTTGTTATGATACGAATTCAAAATCCACGAATCATATTTCGAGTGCATTGGATGAATCAGTCTTTGTCAAATTCATGCATTGTACTTCTGCTAAGGAAATGTGGGACAAAATCAAGACCATCTACGAAGGTGACAAAAAGGTCAACGAAGCCAAACTCCAAACCTACAGAGGACAATTCGAACATCTAAAGATGAAGGATGACGAGAACATTGCAACCTATTTTCTTTGAATTGATGAACTTGTAAATACTATCAGAGGCCTGGGTGAAAGGGTTGAAGAATCAGTTGTTGTTCAAAAGATACTAGGAATGCTTCCCAACAGATTCAGTCCTAAAATCTCATCCTTGGAAGAAAGGATTGACTTGGATACCATGGCAGTAGAACAACTACATGGGACACTTGTGGCTTATGAAATGAGATTAGAAGATGAAGACTCACCTAGAAAAGAAGCAGCCTTTAAAGTTTTCTCCAAGCAAGCAATGAAAGACAAACAAGCCAAGAAGGACAATTCAAAAATAAAATCCAAATCAAAGACAACATACCACTTCAACTGCAGTGATGATTCAGATGATGAGGAGACAACAAAATTCGTAAGAAAGCTCAAAAGAGGCACAAGTAAGTACAAAGGTAAGTTACCTCTTAAGTGTTTTTCATGTGGTAAAATAGGTCACTTTGCTTCAAAATGTCCCTATGCAAAAGACTCTGATAGTGATGACAGTTTTAAGAAACATGAGAAATACAGGAACTTCAAAGGAAAGAAAAATGGAAGGTTTGCAAAGAAGAAAAGTCTATACTCTAAAAGAAACACCAGCTCATCAGATGAAGATTCTGACAATGACTCGGATAGTGATTCGGATAGCAGTAGTGATAACGAATAAAAAAGGGTACTCTTCATGGCTATTGATTCAAAATATTCAGATGAGATCTCCGAAAACAAAGAAGAATCCAATTAAGAAGGTGAAGTAGACCTGGAGAAAGAATTGATAAGTGCTTTGAAAGAGCTGAGAAGAGAAAGGAAAAATAATAAATTACTTAAAGGGGAGAATCTACAGGAGTTACGAGAAAGACCTTAGATATCTGAAGAAGCAGATCAACTCATTCAAAATCTAACTATTCAATTGGAAGAAGCTAAAAGAATTCAAGACAATCTCATAAAACAACTAGAAGAAAGTATGAATGAAAGTGAGAGACTAATGGGGGAGATAGTGACTCTAAGAACTCAACTACAAAATAAAAATGTGAGTCAAGGCTATGATAATAGTTCCAAGATACTTGATCAGATCATCACTAATCAAAATCCATACCTCGATAGAACAGGTCTTTGTTATAAGAAGCATAATGATGAAGGTTCAAGTTCCAAGACAGCTGAAGATAAACCAAAAGTTATCAAAGACCCCGTCATCTAGGAAGTACACATATATCAGCCAAAACAACAACCAGAGCAGGCTCCAGTTGAAAATCAACATGTTAATTGACAGCACCTCTAAGAAGACCATTTCAACCTAGACAACCAACCTCAGGATGGACTCCAGTTGAAAATCGAAGTTTCAGATGGGCAACACCTCCAAGAAGACCATTTGTTCCCAGGTATGAATATCCATTTTATGGTTATTGTTTTTCATGCGGAATATTTGGGCATAAAGCTATGAATTGTTTAAAAGGAAGATATGCAGAAAACATAAACAGGTATGAAAATTCTAGATGGCAACGAAACAACAATAGTTTTTCTCCTTTGGATTCTGAAGTCGAATGCCAAAAATGCAACAACTTCAGGCATACAGCTAGGAATTGCAGAATGACAGTCCCTCCTACAGGCATTAAACAAGTATCAACCAATTAAACGGGTGACCAGCAAAAAGTATGGATCAGACAAAAGAACAATCTGAATATTCATGAATGTGGGATAGCTCTTCAAGCTCAAGCTCAAACCGGTAGCAGCAAACCGTATGTTGACAGTGGTTGTTCTAGGCATATGATAAGTAACAAAGGTGCTTTCATTTTTCTTGAAAAAGATAAAGGATCTGTCTCTTTTGGAAATAACAAATCAACAAAAGTTGTTGGAAAAGGTACAGTAAATCTTGGTGGAAAAGATACAGTAGTAGAAAATGTGTTGTTTGTCGATAGTATGAAGCATAATCTGTTGAGTGTCAGCCAGATCTGTGATCAGGGACATGAACTTACATTCAACTCAAAGTCCTGCAATATAAGAAAAGAAGGATCAGGAAATTTAGTGGCTACAACTACTAGGACTCCAAACAACATATATGTTCTGGACGAGATCAAGGAAGAGAAATGTCACCTAGGAAAAGAAGATGAGAATTGGTTATGGCATAGAAGAATGGGACACGTACATTTTGATAATCTGGTCAAGATCAACAAGAAGCAAGTGGTAAGGAACATGTCATAGATTACAAAGCCTTCCGACACTATCTGCAAGCACTGTCAGCATGGGAAACTTACGAAATCCAATTTCAAGACAAAAGAATACTCTTCTACAAAACCTTTAGAGCTTGTCCACACTAATCTATGTGGGCCAACCAAGAATAAAGGATTGGATGGTGAAGAATACTTCATGCTACTCATTGATGACTACTCTAGGATGACATGGGTATGCCTTCTTAACAGGAAATCGGAAGCCTTTGAATGCTTCAAGATCTTTAAAGAACAAGTTGAAAATGAAATAGGTAAATGAATCAAGTGTCTCAGATTCGATAATGGCGGAGAATTTACATCAAATGAATTTTATCAGTACTATGAAGAAAATGGTATAAAAAGACAATTTTCAATTGCCAGAACACCTCAGCAGAATGGAGTAGTAGAAAGGAAGAACAAATCAGTGTTAGAAATGGCCAGAACTATGTTGAATGAAGCTAAGCTAAGCGAAAATTTTTGGGCTCAGGTAGTACATACAGTAGTCCACATTATGAACAGAGGATTGCTCAGAAGCAACAGTGATAAAACTCCTTATGAGCTATAAACAGGAAGAACAACTAATGTTCAACACTTCAGAGTGTTTGGAAGCAGGTGCTACATCAAAAGAGATGATAAGAATATTAGAAAATTCGAATCTCCTGCAGACGAAGGAATATTTGTTGGGTACTCATCCACAAGAAAGGCCTACAAGTGTTACAACCTGAGATTAGGTAAGATAGTGGAAAGCATCAATGTAAAGATTGATGAATCGAGCTTTCCAAAATGTCAGGAAGACTCAGAAGATCTCGATGATAAAGAAGAAGAAGATAAAGAAGATGATGACGATGATGAAGTAGAAGAAGAAGAAGAAGAAGAAGAACAGAGAAAAATTCATCCAAAAGTTACACAGGAACATCAAGTACAGGATCAACAGCAAGAACAACAAAACTCTCCTAAGAATTGTTATCAAAATAATCATCCACAGGAATTGATCATTGGTGACAAAAATGCCGGCATAGAAACCAGAAAAGAATGAAGACAAGTCCAAAGACTAGAACAAGTATATTTCTCACTACTATCTATAGTTGAGCTGAGTAACTTTGCGGAAGCCAGTACAGATGAACATTGGGTCAAATCCATGAGAGAATAACTTGATCAAATAGAGAAAAATGAAACATGGGAACTTGTTCCTAGACCCAAGGACAAAAATGTGATTGGCACAAAATGGATTTTTAGAAATAAGCTAAATGAAGATGGATAGGTAATCAGAAACAAGGCAAGATTGGTTTGCAAAGGATATGCTCAAATCGAAGGGATAGATTTTGAAGAAACATTTGCTCCAGTAGCCCGAATGGAAGCTATAAGAATGATATTGGCCTATGCTTGTGCTAAAAACATTAAACTGTATCTAATGGATGTAAAATCAGCCTTTTTGAATGGAAAACTAGAAGAAGAAGTCTACATTGAACAACCAGAAGAATTCCATCTATCAACAAACAAGGACTATCTGTGCAGATTAAAAAGGGCTCTATATGGTTTAAGGCAAGCTCCTAGAGCTTGGTACTCTAGATTGGACAGTTACTTGCAGAAACAAGGCTTCAAAATGGGAACTGCAAACAACAATATGTATATCAAGATTGATCATGACAACATACTTACTATTGAAGTGTATGTTGATGATATTATCTTTGGTAGTGATGATGATACTCTGAGCCAACAATTTTCCAAGGTTATGCAGAATGAATTTGAGATGTCGCTACTTGGTGAACTAATCTTCTTCTTGGGACTTCAGATATCACAATGTGAAGAGAGCATATTCATCTCTCAAACCAAGTACATTAAGGAAATGTTGAAGAGGTTCAAGATGGAAGATTGTAAACCTGTGAGCATTCCTATGACTACTAGCCGCAAGTTAAGCAAAGTCGATGCATCAAATGCAGTGAATCAAAAACTCTATAGGTCAATGATTGGAAGCCTACTGTATGTGACAGATTCAAGGCCAGATGTGATGCAAGTTGTTGGACAGGTTGCAAGATTTCAAGCAACTCCGAAGGAAACTCATGTTATTGCAGTCAAAAGAATCTTCAGATATATTAAAGGAAATATGGACTTTGGATTATGGTATTCAAAAGGAAATGAGTTGGACTTATTAGCTTACTTAGACGTGGATTGGGTAGGATGTGTGGATGACAGAAGAAGCACAAGTGGTGCAGCATTTTTCTTAGGAAACTGTATGGTATCATGATCTAGCAAAAGAAATCCTCAGTATCCTTGTCAACAGCAGAAGCAGAATATATAGCAGCAGCAGCATGTTGTACTCGGATCCTTTGGATGAAATAGAATCTGCAAGACATACAAGTAACATATGATGAGCCGATTCCAATTCTATGTGACAATACAAGTGCCATTAGCATCTCCAAGAATCTGGTAATGCACTCCAAGACAAAGCACATCCCTATCAAATATCACTTTCTTCGTGAACAGGTCACAGCAAAGCACATCAAGTTGGAATATATTGGGACAAAGGAGTAGATAGCAGATATATTCACCAAGCCACTTCCTAAAGGGACATTTGAGTACCTCCGAGAAAATTGGGGGTCATTCCTTATTCCCACTAAATTGATTCTTCTTCTTCACGCAGAAGTGCTTGGTGTTTGGGAGAGCATGTTCTGAGGGGGAGCGTTACTTTAACGTAGTACCCTTTTCCATTGATGCCAAAGGGGGAGAGATGTTGTAAATAGGGAGGTTTTTTTTCAGGGGGAGATTAGGTGTTGTCATCAATGACAAAGGGGGAGATTGTTGATAAAGTTTTGTCATTGATGCCAACCGTGCCCTAGTGAGGGTTTGTGGTGTCTTGGTGCCCCTTCTGGAGCCCCTGAGAGTCTTTTGTGGTTGTCCAAGCCCAAGATTGAAGCCCTTAGAGGCCTTGAGACAATTACAAATCCCTATTTACACTTTGACTTTGTTGGGTTGCCCTTGAAGAATCCCATGAAGCCCTTGCTTGATGAAGAAGCTCTTAAAGAAGTCCCTTGAATTGTTTGACCCACACTTGATGGCTTAATGGTCCTAGTACTCTTAATGAAGATGATGTGGTCATTGATGACCTTGTATGGTCTTTGATATATTGTGGATGCCCTTGGCTTGATAAAGAAGGCCTTGAAGAAGCCTTTTGACCCACACACTAGATGGTTTAATTGTCTTGAAGAAATGAAGATGATGTGGGCATTTGGGATCTTGGAACCCTTAGGGATGGCCCTAGGGCATAAGGAAGATGAAGGCACCCACACGCATATGATGGTGATTGGGAACTTCAACACCTACTACACCCTTGGTGAATTGGTGGACACCCTATGAACTTTAATGATGTGGCAAAGGAATAATGATAAAAAATTACATGCAATGGTAGGGTTTGAAACTTAAATGAAGGATGTTTTTGCAATAAATAAAAATACTTGCAACACCCTAATGGTAAGAAGGTTGTGTGACAAATACCATAACAATATTTTATTCCAAGTTAAAATAATAAAAAATATATATATATAAAACACTTACCTTGCTCATCCTAGAAGTCGGCCTCATATGTGGACAATTCAAATTAAAAATAAATTTGTTTTTTTTGGAAGGTTGGCTCAAAAAAAAAATATATTGATGGAAAACCAGTATAAATACCCTATCAAGGTTTTCATTTTGGGGTGGATAAATTCGGACTGGCTGTGAGGAAATTTTTGGGTACTGTAGCAGGCAGCTACAATGGACAACAATTTTCAAATTTTGTTTTCATCTTTGTTTTGGGGCAGCAACTGGAGTTTTTCTTTTGGTACAGAATTTTTATGTTTATCATCTCTGATTTTTAAGTAAAACAAATCTATTAAAAGATCTCTAAAATTCAGACCCCTCTGAGGAATTTCGGTGGTCTGAAATTCGGACTGAGGAGCAGCAGCAGTAATAGCAGCAACCAAGTGATGTTTTGTTGCAGCAGCAAAACATAAAGTTGTTGGGTTGTCTCTCAGCATGTCGCAGCCATCTGAAGGCTCCTCTTAGCCACTACAGCAATGTTGGGCATCTAATCAGTCAAACAGTAGTCAAAATCAGTCAACAACCTACCTCTAAAGTCAACGACATCTTCAGATCTCTTTTTCTTGGTCTACAATTCAATTATGGAAATGTTTAGGTCATCTTGCTCTCAGGTTTGTAAGGCTTAAAGTCATAGGCAGCTATAGTAGACAAGTAAGTTAATTCCTCTTTCAAAGTATCAAAATGCAGAAACAGAGACAGTAAAAAGAGATATATATGATGCTTTCAAATGCTTCTACTAATCTCTGAGTCTGGTCAAGCATAGTCACAACTTAGACAAGATTCCTCAGACTGTTCTCTTGACAATCAAGGTTGACACAACAAAGAACAACAGAGAACAATTTGAACTTGAATGCACAGTCAAAATCTTGTTTGATCTTCTACAGTGTCAAGGTATGTTGGCATGACAATATTGTACAGTATTTATATGAACAGTGAGTTATGTGTCTATTAGGGAAATTTTTAGGGGCGAAATTTAGCCAATTGGTTATTTTTTGGGCATTTTTTCAAAAAATAAATTCGCTATTTGGTCATTTTTAGTCTCTAGTATCGCCTATATTTACATAAAATATGATTTTTTATCATAATATTCGCCAAAATTCACAAGTTTTAGTAGTAAATTGTATGTTTCATATTTAATATTCGCTTACCTATCAATATATATGTTTTTTTCAATCCAAAATAATCGCCTATAATACTATACTTAAGTACAATATTAGAATCCCTAAAAAATACCCTGGCGACTCACTGTCTATATGTACAGCGAGGTGTACATATGTTGAAGTATACAAGTTGAACAAGTAGTGTACAAGTGTGTGAATAAATATAGTGAAGCGTGCAAGTATGTGTGAACAGTGATGCATACACTGGTGTATGAACAGTAATGAAGATGCACACTATGATGATGCTGATTTATGATGAAGCATAATTTGATGATGTTGTATGCCTTATGATGATATGATGATGAACACCTTGATGAAGATGATGATGTTGCTATGGTAAATGAACAGTGATACACATCCATTAGAATATGTACAGTGATGTATACAGTAGAATATGTACAGTGATGTGTGAATATTTATATTCTATGATGATGCATGCCTTATGTTCAGTAGAGAAGAATTACTTGATCAGTGATTGTGTATGATGAGGAGTACAATGATGTACATGAAAAATGTATGGCAGTGAAATTACTTGGCAGTTATAAGAGAGCAGAGGTTATCAGCAGCAAGCTTAGTGATTGGTTTTGACAGGTCCACAGGTCCAGTCTTCTTCTTCTCCAGGGTGGTAGGGTGGTGCTAGGGCTCACAATTTTGTGAGCTGAGCTGTTGTAGCAACTTTTCAGTTGCAGCTGACGAAGCCTAGGGGTTGTAGCCCCTTCCAGTTGTAGCTGGAGCAGTTGTATTAAATTTGTAACCCCAGTTGTTGCTGGGTCAAATTTTATCATAAAAGGCTTCCGTTGTTTTACCCCCAGGACTTGGGTTTCCACGTAAAAATATTGTGTACTGTGCATGTTGTTATTTTTCATGAATGTTAATGATATGATGCTATGATTGGTGATTAACAACTTTCTCTTGATTAAAATTTTATGTTAATTGGAAAATACTGATTCACCCCCTTCTCAGTATTTCAATAGCCACGCCATTTCATCTTTGTAGCTCATTTTCCTCCATTCTTTTTCAGATCGGTCGATATGGACTTCAGGATTTTGTCCCTGTGTGAACATAGGGATGTCAGCCTGACTCGTCAACTTCTTTTCTCTAAATATTTCTACAAAAAATGTCGATGCGCTCGTCCAGGTTTGGAGTCTCGACTGGTGGGTATCCCACCATCTCGCAGCTTGCCCAGTGAAAGTAAATACCAGACTCTGTAGTCGGCCTTGCTCTCCGACATGTTTTGAAACTTGTTCGACATGTATTGTTGGAGAGTCACGTTCTTTGTATCTCAGCACCGAATTACATGTCTGGGAATTTTTGTCTGGTATAAGAGTCGGATATGCTCGAATTTTCCACTCAAATATCTTTTGTGGAGATGATATTGAGAGACATTTCTTTATTTGCTTCTTCGAGATGGCTTATACCGTCCAACATTCTTTTGCATGAAGATAATAATTCTCTATCTGCCATTCGTAAAGCTCTGCATCAGAATTATATCCGAGTGAAATAGGATCTTCAAGGTGAAGCTCTCCTTGAGAATTTGGTTCAATATGATCTTCGTTATTATCTATTCGATAGAGCTGTTGAATATCATTATCTTCTTCTACAGGTTTTGACCATGGTTCTCCCTGAGATGGGAAGATTGGTACAATAACCTTCTGACCATTGCCTTTTATCTTGATGCGACCTTAATCTAATGAAATTGAAGCCTTCGTCTTCCACCCCCAAGGTTGAACGACCAAGGCTAGGAAGGAACTTGCATCATCTTTGAGATTAATGATTTCAAAATCAACTTTTGTTGTGATGCCTTTGATTGATGTTTCGACTCATTTCGAAACTCCGATCGGCTCAATGAGTCCTTGATATGCGAGCTTCAGATAAATGCCTGATTCCTGCAATTGTGGTCGACCGAGTTGGTCCCAAGTATCACGAGTCATGATATTGACTTGGGAACCAAAATCTAGTACAACTTGTCGTACGTGGTATCCATTTATGTCAAGGTCGAAAAGAGGGTCAGCATTATTTTTTAAACACAGATATTTGTTTCATTGGATTTGGATAGTCTTATTTGGTTACTATTTTACTTATCTGTGGTCTCTCTGGACCAATATGGGTATCTCATCGAGTAACAATTTGCAAATTTTTTGTACAAAGCACATCATTTTTAGGTACACAGGACAAGAGATGAACATTCTTTTTATTATTGTTTTTTTCAATCATGGTAGGGAAATCCTCTAAAAAGTGATCGCCTACCCCACATTTTGTACAAAACTTTAGATCGGTTCTTTCTTTGTATGGGCATTCTGCATGCCGATGATCTTCACTAAGACATGCAAACCATAGACTAGGTTGATTGGGTCGGACACCTCGATTACCATCGCCACGACCATGACCCTGGTATCCTCCACGCCTGTTACAGTCGTCATATCGTCGATCATATCTGCGATCATTATATCTGGGGTATCTGTCATTTCTGTTCCGATTGTATCGGTCATTTCTTTCATCATTTCTGTCAAATCTGTCATTTCCCATGTTTCTGTCGTTATGCTGCTCGATAGAGTTTGTCTGGTACACTGCATGGTAATTTTGCTTATTCTTCAAATTCAGATGGCATTCATCAATTGAATGGGTATTGTCTTTGCATATATGGAACGATTTTGCTTTCTTGTTCTTTATATTGTATGGGAAATCATTTGTGGAATGCAAGTCATATTCTTTGCATAGATCGCAAAAGCATCTGGTTTGAATAAGTTTGAATTCTTGTCGTCGATCCTTTATTCGACAAGAGTCTTTAGTGTGTCCTGCAGTTCGACATGTAGTACACCATAGCTCCGTCCCTTTCAAATTCATGCTTTGAATTGCTTGCTCCATACTCTCAAGGCATTCATCGACATGTCTGTCAATGGAGACTAAATGATATTCATCGTCCATTTCAATCTCCAGTGTTGTCTTCAATGCTTCTGCATAAGTATTTTGATAACAGTATTTTGTGCAAGGATGTGTCTACACAAACTTAACTATCTTACTAAAGATTGGTGAGATCTTATGTCAGAAATGAAGTAATTAACATAAGTTATTTCGAAATCTAAACATTCATCATTTAAGATAAGCAACCTTCAGATTTACAGCCATTTAACAGTTTAAATCATACAACATAAGTAATGTCTAAACATCATAATGGCAAAAACTTGAATTACTTCATATTGAAACAAGGAAGAAGTACAACTTTACCAATAATCTTGATGTTAACCCTTCCTCCATTCTCATGAGCTCCCCTTCCTTCACCCTTGCTCTTGAAGACTTGAAGCTCTTCTTCCTCCTCCAGAATCTCCTCAGCATGCCTTTGCTTTTTTATCACACTTTACCATGCCTCCCATGCCATTCTTATATAGCATTGGGAAAGGAGCCTTAGGTATTTCTAGTGGATGTGGGATTAGTCACTTTTCTCAATTTTGATTATTTTCCAGTGAAAACCCACTTCTGAATGGTTTTTAGGCCCTTTTGCACCATTTAGAATTATTTAATCACAATTAATGCATGTCTCAGAGAGGATTTGTCTCTGGACAAAACTGTGTTATGACTTCCTGCTGCAAGTGCATGGCAAAAATATGCATTTTCCTTCACATGACGAGGATGCTATTTTGATTGTTAACAGATGCCCCCTAATGTGTGAGGTCCGAAGCGAAGCTAAGGACCGAAATACATTACTGAAATTTGTACTTTGTATACTGATACTCTTTGTACTGATACGCTTTATCTTTCAAAGCAAGGATGAGGAAAGGGAAACTCACGGACGCAGGATTTGAGGATCACACCTGCATGGAAAATTTTAGCAATTTCTCAAATATATAATATCTTCCTGAGGTGGGCATACCCATGCTCAGCAGTAAACAAGCATGGCCACGAACAATACATAGTGGATCCATGTCAAAAGCAAATTTTCTGAAAATGTAAATGTGCACTTTGATGAGTGCAATGACAAAGTCTTTTTGGGCTTCTGACATGGCGGTCTAATCTTGTGCAGCTCGGGCAGTGCATCGATGAGTGATACAACTGTTTTTCCCAAGGTCTTCAATACAAACTGACGATAGTACGAGTTTACATCATGCGAATAAGTGATCTGATGTCGAGCATAATAAAACACCATCTGATTACCGGTCATTGATGTATACCGTTAACAGATGCGAAGAGACCCACCGATAATGATGATGGACTCTAAGGTACTGAGTACAAACTAGCAAGTGTGAATAGATGTTCTGAAGTCGAACACTTGTAGAATCAAGCAATCAAGGGTCATTGATGTATACCCACTGTCATTTGCGAGGAAACCTGCCACTAATGACTGCAAGATCCAAGGTACTCTCGGGTTTCTAGATCCATGTCCTAGATGATGATTTGATGTCGATAGGAATAGATCCATTGGAAGGAGGGCATTGATGCATCCCACATCAACCGATACGAAACAAAGATCAATAGTCTAATATAATTTGGTAGAACTGCAAGATCCAATACTATATACTGACACAAGGAAGGCCGACATGATTGGTCAAGAATATTTGAGGAATGGCCGACTCGGTTTGAACTTCCCTTGAACACATAACACGACGCAGAATGGACACTTGGCAACATAGGACTTTGAGTAACCGACCTTTAATGAAAACCACTAATTCCAGATGCATTAACGGAAGCTCCATTGTTGATGGAAAGTATAACCCATCGGTGGAGATATGTTCAAAATACTGGTACAGTTTCCTAAGGAAAATGCAGATGGTGTACTAACCACGGATACAATATTATGTGTTGTGTTCAAGGGTGACAAGGACTGACTGTTGCCGTTTTCTTTGAAGTTTAAAATATGAAGTGATTCAAGTCTCTCCCTTTTTGGATTTTTGTGTTTTCCAATTTTTTTTAACCTTTTTCATTTATTAGCTTGAAAAAGGAATAAAGTATGCTATGATACATTAGAGGAAATGAGTGTCTCAAGGGCATGCGCCTATATTTCAAGGGCATGGATCAGGCCAAGGCAAAGATCCATATTGCAAACAAGGGCTGAGCTAGTTATGTATACTCTTGCAGATGTTTCCTCCATGGGTATGGGTCAAATATACATAAGCAATGGTTTATAGGCATCTTGTAACAGAAAGTGACTATACAGGCAAATAAGCAACATAAGCAATAAGCAACGAAACAGTTTGCATGGATGTTCAAGTGGATATTTTAACACAAGCTTATGTAAAATGACCGAAAAATGGGATCCCATCAGCGTATGGTCAGAAATGTATGAAAGAGAAATATGTGGTCTCAAACTCCAAGTCATGATGGGACTAATAGGGCTCTCGGGTCTATGATAATAACTCAGCATGGGCACCAAAATGGCAATGGGGTGCTGACTAGGGTGTCCCATGTTCGGTAGGCTCTACTGTCGGAATGGTGGAAAATACAGATATGAAGGGTTGACCCACCAATTTCCAACAAGTTCGACCCTAGGGTAAGTTTGGGTTGCAAGAGGTTCAAATGCATCTTCACAAAGGGATGGCCTAAACCTATAAGGAAGTTTCCAAATATACCAGATAAGATCGAGGAACATGCAGATCATGCTCCTATACTTGGGTAGATTTATATCAAGTATGCTCCCAGTGGCCCCACAAAAGATGATATTAGGTGAGTACAACCGAATGTTTACAACTTCAGGGATATCTTCATTTGATGATAAAATGTAATCCAAGAAGTCATGTGAGCTGGGAGATCTCATAGCCCAAATGGACCAAGTAACTGAATCATGTTCCTCCATCAAGGGAAGATTTTGATCCATATCTGTCGAAGCTATTTGAGTAGCTTGGTTTGAAACTTCTACGACAGATAGGGGTGATCCAAATGCTTGCCGACATGGAAATGACATTACAGAAGATGAGGTCCCTTCATCTACTATGGTTAGATAGATGTTCTTACCATGAGTTATTACTTTATTCTGAAAAGCAACTTCGGGAAGGATCCTACATATTGAATGGTTTATGTCTGATGTGATCAAAGTCTCATCGGATGGATCAACAACACAAATGGTAGACAATAGTTCCTTTCTTGGCGTAGAACGACATTGCAATACCTCCACATCCGATATGGCACATGGTATTTGAGGTAGGTCCTCAAGAGAATTACTGTTCTGAGCAGCTCACATGTTAGGATTATGCATTGTTCTATGTAGAACACCTTTGGGGGGGTGTGGTACTAAGTCTATGGTTGGTTTCTCAATGTAGAGATAACCATCTGGTTGTGATTTCGACTGATCTGTTGTACTAGGAGAGACATCATAAGAATCAAGTCTTGTTTGAATGTTCATCTCAGGATCACACATGAAGACCTTGGCATTAGGATCATTGCCCCCTTGCGGGGGGGTCGGCTGGTTTCCCCCTGGCAGAGGTATTGGTGTCAAAATAGTGGGTTGTTGTTTCCCACGGCATTGAAACATAGTTGGTGCATCTCCCTTCCCAGATTTAGCATCTTGCTTACTCTTATACTTCTTCTTCTTTCCTCTAAGGTCTATCGATGAGACTGTGGGGATGTCAGAAGTGTTGGAGGGATTAGCAGGTTCCTGCATTTCCTCGCCAGCTGTGGGTTGCGAATTCTGAATAGAAACTTGTCCCGAATGTGGGGTAATCTGTTCAAGACAGCTGAAGGAATCCATCATACCATTGGAATGAGGTTCATGTGGCAGCCTAGCTGGATCAAACGCAGGTCTTGCAGGTTGGTTCCCAAAAGATTGGTTAATTTCTAGAACCTGGCCACTCCATGGTGGAATGGGATTAATGGTTGGATTTCCCCCTTGCGGGGTTAGGGCCAAAAAGGATTGGTTTCTTTCTAGAACCTGGCCACTCCATTGATGTGGTTCTTGGGTGTGATAGTAATTTGAAGGTGGGTTTCCCGTTTGCGGAGACTGACCCCAAGAAGTTTGGCAACTTCCTGAAACATGACCATTGGGTGGATTGCCTCCTTGTGGAGGTGGGGTCCAAGAAGATTGGTTATTTCCTAGATTCCAACCATAACATGGTAGTTGAACTTGGTATTGAAAATCATTCCAAGGTTGACTGCCTCCTTGCAGAGGTGGAATCCAAAAAGGTTGGTGACTTTCTGAATGTTTCCCAGTCCATTGTGAACTAGGTTACATGTATGGATTGCCCCCTTGCGGGGGTATGTTCCATTGAGATTGATGACTTGGTGGAACATTACCATTCCATGGATGGATAGGATTAATGGGTGGATTTCCCCCTTGCGGGGGGATGTTCCATTGAGATTGATTACTTGGTGGAACATTACCACTCCATTGCTGGATAGGATTCATGGGTGGATTGCCCCCTTGCGAGGGTAGGCCCCAATTAGATTGGTTACTAGTTGGAATCGGACCACTCCATTGAATGTTTCCTTGGTTTGGATAAGCGTTCCAAGGTTGGTATCCTCCTTGTGAAGGTGGGCCCCAAGAAGATTGGATACTTCCTGAAACATCCCCACTCCATCGCGGAATGGGGTTGATAGGTGGACTACCACTAGGAATTGTGCTAGGATAATTCAGAGGATAACCCCCCGAGGCATTTCCACTAATCTGAGGAGCATAGCCCCAATTGGCATTAATGTTCCCTGGTTCATTGCTTCCGCCAGGAATATTACCATTCCATGGTGAAGGGTTGCCCCTAGAAGTAGAGTTTGGACAAGTGTTTTGTATACCATGAGGACTCTGGTTTACTCCTTGTGTGTGTTGACCTTGGTTAGCCAAAGCATATGGAGAACCAATGTTTGAGAAATCCATGGGGTCCTGTGTTGGATTGTGCATGTCATGCAAACTTTCAGAAAGAGTTTTGATATTGCCCAGTGACTCACGGATAGTAAGTGTAACTAGTTCTGAAAGACTCATCAAATGAGGAATTTCATGATCATGTGTGAGATGTTTCAATGTTTCAATTTCAACTAGAGTAAGATTACCAACTACGTCTGTATTCAGTTCATGATGTGACGATGAATTCTCATTGTTGACTTGATGTTGTTCTTCTCGAGTAATGTTAATTGAGTGGAAAATTAGTTATGTTTCCAAGTCATTAGAATGTGGTTTTTGTGTCTGTCTCTGCACTGTAGCAGGGCCTTCAAGTTCTGGTAACTCACTTCGCTGCCGCCGTGACTGGCGGATCGGGATAGTAGTCACTTCTAAGAAGTTGATAAAAGAATGTGTTTAAAATAATAGTTTGAATCAAACAATCCTAAGGCAATCTAGACTCAAAAAATGAAAAGTGTACACACAGTAAAAATTCCCTAGAGATTTCAAGCAAGCAAACATGCTCTTCCAAAGAACCGAAGCTTAGTGAAAAGTTGGATTGTAGGGCCTTCTGAAACTAGTAGCTGCTGAGGGATTTCATGTCCTCATACAATTGCTAGGAGCGAAGGTGTGAGAAACAGTTACAATAAACTTTAATCACCAGGGGTGCAAGTGTTGGTACCTGACCACTCACCCTCCCAAGGAGTAAAAGTTCCAAAGTCTGTCTCAGGTATTGCAAGTGTGTCCCACTCACAACAGCCTATGTGATATCCTAAGAATAGCCACTAAAGTTACCACTTCGCAATCGACGGTCGAGCGAACAGTTGTAAGTCAAGGACAGCTCTTATTACCAGAAACTCTAGAAATAGTGATGTCACCCCGAGGACTTGTCACTGAAGATAGAATCCCTTCGATAAGCTCATGTCCCACTAAATAAGCAAGAAGGGGGAACCAACCTTACTTATCCAGATTGACCTCGTGCTTGATGCATGTTTCATAAGTGATTTCCTAACAAGTGTTTTTTGCGAGAATGGATTTACTCTCTTTAATCAATGCTAGTTTCAAAGTTTTACAGCTCGGGAGTGTTAACTCTCCAAACCTAATCCAGGGCACTAACCTAATCTTGTTGGTGATATTAAAATCAAAAGTTTGTCAATTTTAGATTAAGCGCCAATTTTAGTGGAAGTTTGCTTAGTCTCAGGAGTGGAAGTGAAACTGATGGTGTTTCGACTCAAAAGCAAAATGAACCACACAATGCAAGATGCTCACTATCTTAACTGAAGGAAGAGTTAGAGGTTCATGAGCGTCTTTTGAACATGCAAAATGTCTAGTAGATATTTGTATGTTCATGCACAGTTTTTTTCTGAAATATGGATAATAATCGACGTGTAAAGATCAATGTAATCCAAACAGATATCTCAAGTAAATAGGAATCTAATTCTATTACACGGGGGATCCCTGTTTCTCATTCACAAGATTGCCCAAAAACCCAAGTGAAGAGGATACACAGAGCCCTTTGGTATGCTTTTGAATTAAATCCTAAACTGTTACACGTGAGATACACTTTCTCATTCACAAGATCATCATAAGATGCGAGTGAAGAGGATATGGTGCCTCAAAAAACTGTATGAAAAATTAAATCTACTCGGTTACACATGAGATCCACTTTCTCATTCACAAGATCGTCATAAGGTGCAAGTGAAGAGGATATGGTGGCTCATGCACAATTTATGACAAGAAAATTGAAATATGACGCGACAATCTTCTCTATTTGTGCATAAAGGTCATGAAAATACTAAACGACCAAAACAAAATTAACATAATTAAGGTTCGCAATCAGTTTTGGAGGGAAAATATTTTTCAAAATATCTCAACGATTCATGTTCAAGTCTTAGTTTTTCAATGCAAATGTGTGTGTGAAGGGTGCCCCAATTTTGGTTACAACTTTGCTCATGTCTCCATTTGGTCCCAAAAATTCGAATTTTTCTTTTCTTTTCGTTTTAGTCCCGAAATGACATTATTTGCAAAAAGATTCAATGTATAAACTTCTTGAAATTCACAAAAATACCTTTTGTCAAATTTCACAATGTAAAAATTTTATGATGTAAGAATTTCCATTCTTTTCACAATTTTTACACAAGTTTGGAAATTGACAAAACACTATTTGCCAAAGATATATTTCACAATGTGGAAATTTTCAATATTTGCAAAAGTTTTGAATTTCACAAAAATACTCTTTGCAAAAGAATTTTCACAATGTAAAAAATGTTCATCTTTGCAAAATGTTGCATTCGAAAAATTACGATTTTTAATACATAGACTTTTCACAAGTTTGAATTTTACAACCAACCTGCCCCCTCCATTTATTTTGCCACTCAAATTTTTTTTTTGGATTCAACAAATTGAAATGTTTTTAATTTTTTGAATTAAACCAAAGTTTGGCTTCAAACATTTGAATTCTCTTTAAGTCGAAATTATGCAAACTGATGCAAGTTATGCATATGCACACTTTATGCCAATTTCGAATCTTTTTAAATCCACAAAATAAAAAATGTTATTCTAAACTACACAAAGCTTTGAAAACGAATTTTTTAAAACAATTTCGAATTGGTCGTTTAAAGGTAGAGTTCTTTTGGCGTTAGGATTTGAATTTTAATGAAGTTTCACAAGTTGCCAACGCATGGTCCATGAATGCAGCTAATTGGCGGCAATTCTAGAATCTGGACCAGTAAGAATGGACATCATTTAACCACAGGAAATAAATAGACTAGGTAGGGTTTGATGTCTGGGTTAGCGAAGGGTGCAAGAATTCGGATCCGTGAAATTCATAAAATCTGGGCAGAGGTTTGATGATCAAACAGAGCTAATTGATGCAGAGCTTTAACCTTCACACAGAGCTGTGGACTGCACGCAGAGTTGTTTCCAGTTAATGGCAGAGTTTAGTGAATTCGCCCTTCAATGCTAAGATGCAGAGGTTTTGAAGATTATGGATGTATACTAACTTGACGCAAGTCACGGATTGTTTGGAAGAGATTCAAGATTCTTATTCACGCCTCCATACAAAGAGTTTGAAAAAGTTCAACATGCTAGCTGGGGTTTTAGTTCAAGATCTTTACATGGGTTCAAGATCTACGCAGAGGCTGAAGAAAACGCAGGATTTAAAGAGCTCGGATTTTACTGAAAACGTATGTAGCAACATGGCATTCCAATTCTGGAGATGACAATGCCTACGTTTTACAGCAGTATAGCATTCAGTTATAGATTTTTTAAATTGAAATTCTCACGGATCCTGGCAGATTTTTCTAAATCGTGATTCGTGTTGAGGTATATGGTTCTTCGCGGTAGGGTTGTGTCTACATGCAGGGAAATGGCCATACAGAGCAATCATCTTGAAATGAAAAAATGCAACAGCCAATCTGTAAATTGAATCTCATACAGAGCTCTAAAAAGCTTTATCGCAGGAGTGGTCTTTTAATGCTGAGATTTGATAAACTTTCAATGCAGAGATTCAACAAGATGATTTTCCACGGCAGAGATCTACAAACTCAGAGATATGCAGAGTTTCAGAGAGCTGATCTTTCAACGCTGAGATCATGAAAACTTAAAGATATGAAATCACTAGGGACAAAACGGATTAATGAAGTCTTCAACGCATGCACAGGTGAGATCCAAAACTTCAACGCCGAACTATAAGGTCTGGGCAGAGATTCTTAAGTTTTCAATGCAGAGTGTGAAAATTGAAAACGCAGGGTTTGAATGGCTCTTTAATTTTTCAAAAATCATTAAGATCTTTCGTACTCCCTCAACGCAGAGTTTAACATACATTTGAGCAACGATTAATGATAGAGTTGAATTTTTGAGATTTTATGCTGAGATTCGACTTTCATGAAGCTTTTGAAGATCAAAACAGAGTTTTAACACCAAATGTTGGGCATACACCAAAAAAAAATAAAGAAACTCAGCTATGAGCGAAATTTGAGGTGATTTAATGGTTTGAAAGCATGGCTAGGCTAAATTTTAGCTTCTCTAGGTAGATCTAAGGTTCTTTTAAAGATCTTTACACTAGAAATGAGTGGATATGAGATCTGTAAGCACCAAAAATGAAGAAAAATGCAGAAAATTTCAAGAAAATTTTAAGCAAATTCAACTCAGCGGAGTCGCCATTCTGATAACAGTATTTTGTGCAGGGATGTGTCTACACAAACTTAACTATCTTACTAAATATTGGTGAGATCTTACATCAGAAATGAAGTAATTAACACAAGTTATTTCGAAATATAAACATTCATCATTTAAGATAAGCAACCTTCAGATTTACAGCCATTTAACAGTTTAAATCATACAACATAAGCAATGTCTAAACATCATAATGGTAGAAACTTGAATTACTTCATATTGAAACAAGGAAGAAGTACAACTTTACCAATAAGCTTGATGTGAACCCTTCCTCCATTGTCATGAGCTTCCCTTCCTTCACCCTTGCTCTTGAAGACTTGAAGCTCTTCTTCCTCCTCCAGAATCTCCTCAGCATGCCTTTGCTTTTTTATCACACTTTACCATGCCTCCCATGCCATTCTTATATAGCATTGGGCAAGGAGCCTTAGGTCTTTCTAGTGGATGTGGGATTAGTCACTTTTCTCAATTTTGATTATTTTCCAGTGAAAACCCACTTCTGAATAGTTTTTAGGCCCTTTTGCACCATTTAGAATTATTTAATCACAATTAATGCATCTTAATGCATGTCTTAGAGAGGATTTGTCTCTGGACGAAACTGTGTTATGACTTCCTGCTGCAAGTGCATGGAAAAAATATGCATCTTCCTTCACATGACGAGGGTGCTATTTTGATTGTTAACATATTGACATTTCGTCAACGCACATGTATTTTAATTTTACTTATGAGACCGGCAATGAACCATTTAATTAGTAGCTTTTCTTCGATCTCATAGTTAATTTTTCTCAAGAGGTCTTTGAACCTCTTATCATATTCCTTGATAGTTTCTGTCGGCTTCTTGACTGTTTTCTTTAGTTGTTCGGCTGCCATATATGTTGCATCTTCAGTCATGAAAAAGGCTAGGAAACTTTGCTTAGCTTGCGCTTTAGTTGTAGTTGGTTTTTTTTCAATATATCCCATATACCATGTCAATGCTCGTTTTCTCAAAGAGCCAGTAAACTAGGCCAACTTTCGTTCTTCATTGGTGATTTGGTTGGTCGTGCATATCGATTCACACACGAACCAGTGTCTTTTCAGATCTTCATCGCCTTCATAAAATGGAAGGTGTGATGTCGAGTGCGACATGTCGGCTGATGTATTGACTTGAAATTAGATGGTGGAGTAGGTGGATTGTTACCGCGATCATAATTTGGTGTTTCTTTGACTTCAACTAGTTGCTTATCAGGACTGGGTTCTCTACCTTCAGAACCAGTGTCTCGAACTTCTTTTGTTTCACCGGGTCTCGAGCTTCTGTCTTCTTTTACTGCATCTGTCAAAATCCAAGTAAAGTTCTGCTCAAACATGATTTTGCTATTTCTCGGATTCTCTGAAGTACTCAGCGAGTCACTCAATTCTGGTATTGGCAGGGGGGGTGCTTCTTCATGTTCGGAGTACATTATATGAAAACTTTTGTTCGAAAATTTGGGTTGAAAAGACACCCAATTTCCTTCCTCGAGTCGATGAATCAATAATATATTTACTTCATCACCTTCTTCACTACGACGACTCCAAATTCTCGATTGGCCAGCATGGAGACCAAGATTTTTCTTCGATAATTTCTTGCACTCGGACACTTTGTGTTAGATGGAGAAGGGGGTGTTAACCTCTCAGGTATCTCAAATCGGAGAGCACTACCACGCTCTATCCACAAGTCTTTGTCCATCGATGACAAATATTCATCGACTCCTCGATCATCATGGGATCGGCTTGACTCAGGTAGATTTCCTTATGCATCTGTCATGACACTTGATCCTCGCTTCATCCGGAGCGCATTTACCTGCTTCCTTAGCTCTTCACGCCGCTGTCTCCTTTTTTCTCTTTCAATTTTCTGGATGTCCGGAGTGCTTTTGTGACTCATGGTACTATCTTTGTTGGATCTATCTCCATTGCTGGTCATCTCGCCTTGTCATATATCATTTTTCATCAATTTAGGTACATCAGAACATGCTTCGCCACCCCCCCAATGCCGGTACGAAACTTTCTAGACCATTGGGGAAGTACAGGCCATCATTTGTTCAAGAAGAATTCCCATTCCCGCTCTTTCACAAATATTTCCCACTGACGTTCTTTCTCCTTCCAGTTAGAGTTTGGAAGGGGTGGAAGCAGCAATGGTCATGTGTCGACAATATGCGCAATGCCTTTGTCGATCAAGAACTTGAACAATAAGGTCAGTAGAGAACACAATAATTGATCAGCTAGCTCGGTGAAGAACTTTTTTCTGACTTCATCTTCAGAGATGCGCTCCTCAATCGCTTGCTCTTCACAGAAGTTGTCCGCAATCTTTTCGCACCACTCCGATAGATTCGTGTGTCCTTCGTTGATCAACTTCGACAACAGCTTCCGCTCTTCTTCATCGACTGGTATTTTCATCCAGTAGCTTCTTCAGGGTGGTCGGAACAGACTCTACGAATTTCTCATGGGTCTCTAAGAAGAATCTTTCCCTCACTTGAATAATTGTTACCTTGTTCCGTTGCACATAATTCTGCAGGTAGTTCACGATTTTCTTCTCACACCAATCCTAAATCTCTTGCTCTGAAATCATATGCCATTTTGTTATTTATGAATGCATCACCCAACAATGGAACCAAATGTTGTAGTCCCGCGGGTCACGTAGTTACCATAGATACATTATATATTATAAACAAGCATGCACAATGATACATATACAATAGACAAGAGACCGATAGAGAGAAACACAAGCCTTTATTGACCAGTAAGAGAAGAATACTACATAGAAAATATCTAACCTAGTCTAGTACATGGCTCAATAATCTATATATATGCATATACAATTGGTTATATAACCGTCTGGTCGGTTCAACCGACCGACACGACCCGACTGGTCGACCCATCTGTTGACACACATTTACAATAGGTCGGGCGGGGAGCCTAGTCGATAGGACAACTTAGGCTCCTCCAACAAAGCTAACAAACCTACATTAAAATATGCCATGAATTTGGCAAGATATTTTCAAAATGTGATATCCAAGACAAAGTATCCTCCCAAGCCCAATTTTCCTTCCAAGTTCAAATTTGAAAAGAGACAATGGAGAAAATATTCATTTGAGAAGGACAAGAAAGAGGGACCAAGCAAGGAAGAACTCAAAATAAATAAAATATGTTACACATGTCATCAACCATGGGTACCAGGGAATAAATGTGATAAGGGGAAAGCACAATTCATTGAAGTATTTTATGATGATGAAGGGGACATGGAGGAAGAAGAATAACTTTCATCCCAAGAAGAGGGATATGACATAACAAAAGAACATCATCCATCACCCAAAAAAGGGAGAATGGTAGTGCTTTCAGGAGTGACTCGTTTTCACACCATCCAATGCAAGGGAGTGGTACACGGGAAGATAGTTTCGGTATTGGTAGATGGAGGAGAAACTCATAACTTCATTGATGCAGCTTTGGTGGAGAGGAGAAAGTTACATACTGAAGCATTCGAAGGGTTCACAGTCATCATTCCAGGTAACAATTCTATGGACTGCAACACATGGATTCCAAATCTACAACTTACCATAGGAAATTAAACATTTTCTGATAGCTTCTATGTGGTGAATGTTGCTAATATAAATGTGGTTTTGGGAGTACAATGGTTGTACTCTATCGGAGAACATATAGTGAACTACCAAATAACTAAAATGAAGTTCAAAGATTCGGAAGGAAGATAAATGTTAATGAGATGGATGCACATCTATCCTAGCCAAGTGGTGTCTTCCCACAGTATGAGGCCCATATTGAGACATGGGGACATCGAATGGGCTGCAGAATGTTTAATCACTTCCCCCAAACCAAAAATAAAGATTGTAGAACATCTAAGGGAGATAAGGGAAGTACTACATAAGTATGGAAGGGTTTTTGGAGACCTCCCCCCTGGAAGGCCGCCTGACATAGGAGTTGAGCATACCATTTTTTTGGAGGTAGGTACTTCACCTATCCAAATACCCCCATATAGACAATCTAAAAGGTTCATAGATGAGATTGAGAAGGTTATTCAAGAACTATTGGAATTGGGGGTCATCAGACCAAGTTCAAGTCCCTATGCTTCTTCAGTTGTATCGGTGAAGAAAAAGGATGGAACCTTAAGGATGTGCATTGATTTTAGGGCCTTAAACAAAAAGACAATAAAGAATAGCCTATCCCATCCCTTGGATAGATGAGCTCATGGATGAGATATTTGGAGCAAATTTCTTTTCCAAAACACCAAATAATTTAACCAAGTGATTGGGGAGATGGATGGGTGAGGTGTTGAGGCAATAGCCATACTTTCCAAAACATCATGGTGGAATGCATGACATGATAGTATGGTATGCATGAATCAATGCAAGGTGGCATTGAGTGGATATGGATTAAAAGATTATGTAAATGTTGTGAATGTTCATTGATATGTGTGGGTGCACATGTTGAAATTCATTGTGTGAATGCATGGTTATGGTATACATCTCATTGCAAGTAGATAATAGATGAAATGATGAATTATTGTCAATTTTGAGATCATTTCATGAGCTGCCAGGGATGCAGGAAAGGAATTGCATGAAGAAGGTAGTTGTATTTGATGGACTACCAGAGTGCTCTATTGGGAGGATAGAGTTGCACAAATGGATATAATTGTGTAATCATAAGTATTGGAAAATTTGTTTAAGTGCATAGACAATGTGACTGTATATTGGAATCTAGTTGAGAATAAAATGCATATAAAGTATTTGTATTTCATTGCATTTGAGATAATAACAACTGGTAGTGTTTGAATTATTGAGTACTATAATTCTAAGATCACTTTAGTGACTTTTGTAACAATGAAATGATTATGTGCATGGATACTCACCAAGGGTTTGGCTGATTGAATTTCATATTGGAGACTTTGCTAATAATTATTAATGACTTTTTGGCTAATCCAGAATTGTGTCAACAGGACATGTTGAAGGTGGATGTCTATGCTATGGGATTAATCCTAAACCATAATAGATAGATTGATACCACTTACAAGATCCAAACAATATGAGGATGGCCTCATGGTTGAATAAACCAAAATTCTGTAGTGAACAGAATTGTAAATTCAGATTTGAGCTTGATTATTAATATTGTTGACTCCTTGGCTATTTGAGAAGTGTGTCGGGAGGACACATTGTAGGAAGATAAAATACATCTGCAAATCGACAAGTGTTTTGTAACCCTAACCGATAATACGCATGTCTAATTATTAGAATTAATATACAGAGCATGTTCTATTTTAGACTGCTTGAGCATGATTAGGGCCTACAAGACTCACATCAGAAAGGGGTGCATGCCTTTTAGATGTCGTGTTGTGTTATGGTTATCAACATTGACTACACCCTAAAAGAATGGATGCATTCCTAGTGTTTCAATATTAGAGAGTGAATTTGTATGAAGTATGTTACAATTTTATATCAAAAATACTTACGAGCTTACCTACCCATCTTGTGTTGTCAAGTATTACACATGCAATTGTTCATGCATGCTAAGAAGCAAAGTGAGGTGGGTTCCGAGACTGGTTGGAACGCGTGGAGATTCCTATTGCTCTATAGTAAAGCCCTTGACTTGGAAATGGTTATGGTGCAGTTTCCTTACATAGGCCTGTTGACCCAGACGAAAGTGTTGGCTTGGAAATGGAGAGGGAAAACCAGGTATGGGACTGGTTTGGCACCATAAATGCTTGGTAAATCCAGTCAATGCATTGGTTGAGCATTGAATGTTGTGGACTAGCCTGCGTCCTAGCCAAACATTCCTTAAACGCTTGGTAAATCCATTCAGTGCAGTGGTTGGGTGTTGAATGTTGTGGAGCAGCCTGTTTGCTGGGAAAACATTCACTATTATATCCATAGGTGATCCAAGGCTTGTAAATCAAAGAAGGATCCTGTGGAATAACGTGAAGATGTCCAATATAGATAAGTATTTGGTTTATTTTGCATCTTCTTGCTTATTTAATAGGAATATGAATGTGTATATGATTTGGTTATGATTTTTAAACCTTTGTTTAGAGATAAATCCTATGAAAGAAAACTTGACATCTGAATTGATTCAATTTTTTAGTGTAGGTATTGTTGAATGCAAGGACCTTGAGGTTACCCTAAGGGTGTATGTGGACATGTGATTGACCTAGGAAGCTCAGTATGAGTAACATTGGAAATTGGTGCTAGTGGAATTGTGTGGGTCCTAGCAGCCAAAGGTTCTGTAGGAAACCATGGGGAGGGGTTCCTTGGATGAGAATCCTTGGACAGACCATAGACACAAAGTGTCATCGCCAAAACTAGGAAAAGGCGAGTCAAGCATTCACATTTCAAGTGAAAGAGACCAATGAGCATGGAACCAAAGTTGTGGTGGGACTCCAGATTGGAACAAGATTAAGAGGGGGAAACTCTTACTCTTCTATTTCCCTTTTGGTTGATACATCCTAGAAATAGAAAATTGTTGAATGCATCTTATCATTGAAAGTTGATTAATATGTTTATCTTGCTTGAAATAAATTGTGAATGTTGAATTAGTTAATTCCCTATGAAAGGATGAACATGAATGAGTTCATTTGTATGTTGGACAAGCACGAAATGTGTAGAAGTATCATGGATAAAGCATGAAATTTCCATGGAAATTGGGCAAGTAATTGTCTGATATTGATGCTTATGTTATGCTTGGCCTAACAATAATCTCAATGATGAATTTAACAGGTGAAAATTAAATCCATTGGTTCCAGTTGTTACAAGACAAGTTTTGCTAGTAAGCAAATTGTGGATAGCTATCCACATTCATCATGGCAATAGACCAAAATCTATTGGAATTGGATGGAAATCTTCTTCAAACAATTTCCAAGACCCAAGAAAATCTTGGGGAAATGCCCAAGCTACAAAAGCAACAGAATGAGATGAACCACAAGGTTTTGCAGGACTTTATTTGTCTACAAAATGAGGTAAAGGGCATTCTAGAAGCTATCAGCAGTGGAAAGGGTAGCATGTCAATGAAGAGACATTCACCCAATCATCCCATTAAGAAACGCTGAAGGCTAGAAGACTCAAGGGAAATGGAGCAGGTAAAGAAAAAGAAGCAACTGAAATGTTGGGAATGTGGAGAAAATCATTGCCTTTGTAACTTCCCAACAAAAGACATCAAGAAGAATTGTATCCATAATGTTTCCAAACTTGTGTGGATCAGCTGGAAGGTCAAAGCCAACAAGAGCAGCCTGTAGAAACCAAAGGAATTGGTCCTGAGAACTCAAAGTAAAAGATGAAATGTAGGACAGACCTACCACATTTTGTGAATTTTTTATGTGTAAACAGTGTGTATATATTCCTAAGTATTGGAACACCGAGGACAGTGTTATTCTAAGGGGGAGGGAATTGTAATATCCCCATTTTGACCTTAGGATATATTGGATTTTATGTAAACATTGTGCATATGTGATGTATGATTCCTAGTTTGGAGCTCAAGGCCAAGGCCCCACTAGTGAATTCCTAGCTTTGAGAGGCAAGTATTTGACATTGTGTAATACATGTGCTATTAAGCCATGGAAATTGTAAAAATGACATAAATATCATGTAATAAAAATACCAAGGGGTTGGATATGGATGCAACTAAATGAGGGAGCTATGTGTATCCACTAGGGAGGGGTGAGGGGGTTGTGGGATTGAGCCATAGACTGCCAAATTTCATATTTAGAACCCCTTTGACCTTCCTTTCTGACATTTAATTCTGCTGCATGAAGTGGTTGAAGAAATTGTTCATGAGGTCGATGGAGTGTGGGAAATCCTGAAAATTTTGATGGCAGGGTATGGGGCTATGTTTCTCCATGAACCATAAATCACTCTACCCATGGGAATTCATTTTACCTGATCCCCATTCCATTATAGACTAGAAACCGTAGTTTGGAGGGGAACAGAGAGCCGAGAAATTATTTGAAAACCCTGATTTAGAGTGTCGAATCTGCCCATAAATTAGTGTGGGAAGCTCAATCCGGCAGGGGATATGTTGGCCTGAATCCTAGGGTAAATTTACAGAGTGTGAGATGCTCAAAACCTAGATCTGATAGCCCTACATCGCAGATGTGGGACAGATCCTTTCGGCCGTAACCCTGAGGAGATCCAAGCATGGATTATAGAGTGGAAGAGAGAGAATAGGTTGGAACCACTTGATAAACCTAGTGAAGTTTGTTTAAGTTAGTGGGAGATTCCTGTAGCTCTGTGGTTGAGATCACTGGATTATCATCCTCCTCCTGTGTCTCTTTGCATGCTTAATAAACCAAACTGTGTGTTGGCTTAGCATGACTGTTGTGTAAAACTAAGGCTATGAGTGCACCTGAGTAGTTCTCCTTAGTGGATACATAGCCCTAGATCGGGGGTGATCTTTGAGTGTTGAAAGAATACAAGATGGGCAGAGACCTATGGTTGGGTTGGAACATTACAGTCCATAGCCAGTTTGCTCGGTGATTTCAATGAAAAGATAGGTGTGCTCTGTGGTTCAAATAATGCCTATTCTACATACATGAATGTTTGTTTGTTTATCTCAGAATGTATAGATTTATCCAGTTGGGTAATAGGGTTGAATGTATGTGCCTTATGTTGTATATGCCTATGATGAAGTGTTGTTGGAGTCATTATGGGTGTGTGTTAATAGGATCTAATGTTGTTGTATATGTTATTTTATCATGCTTCTGCACATCCGCCTTATTATTATTGTAATGCTATGAGTTGGTTCATGTTAATGGGAATGATATGATGGTCTTAAGTTAGGCATCATAAATCCTTTGTATAGCATGAGTAGAGGAATAATTATATGTAGGTGGTTTATTCATTCTCCCGGGGAGAGATATGTTGATTGCATGATAGATATGTGTGTGGCTAATGTTTCCTTCCATTGTGATTAATTGAATATGTACATGCACCCATGTGTCTTTATTTATACGAATTTGTTCATTGATGAATAGGGTTGAGTATGGTAAAGAAAAGAATGCTCAGGATGTTCATCTAGGGATTTGGGGAAGAAATAGACACCCCCCTGTGGTGTTCATGTTCCCTCTGTGGATTAGATGAAGGGAAAGGACATGGCAGAGTGGATTAGATCTCTTTACATAGTGGTAAAGAGGAATGGATGAGGTTTGGGAAAAAATTGATTGGAATAATGGAAAAGTCATAGTTTTTGGATGTGGAAGAGGATCATGAATTCGCGTAGTGCTTTCTGAGATCTTTCCAACGATACTGATTTTTCCCAAAATGGACGTGGGATGAGAAAGTCATGAGCCGGAGAAGTTGTGCAGTTGGGATTCCGACTTTCCAAACCTGCAATGCGGATTGTGGATTGTGGAAGTAGGAAGGGTGATTCTATAGATTTATGTGTGGTGGTTTGGAATTCTGACTCCCACAACACGGATTGCGGATTGTATAAGTCAGAAGAGTAAATTGCCAGAGTTGTGAAATGGTGGTTGCGACTTCTGACTTCCGCAAAGCGGATTGCAGATTACGGAAGTCAGAGAGGTAATTTTTTCGGATTGGTGAATTTGGAGTTTCGACTTCCGACTTCTACAAGGTGGATTGCGGATTGCGGATGTCGGAGAAGTAACTCATCTCAGTTTAGAATTTGTGGTTTCTGACTTTCAAGTTCCACACTACAGATTGTGGAAGTCAGAGGCGCATTTCTTTGGTGCTGTGCATTTGGGGTTTATGACTTCCGACTCCTGCAAGGAGGATTGCATATTGTGGAAGTCGGAGAGGATATTTCTTCGGAACAAAGAATTGGTGTTCCGATTTTCAATTTCCGCATTGTGGATTGTGGATTGTGGATTCTGGAGGTCAGAGGTGTGATCCTCGTCAAAGTTGTAATCTGCGGTTCTGACTTTCAACTTCCGATTGCGGATTGCAGATTACGGACTAAATTTGTTGCAGCTGTGCAAAAGTGCATAGAGTTAAAAAAAAATTAGCAGGTTGATTCTAAGGTTATCCCCCATTGCCTCTAAAGGGAACCAAGGTGATCA
The DNA here is from genome assembly GCA_027924585.1 of Larix kaempferi. Lineage (NCBI taxonomy): Eukaryota > Viridiplantae > Streptophyta > Pinopsida > Pinales > Pinaceae > Larix > Larix kaempferi. The sequence continues at coordinate 11,985,510 of BSBM01000742.1, forward strand.
GGGATGTGACAATAGGGCCTCACAACCGACCCAATGAATTCCAGAGCTCAATAAGAGCTACCACACCCAAGTTTCTTGAGCCCAAAGATGATCCTAACATCCAATATGGAATGCATGAAGTTCTAGAAGAATGGAAACAATTGAGTGAAGATTGTAGGAGGACCTTACCATTTGATCAATTCTTTAGTGTCTCAAACAAGCTCAAAATGAGAGTAGGTAACATAACTCCTTTTCAAAATAAAGAATTGAATTATTCCATAGGTAAAATTTCCCTTCCCACCTTTGATGGATCATCCCAAAGTTCTACAAATACTTGGGTACAAAAGTTAGATGTATATTTTCAGCTGAATCCAATGGTTGAAGAGGATGCTTTAAAAATGGCTATTCTGCATATTGAGGGAGAAGAAAATAATTAGTGGTTCCATAGACTTAAAACCTTGGTACATGATCAAGTCATATAATATGAATATTTTGTTAACAGGTTAGTGGAAAGATTTGAGCAAAAAGACCTTGAAATGCCTTTCAAGTAACTAGCACAGTTGAAGCAAACTGGAACCCCTGAGGAGTACATGTTGGAATTCCAAAAAATATCAGTTATGGTGGCTGATGTATATATGGTTCGGTTGGTATTTCTCTTTACTGAAGGATTGGATGAACCTTTGAAAGGTTTAGTTAAATCTCACAAACCTACTTCATTAAAATATGCCATGAATTTAGCAAGAGATGAAGGAAGAAGATGTGTAGAAAACTACTTTCAGATGTCACTATGGCCACTTCGAATTTCTTGTTGTGCCTTGTGGTTTGACCAATGCTCCAACAAACTTCCAATCATGCATGATCAAAATATTTTGCAAGCAGCTTCACAAGTTTTTTTTGGTTTTCTTTGATGATATTTTGATTTGTAGTAAGACATGGGAGGAGGACTTGCATTATTTAAAAGTTGTATTGAAAATCTTGCATGAACAGTCCTTGTTTGCTAAATTTTCCAAGTGTGAGTTTGGGTTGATAGAAATTTTGTATCTTGGGCACATCATTGGGAAATATGGGGTAAAGGTGCACTTGGAGAAAATAAAGGCTATCCTTGAATGGCCATCACCCAAGAATATCACCGAGTTAAGGGGCTTTATTGGGATCTACACTTACTATAGGAATTTTGTGAAGGGGTGTTCCAAATTGACAGCTCCCCCTACAAATTTGACCAAGAATGATGCTTTCAAATGGTATGAAGAGCTGGAAAATGATTTCCAAGGAATGAAAGAGGTAATGAGTAGTTTTCCATTACTTGCATTACCAGATTTTTCTAAACCATTTGTTTTGGAATGTGATGCATTAGGGGAAGGCATAGGGGTAGTGCTAAAGCAAAATCAACACCCCATAGATTTTGAGAGCAGAAAATTGCAGCCAAATGAGAGGCTCTACTCCATATATGACAAGGAAATGTTAGCCATCATGCATGCCTTGGCCAAGTTTAGACAATATCTGGAGGGGAACAAGTTTGTGGTCAAAACTGATCATAACAGTTTAAAGCATTTCCTTACACAAAAATATCTCAATGAAAGGAAACAAAAATGGGTAAGTAAGGCTCAAGCTTTTGATTTTGACATTGAATCTGTAAAAGGGAAGAATAATATTGTAGTAGATGCATTGTCTAGGAGACCTTCATTTTCCCTTATGGACATTTCAAAAGATTGGAAAGATGTGCTAATAGTAGAGTTTGCCAAAGATAAATTTGATTGTGAATTGTTAGATGGGGTCAAGGGAGATGACATGTACAAGATATTGAATGGCCTAAGGCCCTAATATACTATAAATATCGAATATACTTAGTTCATGGTTTGAATTTAAAGCACAAGATCTTGAAGGAAGCTCATGATTCTCCCTTAGCAGGCCATCCTGGTTTCTTTAAAACATATAGGAAGCTAAGACAAATGTTCTCTTGGAAAGGGTTGCAAGAAGATGTTTTAAAGTATGTGAATAAATGCAATATATGTCAGCAAAACAAAGTTTAACACACCCATCCTGTTGGTCTCTTACAACCATTTCATATTCCATGTTGATGTATATGTAACTTCAGAATGTATTTCACATATATGTATATTGTATTCCTATAGAGATGTTATTATTCCTCTATACGGAAGTGTCGTCATTTATATTGTAAGTGTCATAACTTATACTTGATGGGTTATTAGACCACCTTGTTGGGGTCGGCCCTGTATAAGTCATGTGGGTCAAAGGGTTATTAGAACACCCTAGTGGGGGTCGGCCCAGTCAGCATTATGTTAAGTGGTTAAGTTGAGGCCGACCTAGTTGAGTAAAGGTAAAGTCAAGTTAGTGTATAAATAGAGAGTGTGTCTCTCTCATTTTACACATTCTATTCTCTCACTCACACTTGGGAGAGTGGCAGACTTGTGGAGGAGGAGGCTCTGCTGCTAGGAGAAGACTATCTCTTGTATTCTGGTTGTATCATTGCTCTATCAATCTCTGAGGAAGTTATTGGGGTTTTTCACCTTTATGGTTTTCCCTAAGTAAACTCTGTGTCTCTTGTGTGCTTGCATTATTGTGTCCATGATTGATATGCTGTAGATTTGATGTACATGTTGTTCTATCAGTTAAGATCCTAGATCAGATTGAAGTAAATTCTGAAGATTTAACGTGGTATTAGAGCTAGCCTGAAAGAAGGCATGATATGGCATGTATGACACTTGTTGCACTTACGATGCTAGGGCTTGATATAGCAAAAACCAGTCATCGTAGCACTTTTTCTATAAATACGTTTGGGCAAAGTTTTTGGATCTAAAACATTTACAGGTTGAAGATCAGATACCCATGTACCTTGTGTCCAAAGGAAAACCTCTAATTCATTTTAATTTGTGATTTATGATCTGTACAATATAGGGTTCTGCCTCTTCCAGATCTGAGTCAAAATCAGGTGACCTTGGGAACAATGTCATAACTTGGGATAGGAAGCTCCAAATGAAATTTCGTAAAAAGTGACAAGTAGTAAACATGCGGTACTATCTCAAGAAACGTTTTTAGAGGCCGAAGTTGAACCAGTGACACGTGGCACGCCGTACAAGTTCGCTCTCTTGTATTATCCCATAAACAGGTCATGTTGCGACACTTGGGATAAATCTTCCTCAGAGAATCCAATTGAGGTCAGACCTATTGGGATGGAAAGATAACAGGTCGGGCTATCTCAAGAAAAATTTTCAGACCCTGTGGATCGAAAAGTTTAGAGTTACACTAGAAACAATTAGGTACATATGTCTGTCAAAACAGAATTATTTTTGAGTACCTTCATTCATGGCTTCTGGAATTGAGGGCTTCGGAGAAAGTTAGAATTTTTGTAATCGGAGACCACGGCTGGATGCTACTCATCAAAATAGAAATTTAGAGACCAAGATCTGAATTTTTGGTTGGGCAGAAGGCTGGGCTTGATCAGACCCTAGTTCGGGACTTTGATTAGAAAAGTGGAAAATTAGGGCTTCTGCAAAAATGGGAATTTTTGAAATCTGTGACCACGGCTGGAAGCTTTTCATAAAAATAGAATCTTAGAGCTTTGGATCAAACCTTTTGATGGGGCAGAAGAGTGGGCTTCATCAAACCCCAGTTCGGGGTCACATCTAGTGAATCCATAAGTTTCAAAGGAAAAATTGAGGAGTGAAACTTTGCAGTTTTCAAATTCTGAACATACCAGCTTGATCAGCTCATCAAGGCGCATATTTCTATCCTTTCGGAAGTTTGAAATTCAAAGTTTGAATTTTTGGGGTTTCTCTGACAAACCCTAATCCATCCATAGAGCCAGTTCTTGCAAATCAAGTGGATTGGGTTAATCCTAGAAGAAGATGGATTGGTCACCTGCATAAGTGAAGAAGTTCCTGTTTCAGAGGGAGATGAGGCTAAGGCCTTACATAAGAAGATTACAAGCAATATCGACAAGTATGACTTATCCAGGTATGTTTCGAGATTTGTTCATGATTAAGTTTATGGTATATTTGTCTTCATATTATTACGGTTAGTACAATCTTGATTAAATCTAGACTTGTCGTATCACCTTAATAAAATTATGAATGCACGATAAAAGATATTCATTGATTAGGGTGTTGACACTTATGATTGTACTAATGCATTATGATGTTGTATGAGGTTTATGTTGTCTGCTAACACAAAAGGTACACCAAGAAAGTCAAATCATGTTCTACTTCAAGAACATGGTGACATGAAGACAAAGATTCCTCCATTGTCATGGATCACACAGAAGATCTACTTACGAGGTATGTATAACTTGGTTCTACAATGGTTAACTTATGAGACATGCAGGTTACTAGCACAAGTCACTGAAGAGAACCAAAAGACATTATGTGGGTATGTTAGACATAACTAGCTAGCATGCTAATCCAGGTATGTTTTTCCTATATCAAGCTAGAATCCTACCTTGTGTTAGGATCTTATACTGTTGTGTTGTTGATAATGATTATTCATGAAGTCATAGGTTTGAATAGTCATGGTTGTATGCATATTATGTTTCTTACCATAATTGATGATATGACTAACCAGAAGAATCATGAAGGTATAGGTTTGAATAATCACGGGTTTTATGCATATTATATCTCTTATCTTGATTGATGATTCAACTAACCAGAAGAGTCCTATGATCAAATAAGAATATGTATGAGTAAAAGAAGACTTCCATGAAACCTTGAATACTAATGTTTATTATCTGTGTTTGAAATGATCCTGACTATACATGCTTGAGATTATTATGTTTTGATAGTATTAAGATTATACTAATAAATGTGTGGTTATGTATGAGACCTCAAGGATAACACAATGATGATACTAATAAGCATGCATAGTGATTAAGGATGGATGTAAGTTCAAGGACAGGTAATCCAGAAAGCAAAGTTCAAGAGGGAGAAACTCCAGTTGTTCCTGCAAGAAAGCAAAGGAGCACACTTCAATAGTTTCTGCAAGGATGCAGATATTCAGAGGGAGTTGACCATCTTTCTACATTCCACAACAGAAAGGTGTAGAAGAAGCTACTTCAGCAGCTCCTGCAAGGAAGCAAAGACTCAGAGGGAGTCCACCCAGCAACCAAACAAAGATAAGTATTTGAATTGTCATTTCTTACATAATGTTATTCAATGATGTATATGCTTATGTTCCTAGAATTAGGTTGTGTATTATGCATATTAGAATAGTTGCATTGATGAACAATATACTACTAATATACATGGGTAAGTGGCCTATGGAACTGTACAACATTCCATTGCTACTTATCTAGAATGAAACCTCTTTGCTGACATGTTAGGAGTTGTGCACACTCTTAACAATGTTCTGGTAGAGATTGGAAGGCATCTAGAAAGTTACGGAATATGGATAAATGTTGTATTGAAGCATTGGCTAAGATAATTGTATGACTGTCTGACATATTTCCTTATGTGTAAGAATTTGTTCTGAAAACTATGAGATGTTTTCTAATCATGCAATTTAACTTGTTGTGTAGGAAAGATCGTATACCATCACCTACAAAAGAAGGACTACAACATTTTTTCAAGCAACAAAATTATATATTGAAGATATTGAAGTTCCCAAGATACGGGAAGAATGCCATGATCCGTCGATAATGAAGAACGATGTTTGGGATGCGGTCCCAAGAGCTGAAGGGAAGTCTGTTGTAACTTCCAAATGGAACTATCAGATCAAGCATGCTGCAGATGGCAGCATAGAGAAATATAAAAGTGATGAAATAGAAGATACAGCAGATGGATTTCAAGACAGCCTTCTTGAATGGTGTAGTCATATATGTGTGCAGAACTTGGTAGGATAGACAGCTTTCTATCGAGTTTGGGATTTACCAAGAGTAAAGCGGATTCCAACCTTTACTACAAGGTTGAGGAAGGCAATCCAGTGATACTACTTTTGTATGTGGATAACATGTTTGTTACAGGTGAAGATAGATTGATTGCCGACACGCAGCGGAAGCTTGCTGCCAAGTTCGAGATGAAGAACTTGGGGATGATGCACTATTTTTTTTTGGCATGGAGGTGTGGCAGAGTGCAGATGGAATCTTCCTTGGACAAGGGAAGTATGCAGTAGAGATCCTGAAGAGGTTCGGGATGATGGATTGCAAGGCCATGACCACACCTATGGCATTGAATTTGAAGCTTCTTTGTGATGCTTCATCTGAGCCGGTTGATGTCTCTATGTATCATCAGATGATTGGGTCCTTGATGTACCTAACGAACATGAGACCAGATATTTGCTTTGCAGTGAACACATTGATCCAGTTCCTGATGGATCCAAGGAGTGTTCACCTGGTTGCTGTAAAGCATGTTCTGAGGTACCTGAAGGGTATAGTGGATTATGGGGTCAAGTATGAAGTGAATCAAAAGTTTAACCTGCAAGGTTATGTTGATTCAGATTGGACTGGCAGTGTTGCAGATAGGAAGAGCACATCTGGATGCTGCTTCAGTATGGGATCAGGTGTGATCTCTTGGTTTAGCAGGAAGTAGTCCTACGTAGCACTGAGTACAGCTGAGGCAGAGTATGTTGCAACCTGTTCAGCTAGTTGAGAGGCAGTATGGCTACGAAAGCTACTGTTTGAGTTATTTGATCTCCTGTTGGATGCTACTGGTATCTTTTGTGATAACCAGAGTTGTGTGAAGCTGTCCGAGAACCCAGTGTTTCATGACAGGTTGAAACACATAGAGATCAAATATCATTATATCAGGGATATGGTGTAGAGAGGAGCTGTGAAGCTCCTGTACATTGCGACGGACGAGCATATTGCAGATGTGCTGACGAAACCACTAGCCAGAGTGAAGTTCGAGTACTTCGGAGAGAGGCTTGGTGTTCTTCGGATTGATGACACTTCGAGGAAGAAGTGATGGACACATTTGCAGAGGCAATTCCAAGCATGTTGGAAGGAGGATCCTTCACATGGCTGTGGATGTAAGCGCTGGATGATGAGCATTAGGACGATGCTCCAGTTACTGCTCTGTATATGCATCAGGATGATGCTGGATATGATCAGTTGGATCATTTATATGTATATGTATGTATGCATCATGTTGGATGCTGGATATGATCAGTTGGATCATTTATGTATGTACGCATCATGTTGGATGTTGGATATGATCGGTTGGATCATTTGTATGTATTTTGTATATGCATCATGTTGAATGCTTGGACCATGTATATGTATATGTATCAGGTGGATACATTGTATGATCCGGTAGATCATGTATGTTGATATGTATCATGTATGATCAAGTGGATCATGTATCTGTATATGTATCAGGTGGATACATTGTATGATCAGGTAAATCATGTATGTTGATATGTATCATGTATGATCAGGTGGATCATGTATGATGATATGTATCAGGTAGATACTTGGCGTGCATGAGGTGGATGCATTATATGATCAGGTTGATTATGATGATGAGCTTCAGGATGTTGCTCTAGATGATATGTACCAGGATGGTACAAGTGATGATGATCAGTATGATCATGGGCATTAGGATGATGCCTCGTGCGATGATGATCCGTTGGATCATGAGTATCAGGTTGATACTTGGAGGTCAGAGATGATATGTGGCAGGTTGTGCAAATAACATGTAATCAGTCATGGGAGATCTTGCCGGTCATGCTGCGGCACATAAATGTTCCTAGGATACTCTTTCCGGTATTGCTATGTAGTATGTAATCAGTCCTCAGATATCCGATAGGTTGAGCCGTGTGCTCGTAATCAGTCTTGGGATGAGGTATTACTATGGAGACATGTAATCAGTCCTGGAGATCCGAGAGGTTGAGCTGTGTGCTCGTAATTAGTCCTGGGCTGCTCTTTAGAGATCTTGTCGGTCGTTCTGGGGCACATAAATGTTCCTGGGATGCTCTTTAAAGGTTTTGTCTATACACATGTAATCAGTCCTGGAGATCCGAGAGGTTGAGCTATGTGCTCGTAATAAGTCCTAGGATGCTCTTTAGAGATCTTGCCGGTCGTGCTGCAGCACATAAATGTTCCTGGGATGCTCTTTAAAGGTATTGTGGAGGAGATGCATGTAATCAGTCCTGGGAGATCTTGTCGGTCGTGCTTAGGCACATAAATGTTCTTGGGATACTCTTTCCAGCATTGCATCCGCACATAAAATTAGTCCTGAGAGGCCACCTCTATCAGACCGTTCGCACATATGATAAAGACCTGCAGGTGGTGGGACTACATCCAGTATGAAAAATGACTGGCTCTGTAGAACTTCCTATGAAGAGTAGATTCAGAGATTGATTGCGATAGCAGCATCAGTGAAGATGATGATGACTCGATGACGATTATCCAGTGATGATGATCCAGAGAAGATGACTTGTGCTAGAAGACCTGTGTCGAGAAATACCTTCCTAGTTAAGAGGGAGTGTTGATGTATATGTAACTTCGGAATGTATTTCACATATATGTATATTGTATTCCTATAGAGATGTTATTATTCCTCTATACGGAAGTGTCGTCATTTATATTGTAAGTGTCATAACTTATACTTGATGGGTTATTAAACCACCTTGTTGGGGTCGGCCCTGTATAAGTCATGTGGGTCAAAGGGTTATTAGACCACCCTATTGGGGGTCGGCCATGTGGGTCAAAGGGTTATTAGACCACCCTAGTGGGGGTCGGCCCAGTCAACATTATATTAAGTGGTTAAGTTGAGGCCAACCTAGTTAAGTAAAGGTCAAGTCAAGTTAGTGTATAAATAGAGAGTGTCTCTCTCTCATTTTACACATTCTATTCTCTCACTCACACTTGGGAGAGTGGCGCGCTTGTGGAGGAGGAGGCTCTGCTGCTAGGAGAAGACTATTTCTTGTATTCTGGTTGTATCATTGCTCTATCTATCTCTGAGGAAGTTATTGGGGTTTTTCACCTTTATGGTTTTCCCCAAGTAAACTCTGTGTCTCTTGTGTGCTTGCATTATTGTGTGCATGATTGATATGTTGTAGATTTGATGTACATGTTGTTCTCTCAGTTAAGATCCTAGATCAGATTGAAGTAAATTCTGAAAATTAAACATTCCATAACAAAAGTGGGAAAGCATCTCCATGGATTTCATCACAGGGTTGCCCAAGGATTTTGGTAAGGATTGTATTTATGTTGTGGTGGATAGAATCACCAAATTTTCTCATTTCTTTGCTATTACATCATATTTTACTACTGCACAAGTAGATGAGCTATTCTTTAGATATATTTTCATATTGCATGGACTTCCCAAAAACATTGTAAGTGACAGGGATAACAGATGTATGAGTGCTTTTTGGAAAGAAATCTTCAAATTGGTGGGAACTCAATTGAATCCTAAGCACAATGCAACACACCCATATTTCCAAGTTAGTATTTAAGGAAAATGGGGTGTAAATTGTTTTCCTTGATTGACCAATAAACAATTACATTCGTCTTCACTAAACATACTTATTAATAATAAACAGCTGCCTGTATCTTAGGTCTCATAATGTGATGATGAGTCTTCCAAAATTGATCTTAAATCTTATTCTAACATAACACATGCCTTAAGACTATAAAGGTTATGCCTTCCTACTACAAGAGTATGATAATTCTAATCCAAACATAGTACTTCTGCATGATATTCCATTATTGATATAAAATTCATACTGTTCATTTTTCACTAAGGATGTAGACTAATTCATTCATACAATGCTCTAACATGAAGTTGCTTTATTGATATTCATTTATTATTAATAATCTACAGTAATTCAACATGGTAATTACTTCCCAATATACTTCTTTTTCTTCACCATACATGGTTAAAATAATGAAGATTAACATCATAAAAACCCAATAACTTTCAACCTGCGCTAACCAAAAGAAGAAACCCAAGGATCATTACCAAGCCACATTTACTGAGATGCAGAAACCCAAATAAAAAAATTAATGTTTAAAAGAGAATTACAGACTCAACAATCTGGCTTCCGCAACTTAAGGTGCTTCCGCAATTTAAAGGGTTTCCACAATCTCCAAAGCTTCTGCAATTAAATTGTTCTGCAACCCCGACTTCCGCATTGTGAGTTGCAGGTTGCGGGAACCTATAATTTCAAGCTTGAGTTGTTAATGCTTCCGCACTCCCGACTTCCTCTTTGCGGAATACAGGTTGCAGATCCATCCTCCACAAAAGGAATATTTTAGTGCTTCCGCAATCTGACTTCCGCATTGCAAAATTGTGGATTGTGGATCCATATTTTACAAAAATGAGTACTTTAGCGCTTCCGCAATCCGACTTCGGCATTGCGGACCCGTCCTCTATAGAAGGAGTACATTAGCACTTCCACAATCCGACTTCTGCATTGTGGATTGCGGATCCATATTTTACAAAAATATGCACTTTAGTGCTTCCGCAATCTGACTTCCGCAGTACAGATTGTGGATTGCGGGTTTCATACCTTCTGATTGCGGAAAGGCGGATCTAGGTCTTTTCCATTGCAGAAAGGAGGATCTAGGTATTTAATGGTTCAAGTATTTTCTCTTGATCAGACTTTTGGTTTTTAATTCCAGGAAAGCTATGGGTGTGCAATCAACTCAATGTACTGGGATCACTATTCATAAAGAAGGTTATAAGTAGAGCCCACAAGGGTAAGCCCTTCCCAAAATAAACACTAAAAGAAAACATGAATTCAAATCTTTAACCTACAGTGCACAATGAACAAGTATAAATTAATATCGCACTCCAATACAGAGAAAAATCATATCTCTTTGATTCCATAAAAAAATCTAAAGGAATGAGCAGAGATTCAAGCTTAAAAATGTATTCTGATACAGAGTAATTTGGACTCTACCATACTGTAAGCATATATAAAATAATGACCAGAATATACTTATAAAACAAATTTTGAAACATGTATAAAATGTACATTCAAATTCATAAAACGCAAATCCATCTGCAACTCTAATTAAATTTCCATAAATCCTATGAAATATCAATTAACCATGGAACCTGACAATAGTTTGATGCCAAAATGAGATAGGAATAGCCATGCTCCTCCCTGTTATTTTTTTAGCATTAATTCAACATACTGTAGGATCTTTACTAAGAGAATAACATGTACAGCATATCAATCATATCAAGCATGTATCAAGCATATCAAGCAATCACATAAGACAATGGACACACAGAGTTTCACTGGGGAAAACCATAAAGGTGAAAAACCCCACAACTTCCTCAGAGATAGAAAGAGCAATGATACAACCAAATTACAAGAGATAGTCTTCTCCTAGCAGCTGATCCTCCTCCTCACATGTGCGCCACTTTCTGAGTGATGGAAGAGTGAGTAATGAGATGATCAAATAGAGATATCCCGATCTCTATTTATACTTGTCCTTTCTTGCCCAATAAACCAGTGGGGCTGACTTGTCTAACTTAGTCTAATAACCCATGGTTACATTAATCTGGGCCGACCCCTCACTAGGTGGTCTAATAACCCATCACATCAAGTTACGACACTTGTGACACTTGTCAATACAAACTGTGACGACACTTTCGTATAGAGGAATAATACATCTCTATAGGAGTACAATAATACATAAATGAAATACATTCCGAAGTTACATATACATCAACACTCCCTCTTAACTAGGAAGGTATTTATCGACACAGATCTTCTAGCACAAGTCTTCTTCTTTGGATCATCGTCATTGGATCATCATCATCAAATCATCATCATTGAGTCATCGTCATCGTCACTGCTGCTGCTATCTCAATCAGTCTCTGATCTACTCGTCATAGGAAGTTCTACAGAGCTAGTCCTTTTTCATATTAGATGTAGGCCCACCACCTGCAGGTCTTCATCACTAGCCATACTGTGGAATCCTCGGGACTTATTACGTGCATCACAAAACCTTGCAAGAGCATCCTAGGCTATTACGAGCACACGGCTCTACCTATCGGATCTCCCAGGGACATATTATATGTGACCTCACCACAAAACCTCGCAAGAGTATCCCAGGTTGTTACGAGCACACAGCTCTACCTATAGGATCTCCCAGGGACATATTACATGTGGTCACCACAAAACCTCGCAAGAGAATCCCAGGCTGTTACGAGCACACAACTCTACCTATAGGATCTCCCAGGGCCAAATTACATGTGGTCATGGAAAAACCTCACAAGAGCATCCCAGGACTTATTACGGGAACACAGTCCAACCTATCGGATTTGCCAGGGACATATTACATGCCATAGGACAAAACCTCGAAAGAGCATTTTCCAGATATCCCAGGGCCATATTACATGCCATAAGAAAAACCTCGAAATACTATCTGCAAACCTCCCAGGGCCAAATTATATGTCCTCCCAAGCAAAACCTCGAAAGAGCATTTGCCAGATATCCTAGGGCCATATTATATGCCATAGGAAAAACCTCGAAAGACTATTTGCAAACCTCCCAAGGCCATATTATATGCTTGTCTGCACAACCTGTCCACAGCCACAGAGCATCATCCTAATACTCTCCATACATCATCCTGATGTACATCAACACATGATCATCCTAATCATCATCATAGCATCATCATGATACATATCATCTGGAGAAACATTCTGAAGCTCGTCATCCATGATCATCCTGATCATACAGTGCATCCACCTGATGCATACCCAATACATATCATCATACATGATATACCTGATCATACAATGTATCCTCTTGATACATACACAAATAAATGATCCATCTGATCATAACAAGCATCCAACATGATGCATATACATATACATGATCCAACTGATCATAACAAGCATCAACATGGTGCATATACATATACATGATCCAACTGATCATAACAAGCATCAACATGATGCATATACATATACATGATCCAACTGATCATAACAAGCATCCAACATGATGCATATACATATACATGATCCAACTGATCATAACAAGCATCCAACATGATGCATATACATATACATGATCCAACTGATCATAACAAGCATCCAACATGATGCATATATAGAGTAGTAACTGGAGCATCATCCTGATGCTCATCATCCAGTGCTTACATCCACATCCATGTGAAGGATCCTCCTCTCACCATGCTTGGAATGGCTCCAGCAAATGTGTCCATCACTTCTTCCTCGAAGTGTCGTCTATCTAAAGAACACCAAACCTCTCTCTGAAGTACTCTAACTTCACTCTAGCTAGTGGTTTCGTCAGCACATCTGCAATCTGCTCATTCGTTGCAACATACAGGAGCTTCACTGCTCCTCTCTACACCATATCCCTGATATAGTGATATTTGATCTCAATGTGCTTCGACCTGTCATGGAACACCGGTTTCTTAAACAGCTTCACACAACTCTGGTTGTCACAAAAGATACCAATATCCTCCAACGGGAGATCAAATAACTCATACAGTAGCTTCCGAATCCATACTACCTCACAACTGGCCGAACAAGCTGCAACATACTCTGCTTCGACCATACTCAGTGCTACGCAGGACTGCTTCTTGCTAAACCAAGAGATCACACTTGATCCCATACTGAAGCATCACCTAGATGTGCTCTTCCTATCTGCAGCACTACCTGCCCAATCTAAATCAACATAACCTTGTAGGTTAAACTTTTGATTCGCATCATACTTGAGCCCATAATCAACTGTACCCTTCAGGTACCTCAGAATATGCTTTACAGCAACCAGGTGAACACTCCTCGGATCTGTTAGGAACTGGCTCAATGTGTTCACCCCAAAGAAAATATTTGGTCTCGTGTTCGTCAGGTACATCAAGGACCCAATCACCTGACGATACATCATGACATCAACCGGATCAGATGAAGCATCACATAGAAGCTTCAGGTTCGATGCCATAGGTGTGGCCATGGCCTTGCAGTCCATTATCCTGAACCTCTTTAGGATCTCTACTGCATACTTCCCTTGTCCAAGGAATATCCCATCTTCACTCTTCCACACCTCCATGCCTAGGAAATAGTACATCATCCCCAAGTCCTTCATTTCCAACTCGGCAGCAAGCTTCCTCTTGGTATCAGCAATCAAACTATCTTCTCCTGTAACAAATAGGTCATCCACATATAGAAGTAGTATCACTGGATTGCCTTCCTCAACCTTGTAGTAAAGGTTGGAATCTGCTTTACTCTTGGGAAAGCCCAAACTGGATAGAAAGTTGTCCATCCTACCATACCAAGTCATAGGAGCTTGCTTCAAGCCATACAGGGCTTTCTTCAACTTGCACACATATGAATCTCTGTCATGTGTCTCAAAACCAAGTGGCTGCTCCACATACACTTCCTCTTCGACTACACCATTCAAGAAAGCTGTCTTGACATCCATCTGGTGTATCTTCCATTTCATCACTGTATCCAGAGCAAGTAATGATCTAATGGAAGTGTACCTAGCTACAGGAGAAAAATTTTCTTCATAGTCTATCCCCTCTTTCTGGGAGAAGCCACGAGCTACAAATCTTGCTTTGTATTTCTCTATGCTGCCATTTGCAGCATGCTTGATCTTGTAGATCCACTTGGAAGTCACAACAGACTTCCCTTCAAGTCTTGGGACCACATCCCAAACATCATTCTTCATGATCGACCGGTATTCCTCGACCATGGCATCCTTCCATTCTTTCTTTTTCATTGCTTCCCCATAACTGGAAGGTTCTTTGTTCATAATGTCACAGAGTAAGGAAACATAATTGGTGTGTGATCTAGTTCTCTTCCTTGCTCTATGTTCTTTTTCTGGAATGTCATTCCTTTCTGCATCTTGAATGAGCTCTCTAGCCCATGCAGGTTTCCTCTTGTGAGAGTCCTTCTCACAGGGTGGATTTGCAAGTTCTTGTGGATCTTCAATTTCACGATCTGCTTCTGGAATTGCTTCTGTCATGGTAGTATCTTGAAATCGGGTTTCCTTTGGTTCTTCATGATCTTCAACAGGTGCCTTCCTTGACTTGATGAAAGCTGATTTTTCATCAAATGTTACATCCCTACTGACATCAATATTCTTGAACCCTGGAAAGTATATTCTATAAGCCTTCGAGCTTTCACTATACCCCACAAAGATACCCTTCTTTCCTGAAGGATCTAGCTTTGTCCTCTTTTCCTTTGGAACATGTGTATAAACTGGACAACCAAATATCCTGAGATGGCTAACCTCAGGTTTCTTACCAGTGAACACTTCTTCTGGTGTCTTGTTGTCCAATATCTTGTGAGGTGTTCTGTTCTGCACATATACAGCTGTCCTAGCTGCTTTTTCCCATAGATGCATAGGAAGATCCTGGTCATGCAACATTGCCCGTGTTGCTTCCATGATTGTTCTATTCTTTCTTTCTGCAACTCCATTCTGTTGTGGATTGTAGGGAGCAGTCAACTCCCTCTTAATCCCTGAATCACTGCATAGTTTCTTGAAATCACTTGAAGTGAATTCTCCACCATTGTTAGATCTGAAAGTCTTGATCTTCTTATCAGTTTGATTTTCCATCAAGGTTTTGAATTCCTTGAACTTGTCAAATACTTCATCTTTGTTTTTCAAGAAATAAACCCAAGTCTTCCTAGAGAAATCATCAATGAAAGAGACATAGTATACATACCCACTCCGAGAACTGGATGACATTGGTCCGCATACATCAAAGTGGATAATCTCCAAAATTCCTTTTGCTTTGCTTTCACTGCTTGGAAATGCCTTCTTAATGTTCTCTCCTTTTGCACATCCTTTGCAAACACCTTCATGCTTTGACTTGATTTCAGGAAGACCCTCTACAACTTTACTTGCAATTGGTAGTGCTCTGTAATGCACATGTGCAAGCCTTCTATGCCAAAGTTCACTTGGCTCCATGGATTCATGTACCATGGCATGTTTAGGTTGTCCCTTCAATTTGTGCAATCCTCCCTCTTGCTCTCCAATCACCACTGCATCATCAATAGTTTTACCCTTTGGCCACATTAGGACTTGGCCATCTACAAATACAACTCTCATGCCTTTTGCATCCAATGCAGAGATGGAGAGTAGGTTCTTATTGATCCCAGGTACAAATAACACATCTTTCATCTTCAAAGACTTTCCAGAGTCTAGGTTGTAGTGGGATTCCCCACTTCCTTTGATAGGATATTGATAATCATCCCCAAGTTTCACCTTATGGGGTGATTCATGTTCAGATAGATTTACAAAAGATTCCTTAAACCCAATCATGTGTTTAGAAGCCCCACTATCAATCAGCCAATTATTACAACCATGAGAAATAGTACTTGTGAGGGATGAGATTAGAACATATTCATCTTCACTAGATGAGTCATCACTTTCTGCTATAGCCTTCTTCCTGGGAGGTTCATCATCCTCAGCAGTATGAGCATGATATATTCTTTTGTTATTCTTCTTCTTCTTGAAGGAGTTGTTGTTGTTATCCCTTTTGTTCTTGGGACAATCCATAGCAAAGTGTCCCTTCTCATTACATGTGAAGCATCTCAGATCCTTCTTATTCTTTTGATGGTTGTGATTGGATCTCTTGTAATGAGAGTGCTCCTTATTGGGATTGCTTCTTTTGGTGTGGGCTGCAAGAGCTTAAATTTCATTCCCCATCTTTTCTTCTCGGGCCAAAAGCCTTGCTTATTCTTTTGAACATTCCTCCCACAGTCTATTGAAGGAGACCAACTTCTTTCTTGCACAGATTCCTTGGATAAAGGAATCCCATGATCTAGGTAGGCCATTTAGTGTGGTCATGAAAACTTCACCATTGTCCACAATTTCATCCACAGCTTCAAGTTGTTCCTTGATCTGAGAGACCTTAGAAAAATAAGATTGAATGGTCTCTCCATTCTGAAGCTTTACCCCTTTCAATTGGTTCCGCAGGGTCGTCTTTTGATTTATGTTCTTCCCTTCAAATAGCTTGGTCAGGGAATCAAACATCTCCTTGGGTGTCTTCAGAGATGACACATGTGGGATGAGATGGTCCTTGATAGAATCAACAATGATTCTCTTTGCCTTGACCAAGTTCTTCTTGTGAAGAGCCTTAGCCTCTTCTCCCTCTGGGACATGGACCTCTTCACTTATATAAGTGTCCAACTCATTTTCTTCCAGGATTAACCCAATCCTATACTTCCATGCTCGGAAGTTATCAGCCCCTTCAAGCTTATCCTCAAGCTTGGTGTGGTGAGACATCTTAAAGAGTACTTCAAATGTAAATAGAAAAGATTTAGGTCGTACCACTTGATTTGCTGAAAACTGGATCTGGTCCCGGATTAGGGTTTGTCAGAGAAACCCTAAAAATTCAAACTTTGAATTTCAAACTTCTGAAAGGATAGAAAGATACGCCTTGATGAGCTGATCATCCTGGTATATTTAGATTTTGATATCTTCAAAGTTTCACCCTTCAGAAATTCCTTTTAGTCTTCCCGGATTCACTTGGGAGGACCCTGAATTAGGGTTTGAGTTTCCCAGAGCTTTACCCAGCCAAAAATCTCGATCCAAAGCTCTAAAATTCGATTTTTCCAAGGAGCTTCCAGCTATGTCTTCAAATTTCAGAAATTCCTATTTTTTGGAAACCCTAATTTTTAGAGCCAAAACTGAAAGTGCTCAGAATTGAATTTTGATTGCACAGATAGATTCTCCTTGATGATTAGAGTCAATCTACCTTACTGATTTTCCAAAATCTGTGGAGAGAAACCCAATAAACAAGAAACCCTAGTTTCCGCCACTGCACAATGTCTTCTTCTCAGGGAAGCTCTGATACCATGTTAATTTTTGAGCATTAATTCAACATACTCTAGGATCCTTACTGAGAGAATAACATGTACATCATATCAATCATATCAAGCATGTATCAAGCATATCAAGCAATAACATAAGATAATGGACACAGAGTTTCACTAAGGAAAACCATAAAGGTGAAAAACCGCACAACTTCCTCAGAGATAGAAAGAGCAATGATACAACGAAAGTACAAGAGATAGTCTTCTCCTAGCAGCTAATCCTCCTCCTCACATGTGCGCCACTTTTTGAGTGATGGAAGAGTGAGTAATGAGATGATCAAATAGAGATCTCCCGATCTCTATTTATATTTGTCATGTCCTGCCCAATAAACCAGTGGGGCCAACTTGTCTAACTCAGTTTAATAACCCATGGTTAGATTAATCCGGGCTGACCCCTCACTAGGTGGTCTAATAACCCATCACAACAAGTTACGACACTTGCGACACTTATCAATACAAATGACGACACTTCCATATAGAGGAATAATACATCTCTATAGGAGTACAATAATACATAGATGAAATACATTCTGAAGTTACATATACATCAACACTCCCAACCATAGATCTAGAGCTTTTGCCTAACACACTCTAATCACCCTCGAGCCAAATCATCCATCCCAAGGGTAGAAACTGGTTAACCTCTGTCAAGTTCCAGATCACTTATTTGCCTAACGCAAATGTGCTCACACAGCAAATCAACTCACTCTTTGCCTAACACCCAGGTGCTCACCCAACAAATCATTTTCCTAACACCATTGTGCTCACACAACAAATCATTCTTCTCCTCGACATGCTAAGCAACATCCCACCTCACGCATATGTCCCCTTTATTGTTTTTTGCCTAGGTCTTTTGCAAAAGAGACGATTCCCTGAAATTGTGACTGTTACAATCCCTACTCTTTAGGGAGCGTGTCCAGTTCCATTAATGCACTCTTGACACTTGCTTGAATTCTCCGAGGTTAAATATCTTTGTCCCCCACCCCTGATACGCACGATTTCCTCTTTCAGCGTGGTTGTCCTCACCAAATCCATTTCTTTTATTAATTCAAAAACGTTTTTCTTACATCTGTCCATATGCGAACACTTAACAGCTTTCAAAACTGGACAAGATTATTCTTTATCAAAATAGATATTGACTAATAACTTAATCAAATAATCACATCTACAAATTTGAATTGTTTTATTTGGGGATATTACCCACAAGCTATCATCCTCAAACATATGTCTAAACATAAAGGGTGAACCAATCGTTGGAGGGGTACTTGAGAAACTATGTTGGTGAGCAGCAAAAGGCATGGGTTAAATGGCTACATTTGGGTGAGTTTTTCTACAATACTACTTTCCATGTGTCTTTTTTCTAGTAAGCTAGTTGTGAATCTTTCTATTTATCAGTAAAAAGCACATAGAGATACATGTGCAAGATAAAGGCCTTTCCCGTAATACCTACGGCTAACAAAAAACGAATTTTCTGAGCCTTATTGACAGAAACTACCCTGGAAGAAACATCCCAAACTTTAATTACATCAAGTTGGTCCCATGAGGCACCCAACGTGGATCCTTTTTCTTTCTTCGAACATAAATCCACCTGGAATAATTGTCGGGATCATATGAGATCGGAATTACAGTTAGTTGTTGTGTCAAAGAATCTTCTGTGTTCTGCCGAATGCTCATATATGCCTCCTTATCACCGTCAAAGTGATCAAATTCATGGGGTCATTTTTGGCCACCCATGCCCGAAGCAGAAGTCATGTATCTATCATTACAATCTTCACCCACTGGAGCAGTACTAGGGTTTCTTGGTGTCCTGTCAAAGTCCGGAGCTGAATGCGGCTGAGACGAGAGCAGGAGGGATGGGGGTACTTTTGGGGCAACGAGTCTTCTGCGAGGTCAGGGTATTCTTGTTTTTTCCTCTTGCGTGCCATCCTTGTGGTCGTTTGTGGAAGGAAGAGACTGGGGCTGTAGGGCATGCATCTAGAGATGCCCAGGTTGTTGACAGAAACGGCATATGAACATTGTGTGCTCATAATCTAAGACTTGCAGGTGGGGTTTGTCTCTGCCCCAGTCTATAAAGATTTTTTTTCTGGCAGGCCTCTGCTGAAGTCTAGCTCCAAACAAATCCGGGCATAAGACACTAGAAATTTTGACATTCGATCTGTATCCATCTTTAGAAATCTTGCTAACGCGTTCCCAACGGAAGATTCGGTAGTCTTACCTAGACGGGTGTGACCATAGAAGGGGGTGACAGAGGATTAAACCCCTGGAACCAACGTTCCACAAATAACCTTGATCCTCCCCAGAACCAAGGCCTGCATTCTATTATGTTGTTGAAGTCCTCCTGTGACTCGAACTGAGCTATACAATACCCTTTAGAGCAAAAGAAAAGTTCCAGATTCATTTTCCATGATTGATGTATCCTTTCTTGCAAACTTTCGACAGAGGGACCAAAGCAATTAAATCTGCAAATGAGGGTTTTTTGTCGGAGTTTACTACCTGTGCTTATGACCTCCCTTCTCTCCAGCTTCGTTATGGTGTTTCCTCTAAGTGTTATACAATGAAGGCTAAGCCTGATAACGCCTTTTGGCATGAGGTCGCACTCACTCCTTTGGCTCCAGTGCTCTTCATTGCTTCTTTGAAAGTTTGGTATTTGGGAAGATGTTTTGAGGAAGGATCCATGTCCCCTCTGCGAAGGACTACTGTAATATCCCCATTTTGACCCCATAGCATTAAAATGTAAATGATGTAGAATTGTTATAAAATCGTGGTGAGGAGCTCAAGGCCAAGGCCCCGCCACTGATTTATTGATGCATATGGTTTATGTGCTAGCCATGCACATTGGAATTATAAATATGCATTCTAATAAAATACCCACAACTAGCTATGCAATGCAACAAGAGATGGGGGCATGATTTTACAAGGAATTGGGAGGGAAAATATTCAAACCCTTGAGCCAATCAAGTCAAGCCAAGTGTCAATGAGAGAACCCATCAAACCCTCAACTACCATGTTGACTTTTGTACCCAATCATTCATTTCTCCCAAAAGTTGGTTGAGGTAGTTAATGCCTTGGGGAATGAGAGGTATGGCTATCCAAAATTCGAGTATGGGAAACCACCCTGCATGGAAAAACATGTTTGGCTTCCTTGGCAAGAAAAGAGCCATGAATTTGCCTCCCAAGCCATAACCCATCAAGCAGTTTTGCCTCTCTCACGTTTTTGGAGCTGCCTGGGCGTTTTTCCTCCATGTTTTCCTGTATTTCCCTTGTTTTTCAGTTGGGAAGAGGGCGTTTTTGTTTGATTTACCAATGGTGAAGAGAACAGATCATTTTGGGGTTTCAATGAGGCCGTTTTGGCCATTGGAAATACCCATAACCTGTGGAAGAAATTGGGTTTCTCCCTGGGGACGATTTTCCCTTTTTACAGTTCGTTTGGTGAGCCATGATTTGGGGAAAACCCATGGCCATCCTGCTTGTAAAACCCCATTGCTAGAAATGTGTATCCATGCCCAATTTCTGAGTTTGCTGCATGTAGGAGTATGCTGGGATATGGGTTATTGGTATCTATTGCTTTGGCTATGCATGAGCTTGAATGTCCTCTTTTTCTTGTAAGAGTCATGCCCAGCTCAAGGGTGGAAATTGTGTTGAGAGATTGATGAACACAATTGGCCTATGGTTGGGTGGAACGTTGTAGCGACATAGCTAGTTGCTTGGGACAATTGCACAAATGAAGATAAGTGTTCTCTATGTGCATTCTACTTCTGCAATGTTTTAATTTGATGTTTATTATTGATATGTTGAATGCATATGAAAGATGTATGTAGGTGATATTCTTATTCCGTTGTGCATATATGTTTGATTTGCATCTGTACACATTAATTTTATGGCTATGAATCTAATGAATGGGCTGAGTTTTTGTGAAAGCCCCATAGATTGTCATCATGTTCCCTTACCGGAGTTGGATCCGCGGGAGGGGACATTACATTGTGGTATCAGAGCGACTGGTTGCAGCATTGGGCCTTCATGGGCTACCTATCACAGTTGCAGAGGAAAGTATGTTTCCTGTCCAACACTAAACATGAAAAAAAGAAGGAAAATATTTCAGAAAATTTTAAAACTGTTTTTGAGAATTAGAAAAATTTTCTAAGTGTTGGAAATTTTGCTCAAGTTTCTGGCAGCGATTTTAACCATAATTGTTGCGCCAAGGTCGGCGAAAATTTGGTTAATTTTGCGCCGAAATGGTCATGGAGAAAAGACTCTGTCGGCAAAGATAAGCCCAAAAATGCTGAAACAGGCGGCAACTTTAAGCTTAAAAGCTGCGACACTGGCGGCAATTTTAGGCTTAAAAGTTGCGACGCGGCGGTGACTCGGCGGCAATTTTAGCGTTAAAATTTGCACGCGGGTGGCAATTTTAGGCTTAAAAGCTGCGATGGAGGCTTGCGCGCGGCGACAATTTTAGGCTTAAAAGTTGCGATGGAGGCTTGCACGGGCGGCAATTTTAGCCTTAAAATTTGCGCACGGCGGCAATTTTAGGCTTAAAAGTTGCGATGGAGGCTCGTGCACGGCGGAAATTTTATCCTTAAAACCTGCGACGTGGTCGCAGCGACGAAGGCTTGCGGGCGCAGAAGTTAGGGATAAATCCAAAGCCAAGGTCGACGATTTTAAGGTTAAATCCAGGGTCGGTCGTAGAGGGAGGAGCTAAAAAAAAAAGTATAAAGGCCAAAACTTGATTTTTGGGTAGGAGCAGTCGGGCTCAAAATGGGATGATTCCTGTGAGGCTCGGAGGCCATTAACGAAGATCATGAAAGAACCCATTATGCTCCAATTTGACAGAAAATGGAGAATAGTGACTTTTGTAAGACAGTGTCCTAAGGCTTGACGGAAGGTCGGATTGAGATGAAATTGATATGGTGCGGCCATGGAGCAAGCACAGTGTTAATTTTGGAATCTTGGAGCCGAACTCCAAAGGATGTGGAGTCAGGGTGAACCAGAAGGCCAAAAAGCACTGTTCTGGGCCACTTTTTCAAGATTTTGGAAAGCTTGTGGACAGTAAAAGCGACCCTAGATGTTGGAATAATTTTTTTTACTGAACTAGACATTTCATCTTCTCATTAAGATGGATAGTTTGTGTTAGACGAAGATTTCCTAGAAATGCATAGTTTGGGAGATAGCCATTTTTGGCCAAATTTTGAGATTTTGGGGGAAAAGTGAAAAGTGAAAAGTTGCCAAACCCCGAATTTTATAGAAGTTGACTGGTGCATCAGAACAAGGATCCGAAGGTTTTTGAGTATTCCTTGTTATATGGACTACCTTCGCTTGGTAGATATGTTTTCATGAATATTCCTATATTTGCTTCTACAAGCAGCTGAAGTTGGCCTTTTAGAATAAATTGCGGC
The DNA here is from genome assembly GCA_027924585.1 of Larix kaempferi. Taxonomy (NCBI): domain Eukaryota; kingdom Viridiplantae; phylum Streptophyta; class Pinopsida; order Pinales; family Pinaceae; genus Larix; species Larix kaempferi. The sequence continues at coordinate 12,008,647 of BSBM01000742.1, forward strand.
TGTGTAAAAGTGCAGAAATTTGGGCAAAATTTGCATTTTTGGAAGAATGTAAATTCCATGTCCTGGATCGGAATGGAGCACGAGGATAGGGGTTGGAAATATTATCTAGAGGAGAATAGGGATGCATGACCATAATTTGAATGAGGTCCACATATATCATAGATATTTGGTACAGAAGAGTGCCAGTGATTGTTTTGACAAAAAAAAAAAAAAAAATTGTTGTCAATATGGGCAATTTCTAGAATTGCATGACTGGAAGGAAATCAAACCAACTATGATATGGAAGAGGGATTCCATACTACGATGAGGGATTGGAAAGGGAGAATTCCTTAAACCCTGTTTTGCTATCGTATTTATAATTATGAAATTGTCATACATATAAATATGGCATAAGAATGTTAAAAATGCAAAAGATTACATAGATGAATATGCACTAGATGGCATATCAATAAACATTGCATAGTGCATGTGAAAATGTTTTGCCTGTATATGATATTGCATATTGGTAAAATAGTGAGGTTTTACATATGCAATGAGCCACTTAAGATAATGATTGTGGTTGCTAATAATCAGTTGTGTTCGCATTGGTTATAGGACCAAAGGCAACTGAAGCATGGCTAAAGAAGTTGATGACGTTGTTGCACGTGACCAACGACCTTATGAAGAAAGGATGGTGCAACAAATCCGTGATCATGATGTTGGAAAAAAGACTGAGTAGCCTTCGTAAGAGGCCAACTGATTAGGTAACATCAAGCGATGTTAATAACAACCATGCAGGTAATGGTTAATTGTGCTTAATTGCATGAATGTTGAAAGAGGATTTGGTGAGATACCTTCACTATGTTTAAACTATGTTGAATTGTTTGCATGTGGTATTGAGTGCCTGAATGGGAACGTTAACCTACCGAGTATGGTGAGGTGTGGATAAGTGAAGGCAATGATCCTTACACCCTATAATTGCTTAGAAATCTCAATGCATTCATATGAAATTATATCATGCCATTTGTGTATGTTGGTTGTGAGTTTAACAACCAAAGCACGTGGTGACTTATGGTCCTGTGGTAGTGTATGCCATATGAGACAAGAATGGTTAGGCCATAATATGTTGGAATGCATAGCATTCATGGATTAATTGAAGGTTGCATTGTTGGGTTATGCATTAAGTGAATGTACATCAAAATATTATGTAAATGTTGTGGATGTGCATGCATATGTGCGGGTGCACATGTTGAGATGCATTGTGTGAATGCATGGTTGTGATATATATATATTTCAATGCAATTAGATGATAGATGAAATGGTGAACTATTGTTAATACTGAGACCATTCCATGAACTGCTGTGAATGCAGGAGAATGATTGCATGAAAAAGGTAAACATGTGATGGGCTACCAGAGTGTTCTATTGGAAGGACAAAATTGCATGGAATGTGAAGTAATGAGTATTTACAATTTATTTAAATTGCATGGATAATGTGACTGTGTCTTGCAATTTTATTGTGACAATGATGCATATATAGGAATGTATATATTTCATTGCATTTCAAATGTTAACAGTTGAAGGTGTTTGAATTATTGAGTGTTATAATTCTGAGATCACTTCAGTGATTGTTGTGGCAATGAAAGGATTATATGCATAGATACTCACAACGTGTTTGGCTGATTGAAGTTTCAGTTTTCAGGTAGAAAAGTCTTATGTATGGCAATGAGGATAAGTCCATAGTAAAGACCGAGATCTACCATGTGCAGAAGCCAAAGGCTATGAGAAGGTTCTCATGGTTGTAAAGTATGCATGAAACAAATCTGAAAATTTTATGGTTTAAATTTATGAGAATAATCTCATGATTGCAAATCTAATTTCTGTAGGAAAACAGATTTGTAGATTTCAGATTTGAGAGTTTGCTTATAATTGCTAATCACTATTTGGCTTATATAAATTGTGTCAGGAGGACATGTTGTAGGTGGATGTTCATGTATGGTAGCAAGTGTAAAACCATAATGGACAGAGTGATACCACTTACGAGAGCCAAACAATATGAGGATGGCCTCATGGTTAAACAAATCAATTTCTGTAGGAGACAGAGTTGCAAATTCATGTTGAATTAAATTATTAATGACATTGATTGGTTATGGAACAATCATATTTTAAGTTTATTGTTAAATGTTGTCGACTGTTTGGCTATTTGATAAGTGTGCGAGGATGACACACTGCAGGAAGACCATGTATGATGGCCTACAGAAGCCAAACTAGATGGGAAGGATCCCATGCTTTGGAAATGGGTTTCGGGTGAAACGCCATTGTGAATTTTGATAATACCTCAGTTGCACTGCATGTGAGTGAGATGGTAAAACTATGCCAAGAAGGCATGTGTGGGTTATGAAACATGAAAAGATTGGGGTGGAAAACCGAAGGACTGTTGACTCAGAGAAGGGAACCCCCATTTTTCGCAAATGAAGGAAAGATACTTCCGTGAAATGAATGAGTATTCAGTAACCCTAACTAAGAATATACATGTCTAGTTATTAGATTTAATATGCAGAGCATGTTTTATTATTTCATTATTATTCCAGACTGCTTGAGTATGACTAAGGCCTACATGGCTCACATCGGAAAGGGATGCATACCTTTCGGGTGATGGGTTACGTTAGGGTTTTCAATATTGACTACACCCTAAGGGAATGGACTCATTCCTGGTGTTTCAATACTTGATAGTGAATGTTATGAAATATGATTACAATTTTAGAGCAGCAATACTGATGATCCTGCTTATCCTTCTTGTGCTATCAGCTTACACAAATGCACTCTGGTGTTGCACGTAAGAGGCAAAGTTAAGAAGGGTGCTTGAGAGGACTGTATGGGCAGTGGTAACCTTTCTACGCTCACACTGAAGGACACTAGAAGAGATGGATGGGCCCGAGGAGCTGTGTAACAGGAAAAGGGGCACCATCCCTATGTAGTGTGAGTAGGGTATTGTGGGGCCATGCTAGCCTGTAGTCAAGTAAGTCACCTATGGAGTTCCTGGAGGGAACCACTAGTTTGCATAAGAGAAGGATCCACATAATCATATTGTGTGGTTCGTATTTCCTGATAAACCCAGAAGGTGTACTAGCTTGGCAATGGTTGTTGCATGCCTGATAAACCCAGTTGCTGTACTGGCTTGGCATTGGTTATTTTCATGTTGTGGAGGTATTGGTGAATGGTGTTATTTCCTGACAAACCAAGTCAAAGAACTGGCTTGGAAATGATCATTGTATGCTTGATAAACCCAGTCGACATACTAGCTAGCATATTGATTTTTGAAATGCTTGATAAACCCAATCGACGTACTGGATTAGCATACTAATTTTTGGGATGCCTGAAAAACCCAGTCGGCGTACTGGCTTAGCATTGCCTATTCGGATGATGGGTGGAACAGCATGTGTGTTGGCCAAGCATCCACCAAACAGGTCATCCAAGGCTTGTAAAGCAGAGAAGGAAACCTGTGGAGTAGCGAGGAAATGCACAATACAGATAAGTATTCATTTTCATTTATTTCTTGCTTGGAATAATGAAGATTTCAGGTATAAGTTTTCTAACAGCTAATCTGATACACTATGGTTTCTTTGTTGGAAACCTTGGTCATTGTAGGAAGCACAGACCCTGAAAGAACTATAAATTCTTGGTAAACAAGAGAGTAACTGGTTGTGCACTATAAATTCTTGGTAAAACCATAGAGCAACTGGTTGTGCACTATAAATTCTTGGTAAATCCAGAGAGTAATTGATGCTCGATAAATTCAGAGAATAGTTGGTGGAGGCATTAACCACTTGATGTTATGGAGCAGTCGGCATGCTGGCCAAACATTCTTTAATTAATTAATAAAACCAGTCAGAGCACTGGCCTAGCATATTGCTAAATGAGATGATTGATGAAACCCAGTCGGCGTACTGGCTGGGCATTGCCTATTTGAATGGTTGTGGGGTATCCTGTTTGATGGCCCAACATTCATTATTGCATCCACGGGAAATCCAAGGCTTATAAAGCGAAGAAGGAGCCTGTGGAATAAAGTGAATACATCCAATGCAGATAAGTATTTGGTTACATTGCAACTTCTTGCTTATGAAATGCGTGTGTATATGATTTGTTTATGATTTCTTAAACTCTTGTTTGGAGACAAAACCTATGGAAATAAACTAAACATATGAATTGACTCAATGTTTGAGTGTAGGTATTGTTGGAAGCAAGGACTATGAAAGCATCTAGAGGATGCATGTGGACATGTGACTGTCCTAAAGAGCTAAGTATGAGAAGTAATGAAAGATGGTGTTAGTGGACATGTGTGGGTCCTAGCAGCCAAAGGTCCTGTAGGAAACAATGGGAAGGACTCCCACGTTGAAAATCCTTAAACAGACCTTAGAAACTAAGTGTCATAGCCAAGAACGAGCAAGTCAAGCATTCACATTGAAGTGAAAGAGGCTAAGGAGCATGAAACCACAGTGATGGTGTGGCTCCAGATTGGAACAAGACTAAGAAGGGGAAACTCTTACTCTTCTCTTTCATTTTTGATTGATGCATTTCAGAAACAAAGGATTGTTGAATGCATGTTGTGACTGGAAGTTGATTGTGTAAATTGCTTGAAATGAATTGTGAATGCTGAAATAGTTATTTCCCTGTAAAAGGATGAACATGAACGAGTTCATGTGTATGTTGGGAAAGCATGAAACGTGTGGAAGTCTCTTGGGTAGAGCATGGACGTTCCATGTCAATTGAGCAATTAATTGACTAATTTTAATATTGTGTTATGCTTGTCCTGACAGGAATTGTCATGATGAATCTCACAGGTGAGATAGTGAAAGCCATTGGTTTTGGCTGAAAATCTTCCACAAGTTGTTTCCAGGACAACAAGAAACATGGAAGCCATGAAAATTCCAGACTTGTAGATCAGTTGGAAGGTGAATAAAAGGAAGGGATTGTTGTGGAGTGATGCCCGCCTGCAGAGTTGGAATATCAAAGCCAGCAGGAGCATCTTGAGGAAGCAAAAGGATTTGATCCTAAAAGTTCAAATTCAAGAGATGAATGCAGGACAGACCTGCCACCATTTGTGAATTCTGAGGCATGTGTAAAGTGGGTATTATTCCTAAGTGTTGGAACACCAAGGATGATGTTATTCCAAGGGGGAGGGGATTGTAATATCCTGAGTTTGACCCCATTGCATTAAAATGTAAATGATGTAAAATTGTTATAAATCATGGTGAGGAGCTCAAGGCCAAGGCCCCGCCACCGATTTATTGATGCATATTGTTTACGTGCTAGCCATGCACATTGGAATTGTAAATATGCATTCTAATAAAATACCCACAACTAGCTATGCAATGCAACAAGAGATGGGGGCATGATTTTACAGGGAATTGGGAGGGAAAACATTCAAACCCTTGAGCCAATCAAGTCAAGCCAAGTGTCAATGAGAGAACCCATCAAACCCTCAACTACCATGTTGACTTTTGTACCCAATCATTCATTTCTCCCAAAATTTGGTGTAGGTAGTTAATGCCTTGGGGAATGAGAGGTATGGCTGTCCAAAATTTGAGTATGGGCAACCACCCTGCATGGAAAAACGTGTTTGGCTTCCTTGGAAAGAAAAGAGGCATGAATTTGCCTCCCAAGCCATTACCCATCAAGTAGTTTTGCCTCTCTCACGTTTTTGGAGCTTCATGGGCGTTTTTCCTCCATGTTTTCTTGTATTTCCCTTGTTTTTCAGTTGGGAAGAGGGCATTTTTGTTTGGTTTACCAATGGTGAAGAGAATAGATCATTTTGGGGTTTCAATGAGGCCATTTTGGCCATTGGAAACACCCATAAACTGTGGAAGAAATTGGGTTTCTCCCTGGGGACGTTTTTCCCTTTTTACAGTTCGTTTGGTGAGCCACGATTTGGGGAAAACCCATGGCCATCCTGCTTGTAAAACCCCATTGCTGGAAATGTGTATCCATGCCCAATTTCTGAGTTTGCTGTGTGTAGGAGTATGCTGGGATATGGGTTATTGGTATCTATTGCTTCGACTGTGCATGAGCTTGAATGTCCCCTTTTTCTTGTAAGAGTCATGCCCAGCTCGGGGGTGGTAGTTGTGTTGAGAGATTGATGAACACAACTGGCCTATGGTTGGGTGGAATGTTGCAGCGACATAGCTAGTTGCTTGGGACAATTGCACAAATGAAGATAAGTATTCTCTATGTGCATTTTACTTCTGCAATGTTTAATTTGATGTTTATTATTTATATGTTGAATGCATATGAAATATGTGTGTGGGTGATGTTCTTATTCCGTTGTGCATATATGTTTGATTTGCATCTGCACACATTAATTTTATGGCTATGAATCTAATGAATGGGCTGAGTTTTGGTGAAAGCCCTGTAGATTGTCATCATGTTCCCTTACCGGAGTTGGATCCACGGGAGGGGACATTACAACTGCCATTAAGGAAATGGTAGTATCCCGTCCAATTCCGTAGTCTCTTAGTTGGGCATCCTCCTCCAGGTAGCAGTTCTGGAACAAGAGTCTGAAGTGAGTCTTGTGGATCCCAGTCCAGCATTGCAATTTGAGCAGGAGTTTGGAAATCGGGTCTACTATGTGTATGTAAGTACGTTTTGTTTTCCCGGAAAGAAGCTTCACAAAATCTGGGATGCCCTCCAACTCTTCTGACAGTTGTTTTTCCTCATGTCGCCCCGAAGATTTTGGTTCCTGCTGAGAGGCGTATCTGCGCTTGAGGGTTTCCACATAAGAAGGGCATCAGCCAAAGCTCCTTCCGGTGCTTGCAGCAAGGCTCGTGGGTGAGGGTTTGGCTGCTTCTCCCTTGGCGGCACAACGCGATGGCTGGTGATCCTATAGAAGCCGACCTCCATTGTATGCATTAGTGCATGAGAACGAGAAATGCTCCACGGTGGAGGAAACAGAACATCATTGCGACACAGTTGATGGGTTGAGGAGAGGGAGGAAGCATCCATGGCTAGGGTTCGTCGGTTGTGCACCGTCCAAAAAATTAGAGAAATTCCTCAAAAATGTCTCCTTTACTTGTAAATATCACTACTTACCATATGTCCATTGGCATGTATCATTTCGAAGCACTTTATGTTTATGAAGCACTCACCTTTGTTGATCACATTTTCGGTGATAGTAGAGCTCCAAAAGCTAAATATTGGGTTGAGGAAAGTCAAGATATTTTTAAGCTTTTAAAAGATAATTTGCAGGTTGCCCAAAATCAACAAAAACAGTATGTGGATCAAAAGCTAAAGATTGGGTTGAGGAAAGTCAAGAGATTTTGAAGCTTTTAAAAGACAATTTGCAGGTTTCCCAAAATAAACAAAAACAGTATGTGGATCAACATAGGAAAGAAAGAACTTTTCAAGTGACTGATTTGGTTTATTTGAGGCTACAACCATATAAGCAAACCACCTTAAAAGGGAAATTATCAAAAAATACTAAACCAAGGTTTTATGGTCCATATAAGATAATTCAAAAGGTTGGGGAGGTAGCTTATGAGATAGAACTTCCGGAAGGTAGAAAAATACACAATGTGTTTCATGCCTTAAGAAGGCTATTGGTCAACAAATTTCTATTTCAGAAACACTTCCTCCATTAGTTGATGAAGGACAACTCATACTCATTCCATAATTTTTTTTGAAAACAAGAGAAAGAAAATTGAGGAGTAGAACCATAAGATAATATTTGGTGTAATGGAAAGATTTGCCAAGTGAGGATGCCACATGGCAAGAGGAAAAAAATTTGCAGCATCCCAATTTGGAATTTCTTGATGACAAGCAATCTTGGGTGGGGAGGACTGTAATGTCCCCATCCAAATAAATCACATTAAGGAAAATTTCCACCAATCTACTAGTTCCCTAGGTTGGGGTGGAAACATTTAGACTTGGAATAAGGGAGCTAACATTTAGACTTGGAATAAGGGAGTTATTAGACCCAAAATGGACATTATATTGACAAATATACATTAAAGGGGATAAATAAATAATAAGAAGAAGAAAATAAGGTGGCACTTGGTCATGATGGCGCATAGGTGGTGTGGGACCCACACAAGGCAAGATTCTCCATGCCACATGGCATCCTATTCTCACCCATTCGAATCCAAGGTGGGGTCTAACGTTCTTGGGGGAGTTGGAGAGGCATTATTCATGGCATGAATCTAGGAGGGTCGAATTAGAGTGGAAGAATAACTCCCATGGAAGAGGAAGAGGCATCTTAGAAGTATTGTGACACTTGGACAATGCCAAGTGTCAACTTCTCTCATTCTTCTCTATGCCTACTCTACTATCTTTCTCTCAATGTCATGTAAATGTGCAAGGGCGCACTTCTTGTTGCATATAGTTATTGGAGGACTATTATTTCAACTTCATGGACATGTTATTTGCTGCATATCTCTGTAATATTCATACCATGAGAGCCACAGCTCAAAATGCCATGTACTTCAAGTGATATTTCCAATCAAAGATGAGATTCGAGCCATTTTCCTCATGGTAATTTTGGGATGATGTTGTACCTATTTTATATCAGAGTTTTATGAGATATTTATTCATTTCATGATATGTATATATATTTAATTTGATGTCCCAAATTATGTTTTCATACCCCTAAAGTGTCACTATGGTTTATGACTAAATTCGAGACTCCTTATCCACCATTTTCACCAGAAATTCTAGACTCTAGAAGTTGTTGTTCATTGGGATACCTATTCGACCCTAAAACCAAATATAGTGCTGAAAATATGTTTTCATTAATGTCCCCTAATAGATCCAAGTCTCAGACCAAGAATTAGTGAGGTTTGTACAGTTTTTGGAAGAGCAATTAATGGAAGACCTAGGGGGATTTCCACTACTCAAATTGACTAGTCTTGTCCCGAAACTTCTTTCCTTGCAAATTGTAGACCATGGATGGGTATATCAGTTGTTTGGGTGTCTAATATAAGCGTTAATGTGTCATATTCCCCATCAATACCTTCCTCTCCAAATTCGAAATCATTTGGAGGTGTTTGGAACCAGTTGTAAACTACACCCCTAGACTCGAAACAAGGTGAATCCAAGTCCTTTTCTTTGGAGGGATATTACAGCTATCATCAAGCAATTAAGTAAGATTTAAAAGATAAATGGAAAGAATGGTGCAAATAAATATTTAAAGATGCTTAATTAGTAGTTGGAATAAGGTAGTAGAAAATAGTAGAAAACATTAAGAATATTTTAATAAAGTAAATTTAAATAAGTGAAAGAGAGAAAGATGAAGTCAAATTGGAAGGGAAGTAATAATAAAATTAAAATAAATTAAGAATATTTATATTTAAATAATTGAAAAGTGAATTAGAGTAAAAGGATGTAAGGAAGAAGAAGAGTAAATAAGCATGAAGAAGGTAACAAGTTAATTTAAAAACAAATAATAATAATAGAATAAAATATTTTATGGTTAAAGTAATAGAACCTCGGATGGGGTGACAGTTGGTCATTAATGGATTCTACATGGACATTGATGACGATGGGTAGGTGGAGGCATATTCATCCCTTTATCCTTCGCTTATTTGGTGTTATTATGAGAGGATATGACTCTGGCTTCTCAGTTGTTTTGAAATATTGAAGCAGCAACCTCATATGCTTCTTCGTGTTGGTTCATGGCAGTGGAAGTTAATTCCTCCCCTGGGGAGCATGAATGCGTCTAGCTCGAGGTGGATTTTGTATTTTGAGGGCGTCAGCACCATACCAATGGATTTGATGGTGCACTTATGGTTGGGGCTGCTTGTGGGATTCAATCACTCTCGCTAGCCTCTCGAGTAGGTTATAAATTTCCTTTGGACCCTCTTTCATTTATAGACGATGAGTGGGGTAGTGATTATTCTAGTTCGGTACCAGAATATGCCCATATTGAGAGTGCAGGGTCGCTCTCACCATGGTCAAGGGGGACAGGATTGGGCCTAGGCATCCCCGCTTCATCTTCAAACTATGGGATATCTATGACTTAGTCTTCTTTAGAAGGTCTAGAAAATGAAAACATGGTTGTTGCCTCAACGACTAGGGATGGAAACTCTGAAAAATGGGGTTGTTTCATGGATTGGTTTGATAACTGTGGACGCTCTTTAGGTTTTTGGAAACACATAAGCCCCCTCTCGACCCCATGGGGCCTGCCTCTTCCGGTGAAGAATTCTCCTCCGCCATCCTCCTTGGAGCTGCCTTCTTCATTGGACTCTAAGAAAAATTCTATGATGATTACTACTCTTTGGGAGATGGCCTTCAACAACCATCACAATCTAGAGGATATACCATTCTATCTCTTATCTCTAGTGAGGGTTCCTCTACCTGGATGGATATTGTTGATCACACTACCATAGTTATGTGTAACATGACCCCTCCCACCAGATTCAACATCATCAACGGTGACGACAAGGCTCAGGAAACATGTTGGAATATTCTCACCATCATCTTGAGTATTTGTGTGCATGCATACTACATGCATCCAGTCATCAATATGGTAGTCTCCTTAGCACCTAGAGCCTATTTTCAGCCCCTTGAAGCCTTTTTTTAGCCATCAGTATCCCTCCTACCTACCTAGTGCGCCTTATTTCCATCATCTGGATTACAAATGCGCCCTAGTACACACTCTCATTAGAGAAATTTTGAGGTCAAAAAATGACATCAAAACAAAGAAAATGTACTATAAAAAACAACCAATCACATTCTAGTAGATGACATCATCCCCCTTGGTGAGGTGGCATTGCATGAGTTAAGAATGCTTATTTGTCAAATTTTCTATGGTGGATGAAAACACATAGTTAACCAAGGTAGTGGTGTAAGTACTTTTAAGTTATAAAGTAAAGTACTCATAATCAATGTCTTTTCACACTTTCTCATAAAATAATATTATTGTCATTTTCAAGTGAAGTACTCTTAATTCATAAAAAAAGTCCTTTCACATTTTTTTTATAAAATAATATATTATCATTTTTATGTTTTTAATTTTAAATTATATTATCACTCCATTCTATTTAATAACATAATGTCAAACTAATAAAGACTAATAATAGATTTAATAAATAATAATAATAATGCAATGTGGAATATAATAATATTATTAACATTTTACATGTAAATAAATTCTCAATTAAATTACATTATATTAAATTCATGAGAAAAGTACTAAATATAAAAAGTCAACATAAAATTAAAAAAATAGCTCTTAAAAATATTTTTTATTATTTAATTTCATTTGCAAGTTCAAGACAAATAAATGCTAAAAGACAATAAATTTTTGGGAATTTACAATGAATCTTAGTCACATCAATGTAGACTTATTTTATTAATTTTATTTCTAGTGAATTTTGAAAAGCAACTCAACCATGGTTATTTATATTGTGCATAGAAAATAGTGTGGGAGGTGACTTGTCATATATACCTACCCCATAAAACCCCCAATTCATAATATTTTAATATATCTCATATATTTGTAGTACATCTCTTAGGAGGCCATTTTTTGACCTCAAAATCTCTTTAATGTGGATTCCAACAGTCAATTCTTGCATTGATTGCTCAATTCAACTGATTGTAGCTTCCAGTTATCTGTATCGAAGTGCCACTTGACTACTGACAGTCTGTCATGCACCCTTGGAGTCTCCTTCCCTTGATTAGTGCCCACATGGTTCAGTTAGAATCAGTTAGACTCACCTTTGACTGACCTTTGACTATCTGTGACTACTACCACTGATTGGGTGATGTCTCCAATGCAGTCCAAGCCACACCTTCAGGAGAATTCGAATCACCTTTGGGGTAATCAAATTCATTCTATTGCACTCTCATATTTTTTCCAGCTTACAGCTGATGAATGACATTACAACAGTTTTCCACATTCTTTGAGTTTCATGTGTGAATATTTATTCTATTCTATCTCTTCTTCTCTGCAATTCTTTGAGTGAAATTGTGAGGCTTGTTCAAGTTGAGTGATCTACACCTGTAGAATATCACAAAACAATGGTGTCTCCTCCTCCCGGCTACGGCTATGATGACACAATTTAGGTGCCATTACTTCAGCTTGCAAGTTATCTTTCAGTTTTTGCTTATGTTTAGACTCTTTTCCAGTTCTGTAATGTTTTGGGTAATCTGTCTTTCTCAGCCTACTATAATGGCCATTTTTGTAAGCAATTATGTCAATGCACTCTTTAGGAGATCTGAGAGCTTGTTGGGTCATCACAGCACTACCTTTCAACTCTCTTGCGGTGACCATGGGCCTTTGCGTTTGCCATGTACTCTTTTATTTTTTTATGTAATATAATGTTGCCTTAGTTACAAAAAAAAAGTAATAGAAAAGTATATATGGTTAATAAAATCACGATTTAGAAAAGTATATTAAGATAAGATTAAGATAAAGAGATGTAGGAAAAAAAATTGAATAAGAATGAAGAGGGAAACCTAAAAATTGAGAGATATAAATAAAGAATAAAAATGGGTTAAAAAAGGTTAAGATAAAGAATCCCTATGTGTAATTAGCCCTTAGTATATGGTCGAAGAAAATAATAAAACGCTTTTATAAGGAAAAATTAAATGAGTCAAAAACAAAAACAAAAATGCCAAACAAAAAGGCGAAATAAAAATAAAAGATATTAATATATGTATGTTTGTGTTTAAAAATGGAAGAGTGAATACAAAAGGAACAAAATGTATATAATACCTTAAAGGGGAATTCTAAAATATTATAATTATACAAGTATAATGTATATAATACCTTAAAGGGGAATTCTAAAAGATTATAATTATACAAGTATATATTAGGGTATAATGGAGGTGAAAAACAAGAATAAAGAATAGGTTGAGGATGGAAACCAAGTTAATATGTAAGCCTATTAATTTGGGATATTTAATATAAAGATATATATAAAAGAGAAAAGAGAATAAAAATAATAAAAGATGGTTGAGCTAAAGAACGAACTTAATAAAAAAATAAAAGAAGATTATGATGGTAAAGTAATTTTATTATTTTAATGTCTAAGAGTTTCTTGAATGAGGAATGAGTAATGATATGTTTGGCTCGGTGGGAGTGTTCTATTAGGTTAGATTTGCTAATGTGGCTATGATTGTGGTCAGTGATGCTCTTTGAGCCGGGTTTGATTAAATTTACTAGTTTTCCCAACGTAAGATTTTCCACATGAACATGGAATTTGGTAGGCCCCTTGATGCTCCTAAATAATTGCTTGAGAGTTTTAAAGGGTTTCAATGTTTTATTTTTATTAATAATTTGGAAATGTGATCGATGATGCCATAAATGCAAAGTAGAGATTAAGGAGTGAGGGGGGGAGGAAGATCAGGGTGAGATTGCTTCGATTTGGGAAAGATAATTGCACGAAAAACTTTTAATTTGGGATGAAGAATAGCCATTGGCTAGGAGAGCCTTCGTAAGGTGAGTTTTCTCCTTATTGAGATCTTGGGGGGCAGAGATGCAAAAAACCGTCTAGTAATTAGAGTTTTGAGGATTTTTTTTTTTTGAGTAGGGTAGTGGTGGGATTGGGCGTGAGATATCTATCCCTATTGAATCTTTTTTTCGGTACACTTTCTGAGAAAGGGATTCATTAGGCTAGTGGGTGACTTGGAAATCAAGGAATGGAAAATAGTTCCCTTGCATCCCAGTCATCAGTCCCAGCACCTAGCCCTCAGTTAGCTAGCCCTGGGAGCTTCTCACTGATCAGTTTTAGCCCTCCTAGTGCTTAGTGCGCCCTGCATGCAATTGCATGCATCCTAGGCTCCCTCTCTCACCTACCATTCAGTTAGTTGAGTTATCTTTAGTTCTTTCCTTGATTTAAGGCTAGACTGACTCTCAACTGACTGTATCACTCCGATGGACCTCCAGTGAGACTAGACTGCCTATTCTAACTGTGTTCTAACTCCAGTTAGCTCCTCATGCGCCCTCAACCGAGCCTCCTTCATTCAATTAGTGCCTCTATGTTCCAGTTACACCTACCACACTCATTTAGACTCAGTTTGACATATGGTTGACAGTTACTTGTGCATTGATGACTCCACTGATGATGATGAAGACTCCTAGTTGTGCTTTGATGACACTCCATTGATCTGATGATCACTCCAGGAAGGCTAATTCGAATTGCCACCTTGGAATTCAAATCCTTATGCATTGTATTATTTATTTTTCCATATTGTGATTGATGAATTAGATTGTGTGATGTTATTCTGCTTCTATCCGAGTTCTACTGTATCATAATTCTGTTGCTCTTTTACACTGCATTGTTCACTCTTCTTCTATTTTTCTGCTTAATCTTCTTGTGAGGTATACATCATCTCTTAGATTTGTTGTGAGGATTTTCACATGGTATCAGAGCATGTTGAGAGTATTGTCTATATCCATTCCTGAGAGATTTTTGTAGGTTATTATCAATATTTCGAGGGCAGTAGTTATAGCAGTTTCTGCACTTTTGCAGCAGTAACAGTTGCATACATTTTCTATTGTTTTTGCAGGACTTCTGAAACAACTTCCATGAATTTGGAAGGATATACTCCTCTTTCTCCATTCAACTATGATGAATGGAAACCATAGATGATAGCACATTTGAAGAGAAATGGTCTCTTTGATTATTGTTTTGAAAGAGAGTTTGAATCCTCTAAAGAAGAGAATGACTGGTTAGATGAAGGTGAAAGAGCCTTTGTAGCCATGATGCTTAATATGTATCGATGCATGGTACACCAATTCTATTATGTTGAATCTCCAAAAGAGCTATGGGCCCATCTGGATGAAATATTCGGCAAACATAATGAAGGTAATGGTCCAAACCATTTCGAGAGCAACCCCACTATCGCATTCACCCTCCTTGATTGTCTCTCTGATCATGAATCAGTATCAAACATATCTCATATTGAAGTTGTCCACAAAGAAGAAGAACTTGCAGATTCTACACTCATGCTCCAAATTTCTTTTATTTCGAATTTTGTGCCAGCTCACACTCTAGAAACTGCAGAGGTTCTTAAATCCTCTCTTGCACAAGAGTCTATTGATTTGCATCATGATCTATTGAATGTTTCGGAGGTCAAATCAGCCATTGGAGGTAATACATTTCCTATCCTTGATCAATCACCTCTTATTTACTACTGTAAGATAATTTTTTCATGCTCTCAGAAGTTTATTGAAGATGAAGGCCATTTCCATTCGCTTGGGATAATTTCTCATGCATTTCATGGTTTAGATCTCACCTCTAATGGTTCAAAGGAGATCTTACGAAACCATATTTCAAGTCTTGGATCTGATTTGGATTCCAAGCAATCACTGACATTTGATGGTTCTTTTGGGCATAATCTCACCCATGATGGTTCAAAGGAGAAAACAAAAGATTATCTACACATTCATGGTTTTGATCCTACCTCAGCTGATTCGAATCACAAGTTCCAGGATCATCATCATACTTTTGGATTTGTTCTCATCACATTCGATCTGAAGAGCAAGTAAAAGCACATGCTTTTTGAGCATGATCCACTTCTTCCCAAGAAGAAGATACCTCCAGACATATGACCAAGCATCACACTTGCTTGAGTTTGGAGCATTTATTTTTTGTGTGTGCCTTACAGTCTATTTTGAGGGGGTGTATTTTTCCCATGAGGTTTTCCCCATTTCCTCGGTTTATTGATTGTTATTATTATTGATTGTATTGGGTGACCTTTGGTCTCAGTTACCAGGGCCTAGGATGGATTAAGGGGGGGTGTTGGGATATTCCTATACTCCATCCTAGTCCTACCAGCATTATCCATTTTTGCATTTTTAGTCATGCATGCATTTTGCATGCAGTCATGATTTTGCATGCAGTCATGATTTTGCATGCATCCCTGTCATCAATCCCAGCACCTATCCCTCAGTTAGCTAGCCCCGGGAGTTTCTTTCTGGTCAGTTTTATCCGTCTTAGTGCTTAGTATGCCCTGGATGCATCCCAGGCACCCTCTCTCACCTACCACTCAGTTGCACTTCAGTTAGTTGAGTTATCTTTAGTTCTTTCCTTGATTTAAGGCTAGACTGACTCTCAACTGACTATATCGCTCTGATGGACCTCCAGTGAGACTAGACTTCCCATTCTGTCTCCAGTTAGCTCCTCATGTGCCCTCCACTGAGCCTCCTTCATTCAGTTAGTGCCTCCATGTTCCAGTTACACCTACCACACTCAGTTAGACTCAGTTTGGCATCTGGTTGACAGTTACTTGTGCATTGATGACTCCACTGATGATGATGAGGACTCCTAGTTGTGCTTTGATGACTCTCTATTGATCCGATGATCAATCCATGAAGGATAATTCGAATTTCGAATCCTATCACCATTGTATTATTTATTTTTCCATATTGTGATTAATGAATTAGTGTCTGATGTTATTCTACTTCTATCCGAGTTCTACTGTATCATTATTATGTTGCTCCTCTACACTGCATCGACCACTCTTCTTCTATTTTCCTGCTTAATATCTAAATCTTTCTTGTGAGGTATACATCAGCTCTTAGATCTGCTGTGAGGATTTTCACATAATTAGCCCTTAGTATATGGTAGAAGAAAATAATAAAAAGTTTTTATAAGGAAAAATTAAATGAGTCAAAAACAAAAAAAATGCCAAACAAAAAGGCAAAATAAAAATAAAAGATATTAATATATGTATGATTGTGTTTAAAAATGGAAGAGTGAATACAAAAGGAACAAAATGTATATAATACCTTAAAGGGGAATTATAAAAGATTATAATTATACAAGTATATATTAGGGTATAATGGAGGTGAAAAACAAGAATAAAGAATAGGTTGAGGATGGAAACCAAGTTAATATGTAAGCCTATTAATTTGGGATATTTAATATAAAGATATATATAGAAAGAGAAAAGAGAATAAAAATAATAAAAGATGGTTGAGATAAAGAAGGAACTTAATAAAAAAATAAAAGAAGATTATGATGGTAAAGTAATTTTATTATTTTAATGTCTAAGAGTTTCTTGAATGAGGAATGAGTAATGATATGTTTGGCTCGGTGGGAGTGTTCTGCTATGGTAGATTTGTTAATGTGGCTATGATTGTTGTCAATGATGTGCTCTTTGAGCCGGGTTTGAATAAATTTACTATTTTTCCCAATGTAAGATTTTCCACATGAACATGGAATTTGGTAGGCCCCTTGACGCTCCTAAATAATTGCTTGAGAGTTTTAAATGGTTTCAATGTTTTATTTTTATTAATAATTTGGAAATGTGATCGATGATGCCATAAATGCAAAGTAGAGATTAAGGAGTGAGGGGGGGAGGAAGATCAGGGTGAGATTGCTTAGATTTGGGAAAGATAATTGCACGAAAAACTTTTAATTTGGGTTGAAGAATAGCCATTGGCTAGGAGATCCTTCGTAAGGTGAGTTTTCTCCTTGTTGAGATCTTGGGGGTCAGAGATACAAACAACCATCTAGTAATTAGAGTTTTGAGGAAAACATTTTTTTGAGTATGGTAGTGGTGGGATTGGGCATGAGGTATCTATCCCTATTGAATCTTTTTTCGGTACACTTTCTGAGAAAGGGAGTCATTAGGCTGGTGGGTGACTTGGACATTAAGGAATGGAAAATAGTTCCCTTGTTGGAGCTCCATGGTAAATTGGATGTGGTGGGAGATATTATTAAGATGATTGAGAAAATTGTTGAGTGTCACAACCATGTGGCCAGATGACAAAGGTAACATTGAAACCAACATCTAGGCTTATGAGAGAAAATGTCAAGGGATAAGTATTCAAAATTATCCATGAATATGTTGGCCACAACTGAGGATAAGGGTGATTTCATGGTCGTGCCTTCAATAAATTTCCTTAAATCCCTTTACTCTAATTTATTCTAATTTTATTATTACTTCCCTTCCAATTTGAATTTCCCTTTCTCTCCTTGAATTATTTAAATTGTAGTAGTCTATTTATTCTACGTTTTAACTTTACGGTAGGTTTTAGTCGGAATCCGGTAATTTTTTTTGGTAAAATCCAAATTTATATGTGTTTAAATTGTATTTTTGAATCCATAAATAGACTCAACACCCTCAAATTCCCCCATGGCACCCAAATTATGCAATTTCAATAGCTAATATATGTAATTCTAATATTTTTTAAAGATTTCCAACCGGAATACAAAAAATATGAAACGAAAAATATGCTTGGAAAAGGTTGCATTATTGCTAGAATTTGTTTCTCGACTGCTGAAGAGACAAGCCTAACACATCTTATTGTTCAAGGTAAAGTTTGATTGATCTGAATGGGTACATGGTTGTGCAATGGGTCAAGATATGGTTTGCAAAGTAGAGAAAGTAGAAGACAGCTGATAACATCAGCTTCTGAAAATAGGATTGGGTAAATGGACTGAAAATAAGAACAATCAAGATGCCTCAGGATCAAAACTACTGATAACATATGGAACAGACTGCTCATTCACACATTAACATAAAAGACCATGTTCAGAAAAACATTATAATCATGGAATATGATATACTAAATCTGAGTATGAGGCATTACAACAAAAACATTGTTGATCAAGAATACATAACTAATATTAGTTAAAACATAACTGCAAAGTATTCAGATTTAAAAGAAAAGCTAGAACCTGGCCCATAGAAGATGAATTCTTGCATTCAAATAACAAATCTCCAATGAAAAGTTACAGACTATGTATCTTCATGCTTTCAGAATAATCAGTGCTGACATTTTACCATCTCACAGTCTTTCAGTTGGAACCCCCCCCCACTTTCCAACATTCAAATGATGAAATTTATAGACCCTCGTTACAAACTCAGATCCCCCGATTCATGGATCGAGAATTTCCTAAACATAGCACCTGATGCCAGAAGACTCAGATCTAAGAGATAATATCTAGAAGCTATACTAGAGTCGTTTCCTTGTATTGGAATCTGTTCATCCTTTTAATTTCCATTTGTAACCTTGAACATTCAAATGCTGCTTGAAGATAGTCTATAAATATGAATGTGATATTGATTATGATGTTGTATTCCAAGATACTATGCCACCTATTCATTAGTTAATTGAATTTGACGAGATCTGTTTTGATTGAGTGCTGATACTATGCCTTATAATCTAAGATTAAATTCTCTCAGGTATCCAACTTGTTAGCTTGCTGTCAAATGTTGCATAGGATATTCCGTCACCAATACATTTGTTGTCTTAATGCATTCGATCTGGAAGCAAATTCAGTTGTTGATGTTCTTCCTGAGATTTTGGATATCGATTGAATGTTGCCACAAGAATCTAGATGTTGATATTTTTGCCAATTACTTTTCCATCTGGAAATATGATCCATCACTGCTGTTGATATTATGCCTGAAAATCTGGAGCTAATTATTGAGGAGATTGAATTGATGCTTCACATCTGGAATGTGGGGACTATTTCTCTTTGACTTGTTGTGTATATTTTTTTTCTCTATAATCTTGAAATTGATAGGAGCTTTTCAAGCTATACAACGACTTATCTAATTTTCCAAGAATCATGTACCAAGATCTTTGTTGTAACTCAAGGCGTGCCTTCGATCTTAAACTTCCTTATGATATCTCCATCATGAATTTTAATATCTAGAAAAAAAATTTCAATGAAATGTATGTAGATCGATCAACCTATCCTTTGGGACAACATAGGCCCATAAAATAGAGCTTTGAGGCTTTGTCTTATGAATATTTGATAATCTAGATGTTAAAATACAAGTTCATATATCAAATATCAAATGAAACCTCAATTGAAATTATTTCAATTGTCCTTGTTCGAGAATCCAAATTTGCATGTCCAATGAACACGGTAGGGTAGTTTTCAACTATTTGGAATTAGTTACGACTGCAATAATAAATATCACCTTGATCAACATAAAGAGAAGAAGTGTCCTTTATGATCTCCATATTTCAAAAAACATCACTTTCTATTAACATAATTCCTTGATAAACTTATGTTTCCTCTTCAAAGTCTCCACGTTAGCTACTATTGACAATGTTGACAGAAATTGGTGGCTTTCAATGTAATTAGCACTTGTTTATCAAGAAATAGAGCTCTCCACTTAGCATTCAATGCTCATGGTCAATGCGTATTATCACACTATGTCTCAGACAACTGTTTTGACACTCGAAAGCGCACCTGTCCTCTGTTGCATGTTCCTTGATCACAAGACTTGACATGTTTTCCGGTAGTTGATGATGACACTGTTTATGTATATGTAACTTCAGAATGTATTTCATATATGTATATTGTACTCCCATAGAGATGGTATTATTCCTCTATACGGAAGTGTTTGTATTCCTATAGAGATGTTATTATTCCTCTATACGGAAGTGTCGTAATTTATATTGTAAGTGTCGTAACTTATACTTGATGGGTTATTAGACCACCTTGTTGGGGTCGGCCCTGTATAAGTCATGTGGGTCGAAGGGTTATTAGACCACTCTATTGGGGGTCGGCCATGTGGTTCAAAGGGTTATTAGACCACCCTATTGGGTGTCGGCCCAGTCAGCATTATGTTATGTGGTTAAGTTAAGGCCGACCTAGTAAAGGTTATTAGGCAAGTCAAGTCAAGTATAAATAGAGTGCGGGAGGCACTCTATTTCATCATTCTATTCTCTCTCACAATCTCGGGAGAGTGGCGCACTTGTGGGGGAGTAGAAGCTGCTGCTAGGAGATGTCTATCTCTTATGCTTGGGTTGTATCATTGCTCTATCTATCTCTGAGGAAGTTATTGGGTTTTTTCACCTTTATGGTTTTCCCCAAGTAAACTCTGTGTCTCTTGTGTGATTGCATTATTGTGTCCATGATTGATATGCTGTAGATATGTTGTACATGTTCTCTTAGTTAAGATCCTAGATCAGATTGAAGTAAATTCTGAAAAAATTAACATGGTATCAGAGCTAGCCTGAAAGAAGGCATGGTATGGCATGTATGACACTTGTTGCACTTGCGATGCTAGGGCTTGATATAGCAAAAACCAGTCATCGTAACACTTTCGCTATAAATAAATTTCGGTGAGGTTTTAGGGTCTAAAAATCGTATAGGACGAAGCTAATATCCCCATGTACCTTGTGTCCAAAGGAAAACCTATAATTCGTTGTACTTTGTCATTTATGATCTATACAATATAGGGTTTCTGCCTCTCCGAGATCTCAGTCATAAACAGGTGACCTTGGAAAAAAGGTCATAACTTGGGATAGGAAGCTCTAAATGAAATTTGGTAAAATGTGGTAGGTAGTTCATGGACTTTAATTTCTCAGGTAAATTTTTCAGAGGCCGAAACTGAACCAGTGACATGTGGCACGCCGTACAAGTTCGCTCTCCTGTTTTATCCCATAAACAGGTCACGTTGCGACACTTGGCATAACTCTCTCTCAGAGAATCCATTTGAGGTTAGACTTGTGGGGTTGGAAATATGACAGGCTGGGCTATCACAGGAAAAGTTTTCAGATCATGTGGATCGAAAAGTTTTCATATCATGTGGATCGAAAAGTTCAGAGTTACACCAGAAACAATCAAGTACATATTTATGTCAGAACAAAATTATTTTTGAGCACCTTCATTCATGGCTTCCAAAATTTAGGGTTTCAGAGAAAGTTGGAATTTTTGTAATCGGAGACTACGGCTGAATGCTTCTCATCAAAATAGAAATTTAGAGACCAAGATCAAAATTTTTGGTTGGGTAGAAGGCCGAGCTTGATCAGACCCTAGTTCGGGACTTTGATCAGAAAAGTGGAAAATTAGGGCTTCTGTAAAAATGGGAATTTTTGAAATCTGTGACCACGGCTGGAAGCTCCTCAGAAAACTAGACGCTTAGAGCTTTAGATCGAACCTTTTGACTAGGCAGAAGGGTGGGATTTATCAAACCCTAGTTCGGGGTCATGTCTAGTGAATCCAGAAGTTTCAAAGGAAAATTTGAGGGGTGAAACTTTGCAGTTTTCAAATTCTGAGTATACCAGCTTGGTCAACTCATCAAGGCGCATATTTCTACCCTTTCAGAAGTTTGAATTTTTAGAGTTTCTCTGACAAACCCTAATCCAGCTCCAGATCCAGTTCCTGCAAATCAAGTGGATTGGGTTAATCCTAGAAGAGAATGGATTGGTCACCTGCATAAGTGAAGAAGTTCCTGTTTCAGAGGGAGATGAGGCTAAGGCCTTACATAAGAAGATTACAAGAAATCTCAACAAGTATGACTTATCCAGGTATGTTTCAAGATTTGTTCATGATTAATTTTATGGTATGTTTGTCTTCATGTTATTACAGTTAGTACAATCTTGATTAAATTTAGACTTGTTGTATCACCTTAATAAAATTATGAATGCATGATAGAAGATATTCATTGATTAGGGTGTTGACACTTATGATTGTACTAATGCATTATGGTGTTGTATGAGGTTTATGTTGTCCGCTAACATGAAAGGTACACCAAGAAAGACAGATCATGTTCTAGTTCATAAACATATGATCATGATGACATGAAGACAAAGATTCATCCATTGTCATGGATCACTTAGAAGATCTACTTATCAGGTATGTATAACTGGGTTCTATAATGGTTAACCTATGAGATATGCAGGTTACTAGCACAAGTCATTGAAGAGAACAAGAAGACATCATGTGGGTATGTTAAACATAACTAGCTAACATACCAATCCAGGTATGTTTTTCCTATATCAAGTTAGAATCCTACCTTGTGTTAGGATCCCTTATATAAGTATACTTGGTATGATTGGTTATGTTTATTCATAAAGTTAGAAATGTAAGTAATCAAGGGTTTATGCATTTTATGTCTCTTATCTTGATTGATGACTTAACTAACTAGAAGAGTCCTATGATCAAATAAGAATATGCATGAGTAAAAGAAGACTTCCCTGAAACCTTGAATACTAATGTTTATGATCATGACTATACATGTTTAAGATTATTGTGTTTTGATAGTATTAA
The DNA here is from genome assembly GCA_027924585.1 of Larix kaempferi. NCBI lineage: Eukaryota > Viridiplantae > Streptophyta > Pinopsida > Pinales > Pinaceae > Larix > Larix kaempferi. Next base: position 12,031,586 of record BSBM01000742.1, read on the forward strand.
GATTATACTAATGAATGTGTGATTATGTATGAGACCTCAAAGATAACACAATGATGATACTAATAAGCATGCATAGTGATGGATATAAGTTCAAGGATAGGTAATCCAGGAAGCAAAGATCAAGAGGGAGCACACTCCAGTTGTTCCTACAAGGAAGAAAAGATGAAGAGGGAGCACACTCCAGTTGTTCCTGCAAGGAAGCAAAGATCAAGAAGGATCACACTTCAGTAGTTTCTGCAAGGATGCAGATATTCAAAGGGAGTTGACCACTTCTCTCAATCCACATCAAAATGGAGTTGCAGAAAAGAAGCAAATACTGAGAGGGAGTCAACCCAACAAACAAACAAAGATAAGTATTTGAATTATCAGTCCTTGCATATTTTATTGTTTAAATAATACTGTTCAATAATGTATATACTCATGTTCCTAGAATTAGGTTGTGTATTATGCATATTAGAATAGTTGCATTGATGAATAGTATACTACTAATATACATGGGTAAGTGGCCTATGGCACTGTACAACATTCCATTGCTACTTATCTAGAATGAAACCTCTTTGTTGACATGTTGGGAGTTGTGCACACTCTTAACAATGTTATGGTAGAGATTGGAAGGCATCTAGAAAGTTACGTGATATGGATAAATGTTGTATTGAAGCATTGGCTAAGATAATTGCATGACTGTATGACATATTTCTTTATGTGTAAGAATTTGTTCTGAAAACTATGAGATGTTTTCTAATCATGCAATTTAACTTGTTGTGTCGGAAAGATCATATACCATCACCTACAAAAGAAGGACTACAACAAGTGTTCAGCAACAAAGTTATCTATTGAAAATATTGAAGATATTGAAGTTCCCAGGATCTGGGAAGAATGCCATGATCAAGGAGTACCAGTCGATCATGAAGATGTTTGGGATGCAGTCCCAAGACCTGAAGGGGAGTCTGTAGTGACTTCCAAGAGGATCTAGAAGATCAAGCATGCTGCAGGTGGTATCATAAAGAATTTTGCTCCTCTATCCAGATACACTTCCATTAGATCCGTACTTGCTCTGGCTGTAGTGATGAAATGGAAGATACACCAGATGGATTTCAAGACAGCTTTCTTGAATGGTGTAGTTGAAGAAGAAGTGTATGTGGAGTAGCCACTTGGTTCTGAGACACATGACAGGGAGTCATATATGTGCAGAACTTGGTATGGTAGGATAGACAACTTTCTATCCAGTTTGGGCTTTACCAAGAGTAAAGCGGATTCCAACCTTTACTACAAGGTTGAGGAAGGAAATCCAGTGATACTACTTTTGTATATGGATGACCTGTTTATTACAGGTGAAGATAGATTGATTTCCAACACGCAGTAGAAGCTTGCTGCCGAGTTCGAGATGAAGAACTTGTGGATGATACACTATTTTATAGGTATGGAGGTGTGGCAGAGTGCAGATGGAATATTCCTTAGACACGGGAAGCATGCAGTAGAGATCCTGAAGAGATTCGGGATGATGGACTGCAAGGCCATGGACACACCTATGGCATTGAGCCTGAAGCTTCTGTGTGATGCTTCATCTGATCCAGTTGATGTCACGATGTATTGTTAGATGATTGGGTCCTCTATGTACCTGACGAACACGAGACTAGAAATTTTCTTTGTGATGAACACATTGAGCCCGTTCCTGACGGATCCGAGGAGTGTTCACCTAGTTGCTGTAAAGCATATTCTGAGGTACCTAAAGGGTAGAGTTGATTATGGGCTCAAGTATGATGCGAATCAAAAGTTTAACATACAGGGTTATGTTGATTCATATTGGGTAGGCAGTGTTGCAGATAGGAAGAGCACTTCTGGGTGCTGCTTCAGTATGGGATCAGGTGTGATCTCTTGGTTTAGCAAGAAGCAGTCCTGCGTAGCAATGAGTATAGCCGAGGCAGAATATGTTGCATCCTGTGCGGCTAGTTGTGAGGCAGTATGGATGCGGAAGCTACTGTCAGAGTTATTTGATCTTCCGCTGGAGGCTACTGGTATCTTTTGTGACAACCAGAGTTGTGTGAAGCTATCTGAGAACCTGGTGTTCCACGACAAGTCGAAACACATAGATATCAAATACCACTATATCAGGGATATGGTACAGAGAGGAGCCGTGAAGCTTCTGTATGTTGCGATGGATGAGCAGGTTGCAGATGTGCTGACGAAACCACTAGGCAGAGTGAAGTTCGAGTACTTCAGAGAGAGGCTTGGTGTTCTTCATATCGATGACACTTTGAGAAAAAAGTGATGGACACATTTGCTGTAGCCATTCCTAGCATGGTGGAAGGGGGATCCTTCACATGGCTATGGATGTAAGCGCTGGCAGATGAGCATTAGGATAATGTTCTAGTTTCTGCTCTATATGATCAGTTGGATCATTATATGTATGTATGTACACATCATGTTGATGTTGGTTATGATCAGGTAGATCATGTATTTGTATATGTATCAGGTGGATACTTGTATGATCAGTGTGATCATGTACTTATGTATGTATCAAGTGGATACTTGTATGATCAATATGATCATGTACTTATGTATATTAGATGGAGGCATTGTATGATCAGGTGGATCATGTATGATATGTATTAGGTAGATATTGTGTATGCATCAAATGGATATATTGTTTGATCAGGGTGATCACAAATGACGAAATTCAGGATGTTGCTCCAGATGATATGCATTAAGTTGATGCTATGATGATCGGGATAATCACAGATGACGAGCTTCAGGATGCCGCTCCAAATGATATGCATCAGGTTGATGCTATGATGATGATCAGGTTGATCATGTGATGATGTACATCAAGAAGATGTATGGTGAGTATCGGTTTGATACTCTGTGGCCGTGGACTGGTTGCGCAGGTAGCATAGAAAAGATCCTGGGAGATCCTATAGTCTGCGCTAGGATGCTCTTTCGAGGTTTTTCTACAGGTAGCATAGAAAAGATCCTTTAAAAATCGGATAGGTAGAGCAGTGTGATCGTAACATCCTGGGTTGCTCTATCGAGATCCTATAGTCTGCGCTAGGATGCTCTGAGTAGGTTTTGCTACAGTTTCGCATAGAAAAGATCCTTTAAAAACTGGACAGGTAGAGTAGTGTGCTCGTAACATCCTGGGTTGCTCTATTGAGATCCTATAGTCTGCGCTAGGATTCTCTGAGTAGGTTTTGCTACAGTTTCACATAGAAAAGATCCTTTAAAAATTGGACAGGTAGAGCAGTGTGCTCGTAACTTCCTGGGTTGCTGTATCGAGATCCTATAGTCTGCACTAGGATGCTCTGAGTAAGTTTTGTGAAAGTTCACATAGAAAAGATCCTTTGAAATCTGGACAGGTAGAGCGGTGTGCTCGTAACAGCCTGGGATGCTCTATCGAGATCCAGACAGGTATAGCGGTTTGCTCGTAACATCCTAGGATGCTCTGAGTAGGTTTTGTGAAGGTCAACATGTAAAAGAACCTATAGTCTGCGCTAGGTTTTGTTGACACACGTAATCAGTCCTAGGATCCACAGTCTGGCCATTGATGATGAACACCTGCAGGTGGTGGGCCTACATCCAGTATGAAAAAGGACTGGCTCTGTAGAACTTCCTATGACGAGTAGATTCAGAGATTGATTGAGATAGCAGCAGTAGTGACGATGACGATGACTCGATGACGATTATCCAGTGACGATGATCTAGAGGAGATGACTTGTGCTAGAAGACCTGTGTCGAGAAATACCTTCCTAGTTAAGAGGGAGTGTTGATGTATATGTAACTTCGGAATGTATTTCATATATGTATATTGTACTCCTATAGAGATGGTATTATTCCTCTATACGGAAGTGTTTGTATTCCTATAGAGATGTTATTATTCCTTTATACGGAAGTGTCTTAATTTATATTGTAAGTGTCGTAACTTATACTTGATGGGTTATTAGACCACCTTGTTGGGGTCGGCCCTGTATAAGTCATGTGGGTCGAAGGGTTATTAGACCACTCTATTGGGGGTCGGCCATGTGGGTCAAAGGGTTATTAGACCACCCTATTGGGTGTCGGCCCAGTGAGCATTATGTTATGTGGTTAAGTTAAGGCTGACCTAGTAAAGGTTATTAGGAAAGTCAAATCAAGTATAAATAGAGTGCGGGAGGCACTCTATTTCATCATTCTATTCTCTCTCACACTCTCGGGAGAGTGGCGCACTTGTGGAGGAGGAGAAGCTGCTGCTAGGAGATGTATATCTCTTATGCTTGGGTTGTATCATTTCTTTATCTATCTCTGAGGAAGTTATTGGGGTTTTTCACCTTTATGGTTTTCCCTAAGTAAACTCTGTGTCTCTTGTGTGCTTGCATTATTGTGTCCATGATTGATATGTTGTAGATATGGTGTACATGTTGTTCTCTCAGTTAAGATCCTAGATCAGATTGAATTAAATTCTGAAAAAATTAGCAGACACTTGTTTTTTACATCCAAACATTGTCTTGACTCCTGAAAACGCCCAAACTTTGACATCTACGAGCTTGGATTCACGATGATCACTTGAACATGTGGCAAGCTTCATTAATGCATCGGTGGAATTTGTGTTGGGTGATTTTATATGGGTGGGCGCACAAAGATGGTCCCCATTTTCGTTGCAATGGGGGGCGCGCTAGCAGAAAATAAAAATGGTGCGTACACACCTAAGGCAGTGCGCACATGCCGCTAGGTTCGGTACCAAACCGAGGTGAGTGCGCGTGGATGGCACGTATGCGAGCTCGCAACAGTGGCGCGCATGCACCTCTGTTAAAAAAAAAAACAGTTCCCAATTTTCGCATTGTTCCATTGGGCCGGCCGAGCGTGACTTGCACCTTCGCGTATGCATGAATTCAACCACCAAAGTTGCCCAAATCAACTTCAAAACCACCCCACAACACCCACTAAGTCATCAATAGGGCGATTGATAGGTAAATATCAAGTTTTGTTTTTAGTTTATTCATTCTTTGTATCAATTTTTTGATTTTTTTTGTTTATTTAATTGTAAATAATTCTCAAACTTTGAAAACAATGAACCAATTTTCTATTACAGATTGTAAACTGAGACAATGAGTGAACAAGATGTTAACCCTGATTCTGGTGGAACATAAGAAAACCCAAACCTTGGACCCAATGCCGAAGAAAACCGTGAACACAATCCAAATGTCGAACAAAACCAAAACCCACAACCTAATTTTGAACAAGATGACATTAACCACTATGTAAATGAAATGCAAGTGCACACTCGCGAACTTAGAAACTCAGGTGAACCATCTCGATTGTCTCTTGCCACGTCAATTGAGAACTCAATCAACTCCCTCATACATGCACACCAGCAATTGACAGAAATGACTCAATTTAGAGCTAGGACGTGGGAGTACTACTCCATGGGCATCTCCAAGGAAGCAATAAAAGATTTGAACATTTCAAAAGCCCAATTATATAGTATGTTCACCGAGCTGAAAACAGGCCAACCAACGAACATTACAAAGCCACGTGTCTGCATGGATTGGCGTCATTACCAACCGTGGAGGGACAATTGGATGCAGAGGTGGTTCATGCTACACGATAAACCTCCCTGCAATAATAGGGAGGTTCCATAGTACTTCCTTCGCCAACTGTGGGCTGAGTTTTGCCTCGGTTTACATGTCAACTATTTTGACATAACCGAGTTCCAGGGTGTTGGGCGTGGCTCTGCCCAAGATCGACCTGCTGCCAGGAGGAACCCACTGAGAGGGCCACCAGCTTCGAGGTGCGACCCCAACCCCTCTCCCCACCCACCTCAGTTGCCCCATAAGCTTGATCAGATCGAGGTGGCAATGAGGAATGTTGCACGTGGTCTCCTCAGACACACCTCCTTTGTAGCAGCGACTACAGTGGAGAGGTCGGGTGACCTTGATAGAGATCCAGGTGCAAGGCCTTCACGACAGGGCCAGGATAGATCCACAACCGATGTTATCCATGCTGGGCATTCCATTTCGACAGGGACAATGCCACATCTTTGTCCCCATTGCGGGCACACTTGCCTTGGCCCGATCGAGGGTTGTTATATGGATCAGGTCAGCAATTTTTTTAATGTGTTTTCAATCATCACTTTATAACTTGTAAAGTATTTTGAAAGTATTTTTGTTTGACTTAAACTATTATTTCAATGTACAATTATTCAGAGTTGATACACCGAGATGGGAGAACGTAGAATCTCTCAACTTGGATGAAGCAATGGAAGCTGCAACTGAAATTGCGGCACCCCACACATAGGTATTTTCAGTACCTAACACAATTTTGTTATTACTTATGTCATTTATATTACTCAAGTATTTATATTTATGGCATACACATTGATAGTTCGTACAATGTTTTTGAATATCTTGATTTCCTAGATAATGACTTGTTTAACACGTTCATAACATGCATGCATTTTGTTGTCCACAGGTGTTTCGTGACTACGGTGATCAGCCACCCCCGCCAGGGATTGGCACATCACCATATACACAGGTACAATGTGTAGTTATAAGCATGCTTTTAATTTGATTTGTTACGACTTACTATGGTTTAATTTATTGTTTGTTTACTAAATTGTGATATTACAAATGTATATGTAGGTTCCACCAGCAGCTATGTCTCCGCATTTTAGTCCTGTGTATCCACCCTCTCCCATGAGTCTCGTCCCTCGCTTTCATCTAGACCCCTCCCTACGTCCACCCCCTCCCTTCCATCCAGCCCCCCCTCTTCGTCCATACTCCCCCTCCATCCATCCTCCCCCACTCACCCACCCCCCTATGTCCATACATCCCACCCAATTTATCCACGCCCCCATGTCTATCCATCCTCCCCCATTCGTCCATGCCCCCCCCTTCCTTCCACCTTCCCCTCTTCATCCACAACCTCCCATTTTTCCATCCTCCTCCCTCCATGCAGGACTTCCCTCCCATGCACCATCCCTCAACACCGTCTGTAGCCCTTTCCGTTCGATACCCTCTATCCTATAGCCGATAGGGGTTCATAATCCACACGGTCCTCCTCCACCCCATACCACCGTGTCTTCTCCCACCATATCATCCCCACTTCCCACCACTATTGTGGCATCTAATCTTCCAATATCCTCATCAATATCTCCAGTGGTTGCACCTGTAGTGGCTGCCACTACATATGCGCCCCCCCCATCACTGCATCGGAGTTGGTTGTCCGGCCATCTGCTCCACCTACTAGCCCAGAAGGCAAGCCGTTTCCATCGTCGAAGGTGTTCACAGTGAGAATCAAGTTAATTTATGAAAATATTTTGATGCATTAACAAAAATTAATTTAAGCAATTATGACTTTTCAATGAAATGATTGTTTTAAATGTTGTAGGCTGGAATTGCTGAGAGGCTCCGTAGATCCAGGACACCTGCCCAACATTTCCCACTCATGTCAGAGGTGATTTATTTAAGATTCGAATTCTACATTTGTTTTATAAATGTGGTAAATGTTGCAAATGCTTGAAAATGACGGTATCTTATATCATTTGTTCCAGAGCCCGGAGAGACGGTCTACTCCTAGACAGACCAAGACCCGAGGCACCAGTAGCTCGAAGAGTAGGAAGATCGACTTTGGATATGCACCTGGGAGTGACGACGGTGGTCACAATGCTTGACACGCCATGTGTTATGTACATTAGCCATGATGTGGCACTTTTGTGCACCAGTTTTGATGTACTTTGTATCTACGGCATGAGTTTTCATGTATTTTGTATCTATGGCATGAGTTGTCGCATTTTGTGTAGGGCACGAGTTGCCATTGTACGTACATTGGCAACCATGTTCCACTATTCGCCAAAAATTGTATATGTTTCGATGAGTTTTGTAGCCTCAATGTACATGGATTTTCAATTATGTGATTTATATATCTCATTGTCTAATGTGGTTGTCTCATGTTGTGTGTATCATGATGTGATGTTGTGTAAATTTGGGTTTTACCTAGATCTTAGAAGAGAAGTTGGATATCGTAGTTTAGCTTGGTTTATCTTTCCACGTGTAAAAGCTTCTAATGATATCTATGTTAAGAGAACATTGTAAACATAGGCTAACTCAAACAAAATCATGTATGAGAATTAATCTAAAAACAAACGGAATAAATGGATGGACAAATCACACCTCATGGCACATAAGATATATATTGGGAACTTGAGTACTAGGAAAAGAACACTTAAAAATAGAAAATGTCCATTGTCGTCAAAAGGTTAAAATGAGATCCAACATGATTTTTAATAGCTCTACATAATGAGATCCAAAAAGGCCATACTCTACATAATGAAATGTCATCACTAGTATTTATTTTGACCATTTTGTCCACTTAAGATCATGCAACAAATTAATAACCAAGTTATGGAATCATTTCTTAATCAATTGTCACCATACAAATAGGACAACCTTGAGCACGATGTATATCTACATCATTAATTCTCACTCACAAATATAGCCACCTTTCATTTGATGACCATCACATCCACTACCATTTACAATTAGGACTTCCTTAATTTATCATTATGTGATAGCGATCTAATTTTATGTATGCATATATGTGTATAGTGGTTTGGATTCAAATGTATGCAGATGAATATATATGTACAATGAAAATGATTCAATCTTTACATGTATTATAATTTAGGGCTAGATCTTAGGATACATAATAGGGTTTCATTGTGATTAGAATACAAACTAGGGTTTATGCTACCAACTAGGGTTTTTAGGCTAGGCTCCCGTGTTTCTAGGCTAGGATCCAAGCTCCAGGGTCACCATATTAATGTTTAATTCCACTATCATGTCATCATTCTCACCAATACCATGACCACTACTACAATCACCATCAAGCCTCTCAATCCCACTTTGAACATTTCCCATACTTCCAAGTTAAAATTGATAGGTCTTGTTGCTAAAATATTTTCACTTATCTATTCACATAGACAAATCCACTCCTGTGAAAGATTTGTTGTAGCTTGGTACGTGCAAGTTCACATGCAATAATACTTGAGAGATCATTTTACCCCATGATCCATTGAAGATTCATTGGAGTCATATGAACCTCATTGTCATCACCCCAACCATGGTCAAGACGCCAAGATCCATCCTTAGTAGACAAAACCTCATGTTGGCACCCATACCACACTCCAAGATAAAAAAATTCTTTGAAAGGGCATGTTTGGGGGTTGAGGGAATCTTGATTTTTTTATAATCACACATGAGAGGTTCTTAGAGTCAAATACATTGGATATAAATAAATTCCCCAACGCCTTCATCATCTTCATCACCATCACCATCATCATCAACGCCTTCATCATCATCACCATCACCATGACCATCAACTTCACCACCATCACCATCATCATCAACTTCACCATCTTCATCATCATCACCATCTTCGTCATCATCACCATCTCCATATTTTGGATGCAAGATGGAACCATCATCATCTTCATCATCACCATCACCATCACCATCAACCTCACCACCATCACCATCATCATCAACATCACCATCTTCATCATCATCACCATATTCATCACCATCACCATCTCCATCTTTTGGATGCAAGACAGAACCATCACCATCTTCATCATCACCATCACCATCACCATCAACCTCACCGCCATCACCATCATCACCAACGTCACCATCTTCCTCATCATCACCATCTTCATCACCATCACCATCTCCATCTTCATCATCACCATCACCGTCACCATCAACCTCACCACCATCACCATCATCATCAATGTCACCATCTTCATCACCATCACCATCTCCATCTTTTGGATGCAAGACGGAACCATCACCATCTTCATCATCACCATCACCATCACCATCAACCTCACCACCATCACCATCATCACCACCATCACCATCTTCATTATCATCACCATCTTCATCATCATCACCATCTCCATCTTTTGGATGCGAGATGGAACCATCACCATCTCCATCATCACCATCACCATCACCATCAACCTCACCACCATCACCATCACCATCACCATCACCATCACCATCACCATCACCATCACCATCACCATCACCATCACCATCACCATCACCATTAACCTCACCCAAACCCTAGCACTAAGACATCTTCTCCATCCTCACCATCACCATCACCGTCACCATCAACGTCTTCATCATCACCACCATCTCCATCATCATCATTGACTCTAGCTCTAACCCTAATTCAATTTCCTTCTATAACCCTAGACCTAACCCTCACCCAAACCCTAGCACTAAGCCATCTTCTCCATCCTCACCATCACCATCACCGTCACCATCAACGTCTTCATCATCACCACCATCTCCATCATCATCATTGACTCTAACTCTAACCCTAATTCAATTTCCTTCTATAACCCTAGCCCTAACCCTCACCCAAACCATAGCACCAAGCCATCTTCTCCATCCTCACCATCACCATCACCGTCACCATCAACGTCTTCATCATCACCACCATCTCCATCATCATCATTGACTCTAACTCTAACCCTAATTCAATTTCCTTCTATAACCCTAGCCCTAACCCTCACCCAAACCCTAGCACCAAGCCATCTTCTCCATCCTCACCATCACCATCACCGTCACCATCAACGTCTTCATCATCACCACCATCTCCATCATCATCATTGACTCTAAATCTAACCCTAATTTAATTTCCTTCTATAACCCTAGCCATAACCCTCACCCAAACCCTAGCACTAAGCCATCTTCTCCATCCTCACCATCACCATCACCGTCACCATCAACGTCTTCATCATCACCATCTTCTCCATCCTCACCATCACCATCACCGTCACCATCAACGTCTTCATCATCACCACCATCTCCATCATCATCATTAATTCTACCTCTAACCCTAATTCAATTTCCTTCTATAACCCTAGCCCTAAACCTCACCCAAACCCTAGCACTAAGCCATCTTCTCCATCCTCACCATCACCATCACTGTCACCATCAACGTCTTCATCATCACCACCATCTCCCTCATCATCATTGACTCTAACTCTAACCCTAATTCAATTTCCTTCTATAACCCTAGCCCTAACCCTCACCCAAACCCTAGCACTAAGCCATCTTCTCCATCCTCACCATCACCATCACCGTCACCATCAATGTCTTCATCATCACCACCATCTCCATCATCATCATTGACTCTACCTCTAACCCTAATTCAATTTCCTTCTATAACCCTAGCCTTAACCCTCACCCAAACCCTAGCACTAAGCCATCTTCTCCATCCTCACCATCACCATCACCATCACTATCCCGGCGTGTTGAATCCAATGGAGACGACGGTTCGTCGATCTGAGCCACGATCTCCATTCTATGGCTCGTCCCGTCTCGCATCCAGAAGGCCTTCAGGGACACCTATTGGATACCTGCCGGGGGTGTAGAACTCCAACCGCGCAACAAAACTGGGTTCCAGGGAATCCTACAGGTGTGTCTAGGTAGGTTCTGACCGGGAACGCTATCCACAAGTGCCTGGTGGAAGATTTTCTAGAGTTGACCCCCGTGTGCAAAAATTGCACACTCCCTCACTCAGCAAAACCCTAGTTTCCAAGATGGACGTACAAGATGAGGGCGGGGCCACTGGGCCAGATGGAGGGGCACCCCTAGCACTATCCCGGCGTGCTGAATCCAATGAAGTCGACGGTTCGTCGATCCAAGCCATGGTCTCCATCCTATGGCTTGTCCCGTCTCGCATCTAGAAGGCCTTTAGGGACACCTGCAGGATACCTGCTGGGGGCGTAGAACTCCAACCGTACAACAAAACTGGGTTCTGGGGAGTCCTACAGGTGTGTCTAGGCAGGTTTCGACCGGGAACGCTAGCCACAAGTGCCCGGTGGATGATTTTCCAGAGTTGACCCCCATGTGCAAAAATTGCACACTGCCTCACTGAGCAAAACCCTAGTTTCCAAGATGGACATACAAGATGAGGTTGGGGCCATCGGGCCGGAGGGGAGGGGCACCCCTAGCACTATCCCAGTGTGATGAATCCAACGGAGTCGACGGTTCGTCGATCCGAGCCACGGTATTCATTATATGGCTCATCCCGTCTCGCATCCAAAAGGCCTTCAGGGACACCTGTTGGATACCTGTCGAGGGCATAGAACTCCAACCGTGCAACAAAACTGGGTTTCGGGGAGTCCTGCAGGTGTGTCTAGGCAGGTTCCAGCCAGGAACGCTAGCCACAAGTTCTCGGTGGAATATTTTCCAGAGTTGACCCCCATGTGCAAAAATTGCACACTCCCTCACTGACCAAAACCCTAGTTTCCAAGATGGATGTACAAGATGAGGGTGGGGCCACCAGGCCGAAGGGGAGGGGCACCCCTAGAACTATCTCGGCGTGCTGAATCCAATGGAGTCGACGGTTCGTCGATCTGAGCCACGGTCTCCATTCTATGGCTCGTCCCATCTCGCTGCCAGAAGGCCTTCAGGACACCTGCTGGATACCTGTCGGGGGCGTAGAACTCCAACCGTGCAACAAAACTGGGTTCGGGGAGTCCTGTAGGTGTGTCTAGGCAGGTTCCAGCCGAGAATGCTAGCCACAAGTGCTCGGTGGATGATTTTCCAGAGTTGACCCCCGTGTGCAAAAATTGCACACTCCCTCACTGAGCAAAACCCTAGTTTCCAAGATGGACGTACAAGATGAGGGTGGGGCCACCGGGCCGGAGGGGAGCGGCACCCCTAGCACTATCCCGCCATGCTGAATCGAACGGAGTCGACAGTTCATCGATCTGAGCCACGATATTCATTCTATGGCTCGTCCTGTCTCGCATCCAAAAGGCCTTCAGGGACACCTACTGGATACCTACCGAGGGCGTAGAACTCCAACCGTGAAACAAAACCGGGTTCCAGGGAGTCCTGCAGGTGTGTCTAGGAAGGTTCCGGCCGGGAACGCTAGCCCTAAGTGCCCGGTGGAATATTTTCCAGAGTTGACCCCAGTGTGAAGGCCATGCCAAATTCGCTAAAGGGGGCCATTTCTCGACCGAAGGCCCCCGGGTGTGCATGGCCACTATAGACAGGTCCGCAATGGCCAGTTGGACCTGTGGGAGGTGACGTAATCCAAGTCCTCTCATTGTTTTGGGTTCCGTGGCCTCAGGTCAAATCCTCCAAGTGTCCCTGCACAACCCTGGGGTGCCCGACTAGAATGTCTGTATCACCCGAACTATGGCTTGGTTCGCGAATTCGTCGATTCCGGTGGGTCCGAGACGGCGGATTTCAGCTAGGGGACCCCCAACAACGTCCCCCGAAGACCCAGAAGTGGTGCCAACGGGCCATCTCCAGAGCTAGAGTTTTGCTCAGTGAAGGCCATGCCAAATTCGCTAAAGAGGGCCATTTCTCATCTGGAGGCCCCCGGGCGTGCGTCACCACCGTGGACAGGTCCACAATGGCCACATGGACCTGTGGGAGCCGACAATATACAAGTCCGCTCGCCAGTTTGGGTTCTGTGGCCCTAGAGAAAATCCCCATCACTGAGCAAAACCCTAGCTCCGGAGATGGCCCATTGGCACCGCTTCTGGGTCTTCAGGGGATGTTGTGGGGGGTCCCCTAGCTGAAACCCGCCGTCTCGGATCCACTGGAATCGACGGATTCGTGAACCGAGCCACGGTTCGGGTGCTACAGGCATTCTAGTCGGGCGCCTGGGGCCGTTCAGGGACACTTGGAGGATTTGACCCAGGGCCACGAAACCCAAACCGGCGAGAGGAATTGGATTACGTCACCTCCCATAGGTCCACCTGGCCATTGCGGACCTATCCACTATGGCCACGCATGCATGGGGGCCTCCGATCGAGAAATGGCCCCCTTTAGCGAATTTGGCATGGCCTTCATTGAGCAAAACCCTAGCTCCGGAGATGGCCTGTTGGCACCGCTTTTGAATCTTCGGGGGACACTGTGGGGGGTCCCCTAACTGAAACCCGCCGTCTCGGACCCACCGAAATCGACGGATTCATGAACCGAGCCACGGTTCGGGTGCTATGGGAATTATAGTCGGGCACCCCGTGGCCGTTCAGGGACACTCAGAGGATTTGTCCCAGGGCCACGGAACCCAAACTGACGAGAGGACTTGGATTACGTCGCCTCCCACAGGTCCAACTGGCCATTGTGGACCTGTCCACAGTGGCCACGCACGCCCGGGGGCCTCCGGTCGATAAATGGCCCCATTTAGAGAATTTGGCATGGCCTTCACACTGGGGTCAACTCTGGAAAATCTTCCACTGGGCACTTGCGGCTAGCATTACCAGTCGAAACCTGCCTAGACACACTTGCAGGACTCCTCATAATCCAGTTTTGTTGCACGGTTGGAGTTCTATGCCCCCGGCAGGTATCCAGTAGGTGTCCCTGAAAACCTTCTGGATGCGAAACGGGACGAGCCATAGAATGGAGACCATGGCTCAGATCGATGAACCGTCAACTCTGTTGGATTCAACACGCCAGGATAGTGCTAAGGGTGCCCCTCCCCTCTGGCCTAGTGGCCCCACCCTCATCTTGTATGTTCATCTTGGAAAATAGGGTTTTGCTCAGTGAGGGAGTGTGCAATTTTTGCACACAAGGGTCAACTCTGGAAAATCATCCACCAGGCACTTGTGGCTAGTGCTCCCGGCTGGAACCTGCCTACACACACCTGTAGGACTCCCTGGAACCCAGTTTTGTTGCACGGTTGGAGTTCTACTCCCCCAGCAGGTGTTCAGCAGGTGTCCCTGAAGGCCTTCTGGCAGCGAGATGGGACAAGCCATAGAATGGAGACCGTGGCTCAGATCGACGAACCATCGACTCCGTTGGATTTAGCATGCTGGGATAGTGCTAGGGGTGCCCCTCCCCTCCGGCCCGGTGGCCCCGCCCTCATATTGTACGTCCATCTTGGAAACTAGGGTTTTTCTCAGTGAGGGAGTGTGCAATTTTTGCACACAGGGGTCAACTCTGGAAAATCTTCCACCGGGCACGTATGATGATGATGATGGTGATGATGATGAAGAGGTTGAAGGTGATGGCGATGGCGATGGTCATGAAGATGATGATGATGGAGGCTTTGATGAGGAACCTGGAGTTAGAGTTAGAGTTGGAGTTAGAGTTAGGGTTAGAGGTAGAGTCAATGATGATGATGGAGATGGTGGTGATGATGAAGACATTGATGATGACGGTGATGGTGATGGTGAGGATGGAGAATATGGCTTAGTGCTAGGGTTTGGGTGAGGGTTAGGGCTAGGGTTATAGAAGGAAATTGAATTAGGGTTAGAGATAGTGTCAATGATGATGATGGAGATGGTGGTGATGATGAAGACGTTGATGGTGACGGTGATGGTGATGGTGAGGATGGAGAAGATGGCTTGGTGCTAGGGTTTGGGTGAGGGTTAGGGCTAGGGTTCTAGAACGAAATTGAATTAGAGTTAGATTTAGAGTCAATGATGATGATGGAGATGGTGGTGATGATGAAGACGTTGATGGTGACGGTGATGGTGATGGTGAGGATGGAGAAGATGGCTTAGTGCTAGGGTTTGGGTGAGGGTTAGGGCTAGGGTTATAGAAGGAAATTGAATTAGGGTTAGAGGTAGAGTCAATGATGATGATGGCGATGGTGATGGTGATGATGAAGGAGATGGTTTAGTGCTAGGGTTTGGGTGAGGGTTAGTGCTAGGGTTTGGGTGAGGGTTAGTGCTAGGGTTTGGGTGAGGGTTGATAATGCAATGTTTTCAAACATATTTGGTGTATTCTAATGGATGAGGATACAAGTGCAAATATGAAGAATTTTGCATATGTATACTATGACCTATTACTTCATGGTTATTATGAGTGATTGACCTACTAGATTAGGTAAGGTGTTATATGATGGGTTCACATATGGTTGAAGTTTGTGCACATAAGTTAAGTGGATGTATACATGAGGTATCACAGGGTGGATGTGGTTGTTATGAGCCTAACTAAGTGGATGTTGATATAATTGAGATATTCTCTCAGCTAAGTAGTCATTGTCTATTGGTTTGATGCAATGCACCGTATAATGAGAAAATATTCTACAAGATGCTACTAATATTATGTTTTATGAAAGAATTATCATGGAAAAGTTGCAAATAAGTACTACTAATGATGTGCTTGAGTTGAATGTGATTCCCAACTATTATGTCATTGTTGGGATTTTGTAGCTGTGAAGAATAACTGTAATAGTTGGGGGGGTTGAAGATATGAATCAACAATATTTTGTCCCAAGGAAGTCTTCGTCTCATTTTTTTTTTCTTATGCGACATCACGATGGATTGAGTAGTCATGATTGATCATATGTTTTTATGAATTATTAGACAATTGCTATGATTATTATGACCGTAGTGCATAAAGCATGGAGACTGAGCTACATAAGGAATAGAGGTCATAGAGGTTGTGTGAAGGCAATGTTGAATGTTGTTGCTAGCTCTTGCATGTATTGTAATGAGAATCATGCTTGAGTGAATCATGCATGGTGGAGATCACTGATTAAGCATTGCCCCGAAGGCTTTTGCATGTTTATTTTGTACATGATGCATGGTTTTTGTGTATGTGGCTCTTGGTGAGATCATGATGAGAAAAAACCCTTTGACTTGGTGGACTATTCCACATTTACAAGTCAAGTAGAAAAATTCAAAAGAGGTGTAAATGAGAGGAAGCAAATGAATCGCATTGACACCAATTACACTTGCAAAATTAGAGCAATCAAAGCTCTCAATATCACCGATACCACTCTGTCCCTGAAGAAGATTTCCCTATAAAGTTCCTGGATCATGACCAAGAGAAGTGACTACTCCCAATCCAGTGACAACTACCCTCCTCTGATTAGCAGCACTTAGTTTTTTTCCCGCGCAGCCTTCACAGGTTGCAGAGCAATGGCCGTTGCTTTGCCTAGAGGTTAATTAGAGTGTGTAAGATAACAAGTGTTCTCCCAGCCGGATTTTTTGGCATTTGATTAGCGGCATGTAGGCTATATAAGACTGGAAATGACTCAATGTGACTTGGGCCCTTAATAGATAGGGTAACAAACCCTTCTAATAGTGATCCTATCCCACTTGGAGTTCAAATACCCCCTATTGAGGGTACGTATGGTGGGTCACAGATTCTAGGGATATATTAGGTTAATAGGGCTACATTAGGTTTCTAGGATTCTAGATTAGTTTCTGAGGGTTAGATTATCGTTTCTAGGGTTAGTTTAGCTTTCTAGGATTTCTAGGGCTAGATTATGTTTCTAGGATTCTAGATTAGTTTCTGAGGTTTAGATTAGTGTTTCTGGGGTTAGTTTAGCTTTCTAGCATTTCTAGGGCTAGATTATGTTTCTAGGATTCTAGATTAGTTTCTGAGGGTTAGATTAGTGTTTCTAGGGTTATTTTAGCTTTCTAGCATTTCTAGGGCTAGATTATGTTTGTAGGGTTATATTAGTGCTTCTAGGGTTAATCATACATGAATAAAAAATCACATGGCTATAAATCATAACTTAATCATAACTCAGACATCAAATAAACGATATAAGATAACGATATCAAATAAACCATCTAACATGAATAACAATAATTGTGCATGAATAACAATAATTGTGCATGAATAAACAATCACATGGCTATGCTATGTACCTCAGTCAATTAGGCCTTCTGGATCCTCTCGGTTTTTTTATTGTCTCGAACAACCTCTCATGCTCCGCATGAGGTAGTAAGTAGCGTACCTTGTTTGATGACTTCGTTGACATTGTCTGTAGTTGGATGTTTGTACCCACGATCAAGTGCGTAAAGTGATACACCCGCGACCCTGGTCTATAATCTGTGTTGTATCCATTGCTCTTTGGTCCCTTTCCATCCACTGTAAGATATTCCCCCTGAATAACCATCGAGCCAGTCGGAAAGGTTATGCCTTCACTATCCGCTAATGATGCGAGGAGGGTTTGCTTCCCCTGGATGCATCGTGCCAACCAATAATTCGTCCCAATTGCACTGTCTGTCGGGGTGACAACTACATAGATGTGTCCTGCAAAAATGCATTTTAAGGTCATATTCCAACAAGCAGTGGTTTGATAACTTGGATAATTACAAAAACAAGGAGGGAACCGGGATATGCATGCAGAAATGATTACCTGGTTGTACAAGATCATATATAAAATCATATTCATTTGAAATAGAGGATTGGCCTTCCTCTAACTGGATTGTTTCAACAACTGCACGTGGGTCCACTGCAAGTGATACATGATCCCATTCATCAACCCGATCGATTGATTCGCACTCATCCCACTCACAACTGCTGCAAGACCCACAAAAGCAAGCAAGTTTTCGCGTCCATATTTCAAATAAAGGATTGTTTGAGCTTCGAACCGAATGAAATCCACGAGTGCCTTGCACAGTACTACAACTATAACAACGCGATCGATCTATATCAACTACATTCCATAAATTTCTGACAACATGTCCTCTACCTGCTGGTATGTGTTGCTCCGTGGTTCGATCTGACATTTTTTCTTTGCACCATCAAACTATGGATTCGGCATTCCAAATATGAGGGCCTCCCATGCACCTCATCTCCTCCCTTCATAGGGCAGTTTTTAGACATGCTCCAGCCCCATCGTGCTTTCCCTTTCCATGCCCGGTCTCAAAATAGTTCCATACATGCAGCACATCATATGTCTTGTGCAACATACTCAACCACTGGAAAACATGTGCATTTTTGAATTGGCCTACACAACCATCTGACCATATCCAATGCTGATCCATATGTATCCCTCTCTCCTTCAGCTGATCATAGAAAATTTTGAAGCAATGCTGCACATAATGCAGGTTGTGGCACCTATCGTCACTGATGTAGAAGTTGGTCTCTTTCAATATTATCCTCATGTCATTGCTGCTCTCTGGCGCGTGCCTGAACGTGATATGGACCATTATGCTAACTTGGTCTGAATGGTAGTATTGACTTTGAATCTCATTCTGTAGCTATAGGTGTTGATGTATATGTAACTTCGGAATGTATTTCATCTATGTATTTCATATATATTTATTGTACCCTTATTAGAGATGTGTTATTCCTCTATAAGGAAGTGTCGTCACGTGGATTGACAAGTGTCGCAAGTGTGTGTACTTGTCGATGGGTTATTAGACCACCATGTGGGGTTGGCCTTGAATTATATATATTATAATGTGGATGTACCTAGCTAGACAAGTTGGCCCCATAAGGTCACTGAGCAAACAGATTAGTATAAATAGAGATCAGGTGATCTCTATTTAGATCACTCGGAAAAGTATCTCACTCTCACTCAGAAAGTGGCGCACTAGTGAGGAGGAGGATCATCTGCTACTAGGAGACTATCTCAGTGTATTTTGGTTGTACTTTGGTTGAGCCATTGCTCTCTCTATCTCTGAGGAAGTTGTGGGGTTTTTCACCTTAGGGTTTTCCCCACAGAAACTCTGTGTCTCTTGTCTCTCATGCTTTTGATTCTTGTGATGCTTGTCATGCTTATTGTGATTGTCATGCATTGATATACTGTATATGTTATTCTCTCAGCAAAGATCCTAGAGTATTGTGAATTAATGCTCAAAATTTAACATGGTATCAGAGCTAACCTG
Source organism: Larix kaempferi (assembly GCA_027924585.1). Classification (NCBI taxonomy): domain Eukaryota; kingdom Viridiplantae; phylum Streptophyta; class Pinopsida; order Pinales; family Pinaceae; genus Larix; species Larix kaempferi. The sequence continues at coordinate 12,051,174 of BSBM01000742.1, forward strand.
AGAAGAAGACATTTTGCAGTGACGGAAACTTGAGTTTCCTGTTTATTGGGTTTCTCTCCACATATTTTGGAAAAACGGTATAGTAGATTGACTCTACTTATCAAGGCGCATCTATCTGTCCAATCAGAATTCAATTCCGAGCATTTTCAGATTTGGCCCTAAAAATTAGGGTTTCCACAAAAATAGGAATTTCTGGAATCTGAAGACACAGCTAGAAGCTCCTTGCAAAAATCGAAGTTTAGAGCTTTGGATCAAGATTTTTGGCTAGGAAGATCTCCAGGAAACTCAAACCCTAATTCAGGGCTCTCCCTAGTGAACCCGGGAGGACAAAAAGTCAAATTTGAAGGGTTTTTTTTCCGAAAAACCCTAATCCGAGACCAGATCCAGTTTTCAGCATTTCAAGTGGTAAGACCTAAATCTTTTCTATTTCCATTTGAAGTACTCTTTAAGATGTCTCTCCACACCAAGCTTGAGGATAAGCTTGAAGGGGTTGATAACTTCCGAGCCTGGAAATATAGGATTGGGTTAATCCTGGAAGAGAATGAGTTGGACTCATATATAAAAGAAGACATCCCTATCCCAGAGGATGAAGAGGCCAAGGTATTGCATAAGAAGAACTTGGTCAATGAAAAGAGAATCATTGTTGATTCTATCAAAGACCATCTCATACCCCATGTGTCTTCTCTTAAGACACCCAAGGAGATGTTTGACTCTTTGACCAAACTATTTGAAGGGAAGAACATAAATTGGAAGATGACCCTGCGGAACCAATTGAAAGGAGTAAAGTTTCAGAATGGAGAAACCATTCAATCTTATTTTTCAAGGGTCTCCCAGATCAAGGAACAACTAGAAGCAGTGGATGAAATGGTGGAGAATGGTGAAGTGGTGATGACCACTCTAAATGGCCTACCCAGGTCATGGGATTCCTTTATTCAAGGAACTTTTGCAAGGAAGAAGTTGATCTCCTTCAACAGATTGCGGGAAGAATGCTCTCAAGAAGAAGCTAGACTTATAGCTAGTGAGGAAAAGATGGGAGGTGAAGATCAAGCTCTTGTAGCTCAAACCAAAAGAAGCAAGCCCAAGAAGGAGCACTCTCGCCACAAGAGATCCTATCAAAAGAATAAGAAGGATCTAAGATGCTTCACATGCAATGAGAAGGGTCACTTTGCTTCAGATTGTCCCAAGAACAAAAGGGATAATAACAACTCCAGCAAGAAGAAGAAGGGCAGCAAAAGAAAGTTTCATGCTCATGCTGTCGAGGATGATAAACCTCCAAAGAAGAAGGCTAGGGAAGAAAGTGATGATAGTGATGTTGACTCATCAAGTGAAGAAGAGTATGTTCTAATCTCTGCTCTCACAGGTACCATATCCCATGGTTTTAATGATTGGTTGATTGATAGTGTAGCTTCCAAACACATGACTAGGTTTAAGGAATATTTTGTGAATCTATATGAACATGAATCACCCCATTAGGTGAAACTTGGGGATGATTATCAATACCCAATCAAAGGAAGTGGTGAAGCCTCCTACAACCTAGATTCTGGAAAATCTTTGAAGATGAAAGAAGTCCTTTATGTACCTGGGCTCAAGAAGAACTTACTCTCCATCTCTGCATTGGATGCAAAAGGTATGAGGGTTGCATTTGTGGATGGCCAAGTCCTAATGTGGCAAAAGGGTAAAACAATCAATGATGCAGTAGTGATTGGAGAGCAAGAGGGAGGTTTGTATAAATTGAAGGGTCAACCTGAACATGCCATGATCCATGAATCCATGGAACCAAGTGAACTTTGGCATAGAAGACTTGCTCATATGCACTATAGAGCACTTCCAATTGCAAGCAAGGCTATAGAGGATCTTCCTGAAATCAAGACTAAACATGAAGGTGTTTGCAAAGGATATGCAATAGGTAAGAACATTAAGAAGGCTTTCCCAAGCAGTGAAAGCAAGGCAAAAGACATCCTGGAAATCATCCACTCAGATGTATGTGGTCCTATGTCATCCAGTTCTCTAAGTGGGTATGTTTACTACGTCTCAATTATTGATGACTTCTCCAGGAAGACTTGGGTATACTTCTTGAAGAACAAAGATGAGGTGTTTGATAAATTCAAGGAATTCAAAACCTTGATGGAGAATCAAACTGACAAGAAGATCAAAACATTCAGATATGACAATGGTGGAGAATTCACCTCAGGTGACTTCAAGAAGCTTTGTAGTGATTCAGGGATTAAGAGGGAGTTGACTGCTCCTTATAATCCTCAACAGAATGGAGTTGCAGAAAGGAAGAACAGAACTATCATGGAAGCAGCAAGGGCAATGTTGCATGACCAGGATCTACCTATGCATCTATGGACAGAAGCAGCTAGAACAGTTGTATATGTGCAGAACAGAACACCCCACAAGATATTGGACAACAAGACACCAGAAGAGGTCTTTTATGGTAAGAAACCTGAAGTCAGTCATCTCAGAATATTTGGTTGTCTAGTATACACTCATGTTCCAAAGGAAAAGAGGACTAAACTAGATCCTTCAGGAAAGAAGGGTATCTTTGTGGGTTACAGTGAAAGCTCGAAGGCTTACATAATATACTTTCCAGGGTTCAAGAAGATTGATGTCAGCAGGGACGTAACATTTGATGAAAACTCAACATTCATCAAATCAAGGAAGGCACCTATCGAAGTTTATGAAGAACCTAAGGAAACTAGATTTCAAGACACTACCATGACTGAAGCAGTTCCAAAAGTTGTTCGTGAGTTTGAAGATCCGCAAGAACCTGTAGATCCACCCCGTGAGGATAACTCTCACAAATGGAAACCTGCATGGGCTAGAGAGCTCATTCAAGATGCAGAAATATTTGGCATTCCAGAAGAAGCACATAGAGCAAAGAAGAGAACCAAATCACATACCAGCTATGTTGCTTTACTCTGTGACATTATGAACAAAGAGCCTTCCAGTTATGAAGAAGCAGCGGAAAAGAAAGAATGGAAGGATGCCATGGTTGAGGAATACCAATCAATAATGAAGAATGAATTTTGGGATGTTGTCCCAAGACCTAAAGAGAAGTCTGTTGTGACTTCCAAATGGATTTACAAAATTAAGCATGCTGCAGATGGCAGTGTAGAGAAATACAAGGCAAGATTCGTAGCTCGTGGATTCTCTCAGAAAGAAGGATAGATTATGAAGAAACTTTTGCACCTGTAGCCAGGTATACTTCCATCAGAACACTACTTGCCCTGGCTACAGCTATGAAATGGAAAATACACCAGATGGATGTCAAGACTGCTTTCTTGAATGGTGTAGTTGAAGAGGAAGTATATGTGGAGCAGCCACTCGGTTTTGAAATACATAACAAGGAGTCATATGTATGCAGATTGAAGAAAGCCTTGTATGGCTTGAAACAAACTCCCAGAACTTGGTATGGTAGGATGGACAGTTTCCTATCTAGTTTGGGCTTTACCAAGAGTAAAGCGGATTCCAACCTTTACTACAAGGTTGAGGAAGGGAATCTTGTGATTCTACTCCTATATGTGGATGACTTATTTGTAACAGGAGATGACAGACTGATTGCAGATACTAAGAGGAAGCTTGCTGCTGAATTCGATATGAAAGATTTGGGAATGATGCACTATTTCCTAGGTATGGAGGTGTGGCAGAGTGCAGGTGGGATCTTCCTTGGTCAAGGGAAGTACACAGTAGATATCCTGAAGAGATTTGGGATGATGGATTGCAAGGCCATGGCCACACCTATGGCATCGAATCTGAAGCTTCTATGTGATGCTTCATCTGAGCCGGTTGATGTCTCTATGTATCGTCAGATGATTGGGTCCTTGATGTACCTGACAAACACGAGACCAGACATTTGCTTTGCTGTGAACACATTGAGTCAGTTCCTGACAGATCTGAGGAGTGTTCACCTGGTTGCTGTAAAGCATGTTCTGAGGTACCTGAAGGGTACAGTGGATTATGGGCTCAAGTATGAAGCGAATCAAAAGTTTAACCTGCAGGGTTATGTTGATTCAGATTGGGTTGGCAGTGCTACAGATAGGAAGAGTACATTTGGATGCTGCTTCAGTATGGGATCAGGTGTGATCTCTTGGTTTAGCAGGAAGCAGTCCTGCGTAGCACTGAGTACAGCTGAGGCAGAGTATGTTGCATCCTGTTCAGCTAGTTGTGAGGCAGTATGGCTACGAAAGCTACTGTCTAAGTTATTTGATCTCCCGTTGGATGCTACTGGTATCTTTTGTGATAACCAGAGTTGTGTGAAGCTGTCCAAGAACCTAGTGTTTCATGACAAGTCGAAACACATAGAGATCAAATATCACTATATCAGGGATATGGTGCAGAGAGGAGCTGTGAATCTCTTGTATGTTGCGACGGATGAGCAGATTGCAGATGTGCTGACAAAGCCACTAGCCAGGGTGAAGTTCGAGTACTTCAGGGAGAGGCTTGGTTTTCTTCAGATCGAGGACACTTCGAGGAAGAAGTGATGGACACATTTGCTGAAGCCATTCCAAGCATGTTGGAAGGAGGATCCTTCACATGGCTGTGGATGTAAGCGCTGAATGATGAACATCAGGATGATGTTTTGGTTTCTGCTTTGTATGATCAGTTGGATCATTTTTATATGTATGCATCATGTTGGATGCTGGATATGATCAGTTGGATCATTTATATGTATATGTATGTACGCATCATGTTGGATGCTGGATATGATCAGTTGTATCATTTATATGTATATGTATGTACGCATCATGTTGGATGCTGGATATGATCAGTAGGATCATTTGTATGTATTTTGTATGCATCATGTTGGATGCTTGGACCATGTATATGTATATGTATCAGGTGGATACATTGTATGATCAGGTGGATAATGTATGGTGATATGTATCATGTATTTGTATTTGTATCAGGTGGATACATTGTATGATCAGGTGGATCATGTATGATGATATGTATCAGGTAGATACTTGGTATGCATCAGGTAGATGCATTATATGATCAGGATGATTATGGATGATGAGCTTCAGGATGTTGCTCCAGATGACATGCAGCAGGATGTTGAAGTGATGATGATCAGGATGATCATGTGTACATCAGGATGATGTATGGTGAGTATCAGGTTGATACTCTATGGCCGTGGATCAGGTTGTCTAGATGAGCATATAATTTGGCCCTGGGAGATTTGCAGATAGTCTTTTGAGGTTTTTCCTATGGCTTGTAATTCATGCCCTGGGATACCTGGCAAATTCTCTTTCGAGGTTTTGCTCTGTGAGGACATATAATTTGGCCCTGGGAGATCTGCAGATAGTCTTTTGAGGTTTTTCCTATGGCATGTAATTCGTGCCCTGGGATATCTGGCAGATGCTCTTTCGAGGTTTTGTCCTATGGCATATAATCTGTCCCTAGGAGATCCGATAGGTTGGGATGTGTGCCCGTAATAAGTCCTGGGATGCTCTTGCGAGGTTTTTCCATGACCACATATAATCTGTCCCTGGGAGATCCTATAGGTAGAGCTGCGTGCTCGTAACAGCCTAGGATGCTCTTGCGAGGTTTTGTGGTGACCACATATAATCTGTCCCTGGGAGATCCTATAGGTAGAGCTGCATGCTCGTAACAGCCTGGGATGCTCTTGCGAGGTTTTGTGGTGAGGTCACATATAATATGGCCCTGGGAGATCCTATAGGTAGATCCGTGTGCTCGTAACAGCCTGGGATGCTCTTTCGAGGTTTTGTGATGCATGTAATAAGTCCCGAGGATTCCACAGTATGGCCAGTGATGACGAAGACCTGCAGGTAGTGGGCCTACATCTAGTATGAAAAAGGACTGGCTCTGTAGAACTTCCTATGACGAGTAGAGTCAGAGATTGGTTGAGATAGCAGCAGCAGTGACGATGACGATGACGATGCATCGATGATGATGATCCCGAGAAGAAGACTTGTCTAGCAGATCTATGTCGAGAAATACCTTCCTAGTTAAGAGGGAGTGTTGATGTATATGTAACTTCGGAATGTATTTCATCTATGTATTTCATATATATTTATTGTACCCTTATTAGAGACGTGTTATTCCTCTATAAGGAAGTGTCGTCATGTGGATTGACAAGTGTCGCAAGTGTGTGTACTTGCCGATGGGTTATTAGACCACCATGTGGGGTCGGCCCTGAATTATATATATTATAATGTGGATGTACCTAGATAGACAAGTCGGCCCCATAAGGTCACTGGGAAAACATATTAGTATAAATAGAGATTAGGTGATCTCTATTTAGATCACTCGAAAAATTTATTCACTCACTCATAAAGTGGCGCACTAGTGAGGAGTAGGATCATCTGCTACTAGGAGACTATCTCAGTGTATTTTGGTTATACTTTGGTTGAGCCATTTCTCTCTCTATCTCTGAGGAAGTTGTGGGGTTTTTCACCTTAGGGTTTTCCCCACAGAAACTCTGTGTCTCTTGTCTCTCATGCTTTTGATTCTTGTGATGCTTGTCATGCTTATTGTGATTGGCATGCATTGATATACTGTATATGTTATTCTCCCAGCAAAGATCCTAGAGTATTGTGAATTAATGCTCAAAATTTAACAGTAGGGTATAGTTTTCCACAAAGTCCACAACCGACAATATTGTGCCCTTGGGAAAGGTGTCCCTGCACTATCTGTACTGTTCATCCTGCCATCATGCTACATGGACGTGCTGTACATAATGCTCGGTCATTTGGTAGAATTCCTTCATGAAATCACAAATTTGTACCTGGTGCCACAAAACCAAGGGCATTAATACAATGTGACATTTTCAATCTGAATATATATGTACAAATTCAACATGTACAATATGAAAGCATGCAAACTTAGATCACCTGTGACTTCACCAATGCAATTTTTTTGCTTTCCTTCGAACTATCTACTTGATATGTTATGTACTGGAAGTTCTACATTTCTACTGACATCCTCCCAAATTCATGCTCCGTGGTTGCGTGGATGCAGTGGCTCAATAATTCAAATCCACTGCAACTGGAACACGTCCCATATAAACATGATCTTTTATAATATTTTTGTCCTTCAGGCTTTCGACACATTATGCTATGTATAAATTCTCTGGATGCATTCGGTGATTGTAACGAAGGGCAATCCTGCACAATGTTAGTATGCAAACCACAAAATATATGTCTATATGTATCATAATAGTACTCAAATTCTACATGGTATCTACAACAACATGTACTGCGATCAATGCAAATTCTAACTTACCAAGGTTTGCATTTTTCGAAGGACCTTTGGCCCAACTTCAATTGTGTGTGCTCATTCTTGAACCTCTCATAGAGTTCTATTTGTGTGGTGTCAAGGAAGTGCTTGACATGGGGTTCACCCCCCCTAACACATTTTCTCAACTTTAAAACATCTCTTTGATTCGATGATGGTCTAGTGTTATCATGCCAAAACTTTTGCACTAGTTCTTTAACATCATCAATGAGCTTCATGTCTGAATGAGGTAACCTACAAACAAAGGCCCAACAATCTTTTTGGCCTGGGGTCTCAAGTTTTTCTCTAATGGAAGAATACTTTTGAAGAGTCTTTCTATCTACTTTAAAGATTTTACATGTGTGTGATAGTAGGCGATGTTGCCTTGTGGATTTCTCTACAATCGATTCTGACAATACACGATGGGCCGCATTAAAATATTTTGTGCGAGAATTTTTTCCAATCAAATTAAATGCAGATTGCAGATTTCTAACAACATGATTGTTGGCCTCTGAACTTCTAACTACCTTTATGCACAAAATTCTCCTAACATGAGCTAGACAATGTGATTTTAACAAAGCAAGAAACAATTGACATTCTGCTGCATCGGTTTTGGATTCAAAAAAATCTTTCATTATCTTGTTACAATGGAAATCAATAGTGCGTTTGGGCATCTTACCTTCAAGTCCTAAAAATGAACTTTCATCCACATGAATACGTTTGGGAGTTCTTTGTCGTCCGGTTGATAGGTGAGGCAAGGGAGTCGGCAATGAAGTACGAGTCTCGTCAATGGTTTGTTGTGGCCCTTCGTTCAGTAATTGGTCCTGCAATGGAGTGTGTTCACCAGGTGGGTGCTCTTTTTGGGGTGGTTGCCAATTAAGAACTTGTTCAACATCCATCCATTCATACTCGACATCAGGCAAGATTTGATTGACTTCAACCACTTCGTCATTGCTTGTTGATGGATCTAAGGCACTAACATTTTGATTTTTACGGTTTTGCATGTACAACCTGGCCTTTTCTCTTATCTCATGGGCCCTTTCAAGGGGAAGCGGCCTCCTTCTAGACTTTCTTTGATTATTACGTCTATTGCTCATATTCAATGCGCTTTTGGAAAAATGAAAATATGACCCCTGCAAGAATGAACAACAAACAAGATATTAAAACTCGATGTGCATGATTATTAAAGCTCGATGTAGCAATTGATTATGTACAACAACATCTAGTGATAATGTTTTCATATAATCTTAAAAGTTATTGGGAATGCCCTACATATAAAGTTACAACATCACATCTAGGAACTCAGTAGGATGGTATTGGATGGTGGCATGGGATGTTAGTAGTCCAGCAAATTCCCTACAAGGGAGAAGCTCATATCACTTCATTTTCATGGTATGGATGAGGGAAAATAGCCCCAAAAGACTAAGAGTTTTCAATTGTTTAGGTGTTTGTGTGAGTTGTTGTAGTGAAACCATGAGGAATTCAACAAATGTTTGTCTACTAGATGGAGGAATGTGATTATGAAATGTTATTGGTGGTGATGCAAGTAATTTTTTTTTATTATCTTCATGAAAGGTTGAAAGCATTGCTTGGTGCATGTTGTACTTTTTTTTTGGTAGGATGTTTTTATTGTCTATGTTGAAGATTAAGAAGACTAAAATAGATCTATCATACAATTCATGAGGAAAAACCAAAATAGATGCCATTCAAACAAGTGAATGAAGACTAAATTGCATTTAACAAGATCAAATTTTCACCATACCTCAAGGATTATGATTGCTCTTTGCTTCAAATGTCAAATGCTCTTTTGATGTGTCCACTATATGTAAGAAGACTTCATGTGTATCTAGGTAGCATGAGAATTCAATCCAAGGTGCCAAATAGAGTCCGACTGTTGTGTATTCACTCAATTGATCCAAATGGAGCCCAATAGGTGTGTATTCAATACAAAGAGCCAAATAGAGCCCCAAATATTGTGTATTTTATTAAAAAGGTGTATGAATTCTGTTGATGTATATGTAACTTCGGAATGTATTTCACATATATGTATATTGTATTCCTATAGAGATGTTATTATTCCTCTACACGGAAGTGGTTTTATTCCTATAGAGATGTTATTATTCCTCTATACGGAAGTGTCGTCATTTATATTATAAGTGTCGTAACTTATACTTGATGGGTTATTAGACCACCTTGTTGGGGTCGGCCCTATATAAGTCATGTGGGTCGAAGGGTTATTAGACCACCCTAGTGGGGTTCGGCCATGTGGGTCAAAGGGTTATTAGACCACCCTATTGGGTGTCGGCCCAGTCAGCATTGTGTTATGTGGTTAAGCTAAGGCCGACCTAGTAAAGGTTATTAGGCAAGTCAAATCTAGTATAAATAGAGATCATGGATATGGTACAGAGAGGAGCTATGAAGCTCCTGTATGTTGCGACGGACGAGCAGATTGCAGATGTACTGATGAAGCCACTAGCCAAAGTGAAGTTCGAATACTTCAGGGAGAGGCTTGGTGTTCTTCAAATTGACAACACTTCGAGGAAGAAGTGATGGACACATTTGTTGAAGCCATTCCAAGCATGTTGGAAGGAGGATCCTTCACATGGCTGTGGATGTAAGTGCTGGATGATGAGCATCAGGATGATGTTCTAGTTTTTGCTTTGTATGATCAGTTGGATCATTTATATGTATGTACGCATCATGTTGGATGCTGGATATGATCAGCTGGATCATTTATATGTATATGTATGTATGTATCATGTTGGATGCTAGATATGATCGGTTGGATCATTTGTATGTATTTTGTATATGCATCATGTTGGATGCTTGGACCATGTATCTGTATATGTATCAGGTGGATACATTGTATGATCAGGTAGATCATGTATGTTGATATGTATCATGTATTTGTATTTGTATCAGGTGGATACACTGTATGATCAAGTGGATCATGTATGATGATATGTATCAAGTAGATACTTGGTATGCATCAGGTGGATGCATTGTATGATTAGGATGATCATGATGATGAGCTTCAGGGTGTTGCTCCAGATGATATGTATCAGGATGGTACAGTGATGATGATCAGTGTGATCATGAGCATTAGGATGATGCTTTGTGCGATTATGATCCGTTGGATCATGAGTATCAGGTTGATACTTGGAGGTCAGAGATGATATGTGGCAGGTTGTGCAAATAGCATGTAATCAGTCCTGGGAGATCTTACCGTTCGTGTTGCGGCACATAAATGTTCCTGGGATACTCTTTCCGGTATTTCTATGTAGTATGTAATTAGTCCTCAGATATCCGATAGGTTGAGTTGTGTGCTCGTAATCAGTCCTAGGATGAGGTATTACTACGGAGACATGTAATCAGTCCTGGAGATCTGAGAGGTTGAGCTGTGTGCTCGTAATTAGTCCTGGGATGCTCTTTAAAGGTTTTGTCTATCCACATGTAATCAGTCCCGGAGATCCAAGAGGTTGAGCTGTTTGCTCGTAATAAGTCCTGGGAAGCTCTTTAGAGATCTTGTCGGTCGTGCTATGACACATAAATGTTCCTGGCATGCTCTTTAAAGGTATTTTGGAGGAGATGCATGTAATCAGTCCTGGGAGATCTTGTCGGTCGTGCTTAGGCACATAAATGTTCCTGGGATACTCTTTCTGGTATTGCATCCGCACATAAAATTATTCTTGAGAGGCCACCTCTATCAGACCGTTTGCACAGATGATGAAGACCTGCAGGTGGTGGGCCTACATCCAGTATGAAAAAGGACTGGCTCTGTAGAACTTCCTATGACGAGTAGATTCAGAGATTGATTTAGATAGCAGCAGCAATGACGATGATGATGACTTGATGACGATTATCTAGTGACGATGATCCAGAGAAGATGACTTGTGCTAGAAGACCTGTGTCGAGAAATACCTTCCTAGTTAAGAGGGAGTGTTGATGTATATGTAACTTCGAAATGTATTTCACATATATGTATATTGTATTCCTATAGAGATGTTATTATTCCTCTATACAGAAGTGGTTGTATTCCTATAGAGATGTTATTATTCCTCTATACAGAAGTGTCGTCATTTATATTGTAAGTGTCGTAACTTATACTTGATGGGTTATTAGACCACCTTGTTGGGGTCGGCCCTGTATAAGTCATGTGGGTCGAAGGGTTATTAGACCACCCTAGTGGGGGTCGGCCATGTGGGTCAAAGGGTTATTAGACCACCCTATTGGGTGTCGGCCCAGTCAGCATTGTGTTATGTGGTTAAGTTAAGGCCGACCTATTAAAGGTTATTAGGCAAGTCAAGTCTAGTATAAATAGAGATCGGGAGATCTCTATTTGATCATTATATTCTCTCACTCACACTTGGGAGAGTGGCGCACTTGTGGAGGAGGAGGTTTTGCTGCTAGGAGAAGACTATCTCTTGTATTCTGGTTGTACCATTGCTCTATCTATCTCTGAGGAAGTTATTGGGGTTTTTCACCTTTATGGTTTTCCCCAAGTAAAATCTATGTCTCTTGTGTGCTTGCATTATGGTGTCCATGATTGATATGCTGTACATGTTGTTCTCTCAGTTAAGATCCTAGATCAGATTGAAGTAAATTCTAAAAATTTAACAAATTCAATCTACCATGAAAATGCTTATTGGACTATGCATGAAACCAACGAATAGAACGCGATGAATGAGGAAAAAAATGCGGGAGAAAGAATGCGGGTGATTTTCTAACTTTTATGTTCAACAAGGACATGCACGCACCTCTGGCGCGTGTGCACATCTGGTGTGTGCGCGTCCTTGCTAAACGTTGCAATGGTTGGTGGGTAACGTTCATTATATTTATTGCCCAACAGATATAAATGTGTCGGGTTATGCCTAGAGCCCCTCCCCATAAAGAGCCCCTCCCCCATAAAGGCCTTTAGGACCTCTTCTAATCCATAATCCCTAAGTGCATTTAAGTGCTTCTAGGTGTTTAGGGGTTTAAGGGTATATTTACAAATTTTTGTATTTTGATTTCAAAACATTAATTTAATTTTCAGTTAGAAACATATGTATTACATCAAGAATAATTAAATACATAGTAGATATATATTAATGTTGTATAAAGACTGCTCAGAGGTGCGATTATTGTGAGATCGCAGTATGTCAGATTTGTTCATAATTACGATCAGATTTTATTCTCTTAGGGCGATGCAGATGTGACAAAATGCACTTTGATGGTTAGTTTTATTTGCTGGGAAATATCTTCCCGGTTAATTTATGGGGAAGGATAACAGTCTTGATACTCCCACCCCTATGGAAGGCTGGAAAAGCATAGCACAGAAGGTATAAGCTTGGCTTCATGTAATATGTAGAGCACTCTTCTTTACATTGATGTATTAATCAAAATCTAAGGCACCTGTTATTTTTTGTCTCAGTGTAGGATGAAGATGATGAGATGTAAAGGATCTAATAAAGTAGTCATGGAGGGCCTCCTCATCGTGGAAGATTTTACGAATAGTGTTCATCTGCTGTAAGTGGAATCACAATTGCAATAAAATAAGGTTTTTTGTCATGATGATCTGATGATGATGATGATGAAGATCATGACGAAGATGATGATGATGATGAAGATGGTGATGATGATGATGACTAATGGAGATGATTATGATGTTGACGATGATGTTGATGATGAATATGATGACGAATATGCAACACATCATCCTCATCATCATCAACAACATGATCATCATCATCACCATCATCATCATCATCATCTTCATCATCATCATCATTGTGAGGATGAGGATGATGATAATGATGATGATATGATGATGATGATGGTGGTGGTGGATGATGATGAATATGAGTACGATGATGATGATGATGATGATGATGGTGATGGTGATGATGACGATGGTGATGAAGATCATGATGATGATGAAGATGGTGATGATGATGATGATGACGATGAAGATGGTGATAATGATGATGATGATGACTAATGGAGATGATGATGATGATGATTGATGATGATGATGATGTTGATGATGAAGATGATGATGAATATGTAGCACATCATCATCATCTTCATCATCATCCACAACATGATCCATAGCATGATCATCATCTCCATCATCGTCGTCATCATCATCATTGTGAGGAAGAGCATGCGGATGATGATGATGATGATGGCGATGACGATGATTAAGATGATGACTAATGAAGATCATCATTATGATGATGATGATGATGATGATTTTGATGATGAAGATGATGACGAATATGCATCACATCATCCTCATCATCATCATCATCAACAACATGATCATCATCATCACCATCATCATCATCATCATCTTCATCATCATCATCATTGTGAGGATGAGGATGGTGGTGGTGGATGATGATGAATATGAGTACGATGATGAAGATGATGACGAATATGATCATCATCATCAAAATCATCATATTCGTCGTCATCATCTTCATTAGCAATCATCATCGCCATCTTCATCATCCTCACCATCACCATCATCATCATATGATCATGGTCATGATGATCATTGTCTTCGTCATTATAATCGGCATCTTCATCATCCTCATCATACTCGTCATAGCCATCTTCATCATCATCATCATCATGAAGATGATGATGAAGATGATGATGAGGATGAGGATTATGTGCAGCATATTCGTCATCATCTTCATCATCAACATCATCATCATCTCCAGTAGTCGTCATCATCATCATCACCATCTTCATCATCATCATCGTCATCGTCATCATCATCATCATCATCATCATCATGAAGATCATGATGATGATGATGATGACTAATGGAGATGATGATGATGATGATGATGATGATGATGATTATGATGATGATGATTATGATGTTGATGATGAAGATGATGGCGAATATGCAACATATCGCCATCATCATCATCTTCATTAGTCATCACCATCGCCATCTTCATCATCCTCCCCATCACCATCATCATCATATGATCATGGTCACAATGATCAGTGTCTTCGTCATCATAATCGGCATCTTCATCATCCTCATCATACTTGTCATAGCCATCTTCATCATCATCATCATCATCATCATGAAGATGATGATGAAGATGAGGATGAGGATGAGGATGATGTGCAGCATATTCGTCATCATCTTCATCATCAACATCATCATCATCTCCAGTAGTCATCATCATCATCATCACCATCTTCATCGTCATCATCATCATCACCATCTTCATCATCATCATCATCATCATCATCATCATCTTTGTCATGATGATGATGATGATGATGATGATGAAGATCATGATGATGATGATGTTGATGATGATCATGATGACGATGATGACTAATGGAGATGATGGTGATGATGATGATGATGATTATGATGTTGATGATGAAGATGATGGTGAATATGAAACACATCATCATCATCCACAACATGATCCACAGCATGATCATCATCATCGTCGTCATCATCGTCATCATCATAATTATGAGGACAAGCATGAGGATGATGATGATGACGATGACGAAGATGTTGTTGGAGATGGTGACGAATATGCAACACATTATCATCGTCTTCGTCGTGATGATGATAATGATGATGATGATGATGATGATGGTGGTGGATGATAATGAATATGAGTACGATGATGATGATGACTAATTTGGATATGATGATGATGACGGTGATGATGATGATGATGAAGATGACGAGGAATATGCATCACATCATCAACATCTTCATCATCATCATCAACATGATCATCATCATCAACTTCCTCCTCATCATCATCATCATCATCATTGTGAGGATGCGGATGATGATGAGGATGATGAAGATGATGATCATATGATGACGATGATGATGATGATAGTCATCATAACAGTCATCTTCATCATCCTCATCATACTCGTGATCACCATCATCCTTATCATGATGATGATGATAATGATGATGATGATGACGAGGATGATGATGAAGATGGTGATGATGATGATGACTAATGGTGATGATGATGATGAAGAAGAAGATGATGAATATGTAGCACATCATTCTCATCATCGTCATCATCTTCATCATCATCAACAACATGATCATCATCATCACCATCACCATCATCATCATCATCATCTTCATCATCATCATCATTGTGAGGACAAGGATGACGACGATGATGATGATGGTGGTGGTGGATGATGATGAATATGAGTATGATGATGAAGATGATGATGAATATGATCATCATCATCAAAATCATCATATTCGTCATCATCGCCATCGCCATCTTTATCATCCTCACCTTTATCATCATCATCATATGATCATGGTCACGATGATCATTGTCTCCGTCATCATAATCATCATCTTCATCATCCTCATCATACTCGTCATCTCCATCTTCTTTGTCATCATCATCATCATCTTCGTATCGTCATCATTTGATGATGATGATGATGATGACGAAGATGTTGTTGATGATGATGATGAGGAAGAGGGTGATGACGAAGATGATGATGATGGTGGTGGTGGATGGTGATGAATATGAGTACGATGATGAACATGATGATGATGATCATCATCATCATATTCATCATCAACATCGTCATCATCATCTACATCATCATCACCATCAATGTTGATGATGAGGATGATGATGATGATGACGTTGACGATGAAGATGATGACCTAGATGTTGATGAAGATGAGGAAGAAGGACGATGATGATGATGGTGTTGATGATGATAACGAAGATGATGATGATGATGGTGATGAGGATGAAGAAGATGATGATGATGGAGATGATGTTGATGTTGATGAGGATGGTGATGAAGATGATGATGATGAAGAAGATGACGATAGTGGAGATGTTGATGAGGAAGGGGGAGATGACAATGATCATGAAGATGTTGATGATGATGGTGATGGTGATGATGATGATGATGATGATCATCATCATCATATTCATCATGATCATGATCATCTTCATCACCATCATGATCATCATCCTCGTCACCATCACCCTCATCACCATCATCATCATCATCATCATCATCACCATCATCCTCATCGCCATATTCATCACCATTTCCATCATCATCATCACCATCACTATCATCTCATCATCATCACCATCATCCTCATCGTCATCTTCATCACCATTGTCATCATCATCATCATCGCCATCACCATCATCAGCATCATCATTAGCATCATCATCAGCATCATCATCAACATCTCCATCATCGTCATCCTCTTCATCATCACATCTTCATCAACTTCATGTATCCCCTTGACAAAGGAAATTAAATAAACCATACAAAGGCATACAATAGCGTGTGCATGCAATGACGTGTGCGCATTGTTCTTAATGCGTGTGCGCTTTCAATCACGCGTGTGCGTGTTTGCACGTGCACGTAGTTACGCGCGCGTGTGTTTGAATTCTAATTGTTTTTGGCGCCCTTGCAGGGTTGGAATTAGCTGTGGATTGCACCTTTAGGCTCGGTCTAATTTATCCCTGATTTATAGCAGAGAACATCAAACGCTGCAACTTCCTGTTTTTCACAGCTAGTTCTGCATAAGCTCCACGAGTGCACTATAGATGAAATTGCACACACTTGTCAAGCTCTGTGTGCATATTCGAAATATATAATTTTTTAATAAATCTGTTGTTGTTCTCTATTTTTAATTCATTTTAAACTGCACTCATGTCAAATTTGTAAAAAACATAGGTCGTTTATTTGGCCTATAACTTTTGATTGGCTTACCTATTTCGAAAATGGAAAAGAACCCACCTAAGAGCACGAAAATACCTACAACCTAAAAAAAAAAAACCTGCATTTTGATTATTTTTAGACCATGATATGGTGGATTAAAACTTGACAATGTCGTTTTAGGGCTTCACTGACTTCGGTAATTTAAAAAAAATATAAAATTGACTTTTAAAATTTTGGAAAAATAGCCCCGCACAATATTTTTTTGTTGCCTATGCCTCTACATATTTTTTTTCTCGTAAATTGAAAATTTACATAGCAAACAGGCGGATAAAAAAAAACATGTGCATTATGTTTTAGAAAAAAAATAACATACCAATCTTCGAATAATGACATTTTGGGGTGGTTATACCACTTTTCCATAAATAAAATTTATATATTCCGGAAGGTCATCCGTTTTTCTACGTTTCATCTTTTTACACCTAATCGGAAAAAGTTTTGTAGGTACCTTTAATAATTGATTTTAATAATAATATTTATGTTTTTCCAGAATGTCATTGCAACTAACGTGTCATAATTGGGTATCATTACCTTGCACCAGCCCATATACTTTATGGGATATATACCATATACAAATCACTATATGAATATTTTCTCTTTATATTAACACTTGCTTGATGGCTACCTAGACGAGTAGACTACAACGTTTGGCGGACACTTGGGCTTCTCCATGATGTGTATCAAAAATGCTTTCAGACTTGGTAGTTTGGTTGGAACGTGTGACTCTCCAATGCCTTGGAGATCAACACACAAAGAAACTTTTACCAAAAACAATGAAACCAGAGATAAGGAATATAGATTTGAAATGAAGCTTGAGCTTGACTTATGACGTGGTTTGAATGCAAATCCTCTTTTCTTTTTATTTGCAAAACCTTTCTAAACAATAAAGACCTTTAACGTAAGGTTTACAAAGTATATCATTTAAAAGGTTTATAAATCATAATGGTATTTACTTAACCTTTTTAAATGTATACTTTAAAACCCTTTAAATTAATAAAAGGTATATTCATACTTGTGGGGAATAGTATTCCTAAGTCATCTCATTCTTGTCTTTCATGAGCCCACCACACATGTAACTATAGGCACTATGCATGGATTTGTATTCGGGTTGGATTATCTATTTTGCAATTTTTCGTAACGAAACCAAAATGTTGACCTCATAAATACTAACTTATTCGTATTTCATCTAAGGCAAATTTATAGAGTTAAATAAGCTAGACTTAGCTAATAATCAAACTAACACATATTACAAGCAGAGAACACTACCATTGAAACCAAATGAACCATTAACCTATTAAATAATATTAAATTAACTTTGAAATTAAATACTATTACATTAACTTTGAATAATTAATTATTAATGAAATAAACAATCATGAATGCTTAAATATAGACGTTAAATTAAACTGAGTCTTTTATCTATGTTTCACTGCCTCTAGTTTTTTACTTTTATTTTATTTTGTCAAAATGCATTGTTGCCCATGTCTTCATCTCATAATCATTTTTACACAATTCAAAATTTTAATAAATTTGCAAATATTATTTTTTTCCAAAAGAAAATTTGTCATTTTACACTTCTCAAATACATACTACGACACTAAATTACTGGCATATTTCATAGGCTTTGACAACATTGTCTCGGTGAAAGATTTGATCACCTCCGAGCACAAGGAGCTTATAAAGAAATAAACGCCCCAAAACAGTCTTTGTGAATTGTAATATCATGCATCTACCCCAGCTTTGTACTGCAATATCCCAAGCTTACTAAGAGAGACAATTCAAAGACAAATGTTTTCCCAAGCTTACTAAGAGAGCCAATTCAAAGAAAAATGTTTTAAAATACAAGGAGATGAAATCTTAATTCACCTTGATCGTCTCGTGGAGCACTCAAACATAGAATTTTCCATTTATTTTACTCAAAAAACCCAAGTCATACCCAGCTCGGTGACCAAACTTGGCTAAGACTAGAAAAATCTGGGGAAAACCTGGCAAAAAACTCAGACTCGTGAATAAGTTTTTCAGACCCAGGGAGTTTGACTCTGCAAAATCAGGACTCTACTTGGAAAAAATGGGAAAGAGCGGATTGAAAAATTAGGAAATGTAATTTCAAAGCTTACAAATTTACAATCATATTCTTGATGTTGTTCTTGATAGTAGTTCCTTTAAAAAAACATATTAGCTCTGAAACAAACCACTCACATCATTTCTAACCTTAAAAATACAAAATTATATACTACAGAGACATCATTTTCATCTCCAAATTTTTATTGCTTCTGAGACCTCAAAATCCTTCTTCCTCATCATCCCCGTCATCACCCCTTCTTTTCTTGTGCTTCTTGTTGCCATCCTTTTCACGAATTTTCTTCCATGAGAGCAAACCATAATGAGGATGATATTTACAAAAATACAGTCTTCATATAGCGCATGATATGCTAATATCCATGCATTTAATAGTGGAAACATTATGATTTTTAATATTGTTACATATAGTTGGGCCTCATTAACTCGTTCATATAGTTGTAAAACCTCTTCTTGCTCAGCTGGATATCCGGGGAGTTTCTTACCTATGCCGATGATGCACCAGTTAATAAGATCCATTCCATTCATATGAAATCTAAAATGTACAGAAAATTATACCTATCAATTGTTCTATACGCTGGTATAGCTCAACGTCATATTGGGTAACTAGAGACACTGCTACACATAATTAAATGCATCCATTTCCCCTTATTATTGAAATCACTTTCATGAGTACTTTAATATCTTCTTGAGTACTTGACATGTTTTCCGGCCGTTGATGATCACACTTCCTTTTTACATCCAAATGCTAGCCTGACTCGAAAACGCCCAAAGTTTGACATCTAATGCATCGGTTGGATTCACGATGATCACTTGAACGTGTGGCAAGGTTCATTAATGCATCGGTGGCGTTTGTGTTGGGTGATTTTATTGGCTTTATGGGATAATACCATATACAAATCACTATATGAATATTTCCTCTTTATATTAACACTTGTTTGATGGCTACGTAGACTGCAACGTTTGGTGGACTCTTGGGATTCTCCATGATGTATATCGCAAATGCTTTGAGACTTGGTAGTTTGGTTGGAACGTGTGACCCTCCTATGCCTTGGAGATTAAGGTTAAAGGAACTTTTACCAAAAAACAATGAAACCAGAGATCAGGAATATAGATTTGAAATGAAGCTTGAGCTTGGCTTATGACGTGGTTTGAATGCAAATCCTCTTTTCTTTTTATTTGCAAAACCTTTATGAACAATAAATGCCTTTAATAGTAAGGTTTACAAAGTATATCATTTAAAAGGTTTATAAATCATAATGATATTTATATTTACTTAACCTTTTTTATATGTATATTTTAAAACCCTTTAAATTAATAAAAGGTATATTCATATTTTTGGGGAATAGTATCAACTATGAGCATTAATGGACTTTATAAAAAGATGAGAATTTGGCAAAAGGTCAAAATCCTTAGCTAGATCATTTTGACATTTTCATCCAAGAAAAGGGAAATAGTAGTAAAGACTTTGATTTATGGAGAAAAGAGACTAACTAGGTGGTCACAAGGAACTCAAGGCGTTGGCAAAATTCTAATGGACTTTTCGGGAGCGAAAATTGGGATGCCTCTTTACATGCGTGCTGTTGAAATCTGAAAATTTTGACAGGGCAAATTCTGGTACCAACAGGGTGAAAACGTAGAATAGTTAGACTACACCATTTACATTTTCCTTATATATTAAAATATTTTTACTTTTTTCTTTCAACCTACGCATCTTTAAATTTCTCGACACTATTCTTTCACTTAGCTCTTATTGATCTCCTAATACTGGATGGAGTATCCACTTGAAACCATGGACATTTTTAAACTTGCGCATAGTGTATTCAAAATAACAACATAAATTATTATTCAATAATAACAATATAATTTATATAATTTATATGTATTATTCATTATTATTATGTTACAACATTTGATTATTGATTACATTTATTCCATTATATTAAACTTTCTCCCAATTTCTATAATTTTGGATACTTTTATATGGTGAAATTTAGGGAATATTTCATTAGTTTCAATTCATTGTTATTCCTTCTCGTATGGATGCGTCAACTATTATTGTTTGAATTGTTGTTGTTATTTCACTTCTCCTTTCCTCTTTCATTAGTTCCTTCAACACAACATCAAATATTTAATATTGTATGTTTTTGTTATTCTCTTTCTCAAAACTCGTGCATTTACATTCACATACATGCAATTCTTGTATATAAAAATATCAAAAAAGAAAACAAGAAAAAAGATGTGAGATGCGATGCAAATGCAAATAGTAACTAGTGGGTTAGATGGCATACAAGAACATAAACAAACATCAAAAGTATAACCAAAACAAACTAGAATCACATTAATGAGAATAAGTATGATAATCGATGAAGGAAAAAGTTATATACATATAAAAGAAAGTTAAAAAACAAGATGCAGCAAATTGAGCGCAAATTGAGTGGCATCACTGCCTAGATATTGAGCGCAAATTGATTGCAAGGATTGTTGGTAGGATGTGGTAGCATCCTAGTAAATTTTGGTAAAGTCCAATCAGAATTTGAATGCCAAATAACAATATTTAATGGTTATGCCTTGATGATTTCTAAAGCATTCAAAGGAAAACAAGTTCCTAAGTCATCTCATTCTTTTCTTTCATGAGCCCACCATGCATGTAACCATCGGAACTATGCATGGACTTGTATTCGGGTTGGATTATCTATTTTGCAATTTTTAGTAACGAAACCAAAACGTTGACCTTATAAAAACTAACCTATTTGTATTTTCATATAAGGCAAATTTATAGAATTAAATAAGCTAGACTTAGCTAATAATCGAACTAACACATATTACAAGCAAAAAACACTACCATTGATACCAAATGAACCATTAACCTATTAAATAATATTAAATTAACTTTGAAATTAAATACTATTACATTAACTTTGAATAATTAATTATTAATGAAATAAGCCATCATGAATGCTTAAGTCTTTTATATGTGTTTCACTGCCTCTAGTTTTTTAGTTTTATTTTATTTTATCAAAATGCATTGTTGCCCATGTCTCCATCTCAATCATTTTTACACAATTCAAAATTTTAATAAATTTGCAATATTATTTTTTTCCAAAAGAAAATTTGTCATTTTACACTTCTCAAATACATACTACACCACTACACTGAGGGCATATTTCATAAGATTTGACAACATTGCCTCAGTGAAATATTTGATCACCTCCAGGCACAAGAAGCTTAAAAAGAAATAAGCGCCCCAAAACAGTCCTTGTGAATTGTAATATCATGCATCTACCACAGCTTTGTACTGCAATATCCCAAGTTTACTGAGACAACTAATTCAAAGAAAAATGTTTTAAAATACAAGGAGATAAATCTTAATCCACCTTCATTCTCTAGCCAACTCTAAAATTTTAGGACATAAGGAAAATCCGGTTGACAAGAAAAATCTGGGGAAAATTTGGCAAAAACTCACGAGTCTGAGTTACTTGGCAAAAACTCACGAGTCTAACTCAGTCTCATGAATAAGTTTTTCAGACCCAGGGAGTTTGACTGCAAAATCAGGACTCTACTTGGAAAAATTTTGAAACGGTAGAATTGTGCAACCCAACCTATGGGAAAGAGCCACCGATACAATCAGCGGATTGAAAAATTACGAAATGTAATTTACAATCAAAAGAAAATAGGAACGGTAGTTCCTTTAACTGATCGATCCACTTTTATCTCATCATTTCTAATATTTACCTCATCAAATATTTAATATTGTATGTTTTTGTTATTCTCTTTCTCAAAACTCACATTTACATTTACATTTGCACACATGCAATTCTTGTATATAAAAATATCAAAAAAAAAAACAAGAAAAAAGATGTGAGATGCGATGCAAATGCAAATAGTAACTAGTGGGTTAAATGGCATACAAGAACATAAACAAACATCAAAATTATAACCAAAACAAACTAGAATCACATTAATAAGAATAAGTACGATAATCGATGAAGGAAACGGTTACATACATATAAAAGAAAGTTAAAAAAACAAGATGCAGCAAAGTGAGTGGCATTGCTGCATCTACTCTACATGCAAGGATTTCAAGGATTGTTGGTAGGATGTGGTAGCATCCTAGTAAATTCTAATCAGAATTTGAATTCCAAATAACAATATTTAGTGGTTATGCCTTGATGATTTCTAAAGCATTCAAAGGAAAACAAGTTCCTAAGTCATCTCATTCTTGTCTTTCATGAGCCCACCACACATGTAACCATAGGCACTATGCATGGACTTGTATTTAGGTTGGATTATCTATTTTGAAATTTTTAGTAACGAAACCAAAAAGTTGACCTCATAAAAACTAACAACTAACCTATTTGTATTCGTAGATTTATAGAATTAAATAAGCTAGACTTAGCTAATAATAGAACTAACACATATTACAAGCAAAGAACACTACCATTGATACCAAATGAACCATTAACCTATTAAATAATGTTAAATTAACTTTGAAATTAAATATTGTTACATTAACTTTGAATACTTAATTATTAATGAAATAAGCCATCATGAATGCTTAAATACAGATGTTAAACTGAGTCTTATCTGTGTTTCATTGCCTCTAGTTTTTATTTGTGTTTCATTACCTCTAGTTTTTACTTTTATTTTATTTTGCCAAAATGCATTGCTGCCCATGTCTCCATCTCATAATCATTTTCACACAATTCCAAATTTTAATAAATTTGCAATATTATTTTTTCCAAAAGAAAATTTGTCATTTTACACATATCAAATAAATTAAAATTTTGCAATATTATTTTTTTCCAAAAGAAAATTTGTCATTTTACACTTCTCAAATACATACTACAACACTACACTGAAGGCATATTTCATAGGCTTTTACAACATTGTCCGAGTGAAAGATTTAATCACCTCCGTGCACAGGGAGCTTAAAAAAAAGTAAACGCCCCAAAACAGTCCTTGTGAATCGTAATATCATGCATCTACCACAGCTTTGTACTGCAATATCTCAAGCTTACTAAGAGAGCCAATTCAAAGAAAAAGAATTTAAACTACAAGGAGATGAAATCTTAATTTACCTTGATTCTCTCGCCAACTCTAAAATTTTAGAAAATAAGATCGTCTTCTGGAGCACTCAAAAAACCCAAGTCATACCCATCTCGGTGACTAGTCAGCCTTACAAAATGCGACTTACAAGAAAAATCTGGGGAAAACTCAAACTCGTAAGATCGTCTTCTGGAGCACTCAAAAAACCTAAGTCATACCCATCTCGGTGACTAGTCAGCCTTACAAAATGCGGCTTACAAGAAAAATCTGGGGAAAACTCAAACTCGTGAATAAGTTTTTCAAACCCATGGAGTTTGACTCTGCAAAATCAGGACTCTACAAAAGGAAACAAGCCACTCTTGATGCCATCCTTTTCACGAATTTTCTGCCATTTGAGCGGAACAGAGAAAAGTCAAGAACAAACCATAATGAAGATGATATTTACAAAAATACAAGTGGAAACATTATGATTTTTAATGTATATTGTTACATATAGTTGGGCCTCCTTAACTCGTTCATATAGTTGTAAAACCTCTTCTTGCTCCGCTGGATATCCAGGGAGTTTCTTACCTGGTTAACTCGTTGTAAAACCTCCAAAGTTGTATGCTACATAGACATCATTGTATGCTTTATCTTCAAATTTTTATTGCTTCTGGGACCTGAAAAGCCTTAGGGGATCGCTACATAGTTCCCCACTACATCGTTCCCGACGGCAGAATTGTGCAACTCAACTTATGGGAAAGAGCCACCGATACAATCAGCGGATTGAAAAATTATGAAATGTATGCTACGCTCCACTTTTATCTCATCATTTCCTAGAGACATCATTGTCATCTCCGACGCTTTTATCTCATGATTTCCTTTAACTGACCGATCCACTTTTATTTCAAAATTGTATGCTACAGAGACAAAAAAAAGGATCGCTAGGGCCTCAAATCTTTAGGGCCTCACATCATTCCTGACTACAACCACAGAACAATCATCACGGGCAGCGCATTCTATTCTTTCCAATCCTACCCATTCCAATATGCGTCAATATGTATTCATTGTAATAGTTGCAACTTAACAAACTGATTTTAATAATGGAACTGATCAATTTCCATCCATTATAATTAGAAAGACTACCTTCTTCCGAGAACATTGAGGGTTTATATAAATGAAGAACATCGAGGGTTTATATAAACAGTCATGCTTTTCAAATGAGTGATAAGTTCTCAAGTCATGCAAAGACTATTTTGTAAACACATCAAAAACATGACCTATTGTGTAAACATGGAAAGCGCTTTCTCATAAAATGCATGACCTGACAGTCATGCTTTTCAAATGAGTGATTATGTCAATGTGAACTCTGATAAGTTCTCAAGTCATGCGTTCTAATGGAACGGAAATGTAGTGCTGGGCGTCTCCAAATGACCTGGCAATCATGCGTTTCGATGACTCGCTACAGTTACAATCAAAACGTAGTCATCCTTCATCCTCATCATCCCCGTCATCACAGTTACAGTAATAAGTTCTTGAGCGGAACAGAGAAAAGTCAAGAACATATTTACAAAAATACAAGTCTTCATATAGCGCATGATATGCTAATATTCATGCATTTAATAGTGGAAACATTATGATTTTTTTTATTGTTACATAAATGATAAAACGGATCTTACCGTGGCAGAAATTCTTTGGGCCTCGTTAACTCGTTCATATAGTTGTAAAACCTCTTCTTGCTCCGCTAGATATCCGGGGAGTTTCTTACCTATTGGGTAACTAGAGACACTGCTAGACCTGACAATGCAAACATATCAGCATTAAAGAGAAGAACAAGGTGTACACATAATTAAATGCATCCATTTCCAATTATTTTTGAAATCACTTTCTTGAGGACTTTAATATCTTCTAAAAAAGATGGAAAGCAAAAAATTGTCATATAAAACAAATGAAAACTATTACAACTGGCAAAATTTGACATATAAAGTTCGAACAAATAACTTATAAACTACGAATGCTATCACTAGTGTTGGATTATTATAATTTATTGTTCCACCACCCACCACAGTACAATATCAGTTGGTAGTAGACGGTGTATTTAATGCTTGAGCTACTGTTGTGTAGCTTCTTGGAGAAGCTACTCCATCGATGTTTCTAGAATTCTGGATCATTCCCGAGAATTCTCGGTTGTATAAATATGTGTTTTTGTTTAATAAAATTTGGATTTGAGAGTGGGTTAGAGCTGAAGCTCTGTCTGTGTTCTATTTCTTTGTCTTTGTTTGCGGCAGCGGTAGCTGCGTGTCCCCTCTCCTCCCGTTTTTTCATTAAGGTTTCAAAGCTGTAGCTCTGCCCTTCCAACATTTATAATCATTATATCTCTCAATTATAGTTAAATGTTAAGTTGCAATTTAAGTTAATAATGTCATATTTAATCTAACACAAACATTTAGTTAGTTAGTTTCCAACTTTCCAAGTATGGGAACACAAATAGCTAGTCACTCCATAAACCCTCGCACATATATCCACATAAAATATCTGTTTTTGTATCTTAGTCATTGCTGTGAATTTTCAGTGCAATCAATCACTGATGTGAATTCTCTGCTAGTGTTGTATGCAAATTCCTAACATGTTGTCAGAGGAAATTATGGTAAGTTTGTGAGAGAAGAAGTGTGAGTAAAGCTCTGTCAATTTGTAGGTAAAGTCACCAGTGTCTCAAAGATGGAATTTTGATCTCTCACCGAGTCACCACAAAGCTTTCTTTCAAGTTAGTATTCTTTTTATGGTCTCCTTTTAAAGGGGTTTCATTTCAAGATCAATTTGGAGATTACATAGTGTAAACAAAACTTGGAGAGAATAAAGAGAAAAACAAATGCACATCCACTAAATTTTTGCCCAGACTTGCCACTAAGTCAGGCCTTTGGAGGCATTTACTTATTTTGTTTCATAATTGTTGATCCGTACTGGATCTATGAACAAATTACCAGAACTTGAATGGGAAATAGTTCCACACCTAATCGTCAATTAGTATGCCTATGAACAAATTATCAGAACTTGAATGGAAGATAGTTTCACACCTAATCGTCAATTGGTATGCCAATTGTGATCCAAATGAATTTATGAAAAGGTCCCAACATTCATTCAACAAAGATCTTTGGGTACTATGTAAAGGGTATTGAGGCGAGATCCCTCCCAAAGAAATTATTAGATGAAATAACTTGTCAAATTCATCCTAAAATCAATATTCAAAATGACTTGGCAAGTTCATTTTGATTGTTCTCATCCATAACTCGCTCATGCAAGGAGCTCTAGGATCATTGGAAGGAGATGCCCTTTACGGTGCTAACTGTAAATGGGACAAGAGATGGAAAGGGCTCAAACAAAATGAAGTGAGATAGTCAAGAGGAATTTAGGTTCAGAAGCTTCTTGTCGGTAGTGTGAATAACCTCACCAAAGGCCACAACCCTCAAAGTCGAGCCTATGTAGGGTAGTGAATAAACGACCCATGGGATCACGATCTTGATGGAATCTTCTTGGTGTATCATCCAAATGTCCCAATACCAGTCTAAGAGAAATTCCTCGTAGGTGGAAGCACCATGGAGACAATTCAATCTCTTTTCGATGGGCATTCTCTATTCAAACAACTCTGAGAGACCTTTCCAAACCCTATAACTCCTTGTAACCTCATGCTCCCATCGCTGGGTTCCAAGTGTCTTACACAAAGCACCCAAGGCATTGTTGGTTCACCCAAAGTGAAAGAGACCTGTCACTAATGTACTGATGAGGAAAACTTGTGATGTTCAATTGACAACATCCTAGTAGAAATTGTGGATTACAATCTACATCAATTGGTTGGCAATGAAACCATGGGTGTTGTGAATGCTTCTTGATGGTAGAGGATTAAGTTCTCAAAGAATAGAAAGAGCCCAAAATTAATCCACCATTGCAATTGGAGGTGGCATTTTGCTTGGTCAATTGGATCCTGGGGAAAACAAATAAAAGAAGGGAGGGATGGAATAAATGAATGGATCAAAGGAGACCTCAGGGTTGGTCGTTTGGGAGAATTTAGTCATTTTGTATAGCAATAGAAAGGAGAACCAAAATTCGATACTCAAAAAAGGTAGTCCATTTCCTATGTAACAAGAGGGTAACACTATTCTAGAGAGTGCAACGATGATTCCCACAAAGCACATTGGTGAGGCCCACATTGGGCAATGACAATTGCACAATTTCTTAGATGCGATACTCTCAAGTTTTCCCAAGTATATACTATTTCAGATGTAAGGGTAAAAATAAAAAAATGGCATAGAGTGCGATACATATATGAAACAAATTACATAAAAATCAAGGCTCTAAATGGCCTCTTGTAATACCCCATTTTTCTCTTGATGTATTTGGCTTTGATGTAAATACTATGTATATACAATATGTGTATTTTCCCTAGTGTGGAGCTCAAGGCCAAGGCCCCACTAGTGGATGTTTGAGTTTATTGCTTAGGCAAGTATTTGGACATTTTGATTATTCATGGGATGATTAAGCCATGAAGAAATGTAAATGATGCAATTATTACTAAATGAATAAAACAACCAAGAAGCTGGATAAGGAGGCAACGAATGAGAAGGGGGCCATGTGTATCCACTAGGGAGAGGTGAGGGGGTTTGTTAGGAACCCATGTCAAGCCTTCTATTTACTTTGTTAGTATATTGTTGTTGGACGCATATGCTTTGTAAGTCGTCCCGTAGTATTTGTTGATCCATAGTTTGTATTATTGTTGTTGGACGCATATGTTTTGTTGTTAGTTTTTCAGAATTTTCAATCTGATCTAAGATCTTAACTGAGAGAATAACATGTACAGCATATCAATCATGGACACAATAATGCAAGCACACAAGAGACATAGAGTTTCACCAGGGAAAACCAAGAAGGTGAAAAACCCTGCAACTTCCTCAGAGATAGAAAGAGCAATGATACAACCAAAGTACAAGAGATAGTCTTTTTGGCAGCAGCTTCTCCTCCTCCACAAGTGCGCCACTCTCCAATGAGTGTGTGAGAGAGAAATTGAATGATCAAATAGAGTGCCTCCCACACTCTATTTATACATGACTTGAATTGCCTAATAACCTTTACCAGGTCGGCCTCAACTTAACCACATAACATAATGCTGATAGGGCCGACCCCCACTAGGGTGGTCTAATAACCCTTTTACCCACATGACTCATACAGGGCCAACCCCATCAAGGTGGTCCAATAACCCATCAGGTATAAGTTACAACACTTATAATATAAATGACGACACTTCCGTATAGAGGAATAATAACATCTCTATAGGAATACAAACACTTCCGTATAGAGGAATAATAACATCTCTATAGGAATACAATATACATATATGAAATACATTCCGAAGTTACAAATACATCAACACTCCCTCTTAACTAGGAAGGTATTTCTCGACACGAATCTGCTAGCATAAGTCTTCTTCTATGGATCATCATCAGTGAATCATTGTCCTCGAATCATCGTCATCGTCACTGCTGCTGCTATCTCAATCAATATTTGAACTACTCGTCATAGGAAGTTCTACAGAGCCAATCCTTTTTCATACTAGATGTAGGCCCACCACATGTAGGTCTTCATCATCACTGGCCATACTATGGAATCCTCAAGACTTATTACGTGCGTCAAAATGCCTCGAAAGAGTATCCCAGGACCATTTATGTGCCAAAGCACGACTGGCAAGATCTCCCAGGTCCACTTGCATGTGACTGTCACAAAACCTTAAAAGAGTGTCTTGCCAAGCAAGATCTCTAAAGAGCATCTAAGGCCTTTTTCATCCTGTCCAGATCTCCAAGACTTATTACATGTGACCCCTACAACAATTCCTCGAAAGAGCATCCCAGGACTTATTACGGGCACACAGCCCAACCTATCGGATCTCCCAGGTCTACTTACATGTGGTCATGGAAATGCCTCGAAAGAGAATCCCAGGACTTATTACGGGCACACAGCCCAACCTATCGGATCTCCCAAGTCTACTTACATGCCATAGGACAATGCCTCGAAAGAGAATCTCAGGCTGTTACGAGCACACAGCTCTACCTGTCGGATCTCCCAGGTCTACTAATATGTCCTCCCAGAGCAATTCCTCGAAAGAGCATCCCAGGATGTTACGAGCACACAGCTCTACCTGTCGGATCTCCCAGGTCTACTTATATGCTCATCTGCACAACCTGTCCATGGCCACATAGAATCAACCTGATACTCACCATACATCATCCTGATGTACACATGATCATCCTATCATCATCACTGCATCGTCTTGATGCATGTCATCTGGAGAAACATCCTGAAGCTCGTCATCCATGATCATCTTGATCGTATAATGCATCCACCTAATGCATACCAAGTATCTACCTGATACATATCATCATACATGATCCACCTGATCATACAATGTATCCACCTGATATATATCAACATACATGATCTACCTGATCATACAATGTATCCACATGATACATATACAGATACATGGTCCAAGCATCCAACATGATGCATATACATATACATGATCTAACTGATCATAACAAGCATCCAACATGATTCATATACAAATATATCAAGCATCCAACATGATGCACAAAGCAGTAACTGGAGCATCATCCTGATGCTCATCATCTAGCGCTTACATCCGCAGCCATGGAAGGATCCTCCTCTCACCATGCTGGGAATGGCTCCTACAAATGTGTCCATCACTTCTTCCTTGAAGTGTCATCAATCTGAAGAACACCAAGCCTCTCTCTGAAGTGCTCGAACTTCACTCTGGATAGTGGCTTCGTCAACACATCTACAACCTGCTCATCCATCGCAACATACAGGAGCTTCACTACTCCTCTTTGCACCATATCCCTGATATAGTGATATTTGATCTCTATGTGCTTCGACCTTTCATGGAACACTGGGTTCTCAGATAGCTTCACTCAATTTTGGTTGTCACAAAAGATCCCAGTAGCCTCCAGCGGGAGATCAAATAACTCAGACAGTAGCTTCCTCAGCCATACTGCCTCACAACTAACCGAACAAGCTGCAACATACTCTGCTTCGGCTGTACTCAGTGCTATGCAGGATTGCTTCCTGCTAAACCACGAGATCACACTTGATCCCATACTGAAGTAGCACCCAGATGTGCTCTTCCTATCTGCAACACTTCCTACCCAATCTGAATCAACATAACCCTGTAGGTTAAACTTTTGATTCGCATCATACTTGATCCCATAATCAATTGTACCCTTCAGGTACCTCAAAATATGCTTTACAGCAACCAGGTGAACACCTCTGGGATTAGTTAGGAATGGGCTCAATGTGTTCACTGAAAAACAAATATATGGTCTCGTATTCGTCAGGTACATCAGTAACCCAATCATCTAACGATACATAGTGACATCAATCGGATCAAATGAAGCATCACACAGAAGCTTCAGGTTCGATGCCATAGGTGTGTCCATGGCCTTGCAGTGCATCATCCTGAATCTCTTCAGGATCTCTACTGCATACTTCTTTTGTCCAAGGAAGATTCCATCTGCACTCTGCCACACCTCCATGCCTAGAAAATAATGCATCATCCCCAAGTCCTTCATCTTGAACAGCAAGCTTCCTCTTGGTATCGGTAATCAATCCATCATCTCCTATCACAAACAGGTCATCCACATACAAGAGCAGTATCATAGGATTGCCTTCCTCAACCTTGTAGTAAAGGTTGGAATTTGCTTTACTTTAGTAAATCCCAAACTAGATAGAAATCTATCTATCCTACCATACCAAGTCCTAGGAGCTTGCTTCAAGCCATACAAGGCTTTCTTCAACTTGCACACATATGACTCCCTGTCATGTGTCTCAAAACCAAGTGGATGCTCTACATACACTTCCTCCTCGACTACACCATTCAAGAAATTTGTCTTGACATCTATCTGGTGTATCTTCCATTTCATCACTGCAACCAGAGCAAGTACTGATCTAATGGAAGTGTATCTGGCAACAGGAGAAAAGGTCTCTTCATAGTCAATCCCTTCTTTCTGGGAGAAGCCACGAGCTACAAATATTGCTTTATATTTCTCTATGCTGCCATCTGCAGCATGCTTGATCTTGTAGATCCATTTGGAAGTCATAACAGACTTCCCTTCAGGTCTTGGGACTGCATCCCAAACATCATTCTTCATGATCGACTGGTACTCCTCGATCATTGCATTCTTCCCGAATCCTGGGAACTTCAATATCTTCAATATCTTCAATAGATAACTTTGTTGTTGAACAAATGTTGTAGTCTTTCTTTTGTAAGTGATGGTATATGATCTTTCCTACAAAACAAGTTAAATTGCATGATTAGAAAACATCTCATAGTTTTCAGAACAAATTCTTACACATAAATAAATATGTCATATAGTCATGCAATTATCTTAGCCAATGCTTTAATACAACATTTATCCATATCCCATAACTTTCTAGATGCCTTCCAATCTCTACTAGAACATTGTTAAGAGTGTGCACAACTCCCAACATGTTAGCAAAGAGGTTTCATTCTAGATAAGTAGCAATGGAATGTTGTACAGTGCCATAGGCCACTTACCCATCAGATGCATATTAGGAGTATACTGTTCATTAATGCAATTATTCTAATATGCATAATACACACCCTAAGTCTAGGAACATAAGCATATACATCATTGAGCAATATTATTTAAACAAACAAATATGCAAGAAATGACAATTCAAATACTTATCTTTGTTTTGTTTGTAGGGTGGACTCCCTCTCAATATTGCTTCCTTGCAGGAACTACTGGAGTGTGCTACCTCTTGATCTTTTCTTCCTGGATTACCTGTCCTTGAACTTATGTCCATCCTCGATCACTTAAGCATACTTACGAGTATCATCATTGTGTTACCCTCGAGATCTCATACATAATCATACATTCATTAGTATAATCTCAATATTATCAAAACACAATCATCTTAAACATGTAGAGTCATGATCATTTCAAACACAGATAATACGCATTAGCATTCAAAGTTTCAGGGAAGACTTCTCTTACTCATGCATATTCATATTTGACCATAGAAATCTTCTGGTTAGTCATATCATCAATCAAGGTAAGAGACATAATATGCATAAACCCTTGATTACTTACATTTCTAACTTCATGAATAATCATTATCAACCATACAACAGTATAAGATCCTAACACAAGGTAGGATTCTAACTTGATATAGAAAAAAACATACCTGGTTATCATATTTGCTAGCTATGTCTAGAAATGTCTTCTTGTTCTCTTCAATGACTTGTGCTAGTAACCTGCATATTTCATAGGTTAAGCATTGTAGAACCAAAGTATACATACCTCGTAAGTAGAGCTTCTATGTGATCCATGACAATGCATGAATCTTTGTCTTCATGTCACCATGGTCATATGTTCTTGAACTAGAACATGATTCTTCTTTCTTGATGTACTTTTCATGTTAGAGGACAACATCAACCTCATACAACACCACAAAGCATTAGTACAACCATAAGTGTCAAAACCCTAATCAATGAATATCTTCTATCGTGCATTCATAATTTTATTAAGGTGATACGACAAGTCTAAAGTTAATCAAGATTGTACTAACCTTAATGAAGACAAACATACCATAAACTTAATCATGAACAGATCTCGAAACATACATGCATAAGTCATACCTATAGAGATTGCTTGTAATCTTCTTATGTAAGGCCTTAGCCTTATCTCCCTCTGAAACTAGAACTTCTTCACTTATGTAGGTGACCAATCCATTCTCTTCTAGGATTAACCTAATCCACTTGATTTGCAAAAACTGGATATGGAGCTGGATTAGGGTTTGTCATAGAAACCCTAAAAATTCAAACTTTGAATTTCAAACTTCTGAAAGGATAGAAAGATGCGCCTTGATGAGATGATCAAGCTGGTATACTCAGAATTTGAAAACTGCAAAGTTTCACCCCTCAAAATTGCTTTTGAAACTTCTGGATCTTCTGGACAGGATCCTGAACTAGGGTTTGATAAATCCCACCCTTCTTCCCAACCAAAAGGTTTGATCCAAAGCTCTAAACTTTGATTTTTCTGAGGAGCTTCCAGCCGTGGTCAAAGACTTCAAAAATTCCAACTTTTGCAGAAGCCCTAATTTTCCACTTTTCCGATCAAAGTCTCGAACTAGGGTTTGATCAAGCCTGTCCTTCTGCCCAACCAAATTTTTTTATCTTGGTCTCTAAATTTTGATTTTGATGAGTATCATTTAGCCGTGGTCTCTGATTACAAAAATTCCAACTTTCTCCGAAACCCTAATTCTCGGAGCCATGAATGAAGGTGCTCAAAATCCAATTCTATTTTGACAGAAATTGGCACCTGATTGTTTCTGGTGTAACTCTGAAATTATGAATCCATAGGGTCTGAAACTTCTACCTGTGGTAGCCTGATCTATCATCTTTCCAACCCCATAGGTCTGACCTCAATTGGATTCTCTTAGAGAAATTTATGCCAAGTGTCGCAACGTGACCTGTTTATGGGATAAAACAGGAGAGAGAACTTATACGACGTGCCATGTGTCACTGGTTCAACTTCGGCCCCTAAAAACCTCACCTGAGAAACTAGTGTCCATACCCTACCTATCACATTTTACGAAATTTAATTTGGAGCTTCGTAGCCCAAGTTATGACCTTTTTTCCTAGATCACCTATTTATGACTCGAATATGGAAGAGTCAACAACCCTAGATTGTACAGATCATAAAACACAAAGTACAACGAATTAGAAGTTGTGCTTCGTACACAAGGTACATTAGGATCGTATCTTTGACCTGTAAAAGTTTCAAAACCTGAAACCTCTTCGAAATGGATTTATAGCAAAAGTTCTATGATGACTGGTTTTTTCTATATCAAGCCCTAGCTTCGCAAGTGCAGCAAGTGTCATAAATGCCATACCATGCCTTCTTTCAGGCTAGCTCTGATACCATGTTAGTTTTTCAGAATTTTCAATCTGATCTAAGATCTTAACTGAGATAATAACATGTACAGCATATCAATCATGGACACAATAATGCAAGCACACAAGAGACACAGAGTTTCACCGGGGAAAACCAAGAAGGTGAAAAACCCCGCAACTTCCTCAAAACTAGAAAGAGCAATGATACAACCAAAGTACAAGAGATAGTATTGCTAGCAGAAGCTTCTCCTCCTCCACAAGTGTGCCACTTTCCAATGAGTGTGTGAGAGAGAAAGTGAATGATCAAATAGAGTGCCTCTCGCACTCTATTTATACATGACTTGACTTGCCTAATAACCTTTACTAGGTCGGCTTCAACTTAACCACATAACATAATGTTGACAGGGCCGACCCCCATAGGGTGGTCTAATAACCCATCAGGTATAAGTTATGACACTTACAATATAAATGATGACACTTCCGTATAGAGGAATAATAACATCTCTAGATGAATACAATATACATATATGAAATACAATCCGAAGTTACAAATACATCAACATTTGTAAGTCGTCCCGTAGTATTTGTTGATCCATAGTTTGTATTGGCCCATGGTTTGTATTGACACATGGTATTGACCCCTGGTATTAGCACCTAGACTTAATATATAAGTTTGTGTTGAGACCAATGAAGGTACCGTGAAGTTATTTGTATTGAGCTTGCTCAAAGGAGGTTTCCCCCTTGAAGTGGCCTGTGATCAATAAAGCGATTATGAGTTCTATTATTTCATGCATTTTCATTAATTAATTATTGCAGGTTCTTCACATCTGGTATCAGAGCACTTTCTTGGGCTCGTTGGGTGGAATTTCTGCCAAAACATTTTTTTTCGCATATATTGCAAGTTTGGATCTGGGAATAATCCATATCCGCTTAACTGTGGGAAGTACTTGGGCATAATCCCTAAAATTCATTGTGAGGAGTACCACAGGAACCCCAAAGTAGCTGGCCCATTGAGAGGAACTGCCAGCAAAAAGGGCAACCACCCCTACCTGATTAACTAGTTCCCACCCGTGAGGTAAACCAAGAGCTGTCATTTGTGGCAAAGTGGTTATCAGTTTTACCTGAGCCATGGAGTGAGGGGTACTGCCCCAATACACAAACCGTCAGACAGCATTGGTGTCCAAGTGAAACCCCTGAACTGTTAGGAAGCTGAACATTACTAGGGTCCATATCCATTTTCAGCTGAATTGTTGTCGATCACTTCCGTGTCATTTTAGATCCATTCCGAGCCGTTTCAGATCCATTCTAAAATCCGTTCCAGATCCAGTTGTTTCAGATCTATTCTGAAATCCGTTTCAGATCCAACCATTTTCAATCCATTTGGACCCGTTTCAGATCCATCTGTTGCTGGTCACTTCCGCATCATTGCAGATCCATCTATTTCCAATCCCTTCTGTGCCGTAGTAGATCCATTCTGGATATATAGATATATATAATTCTTTTCTTTCACCATATCTCCTTTGTTTTCACTCTGTTTCCCTTGAAACTTCCCTGACACCCCAGTAATCTCATTCTGCATCTTTCAGTCCTGCGGACCCTATCCCAAATTCAATTTCCCAAAGCCAAAAATCCCACGTTTGTCAATTTTTAGGGTTTGCCATAACTTCTTTAATTTTCACCCAATCACCTTCAAATTTTGCCACCGTGTTCATTCCCTATTTATGCTTCTTTGTCCCTCTCTGAAAAATTTTCCCTTTTTTTCACTCTGCTTTTGAAATCCTCATTTTATGCTTCCCTGTCCCATTCGAAAGTGTCCAAAACCTAGTCAAACCCCAATTACCCATCAGAGTTTTTCCCAAATCCAAATTTCCCTTTTACTAAATAAGGTTATGTTTGTGTTTTTCTACCCATTCCAAAAAAAAAAAAAAAACTCCTGGTTATGGTTGTCACCCACGCAGGAGCAAAAACCATGGAGGAAGCACTTGCAGCCATCCAAACCAAACTCCAGGATCTTGATGAAAAATTTCTCAACCTCCATCTTGAGCATTCATCCATGAACAACAAACGACAGTCCGAGTCTTCATCAGACAATGGGTTCTCTTCTTCCAGCAATTTTCGTGATCCGAAGCTTGATTTTCGTCGCTTCAATGGTACTGATCCAACTGGATGGATCTATCGTGCAGAACAGTATTTCAGTCTGCATAATACTTTTGATGTCACCAAAGTTCCACTTACATCATTTAATTTGGAACAGGAAGCTCTTCAATAGTACCATTGGTACATCAAGGCTCATGAAGAGCCAAAATGACAAGATTTTTGCTAGCTCCTTTTGCAACGATTTGGTCCTAGTGCTTTTGATGACTTCATAGGAGCCCTCACTAAACTTCACCAACTGGTACTATGAGAGAGTATCAGACAGAATTTGAGAAACTAACTAATCACACAGAAGGATTGTCAGATGAATTCTACAGGAGTTGTTTTATCAGTGGTCTTAAGGATGAAATCCGCTCAGAGGTTAAAATGTTCTATCCCAACACAATGATGGAAGCCCTGGGGCTGGCTAAGTTGGAAGAAGACAAGATTGTAGCCCAACAACGCTCCAAACCCACTTCTGTCCCCTTCCGAAATATGGGTTCTCCATAACCTCCCATCCCACCAGCTCCTCGACCAACTCCTATCAAGCATTTGTCTGAAACAGAGATGCAAACACGTGGAGAAAAAGGGCTTTGTTATATTTGTGATGAGAAATTTACTTAGGGACATAGATGTGTTCAGTAAAAGCTCTATCTCTTGGATATCGATTCTCCGCCTGCCTCTAAAATTAGTGAAGAAGCTCTAGATACAATGGATGATTAGGTCGACATTCAGGAGCCGCCTATTGAAACCCCATCTCAGGATGACCAACCAGAGATATCTCTCCACGCTTTGTCCGACGTCACCACCCCCCAAACAATGCGGGTCGGGGGTAACTTCAAGAAGCTTCCTCTTACAATACTCATTGATTCTGGTAGCACTCATAATTTCATTGACCCCCGGATCACCAAACAGACTGATTGTTTTGTCCATCCTTGCTCCAACTTTGAAGTCATGGTTGCCAATGGGGTCACCTTACCTTCCAAGGGAAAGTGTCACAATGTGCGTATCTCTCTGGAATATTATAACCTATGCTCTGACATGTTTTCCTTGTCCTTAGGCAGATGTGATGTGGTTTTGGGCATTCAATGGTTATGCACACTTGGCCCCATCTTATGGGATTTTGTTGAACTT
This sequence comes from Larix kaempferi, assembly GCA_027924585.1. Classification (NCBI taxonomy): domain Eukaryota; kingdom Viridiplantae; phylum Streptophyta; class Pinopsida; order Pinales; family Pinaceae; genus Larix; species Larix kaempferi. Next base: position 12,089,548 of record BSBM01000742.1, read on the forward strand.
TGGATGTATTTTTCAGTCAATGGGACACAACAAAAATTTACGGGCTTACAACCAGGGTCTCTTTGCATCATTAGTTCACATCGCCTGGAAAAGATCCTTAAGAAGAATTCACATGGTGTCATCGCTCAGCTCCATTCCATTCAGATGCACCCATCAATGGTCTTCACTACTTCCTTGGATAGATATGCAGGTGTATTTGATGCACCGAGGGGCTTGCCTCCTTCAAGAGACCTTTCTGGTAAGCATTTAGCCGCATTTACATATCAGCAGGAAATGATGGCTATTTTGCATGCAGTACTAAAGTGGTAGCCTTTCCTATTAGGGAATTATTTCTGCATCAAGACTGATCTCCAGAGTCTGAAAAATTTCCTGGAACAACAGGTCTCCTCCCCAACACACCTGAAATGAGTTATCCAACTCATGGGTTATGACTATGCGATCACTTACAAGAAGGGTAAGGACAATAGGGTGGCATATGCTCCTTCTCGCACATTTGATGACCCAGTTTCTCTTACAACTATTTCTCTGCTTGTTCCAAATTGGTTGCAATCTGTTCAACAGGGCTATCTCTTCTATGAACTCCATGCTTCTTCATCGGCAGGGCACTTTGGGTTCTTCAAAATGTACGGCCAGGAACAATGTAACTTCTTTTGGCAGGGACTGAAAATGACAGTTCAACAGATGGTGGTTGACTGTGATACTTTCCAGGCCAACAAGGGTGAAACGACACTCCTTTCGAGACTGCTCAAACCCTTTCCCATCCCTACACAGATTTGGACAACTATTTCTATGGATTTCCTAGAAGCGCTCTAGTGGTACAATACCACATCTAAAAGGACACCATATGAAGTAGTGTATGGACAGACACCGCTAGTTCTTCTTCCATACACCCTCAGCAGCTCCCTAGTTCAGGCAATTGACTCGGTTCTTCGAAATCGCAATCAGATTCTTCTCATTCTGCAGGACAATCTTCACATGGCAAGAATTCAACTAAAACAACAAGCCAATCAGCACCGTTTAGAGCGCACTTTTCATGCAGCTGATATGGTTCTTCTTCTTCTACATTCTTCCAAACAATCCTCTTGAAACTCAAAAGGCGTCAGTGGCCCAGAATGCAACACGAGGATGCTACAGGGGAACCACTCCTTCAGATTCTGCATCAATTTCCACATTTAAAGCTTTGAGGACAAAGCTTTTCCTAAGGGAGAGGGGATGTTAGGAACCCATGTCAAGCCTTCTATTTACTTTGTTAGTATATTGTTGTTGGACGCATATGCTTTGTAAGTCGTCCTATAGTATTTGTTGATTAATAGTTTGTATTATTGTTGTTGGATGTATATGCTTTGTAAGTCGTCCCGTAATAATTGTTGATTCGTAGTTTGTATTGGCCCATGGTTTGTATTGACCCATGGTATTGGCACCTAGACTTAATATATAAGTTTTTGTTGAGACCAATGAAGGTACCGTGAAGTTATTTGTATTGAGGTTGCTCAAAGGAGGTTGCCCCCTAAAAGTGGCCTGCGATCAATAAAGCGATTACGAGTTCTGTTAATTCTGTTATTTCATGCATTTTCATTAATTAATTATTGCAGGTTCTTCACAGGGTTTGCGATTGTTTACCCATGTTGCCACATGTCTGACTAAGAACCCGTTGGAACTCCCTACTGACATTAATGCAACTATGGGTGGTTGAGAACCCTGATTGCTGAGGTCGGTGGAGTATGGAGCATGCTTGCGATTTCGTATGCCAAGGCATGGCTCTGATTGCTTGTGCAGGACGACACTCAATCGCCTGGGGGAACTCGATGAACCTGTTGACTATCCGGGGAGGGGATTCATTCATTCATGCATCCATACACAGACACACAAATCTCCCATTCAGCAATGAATGCAGCCATGCATGCAGAAGGGGTTCTACTGATCCTCCATTCACGAACTTGGCCCCGGGAACCCTCAACCCTTGCAGAGAATTCATTCATGCACTTCCTGTATACACCGAGCCAATTCCTAGGAGAGGAACTTGAAGTTAATTGTGATCCTACGTGTTAGAGTATGCCCAAGAGTTGAGAGCCGTGTCCACCCTGTGTGCAGACCTGTTGAGGCCTCGGGGGTGCAAGGTGATTGCAAGGTGCTGGAATGGGTCCAAGGCTCCCAATAGAGGGTGAAAACCCAGACTAAAAGAATTCGAAAGACCCTACACAAGGGTAGTTCTATCCCCAACCTATTTGGTATGGAAATATCCCACAGATATTTGGCCTCCGCTGGCACTCTATTAGTTGGTGTTTCGATCAATAGGTCGATTCTCCACTTAAGGAAAACAAGAGTAGGAAAACTTAAAACGTTCTAACTCAACCTATGTGAGAAAAGGATCTGCTCTAGGTTAGATCTAATCTAAAGGAAAATCTTGTTGTTGTGCAGATCAATCTTGATGTGAAAGGAATAAGTGTGTTTGCCATCTTCAACAGAAATGTAAAAGATGCATTCACTCATTCACTTAGATCATAATCAATTAATAAAAATTAAATGAGAACAATTTGTGCATGTAAACTATTCAAGATAAATATTTAATCACCTTGTTAATTGAAAAATTAACAATGATTAAATTAAATGTTGATCATTTGCAGAAATTGATAAAGAAAACATCTTAATTGACTGAAATTGAATTAAACATTTTCGCACACAGATCAGCCATAAAGACAAATCAATATAACAGATCCTTATGTAAATTAATGCCTGCAAAATATCACACACTGTAGATGACAATTTGAAGCAAGAAACCAAGTACTGTTAAAGAAATTTGAACAATAAACAAAAGATGATTCCAAGGGATTACTTTACTGTATAAACGAAGTCTGTAAACAAAATTACAAAGCTCTGCTATGACAGAGTATCTCCCAGTCTTCTCCTGCTAATTTCTAACCCAAAAATTATGAACCCCTAGCATCGAGAAGCATTCCTCGTTAAATAGGAAATTACAACAAAGTACAAAAATGAAAATTCCCAAAAGGTAGAGATTCCAAAATCGAATCAAGCTATCTATCTAGAAAATCCTGTCACAATAATCTTAACAGTTTCAACTCAAACGACTCCCTCAAAGCCTGAGATAAAATTTGAAATACGAATCATCTTTCCAATTTTGGGAAAATCCCATAACAAAATTGTGGAATTGAACAATGGCCCATTAGCTGTCGACAACAGGAAAGAGTCGGTCTAGGAAATCTTCCTATTGAATCGCCACAAGATCCTCTGGATGATCCATAACGTTTTCAAAAACAGAAAAATCAGACAACGGGTCTTTCTTCTCAGGAGCTAGTAGAATATTAGGTTCCTCATTGATTATAAAATCATGGATAATGGAGTCATCTCGCTGACCCTGCTGTTCATTGATTTCCTCTTCCTTCTTCTAAGGGAGCGGTATGTAAAGGGGAAGAATTTCATAATTTTCCTTTTCGCCATCACTGCTAGTTTCAGGAACACCTGCATCAAAGGGCGGCGACATAGGTTCTGGAAATATCAAAGCGTGAAGTTCCTCTTTCATATAACATTCATCAAAGGATTCATGACCTGCCTGCATGTTACTCATCAGATCGTCAGACAGAAAGTTTCAAAAATAAACAGGAAACTTTTCTAACAAATAAAGACGACGAACTAAACGCTTCATACTTGAGACCATGTTTAAGAAGGGTTGAAGAGAATCAAAATGATTGGATATGATGAGTTGCTATGATTAAAATCATATGAATTCAATACTGCAATCATTTGAACTCAAACGAAATGACGTCGCAGCATGTGTTAGCCCATATTGGATCACGACGAAGTACAAATTTAACAAAATCATGCACGATTCGAAGTTGCATATGAAAACCTATCATTACAAACCAATCTAATCAAGCAATCATATCTTTAAAAGTGATCATAAGGTAAGAATTTGCAGTAAATACCTGGTCGTAATAACAATGTAAACGAGGCATTAAAACGTCAGTTTGAATGATGGAATTTCACCCACTAGATCAAATGAATCGACGGTTAACATTAACCGATGCAGGCCGCGGGATGAGGTCCCGGAGATTTATTTACAAAATTATTCATAGTTTCTGAAAGTCGCAACCCCGAAAATTGCGGGTTTCGGGTCTGCAAACTAACATCAAAACATAAATGGGTTTCTAAAATCCGCAACCCGAAAATTGCGGGTTGTAGGTTCTGTAAACACATAACGCAACTGCAAGGAGAAATGAAAATCTGAAATCCGAAAGCCGTAATTGTGGGTTTCAGGTTTCGGGAAGAAGATTTCCCAAAATTATTAACAAGGGGTTCCCGCAGCCCGAACCTTTCAGGTTGCAGGTTTCAGGTTGACCCAAAACCAAAAGACTAAAAAAACTAAAATCCGCAACCCGCACCTTTCGGGTTCGGGGTGTCGAAAAGTTGGGTTTTGGACTGGCAAAAAGCAGATGATAAAATGCTTAAAATTTGAATCTTTCCATGACCAAAACACTTAAACATTTATAAGGAAAATAGTGATAATGACTACAAGCAAAGGTGTAGGTACAAAATCATAAAAACCAAGCTCAAAACTCACGTCTACAAGAACACTTACACAAATGCCCTTGTGTTTATTTTAAAATCAGGGTTCTCATGCTCAATTGAAGCATGGGATCTGTTGTGGACACAACAAATGGTGACTGTCTGGGAAGAACCATTTATCTCTGTGAATGCAACTTTAGCCATAGAAAATAAGTCAGTCAGTTGCTTCTCCAACCTGAAAATGTTAGAAAATATTTGTAAAGGAGACAACCGATAAGCAGAAAACATAAGATTGATATTTTACCAACCATGATCATATTAAAAATAATGCAAACCTGATAAGGAGAGTTAGGAAACAACAGGGATCCTTTACCATTATGCAATCATTGAACATCAGCTTGTGTTGAACCCATAACTAATCTTAAAACTGCTCATGGATATCCAATTTACATATCGCCTTTATTTATTAATTGGTTTTATATAAAACAATTCTTTTGAGCATATACACACATTTTTTTTTTTAAAATTAAACGGTTGCACATAATACCTTGTTGATACAAGACCACTGCCCTGACTTGGTAATCAGATATCAGCAGTGCCATTCACAAACCTAATCCAGAAACTAATCAAGTTGGCTTGATAAGGAGACCCCTTGTCCTTTAGCTGTGACACTGAAGGCAACTATAGTAGCTTGGTGGCCACATGATGATAGCTTCAGTCCGAATTAAACCCATGATCATGGCAGGGATGGCTTATAATAAGACCCCCCTATCCTTATACACAACAAGTATCTTATAAAGGAAAAATGAGATTTTATTCAAATTATAGACTATAAGGCACTGCCAAGGCTTGGTAACCTCATGATAGCAGTGTTACTCACCAGTGTTTTGCAGATCATGAATGGATCGACCTATGATAGGATCTTCCACCTCTCAAAAAAACTGAGAATCATCTCCCAAGTGTGGTGGCTTGATGTGAAGATGTCATTCCACTAAACACATATGAACCTAAAGAGCTGGCTTAAGATAAGACCCCCCTCCTTGTAATCCACAATTATTTAAGGAAATTATTATCAAGGTGATTGTAAAAGGATCCAGAGCAGATAAAGCTTATCAGGTTACTATGATATGCTGTGACAATGAGACATAAGGTAAGGAAATTTCAACCATTCCCCATATCTCAATTAACAGATTAAACATGTAAAAGATGATGACTAAGGTGAAAAGGTATCAATCAAGGTCCTACATTGATTGGTCGTGTGCCCTTTACAAAAAAAATTCTGATATCAATCGAAAGAAATTGAGAATAACATACTATTCTGCAACTTCAGTTGGAATCATCTTCTAGCAAAACTGGTTTTAAACCATTACCAAATGTGTGGAATTTATTATTAATAAAATGAAAGAAATCAATCAAAACAAATAAAGCAGAAAACACACACCAAACCTATATACAAAAGGACCAATTGTTCAGACGAAGTACTTTTTGAGCAGTGAAACATTCACTGGGTGGGTGTCCTCGACTCCCTCCAGTGTTTGTAGTCGAATAGTACTAGGACCTATCTTTTATGTAATAATGAAAGGCCCCCGCCAAAGGTGCTAGAATTTGGTATATTGATTTTTATCTTTATGTTGTTTGTCCCATCTTAATACCAAATCCCCAACTGAGAATTCCCTTTCAGATGAAGATTTCTCATCAAACCATCTCGTCACCATTTGCTGGTGATGATATAACTTATTCTTAGCCACTTCTCTGTCTTCCTCCAGCTTAAGCAAAGTGTCAATCCTCTTCTGAAGACGAGAAGAATCATCTTCTTCAATAGATTGGGCTAATTGCAGTGATGGAATGGTGAGGTTGGAAGGGAGAATGGCCTCTTTTCCATAAACCAAACAGTAAGTAGAATTCCCAATGGCTACTTTTGGAGTGATCTGATTTGCCCAAAGAGCGTTATAGAGTTGTGTGTGCCAATCCCGGTGATGAGTGGCTACTGTCTTCTTTAGAATATTTATCAAGTTCTTATTTGAAGATTTAGCGAGTCCATTATCTTGTGGGTAATAATTGGCAGAGAATTTTAATTTAATCCCTCTTTCAAGGGCATAATGTGTCAAGTCAATCGAAGAAAAGTAGGATGCGTTATAAAAAACAAGATAGTCAGGGGCACAAAACCTTGTAACTATCTGACTGTCTAGGAAAGATATTACCTGGTTTGCATTGCACTATTTTAGGGGAACTGCTTCTGTCCATCTGGTAAAGTAATCAATGGTAGTAAGGATATACCTATGTTGAAGGGAAGACGTAGGATTAATGGGACCAAACAAGTCTAATCTCCACTGCTGAAATGGGAACCGAACCGTCACTGGTTGCAGAGGAAAAGTAGGTTTCTTAAACTTCCCTGCACATTTCTGACATGGTTCACACTTCCTTACATAGGCATATGCATCTTTAAACAATGTAGACCAATAATATCCCGCCCTGAGGATCTTGTGTGCCGTGGTTTCGCCTGAGAAATGGCCTCCAGTAGGTCTTGCATGAAATTGAAAAACTATATCATCAGTTTAAGGCTTCTCCAAACACCTAAGAAATACTCCATCATAATTTTTTCTAAACAAGATTCCATTAATGAATTGATAAGGAGAAGAATTTAATCTTAAAGCTCTGCGTTTTTTGAAATCCAAGGTTTCTAGAGCAAACCCATTGTTCATAAATACGTAATATGGTCATACCATTCAGAAGTCGGAGTATCTATTGCATTGACAAAACCTGTAGGTAGTTCTTCCTCCTGTTCCCATTCCGTTTGGTGCTATACAGGGTCATTCGGCTGAGCAGTCAGCAAACACAAACCTTGCCCTTTCACAATTTTAGCTGGCCTGATTTCGAGATCGTATTCTTGTAAAGCAGTCATCCAATGGGCGCGTTTTTCACCTAGTTCCTTTCAGACCAGTACATTGCTTATGGCTGTATACGGCATAATTACCTTAGTTTTAGATTTCAACAAATAAGGCCTCTAATGCTTAACAGACTTGTAAACTGCATAAGCCTGTTTATCAATTTGAGAGTAATTCAATTCAACTCCCTTGAATGTTGAACTCATAAAGGAAATTGGAATTTCTGCGTCGTTGTCATGCTTCTGTGTTAAAACAACTGCATAAGAGAAATTAGTGGCAAAGGTATAGAGAATAAAATCTTTGTCAAAATTAGGGGACATGAGAGCAGGAGCCTCAGCGATAGCCCTTCTAATTTTGACAAACGCATATTTCTGTTCCCGTGACCAAGTAAACTGTACATCTTTCTTGACTAACTGCTGCAAAGGTTTAACTATCTGTGCAAAATTAGGTACAAACCTACGGACAAAATTTATCTTACCTAGGAAGGACTGCATGGCCTTGAGTGAATCGGGCAAGCCAATTTTTGAAATGGCATCGGTACGTTCTGGGTCAATAATCATACCTTCTTTGGACACAAAGAAACCGAGAAGCTTTACTTCTATGACTGCAAAAATATACTTTTTTGGATTGAGTAAGATCCCGTACTTCCTGCAACTTTCAAAAACCTGTTTCAGGGAAAAAATATGTTCATGTCGTTTCTTTGAATATATGATAATGTCATCTAAATAAACTACGACAGAGTTATGCATTAAACCTTTGAAAGCTATATCCATAGCTCTTTCAAATGTAGCCCCGACATTTATCAACCCGAAAGGCATCCACCTGTAGGTGAAAGTGCCCCAAGGGGTTCTAAAAGCAGTTTTGAGTTGGTCATCGGGAGAAACCATGACCTGGTTATATCCCGAAAAACCATCTAAGAGTGAGAACATCTCTGATCCTGCTACCTTTTGCAGAATCTGTTCCATGGGGGGAACAGGATAATTGTCTTTTTCGGAGGCCCGATTCAAATTTCGGAAATCGACACACAGTCTGATTTCGCCGCTCTTCTTACGCATAGGCACCAAGTTGGTGATCCATTGGGTGTGTCTAACAGGAAAAATGATTCGTGCTGCAAGCCGTTTTTCTAGTTCTTTTTTCACAGAAGGTTCTAAGCCGGGGTGCATTTTGAGCAATTTCTGTTGATAAGGATTTACCTCCGGCTTCATAGGTATGTTGTGGTGCATGATGCGTATCAAAGGTTTTCAATTCGTCATAGGTCCATGTGAAAACGTCCTTGTATTCTTTACATAATTTAATGATATCCCTTCTTTCCTTGGGAGAACAATCAACTCCTATATTGACAAAACATGGTTCTTGCTCAATACCTAAATTGACTGGTTCGTAATTAAGTGAGGAGCTCTGGGTTTTGCAATTTGTTTTGTGTCTAAACTTATCCTGTAAATCGTAGAACTTCTCTAGATTGATAACAGATTTTAGGATAACGTTTGAAGTGCCAAAGAGTGATTTTTCATGTTCTTCTTCATCTATAGCCATGTTTTGAAACATGTCTTGAGCTGTGAGGAAATCAAGTATCTGTTGGTCGTCGTCAAACACTTTCCAATTGGTCACATTGTTAGGTATGGACGGCCTGTACATGAGTTCAATTGAAAAGGTTCGGTGAGAGAAACCCTTTGGTGGTATTAATCTGGATGTCGTGTTTGCTAAGAGGTCAGCATCAAAGTTCTATGACCTAGGGACTGAATTAATATTAAATTCAGAAAAGGAATTGGTAAGGTCTCTTACCAGCTTCTGATAATTCGTCAAGCGTGGGGACAAGTAGTGTATCTTATTCCTTACCTATTTGACAATGATTTCAGAGTCACCAAAGCAATGAATTACTTGTACACCCATATCAAAAGCTTTTTTAATTCATTGAACAAGGGCTTCGTATTCAACTACGTTGTTGGTATAGTCAAATTCCAGTCTGCATGCTATCATAGTTTTAATCCCCTTTGGGTTAATGAGGACACAACCTGTACCAGCTCCTTCCTTAGACCTGGATCCATCAAAAAATAAAGTCCAAGCAGTTGGATCTGTTCTAAAGTTTGTATTTACATTAAAAACATTATGTACAACATCTCCAGTGAAAGGTACAGAGGTAACCTGAGTGATTTGCGATTCTTTCTGTAAATTTTCATCTGGGGAATAGTTAGAAGGGAAAATCTCCAAAGAAAGTATCAAACATAAAATGTTCAATATGTGCACTGTAGTAATTGGCAAGTTCTCTAGAATCGTTAAGGTCTGTGACTGTTTGTTTCATGAAAGGATCTCGACTGATTTTGATTTTGTTGGGTTGTCCATTATAGGGTAACCATCGATGAGACTAGTCAGTGGCAAAGTAGCCCTTAAGCTTCTCTAACCAGTCCCTACTCAGCCACATCCCATAGGTTTCAGGAATGTTAGCCACTACAATGTCTATAGTTTGGTGGATATGAGGATCTGCAGACAATGTAAGCAACACATTTCTCAACCTTCCTACTACTCTGACTTTTGATCTGTCGAGTTGGAAAATCTGAGTAGGGTAGGGTTCCTAAGTGGCATTCAATTTCCTACAAACAGATAAGGGCATTACGTTTTATGAGGCACCTGAATCTATCATGCAGTTATGTACGTTCATGTTGAAGATTTCGAAAGTAAGAAGAAAAGGGGGTGTCCTTTTGCTTCTAGGTTTTTGATCATCTGGCTTAGTGAAAGAGTCCAGGTTTTTATTCTGTGATTCTATAGGCTATTTGATTATCATGCTTTTGGGTAAAGTATCCCTCATAGAAGGGATCTTTAAAAGTTCAAACAGAGATATATTTGCCTTAACTCTTTTCAAATCCTTAGCTAGATTGTACTCCATTTCTGGAATAACTGTATCCTTTTGGGGAACAGTCTTGCCTTTGTTGGGAACTGTTATTGAAGAAGAAGGTTCCTGACGAGGTTGTGGCCTTGATCTTTTATTATAGGGGTGTTGAAAATTAAACACAGTTTCAATTTCTTCTTCCTCTTCATTCATAGGAAGTTCGGAGAAATAACTAACAATGTTCACCTGTAAGTCCTCTTGTTCTTCATTCTCTTCGGTTGACTCTGAATCTCGGTTGGTGTGATCATTGGAGGATTCAAGAGTAGTTTGGGATTCTATTGCCAAGGCTCTAAAGATGGAGTAGAGTTCTTCATTTGAAATTCCTTCAGTGGGATCAGGAGGTGGTGGATTCTGAGGACGCTGATAATGTCTCCTAAAAGGCGGTCTTGCAAAACCTCTATTTTGGTTTTGATTCTTGTTGTTATTTATTTTCAAATCGACCATCTGATTCGATATTTTCTAAAGGAATTTCTTCACATCAGTCATGTCGAAAGGATCCTTGTTTTGGGTAGTAGCCTTGGGCACGATGCCAGTTTTATTCTTAGATGTGGAAGTAGAAGGTTGTTCTTCTGCTGCATCTGGACTATCCTTCAAACAATAGATATCCTTTTCAACTTGGATAGCTTCAGCATAGGCTTCATATAAGTTGTTTTTATGTGCCCTTTTTACCCACATTGCAATAGGGGCAGAGAGACCTTTTTCATAAAAGGAAACCAGAAGCTCTTTTGCTGGGAGAAGAGGAGCAAGGTTTCTATTATTTAGGTAAAAGAACCTTTGATTGTAATCTTTAATCCTTTCTTTACCTTTCAAATTTATAGAAGATAATTCCAAAACTAAATCCTGTGGTGTTTTGTCATCTCTGAACTTTTGGATAAACAACTTCTCAAAATCATCCCATGATGTTATAGACCTAGCTTCCAAGGAAAAATACCATGTGGAAGCTTTGCCTTCAAATGTGTAAGGGAATAGTCTACAAACCACATCCTCATGTATCACACTCCTAAGTCTAATAGCTTGCATGAAAGTTTTGATTTGATCCAACGCAGGTGACTTGTCCTCTGGGTTGAATTTGGGAAGCCATTTCTCAGGGTTCTTAGGTAACCTGTGTTGGTCTCCAAGTATCCACACAGCATCTTGGTCAAGCCAAGGTCTATTCTGGCCTTCTCCAGCCACAGGTTGTTCCTCTTCTTCTTTAAATGAAGAGTTAGAAGAATGCTCACTCTCAGATGAGGAGGATGAAGATGAAGGATGAGAGGGTCACGATCCACCTGAAGGAATTACTTATGAAGCTGGTTATGTTTCAATGAATAATAGATCAAGATCAATTTTAGGGAGCTGTTGTTGGTTTGATGAACTATTTTGTTCAGTTTTTTGTTCAGTACTTTTCTCAGTAGAATTTTGATTATCTTGAATTTTTTCCTGAGGGTTAACGTTTTCTTGGTGAATTGTTGTTAACCCTTGACTTCTCTCTACAAAGAGTCTCTGCTACAGCCTAGCAGTACTATCATTAGACCTTTCGAGTATTTCTTTGAGTGATATAGGTTCTCTAGTAGGTGATATAATAATAATATCCCCTTTTCTAGGATCTCGGTGAGCTATTGGGGTAACAGGGATAGTATTAGGTTGTTGTACCGGTTTCTCAACAGAAGTAGATGCTTGAGTGTGGCTACGAGTGACAATAGGTATTCTTGCTGGAGGAGGTATGGGTCCAAGGTTCCCAACAGAGGGTGAAAAACCAGACTGAAAGGCTTTGAAAGACCCCATGCAAGGGCAGTTCTATCCCCAACCTGTTTGGTATGGAAATCTCCCACGGATATTCGGCCTCCGCTGGCACTCTATGAGTTGGTGTTTTGATCAATAGGTCGGTTCTCCACTTAAGGAAAACAAGAGTAGGAAAACTTAAAATGTTCTGAGTCAACCTATGTGAGAAAAATGATATACTCTAGGTTAGATCTAATCTAAAAGAAAAGCTTGTCATTGTGTAGATCAATCTTGATGTGAAAGGAATAAATGTGTTTGCCAACTTCAACGGAAATGTAAAAAAAGCATTCACTGATTCACTTAGATCATAATCAATTAATGAAAATTAAATGAGAACAATTTAAGCATGTAAACTATTCAAGATAAATCTGTAATCACCTTGTTAATTGAAAAATTAACAATGATTAAATTAAATGTTGATCATTTGCAGAAATCGATAAAGAAAACATCTTAATTGACAGAAATTCAATTAAACATTTTCGCACACAGATTAGCCATAAAGAGAAATCAGTATAACAGATCCCTATGTAAATTATTGCCTACAAAATATCACACACTGTAGATGACAATTTGAAGCAAGAAACCAAGTACTGTCAAAGAAATTTGAACAATAAACAAAATATTATTCAAAGGGATTACTTTACTATATAAACGAAGTCTGTAAACAAAATTACAAAGCTCTGCTATGACAGAGTATCTCCTAGTCTTCTCCTGCTGATTTCTAACCCAAAAATTATGAACCCCTAGCATCGAGAAGCATTCCTCGTTAAATAGGAAATTACAACAAAGTACAAAAATGAAAATTTCCAAAAGGTAGGGATTACAAAATCAAATCAAGCTATTGATCCAGAAAATCTTGTCACAATAATCTGAACAGTTTTAACTCAAATGACTCCCTCAAAGCCTGAGATGGAATTTGAAATATGGATCATCTTTATAATTTCGGGAAAATCCCATAACAAAATTGTGGAATTGAACAACGACCCACTAATTGTCAACAACAGGCAAGAGTCAATCAAGGAAATCTTCGTGTTGAATCGCCACAGGATCCTCCGGCTGATCCATATCGTTTTCAAAAACAAAAAAATTAGACAATGGGTCTTGCTTCTTAGGAGCTGGTGGAATATCAGGTTCCTCATTGATTATAAAATCACGGATAATGGAGTCATCTCGCTCACCCTGTTGTTTATTGATTTCCTCTTCGTTATTCTAAGGGAGTGGTATGCAAAGGGGAAGAATTTCAGAATTTTCCTTTTTGCCATCACTGATGGTATCAAGAACACCCACATCAAAGGGTGGCGACATAGGTTCTGTAAATAGCAAAGCATGAATTTCCTCTTGCATATAACATTCATCAAAGCATTCATGACCTGCCTGCATTTTACTCATCAGATCGTCAGACAGAAAGCTTCCAAAATAAACATGAAACTTTTCTAATAAATACAGACGACGAACTAAATGCTTCATACTTGCGATCATGTTTAAGAAGGGTTGAAGAGAATCAAAATGATTGGATATGATGAGCTACTATGATCAAAATCATACGAATTCAAGACCGCAATCATTTGAACTGAAACGAAACGACGTCGCAGCATGTGTTAGCCCAGATTGGATCACGACGAAGTACAAATTTAACAAAATCATGCACGATTCGAAGTTGCATCTAAAAACCTATCATTACAAACCAATTTAATCAAGCAATCATATCTTCAGAAGTGATCATAAGGTAAGAATTTGCAGCAAAAACTTGGTTGTAAGAACAATGTAAACGAGGCATTAAAACGTCAGTTTGAATGATGGAATTTCACCCACTAGATCAAATGAATCGACGGTTAAGATTAACCAATGCAGGACGTGGGATGAGTTCCTAGAGATTTATTCACAAAATTATTCATAATTTCTAAAATCCGCAACCCGAAAATTGCGGGTTTCGAGTCTGCAAACTAACATCAAAACATAAACAGGTTTACGAAAGCCGCAACCTGAAAATTGTGGGTTGCGGGTTCCATAAACATATAATGCAACTGTAAGGAGAAACAAAAATATGAAATCCAAAAGCCGCAACTGTGGGTTTCGAGAAGAAGATTTCCCAAAATTATTAACAAGGGATTCCCACAACCTGAACCTTTCAGGTTGCGGGTTTTGGGTTGACCCAAAACCAAAAGACTAAAATAACTAAAATCCGCAACCTGCACCTTTCGGTTTCGGGGTGTCGAAAAGTCGGGTTTTGGACTGGCAGAAAGCAGATGATAAAATGCTTAAAATTTGAATCTTTCCATGACCAAAACACTTAAACATTTCTAAGGAAAACAGTGACAATGACTGCAAGCAAAGGTGTAGGTACAAAATCATAAAAACCAAGCTCAAAACTCACGTCTGCAAGAACACTTACACAAGTGCCCTTGTGTTTATTTTAAAATCAGGGCTCTCATGCTCAGTTGAAGCATGGGATTTGTTGTGGCCACAATAAATGGTGACTGTCTGGGAAGAGCCAGTTATCTTTGTGAATGCAACTTTAGCTAGAGAAAATAAGTTAGTCAGCTACTTTTCCAACCTAAAAATGTTAGAAAATATTTGTAAAGGATACAACCGATAAGCATACAACATAAGATTGATATTTTCCCAACCATGATCATATTAAAAATAATGCAAACCTGATAAGGAGACTTAGGAAACAACATGGATCCTTTACCATTATGCAATCATTGAACATTAGCTTATGTTGAACCCGTAACTAATCTTAAAACTGCTCATGTATATCCAATTTACATATCACCTTGATTTATTAATTGGTTTTATATACAACAATTCTTTTGAGCATATACACACATTTTTTTTTTAAATTAAATGGCTGCACATAAGACCTTGTTGATACAAGACCACTTCCCTAACTTGGTAATCAAATATCAGCAGTGCCATTCACAAACCTATTCCAAAAACTGATCAAGCTGGATCGATAAGGAGACCTCTTGTCCTTTAGCTGTGACACTGAAGGAAACTATCGTAGCTTGGTGGCCACATGATGATAGCTTCAGTCCTAATTAAACCCATGATCATGGCAGGGATGGCTTATAATAAGACCCCCCTGTCCTTATACACAACAAGTATCTTATAAAGGAAAAATGAGATTTTATTCAAATCATAGACTACAAGGCACTACCAAGGCTTGGTAACCTCATGATAGCAGTGTTACTCACCAGTGTTTTGCAGATCATGAATGGATCGACCTGTGATAAGATCTTCCACCTCTCAACAAAACTGAGAATCATCTCCCAAGTGTGGTGGCTTGATGTGAAGATGTCATTCCACTAAACACCTATGAACCTAAAGGGTTGGCTTAAGATAAGACCCCCCTCCTTGTAATCCACAATTATTTAAGGAAATTATTATCAAGGTGATTGTAAAAGGATCCAGAGCAGATAAAGCTTATCAGGTTATTATGATATGCTATGACAATGAGACATAAGATAAGGACATTTCAACCATTCCTCGTATCTCAATTAACAGATTAAACATGTAAAAGATGATGACCAAGATGAAAAGGTATCAATCAATGTCCTACATCGATTGGCCGTGAGCCCTTTACAAAACAAATTATGATATCATTCGAAAGAAACTGAGAATAACATGTTATTCTGCAACTTCAATTGGGATCATCTTCTAGCAAAGCTGGTTTTAAACCATTACCAAATGTGTGGAGTTTATTATCAATAAAACGAAAGAAACCAATCAAAACAAATAAAGCAAAAAACACACACCAAACCTATATACAAAAGGACCAATTGTTCATACAAAGTACTTTTTGAGCAGTGAAACATTCATTGGGTATGTGTCCACGACTCCCTCCAGTGTTTGTAGTCGGATAGTACTGGGACCTAACTTTTTTGTAATAATGAAAGGCCCCAGCCAAAGGCGCTGGAATTTGGTATATTGATTTTTATCCTTATGTTTTTTGTCCCATCTTAATACCAAATCCCCAACTGAGAATTCCATTTCAGATGAAGATTTCTCATCAAACCATCTCTTCACCATCTGCTGGTGATGATATAACTTATTCTTAACCACTTCTCTATCTTCCTCCAGCTTAAGCAAAGTGTCAATCCTATGCTGAAGAGGAGAAGAATCATCTTCTTCAATAGATTGGGCTAATTGCAGTGATGGAATGGTGAGGTTGGAAGGGAGAATGGCCTCTTTTCCATAAACCAAACAGTAAGGGAAATTCCCAATGGCTAATTTTGGAGTGATATGATCTTCCCAAAGAGCATTATAAAGTTATGTGTCCCAATCCCGGTGATGAGTGGCTACTGTCTTCTTGAGAATATTTATCAAGTTCTTATTTGAAGATTCAGCGAGCCAATTACCCTATGGGTAATAATTGGCAGAGAATTTTAATTTAATCCCTCTTTCAAGGGCATACTATGTCAAGTCAATCGAATAAAAGTAGGATGTGTTATAAAAAACAAGATAGTCAGGTGCACCAAACCTTGTAACTATCTGACTGTCTAAGAAAGATATTACTTGGTTTGCATTGCACTATTTCAGCTGAACTGCTTCTGTCCATCTGGTAAAGTAATCAGTGGCAGTAAGGATATACCTGTGTTGAAGGGAAGAAGTAGGATTAATGGGACCACGAAAGTCTAATCCCCACTACTGAAATGGGAACTGAACCATCACTAGTTGTAGAGAAAAAGCAGGTTTCTTAAAATTCCCTGTACATTTCTTACATGGTTCACACTTCCTTACATAGGCATATGCATCTTTAAACAATGTAGGCCAATAATATCCCACCCTAAGGATCTTGTGTGTCGTGGTTTCTCCTGAGAAATGGCCTCTAGGAGGTCCTGCATGAAATTGAAAAAGTATATCATCAGTTTCAGGCTTCTCCAAACACCTAAGAAATACTCCATCATAATTTTTTTCTAAACAAGATTCCATTAATGAATTGATAAGGAGAAGACTTTAATCTTAAAGCTCTGCTTTTTTTGAAATCTAAGGTTTCGAGAGCAAACACATTGTTCAGAAAAGTGTAATATGGTCATACCATTCAGAAGTCGGAGTATCTATTGCATTGACAAAACCTGTAGGTAGTTCTTCCTCCTACTCCCATTTTGTCTAGTGCTGTACAGGGTCATTCGACTGAGCAGTCAACAAACACAAACCTTGCCCTTTCACAATTTTAGCTAGCCTGATTTCGAGATCGTATTCTTGTAAAGCAATCATCCAATGGGCGCATTTTTCACCCAGTTCCTTTTGGACTAGTACATTCCTTATGGCTGTATACGGCACAATTACCTTATTTTTAGATTTCAACAAATAAGGCCTGTAATGCTTAACATACTTGTAAACTGCATAAGCCTGTTTATCAATTTGAGAGTAATTCAATTTAGCTCCCTTAAATGTTGAACTCATAAAGGAAATTGGAATTTCTGCGTCGATGTCATGCTTCTGTGTTAAAACAACTGCATAAGAGAAATCAATGGAAAAGGTATAGAGAATAAAATCTTTGTCAAAGTTAGGGGACATGAGAGCAGGAGCCTCAGCGATAGCCCTTCTAATTTCGACAAACGCATGTTTCTGTTCCTGTGACCAAGTAAACTGTACATCTTTCTTGACTAACTGCTGCAAAGGTTTAACTATCTATGCGAAATTAGGTGCAAACCTACGGAAAAAATTTATCTTACCTAGGAAGGACTGAATGGCCTTGCGCGAACCGGGCAAGCCAATTTTTGAAATGGCATCGGTACGTTCTGGGTCAATAATCATACCTTCTTTGGACACAATGAAACCGAGAAGCTTTCCTTTTGTTACTGCAAAAATATACTTTTTTGGATTGAGTGAGATCCCGTATTTCCTACAATGTTCAAAAACCTGTTTCAGGGAAAAAAGATGTTCATGTCGTTTCTTTGAATATATGGTAATATCATCTAAATAAACTATGACAGATTTATGCATTAAACCTTTGAAAGCTATATCCATAGCTCTTTCAAATGTAGCCCCCGACATTTATCAACCCAAAAGGCATCCGCTTATAGGTGAAAGTGCCCCAAGGGGTTCTAAAAGCAGTTTTGAGTTGGTCGTCGGGAGCAACCATGACCTGGTTATATCCTGAAAAACCATCTAGGAGTGAGAACATCTCTGATCCTGCTACCTTTTGCAGAATCTGTTCCATGGGGGGAACAGGATAATTGTCTTTTTCGGAGGCTCGATTCAGATTTCGAAAATCGACACATAGTCTGATTTCTTCGATCTTCTTACGCACAGGCACAAAGTTGGCGATCCATTGGGTGTGTCTGACAGGAAAAATGATTCGTGCTGCGAGCAGTTTTTCCAGTTCCTTTTTCACAGAAGATTCTAAGATGGGGTGCATTTTGCGCAATTTCTATTGATAAGGATTTACCTTCGGCTTCATAGGAATGTTGTGGTGCATGATGCTTGTATCAAAGGTTTTCAATTCATCATAGGTCCATGCGAAAACGTCCTTGTATTCTTTACATAATTTAATGATATCCCTTCTTTCCTTGGGAGAACAGTCAACTCCTATATTGACAAAACGTGGTTCTTGCTCAGTACCTAAATTGACTGGTTCGTAATTAAGTGAGGAGCTCTAGGTTTTGCAATTTGTTTTGTGTCTGAACTTATCCTATAAATTGTAGAACTTCTCTAGATTGATAATAGATTTTGGGATAACATTTGAAGTGCCAGAGAGTGATTTTTCATGTTCTTCTTCATCTATAGCCATGTTTTGAAACGTATCTTGAGCTATGAAGAAATCAAGTATCTGTTGGTTGTCGTCAAACACTTTCCAATTGGTCACATTGTCAGGTATGGACGGCCTGTACATGAGTTTAATTGAAAATGTTCGAGGAGACAAACCCTCTAGTGGTATCAATCTAGATGCCATGTTTGCTAAGAGGTCAGCATCGAAGTTCTATGACCTAGGGACTGAATTAATATTAAATGCACAAAACGAATTGGTAAGGTATCTTAATAGCTTCTAATAATTCATCAGGCGTGGGGAAAAGCAGTGTATCTTATTCCTTACCTATTTGACAATGATTTCAGAGTCGCTAAAGCAAGAATTACCTGTACACCCATATCAACAGCTTTTTTAAGTCCTTGAACAAGGGCTTCGTATTCAGCTACGTTGTTGGTATAGTCAAATTCCAGTATGCATGCTATCATAGATTTAATCCCCTTTGGGTTAATGAGGACACAACCTACACCATCTCCTTCCTTAGACCTGGAGCCATGAAAAAATAAAGTCCAAGCAGTTGGATCTATTCTAAAATTTGTATTTACATTAAAAACATTATGTACAACATCTCCAGTGAAAGGTACAGAGGTAACCTGAGTGATCTGCGATTCTTTCTGTAAATTTTCATCTGGGGAACAGTCAGCAGGAAAATCTCCAAGGAAAGTATCAAACGTAAAAATTTCAATATGTCCACTATAGTAATTGGTAGGTTCGCTAAAATCGTTAAGGCCTGTGATTGTCTGTTTCATGAAAGGCTCCCTACTGATTTTGATTTTGTTGGGATGTCCATTATAGGGTAACCATAGATGAGACCAGTCAATGGAAAAATAGCCCTTAAGCTTCTTTGACCAGTCCCTACTCAGCCACATCCCATAGGCTTCAAGAATGTCAGCCACTACAATGTCTATAGTTTGGTGGTACGAGGATCTGTAGAAAATGTAAGCAACACATTTCTCAACCTTCCTACTACTCTGACTCTTGATCTGTTGAGTTGGAAAATCTGAGTAGGGCAGGGTTCCCAAGTGGCATTCAATTTCTTACACACAAATAAGGGCATTACATTTTACGAGGCACCTGAATCTATCATACAGTTATGTACATTCCTGTTGAAGATTTCGAAATTAAGAAGAAAAGGGGGTGTCCTTTTGCTTCCAGGTTTTTTATCATCTGGCTTAGTGAAAGAGTCCAGGTTGTTATTCTGTGATTCTTTAGGTTGTTTGATTATCATGCTTTTGGGTAAAGCATCCCTCATAGAAGGGATCTTTAAAATTTCAAACAGAGATATATTTTCCTTAACTCTTTTCAAATCTTCAGCTAGATTGTACTCCATTTCTGGAATAACTGTATCCTTTTGGGGAACAGTCTTGCCTTTGTTGGGAACTATTATTGAAGAAGAAGGTTCTTGAGGAGGTTGTGGCCTTGATCTTCTATTATAGTAATGTTGAACATTAAACACAGTTTCAAGTTCTTCTTCCACTTCATTAATAGGAAGTTTGGAGAAATAACTAACAGTGTTCACCTATAAGTCCTCTTGTTCTTCATTCTCTTCAGGTGACCGTGAATCTCGGTTGGTGTGATCATTGGAGGAGTTAGGAGTAGTTTGGGATTCTGTTGCCAAGGCTCTAAAGATGGAATAGAGTTCTTCATTTGAAAGTCCTTTAGTGGGATCAGGAGGTGGTGGATTCTGAGGATGCTGAAAAGGTCTCCTAAAAGGCGGTCTTGCAAAACCTCTGTTTTGGTTTTTATTCTCGTTTTTATTTATTTTCAAATCGACCATCTCATTCGACATTTCTGAAGGAATTTCTTCACATCAGTCATGTCGAAAGGATCCTTGTTTTGGGTAGTAGCCTTGGCCACGATGTCAGTTTTCTTCTTATATGTGGAAGTAGAAGGTTGTTCTTCTGCTGCATCTGAACTATCCTTCAAACAATATATATCCTTTTCAATGTGGATAGCTTCGACATAGGCTTCATATAACTTGTTTTTATGTGCCCTTTTTACCCACATTGCAATAGGGGCAGAGAAACCTTTTTCATAAAAGGCAACCAGAATCTCTTCTGCTGGGAGAACAGGAGCAGGGATTCTATTATTCAGGTAAGAGAACCTTTGATTGTAATATTTAATCCTTTCTTTACCTTTCATCTTTATAGAAGATAATTCCAAAACTAAATCCTATGATGTTTTGTCATCTCCAAACTTTTGGATAAACAACTTCTCAAAATCATCCCATGATGTTATAGACCCGGCTTCCAAGGCAAAATACCATGTGGAAGCTTTGCCTTCAAATGTGTAAGGGAAGAGTCTACAAACCACATCCTCATGTATCACACTCTTAAGTCTAATAGCTTGCATGAAAGTTTTGATATGATCCAACGCAGGTGACTTGTCATCTGGGTTGAATTTGGGAAGCCATTTCTCAGGGTTCTTAGGTAACCTGTATTGGTCTCCAAGTATCCACACAACATCTTGGTCAAGCCAAGGTCTGTTCTGGCCTTTTCCAGCCATAGGTTGTTCCTCTTCTTCTTCAGATGAAGAGTTAGAAGAATGCTCACTCTCAGATGAGGAGGATGAAGATGAAGGAGGAGAGGGTCGCGGTCCACCTGAAGGAATTACTTATGAAGTTGGTTAGGTTTCAATGAATAATAGATCAAGATCAAATTCAGGGAGCTGCTGTTGGTTTGATGAACTATTTTGTTCAGTTGTTTCTTCAGTACTTTTCTCAGTAGAATTTTGATTATCTTGAATGTTTGCCTGAGGGTTGGCTTTTTCTTGGTGAATTCTTGTTAACCCTTGATTTCTCTCTACAGAGAGTCTTTGTTGCAGCCTAGCAGTACTATCATTAGAACTTTTGAGTATTTCTTCGAGTGATATAGGTCCTCTAGTAGGTGATATAATAATAATATCCCCTGTTCTAGGATCTCGGTGAGCTGTTGGGGTAAGAGGGATAGTATTAGGTTGTTGTACCGGTTGCTCAACGAAACTAGATGCTTGAGTGTGACTACGGGTGACAATCGTTATTCTTGCTGGAGGAGGTTTCTGAGTATTTATTTTAGGCATAGTTCACTACTGGCCCTCCTTCTAGTGCCATTTGTTGAGGCCTCGGGGGTGCAGGGTGATTGCAAGGTGTTGGAATGGGTCCAAGGTTCCCAACAGAGGGTGAAAAACCAGACTGAAAGGCTTCGAAAGACCCTACGCAAGGGTAGTTCTATCCCCAACCTTTTTGGTATGGAAATCTCCCATGGATATTTATCCCCTGCTGGCACTCTATGAGGTGGTGTTTCGATCAATAGGTTTGTTCTCCACTTAAGGAAAACGAGAGTAGGAAAACTTAAAACGTTCTGACTCAACCTATGTGAGAAAAGGATCTACTCTAGGTTAGATCTAATATAAAGGAAAAGCTTGTCATTGTGCAGATAAATATTGATGTGAAAGGAATAAGTGTGTTTGCCAACTTCAACATAAATGTAAAAGATGCATTCACTCATTCACTTAGATCATAATCAATTAATGAAAATTAAATGAGAACAATTTAAGCATGTAAACTATTCAAGATAAATTTGTAATCACCTTGTTAATTGAAAAATTAACAATGATTAAATTAAATGTTGATCATTTGCAGAAATCGATAAAGAAAACATCTCAATTGACAGAAATTCAATTAAACATTTTCACACAGATCAGCCATAAAGAGAAATCAGTATAACAGATCCATATGTAAATTAATGCCTGCAAAAGATCACACACTGTAGATGACAATTTGAAGCAAGAAACCAAATACTGTCAAAGAAATTTGAACAATAAACAAAAGATGATTCAAAGGAATTACTTTACTGTAATGTCCCCATTTTGACCCCCCTTTGTATAAAATTGTAAATGATGTGAATATTGTAATTTAATCATGGTGAGGAGCTCAAGGCCAAGGCCCCACTGTTGATTTAGCATTTTGTATCGGCAATTAAAAAAATAGATGCCTATGGTTCTTGTGCGAGATGGGCACAATGTAAATAAGACACCATGTAAATACGAATTTTTAATGGAAAAACCCACAACCGGCTATGCAATGCAACAAAAGAGATAGGGCATGATTCTACAAGGAAAAGGGAGGGAAATTATTCAAACCCTTGAGCCAATGGTATTAAACCATGTGTCAATGAAGAAACCCATAAACCACCAACTACCCATTTTTGTCTCATGCACCCAATCATTTAATTCTTCCAAGAAATTGGTTAAGGCAGTTAATGCCTTGGGAATGAGGGAGTATGGCAGCCAATTTCGTGCATGGGCAAGCCATCAACCTGGAAATTCATGTTTTTGCTTGTGGGGCAAGAAAACACCCACGAAATGGTGCCCAAAGCCATGGGGAATGGGCAGTCTTCACTCATTCACGCAGATAGAGAAGGTTGGGAGTTACAATCACGTTTTTGGAGCAAAAACGGAGGGTTCTCCCTGCCCAAAAACCCATTTTTGGTTTTGGATAGTAGCTGAGAAGGAGGGGCTGCGATTTGGGACTGTAGGGAATTCGTTTTGTCCCCGATTTGCCATTGGCGTTTTTCCTAAAATCGTTTTCTGCTACCTGGGGTTTTCTCCAAACCTCCATTGCTCATTTTTAACCTTCCCACGTTTTTCTGAAGCCTAGGGGATCATTTTCATGCTTGTCACTGTACAAACGATTTTCATTATGCCCATAATTGTGTTCTGCTGTTGTGTGCATCCTCATTTTGGTTTGAACCTGTGAATTGAAGTTTTGGAGTGGTAGTGGACAGAAGTAGCTTGATAAACCTAGTGGGGGAGACAACCTCTCAAGAAGATCAAGAGGGCTTTGGTTACTCTTCTATGCATACCCTGAGAGCACTAGATAGGGAAGGTATGGCTTGAGGGACTGTATAGCAGAGAAAAGAATACTTCCTTGTGCTGGGTGTGTAGGTATTGTGGGTGCCAAGCTAGATAGATCTTGCAAGGTTATCCCTGGCTCTGTGCTGGAGCTCACTAGCTTAGCAACTCTTCCTTTCCATCTCCTAGCATCCTGATAAACCCAATTGTAGATTCGCTTGGCTCATTTTGGTGTATGCTTGGCTATGTGTGAGTCTGCTATTCCCTGGTTCCTTGTAGAGATCATGCCCAGCTCGGGGGTGGCAGTGGTGTTGAGAGATTGAGGAGCACACTGGCCTGCGGTTGGGTGGAACGTTGCAGTTGCATAGCCAGTTGCGTGGGACTACCTTATTGAGATAAGTATTCTCTTGTGTAAATTGGCAATTATCATTTGATGAATAATATGAATGTATGTGGATGTGTTAAACGAATTTACTACCGCTGTGTTTTTAAAAGTTTATGCATTTCCACATGATCTTTTATAATTCTGCATAAGATCTTTATATAATGGCTATCACAGCAATCTTGAATGAATGTTAGACATCGCCATGATTTATTTAATCTCTGTTGTGTTCTATAGCGTGCACATATACATGCCTTTGTATCAATGAGTTTAATTTAATGAATAAGGGGCTAATTTCCCAGATTGAGCACCACGTCCTCTCTATCACGTTGATACGGTAGGAGGGGATACTACATTTACTATATAAACGGAGTCTGTAAACAAAATTACAAAGCTCTGCTATGACAGAGTATCTCCCAGTCTTCTCTTGCTGATTTCTAACCCAAAAATTATCAACCCCTAACATCGAGAAGCATTCCTCGTTAAATAGGAAATTACAACAAAGTACAAAAATGGAAATTCCCAAAAGGTAGGGATTACAAAATCGAATCAAGCTATCGATCCAGAAAATCTTGTCACAATAATCTGAACAGTTTTAACTCAAACGACTCCCTCAAAGCCTAAGATAGAATTTGAAATATGGATCATCTTTCAAATTTCAGGAAAATCCCATAACAAAATTGTGGAATTGAACAACGACCCACTGGCTGTCTACAACAGGCAAGAGTCGATCTAGGAAATCTTCTTGTTGAATCGCCATGGGATCCTCCAGCTGATCCATAATGTTTTTGAAAATAGAAAAATCATACAACGGGTCTTGCTTCTCAGGAGCTAGTGGAATATCAAGTTCCTCATTGATTATAAAATCACGGATAATGGAGTCATCTCACTCACCCTACTGTTCATCGATTTCCTCTTTGTTATTCTGAGGGAGCGGTATGCAAAGGGGAAGAACTTCATAATTTTCCTTTTTGCCATCACTCCTGGTATCAGGAACACCCGCATCAAAGGGTGGCGACATAGGTTCTGGAAATAGCAAAGCATGAAGTTCCTCTTTCATATAACATTCATCAAAGGATTCATGACCTACCTACATGTTACTCATCAGATCGTCAGACAGAAAGCTTCCAAAATAAACAGGAAACTTTTCTAACAAATACAAACAACGAACTAAATGCTTCATACTTGCGACCATGTTTAAGAAGGGTTGAAGAGAATCAAAATGATTGGATATGATGAGCTGCTGCTATGATTAAAATCATACGAATTCAACATTGCAATCATTTGAACTGAGACGAAACAAAGTCGCAACATGTGTTAGCCCAGATTGAGATCACGATGAAGTACAAATTTAACAAAATCATGCACGATTCGAAGTTGCATCTGAAAACCTATCATTACAAACCAATCTAATCAAGCAATCATATCTTTAGAAGTTATCATAAGGTAAGAATTTGCAGCAAAAACCTAGTCATAAGAACAACGTAAACGAGGAATTGAAACGTTAGTTTGAATGATGGAATTTCACCCACTAGATCAAATGAATCAACAGTTAATATTAACTGATGCAGAACCCGGGATGAGGTCCTGGAGATTTATTCACAAAATTATTCATAATTTCCGAAAGCCACAACCCGAAAATTGTGGGTTGCGGGTTCCGTAAACACATAACACAACTGTAAGGAGAAATGCAAATCCAAAATCCGAAAGCCACAACTGCGGGTTTCGGGTTTCGGGAAGAAGATTTCCTAAAATTATTAACAAGGGGTTCCCGCAACCCGAACCTTTCGGGTTGCGGGTTTTGGCTTGACCCAAAACGGAAAGACTAAAAAAACTAAAATCCGCAACCCGCACCTTTCGGGTTCGGGGTGTCAAAAATTCCATTTTTGGACTAGCAGAAAGCAAATGATAAAATGCTTAAAATTTGAATCTTTCTGTGACCAAAACACTTAGACATTTTAGAGGAAAACAGTGACAATGACTGCAAGCAAAGGTGTAGGTACCAAATCATAAAAACCAAGCTCAAAACTCACGTCTGCAAGAACACTTACACAAATGCCCTTGTGTTTATTTTAAAATCGGGGCTCTCATGCTCAGTTGAAGCATGGGATCTATTGTGGCCACAACAAGACCCCAGTTATAGCAACATAGTGACATTAATAGAAGATGTTGCAGAGTGGTGTTGGTCGAGCGGCCGTGAGGAAACCCCAAGCTTGGTAACAAATCAGTTGTTGAACTGTGGGAGAGATTTGGGTTGCTTGATAAACCTAGTTAAGGCTATAGTCTCAACAAACTAGTTACTGGACCTTTCTATGCCCATCCTAGAATAGCACTGGAAGGGAAAGACTGTGAGAGACTGTGCAGCAGAGAGAAGGATCTTCCTTGTGTTTGATGTGGTAGGTATTGTGGATGCCAGGTCGGCTGAGAGCGACTGGACCTTTCTATGCCCATCCTGGAATAGAACTGGAAGGGAAGATGCCTTGAAGGGATATGTAACAGTGTTGTAGGTCTTCCTTGTGTTGGATGCGGTAGGTATTGTGGGTGCCAGGTCAACTGAGTGCTGAGATGCCTGCAGCTCTATGGTTGAGCTCACTGGCTTAGCAATGCCATCCTTGTTGTCCCTGAATGCTTGATAAACCCTTATAGGTTGAATTAGCATGGGTAGGTTCCCTGGAATGCTTGATAAACCCAACTACAGACTGGTTTAGCATGAGAATGGAGCCCTGACTGTGAGAGAACCTATTATCCCTCCTCAGTGGATACACTGCCCAGCTCAGGGGTGATCTCTTAGCTGAAATAGTATAGGCTGGACAAAGATCTAAGGTTGGGTGGAACGTTGCTCTCACTTAGCCAGTTGCTTCGGAATTGAAGGATAAGTATTTATGTTATAGCAAATGATGGTGTTTCATTGTTTTGTGATGAATGCTTGTGTATAATTATGGAACTGTGGGATGTATGTATATGAATGAGATTTACATGAAGCCATGAATAGGCCTGAGTAATAGGTTGAGTTCACTGTTGTATGTATATCTTATATTGCATGAGTTTAATGCCTTGTGATTCTTGTACATGATACATGTGTTGACTGAATCTGTTTAATGCATTTTACATGTTATAATGAATGATAGTGCCTCTTTGTTTGGAGATGAATGTTATGTATAACTAACCCTATGAAGGAGATGTATACTTACACCTAATTCCTGGGGAGGGAAGGGAAGTGCTGGAAGTGGTTTTCAAAACCTCTGTGGGTTAGATGGAAGGGAAGATCTTGGCAAGTAGCAGGTTGGAAGTGTCTAAGTAGAGATATAGATAAAACTTTAGAGAATAAAATGGGAAGTTTAGATACCTCACTTTATTAGGGGATTCTACCATTGCATAGAGCTCTCCAAGAGCTTTCCAACGGTACCAACCTTGCCCCATTTGGATGATGGAGGAGGAAGTTATGCCCCTTAGAAGATTTGATGAAGTTACCCTTACAGAGTCAGGGTTATGCACGCATGGTTCTGCAATTGCGGGTTGCGGATTGCGGAATCGTCGAGTTCAAAATTATGCGTTTCGAGACTCCACAATTTAGCATCCGCAATTGCGGGATCAGCTATTGCGGGTTGCGTGGTCGTCAAGTTCATGTTTTCCTGTTTTGGGCTTCCGCAATTCCGCGTTGTAGGATGTGGGATGCATATTGCAGGACCCACTGTTGCGGGTTGCGGGTTGCAGGCTAACCTCCTGCGGAAGTTGGAATTCCGCATTTCCCCATCCGCAATTGCAGGTTGCGGATTGTGGGATTCACTGTTGCGGAATGAAGGTTGCGGGTCCACAGCTGCGGATTGTGGATCCAAACTCTCCTAACTGTGTGTATGGGCACTCGGTCGATGTTTTGGGAGAAAAAAAAATGGATCACAATCTCCAGAAATTTTGGTCGGTCGATGTTTTGGGCCAAACCGTGCATGAAATTTTGGTCGAGAAATGCCCCAATGGCGTGATCTTAATAAACTTATTTGATTGATTAATTGTTAAAATGAATAATTCCTAGTTTGAATGGGTATGATAGAGCTTATTTGCATGTTTGTGATGTCTAATAGAATGTATCTGATATGCACAAAGATAGCAGTAGCCATAAGACGAATTGTGTCACCGGGCAACGCATAGAATGGTGTAAGAATGGTTATTCTGAACGATGCGTAGGACCCGTTTGGGCCAGAAGATGATGTACTAGGTGAGTATGTGAAAGAAACACATAAAGAAGCCAAGTCTGATGGAAGGAGGGAGCAAGTGATGCCCTCGAACTTGGCTGAGACTATGGTTAGATTTAATGAGCGAATGATGAAAGCGAAAGAAGAGCAACATTAGCTCAATGCATCCATTTTGTAGAGTCTGACTGGCTTGCAGCAAAGAATTAATGATGGTTCTAACTAGAGCCACGAAGGCTGAGAGGAAAAGAATGCAGAAAGTCAGTCTAGGGGTCGTTCCATGAGAAGAAATCCAAGCCCTAGAAGAGGTTTTGTGGGCAGAAGGCACAAGACACCTTCTCCTAAGTTTTCTTCTAGCAGGTCAGCCGATTATGAGGGTTCTCAAGGCAGCCCAAGATTCACTACCAGTAAGAGTAAGGGCAGGAAGAAGCATAGAGGTATTCCACAGGGTGAATTTAGGAAGGCAATGCCTCCTACTTTTGATGGTCAAAGTAAAGAAGGTCAAGAAGCAGAGGCATGGCTTCTTGGAATAAAGAAGTACTTTAAAATGCATGAATATTCAGAGAATTAAAAAGCTAAGGTTGCTATCTACAACCTTAGTGGAAGAGCCTCTATTTGGTGGGATCACCTCATGCAAGTGAAAGGAATTAGTGAGAGAAGAGTCAGCTGGGGTAGATTCCAAAGATACTTTCAGGAGAAGTACCTATCACCTAGGTAGTATGATAGCAAAAGAAAAGAGTTCCATGAACTCAGGCTAGGATAGAACACTATGGATGAGCATGTTCATAAGTTTTTGGAGTTTCTGAGGTATGTGGACTACATCAAGGATGAAAGAGTGAAGATTCAATGCTTCCTTGGTAGTCTACCACAGAGCTACAGAGATATGATAGAGTTTGTAAATCCACCAAGCTTGGATGAAGCCATCAGGATGGCAGAGCATTGCTATGAGCAGAATAAAGGTAAAGCAGAAGCACAGCCAGCATGGAAAGGTAAACCCAAGGGAAGGTTCGATCAGAAGAAAGGTGAGTCTAAACCACCATTCAGAAATCAACCTAAGAGATTTCCACAAGGCTAGCAAGCAAGAAGAGAATTCAAGTCAGCTGTAACAGCTGATAGAGCATTAAAAGGGCCACTTCAGTGTTGGGGTTGTGGGGAGAACCACATGCTCAGAGATTGTCCAATTACAAATAAGAACCCCAGGAACTTGCATAATGTTAGAGGAGAAACTACAGTAGGGGACATGGAAAGAGAAACACCTAGGATTTATGCAACACCGTATGATCATCAAGCAAACCATCAGTCAACATCAGTGGAGGTTGCAGGTAAGATTGATGAGCAATCTATTTCTGTTTTGATTGATCCGGGACCTACTCATAGTTATCTATCTCCTAAGATAGTTGGAAGTTGTTCTCTTGGTAAAGTGAAGCATGACAAGGCTTGGCTAGTTCAATTGGCCACCGGTACCAAGAAAAAGGTGAGTGAAGTAGTGAAGGAGTGTCCTATAGAATTGAATGGACTCCTCACACATGCTGAATTAAATATCTTGCCATTGGGATCATATGATGCCCTAATTGGCATGGATTGGTTGGAAAGGCATAGAGCCAAGGTGGACTGTTATGAGAAAGGATTGGAATTCCTTGATGAGGAAGGCAAGCCAAGGTCGGTTAAAGGAATTCCAAAGCATGTTTTAGTGAGGTAGATTTCAGCTCTGCAATTAAGGAAGTTTTATAAAAAGGGTTGCCAATTGTATGATGTACATATATCAGATTCAGCAGAAGATAAGGGACCCAGGGTAGAAGACTTCCATATATTGCAGGAGTTCCAGGATGTGTTTCCAGATGAGGTTCCAGGATTGCCACCCAAGAGAGATATTGACTTTTCCATTAATCTTGTTCCAGGAGCAGCACCCATCTCCAAAGCTCCTTCTAGAATGAGCACACCAGAGTTGGTAGAGTTGAATATGCAGCTGCAGGAGTTAATGGACAAAGAGTATGTAAGACCGAGTATATCCCCATGGGGTGCACCAGTGTTGTTTGTTAAGAAGAAGGATGGAACATTGAGGCTATGTATTGATTACAGGTAGCTCAATAAGGTGATAGTTAAGAACAAGTATCCCTTTCCAAGGATTGATGACTTGTTCGATCAAATGAAGGAAGCTAGAGTGTTCTCGAAGATTGACTTGAGGTTTGGGTACCATCAAGTGAGGATAAAGGAAGAATACATTCATAAGACAACCTTCGGGACTAGGTATGGTCATTATGAATTTATAGTGGTGCCATTTGGTCTCACCAATGCACCTGCCACATTCATGTGTCTCATGAATAGTGTCTTCAACAAGTACTTGGATAGGTTTGTAATTGTGTTCTTGGATGACATTCTTGTGTATTCAAATAATGAAGAAGAGCATGATGAACATTTTAGGATAGTATTACAAGTCCTTAGGGAGAACCAACTGTATACTAAGCTGAGTAAATGTAACTTATATCAAGAGAAGGTGCAGTATTTGGGTCATATTATATTTACAGAGGGCATTGCAGTAGATCCAGAGAAGATTGAGGCCATCATGGATTGGTCTACTCCAAGGAATGCAGCAGATGTTATATCTTTTATGGGCCTTGATGGTTACTCCAGAAGGTCCATTGAGGGATTTTACAAGATAGCCCATCCAATCACTTCATTGCAGATGAAGAATATCAAGTTTGTATGGTCTGAAAAGTGTGAGAAAAGCTTTCAGCAGTTAAAGAAGCTACTTACTAGTGCACCTGTTTTGAGGATTGTTGATCCGAGTAAGGATTTTGTGGTATGCATTGATGCTTGCATTGAGGGACTCGGTGGAGTGCTAATGCAAGAAGGTTCTGTAATTTGTTATGAGTTAAGAAAGCTGAAACAGCATGAAAGGAACTATGCCACCCATGACTTAGAGCTAGCAGCCATCATTCACGCTCTCAAGAGATGGAGGCATTTTATGTTAGGAAGGAGGTTTGAGCTCAGAATTGATCATATGAGTTTAAAATACTTGTTTGACCAGCCAAATCTGAATGCAAGGAAAACTAGATGGATGGAGTTTCTTTGTGAGTTTGATTTGGAGATTAAGCATGTCAAGGGTAAAGAGAATAAGGTTGCTGATGCACTCAGCGGGAAATTCCATATTGCAATAATATGTAGATGTGAATCGGACTTGAAGGCAAGAATTTTAGAGGCTCAAGATAGTTATGAAGTCTATCTTCAGATTAGAGAGAAATTGCTGTATAATGTTATAGGGGAGAGATATGCCAGATATCAGCTGGGTGAGGATGATGTTCTCATTTATCAGAACACCGGACTATACATTCCAAACAGTACAGATTTGAAGAAGTTGGTGATGGATGAGATACACCAAATACCATACTTAGGGCACCTAGGATATCAGAAGACTATAACAGCAGCAAGGAAGCAGTACTTTTGGCATGGTATGAATAAGGACATAGCTGAGTATATTGCTAGATGTCAGAAGTGCCAACAAGTCAACGCAGAGCACCAACATCCAGCAAGATTGTTGCAGCCCTTACCCATTCCAGAGTGGAAGTGGGAAGTGATTTCTATGGATTTCATAATAGGATTTCCTATGACAGTGAAGAAGCATGATTCAATCATGGTGGTGGTGGACAAGCTATCAAAGGTATCTCATTTCATTCCAGTGAAGTCCACCCACAAGGCTAGTGACATTGCAGATATCTTCATGAGAGAGATATTCAGATTGCATGGATTTCCCAAGGCAATAATTTCTGATCGTGATACAAAGTTCACATCCAATTTTTGGAAAGGATTGTTCCAAGAGTTGGGAACTCAATTGAAGTTTAGTATAGCCTATCATCCTCAAACAGATGATCAGACTGGGAGAGTGAATCAGATCCTTGAAGACATGCTAAGAATGTATGTGATGGATAAACCATCTAAGTGGGAAGATTATTTACACTTAGTGGATTTTGATTACAACAATGGGCATCAAGCATCGTTGAAGATGAGTCATTTTGAAGTGTTGTATGGAAGAAGATGTAGAACTCTAGTGAGTTGGGACAACCTAGTGAACAGAGTAGTGCTTGGACCAGAAATGATTGAGGAGATGGAACATGAAGTTGCTAAGATCAGGCAGAATTTGAAGGCAGCACAGGACAAGAAGAAGAGTTATGCAGATCTGAAGAGAATGCATAAGGAATTTCATATTGGGGATCATGTCTACTTGAGAGTGAGACCCAGAAAGAGTTCCATGAAATTGGGAAGTTGTGCCAATCTAGCACCCCGATATTGTGGGCCATTTGAAGTCCTTGATAGGATAGGGCCAGTTGCATATAGAATTGCATTTCCTGCTAACATGAAAGCTCATAATGTTTTCCATGTATCTTTGCTTAAGAAATATGTTCATGACCATAATCATATCATTGATTGGCATGTGATACAGGTGGAACCAGAGGGAGAGTTCCAGGTGGAGCCTACATGCATCCTCGACAGGAAGGTTACCTTGCTTTGAAACCAGGCCATAGGGTAGTTAAAGGTGCAATGCATGCACCTTAGCCTAGAAGAGGCCACATGGGAGCTGGAGGATGCGATGAAAGAGGCATTCCCATTTTTGTTCAGTTTTGAGAACACCGATGACGGTGTTATTTTAAAAGAGAGGGAGTTGTAATACTCCATTTTTCCCTTGATGTATTTGGATTTGATGTAAATACTGTGCATATACAGTATGTGTATTTTCCCTAGTGTGGAGCTCAAGGCCAAGGCCCCACTAGTGGATGTTTGAGTTTATTGCTTAGGCAAATATTTGGACAGTTTGATTATTCATGGGTTGATTAAGCCATGAAGAAATGTAAATGATGTAATTATTATTGAATGAATAAAACAACCAAGAAGCTGGCTAAGGAGCCAACAAATGAGAAGGGGGACATGTGTATCCACTAGGGAGAGGTGAGGGGGTTTGGGATTGGTTTCCCATGTTGCCACATGTCTGACTGAGAACCCATTGGAACTCCCTGTTGACATTAATGCAACTGTAGTGGGTGGTTGAGAACCCTGATTGCTGAGGCTGCTAGAGTATGGATCATGCCTGTGATTTCGTATGGCAGGGCATGGATTTGATCGCTTGTGCAGGATGAAACTCAATCGCCTGGGGGAACTCACTGAAATTGTTGACTATCCGGGGAGGGGATTCATTCATGCATACACAGACACACAGATCTCCCATTCAGAAACGAACGCATCCATTCACGCAGAAGGGGTTCTATTGATCCTCCATTCACGAACTTGGCCCCGCGAACCCTTGACCCTTGCAGAGAATTCGTTCATGCACTTCCTATATTCACCGATCCAATTCCTGGGAGAGGAACCTGAAGTTAATTGTGATCCTGTGTATTAGAGTATGCCCAAGAGTTGAGAGTCATGACCACCCTATGTGCAGACCCTAGTTACAGTGGCGGAGTGGAATTGATAGAAGATGTTGCAGAGTGGTATTGGCCGAGCGGCCATGAGGAAACCCCAAGCCTGGTAACGAATCAGTTGTTGAACTGTGGGAGAGAGTTGGGTTGCTTGATAAACCTAGTGAAGGCTATAGTCTCAAAAAACTAGTGACTTGACCTTTCTATGCCCATCCTGGAATAGCACTAGAAGGGAAAGACTATGAGAGACTGTGTAGCAGAGAAAAGGATCTTCCTTTGTGTTGGATGTGGTAGGTATTGTGGGTGCCAGGTTGACTGAGAGCGACTGGACCTTTCTATACCCATCCTGGAATAGCACTAGAAGGGAAAAAACCTTGAAGGGCTGTGTAACAATGCTGTAGGTTTTCCTTGTGTTGGATGCGGTAGGTATTGTGGGTACCAGGTCAACTGAGTGTTGATATACCTGCAGTTCTGTGGTTGAGCTCATTAGCTTAGCAATTCCATCCTTGTTGTCCCTGAATGCTTGATAAACCCCTGTAGGTTGTCTTAGCATGGGTAGGTGCCCTGGAATGCTTGATAAACCCAACTATAGACTGGTTTAGCATTAGAATGGAGCCTTGACTGTGAGAGAACATGTTAGCCCTCGTTAGTGGATACACTGCCCAACTCGGGGGTGATCTCTCAGTTGAAATAGTATAGGATGGACAAAGATATAAGGTTGGGTGGAACGTTGCTCTCACTTAGCCAATTGCTTCCGAATTGAAAGATAAGTATTTATGTTATAGCAAATGGTGGTGTTTCATTGTTTTGTGATGAATGCTTGTGTATAATTATGCAACTGTGGGATGTATGTATATGAATGAGATTGACATGAAGCCATGAACAGGCTTGAGTAAGAGGCCGAGTTCACTATTGTATGTATATCTTATCTTGCATGAGTTTAATTCCTTGTGATTCTTGTACATGATAGATGTGTTGACTGAATCTGTTTAATGCATTTTACATGTTATAATGAATGATAGTGTCTCATTGTTTGGAGATGAATGTTATGTATAACTAACCCTGTGAAGGAGATGTATACTTACACTTGATTCTTGGGGAGGGAAGGGAAGCCCTAGAAGTGGTTTTCAGAACCTCTGTGGGTTAGATGGAAGGGAAGATCTTGGCAGGTAGCAGGTTGGAAGTGTCTAAGTAAAGATATAGACAAAACTTCAAGAAGAAAATGGGAAGGTTAGATACCTCACTTGATCAGGGTATTCTACCATTGGATAGATCTCTCCAAGAGATTTCCAATGGTACCAACCTTGCCCCATTTGGATGTTGGAGGAGGAAGTTATGCCCCTTAGAAGATTTGATGAAGTTACCCTTACAGAGGGAGGGTTCTGCAATTGTGGGTTGTGGGTTGCGGAATCGTCAAGTTCAAAATTATGCGTTTCAAGACTCTGCAATTGTGGGATGTGGGTTGCGGGATCAGCTGTTGTGGGGTCGTCAAGTTCATGTTTTCGTGTTTTGCGCTTTCGCAATTCCGCATCCGCAATTGCGGGTTGCGGGTTGTGAGATGTGGATTGCGGGACCCACTGTTGCAGTTTGTGGGGTAACCTCTCGCAGAAGTTGGAATTCCACATTTTTGCATCTGCAATTGCGGGTTGTGGATTGCGGGATGCGGATTGCGGGATTCGCTATTGCAGAATGAAGGTTGCGGGTTCGCAGCTGCGGGTTGCGGATTGCGGATCCAAACTCTCTTGACTGTGTGTATGGGCACTCAGTCGATGTTTTGGGAGAAAAAACAAAATGGATCACAGTCTCTAGTGGCCAAGTAGGGCAATGGGGACGTGACACCTCTAGTGTCCCAAAAAAATCATGCTAAGATTGTTTTTTTTATATATGTTGTATTCTTTGTAGGTAGATTGTGCACCCTGGCATGATTAAGGGGTTTTCCCTGTTTTTTACGTATTGTTGGGTTCAGATTGGTTCGAGTCTGATGACTTTGTGTCTTGAACTAGCCCAACCGGATGATTCTGATTCCACTGATTTTTAAAACGCTCACTACAACACCCTAGCTATCACATCACAATACTTGTCACTCTAGCTCTCATACATAGAAATGATCTAAAAACCTCTCTAGAATAAGAGTGTAATTACAAGTAAAAACCCTTGATTAGGTCCACAAGTGGAGTGCTTCAACTTGAAAAGGTCCACTTTAAAAGATTAACCCTAACCAACTCACCTCACATGTGTTGAAGGGTAGGTGGTTACATTACAGTTCATACCAAGCATGCTTCTCCAAGTAACTAACTCAAGCAATGCACCCTACATGTGCCAAGGTAGGTACATGCCCAAATGTGTCAAGCAGCCACTCCACATATTTTCATGGAACAACATGAGGACTGCACTCATTTAGTCCAAGTAACTCCAAGGGTAAACAAAATAGATGAGAAGGGGATATGAGACAATTTTCCCTTGTGAGACTCTCCCACTTATGCATCCCTCTCACACCAAGAGTCAAACACTTTCCAAGAAACATGCAAATTAATAGGCATGGGATAAAATATGTTGGTACAATAAAGTGGCATATAAAACTTAACCTTCCAACTTTCTAGGCCTTGGAAGGTGCAAGATCAATGCATGGAAGAGTTGTTTGCAAAAGTGGAAACATTAGAATTTGCAAATTTAGGTTTATATGTATCACCAAGAAAAATAGCGCGTATTTTTTGTTAATAACATTTCCAAGATTTGTTTCATGTGTATTTGCATCATTCCACATTTTTCCAACTTAAACCTCTATAAATATTTTGTACTAACCTTTGAGTTTGTAGGTATATCATAGTTTATAACCATATCAACAGAAGGAACATCTAGCCCTCTGCTAGCAACATCAGTGCAAATAAAGATGTTACGCTCTCCAGCCTTGAACTTGTTTAGAGCCCCTACCTGTTTTGGCTGCAAATAGGAATTACTACAAATAGTTAGTAGGTGCATTGCAGCTACTAAAATACAATATCGCTAAGAAATTGTAGAACTATGTTGCAACTCAAGCAGTGAAAAGCTCTTTTGATTGAAGAAATGAGCATAACCTGACTCATTTGCCCACTTATAGAAATGGCCTCGAGTCCAAGATTTCAGAGAATCAAAGCAAGGCACCTTGTAGATTCACATGTGCGAGTGGAAACCATTGTAGTACTTCCAGACATCTCATTTAAAAGAAAAACAAGATAGCAATCCTGTTTAATAAATACAAGGTAAAAAATAATAGATACTCATGACAAGAAACACCCATATTTTCCTTCAATCAATGCACAAAATTTTGAATTACTTTGTAATATGTATAGAATTTCAATTAAATCTCAAGTACGTGAAATGTGCAGCTTAAAATGAGGTCATAACCTAAGACTCTTTGATAATAATTCGTCAACTAAACCATCAAATAGAAGGCCTAATAGGAAAATAAGGAGAAATATTATGGTAAAGTATACACAAAAACATGCAAATTGGCACCGTAGATCACTATCTAAAATACAAAAAGGAGAGTAGGCGAACCTTATGCTTTGCAGGAATAAAAAGATATTATTGTTCCAATTAATCCACGGTCGAGTAAACCTCAACCATAAGACATCCATCACATAAAAGATGAGTAAAGCACCTCATGGAATTTATGGTGTTAAATATTAGATGACAACACATACATCAAGGAAAATAATGATAGTTGACGTTTAACAGATAAAGTGGAACATATAACTTGACATAGCACGATTAACAAATAAATGACATCAGGCGACCTTAATAGATATGCATGTCATCTCATTGTCTTAAACAATTAGCTCAACTTCACCCATTGCACAAATCATTTTAAAACTACCACACTAAAGCTCCTATCTTTTTCATGTATTTGAACAAAAAAGACTCGACTATTAATAACTGAAAACTGTATTCATGCCATTCCAAATAAAGGAAAAGGGTCCACCTTTGCAGGATTCTTCAAACATGCTAGATCTCTTACATTGTAAAACTTGATATACAAAAACGAAGAATGTATTTTTAATAAATGAAAAAACTCGTAATACTATAAATGGTCACATAAAACTTTTGAAGCAAACAAACAAGGAAAACTAAAGCATAGTGTTAATGCTAGGATTGTTCTCATTTTTTGTTCATGTTTCCTTAGGTTTGTTTGAAATTTATTTTCTTTTATTTATCCCTTGTTTTTTATTGTTTTATTCTATTTCTAATTTTTGTTTTATTTAATTTTTTAATAGTCTTCTTTTTCTTTAATCCAAAACCTTTAAATGGCTTATATAGCATGGTATTTGTCTCAAAGTTTTCAATTACATTTTTTTTTAGCTTTATCTTGAAGTTTATAATCAAGTTTTAAACTCATATGCTAAGTGTATTTATCAAAAGTGCTATGTTGGAAGATTTTGGTAGCGCAAATTGTGAAATATACCTTTAATGCGCTACGAGAATCTGGTATGATGAAAAATCATGCTTTTCTAGGCTGGGTAATGGTTCACTTCAGTTATGATGATTGGAAATGTTTCAACACATATCAAAGAATTATAATATTTTCAAAGTTCCACCACATTCAATCATTAATAGAAATTTGGTTTCGAGGTGTCACAAATCAGTTTGGGAATCACAAAATATGAAACCGATGGACACTTGTTGTTGAAGGAAGTTAGTGTTTTGATCTTCGAACATTTGTCATCTATGTTTTCTCAAAAGCCAAAATTAAGAAGTCTGCAATTGAGAGATGGGAAGAAGTGGTGAAGTAAATAGGGTAGAACCGATGGACATTCAATGGGCTGTGAAATTTCTAAAATGTACAGAGGTGTTTAAAGCAGCGGGATGGTTCAATTTCTTCAAGAAAATTAATGGGTTTAATGAAGAAGTTTCGATCTACTTTGCAAAGAATTTGGTTGAATATGTTGTTAAATTTAAAACCCTAAAATTTCAGCTCTCGCAAGCCCTAATTTCTGAAGCCACCGGTCTCGCCATGGATGGGGAATTGTGGTTCAAAAAAGTTCCTTTCAAATTCGACCCAAAGCCGTTCTTGTTACCAGGTAATGAAAGCTTAAATTGGAGTAATGGAGTTCATATAACAAGTTTTCAACCAGAATGGAGAGAGGTGCTTGGCGTTATACAGCCTTACATCACATGTGAAGGCAGATTTACAATGGTTTTTAAATATCATGTCAGGTTTTTGATGCATCTCAAATCGCACTATAAAGTAAATTTACCCTATTTCCTGTATAAGAGCATTCAAAAGATGTCAAATAAGGTGAAAACGAATCCTGAGCATGTGAAACATTCCTTATTTCATCATGGACTTATAAAGCTTCTCATTCAAATGGAATTGCAGAAAGAAAAGAAGACCTGGGAACACTTCATATTTTGGTTTGGGTTTATGGCTGAAAGAGATGAGCGTACAGATAAGAATAAATCTAAAAAGAAGGGTAAAAAGGGTAACGGGAGAAGTTCTAAAAAGTATCTGTTACAGGAAAAATCTGATATTCCTAAGAAGAAATAATAGGAACATTGTCAAGAAGTTTAGAAAATGGAAAGGGTAATTGATATTACTGAGGAACAAGTTCAAATTCCAAACATATCAAAACAGAGAACAGTCGAGAATTTAGTTTTACAACCTACCGCAGAAGATACAAAAAATGAAGGTTTCCAGGCTATGGATTTAGAAGCAGATGCAAGTCTTCTCATACAGTTAAAAGAATCAACATGGAAGTATAGAACAAGGTCAGCCATGAAGAGTAATATGGAAAAGGGTTCAAGCTCTAATCAAAAGACAGAGGAGATAACCCTAATTCAAAGTTCGTCAACTGATAAAGGTGAAGAGAAGGAAGATAAACCAATTTCTCACCAGATGAGTATACAGTGCGATGATGCAGAAGTGGAAGAAGCAAATCTAGAAGTAAACCAAGATGAAGAAGAGCAAATCATTTTCAAAATGGAACAAGACGAGTCTAAAATTGCAGAGAGATTGGCAAAGGATAGGATAGAAGAAGACTTAATTTTTAGAAAGTTAGATATTCCACCTTTTATATCCCAAGACTCTACTTTGCTAGGAGAAGTGAACATATGCTCAGAGGTTGAAAGTCTTAGAAGGATTCAGAAACAATATCAAGCAGATATATCATTTCTAAATGAGTCAAATGACATGTTTTCAAAGACTAATAAGCATTTAAAGGAGGAATTGGGAGAAGTTAATACACATTACCAAGAACTGATTGTTGTTACCAGGAAAGCTTTCAAGCAGAAAAGGGAAGCAGAGGCTCAAGTTGATGATTTAAAGAAGCAGGTACATAGTTTGAATGAGAAGAACCAGCTATTGTTAGACAAGAATAAATATTTGGAAGCTGAGCAGCCCCAACATAACAAAAGGACCCATGCGCTGGAAAGGATTGCTATGTTAGTAGAGGCTTCTAGAAAAGCTATTTAGAGTCAATTCAATTTTAAAAGCATTCCTTTTTTGTATTAAAAAATTAATCTTAAAATAGTTAAGTTTTGGTTAAAAGACTGAGTTAAAGACTCGAAATACTCCTAACTATTTTATGCAACTGTTTTGAGATTAAAACCTAAAAGTAGTTACAAACTACTCTTTTTGTAAGTGGATAAAAGCAGTAAAGGAGGAGGGATATGGGTTGGATTTTTAATTTCAAGAAGCTATTTTACAGTGATATGAAGCTTACAAAACTATCATGTAAGTCATGAAAACTGAGAATTAATACACATATGATATAAGCCATTTTATACTATTTTATTGAGTTTTTATTCCTAATTAGTTTGATCATTCAATGCATGATTTTATTTCTGTTTTAATGTCTTTTGAACCAGTGAATGCTTATGTATTGTAGATGAAAACCAGTATGAGTGATTATGATGTGATGATTTATATTTACTTGATTTATATTTATGAATTTAGTTTTTAATGAAGTATATGATTCAGTAACTTGTTTTAGTTTGTTTTCTCTTGTTCTTCTTGAGATTGAAACCTTCAAACAACAAACTCTAAACCAAGAAAAATCTTTTCATTTTTTTATTTTGAGATTGTTAAGATTGTGTTAGCTTGTTCTTTCGTAGTCTAGGAACAAATTCCGGCACTAACACATAGATCATATGACATATAACATGAAGAATGCAATACAAACATACATGATACATCAATACACACACACACACACACACACATTGTATGGTAAAAGAAAGGAATGAACAACTACCCTCCGACCCTGCATCAATAAGTATATATTTTGATTTCTTTGTAAAATTCATCTTTCTCTAGCCAAGGGGTTTAGCTCAACTAGTTGTTTCCATTGTTGCTACGCAGTTGGCTAGTTCTGTGCCAGCAAGGGCCCGCTTCAAATCCCTTGAATTAGGTGCACTAGTCTACGCCAACATGTTCACTAGGGATGGCATCCATGAATGGGGGAAATCATCCCCTGGGTTTCTCCACCAATAGTTGTGAAGACTTCAAGTCAACTAATGCCCTCCTAAAGCTCTGCATTGCTCCTCATATTGAAATCCAAGTGGATTGGACACCAAGTATTTTAATATTTGGAGACATTCTCCCACTGCAACAAATGTGTTGTTGAATAAAAGAGAATATGTCACAGAAAAGTTGAATAATTTCCAAAAATCAAGAAAGCAAATTGGAACCAAAGGTTCATTCAAATTTAGCAAGTGGCATTGAACACAAAAAAACCCTTTGTTGTAGTAATAACACTCCAATTATATTAAGGAGTCATAATTAACAATTCAATATTGAGGTTAGGTGTTAGGTGTTCAACCATCGTAACGACTTATGGGTTATTATGTAATGTGACATGATGTAAGGATTTGGGAGAGATGTATTGGCTCCAACATTAATTTATAAATGTCTTTATTTTCTCTCATCATCAGACTGGCAAATGAAACAGGTCCAGAGCAGCATACCTCCCACCCATCAAACCACCCTCTAGATTCAACCAAGTAGCCAGTGTTCTATCCAGACTTTCTTCCTTCAACCTTGGATGGTAGGAGAGCAAGGATTCCTTTTTCCTACACCCCTCATGTTTGTTCATCCAAATCACCTTATCCTTAGACACTACCCAAACAACATCATTTGCCATTGTATAAACCCATTCATGGTGATTTATGGCTCTGACAACAATGCCTCAGTCCCCCATCCTTCCCTCGGTCACCAAGACCAATAGGCCTTGGCATCATCTCTCTCTCTCTCTCTCTTGTTGATTTTTTAGCAGCATCAAGAGCCATTCTCTGAGAGAATGGAGGCACCTGGTCAGTTACCAGGGTTGATCAACATTCAGTTTGGGACTGAAGCTCAGCCTGGGGCTGAGAACCATTCTCTGGGAGAATGGGGGACCTAGTAAGGGACCAGGGGGTTGATTAACATATTTTAGTCTGGGACTGAAGCTTACCCTGGGGCTGAGAGACATTATTTCAGAATGGAGGCACTTGGTCAGTTACCAATTTGTTGACTTCGGTCAACCTTCAGCCTAGGACTGAAGAACCTGGTTAGGGACCAAGACCTGGTTGGGACTAGGACGTTGATTCAATCAATGTGAAGGCCTATATTGGATCTAGGAAAGTGTTGTACTCCTCTCCTTGATTAGTGGGATATGGGACCTTCACAAGGCACTGGACACACCTAGTTGAAGTACCTAGCACATGTTATTGGTGTTAATGGGGAGAACAAGGCAATCAAAGAATATATTCCTTATATATGATGATGTACTGGAATGAATGACCAAGAGACCCATTGATGGTCCAAGAACCCCAATGGAAGATCAAGAGATCTATTGATCATCCAAGTACCCCTATAGGTGACCATGAGACCTTTTTAATGAAAAAGAAACCCTATGGGTGACCTTGAGACCCTTTGGATGACTTAGAGCCCACTTGTGAAGGGCCAAAAGACCAAGTTAAAAGTTAATGGGTTGAAAGATAAAAATTAAAATATTAATCCTAACTAATTTTTATTTTTATTTTTATTATTCCTAAACTTATGGATATGACCCTTATGACACTCTGTAAATAAAGGAGCACTCTCACTTGTAAAACATATCTCATCACAACATATCTTTATCTCCTCTAAATTTTCTGAAATGACTGTTTTGGGGTTATTGTTGAGATCTTCTTCAATGCAAGTCTGGACCAATTGGAGGCAGCAATTGGAGGAATATTTTGAAGTCCGATTTTTCTCTTGAGGCAGCCAAATTTTTTTCAAGGAAGATGGTGTTGAGCCCTTGGTTAGGGATGTGACAAAACTGGCATTTTTGGAGTGGCTTCCCTAGCAGGCCAAGGTCAGCCTTAGGTATGCCCTAGCTGGTTGAGCCCCTTTGGTCTTATTCTTCAGTAGTAGGGGGCTTGTTTGGACCTATTATTTCGGTAGCAAGGGGGTCCGAGCCCTCGTTAGGGCATTTAATGTTCAACAACATGGGATATTCGGGAGGCCAAAGGAAGATTCTTTATTTCTCAGCCAAAGGAAGGTTGACCGAACTTAGTCATAGCCACTTGAACAATTTAGACTATCAACAGTAACTCAAAAAATTAAGGTCGGTCAACATTCAAACTCAGATAGTAAGCTCAGTCGATAGTTAAACTCAGTCAACAGTCAATAGTCATAAGTTCATAGTTTGATCTCTTGGTTTAAGTGCCCTAGAGGAAAGTCAAATTGTAAAGTCTGCTCTATGTATTTTTCCATGTAAAATTTCAGTCATCTCATATTAAGGAAGATATTCTTTGCTGGAGTTTTTATACCTTGAAAGGTTTTCCCCAGGGTAAACTTTGTGTTCTCGTGGATGCTTGTTGGCTATGCATTTTCTCTTTGGTTGACCCGGGTTTGGAGATATTATTCTTGTAGACCCAACAAAATCCACTTCACTGGCCCTTTCGGCATCAACCTGTGAAAAAGATGAAGTCTCACCCGAAGTAAATATGGGTGGTTACAGAATCAAGTTTCTGTAACCTTGGTGAACGCAGATATATTATGCGAACTAGCAATGTATTCCCTCCTTAACATCTACTTAACATATCAATGCCAACATATAACTACGCACTCCGCAGTTATCAACAACCTACAGAATTTGCTCAATCACGGTTATTGTTACTCTTATAACTACACATTTCTCATACTTAACAAGACTTCACAACACTCGTGCACATGTGTTCTGCTTACTTATCATAACATTTTCATTCACATACATATGGAAGCAAATACATAAGCATAAGCATAACATGAACACAAAGCATATCTTAGATTCATACACATAAGACATAAATTTACGTGGCTCACCCCCTAGTTGGGAGCTACATCCACGGGAACTGTTCTTATATTACTT
Source organism: Larix kaempferi (assembly GCA_027924585.1). NCBI lineage: Eukaryota > Viridiplantae > Streptophyta > Pinopsida > Pinales > Pinaceae > Larix > Larix kaempferi. The sequence goes on from BSBM01000742.1 coordinate 12,133,509, forward strand.
GGAAGGGGTAACAGTTCCAGTATGCACACTAAGTTGCAGACTCTTATCTACAATAGATCTCTGCGCACTCAGTTGTAGAGTTTTTTTCTCTCTTAGATCTTTCTCAATCTATATCTAACATCTAACAACAACTCTAACAAAATCCAACCCTTCCTTATACAAAATTTCCCTTTATATAGATGTGACCGAAGGTCACACATTACAATAACTATGGGCCAACCCCCATAGTACCCTTAAACCCAAAATGGCATGGTTCTCTTGTTGACCAAACTTTTCCTTAACTTCATTGGAGCTCTGCTATCCTTTTGTGCCGCTCCTTCTGACTCTGACACTTCTTGTGACAATCATAGTTCTGACCGCGCAGCTTTGACTATACAATGGTGTGTCCTTTGCACCATTCCGCTTCTTTAATCTCTTTTCCTGTAGCTGTCATTTTGTTGCTTCATTCATAACTGCTTCAACTACCTCTGGTCGTCCTTAGTACTTCATATTTACTAAGGAGACAGGTCCTTTCCTGCCAACTTTGCCTCGCTCCATACCCTCCTCCTGAGAATTGCGGAGTTGCTTCTCCCAAAACTGATTAATGTTAGACCTCGCTTAATTGTACCTTTGTCATCAAAACTTCTTGACTTGGGCTGCACCCAACAGGCCCCTAACACTTACTTGTGACTCATCCCTGAGTCACTTACACTGGGATTCTTCGACTACGCATCAGTTGGGATGTTGGTCTTCGCAGCGAACTCCTGAAAAGCTGCACTCAACTTCGAAATTGCTTCCTTAATCTCTTGCGTGAACTCTTTGATTGTATCGAGCATCATCACTCTTTCACTGTACTCTCTGTTGCATGGAGTTCTTGGATTTTCTCCTCAATTTCCTCAGAAAGTGCCTGTGCCTCTTCTTGCATCAGCTGTAACTTGAACCTGTGAAGTTGATTGCGCATTTCCCTTCCTTCAACTTGAACTTCGCAGCGCAAATCCCTTCTTTTACTTCACAACTTAGCTTGCTATATGTGCTTCTCAACACATCTTCCCATATTGTGAAACTGCGCATTTTAACAAAACTGTGTGCAAACTCTTCCCTCTATTTGAGTGTCCAATTTCAACTGCACTTGACACTTAAAACCTTCTTGTATTATTTAACTGATACTTGTAGGGATAGGGCCATCCCTGTAAGGATTTAGTCTACTCCCATTAACAAGTCCTTGCAAGTTTTCTCCAAGTAATGTGGCTAATTGAACTGCACCACCATTAGTAACATTTTTGATAATGTAGGGCCCTAACCAATGCATTCTGAATTTTCTAGGAAATTTCATAAATTTGCCATCATAGAGAAGGACAAGGTCTCCTACCTTTGAGAATTTATTCTTGATGTGTCTATTATGCCATACCTTTTCTTTGTCTTTCTACACTTGTTGGTGAAAACCTTCTATGAAGAGATCTTCCTCCAATCCAACTAACTGTAGTAGTCTTTCATCCAATGTCTCATCATCATCCATATCTATGAATGATGTAATTCTCAAGCTTGGTACTATGCATTCCATGGGCATGATAGTTTCCTATCCATATGCTAATATGAAAGGTGTGTGACCTTTCAACTTCTTACAAGTTGTTCTATATGGCCATAATACTGCTGGTATTCTAAGATCCCAATCATCCCTGTTTGTATTGCATACTTTGGTCAATGCATTCTCCAATACTTTGTTAAAGGCTTCTACAGTGCCATTTGCTTGTGGATGATATGGTGTGCTCTTCTGATGGTATATATGAAATTCTTTTGTCAGGGACTTAATAGTTATGTTCAGGAAATGAGTTCCCTGATCACTCATTAAAATCTTTGGACATCCAAACCTTGTCAAAATGTTCTCAAAAATTAACTGCGCGACAGTAATTGCGTTATAGTGCTTTATTGGTTTTTCCTCTACCCATCTGGTTAGATAATCTGTAGCTATGATGATATATCTTGAGCCAGTTCTCTTCCCTGGTGGGTTAATAGGTCCCACAAAGTCAATAGCCCATTTATCAAAGGCTTGTAATGTCAATTGTGGCATCAATGGCATATTATCTCTCCGAGATGGATTTCCTGTTCTTTGGCATACATCGCAATTCCTGCAATGTTATTTTGAGTCTTTTTGTATCATAAGCCACCATAGTCCTGATCTCAATTTTTTTTGCGCAGTAGCTCTTCCTGCATAGTGTCATCCGAATACGCCTGAATGTGCTTTAGCCAGTATAATGGGTCTTTCATGTTCTAGTATGCATCTGCCTAGTACTTCATCTGGTCCCAATTTGTATAATTGTCCTGCAATTAGGGTAAAGTCAGCTACGCTTACCACTAATTGTTTCTTCTACTGCGTAGTAAATTATGTAGGTGCTAGTCCTATAATCAGAAATTCTACAATATCTCTAAAGTAGTCATCTGCTATATGGATAGCAAATAATTGCGCATCTGGTAGACTATCCTCCAAATTACGAGGTTCTTCTCCTAACTCAATTCTTGAAAGATGGTTAGGACCTACATTCAGTCTTCTTGGCTTTACAATGATTTCAAAATCGTATTCCTGAAACAATAAAATCCATTTGCATATTCTTCCCCCCAACGCTGTTTTATTGACCAAGTACTTCAAAGTTGAATGGTCAATGAACATGCAAAAATGCAAACCTAGCAGATAGTGTCAAAACTTCTACAATGCATACACCATAGCTAAACCTTCCCTTTTTGTTGTAGTATAATTCTTTTTTGTTGAAGATAACTTTATGCTTGAAAATGCAATGTGATGATCGATGCCTCCCTCACCTAGTTGCGCTAATACAATGCCAAGTGCTATAAATGAAGCATCTACATGTACATGAAATGGTTTGTTCCAGTCAGGAAAGACGAGAATAGGCGTTGTAACCATTTTCTCTTTCAATGTGTCCAATCCTTTTTGTCAATCTTCAGTCCAATTGTACTTCACTTCTTTCTTCAACAGTTTCTCCATAGGCGCAGTGATTTGCGCATATCCTTCAATGAATTTTATATAGTATCCTGTGTGCCCTAATGTAGTGGGTAGCTGCTTAACTGAATTAGGTGTTGGAAGGTTTACTATGATTACTATATTCACAGGATCCACCATCAATCCTTGCTTACATACTATGTGTCCCAATAAAATACCATAAGGAACAAAAAAAACGCACTTCTTCAGGTTCAAGGAAATATGATGCTATCTACACTTCGCTAACGTCATTCTTAAGTTCGCATGGTGGTTATTCAAAAGGACAAATACTGTCCAGTCATCAAAGTAAACTTCTAACAATTTATGAATATAATCCTTAAATGAAGCTACAACAACTCTTGAAAAGATAGCAGGTGTGTTCTTCAACCCAAAAAGCATAACAGTGTACTGAAATGATCCCCATTTAGTAGCAGATGTAGTCTTGTGTCTGTCTTCTATAGCAATCTTGATCTGATGATAGCCAAAAAATCCATCAGTGAAAGAGTATGCCTCGTTTCCACCTAGGTTATCTAGCACTTCGTCTGTAAATGGAGTAGGAAATGGGTCATGCAGAGATGCATCATTTAATTTTCTGAGGTCTACACAAATTCTGATTTCTCCTTTAGCTTTCTTGTCTTGAATTACCATGGGACTTATCCATTCTGATTCGTCTACTAGTTCGATGATTCCTGCTTCAAGGATTTTATCAATTTCTGATTGCACTCTTTCTTTATATCTGGGGTTCAATATGTAAGGTCTTTGCTTGATGGGATTCGCATCAGGCTTGAGAGGTATTTTCATAACCCCCAAGTCACCTAAAATTCCTTTCATTTTAGAAAACATGGTTGGAAACAAATCTTGATATTCGCGCAGTAGGTCTGCTATCTGTCCTATTGTTCCTTCATGCTAGTAATCCCCAATAGAAGCAAAATTTGGTTCATCATTGGTACCAATATTGATCTTTCTGGTCTTCACAGGGTTACTCAAATCTAGAATTTCTAAATCGAGTCCTTGTACATCAAGTTTTCCTTCAGACTTTGGTATGTTCACATCACGAGGATCTTGATCTTCATCTAATGCGAAGTTATAACAATCGAGGGCATGTTCTAACTGCATTGCCCAGTCTGGTTTCTTATACTCAGGCAACGAGATATCATCAAATATTTTATTTTTAATGATCTGTTAAGCCTCATTAACACTCAAACAATCATCCTCAAAAATGAAAGTGGATTGAAATTGGTGTATAATTATGTGCCAATCTGTTCTACCTTTGCGAAGTTTTGCTTCTGTATACTAGTTCTTTGGTATTGGATCCAATGTGTGTACAAACATATGAACCCATTCTGTCTTTGGTATATGCATCCATGCTTTCAAGAAAAAATATACATGATCTCTAGGATCAGTATTTCCATTGTATTTTTCTTGTACAACCTCAGTTTGTTTAGCAAATTTGATTTCCATGAAGTGCTTACATTCTTCCCATGTGTTCAGGTTCTCTTTGTGCGCAGCCCACCACCTAGCAAGTGTGGCTCGCAATTCGATATCTAAAGATTCTAGTTTATGTCCATCTGAAACTGATATTAAATATTTATGAAGGAATGCATGGACATTACTTAAACCATCATAAGTAGGAATTTGACTTACCTCTGTTCCAATCCAACGCAATGACTTCGTTATCTTCGCACATCGTCTTGTTGATACTTCATGCATTCTGCTCTACCAATTCTCCATTCCTGCATATGATTCTGATACATAAGAACTGCCACATCTCCAGCTCAATGTTCCATCATCTGTAGGATTAATGTAATATGCTTGATTCACTACCATCTTGTAAATATTATCAATTTCTTGAGCTCTGCATTCTTCTCATACTGGTTCAACATACCTTGTTCCTTGTGAAGGATCCAGGGGTGCGATAACCCTGATATCCGGTCCTTCAAATATCATTTTCTTTTTCTTCAAGTTGATAATTGCGAGGTTATCAATTTCCCAATCAATCCCTAATAATGCAGGATAAGGATTACTATCATCTATGATCTTAATAACCTCGAACTTTGCTTTACTTTGCACTCCATCAATGTCAACAAAACACTTGATAATCTCCCAAAAGATATAACCTTCTACTGGTTAGCTAATATCAACTATATAGGAGACCAATATAACTTTGGATTCCCCATCTATTCCCATGTTTGTTTCGTTAGCACGTTCACCTCTAATCCTAGGTCAAGAATGACTTGGTTCATTTCAAAATCTCCAATCTGCGCATTCAACCTCATTTCTCTTCCCGTCCTTCTATAGTTCTTGATTTGATGAACTGCTCTAAGTGCGTCATTCATTGTATTACGATGTTCGTAATGTCCTAATAGGTTTTGTAATTCTCTTAAGGAATTTTCATGTCTTAGCAGTGCTCTGTAAAAATTGTGTGATAGGACTTGTCTGTTTTGGCGAAGTTCGCGATCCATCATACGAGATCGGTATATCTAATACAGGTGTCTGATCACTTCGCAACTGGACCCTTGTGGTCGAAGGTTCTAATTCTTGAAATCCTTTTCTTGCTTCCATGAATACCTTTTTCTCTTGATTAAGGTCGAATGCAGGCATTTTTCCAAGTGCATTTCTTACCCAAGGCCCATCAGTAGGCTTTGGTTTGGTTATGTGATCTTCAAAATTTTAAGCTTTAGTTGTCCTGTCATTCCCTGTCAGTTCTCCACTTCATGTCACAACATGGATGTTGTGATCTTCGTTTCTTTTCTCAACTGCGATCATTTGTATGTTCTGGTTCTGTCATTCTGGTGTTATCTCTTGCATTCTTCCTTGCAAAATGGGACATGCTTCAATGACATGGTCAAATGACTTACATTACTTAAAAGTAGTCCAAGGGTTCTGACAGTCTCTTGCTAAATGTCCAGGTTGAGTGCAGTTATAGAAAACAATCTGACCCCTTCCTCTTCCTTGGATAGTGTGACCTCCTCTTGCTCTGAATCCACCACGTCCTCTATATGTGCCTTGATCATACTGCACATTTTCATTATTGTTCTGCGTTTCTCCTTGGACTCTATAGACATCATGTTTTCTTTCTATCATGAGGTCATATGCTTGACAGTTGGAATCATCATGGCCAACTGACTTACAAAATGTGCAGTACAGGTTCTTTGGTGTCTGTACATACTTCTGAAGTAGGTAACATTACTCTGGGCGATGTCCTCTACATCAGAAAATATCACACCATGGTCCTTGAGGTTGATTTAATGGATTCGGTGCTCCACTAGCGATGTAATATCTGAATACAGGGAAATGTTCCTTGGAATGTCCTTCTCCTTTACATTTTGTGCACCAAATCTCTTCTCTTATCTCTTTCCCTTTCTTCATTTCTTGTAGCTGTAACGTAAGGTTTGCTAGCTGTGTCTATATTTGCACCATTCCTGTGCTAGTATATCCTATGGGTGAAGCTTCTAGCTTCATCACAATTTCCAATGCTTATGTTTGCGAGGTTATCTTATGTTGCATCAATGGTAATCTAATGTGGGGTAACAACGCAGCTATGAACCATTCTTGATTCTATTGCAGTGTTATTTCAAAGCTTAATTGATATAACAAGGCTTTGAATTTCTAATCAAACTCCCACATAGTCTCATTAGGTTTCTATTTTATTTATTTAAGCTCGGTAATGCACTGAGATTCTAACTTAGGTTTCTTAAATTCTCTAATCAACGCATTTCTGATCTCCGCTAATGTTCTGTTCTATCCAACATAATATTTCATGAACCATGTTAAAGCTATGTCTCTAAATGTGGTGACTAGATAAGCTTGTTTTACAGCATCATCTTGTACTTGCTTAATGTTCCAAATAACTTCACAGAGAAATTACCAATGTTGCTCTGGATCTTCTAGACCAGTTCCTTTAAAAATAGGTAGCTTAATGTCGTCTTCCATTCTTCTTCTAGTATGTGTAGTGTTCTGAAACAATGAGGGTATATCACTACTTAGTTGATTCTAAGTGCCTGCTCCTGCAGTATTACTACTACTTGTATTCCGTGAGCTAGTAATATTTCTTTCTTCAACTATAGGTTTCTGTGGGGTAATAGGCTGATAGCCAATGCATCTAGGTTCTGTTTCACTATCAAACTCAGCTTGATATGAATTTCTATGACTTCGTAACTTAGTTTCTAGGAATGTGTGAGGTTCAACTTCACGAGAGCTCTTTCTAGTGCTAACTTTATATATTTTTTCACTACGCAAAACACCAATGTCTTCATCTATATCACTATCTGTATTTCTAAACATTACAGACTCAAACCCTAGGAATCTGATGGCATTCTTAAGACACATTTTTCAGCTAATAGCATTTTAATGCATAAACTCAGGATTTTCAGGTACTTACCTCTAAATCCTTGGAAAAAATATCCTTCTGTTGCGCTGTAAGACTTCAAAGTGTCCACATCAAACTCTGTAACATATCCTTATCGTAAGATATCCAACCAAAAGTCTACTGCTCTTGAAATCTGGTTGTCAATCCCTTTAAGCCTCTGAATCAACTCTGCATTCCAAACTGTAGGTTCTCTATCCTAGAATTTTTTTCTCGTTCTTCTATGCTCGATATCCAGCCATATAGCTCATTACCAAAATATGCAAAGAAAATTTGATGCAAGTCTGTGAATATATACCTCAGTAACATTGTTTTGTGGTAAGACGCAGATGTCTGTTTTTTTATTAGCATACTCAAGTTCTGTATATCTGTCTTCTCTGGATTCCACATCAATGTGATACATCACTAGCATAACAAGTCTCAAGGTGAAGAAACTTTTTGTTGGTTATTTTCTCTTTCTCATCCACACCACACATCACCAGTTCTAGCGCGACAACAGAACCATTTGTTGGCTATGCATTTTCTCTTTGGTTGACCCAGGTTTTGCAAGCTTCTTCTTGTAGACCCAACAAAATCCACTTCACTGGCCCTTTCGGCATCAACATGTGAAGAGGCTGAAGCCCCACTCAAAGTGAAGATGGGTGGTTATAGAATCAGGTTTCTGTAACCTTGGTGACGCGGGAACGTGTTATGTGAACTAGTAATGTATTTGCTCCTTAACATCTACTTAACATATCAATGCCAGCATGTAACTGCGCAATCCGCAGGTATTAAAAACCTATAGACTTCGTTGAATCATGGTTATTGTTACTCTTATAACTACGCATTTCTCATACTTAACAAGACTTCCCAACACTCATGCACATGTGTTCTGCTTACTTATCATAACATTTTCATTCACATACATATGGAAGCAAATACATAAGCATAAGCATAACATGAACACAAATAATATCTTAGATTCATACACATAACACATAAATTTATGTGGTTCACCCCCCAGTTGGGAGATAGGTCCATGGAAACTATTCTTATATTACATGGAAGGGGTAACCATTCCAGTCTATGCACTCAGCTGCAGACTCTTCTCTACAATAGATCTTTGTGCACTCAGCTGCAGACTCTTCTCTACAATAGATCTCTGCGCACTCAACTGCAGAGTATTTTTCTCTCTTAGATCTCTCTCAATCTAGATCTAACATCTAACAACAACTCTAACAAAATCCAACCCTTCCTTATACAAAATTGCCCTTTATATAGATGTGCTTGAAGGTCACATATTACAATAACTATGGGCCAACCCCCATAGTACCCTTAAACCCAAAAGTGGCACGGTTCTCCTGTTGACCACGCTTTTCCTTAACTTCGCTGGAGCTCTGTTGTCTTTTTGCGTTGCTCCTTCTGACTCTAATGCTTCTTCTGACATTTATAGTTTTGACCGCGCGGCTATGACTCTACAGTGGCACGTCCTTTGCACCATCCCGCTTCTTTAGTCTCTTTTCTTGTAGATGTCATTTCGCCACTTCATTCATAACTGCTTCAACTACCTCTGGTCTTCCTTAGTACTTCATCTTTACTAAGGAGACAGGTCTTGTCTTTCCAACTTCGCCTCGCTCCATACCCTCCTCCTGGGAATTGCGGAGTTGCTTCTCCCAAAAGTGGTTAATGTTAGACCTCACCTAAATGTACCTTTGTCATCAAAACTTCTTGACTTGGGTTGCGCCCAACAATGCTTGTTCTTCTCTCTTATGGTTCATGATCTACTTTTAATAATCTACTATTACTGAATCTCAGAATTAAAATTTTTAAGTCTGCTATAATTTGGAAGAATACTGTTACTGCTATTAAATCTCATATCTATGTTAAAATTTAACATCTCTCTCTCTCTCTCTCTCTCTCTCTCTCTCTCTCTCTCCACCGAGATATCCAGTGTCAAGCCCTTCTATTGTATCACTGCACTTATACCATTGTTATATCTTTTGGTTAGACTTAGTGATTCACTTAACTAGACTCTTAATTATGCTGCACTCTTCGTTTTCTTTTGCTTTCAGTCTTCATATAGGTGTTTCTTTTGCACCCCACATCGAAGGAAAATTGGATGTACATTTTAGTCCCACTGACCTACTTTTGTGGTCAATTTTTGAACATTAATAAAATTATCTTATCATATTTATCCCATAATTGTTGTTATGAATCTGTGCACCCTAGAGTTCTATGTGGTATTGAAGAGATACCAACCCTATGGAAATTTAAAAAAGAAGAGAAAAAAGAGGTGGAATTGAAGACGGGTGTGTAGAAGAGGGTCTCTTAGGATAAAGTGGAAAAATTTGTATTGGAAATTTTTTTAAGAGCGTAACATATTTTAAATGTTTCTAAAGTTTTACTTTTATTGTTTTTGGATAGCATGCTTCTTATCAACACAAATACACAAGCATATGGACTAGTAAATGCAAGCCTTTGGTGAAGTTGCCACCACTAGCGAGTGTTTATTCCACCAAATGTTTCTAGTACTTGCACTTGGCCCCAACTGTTATTGCAAGTACTGGTGTACAAAAGACATGGGTATAGGAACTGATATTAACAGAACCGGACTGATCATTGAACTGGTTAACCCCAAAAAACTGAACTAGACCGGAACTGGAAAAAGCTAGACCAAGAAACCAAAGGACCAAAAATTACATAGAAGGGTTGATCTTATTGATTAAATGCCAATCCCATAACCTCGTACATGATAGAATCCAATGGAAACATTGTAATCCTAAATTCTGGAAAACTGTTAACTCTGTTAAATTCTGAATGAGATCTAAAATTCTACTTATCGCATATAAAATCTGTTGACAGGGGAACCATTGTCAAACATCCTAAAACAATTTATGTTAATGTGAAAAATTTAAGTAAAAGAATAGAAAATGAAATATAAAAAAAATGCCAACTTTTACTTTAAGAAATTGATATTACCAGTAATCACTACGGTCTATTGTTGGTTTTAGGATTTCCGTTTTAGCTTTTTTTCCATGGTTGACATACAAACCTGTACCGAACCATCCAATTATGTACAAAACAAGCCAGTTCTTGCTAGTTTTGGTACAGAACTGGACGGTTCAGTAAGAAGATAGCCACAACCTTCCCCAGTCTGAAACCTCAAACCGTACATCACTCTCTTGGGGGATTTAACATCACCCTGCTTTCACCGATCCAACAGACCATGATAATAAATTTTCTTGAAATTTTTCGAAGCATAAAACATCAGTAAATGTTTTATTTTTAGCTAGAAATGGTATGTTTTTTGTCACAAATTTTTTTAGAAATGAAATTGTCAATTTGCCCACCTAATCACAAAATCATGAATCATTGCCCAAAATCAGTTTGCGCTTATTCCAAAAGATTTGTAAGCAACATTTCCAAATATATAAAAGAGTAGTAAGCCTAGCATTTGACAAATTCTCTGAGAACTTGAACGATGAAGTATGACACCTAGCATCCAACCCAGATTTTAGATAAAACTTCAAGAGAGTTCTCATATAGTTAGAACAAAGACTAACACAATGCCTGGCAGATATTTTCAGAAAATATCCAGGAGAGTTCTCATAGAGCTGATACATAGTCTGAAGGAGGATTTCCAGTATGCATAAGCATGTCATCGCTGACAAACTGTTCCTAAAGAAAAACGTCATTGTAGAATTCGAAGGTACATTTTAGTTTTGAAAAATCTAATTCTATTATTTAATATTTTAAGTTACTGGTTTACACCCACAGTTTGTGAAACGACGTTAAGACTCTAATCAGATTAACTTCTAAAATTAATGCTCAGTTTGATTGATTGTATAGGTGAACCCAACAGAATCCTACCTTCGACATCATGATAGGTGAAGGTGATGTCATATAAAAGAGTTTGAAGATGGTCTAGGTAGGTTTTGTTGGCGTTGGTATTTCCAACACTGCCAGCTATCGTGAGCCATATTGTATGAGTTAAGCTCACATAGGAACTCTCATTTGCCTAGCTGTGACAGCTATCACTGGGCCTATTTCAGATATATAAATATCTCTTATTCCTTAGTAATTTAATCAAGTTATTCTGATACTTCTTCATGGTATCAGAGCCATCTCTGCAAACCTCTTCTCTCTTGTGTGGAAGTGGTTTTACAGAGTTGTAGTTCTTAGCTTAGTGGGACAGTCATGCCAGTGGTAGCATAGAGAGGGGATGTGATCCTTGTTTGTTTTCTCAGGTTCGTTGACTTGTATCCATCATTTTTGCAGAGATCATTTTGAGAGGAAGGTTACCACTATTGTCAGATGTTTTATTTGGCTCCATGAGTGATCTTCCATTGCCAAGCGGAGGGCTCATGAGATCAGTGTGAGAGTCCATTGAAGATTCCCCGTCACTTGTTCTTGACACAAGACGTGATCCAGGGATCTGATTGAGACTGGGCTATTGGCTCTTTGTTCCTGCATATGCCCCTCTGTTCTCGGTCTTGTTGTTGGTGCAGCAACGAGGAACACGAAGACACATTTTCTAGCCTACGGATCTGTCTTAATTACCTTAATTATTCTGTCAGTTGGAGCTGTGGGAAAGCTCTACTCCTATTCATGGTGAACCGCTGCAAGGAAATCGATTGTCCTAGAGATAAGAGATCCGTTTCAAGGTAGATCTACCGCTGCAAAGATCAAAGCTTCTGGTTAGAGGCTCTCCTGGACCATAGAATCTACACATCCATGTGCATGAAGTATCAACGCACCAACCTTCTCCTTGGCTTTGTCTCTAGTGCCAAGATTGGCCTAGTCTTGGGTTTCATTAGATGCCCCTCTACACACATCCACAGATCATTGTTTCGGATCTGCGTGGATTGTGGATCTAGCCACAAAACATTTCTCTTCAGTTCGCAGCTCTCTTCATGTTTATTTGGTTTCAGTATTTTTCTGTTGGCATCGGTGGTGGCATTGCAGCTGGTGCTGGATGGTCTGTGGGCCATTTTTTTGTCCATATCTTTACATATTTGTGACGAGAGGTGAAACTAAAGAAGCCTTTGCAACAAGGTTACCAGATCTGGTATATGTATAGCTCCTGTAGGTTTCACTACATCTTCAGCAGATCTGGTATGTAGAGCAGGTTGTGCTCTTGTTTTATTTGCCTGGAAATTATCTTTTTTTTCAGTTTGTGATTTTCAGTTGCTGTATTGTTAATATGGCGGAGTCGAAGGCTATTGACCTCCTCACACCCCATAATTACCACACTTGGAAGCTAAAGATGCAACAACTGTTGCAATCAAAAGGCTTATGGCATATGTTGGCCGAGGAGCAGCCAACATTCACCAAAGAGATGGAAAGATTTCTTTATCGAAATAAGCTGGATGAGGCAATGGGTTTGATCGGGATTCATGTTTCTGATAGCCTACTGTTTCACCTTGATGGTTGCAAAACACCAAAGGCAAGCTGGGACAAATTGGCCTCCCTATTTGGGAAAGTCAATGAATTTTGGGCTTTGGAATTAGAGACAAAGTTGTCATCTCTTATACTTGATGAACATGCTTCTATTGAAGACTATCTTACCAAATTCAGGTCACTAGTTGTACAACTGAAAGCATGTGGCAAGACTAAAACAGATAGCAAATGCATCTTCCTGATTCTATCCAAGCTGAAGGGTCCATATCAGGTATTCTCTTCCTCATTTTATTCTACAATGGATGCACTTGATGACAATTTTAAAATGCCCAGTTTCGAGTTATTTTGTGAACGTCTAACAAGAGAACAATCTAAGCTTCAGCAGCTAGATGCACTCTCTAGCTCTCAGGCACTTGTAGCACATACCTCAAAAGGTAAATCCAAAGCTCATTTTCAAAAGAAGAATAATTCTGCTCAGGATAGTGATCCTCCCACCAAGCCTCAACAGAAGCCAAAGTCTTCTCAACCCACTTCTAAGTCAAATAGGTCTTCCTCCAAGACATGGAAGAAGAGATCAAATGAAACTTGTAGCTTTTGTGGAAAAGAAGGGCATTCAAAAACCAAGTGCTTCCAGAAACTTGAAGCATTGAATGAAGCTATGAAGAAGCATAATATTCCAGTGTCCAAACCCTCTTCATCTAGTAAAGGGCTTGCCTTATCTGCTCGAGCTTCACATGCATCCTCTGACAACTGGATATTTGACTCAGGAGCATCTCATCATATGACGCATTCTAAAGAGTTGCTTCCATCACCATCTGATTGCAACATTTCCCAAATTTCCGTGGGAGATTCTTCACAGCTTGATGTTCAAGGATCAGGAACTGTGCAGTTAGATGATGGTTGTATCAACAATGTTTTGCTTGTACCTGACATCTCTGCCAATTTGCTCTCCATTTATCAGATCTGCCATTTTGGTGATGGGAAAACAGTTACATTTTCTCCCAATGATGTGGTCATTAATGAACTACACGATGTAGAAAATGTTGTTGCATATGGACAGGCTGATCACAGATCTCGCTTATACAAATTTGATGGTTTCAAGTCTTCCTATGGTAAATCTTTCATTGCTCATGCTGATTTATTAAGTAGGCTTTGGCATGAAAGATTTGGACACCTTAATTATAGGTATCTGCAGCAAATGAATTCACAAAAACTTGTTCTTGGGCTTCCTAAGTTTTCATGCACAGATGGAGTTTGTCCAGGATGTGTTCTTGGAAAACAACATCAAGATCCCTTTCCGAAAGGAAAAGCGTTGCATGCTATTGTACCTCTTGAGTTGGTGCATAGTGATCTCATGGTCTTTCCAACTCATTCTTTTTTCGGAGCTAAGTATGCACTCACCTTTATTGATGATTTCTCACACCGATCTTGGGTGTACTTTCTTAAGTACAAAAGTGAAGTCTTCACCACTTTCAAGACTTTCAAGGCTTTTTTTGACAAGCAATCTTCTCATTCTATCAAGAACCTGCGCACAGATAATGGGGGGGAGTATGTCAATCAGGCATTCAAAGACTTTTGTAGAGAACAAGGTATTTTGCATTAGCACTCTGTTCCCTACACTCCTTAGCAAAATGGAGTTGCTAAAAGAAAGAATAGGACATTGAAAGAAATGGCGAATTGCATGATTCATTCCAAGAACATGTCATCTTCCTTCTGGGCCGAAGCAGTGAACTGTGCAAATTACATTCAAAATCGGATGCCTCACAAAGCAGTGTTACATATGACTCCAGAGGGAGCTTGGAGTCATGTCAAGCCCGATGTCTCTATTTTCAGAGTATTTGGCTGTGCAGCATGGGCAATCATTCCGCATGAAAAACGCAAAGCTATGGAGAAGAAGAGTCAACCACTCATTTTTGTTGGCTATTGTGAAGACATGAAAGGATATCGGTTATTTGATCCTCTCACTAAGGATGTCTTATTTCGCAGGGCTATTCGTTTTGATGAGCACTTCAAACATTCATCTGACCTTTCTCTCTCTATAGATTGGCAGGTTGGTGCTAATCATGTTGATAGTTTGGTTTTTGAAGACCAAGAGGATGATGAGAATTCCCCTCTTGAAGATGGAAATCAACCAAAAGTGCATCCACCTCCTGCAGTTGAACAACCTGCTCAAGAACAGGAAAGGAGAAGCCTTCGTAAAAGGAAGGCGCCTGAAAGGTTTGGCTATGATGAATCCGATTTCAGTTATTTTGCTTCTGCTCTTAGCACTAATCAGCCAGAAACAGTTGGTATATCCCTTATCAGTCATGCCATTTCAGAGGATCCTCAAAAATTTCCAGATGCTGTTGGGATACCTGAATGGGAGGCTGCCATGACCAAGGAGTATTCTTCTTTGATGAAGAATCATACATGGGATCTTGTTCCTCTACCAAAGGGAAGAAAACTAGTTCGTTCCAAATGGGTTTATAGGACCAAGTATGCTGCTGATGGTTCTGTTGACAAGTATAAGGCATGACTAGTAGCCAAGGGTTTTTCACAGGTCGAAGGTATTGATTACTCTAAGACTTTTGCCCCTGTTGCCAAAATGAACTCCATACGCCTTGTGTTGTCTCTTGCTGCCTCACAATGCTGGTCAGTGTATCAGATGGATGTGAAGAGTGCTTTTTTGCATGGAGATTTGCAGGAAGAGATCTACATGGAGCAACCTCCTGGTTTTGTGCAGGACTCTTCTCTAGTATGCAGGCTTCGACGGTCATTGTATGGTTTGAAATAAGCTCCTTGAGCTTGGTATGAGAAGATGGATAATTTTTTGATCTCTTCAGGATTCCAGCATTGTCATTCTGATCCTACTATTTATACTAGAAGACAGGGCACTGATCTCTTGATTCTAGTTTTGTATGTGGATGACTTAATTGTCACAGGGAGTTCTTCATCCTTGATTCAAAATGTTCAGCAGGCATTGATGGAACATTTTGATATGACCGATCTTGGCCTTTTGCACTATTTTCTTGGCCTACAGGTTCTTCAGTCTTCAGAAGGGATCTTCATTTTTCAGCAGAAGTATGCACTTGACCTACTTCATAGATTTGGCATGTCTGATTGTAAGTCAGCACCCACTCCTTTTCAGTCAGGCGTTACACTTATTGCTAGCTGCTCATCACCTGGTGTTGATCCATCCTTGTATCGACAATTGGTTGGGAGTTTGTTGTATTTGACTCATACAAGACCAGACATCTCCTTTGCAGTTGGTCTTGTATCTCGGTTCTCTCAGGATCCTCATGAGAGTCATTGGAAGGCAGCTAAGCGCATTCTCAAGTATATTCAAGGAACTTCCAAGTTTGGCATTCAGTACACAACTGGTTCTTCTCAGCTTGAGGGTTTCACTGATTCTGATTGGGCTGGATCCATTGATGATCGGAAGTCCACATCAGGATTTGTCTATCGCATTGGTTCTGATCCTATTGCTTGGTCCTGTAAGAAACAATCAGCAATTGCATTGTCTTCTGCTAAGGCTGAGTACCGTGCTATAGTTCTTACCAGTTAAGAAGTCCTTTGGCTTCGACAGCTATTGACAGAGTTTGGCATTCCACAGGCTCATCCTACTACTCTTTGGTGTGATAACCAGAGTGCCATACATATCTCTCGCAACCCAGTTGAGCATCAAAGGACTAAGCACATTGAGATCCACATGCACTTCATTCGGCAGCTCATCCAGGATGGTGTTCTCAACTTGGAGTATTTGCCTACTGAAGCGCAAGTGGCAGACATCTTTACTAAACCTCTTGCATCTCCTCGGTTTCTTCATCTCCGCTCGATGCTTGGGGTGAAGGAAGTTGTCCTTGGGGGGTCATCTTGAGTCCTCCTACCTTCATTTTTTTGTGTTCTCTCTTTTGGGGAGGAGTTTTTTCCCATGTGGTTTTCTCCTTTTCTCCGTTTATGAGAGTAGTTTGTACATGGGTACCTCATCAGGCCTAGTTCTCGGGACCCATCCTTGTTTGTTTTTTGTTTTCTCCCTATGTTTCGCTTATGGGGGGCTGTTGGCGTTGGTATTTCCAACACTTCCAGCTATCGTGAGCCAACTTGTATGAGTTAAGCTCACATAGGAACTCTCATTTGCCCAGCTGTGACAGCTATCACTGGGCCTATTTCAGATATATAAATATCTCTTATTCCTTAGTAATTTAATCAAGTTATTCTGATACTTCTTCAGGTTTTATGGAGTTCTTCCTTCAAAATGATAACGACGGTCTGCTAGAGCATAGAGACCTGGATCTGGAACAATTACTCATTTGTTGAAGACATGACATGTAATCAGGTTACCTTCCTAGTAGACCAACAAGCACGGTAGATGTTTACCCAGTTGTCTGGATGAATGGAGGCAGACACATGTGGTATTCACATTTTAAAAAATTTATAGTCATCCTTTTGTTGTTGTAAAATTTTCTACTTGTAAAAATTCTTTGAGCTTTAAAATTAAAGTCAGATAGTTTCTTGTGGATGTATTATTTTCTACTTATAAAAATTCTCCGAGCTTTCAAATAAAGGGTAGATAGACATTGTAGACATTATTTTCATGTTGTTAAAGGGGGTATGTCAAAGTAATAAGCCATCAAATAATATTTACAAGTCATAATTGTTTGTATAGTGTCCACTTAATATGTTTGTGACATGTGACCTGTGTAAAATTTAGATATTGAGGTTAGGGATTAGATGATTAAATCACCATAAATACTTAGGGGTGTTTTAAATCATAATGAGTAATGATGTAAAGGTGTGAAAAAGATGGATCAGCTAGAACATTAATAATAGAAGTCTTATTATTTCCACCATCGTCTTTGTGGATTGAGAATGCTTCCAGAGTAATCCTCCAAGATCCTTAATTCAGGAAACCTATGGCCATCACTTGAAGGTGGGACACCCTTTTCAATTTTTATCTGGAGGGGTGTGAGGTAATTCAGACAGACTTAACGGTCATGATGGTTCTACCACATTTACAGCCAACCTTGTTGTGGCAAACTGACCACTTTTATGACATTTGAACCTTGCTGGGAGAAATACCCCACTTTTTCACCAACCCTGTTAACCTCTTGTGGATCACCATTGTCTTTATGAGTGTGTACACTTGAAATTTATAAATTTCTACACAATTGGTAGTTCTATATTTCACAATCACTTAAACCATTTCACCTAGGCTTGGTGAGCTTGGTTTGAACCCACTTTAATACCATGCATATAAAAAAACTAAATCTTGCAGTGGTGTTCCAAAGACAAGGCATTATGGAACATAACTTGAAAATTTCCAATTGCTAAGGCCCAGTTCAATTTGGGATCGCCACTGTTGAGGAGTGTTAACTTGTAAAGCATGGTCTACCACCTTTATAGAGGATAACTAGTGCCCTTTTACATTTGAAACAAAGAAAGAATGGAGAATTTGCCAATAGAATCTCATATCTTTATATAACTAGTTGTTACAACAATTTTAACTGTGTGGTACATACACTTATAATCATCCTGGACCAGATGTGCATTAAACGTTTATCCACCTATGTCCTCTCAATATAACTCAAAATCAAGATCCAATCTCTCATCCAGGATGAATTATAGGTTTGACAATAGGACTTGATCATATGAATCTTAAGAGTCAATATCTTCAAACAGGAAACCGAAGTATTGGTGTTCCATTGTAGAGAATGCATAATACATTTGTTAATCCTAAGAAAGAATGGAGAACCAGGACCAAGAAAGGAACACCCAAATTGATATAAGATACCAGTCCAAGAAGAGAACAACACAATTTATACAAGACACCATGATTAAACAAGAGAACATCCAAATTTATACAAGACACCATGATTAAAGAAGAGAACATCCAAATTTATAGACGACGTGGCCTCATTAGCTTTCCCTTTGGTCATGATTGGCCTTGAAGACCTCCCTTAGGAAGATTGGAAGCCATAACCTTGGTTTTCAAGGTGAATTGTCAACGATCGATTAATACAAAAGGTCACAAGATTGTCCAATTGCTTCTACAAACCTTCAAGTATATGAATCAAAAGATCCAAGTTGTTAGCAAAAATATGAGAATGTAAATTATTATATTATAGTGATGACGAGAATCATCTGGACCAAGATTCTTACAAAAGTACTCCTCTAACTTGTCAATACAGAGGCCAAAAAGAAGAGGTGCGAGCAGCATCCGTGCTACTACTCTATTTGTATCGAAGGAGCTCTCTGCAAAACTACTTGGAGTGCAGACTTGTACTGAGATTTCCTAATATGCGTACATAATGGCTAATTGAATTTTGTGTGAAATCCCCAATCATTGTATGCAATAAAAAAAAATACTTGGAATTATGTCAAAAGCTTTCCAAAATCCCATAAAGCAACAAATGACCATATTTATTTAGACCTAAGCCTCTTCAATAATAGCTCTCAAAGTTGAGATATGACCACTTATATGGAGCCCTCAACAAAAATCAGGATGCCCATGGGCTCAAAGCATCCTTCATTCAAGAGATTAGATTACTCAAATTTTGATTTTGCAATAATCACTCAAATTAGATGGAACACTAAATTTATGGATGGGGTGAATGACATCTGTCTCTAGGATTCTGGGAATTCAAAGCAAACTACCTCATTAAAGAGTCATCAATGTAGAATCTAAGGCTTTTTGCATTATATTTTTGATACTCAACAGAGGAGTCTTCTATATCAGAAAAATTAAGCAATAATGCAGAGATATTAATGTTTCAAATTGCTTGATTACAAGTCCAGTAACCAGTAGCAAAAAGGTTCGTCTATAAACGTTGCTAAATTAAAAGGCAATGAACATTAAACTACACATTTATATCAAAAACCTACTCATACAACTAAAATGTGCGAACTACCTTCCAATGGAATGTGAATAATAATACATCCATTTCAATTGTAAATCAGCTAGTGATACTATGTTGTGATTTTTGTTCTTTTGTGAGACATCTCTTGTCAAATATAGTAATGGTTTCTGGTATTGCAGCCAAAACACACCAGAAGAAGGAAGAACCAAACTATGAATCGATAAGAAAAAAACTAAATTACATAGAAAGCTTAAAATCCCAAAGACATTCAATATGAATTACATTTTGACATGTGTAATTACAATACCTTATTTGCCATTGTTGCCGAGAATAAATATGTATTCCTCTCCTTGGGAATAACCTTAAGGATTTCATTAATTTCCTGTTCAAAATCCATGTTCAGCAGCCTGTCTGCTTCATCTAACACCTAAAATTCAAAACCACATGATGTTAAATGAAATAACAAGGCTTCTAAAATACACCACAAGCTAAAGAAAAAATTAAAAATAACAATCACTGTCTCTTTGAAAAATGGCCTTCAAAGGCCATGGCTTTTGCTACAGAAAATATCAATATATATGACAACAATGTTGGGTTGTGGTGGAGTGGTAAGAGCAAATCATTCACCACAATAAGACCTAAATCTCAAAACCCAACAAGCATTGCCCTTGAATAACAGGATGAATCATGGTGGCAGCCCTGGGTGATTTTGACAAAATAGATAACTCTCAACACAACTTCCAAGCAAAAGGAAATGCTTCACCACATGTCACGGGTTTCTTTGTACTTATGAATGGAATAATGAATTTTAAATTTATTTTCCATTTACATCCAACAATATTCTTTCCTTGAAGAGGTTCAAAAAAATCCTTAAGTTTCTTTTCTCATAATGGTTTCATTTTCCTCCATTCCAAATTTTATGTTTTTTGAGCAGTCTAAATTAATGTTTCATAAATAATCAAAATACTCAACATGAATGCTAGATATACCTATTGATGGTTTGCTAGTTGTCATATCCTTGCAGACCCATTCTTTACATTACTCCAATAATGATTGAATCTTTGAATTTAAATTACTAGGATATGATTACTGATATGTAAATGTTTACTGGATACAAGGATGGATACATACACATCAATTTCTTAAAAAAAAATTGAATACTATATTATTCAACATGACATAAATCTCGAAAATAATAAAACATATATAATATATAAAACTGCATATAAAAATACATATAGAATTGGATTAGAGTGATACTATTTCTAAACCAGATTTGATGTAGAAGTAGAGATGGTTGTCAAAATAATTATATATTAGATTCAAAAGTAGATTTTCATGCACCAGCCTTTATGCAGCCATCAAAAATTGCCAAGTTCCAGCAAGAACATGTGTGCCTAGTAAGCATGGAAGTATATTTGATCCCTAAGCATCACTAGCTCAAACTTGAAAAAACATATAATATTATTTCAAGTAAAGTTATGAAATAATTCAAAAGATTATTCAATGTGGATTTTTTGAAGAACGACCCCTAGTTCCAAGTAAATGTTGTTTGCATCACTATACCGAGGGTGTGAAATTGGACTAGAGACTGTTGTAGTCTTTTTTGTGACATTTTCCAAGGCCTTAGAGGAGGTAGACCTTGATTCTCACTCCCAATCCACTTGACAACACAACCATAAAACCATCCCTAGCTCCTACCCCATGAACTGTTTGTTCAACAAATATCGCAAAACCTTCCACAAGCATCTCCACTTCACCGTCACATAACCCCTCATCTTCTCCTCACCTCTGCAAAAGCTATTGGCACCTCCTCCACAATAAATAGAGAAATCCTCGCATTAAGGAAACATGAACTTTACACGGACCTCCACCACTCCGAAAAAACCTTCTAGTTTCCTTTTCCCTAAACCCCACGCCACCCCCCCAAACCTAGAACACTAGTTTGCATTCTCCAATACGACCACCCTTTACAACATTCTTGGAAAACCCCCTACTCATATCCCCTGAACCCCCATAACCATGTAAGCATGTACCGTACCACAATAACCTGGAGTGCCTCGAAAAGAGACCAAATAAGGCCTCCAAACAAGCTATTGGACATACCACAAAAAGAAACCAAAAACTTTGATTAAAATGTTTTGGGAATTGTGCCAAACTAATAAGAAAATCCAAAATCGATTTCTATAGTCCATGCTTCCTATGGGTAGAGACTAATAAACTTCATTATGCATAAAGATGATATTACACAATATTTTGATTATACCATAAAACCATCGAACCATTGAGCGAAATGTTTTTCAAATTTCAATTATTTTAAAAACAAAATGATTAATTTATTACTGTTGATAGCAATAGATGCCGAGAAAGGTTTCATTGCATATAAAAATGATATATAAAATATAATATTTTATTAATGTGGATAGCAATAGATGTCGTGAAAGGTTTCATTGTATATAAAACATGATATTTAAAAAAAGTTTGATTATACATTAAGTTATTGAATTAAAGAGATGTAAATTTAATTATATGTTATATATTAATTTTTTTTATATTAAATAGTAAAAATAATTGTAATTTAACCATCTTAGATTCAAATTTTAGGTTTTATCAATCGTCGAGAGGGATTAAATCTTCCGAGGTGTAAACCTCTTTTTAGGTATTGCACTCAAGGAGCTTTTCGAGAAAACAATATCGACAAACACTCCACTTACAAGATCTCCCTCATACAAATGTTATTTATGGCCGACAATATCGATAAACACTCGACTTACAAGATCTCCCTAGTACAAATATTATTTATGGCAGACAATACTGACAAACACTTGACTAACAAGATCTCCCCCATACTGGACTGTAGAGCACCTCTCGGCGCAATACATTATATCTCTTTTGGTAATGAGTTTAATATGATTTTAAATTAGATTTTTTATACTTTATGTAATATTTAAAATTGAACAATTATTAAATATAAATATTGATAAAAATATAGATTAATACTTTTTTAATTTATATTTTTATGAATTTAATTTTTTATAATAATTATAAAAATATTTTTTTATAGTAATTATTATTAATTGCACTAACTGAAACCAGGTGCTCTATAGGTCAGTATGAGGAAGATGTTGTAACGTGTATGTAGCATTACATCTAATAAAACGTAAAAAGTGATAGTAAAAAGTGATAATATGAGGGATATCTTGTAACGTGTATGTAACTTTACATATAGTGCTACATTTAATAAAACGTAAAAAGTGATAGTAAAAGTGAAACTATGAGGGAGATCTTGTAATAAAAACGTTACATTTAATAGTAAAAAGTGATAATGTGATAAACTAATAATTAATATTTTGTCGACCATTATAATAAAAGGACGTGTATGTAGATAATAGAAATCTTTCATTTAGGCTCATAAAATAAAAAAATTATGGAAAGTATTTAAAATAAATCCATATTGATTTATAAAATAAAATATTATGAAAAGTAATTAAAAAATAGATATTTGTTTATAAAATAAAAACTTAAAACTTAAACCTGAATCTATCAATCAAGAGAGATCAAATTTCTTGAGTTTAAATTTAAAAAAAGAAATACACGTCAAGAAATTGGATCCCTCTCGGTGCTTGATAGATACAGATTTAAGATAGATCTATACTGATTAATTAAAAACGAAGTTTATATTTTATATATTTTTCTATTTAAACCTATAACATATTTGAAAAAAACATATATATATATTTATAATTATTAGAACTATTCAAAGTGTATTATCATATTCAAATTTGAAATTAAATTCTTAATCGACAACTACCAAACTATCAATATGAAAGGTGACTTAGAAGTTTCTATGTCCTTCTTAATCAATACCATCATTATATTCATTATTTTGTTCATTCCATTAGGGTCATGGATTTTAAAATGTATGGTCCTCCGGATATATATTCCTTAGATAATCCCAAAATATTGGATTTGAGAAACCACTGACGTCACTTTCTTGAATTGGAACCCACAAGTCCTGGAGCACATGATTCATTCAGTTTGTACCAATAAGCGGTTGCAAAGTCTATCCATCCAATCTTTAAAAAAATAATTAATGGGAAATCCAATTTTAAGAATAAAAAATGTCGGGCAAAAAGCATTGATACTTCCCCATGATCCTCCACCAACTATTTAGTTATTCACGAGAATCCATCCAGAAAATCCAATTTCAAGATGGAAGAATCAGCCGCGAATTGACAAGAAACTTAGTGGCCACCAAGTAGAAATCCAATTTTAAAGACTTCAATATGTCATTTATTGGGCGAGTTTTAGAAAGTCCTTCACGTGCCCATGATTATGATTTTAAGCATTGAATATGTCTGCGTGGGAGCATTGATTGACCAATTGATAGAGAGATGATGAGAAAGTCAATCACGTTTTCATGATCAATTAGACATTTATTATTTTTATTCACAATATTCCTTCTTCGAGAAGGCCTCTAGGGCTCTCAGAGTATAGGGCTCTACCAGCTCCCATGATATAAGAAGGCCTCCCGGGCTCTTAGAGTATAGGGCTCTACCAGCTCCCATGATATGGGGAGTCTAGTTGGCTAGGAACAATATTGTCTTCCATGATATTTTTATTCCTCCTCAAGTATATGCTACAGAAAGTCTTTTCATTTTGGAATACTTCATGTGGTTTAGTGTTAATAAGTAGCAAAGAAGGATCTTAGAGGAGATCATTGAAAAAAGTGGTTGTTGGGCATATTTTGATGGGGCCTCTCAAGGAAGACCTGGATTGGGAGGTTTTGGGGGTCTCCTTTACCTCTATGACACTAAGTGGATTAAATTTTCAACAGGTTTGGGTTATTGCACCAACAATAGAGCTGAAACAATTATTTGGTGACTCTATGTTGGTTATTGATTGGCTTAAAATGCGAAAGCCCCACAATAATATCTTGTTGATGCCAATATTCGAGGAAGTCATCAGAATTAGCGGTATGTTCTAGGATATTTCTTATCATCACATTTATAGGGAGAGGAATGAGGTAGTAGATCAACTTTCAAAACAAGGTTTACTATTAGTTGAAGGTTTCTTGCAACAATGGGAATGTAATGATCAGATATCAATGATAGGGACCTATGTTCTCATCTAGGTTGATTACCTATCAATGTTGTATGGACATCCATTATTTTTTATACTCACAGTTATGTGGACTTATTTATTTTTGGGGAGATTTTTCAATTTTTGGACAAGATATACCAAAATTCTCTATATATGATTATATTTACAAACAAAACAATTATCTCTAAGATTGTTGGATATGTGTATCGCGTATGGATTTTTGAACAATGTGGTTTTTTATTAATGTAAATAATTTCAACTTTTTTCTGTCGAAAAAAAATGAACATTAGAATTGATTAGATAGTCCAGCAATATCGTTCCACGACTGCCATTTGAGATATTTTGGGTCTATCTACAACTTATTTTGTTTATTAAATTTTTGCTTAAGAATGGTACCGTAGGCACATTCAAGGGAAATAGTAAAGATGGAAAATCAAGTTTTATCTAAATATATATCGTTGAGTAGGTCGCAACGAAAGAAGCTAAAACAGCCTATCGTTGAGCCCGCCCCTCCTATCTGTCTCTGGATATGCGAGAAATTAAATAACTGGCAGGTAAAGCAACAAATAAATATCACCTGCCTCACTCACATTCTGGCCTGCCCCAACCTTCTATAGTTGGCGTCTGATGTTGGTAGGCATTTGACTTATTTACATGAATTAATTCAAAAGATTATTCATTGTGGTTTTTTTGAATAACGACCCCTAGTTCCAAGTAAATGTTGTTTGCATCACTATACCGAGGGTGTGAAATTGGACTAGAGACTGTTGTAGTTTTTTTTGTGACATTTTCCAAGGCCTTAGAGGAGGTAGACCTTGATTCTCACTCCCAATCCACTTGACAACACAACCATAAAACCATCCCTAGCTCCTACCCCATGAACTGTTTGTTCAACAAATATCGCAAAACCTTCCACAAGCATCTCCCCTTCACCGTCACATAACCCCTCATCTTCTCCTCACCTCTGCAAAAGCTATTGGCACCTCCTCCACAATAAATAGAGAAATCCTCGCATTAAGGAAACATGAACTTTACACAGACCTCCACCACTCCGAAAAAACCTTCTAGTTTCCTTTTCCCTAAACCCCACGCCACCCCCCCAAACCTACCACTCCGAAAAAACCTTCTAGTTTCCTTTTCCCTAAACCCCACGCCACCCCCCCAAACCTAGAACACTAGTTTGCATTCTCCAATATAACCACCCTTTACAACATTCTTGGAAAACCCCCTACTCATATCCCCTCAACCCCCATAACCATGTAAGCATGTATCGTACCACGATAACCTGGAGTGCCTCGAAAAGAGGCCAATAAGGCTTCCAAAGGCTTCCAAACAGGCTATTAGACATAACACAAAAAGAAACAAAAAACTTTGATTAAAATGTTTTGGGAATTGTGCCAAACTAATAAGAAAACCCAAAATCAATTTCTATAGTCCATGCTTCCTACGGGTAGAGACTAATAAGCTTCATTATGCATAAAGATGATATTACACAATATTTTGATTAGACCATAAAACCATCGAACCATTGAGCGAAATATTTTTCAAATTTCAATTATTTTAAAAACAAAATGATTAATTTATTAATGTTTATAGCAATAGATGCCGAGAAAGGTTTCATTGCATATAAAAATGATATATAAAATATAATATTTTATTAATGTAGATAGCAATAGATGTCGTGAAAGGTTTCATTGTATATAAAACATGATATTTAAAAAAAGTTTGATTATACATTAAGTTATTGAATTAAAGAAATGTAAATTTAATTATATGTTATATATTAATTTTTTTATATTAAATAGTAAAAATAATTGTAATTTAACTATCCTAGATTCAAATCCTAGGCTTTATTAATCGTCGAGAGGGATCAAATCTCTCGAGGTGCAAACTTCTTTTCAGGTATTGCACTCAAGGAGCTTTTCGAGGAGACAATATTGACAAACACTCCACTTACAAGATCTCCCTCATACAAATGTTATTTATGGTCGACAATATCGAAAAACACTCGACTTACAAGATCTCCCCAGTACAAATGTTATTTATGGCCGAAAATATTGACAAACACTTGACTAACAAGATCTCCCCTATACTGGGCTGTAAAGCACCTCTGGGCGCAATAAATTATATCTCTTTTGGTAATGAGTTTAATATGATTTTATATTAGATTTTTTATACTTTATGTAATATTTAAAATTGAACAATTATTAAATATAAATATTGATAAAAATATAGATTAATACTTTTTTAATTTATATTTTTATGAATTTAATTTTTTATAATAATTATAAAAATATTTTTTTATAGTAATTATTATTAATTGCACCGAGTGAAACGAGGTGCTCTACAGCGAGTATGAGGGAGATGTTGTAACCTGTATGTAGTGTTACATCTGAAAGAACGTAAAAAGTGATAGTAAAAAGTGATAATATGAGGGAGATCTTGTAACGCTTATGTAGCTTTACATATAGCCTTACATCTAATAAAAAGTAAAAAGTGATAGTAAAAAGTGATAATATGAGGGAGATCTTGTAATAAAAGTGTTACATCTAATAGTAAAAAGTGATAATGTGATAAACTAATAATTAATATTTTGTCGGCCATTATAATAAAAGGACGTGTATTTCGATAATAGAAATCTTTGAAGTAGGCTCATAAAATAAAAAAATTATGGAAAGTATTTAAAAAACATCCATGT
The DNA here is from genome assembly GCA_027924585.1 of Larix kaempferi. NCBI lineage: Eukaryota > Viridiplantae > Streptophyta > Pinopsida > Pinales > Pinaceae > Larix > Larix kaempferi. The sequence continues at coordinate 12,160,862 of BSBM01000742.1, forward strand.
TGATTCATAAAATAAAATATTATGAAAAGTAATTAAAAAATAGATGTTCGTTTATAAAATAAAAACTTAAAACTTAAACCCGGATCTATCAATCAAGAGAGATCAAATTTCTTGAGTTTAAATTTAAAAAAAGAAATACACGTCAAGAAATTGGATCCCTCTCGGTGCTTGATAGATACAGATTTAAGATAGATCTATACTGATTAATTAAAAACGAAGTTTATATTTTATATATTTTTCTATTTAAACCTATAACATATTTGAAAAAAACATATATATATATTTATAATTATTAGAACTATTCAAAGTGTATTATCATATTCAAATTTGAAATTAAATTCTTAATCGACAACTACCAAACTATCAATATGAAAGGTGACTTAGAAGTTTCTATGTCCTTCTTAATCAATACCATCATTATATTCATTATTTTGTTCATTCCATTAGGGTCATGGATTTTAAAATGTATGGTCCTCCGGATATATATTCCTTAGATAATCCCAAAATATTGGATTTGAGAAACCACTGACGTCACTTTCTTGAATTGGAACCCACAAGTCCTGGAGCACATGATTCATTCAGTTTGTACCAATAAGCGGTTGCAAAGTCTATCCATCCAATCTTTAAAAAAATAATTAATGGGAAATCCAATTTTAAGAATAAAAAATGTCGGGCAAAAAGCATTGATACTTCCCCATGATCCTCCACCAACTATTTAGTTATTCACGAGAATCCATCCAGAAAATCCAATTTCAAGATGGAAGAATCAGCCGCGAATTGACAAGAAACTTAGTGGCCACCAAGTAGAAATCCAATTTTAAAGACTTCAATATGTCATTTATTGGGCGAGTTTTAGAAAGTCCTTCACGTGCCCATGATTATGATTTTAAGCATTGAATATGTCTGCGTGGGAGCATTGATTGACCAATTGATAGAGAGATGATGAGAAAGTCAATCACGTTTTCATGATCAATTAGACATTTATTATTTTTATTCACAATATTCCTTCTTCGAGAAGGCCTCTAGGGCTCTCAGAGTATAGGGCTCTACCAGCTCCCATGATATAAGAAGGCCTCCCGGGCTCTTAGAGTATAGGGCTCTACCAGCTCCCATGATATGGGGAGTCTAGTTGGCTAGGAACAATATTGTCTTCCATGATATTTTTATTCCTCCTCAAGTATATGCTACAGAAAGTCTTTTCATTTTGGAATACTTCATGTGGTTTAGTGTTAATAAGTAGCAAAGAAGGATCTTAGAGGAGATCATTGAAAAAAGTGGTTGTTGGGCATATTTCGATGGGGCCTCTCGAGGAAGACCCGGATTGGGAGGTTTTGGGGGTCTCCTTTACCTCTGTGACACTGAGTGGATTAAATTTTCAACAGGTTTGGGTTATTGCACCAACAATAGAGCTGAAACAATTATTTGGTGACTCTATCTTGGTTATTGATTGGCTTAAAATGCGAAAGCCCCACAATAATATCTTGCTGATGCCAATATTCGAGGAAGTCATCAGAATTAGCGGTATGTTCTAGGATATTTCTTATCGTCACATTTATAGGGAGAGGAATGAGGTAGTAGATCAACTTTCAAAACAAGATTTACTATTAGTTGAAGGTTTCTTGCAACAATGGGAATGTAATGATCAGATATCAATGATAGGGACCTATGTCCTCATCTAGGTTGATTGCCTATCAATGTTGTATGGACATCCATTATTTTTTATACTCACAGTTATGTGGACTTATTTATTTTTGGGGAGATTTTTCAATTTTTGGACAAGATATACCAAAATTCTCTATATATGATTATATTTACAAACAAAACAATTATCTCTAAGATTGTTGGATATGTGTATGGCGTATGGATTTTTGAACAATGTAGTTTTTTATTAATGTAAATAATTTCAACTTTTTTCTGTCGAAAAAAAATGAACATTAGAATTGATTAGACAGTCCAACAATATCGTTCCACGACTGTCATTTGAGATATTTTGGGTCTATCTACAACTTATTTTGTTTATTAATTTTTTTCATAAGAATGGTACTGTAGGCACATTCAAGGGAAATAGTAGAGATGGAAAATCAAGTTTTATCAAAATATATATTGCACAGTGGTAATGACATAGATATAATTAAGGAAAAATCTACTTGATTTCCCCCTAGTTTGGTATATAGGGATTGGTGGGTTGCTAGGTTAGTAGTATCAATTATTAGTTTATTAGTTAAACATTTTAGTATAGAAAATTATAGATAATCTTGGTTTAACATTGTCATTTAGGTTATAATATAATTAATATTGAGATCACAATTATAAGGGTTATATGGACAAGGGGTTACTCACGAGGGCTTCACTATAAGGCAATATAATACCACGTTCATTCATATTGCGGTATTAAATATTCATGAAAACCTAAAATTATATTGCTTATATATTAAGGGGCAAAGGGTTTTTTTATTTAATGTAACAATACAAAAATACTTTGGGGTCTTTTTTATATGGGCAGGCTGACAAATATCCGCCAAATGGAGATGGTGGGATCACGGTCGGATGAGAAATCGGGTTGAGGCAAGGCTCAGGTTTACCAGTATGCAGGGAAATCGCGTCTTGAGGCATGCTTGAGGCCAGGGGCTTTCATGGTGAAGTGGGTTTCTAGTCGATCATAGTCGAGAGACAGTGGTCATTGATAACCAACTGTCACCAATAGCACTCAACCAGTTGTTACCAATATCCTTGGGAGGCTCTAAGCCTCCAGGGCTTATTATAGGCCCTCGATAGGCCTTGGGGGATTGAATACCCAACCACCCATTCCTATTACAGGCCTTGGGAGGTTTAGTCAGCCTCCTAGAGCTTGTTATAGGCCCTGAGGGCTTGGATACCTAGCCCACAACAGGCTTAGTCAACGATTGGGGAACTGTAACATGCAATATAAATGTGTACTATGTGCATTGGCTCTAGTGACATACAAAAAGTGATCTCCTATCTCTTCATTAGACCATTAGATGTTGAAAATCATAATGATATGTGGTTGAGTAATTGCATTGTGGGTGAAGAAATGTGCATCCACAATATACATCGAAATAAGCAAGGTGCATTGTAGAATGCATGTGGGGTCATAAGAGGGGTATCATAACAATATACTAGGTAGAAATATAAAGGGGTATAAAAAATGTTAATGAAAAAATCGATACATACAATATTTAGTGAAAATAGGGGTTTTTTAAAATTGGGAAGGCATATTGGGAAGGGGTTAAAAAAATGATTTTGGAAGGTATTTTCCAATATTTAGTGAAATTAGGGGTATTGTTTCATATGCCACAACAAACGTGCTATGATAGCGGTTTTTTGAGTGAAGCCCCCGTGGGGTTACTAATTATAAGGATTGTGTATTATTAGGGTTTAAGGTCATATGGATTATAGAATATGAGATATAGTGTTTAAGGGTGGTGATTAGAGGTTACGGTTATATAGATGTTTAGTTTAAGGGTTTCAAGGATTCCAACTTATAAGAATTATAAACTAGTGTTACATAGATGCCCTTATAGTGATATCTACAATCACAATTTGGTTCATGAAAAAATAAATCAAGACAACCAAACTATCAAAAAAACTTTATTATGCATCTAAAATCACATCAAAACAAAATTCTAAATAAGTAACTTGAGGATTTGAATTTCCTAGTTTCTTAGTTCTCTCTCTCTTTGTATTGATCCTACATAAAAAAATTAGTCTAAAGGATGTTAAAACACATTGTCAAAATCATTATATATGTATTATGCTTATATGTTATACGGGTATGGATAAGGGACCGAGAGTTATCATTTGGGATATGTTAGAGGTTATTAACTACTAGAAGGTTTAGAGATTAGAGATTAGATAATATAAGAGTTATAATGTATAAGGGTTATTAGTAATAAATTAAGATCAATTTTCATGCTTGACCCTTCATATGTTTCCACTACCCAATCTTCAATGCACCATTAACGTAAGTCTAGTTCCTAATCCACATCGCACTCTTTAAGTAAATATTGTTTTTCAAAAAAAATTACAGGATTTAGCAAAATAACGGCACATTCGACAAAGGATGCAATTGTGGAATTTGGTGAAAATATTAATATCATGTTATCCATTTATACATATGAGGTACTCAACTAACCTCACATGTCCAATGTAGTGTCCCTTTTTAATAAATTTGGAAAAATTGGAAAAATTGCAATTTTTGGCCAATTCGACCCTTAGACTAATTATGACTCCAACGCTTCCAAATGGATCCAAATGATTCCAAATTGGATCTGAAGGTATTTTAAAGTTATTAATACATACAAATGAGGCTTATAGATGTATGGAAACTCTCAAAAGACTTCTGAAACATTCATTTAACTTCAGGAGAAATTGGGGAATTTTACTAGCAATTTCGAGGTTCAAACCCCCAAGGGTAGAGCTCACTAATGGATTCCCAAATGCAGTACGAACGTATCAAATTTTAGAAACGAGACATGGATTATTTAAAGGTCTTCAATGGGAACCCAAATGCATCATTAATCAATTTCTAAAGGATGTTTCAACTCCCATAAATCATAGGTTTGGGGACATGTCTTCACATAGGGGAAAATGATAGGAAACTTCACCACTTGCTATGAAATTCAAGATTTATGTTCCAAAGTCTTATGTAATGTATATGAAACTTCTTTAGGACATTAATGACTCTCCATAAATCATAAAAATCACATATATGAACTGATACAAATCGAAATAAATCAACTTCAAGCTCTCACAACGAGATAGAGGGAAAATGGCACCATTTATGCATTGTTTGGTGTTTTTACATAGTTTCACTTGGTATTTAGACCTGAGAGCATTATGAGCATAAAATACATAGTATATATATCATAGTACAAATAAATGGTGTATCTTGGACTCTCACAAATATATCATCATCTCACCATGTGCGCCCTTCCTCCAAGAGCCAAAATATGAAGAGAAATGTGAGCAAGAGATGGAAACAAGTTGAAGAAGAAAACATCACTATCTTCCCGATAGATTCAACTTGAAACAATTGAATCCATTGTAGCTCCAAATGAAAGGTCTGAATGGACTCTCCAATTTCCAATTAAGATGGGAATCTTTCACCCTCAAAATTGGTACTAAGGCAAGTAGAGTAAACACTCCACTAGCATGAACAAGCTATGCTCTCCAATTTGAAAAATGAGAAATGATAAAAAATCCAATCTCCTTCTTGGTTCTTGTATTTTATTACCTTACCAATCCTTCCATGGTTCGAATTCCCTCCATGATCTTTATGCCAACTCGAATTGGAAAGATATTCCAATGTGTTCCACTTGTCCATCAATTCCCAGCCTCCTCCTTCACTTAATTCAAATGGATGACTCTTTGGCTGCCGTAACTCCCTTATACGCCCTCTTGGAGGATATTTTTAGCTCTGACATGTCATATATGTCATATGGCGGCATTCAGGTCTGATTTGTGTCATAAGTGTCATAGAATCTTCATCATTGTTGTCGTAGAAGCTAGGGAATCTAGCCCAAGTGTCTCAATAGCTCCAAGATGCCTCTTCCTCTTCCATGGGAGTTACTCTTCCTCTCAATTTCGGCCCTCATTGAGTCATTCCAAGTATTATTCCCTTCCAAATCCCCCAAGAACATTGGAATCCACCTTGGATTCAAATGGGTGAGAGTGGGATGTCATGTGGCATGGGGAATCTCGCTTAAGTGGGACCCACACCTCCAATGTGCCCTCTTGACCAACTGCCACCTCATTTTCCTATATTAATTATTTATTTATTCCCCATTTAATATATTTTTTCAATGTAATGTCCATTTGGGGGTTTTATAGTTATCTTATTGATCCACATCGCAGTTGGAATTATTGTCGGATGCCGACTTCAACATCTCTTCGACAAGTCATCGTCGTTGATACAACTCCGATGAGTTTCGACTTCGACACAAATTTGACACAACTTTGGCAAGTTGTCGAACTGTGACATGAATTATACATGTTCAACGAACTCACAGTTTCGTGACGTCAACATACAACGTCGACCTACAACTTGCGCAACAACATCTTGCGACTTGCGACCGTCGAACTTCGACAGACTGTCTCTTTGTTTTCCAGTCGACTGTAATGGTTGAACTGTCGAATCCTTATTTCTTCTTTTGTAACTGAACGTAACAAGAAGGAACTCAAGCGTCTCAACACTCTCTATATAAGCATGTAAACTATTGTAATATACATCTTATCAGTACGGATCTTTACATCCAGTAATAGAGAAATCATTTCACATTCCTGCATATTTTCTGTGTATATTTGCGTTATGTATGTGTTGTGTATTCCTGCTTAGCACATTTTGTTTCTTAAGATTCTGCCATAACAGAGCTGACTCATTCAGTCGAACTATTGTCCCCCTCGACTTCCTATCTCCGAGTGGATCATTGGTATCAGAGCATAATCAAAGTTCATTCAGAGCTTCATCAGAGTGCATCAACTTTGTTCGTGCTTAAGTTTTGTGTAGACACTTCCAATGAAGTTAACTGACTTATGCCAGTTCAAACTCACTCGCGGACTCAACAATTCAAGCAGACACTACCTCCAGAGTTGGCAGAAGAAACAGGCGAAAGACATGCAATCGACGAGAAACAACAACTCATAGATCAAGCGTTGGCTTGACAACAAACTGAGATGTTCGCCCAGTTCAACGAGACTCTCAAGCGATTTGCTTCGAATTCGGGAGAATTTCCGATGATAACTAATTCCAACAAAATCAACCCCTTCAAAGTGAAAATGAATTTGGACATACTGAATCTAGAAGGAAAGATTGATGCGGAATCCGTCGACAATTGGGTTCAAAAATTGAAGTCCTATTACGCTGTGAAACAACTATCACAAGCCGACAAGATCGCCACTGCATCCTTACAGATGTCAACATCTATGCACTGCTGGTGGGATAATCTTTCGACAAATATGGAGGAAAGCGGAGACCCCATCAACACATGGGATAAATTCATCGAACACATCCGAAAGGAGTTTTACCCGTCGAAGTACCTTGAGAAGCAGTATAAGAAGTGGCAGCAGCTAAGGTAATGGAAAGACCAGTCCGTGCAAAGCTACACTGTTTAATTTTCAGAATTTACTTCAATCTAATCTAGGATCTTAACTGAGAGAACAACATGTACAGCAAATATACAACATATCAATCATGGACACAATAATGCAAGCACACAAGAGACACAGAGTTTACTTGTGGAAAACCATAAAGGTGAAAAACCCCAATAACTTCCTCAGAGATAGATAGAGCAATGATACAACCAGAATACAAGAGATAGTCTTCTCCTAGCAGCAGAGCCTCCTCCTCCACAAGTGCGCCACTCTCCAAAGTGTGAGTGAGAGAATAGAATGATAAAATAGAGATCTCCCGATCTCTATTTATACTAGACTTGACTTGCCTAATAACCTTTACTAGGTCGGCCTTAACTTAACCACATAACACAATGCTGACTAGGCCGACACCCAATAGGGTGGTCTAATAACACTTTGACCCACATGGCCGACCCCCACTAGGGTGGTCTAATAACCCTTCGACCCACATGACTTATATAGGGACGACCCCAACAAGGTGGTCTAATAACCCATCAAGTATAAGTTACGACACTTACAATATAAATGACGACACTTCCATATAGAGGAATAATAACATCTCTATAGGAATACAACCACTTCCGTATAGAGGAATAATAACATCTCTATAGGAATACAATAAACATATATGTGAAATACATTCCGAAGTTACATATACATCAACACTCCCTCTTAACTAGGAAGGTATTTCTCGACACGGGTCTTCTAGCACAAGTCATCTTCTCTGGATCATCGTCACTGGATAATCGTCATCGAGTCATCATCATCGTCACTGCTGCTGCTATCTCAATCAATCTCGGAATCTACTCGTCATAGGAAGTTCTACAGAGCCAGTTCTTTTTCATACTGGATGTAGGCCCACCACCTGCAGGTCTTCATCATCACTGGCCAAACTATGGAATCCTCAGGACTTATTACGTGCATCACAAAACCTGGCTACAACATCCCAGGCTATTACGAGCACACAGCTCTACCTATCGGATCTCCCAAGAGCACATTACATGTGACCCATCACAAAACCTGGATGAAGCATCTCAGGCTGTTACGAGCACACAGCTCTACCTGTCGGATCTCCCAGGAGCACATTACATGTGATCTCACCACAAAACCTGGCTGAAGCATCCCAGGTTTTTATGAGCACACAACCCTACCTGTTGGATCTCCCAGGAGCACATTACATGTGGTCCACCACAAAACCTGGTTGAAGCATCTGAGGCCTTTTTCATCCTGTCCAGATCTCCTAGGAGCAAATTACATGTGGTCATGGCAAAACCTGGCTGAAGCATCTGAGGCCTTTTTCATCCTGTTCAGATCTCCCAGGATCAAATTACATGCCATAGGAAAAAACCTCGCAAGAGCATCTTAGGATGTTACGGGTACACAACTCCGACCTGAAGATCTCCCAGGGCACAAATTACATGTCCTCCCAGAGCAATGTCTCGAAAGAGCATCCCAGGCTATTACAGGTACACAACTCCAACCTATAGGATCTCCCAGACATGCTCATCTGCACAACCTGATCCACGACCACAGAGTATCAACCTGATACTCACCATACATCATTCTGATGTACACATGATCATCCTGATCATCATCACTACAACATCCTGTTGCATGTCATCTGGAGAAGCTCGTCATCCACGATCATCCTGATCATACAATGCATCCACCTGATGCATATCAAGTATCTACCTGATACATATCATCATACATGATCTACCTGATCATACAATGTATCCACTTGATACATACACAGATACATGATCCACTTGATACATCCATATGATACATATCAACATACATGATCTCAGTATCCACCTGATACATATACAGATACATGGTCCAAGCATCCAACATGATGCATATAAAAAATACATACAAATGATCCAACTGATCATATCCAACATCCAACATGATGCATACATACATAAATGATTCAACTGATCATATCCAACATCCAACATGATGCATATACATATACAGAGTAGTAACTGGAGCATCATCCTGATGCTCATCATCCATGATCCTCTTGATCATCATAGCATCATCCTCTTTAGATCATCTCATCGTCCATGAAGCATAGCCCAGATGCATATCATCTAGAACTTACACCACTGACATGGGAGAACATATCTACCACCATTCGGGGAAGGCTCCAGCCCTTACTTTTTCACCATGTGAAAAATGGCTCAGCAATTACATCACGACCAAGGGAGAACACATCAACCATGTCAGAAAATCTCATGTGCATCTGCATCTTCTGGACTCATCACTTCCCTTTGGAAGGAACCTCGATCTAAAGTGCACCAAGCCTCTCTCTGAAGTACTCAAACTGCACTCTGGCCAATGGCTTGGTTAATACATCTGCAACCTGCTCATCTATCGCAACATACTCTGCTTTGGCTGTACTCAGTGCTACGTAGGACTGCTTCCCGCTAAACCAAGAGATAATACCTGATCCCTATCTACAACATTTCCTGCCCTATCTGAATCAACATAACCCTACAGGTTAAACTTTTGATTCGCATCATACTTGAGTCCATAATCAACTGTACCTTTCAGCTACCTCAGAATATGCTTTACAACAACTAGGTGAACACTCCCTGGATCCGTCAGGAACTGGCTCAATGTGTTCACCGCAAAGCAAATATCTGGTCTCGTGTTCATCAGGTACATCAAGGACCCAATCATCTGATGAAACACAATGACATCAACCAGATCAATTGGAGCATCACACAGAAGCTTCAGGTTCGATTCCATAGGTGTGGCCATAGCCTTGCATTCCATCATCCCGAATCTCTTCAGGATCTCTACTGCATACTTACCTTGTCCAAGGAAAATTCCATCTGCACTCTACCACACCTCCATGCCAAAAACAAATAGTGCATCATTCCCAAGTTCTTCATCTCAAACTCGGCAGCAAGCTTCCGCTGCGTGTCGGCAATCAATCTATCTTCACCTGTAAAAGACAGGTCATCCATATACAAAATTAGTATCACTGGATTGCCTTCCTCAACCTTGTAGTAAAGGTTGGAATCCGCTTTACTCTTGGTAAAGCCCAAACTGGATAGAAAGCTATCTATCCTACCATACCAAGTTCTACACATATATGACTCCCTGTCATGTGTCTCAGAACCAAGTGGCTGCTCCACATACACTTCTTCTTCAACCACACCATTCAAGAAAGCTGTCTTGAAATCCATCTGGTGTATCTTCCACTTCATCACTATAGCCAGAGCAAGTACTGATCTAATGGAAGTGTATCTGTCTACAGGAGCAAAAGTCTCTATGCTACCACCTGCAGCATGCTTGATCTTGTAGATCCTCTTGGAAGTCACTACAGACTCCCCTTCAGGTCTTGGGACTGCATCCCAAACATCTTCATGATTGACTGGTACTCCTCGATCATGGCATTCTTCCCAGATCCTGGGAACTTCAATATCTTCAATATTTTCAATAGATAACTTTGTTGCTGAACAAATGTTGTAGTCCTTCTTTTGTAGGTGATGGTATACGATATTTTCTACACAACAAGTTAAATTGCATGATTAGAAAACATCTCGTAGTTTTCATAACAAATTCTTACACATAAAGAAATATGTCATACAGTCATGCAATTATCTTAGCAAATGCTTCAATACAGCATTTATCCATATCCCGTAACTTTCTAGATGCCTTCCAATCTCTACCAGAACATTGTTAAGAGTGTGCACAACTCCCAACATGTCATCAAAGAGGTTTCATTCTAGATAGGTAGCAATGGAATGTTGTACAGTGCCATAGGCCACTTACCCATGTATATTAGTAGTATACTGTTCATCAATGCAACTATTCTAATATGCATAATACACAACCTAATTCTAGGAACATCAGTATATACATTATTGAACAATATTATTTAAACAATAAAATATGCAAGTAATGACAATTCAAATACTTATCTTTGTTTGTTTATTGGGTTGACTCCCTCTCAGTCTTTGCTTCTTTTCTGCAACTCCATTCTGATGTGGATTGTGAGAAATGGTCAACTCCCTCTGAATATCTGCATCCTTGCAGAAACTATTGAAGTGTGCTCCTTCTTGATCTTTGCTTCCTTGCAGGAACAACTAGAGTGTCCTCCCTCTTGATCTTTGCTTCCTGTATTTCCTGTCCTTGAACTTATATCCATCCTTAATTACTATGCATGCTTATTAGTATCATCATTGTGTTATCATTGAGGTCTCATACATAATCATACATTCATTAGTATATTCTTAATACTATCAAAACACAATAATCTTAAGCATGTATAGTCATGATAATTTCAAACAGAAATAATAAGCATTTCAAGGTTTATATAGGACTCTTATGGTTAGTCATATCATAAATTAAAGTAAGAAACACAATATGCCTAACCCCGTGATTACTCAAACCTATACCTTCATGATTCTTCTGGTTAGTCATATCATCAATTATGGTAAGAAGCATAATATGCACACAACCATGACTATTCAAACCTACGACTTCATGAATAATCATTATCAACAACACAACAGTATAAGATCCTAACACAAGGTAGGATTCTAGCTTGATATAGGAAAAACATACCTGGATTAGCATGCTAGCTAGTTATGTCTAACATACCCGCATAATGTCTTCTGGTTCTCTTCAATGACTTGTGCTAGTAACCTGCATGTCTCATAAGTTATCCATTGTAGAACCAAGTATACATACCTCGTAAGTAGATTTTCTAAGTGATCCATGACAATGGATGAATCTTTGTCTTCATGTCATCATGATCATATGTTCTTGAAGTAGAACATGATTTGTCTTTCTTGGTGTACCTTTTATGTTAGAAGACAACATAAACCTCATACAACACCATAATGCATTAGTACAATCATAAGTGTCAACACCCTAACCAATGAATATCTTCTATCATGCATTCATAATTTTGTTAAGGTGATACGACAAATCTCAAATCAAGATTGTACTAACCATAATAATCATGAAGACAAACATACCATAAACTTAATCATGAACAAATATCGAAACATACCTCGATGAGTCATACCTATCGAGATTGCTTGTAATCTTCTTATGTAAGGCCTTAGCCTCATCTCCCTCTGAAACAGGAACTTCTTCACTTATGCAGGTGACCAATCCATCCTCTTCTAGGATTAAGCCAATCCACTTGATTTGCAGGAACTGGATCTGGAGTTGTATTAGGGTTTGTCAGAGAAACCCCAAAAATTCAAACTTTGAATTTCAAACTTTCGAAAGGATAGAAATATGCGCCTTGATGAGCTAATCAAGCTGGTATATTCAGAATTTGAAAACTGCAAAGTTTCACTCCTCAATTTTGCTTTTGAAACTTTCAGATTCACTAGACGTGACTCCGAACTAGGGTTTGATGAAGCCCACTCATATTCCCAATCAAAAGGTTTGATCCAAAGCTCTAAGATTCTATTTTTCTGAGGAGCTTCCATCCCGGGTCACAGATTTCAAAAATTCCCATTTTTGCAGAAGCCCTAATTTTCCACTTTTCCAATCAAAGTCCCGAACTAGGGTTTGATCAAGCCCGGTCTTCTGCCCAACCAAAAATTCTGATATTGGTCTCTAAATTTTTATTTTGATGAGTGGCATTCAGCCGTAGTCTCCGATTACAAAAATTCTAACTTTCTCCGAAACCCTAAATTCCAGAAGCCATGAATGAAGGTGCTCAAAAATAATTTTGTTATGACAGACACATGTACCTGATTGTTTCTGGTTTAACTCCGAACTTTTTGATCCACAGGGTCTGAAAAATTTTCTTGATATATCCCTACCTGTCATATTTCCATCCCAATAGGTCTGACCTCAATTGGATTCTCTGAAAGAGATTTATGCCAAGTGTCGCAATGTGACCTTTTTATGGTATAAAACAGGAGAGCGAACTTGTACAGCGTGCCAGGTGTCACTCGTTCATCTTCGGCCTCTGAAAATTTTTACTGAGATATTACAGTCTGTGTACTACTTGTCACTTTTTACCAAATTTCATTTGGAGCTTCCTAGCCCAAGTTATGACCTTTGTTCCAAGGTCACCTGTTTATGACTAAGATCTGGAAGAGGCAGAAACCCTATATTGTATAGATCATAAATCACAAAGTACAACGAATTAGAAGTTTTCATTTGGACACAAGGTACATGGGGATCTTATTGTCGACCTGTAAAATTTTCATATCCGAAAACGGCACAACAATGGATTTATAGCGAAAGTGCTACGATGACTGGTTTTTGCTATATCAAGCCCTAGCATCATAAGTGCAACAAGTGTCATACATGCCATATCATGCCTTCTTTTAGGCTAGCTCTGATACCATGTTAAATTTTCAAAATTTACTTCAATCTGATCTAGGATCTTAACTGAGAGAACAACATGTACAGCAAATATACAGCATATCAATCATGGACACAATAATGCAAGCACACAAGAGACACAGAGTTTACTTGGGGAAAACCATAAAGGTGAAAAACCCCAATAACTTCCTCAGAGATAGATAGAGCAATGATACAACCAGAATACAAGAGATAGTCTTCTCCTAGCAGCAGAGCCTCCTCCTCCACAAGTGAGCCACTCTCCAAAGTGTGAGTGAGAGAATAGAATGATAAAATAGAGATCTCCCGATCTCTATTTATACTAGACTTGACTTGCCTAATAACCTTTACTAGGTCGGCCTTAACTTAACCACATAACACAATGTTGACTAGGCCGTCACCCAATAGGGTGGTCTAATAACCCTTTGACCCACATGGTTGACCCCCACTAGGGTGGTCTAATAACCATTCGACGTACATGAATTATACAGGGCCGACCCCAACAAGGTGGTCTAATAACCCATCAAGTATAAGTTACGACACTTACAATATAAATGACGACACTTCCGTATAGAGGAATAATAACATCTCTATAGGAATAAAACCACTTCCATATAGAGGAATAATAACATCTCTATAGGAATACAATATACATATATGTGAAATACATTCCGAAGTTACATATACATCAACATACACCGACGATTTCTATCGACTCATGGATAGACTTAGCGTCCAAGAAGAAGAAAAATTGCTTGTTCTGAAGTACGTTAGCGGATTATCCCAGTACATTCAGCAGGAGATGGAGTTTCTGGCTATCAATACGCTTGCAGATGCATTCCACTATTCCAACAAACTTGAAACCAAGCAGAAGGGAAAAGCCAACATCAATACGACCACCCAACAAGAAGGCACCAGCCAAGTTTGACAAGTCGAAATCTTTTCAGCCGACTCTGCCAAATCCAGATCATGGCAAGAAGCCTTTTCATAAAAAAGAACGTAGCAAGCAATCGAATGGAAAATGGTGCGACTACCATCACTCATCTTGGCATGATACATCTGAATGCAAAGCTTTGAAGACCTTTTTGGAAAAAGTGTCAACATCCGACGCGTTCGAAAAGGTTGTGGTAGAATCTGACCCAGAAGCAACGACTCTTTTGACATCGAAAAATCCAGCAGCCTCGACCATCATCGATGAGGAGGAATGAGAGAACATGTTCCATACACATATATGGGTTCAAAAAATCCATTGCATCTGATTGTGGACAATGGGAGGTAAAAGAACTTTGTTTCTGAAGAACTTGTAAAGAAACTAGGTCTTGTGACCACTCCACATCCTCATCCTTACAACCTCGGTTGGATGAAGGATGGACTAGAATTAAGGATCACCCAACAATGCAAGCTCGCATACTTCATAAAGCCTTTTGAAGTTGAAGTACTTTGCGACGTGGCACCACTCTCCATAGCCAACACCGTGTTTGGGAAACCTTACCTATGGGGTCGCCATGGAAGTTACTAGTCACGACCACAGAAGGTGATTATCAGAATTGAAGATCAGCGATACAACATACCAGAACAATGACGTACACCAATGGTTTCCTTGGTATTTGATAAACAGACAAAGAATCTCATCAATCATTCTTAGAAGTTCGCATTGATTATGATAAAGCCACAACATTCTAGGAAACTGCAACAACCAGTCGAGTCACTGACCAACGAAGCTCTCGATAGAAGCATCAAATCAACAATATTCTTGATCAGTACCAGAACCTATTCCAATTTCCAAATGGAGTACCTCTACACTGTCAGGTAAAACACTCTATTGAAGTTGCTCCTGGTTCTTCTTTTCCTAATGCATATGTCTACAGAAGATCCATTCTTGAAAATGAAGAGATTCGTAGACAAATCCAAGATTTGATCGACAAAGGCCATATTCAACCCAGCTCCTCCCCTTGTGGAAGTCCAGTCATCCTCGTTCTGAATAAAGACGGGACTTGGTGCATGTGCATCGACTACAGGGAACTCAACAAAGTATTGGTGAAGAATCCATACCCTCTGTTGCGGATAGACGAGCTCATCGACTGTCTAAAAGGTGCTAAGTTATTTACTAAGATCGACCTCAAGTTAGGATATCATGATATTCCAATCGATCCCTTAGATGTATGGAAAACTGCTTTCAAGACTAAGGAAAGATTGTTTGAATGGTTATTCACGCCTTTTGGCTTAACCAATGCCCCTCTGAACTTCATGGGATACATGGATAACATTCTTCAACCTTTCATTGACAAATGGGTCATTGTCTATCTTGACAACATATTGATTTTCAGTCAATCATGGGAAGAACATGTCGGACAACTTCAAAAAGTCCTCGACACTCTCCAACAACATCGACTTTACTTGAACATGGACAAGTGTACCTTTGCGATGAACAACATCAAATATCCGGGGTTTGTAATTGACTCTGCAAGCATTCACGTTGACCCCGAAAAAGTACAAATTCTCAAAGATTGGCCCATTCCTCACGACACTCAAGAACTAACAAGTTTTTTTGGTTTGGAAAATTTATATCGGCGATTCATACTTGGCTTTAGTCACATAGCCTGGCCCTTGAATCACTTGACGAGAGGAAGTGGAAAAACTGTCTTTAAATGGACACCAACACAAAAAGCAACTTTTGAACAGCTCAAGCACAAGCTCTGCACTGCACTGGTACTTGTGTTACTGGATTTGCATCATCCCTTTGAGATTGAGATGGACACATCAGACTATGCCTTGGGTACAGTGATCACTCAATCTGGTCACCCAGTGTCTTTTCATTCCGAAACTTTTAACGAAATTGTTAGAATATATTCGACGTACGAAAAAGAACTATACGCCATTGTGAAATCTCTCAAGCAATGGAGGCATTACATCCTTCACAAGGAAATGATCATCCTCACTGACCATAAGCCTCTTCAGTTTGCTCCGACACAATCAAAACTTCAAACAACTCAACAGCTTAAGTGGATTAATCACCTACAACATTTCCAGTTGGTAATTGAGTATCAGAAAGGTAAAGCTAACGCTACCGCTGATTGTCTAAGCAGACCGCCCATTACTCTCGTTTTCACAGTGATGAGTATGCAGGGACATGACACCACCACTTGGCCTCAATTGTATCAGGAAGACATCGAATTTTCACCAGTATACCGATAGCTTCAGATTGACAAGTCATCAACCACCGAATATTTCCTAAAAGACACCTTGCTATACAAGCTTGGACAACTTTGTGTACCGACCGATGAGCATCGACAACATCTCATTCGGGGCACGTACTACAACAAGACTGCAAGACACTTTTGAGTAGCAAAGACACTCGCTATTCTGCAGAAGTATTTCTTTTGGTCTACACTTAGAACCAACGTCAACAAGTACATTCGATCATGCGTGGTTTGTGCCATTGCTAAACCGCCTAATCAACGACAAGGATTGTACACACCTCTGCCAGTTCCTGGTCGAACATGGGAATCTATTTCTATGGACTACATGACGGGATATCCTACTACCAAACATTAGCATGACGCAATATTAGTAGTAGTCGACAGATTTTCCAAGATGGCCATTCTCATACCATGCAAGAAGACAACGACAATGCAACACACTGCTCAACTCTACTTCACACATGTTTGGAAACACTTTGGTTTACTGAAAACCATCATTTCCGACCGAGATGCCAAATTCATCAGCATCTTTTGGAATACCCTTTGGAAACAATTAGACACACGACTCTCACTATCGACAACTTTCCATCCGCAGACCGACGGACAAACAAAAGTTGTAAATCGCTCAGTCATACAATTGCTTCACATGTACAACCACAAGCATCGACGAACATGGGATGAAAGTCTTCCATACATACAACACAGCTACAATTGTGCTTAGCACAGCTCTACAGGAAAGAGTCCATTTGAGATTGGTTATGAATTTCAACCCTCAGCGCCTATCGACTTGATCAGCTTATCGACATAGCCGAACTCCGACACCGAACACAACCAGCGAGAAGTTGACAAAGCATTGAAGTTTCGTTAACATATTTGCGACATCCAGCGACAAGCACAGGACATGTTGCATAGAGAAAATGTGAAAGGTAAGGCCCGACACGATAAGAATCGTATTCCTCATTTATTCCAAATTGGGGATAAGGTATGGTTACATCTTAAGAAGGAGCGCTTCACTGGCCCATTCAAGAAGCTCAAACCTTTGTGATATGGTCCATAGAATATTCTTCAACAGATTGGTGAAAACGCTTTCCATCTCAACATTCCTACGTGCCTTGGTCTACATCCTATCTTCAATGTGGATCTACTTCGACCATACCGTGCACCACTATTGGAACAGAAAGACTTGCATACAACAGAACCCGGCGACATCCATCTAGATATTCAAGAGACTCTTCCTTGTGACACCATTGTGGGATGACGAGTACGCTATACAAGGACAAACACAATTCTCTTGTTTCATATTGCTAAGGTAGGCTAGATCCCAGCACAAGGAAAGTGGTACTATGCTACTGAACTAACTGACAAGTTTCCTCACCTTCATGAGCAAACAATGGGGACCATTGTTTATTAAGGAAGGAGGTCTGATCCATATCGAATTTGGCATTATTTTCGGATGCCAACTTCGACACCTCTTCGACAAGTCATCGTCATCGATACAACTCCGACGAGTTTTGACTTCCACACACTCCGTGACTTCGACACAACTTTGGCAAGTTTTCTAACTCCTACAAGACTTCGACACGTTCAACGACCTCACAGTTTCATGACTTCAACATACGGCGTCGACCTGCGACTTGCGCAACACGATCTTGTGACTTGCGACTGTCGAACTTCGACAGACTGTCTCTTTGTCTTCCATTCGAATGTAACGGTTGAACTGTCAAATCGTTATAACTTATTTTGTAACTGAACGTAATGGGAAAGCACCCAAGCATCTCATCACTCTTTATATAAGACTATAAACTATTGTAATATACATCTTATCAGTGCGGATATTTACATCCAGTGATAGCGAAATTAGTTCGCATTCCTGCATATTGTCTGTGTATATTTGTGTTTTGTCCGTGTCGTGTATTCCTGCTTTGCGCATTCTATTTATTAAGCTTCCGCAATAATAAATCCGACTCATTCAGTCAAACTGTTGTCCCCCTCGGATTCCTGGCCCCGAGTGGATCACTTATTCCAAATCTAATGTTTCCACCCCAACCTAGGAAACTAGTAGATTGGTGGAATTTTCTCTTCTTGAGATTTATTTGAATGGGGACATTACAGTCCTCCCCACCCAATATTGCTTGCCCTCAAGCAATTTCAAATTAGGATGCTGCAAAATTTTTTCCTCCTCCCATGTGGCATCCTCACTTGCCAAATATTTCCATTGTACCAAATACTCCATTATGGTTCTGCTCCTCAATTTCCTTTCTCTTCCCTTCAATTTTTTTTTTGGAATAAGTATGAGTTGTCCTTCATCATCTAATGGAGGGAGGGTTTCTGAAATAGATATTTTTTGACCAATAGCCTTATTAAGGCATGAAACATAAAATACATTGTGGATTTTTCTTCCTTTCGGAAGTTCCAACTCATAAGCCACCTCCCCAACTTTTCGAACTACCTTATATGGACCATAATATCTTGATTTGATATTTTATGATCTTTTCACTTTTAAGGATGTTTGTTTATATGGCTGTAGAATCAAATAGACCAAATCATTTGCTTGAAAAGTTCTTTCCTCCCAATGTTGATCCATATACTGTTTTTGTTGGTTTTGGGAAACCTGCAAATTGTCTTTTAGAAGCTTCAAAATCTCTCGACTTTCCTCAATCCAATCCTTAGATTTTGGATCTCTATTATCACCAAAAATGTGCTCAACAAAGGTGAGTGCTTCATAAACATAAAGTGCTTTGAAAGGAGACATGCCAATGGACATATGAAAGGTAGTGTTGTAGCAAAACTCACCCAAATGTAGCCATTTTACCCATGATTTCTGCTACTCACCAACATAGTTCCTCAAGTACCCCTCCAACCATTGGTTCAGTCTTTCTATTTTTCCATCAGTTTGAGGATGATATATTGTGCTTGGATTCAATTGAGTGCTTACCATCTTGAAGAGTTCTTTCCAGAAAGCACTCATAAATCTGTTATCCATGTCACTCACAATGTTCTTGGGAAGTCCATGCAATCTAAAATTTTCTCTAAAGAATATATCAACCAATTGTGAAGCAGTATAAAATGATGTAATAGAAAAATAAATGAGCAAATTTGGTGACTCTTTCCACCACAACATAAATAAAATCCTTACCCAAAGCCTTGGGAAAACCTGTGATAAAATCCATTGAGATGCTTTCCTATTTTTGTTCTAGAATGGGCAATGGTTGTAATAGACTGGCAGGATGTGTATGTTCAAATTTTTTTTGATGACATAACTTGCATTCATTCACATATTTTAGAACATATTCTTTCAACCCTTTCCAAAATAACATTTCCCTCAATTGCCTATATGTTTTGAAAAAACTAGGATGGCTTGCTAAAGGAGAATCATGAGCTTCCTTCAAAATCTTATGCTTGAGATTCGAACCATGAACCAAGTATATTCTATCCTTATAGTATATTAGACCATTTAAAATCTTGTACCTATCATCACCTTTGACCCCATCTAACACATCACAAGAAAAACTATATTTGGCATATTCAACTATTAGCATATTTTTCCAATCTTTCGAAATGTCCATAAGGGAAAATGATGGTCTTCTAGATAATGCATCTTCTACAATATTATTCTTCCCCTTTACATATTCAATGTCAAAATCAAAATCTTGGACTTTGCTTACCCACTTTTGTTGCCTCTCATTGAGGTCCTTTTGTTTGAAAAAATGCTTCAAATTGTTATGATCAGTTTTGACCACAAACTTGTTTCCCACCAAGTATTGTCTAAACTTGACCAAGGCATGCATGATGGCTAACATTTATTTGTCATAAATGGAGTAGAGCTTATCATGTGGCTGCAACTTTCTGCTCTCAAAATCTATGGGGTATTGATTTTTCATTAGGACTGCCCCTATTCCTTCTCGGAGCTGCTTGCAAAATATTTGGTTCATGCATGATTGAAATGTGGTTGGAGCATTGGTCAAACAAAAAGGCATGAAAAGAAACTCGAAATGGCCATAGTGACATCTGAAAGCTTTTTTCTGCACATCCTCCTTCATTCAAATTTGATGGTAACCAGATCTAAGATCAATTTTGGAGAATAATTTTGCTCCATGTAGCTCACCCATGAGCTCATCTATTCTAGGGATGGGATAACTATTCTTAATTGTCTTCTTGTTCAGATCTCTAAAATCAATGCACATTCTCAAGGTCCCTTCTTTTTTCTTCACCAAAACAACTGAAGAAGCATAGGGACTAGAGCTTGGGCTAATGAATCCCAATTCAAAGAGCTCTTGAATAGCCTTCTCAATCTCATCTTTGAACTTTTTGGGATGTCTATATGGTGGTATTTGTATTGGTGAAGTTCCCACCTCCAAAACAATGTTGTGCTCAACTCCTCTATCAGGTGGCCTTCCAGGAGGGAGGTCTCCAAAAACCTTTTCATATTTGTGTAGTAGCTGCCTTATCTCCCTTGGATGTTCTAAAATATTTATTTTTGTCTTGAGGGAAGTGATGCAACATTTAGTAGCCCATACAATATCCTGTTACAGAGAAAAACTTCCTATGGCTCGGGGCAGACCACAACAAACAGATAATTACCAGAAATCAACTCAATTCCCAATTCAATGCTAAGATGTGGAGTAAATAAACAACCTTCAACTGGATGTTCGAAGTATATCCCCGTTGAACTTTCAATATCTACACTTGAACTTGCAGCTTAGTCTCAACAACAAATACAAGCAAGTGCATATAATATATGAAATATATTAGCATAAACAATGTTCAGGTACACAGGGTACTCCCAAAAGACCAAACAACTAAAGAAACCACTTCACACAAACAAATCACAGATCGATACACTGATGTTTTGACCAACGAGCTTCTCATAATCGATCAACTTTCTAATGACCCTCCATGCTCTTTAAATAGAGATCATGGACCAATCGGGTGGTAATCCATGGATCAAGGGTATGTATGATCTAAGAGAAGTTGAGACGCCGGATCACTCTATGTCGGGAACATATCGTGACTGTCAGATTAAGTATTTACAAATGCATACTAATGCATATTAAAGAAACACACTTTTCCTAACGGATATATTACACAAGTTGATCTTAACTAACTCCTAAGTGTCTAAATATCCTAACATCACCCCTTAAGAACAAATTGGGATAGGATTGAAGGATTTACAAAAGTGTCACTATTAGGAAGAAGGAAGGAGGCATTAGAGCCTATCCCCCCTTAATGACAAGTTCCTGAACTCCTAACATAGATCGAAGTTTAGAAAACTTCGCTTCTGTAAGAGACTTGATGAAGATGTTTGCAACTTGATAATCTGTAGGACAAAAGAGCACTTCAAGAATACGATCATGAACAAGATTTCTGATGAAGTGCATATGTAGCTCAATGTGTTTGCTGCGTTGATGTAGGACTGGATCTTTGGCAAGCTTGATGGCACTTTGATTGTCACACCAAAGTGGAGTAGGCTATTGCTGCTTGAATCCAAACTCTGAAAGGATCTGTCGAAGCCATAAAGCTTCCTGACTGGCATTAACTGCGGCTCGATATTCTACCTCTGCTGATGAAAGAGCAAGAGATTGTTGTTTCTTACAATCCCAAGTGATAGGTTCAAATCCCGGACTGAAAACATAACCTGCAGTAGACTTTCGATCATCAGGATCGACAGCCCAATCTGAATCAGTGAAACTAAACAACAAAGGTTTCCCCTCTGTACTGTAATGAATCCTGAACTGAATTTTACCTTGAATATATCAAAGTATTCTTTTAGCTTCTTTCCAGTGACTTTCATGAGGTATTTTCATATAACAAGAAACACAACCAACGGAAAAGGAAAGGTCAGGACGGGAATGAGTCAAGTATAAGAGACTACCAACAAGCTGACGATACAAGGTGGCATCTACTTCAGGTGAAGGACAAGTGGCAGAAAGTTTGACTCCAGACTGGAAGGGAGAAGGGGCTGGTGTACAATCTTCTATGTGAAAGCGACAAAGAAGGTCACAAGCATACTTAGACCGATAAAGAAAGATTCATTCTTTGGTTTGCAGGACTTGGAGACCAAGAAAATAATGCAAATGTCCTAAGTCTGACATTTCAAAATTTTGCTTAAGACTGGATTTCACATGGGTTATAAGCTTAGGATCACTACCAGTAAGAATAAGGTCATCAACATATAGAATAAGTATGATGAGATGGTTTCCTACTTTCTTGGTATAGACATTGGGGTCAGAATGGCATCTAGAAAAACCAGTGTCAAGGAGAAAGTTATCCATTTTGGCATACCAAGCTCTAGGAGCTTGCTTAAGTCCATATAAGGATTTATTAAGGCGGTAGACAAGGCTAGAGTTATTTTGAACATATCCAGGAGGTTGTTCCATGTAAATTTCCTCCTGTAAATCACCATGTAAGAAAGTAGACTTGACATCCATTTGATGGACTTCCCAGTTATGTAAGGCTGCAAGGGAAAGAACAAGGCAGATGGAGTTCATTTTTGTGATAGGAGCAAAGGTTTCATTGTAGTCAATCCCTTCAACTTGGGAAAAACCTTTGGCAACTAACATTGCCTTAAGTCTTTCAACACTTTCATCTGATGCATACTTAGTTCTGTAGACCCATTTACATTTGAAAAGTTTTCTTCCTTTTGGAAGAGGTACAAGATCCCAAGTATCGTTCGCCATTAAGGAACGATATTCTTCATCCATAGCTGCATCCCAATCTGGATTTCATGAAGCTTATGCAAAGGTTTCTAGATCATGATTCTCGGAAACTTGAGCCAAAAGAGAAGAGGCTCACTGAAACTGACAACGTGTTCGACGTTGATCTCTAGGATCACCGGTAATATCACCAGCTGCTTCACATGTTGAATGGACCCATCGAGGAAGCACTTATGCTGGTGCAACTGGAGGAACATGAGCAGGCGGAGGTGGATTTTCATCCTCATTGTCATCATCAGAAACTAGAGTTGGAAACCTTTCAAGGAAGTTGGAAGAAGAAGAAGAAGGCACAATCGTCGAATTAGGCTCGCAGGCCAAAGATGGCACAATCGTCGAGTTAGGCTCGCAGGCCAATATATTTTCATCAAATTTAACATCTCTTCTAATGATTACATCATGAGAATGTGGTTGAAGAAGTCTTTAACCTTTTACATCTTCAGAATATCCAACAAATATGCACTTTTCACTTTTAGGCTGCAATGCTTTTCATTTTTCATCCGGAATGTGAGCCCATGATTCACTACCAAACACACGGAAGTGACTTACATCAGGTTTACTTTTACTCCATGCTTCTTCTGGTGTGATACCTTGTAATGCTTTAGTGGGGGTGCGATTAACTATGTAATTTGCGCAATTAATGGCTTCAACCCAAAATTGAAGACTTAGTCCCTTAGATTGGATCATACAATTAGCCATTTCTTTTAAAGTGCAGTTCTTCCGCTCAGCTACACCATTTTTTTGTGGTGTATATGGAATAGTGTGTTGTTGTTGTATGCCTTATTCAGTGCAGAAAGTAGTGAACTTTTTGTTAACATATTCTCCTTCATTGTCAGATCTTAACTTAATAATTTGATGACTAGATTGTTTTTCAACAAGGGCCTTGTAGGCCAAGAACATGTTAAATACTTCGCTTTTAAGTTTTAGGAAATAAACCCAAGTGCTTCTGGTGTAATCATCAATGAAAGTTAAGAAATATTTGAAAGCAGAAAAGGAAGCAGATGGAAGAGGACCACACAAGTCACTATGCATAAGCTCCAAGGGAACCGAGGCGTGCCAAGAGGCATGTTTGTCAAAATTGTTCCGATGATGTTTTCCGAGTACACAACTGGAACAAACACCATCCCTGTAAGATACCATCAGAAGACCTGTCACCATATTGTCTTTACATAGTTGTTGCAATGAACGATAATTTAATTGACCAAATTGCTCATGCCAAAGTTTGCTCAAGTTATCACTATGAGCAACAAAAACTGAAGGAAAAGGTGATGACCCAAAGTTGTTAAACTTGTACAACCTGGTAATATCATCAACAATTCTGGTAGCTAGGACCTGTTGAGGATCTTTAAAATCCTTGATTACAACTTGGTGAGGTGTAAACGTCACAGTTTTACCTTCACCAGAATGAGTGATTTGATAAAATGATAACAAATTGCAGGAAATTCTTGGAACACATAGTACATCACTGAAATGACCATTATCTACTAGAACTGTTCCAGCTCCTACAACACTTAGAGATCTATCATCACCAACAAATATTTGTTTGGTGTTACATTCATGCATAGTAGAAAAGATGGCTTGATCCTTAGCCATATGATAAGATGCTTCAGAATCAATGAGCCATTCATTTAAAGTAGAAGAAGAAGATGCATTATAAGAATAACCAGAAGTACAAAGTGCATGTCCATGAGAGGTAGATTCTGAAGGTGAATCTAGGCTAATGTGGTGCTTCTTCATTGCTGCTTCCGAGGCTGCCATCTTCTTGAAACATTTAGAATCATCATGATTATCTTTCCCGCAATAGTTGCAATGACGCTCAGTCTTATTTCCTTTTGGCTTGGATTCTTTGTCATTTTTTAAAGAAGGAGCTGACTAAGAGGGTTTGGGACCCTTGTTTGACTTATTATTGCAAAAATTTTGTTTCTTGGGAGGCTTGGACTTTTCTTTCTGTTGGGACAATAAGGCTTTCCCAGATGTATCTGCATTGTTGATTATTCCACGATGGATGAGCTTATCTTTCTCTCTAATCAAGGAATCACAAAAGGATTCAAGACTAGGCTCTTGATAGCTAGCTGCATTCAATGATTCTTTCATGGAGTAAAATGTAGATACAAAAACAGAATATGCAGGTCCAAGTTTTGAAAGAATATGATAAATGCATTGTTTGTCTTCCCTCTTAATCTTACATTCTGCACATAAGAGTTTAAGAGTTTTGTACTTAGATAAATAATCTTGAATGCATGAAAAATCACTTGGATTTAAAGAAATCAACTCATTTTCGAGTTAATGACCTCAAATCTCATTGTGTTTACCAAACATAGATTCCAACTTGTCCCAAGCAGCATCAGGTATGTGGAATCACAAATCAGTAGAGATTGGCATCCCAATCAATCCACGAGCTTCACCGCATCTATTTGCTCATTTGATTTTCTTATCATCATCAGTGGGTTATGTTTCTTTCCCTGAGGTAATTCTGAAAAGTCCCCTACTTCGTAGAACATCCTCCATACGAAATTTCTATGAGAAATAGTTGGAACTGGTAAGTAGAATATCACAAGGGGTGGCCATATTTGTAAATTAATGGTTGTAAAAGAAGAAACCAATAGTCTGGATGCGAAGAGCTCGAAAAAATACGCAGTTTAAAAAAAACGGCACTGAAAACTAACTTCGGATGATGAAGTTATGCTTGAACAAAGAAAATGCTGAAGATGTCCCCAATAGTAACGTGGCACATAGAGAATGATCATCTAAAAAAAATGACCCCCCTCTTCCCAAGATGAACTTTTCACAATCACTTTATAAGAAAGTTGCTTTAAGTGAATCACTTTTATAAAATAAGTAATTTCACTTTTACATTGATGTTACTTTTAAATAGTGCAACAATAAAAAAGAACTTAAGTGACTCACTTTTTATTTTTATTTTTTATTATTTAAGTGAGATGCACTTTTACAATTAAGTAACTTGAAAATAGAAATTACATGCACTTTTTCTTTTAAAAGTAACTTTCTAAGACTTGGACTCAAGACCTATTAAGGAATAAAGCAACTTTGAACCAAGTGAGCTAGATTAAAAGGTATGTAAAATATGGGAATGAGGAAGGGTTTTTTTTTTTTACTCTTCTTGCTCGATTTTCGTGCTTTCCTTTCCTCCTGCAAATCAAACCATAAACCAAAACAAAAAAAAAATTCTACACTTGTGGGGTTAGATTTCGTTAGCTTGCACGGAAATTCTATGTTTTCTCTCTGTTTCTGATTTGCCAAGATCGCACAAAGTGCACAGCAAAAAGCATACATAGCCACGAAAAACCCTTTCCCTTTCTGTTTCTGATTCGCTAAGATCACACAAGGTGCACGACAAAGAGCATATGCAGACAGGGAAAACAAAAATCCGAAACTAAAAAAAATCTAATAGTAAAAACTAATAAAATATGATTTTTTTTCCTTTTGAACCATAAAATAAAAAAATGCGTCACTGTAACATTATACCTTCATATCTGATGAAATATGCATTTCTGAAGCAACCGAGAATCGTTTTCGATCAAACGAAAATTATTTCCCAATGGAAACGGTGCTCCGGATGCAATGGAACACCTCCCATAGCCCAGAAATGCACAGAAATACCAGAATCAGAAACCCTTTCAAGTTTCGGCAACAACAGTTCAAGATCTAGATCATAACCAAAAGCGGCTCTTCATAAAAGTTATGATACCATGTTCAGGTACACAGGGTACTCCCAAAAGACCGAACACCTAGAGCAACCACTTCACACAAACAGCTCACAAATCGATACGCCAATGTTTTGACGTGGTTTAAACCTTTGTGAGAGAAACACTCCATGGCCCCGGCCAAATAGCTTCTATGGGACAATTTATTATGCAAAGAAGGAAAGTTACAAATGAGTTTCTCATAATCGATCAACTTTTCAATGACCCTCCATGCTCCTTAAATAGAGATCATGGACCAATCAGGTGTTAAACCACGGATCAAGGGTAGGTATGATTTAAGAGAAGTTTAGTTGTTGGCTCACTCTATGTCGGGAACATATCGTGACCATCGGATTAAGTATTTACAAATGCATACTAATGCATACTAAAGAAACACACTTTTCATAATGGATATATTACATAAGTTGATCTTAACTAACTCCTAAGTGTCAAAATATCCTAACAAACAATAGCATGGTCCATGATATAATAAGCAAATGTAACCCAATGTTAAACAAACATTTACAAGATCAATTGGACAAGAAAATGAGTATTTCTATTAATGAGAACAAGAAGTACATGTTACAACCTCTTGCCGGCAACTCATCTGGACCAAGAACTATGTCCCTCCACTTGTACCTCCACCATTTCAATCCCCCCATGCAATGGTAAACTCAAACTATGAAGGAGTTTGGTAGGTGAACATAAGAATTTCACAACAACAAGGATTAATGGATGTAGACTCAAGTTGTGGCAAAAATCCAATCGAGTTTCTATGCTCTCTCTTTCCTCTTCCTTCCATGCACCATAAGAGCTCAATATATAACTCTCCAAAGATAGGTGAAAGGTTGAATCGAGTCATTTCAGGGGTACATGGAGGGCCAAAGGTCACCCTAAGACCGTGTTTTGGAGTGAAAAGTGAATTTCTATTGTTTTTTACCATTTAACTCGATGTACGCGGGCTACATTGGTGCAGCCTGCGTATACGCTAGGTATAGTGGAACAACTAGCGTACAGGAAAAAAAATAGGGAACAATGGGTTCCTGGATGACAAAATGTGGATTTGAGTCAATAAAGAATAATGAAGTTCAATGAGTGTTGATGCTCACAAGGTGGAAAATTACGATGTAACATATGCCCCCTAATGTGTGAGGTCAGAGAAGGTACTGCGATGACCAAAATACATTATAAATCTTAGAAGTGGAGTGATGGAGACACAAATGGAAGGAGTAGCCCACTCATCATAATACAATGATATATCTGAATACACGTCGGTGCAAAAATCTGATACAATGGCCATGAATAGGAAGTATATAGTGACTACATGCCATAGGCAATCATAGCCATGACCCATACACAGTAAGATACGGTCTCCTACTGAGAAGGAAACCATTGGTGCAAACTGCTGATGTATGAGAATGACATCTCATAAGTACAATCACGATCATGAGTAGCATACTGAATGCCACTGAAGTCTGGGGTCTTCTACGCAAATCACCAACGGTGCATGCCTTATCAAGCGAATAAAGGTGTTGATGTCGAACTTGATGTGGCATCGTTTGATTACCGATCATTGATGTATACCATTAACATATGCGAGATAACCCACCAATAATGAAGATGGGCATCAAGGCAGAGAGTACATTCATCAAAGTGTGAATAAAGGTGTTGAGATCGAACACTTTGACGAATCCATCGATCAGGAGGCATTGATGAATCCCAAATTGTCGATGGCGAGAGAACCTACCACTAATGACTGCAAGCCTCAAGGTACTCAACCAACTCTAAGTCTCAATTCCATAATAAATGGGTTGAATTTGATGGAACAAAACTCACTGGAAGGAGGGCATTAATGCATCTCCCATCAACCAGCACGAGGTAACAACTACGATGAAATATTTGGAACAAATCGGACAAACAGATCAGATTGAATCAAAAGGGATGGCCGACATGCAATAGTCAAGAGATATGAGGAGTGGCCGACTCTGGTTTCAGAAATTCCTTTGAACAAGAGCATGAGAGATGGATAGACTCAGGCAGCATAAACTCAATGACTAGATGATAATTATACTTTGCGACACAGGAGGTATCGACAAAGGGCTCCATAATGACTAGAAGCGTAACCAATCGGTGGAGTAAGATCTAAGAAACGAGTACATATCCTAAGGTCCTGCTATAGTCCCGAATCATAATGAATGGAGTGGAGTCAATGCTCTATTCAAAGTAAACACGATAGCTGCCAACAAGAAGTAGTAAAAAAATTTCTCGTCCAGCTTTTTGAAATATTTGATTTTTTGGTCTTTTTCATATTAGGAAAGCTTGAAAAAGAATAAAATTTCTTATAGTACAACAGGTGAGGAAACGAGTGTCAAATGGAAAGCAAACTAGTCCCAAGTAGTGAAACATACCTATGATCAATGCAAGGAAGCATGTGCAAGATGTGGACACTCGCGGGGGGGTTCCCTCACGGTAAAGAGTCGTCAAAATGCGAAAAGAAAATAAAAGCTCTACTTGGCTCAAAAGGGAAAGTGCTCAGGCACATGGCTAGTAATTGAGTAAGCAGGAACCGGCACAAGGCTCAAGCGGCAAGTAGGATGATGCAATGCAATCACAACTTGACACAAATAGGGGAGTACTAATGGGATATGGCCATAATAAGACAAAGTAGAGTATGAGTGTTCATCTCAAAGTCATGGCGTTACTACAAAGGACTCCCAATCCTAAGGAGGAACAATGACATGGGCGCCAAAAGACATAAAGAGGCTCTAACTAGGGAACCCATGTTTGGACAAGCTCTATTGCCAAATAATGACACTTCTATAACAATGTGAAGGTTCCATGTCGGTTAAAAAGCGGGGTTGCGCCTAGGGTTAATGATCATGGTTATAAGGTCAAATGCAAATTGTAGGTGAAAATGACATCTAACCTATATGATGGGTGTAAAATATACCTGTCGAAGGCATGAAACAGTCAAAACATCACTATCATTGGAAAAATCTATTCAACATGGTACTCCAAGACGACATATTAGTCCAAAATAGCTCAAAATGGCAAAAAACGTAGGAAAGTGGGTTTAAAAAAATATAAATAGTAAAAACAATTACTATTACTATTTCATTTTCACTTTTCACCCAAAATAGAGTTTTTGGTTAGTTTTCACCTCGATCTTCAGTTGTTGATTCTAGGAGATACGGGTGTTGGTTCCACGAGCCATCTGGAGCAGGTTAGTAGTCTTATCCCCCTCTTCCTTTCCATGGCTTTTATTTCATTTTTTGATGGTTAATTTTTTTTTATCTTTGTCAAGATCTACATCTACTCGGCGCTGTACGTGAGCTATATCTTCACGAGTCGCGTATGGGGATTCTTGGACGCAGTCAACGCAAGCGTTAACAGCATATGGACGCGACTGTATACAAGTTTGACCGCGTACAACGCCGTAAGGGTGGTTTTTAACACATGGAAGCTAAAAAATTGTCACCTACCCAAATTTTGAGAATATTATTTTATTTGCAAAATACTTTATGTTAAATTATAATTACAAAGTTTTGTAATTACGACCAAGTTTGGTCAAGGATGATTGTAATTATTGATTATTATTATTTAACAAATTAAAATAGGAGACAAACACCCAAGGGAACTGTTAAAAGAGTGTTCACTGACCCACTAGGAGGAATGGAAGTTGTTAGAAGGTATGGGACAGATGGCAACATTTGCACTCCACCACTAGCTATTGGTTATGGGATAACTACCCCTATATTTGTGGCACTATCCCCTGGGTGGGTGGAAGAGAGAAGTGTCACCTACCCAAATTTTTGGGAATTATTATTTTATTTGCAAAAATACTTTATGTTAATTTAAATTACAAAGTTTTGTAATTATGATAAGTTTTGATCATGGATGAATGTAATTACTGAATATTATTATTTAAATAAATTAATTAGGAGACAAACACCCAAGAGGACTGTTGAATGAGTGTTTCTTGACCCACTAGGAGGAATGGAAGCTGTTGGAAAGTATGGGACACATGGCAGCAGTTGCATCACACCACTATTTGTTGGTTATGGGACAACTAACCCTAAAAATAGGGTATTATCCCCTAGGTGGAGGGAGTGAGCAGGCAGCTCATTTAATGACCCAGAAACATCTAAAAAGGCCTAGGCAACCTATAAAGGAAAATTTGAATTGGGCAGGCAGCCCTTAATCAATATTTCTGCAGAATATTTTCCTCTTGTGAATCAGGTGATTACAAGAGAGATTCGAATAGGGAGGTTATTGGTGACTGTAATCTTAAGTCTGCATTATTGCTGGGAGAAATCAGAAATGCTGGTGCAAGTCTATTGGATTGCTATCTATTGAAGATTCAGAAGCGAATTGCTACAACAAGAAGAAGTCCCCATTCTTGAGTTTCTTCCTCCTGGTGGTTCAGTGAACATGATTGGGGGTCCTAAGACAGTACTTGACTGTTTTCTGGAATTGGTTGGGTGGAACAGTCTTCTTGGGTTGTTTGTTTCCCTACAGATTTCTCTGAGGTTCTACAGATTTTCTAACTTGTTCTCAGTAAATAATTCCGTTCTGTTTAACTAGTATTTTCTGTTTATTTGTTTTCGAAAAAGAATCTAATCCTAGAAATTGTTTTAAGTCTGAATGTTTAAGTTTAATGTTGAAATTGAATTGATAAACCAATACCTCTATTTTTCCACATGTTGTTTTGAAGCATCGTACTCTAGTAGAGATATGCAACTTAAAAATAGATTAGAGGATAGGCAAATGCCATTGATTCGAATAGATAGAACAGTGATCAAATTTTGTTTTACTATTCTGCCCTATATTTTCCAGTAGATAAATTTACTGTATTAAATGGTTCTAAACTACAGTATTGGTCTCTCATATGCGTATATATATTATAGTTTATTTATTGTATTACTTTTTGTAGTATTCGAATGAAAATAGACAAACCATGTTTATACATAGCATCAAATTAAAACAATATTATCATCATTATTTACATGCTGTAAATAAAAGTATTTCACAGTCATTCAATAGTTCCCAGTTTTCACATTACACATATACACACTCTGTTTTATTGCAATTACTTCATCATTATTACATGTATAAGAATTAAAAATATAGACCGAACTATAATTTACATAGTCTTCACATTTCTGCATAAGTACACTCATATTGTTTTCATTTTCTATTTCCATGATGCATTATGTACAAATCCTTGAATGATAGAATTTTATAAACATCATTCTAACCATCATTCATTTTATCATTGAAACTGTAAGTGTTGTTTTCAATTTGATCTTCGCATCAAAACCCTATTCTTTTCTTTGCAAACGAAATTGAAAATATTTTCGACTTTTTACTTTACTTAGTTACCAACATCAACAAACAAGAACTCGACATCAACCTACGGTTTAAGACAAACTACACAGGCATCTACACATTTGTTTAGCATACATTTTTACCACCGAGACGAGTATTACTTTTACACAGAAAAACCAACATACATTCTTTTATTTCTGAAACGAGGGTTTACATTCTATACAAAGAATGAGCCCTCGGCTCCATTTCTTTCTACTTTCAGAACTAAAAACGATACAAGTTGAGTCTCATAGATCCTCAAACATTACAACAAAACAACCTGAAACGAATTCGATGCTCTCAAGAAAACATTTTAAAACATGTTTGAAAAACAAGGTTACACAGGGTTTTTTCCCAAAATCCAACATGCGAAAGAGCCCAAACACTCAAGAATCGACGGGTTACAACTCCAGTCGACAAACATCAAGTTTGCAAAGTATAGATACCAAGTATCACTGAACAACAAACGTGTTTCGAAGGTTCCTCAACCATCTTCAACAACAGAGC
Organism: Larix kaempferi; assembly: GCA_027924585.1. Lineage (NCBI taxonomy): Eukaryota > Viridiplantae > Streptophyta > Pinopsida > Pinales > Pinaceae > Larix > Larix kaempferi. The sequence continues at coordinate 12,193,835 of BSBM01000742.1, forward strand.
TACGGCATAGATGAAGATCACTACGAGGGTATGGAAGACCTGAAGCTTACCGGTGTAAGAGTACGCAGTTTTTCCATTCGCCAAACCCTAACCAAACATTTTTCACACCCTGCACCTAGAAAACGATAGCTCGGAGTTAGATTCATGATACATTTAAACTGAAAATTGAAGTACAGTAGAATAAAACATTATACCATCGTGGACACTTACCTTCACCACTCTGTGGCCAGTTCTTAGCGTACACCAGGAAGACGATGAGGTGTCCGTACCAGTCATGGTGAGAGAAACGCAAGCACTTTGCAGTTTGGGCACCACATTTATAACTTCAAACCTTCAACACTTTATCACTCTGAACCAATGACTCAGTCCTAAGTTACAACACCATTACAAAGGTTAAAACCTGCAAAACTTCAACACCGATTTACAGGTCTCGGGTTCGAAACCCTTGTGAAAACTTCCTACTAAAATTTCGGCAGTCTGTCAACCACCTCCAACAAAAACAATAACACACTAGATCGTTTCTCCAAGTTCATAAACTCAAACATCGACAAGGGTAGGGTTACATATCCAATGGCCCTAACTCTTAATCATCGACGGTCTTAACTTTGCCAGCGATCTTAGATTTGGTACAAACGACGTCCACATTAAATTTCTATCCTATTGTACATGTTGACAGTGCCACCATGGCAAGCAGAGAAGCAAGCACAGCCCATTTCGAGGTGTTCTAACCATACACAATGACGAACCCAGTAGTGTCAACCTCGACGTGGATTGTTGGAAATCCCACTTGGAAAGCGTTAGTACTAAGCTTTTATTGCAGGCAGGATTCGTGATCTCTCCCACATCTCAAGACCGGCACCCAATTTGTGAGCCAACAACCTGTCAAGCTCCAATTTTAAATGCTCGTTAGTACCTCGATGTGATAGCGTATATTACATTTCAATTGTTAAACATAACAAAATTTTAATGTCGTATTAGCCAAAGGAGTAACAACGTTATTGCAAATTTTAGTTATAACTCTAATGTTTGCACCTTATTGATATCACTTCCTTATATTATAGTTTGGATGTAATTCCATTGTTTGCATGTTATTGTAATAGTTTCACCATATGTTTCAATATTGATATTAAACCAAGGATCAATATAGTTGCACCACTATATTCATAAGACCTGTATTATGTCACGTTATAGGATGATAGTCAAATAGTTCAAGTCTTGTTTTGTACCATAGTCAACTTATGGTTTGTTTTTGTTTATTTATCTAATTTCTACAAATGTATAGTCTCTTTGAAAGACCACATTGTTCTTATAAAATATAAACAAGTATAGTGGTAGATAGGAAACATGGACCATAGAATTTATATAGGGGATCATTTCTATGCATAGGGACTTATAGTGTTGAATAAGCTCGCAAGCATTTATATTCTCATATTTAATTCAGTAAATTGAAACAATAAGTTTCTAGATTCCCTATCCACATTTATTGTGCGATACATTGGAACTGTGCCATTTTGATGCTACCCTACAAATGATGACAACAAGACAACATTTATCACAACAATGACAATGACATAATCCAGCTAGTACAAAGACGACTACAGTAACGAGGCTGTTAACCAGACGCTCGTTTCAACAGTTAAATTGGGTTGATTTTAACTCAAATACAAGACGAACCTTGGAAAGCATAAGTGTAAGCATGTGAATCGTACCTGTATGCTTTTATAATTGCAACAGTCTCTAATTATTCTATTGTTATTTTTAAATGACGATTTTGAACTCACACGAACTGGAATTTTTTGTAATCATGAAACTTCTTACCTGTCGTCTGCACATAGAACAGGTCCAATATTTTAGCATTAAAACTAAGTAAGCTTCGGGGTCCCTCATAGGACTCCCTTGGACAACAAAGAATCAAACTGTGAGTATCATCGCAAAAGAAAGATAATCATATCATATTTCTAACCTGGCATTTCATTTATTACATCAATCATACTTATCATTGCATTGAAAAGTGTCGCATCAAAAGTCTGATCTATTCATGCATTTAACTATCTTAATGATAGTTGTTATGAATGTAATTGAGTTGTCATAGTCGCATTAGTTATAACAGAATTTTATTTGTGTTTAGTACAAACAATTGTTTACTTAACATTGTTATAATCATCAATTATTATTTTCCGCAATTATAAATTATCGTAAATTAAGCTATTATTGTTGTTATCAAAAATTTTAAATTTTTATGAAAATATGGGTTGTTACATGTGGTATCAGAGCATAGATTCAAACTCTAGGCCTGAATGAGGTCCAAAACACGCAGTATAAAATTTCTATATACAGCAAAAAATTACACTAACTTGAAAATTTTATTATTATGTTATCAGAAATTATTTTCAATTACAGGTATGGAGAACTCAACTGAACATTTAAGTGACAGATTTCATCCAAATAGTCATAGTTCGGGACATCACTTTGTAGAGGAAGGCCACGAGGAATTAAATAACAGTTCAACAGAACTGTTATGTGCCTTTCAAGAATTAAAGGCAGAAATCAAATCTGTGAAACAAGATAATGAAAAGATTCTGCAAGCACAAGAACAACTCAATCAAGTGATGTTTGAACACAGCCAGACAGAGGAACAAGAGAGAAACAATGAATATATTTCCAAAGTTGAGGACATGCCTCATACTGATAAAAATCAGAACATAAAAATCAGTGCAGTAAAAGACAGTTCAACTTCATCAGGAGATGCTATTGAAGTACGCAAAAGGAAGCGTAACTATACCAGTGACAGCAGTGAAGGAGACTCCAAACCAAGAAGGAAAAATCATAAGGAATATGAACACATTTTTGGAGAATTCAAGAAGATAATACCTCCAACTTTTAATGGAGAAACTGAGAAAGGTGAGACAATTGAATCTTGGCTGTCGGGGATGAAGAAATACTTCCAGATCTACAACTATTCAGAGTTCTTAAAGGCAAAGATGGCTATATATAACTTGACCGGAAAAGCGGATATCTGGTGGCAAGACATCAAAAGGATAAAGGGCATCAAAGATAAAGATGTAAGCTGGAGTGATTTCAAATGATATTTCAAAAAGAAGTATCTATCTGAGCAGTACTACGAAGAAAAATTTAAAGAATTCTACGATTTGAAGTTGGAAGATATGAATATGAAGGAAATGAACAGTAAGTTTCTGAACTTACTGAGATATGTACCATACCTCATAGAAGAGAAACCAAAAATTCAAAGGTACTTAAGCTGTTTACCTTTCAGCATTAAAGATAGAATTGAGTACGACAGTCCTAAAACATTGGATGAGGCTATGAGAAAGGCAGTTTTCTGTTACGATACCAATCGAAAAAGAGAAGGAATGTCCAACTGGAAAAATCATAATCCCAACAATTTTGAGCAGAAAAAGAAAATTTTCAAATTCAGTGGAAATTCTGGATTTCAAAGGAAAAATTCTTAGAACTGGAATTATCAAGGGAACAATTCCAGAAATAATTCACAGCAGAATTCTACAACACCCAGAAATGCACCTAATACTGCCAAGACCAGTGAGCCAAAGACACATATTAAATGTTTTGAATGTCAAGGCCCCCATTACGCATCAGAATGTCCCTTAAGGAAGTGGAAGGCAAACAACATCAACTCTATACAACTGAACCTACTGTTGGAGACGTAGCAAGGGAGATGCCAAGAATTAACGCAGCACTTGACAATAGGCAAGCAGATCATCAAATCTCTATGGTAGATATTGAAGGTATGATACATGACCATCCTGTTACTGTTTTAATTGACCCAAGTGCTAGTTTAAGTTATATATCACCAGATGTTGTGGAAAGTCTTAAATTGAAAACTGAAAAGTTTAGTAAATCATGGCTAGTTAGACTAGCAACTGGAACAAAGAAGAAGTATCATATTTTATAGAAAACTGTGTGTTGTCCATGAATCATTTACAAACACAAATTAAGTTGAATATTCTACCTTTAGGTTCTTATGATATTATAGTTGGGATGGATTGGTTAGAAGCCCATCATGTCATCCTGGATTGTTATGGAAAAAGTTTTACATGCTTAAATGACAAAGGGAAAACTGTAGAAATAAAAGGCATTCCAAGGAAGGTAACCCTTAGACAAATTTCAACCATGCAAGTTAAGAGGGCAGTTAGGAAGGGATGCCAAATTTTTGCAATAAACGTGGTAAATGATGAGTTTATGGATAAAGAGGACAAACTGAAATTAGAGGACATACCTATCCTAAAGGATTTTAAAGATGTATTTCCTGAGGATATTCCAGGATTACCACCCAAAAGAAATTTAGATTTTACCATAGAGTTGATACTAGGAGCAGTACCAAACTCTAAAGCTCCATACATAATGAATATACTGGAGTTAAACGAATTAAAATCTCAGTTGAAGGAACTTATTGACAAGAAGTATATTAGACCCAGTGTGTCTCCTTGGGGAGCACCTGTCATCTTTGTTAAGAAGAAAGACGAAACCTTGATACTGTGCATAGATTATCGCCAGCTCAATAAGATGATGATCAAGAATAGGTATCCATTTCCCCGCATAGATGATCTATTCGATCAGCTGCGTGGAGCAACAGTATTTTTGAAGATTGATCTAAGATTGGAATATCATCAAGTAATGGTTAAGGACGAAGATATTTTCAAGACAACTTTCTGAACTCGGTATGGACATTACGAGTTCGTAGTCATGCCATTTGGCTTGACTAATTCCCCGGCTGTATTTATGTGTTTGATGAATAATATTTTGCATAAGTACTTAGACAAGTTTGATGTTGTGTTTATAAATGATATTTTAGTGTACTCAAAAAGCAAAGAAGAGCATGATGAACATTTACGGATTATCTTACAAGTATTAAGAGATCATCAACTATACGCCAAATTTAGTAAGTGTGACTTCCACGAAGACAAAATTCAGTATCTAGGACACATAATTTCAGCAGAAGGAATCTCGGTTAATCCCGACAAGATAAGGGCCATTAATGACTGGCCGGTTCCTAAATATGTGTCGGATGTAAGGTCATTTATGGGCATTACGGGGTATTACAAAAAGTTTATAGAGAATTTTTCAAAAATTTCCAACCCCATAACTTCCTTGCAGAAGAAAGGGAAGAAATTTGTTTGGAATAAAAAATGTGCTGAGAGTTTTAAGAAATTAAATAAACTATTGACGACAGCACCTATCTTGAAGATAGCTGACCCCAACAAGTATTTTGTAGTTTGTACAGACGCATGCAATGATGGACTCGGTGGATTCTTGACACAGGAAGGACATGCGATAGCATATGAATCTAGAAAACTGAAAGTACATGAAAAGAATTACTCTACTTATGATTTAGAGTTATTAGCAGTTATTCATGCCTTAATGGCAAAAAGTTTACATTATTAACAGATAACATGGGTCTGAAATATTTATTGGATCAGACAAACCTGAACGCTAGACAAACTAGATGGTTGACGTTCTTAAGTGAGTATGATTTCGAAATTCGGCATATTAAAGGAAAGGAGAACAAAGTTGCAGATGGCTTGAGTTGCAAGGCAAAACTAAGTTTCATTTCAGCAATAAGTAATTATTCAACTGATTTGGAAAATCAGATTCTGGAAAAAGGTGAAACAGATGAAGAATATAGAAAAATGAAAAAAAAGACAGCCAATAACAGTTCTGAAAATTGTATGGAAGATTACAAAATTAAGGAAAATGGTCTATTACTATATAAAAACAAATTGTATGTACCAGATATACCAGAAATAAAAATTTTGATATTAAATGAGATGCATAAAAGTCACTATTCTGGTCATCCAGGATATCAAAAGACCATCACTATGCTGAGATAAGAATACTATTGGCCCAGAATGAAAGATGAAGTAGCAGAATACATCGCAAAATGCTTGGATTGTCAAAAGGTGAAGGTTGAACAGCAACATCCTGCTGGATTGTTGCAACCATTACCAATACCAAGCTGGAAATGGGAAGTGATCAGCATAGCTTTCATTACTGGATTACCTAAAAATTAGAAACAACATGATTCTATCATGGTGGTGGTGGACAAACTCAGCAAAGCAGCACAGTTTATACCAGTGAAGACCACGCATAAAGCCCCATATATTGTAGAAATTTTTATGAAACAGATTTTTAGACTTCATGGAATACTGAAAGTAATAATTTCAAATCGTGACTCGAAGTTTACAGGAAACTTTTGGAGGTCACTATTTAAGGGATTGAATACAACTTTAAATTTCAGTACAACATTTCATCCACAGACGGATGGGCAGACAGAAAGGGTAAATCAAGTGTTAGAAGATTTATTAAGAATGTATGTTAAGGATCAGCCTGGTAAGTGGGAAGATTATCTACACTTAGCAGAATTTGCTTATAATAATCATTACCATGCATCGGCCAGACTTAGTCCTTTTGAAATTCTTTATGGTAGGAAATTTAATACACTTGTTTCGTGGAATGATCCAGTAAATAGAGTTGTTTTAGGACCTGAATTATTGCAAGAGTTAGAACTAATTGTGAAACAGGTGCAAGGACATTTAAAAGCTGCCCAAGATAGGCAGAAAAGTCAAGTAGATTCAAAAAGAACTCATAAAGAGTTCCAGGTGGGTGAACATGTGTTTATCAAGGTAAGACCGAAAAAGAGTTCACTGAAATTAGGGAGTTGTGCCAAGTTTGCACCCAGGTATTGCGGTCCTTTTGAAATATTATCTAAGGTTGGAGCAGTAGCATACCAACTGGCCTTGCCACCTAACCTGAAAATACATAATGTTTTTCATATATCGTTTTTAAAGAAATATGTGCACGATACTACTCATGTTGTAAACTGGAATGATATACAGGTGGGACAAGACGGAGATTTTCTGGTGGAACTGGATTGTATCCTCAAAAGGAAGAAAACTATTCTCCGGAATCGCAGCATTGGGCAAGTGAAGGTGCAATGGAAGCACCTTAGCCTAGAAGAGGCAACCTGGGAGTTGGAGAGTAGTATGCGGGTAGCATACCCAACTCTATTTTAGGAACACTCAAGGAGTGATTAGCCAACATCGAGGACGATGTTGAGACTTAAGGGGGGGTGTATGTCACCTACCCAAATTTATGGGAATTATTATTTTATTTGCAAAAATACTTTATGTTAATTTAAATTACAAAGTTTTGTAATTATGATTAGTTTTGATCATGGATGAATGTAATTACTGAATATTATTATTTAAATAAATTAATTATGAGACAAACACCCAATAGGACTGTTGAATGAGTGTTCATTGACCCACTAGGAGGAATGGAAGCTGTTGGAAAGTATGGGACACATGGCAGCAGTTTCATCACACCACTAGCTGTTGGTTATCGGACAACTACCCCTAAAAATAGGGCATTATCCCCCAGGTGGAGGGAGTGAGCAGGCAGCTCATTTAATGACCCAGTAACATCTAAAAAGGCCTAGGCATCCTATAAAGGCAAATTCGAATTGGGCAGGTAGCCCTTAATCAATATTTCTGCAGAATATTTTCCTCTTGTGAATCAGGTGATTACAAGAGAGATTCAAATAGGGAGGTTAGTGGTGATTGTAATCTTGAGTCTGCATTATTGCCGAGAGAAATCAGAAATGCTGGTGCAAGTCTATTGGATTGCTATCTATTGAAGATTCAGAAGTGAATTGCTACAGCAAGAAGAAGTCCTCATTCCTGAGTTTCTTCCTCCTGGTGGTTTAGTGAACAGGCTCGGGGGTCCTAAGACAGTACTTGACTGTTTTCTGGAATTGGTTGGGTGGAACAGTCTTCTTGGGTTGTTTTTTGCCCTATAGATTTTTCTCAGGTTCTGCAGCTTTTCTAACTTGTTCTCAGTAAATAATTTCGTTCTGTTTAACTAGTATTTTTTGTTTATTTGTTTTCGAAAAAGAATCTAATCCTATAAATTGTTTTAAGTATGAATGTTTAAGTTTAATGTTGAAGTTGAATTGATAAACCAATACCTCTATTTTTCCACATGTTGTTTTGAAGCATCGTACTCTAGTAGAGATACGCAAATTAAAAATAGATTAGAGGATAGGCAAATGCCATTGATTTGAATAGATAGAACAGTGATTGAATTTTGTTTTACTATTCTTCCCTATATTTTCCAGTAGATAAATTTATTGTATTAAATGGTTCTAAACTACAGTATTGTTTCATAAAATATAAGTATTGTTCTCTCATCTGCGTATATATATTATAGTTTATTTATTGTATTAGTTTTTGTAGTATTCGAATGAAAATAGACAAACCATGTTTATACATATCATTAAATTAAAACAGTATTATCATCATTATTTACATGCTGTAAATAAAAGTATTTCACAGTCATTCTATAGTTCCCAGTTTTCACATTACACATATACACACACTATTTTATTGCAATTACTTCATCATTATTACATGTATAAGAATTAAAAATATAGACCGAGCTCTAATTTACACAGTCTTCACATTTCTGCATAAGTACACTCATATTGTTTTCATTTTCTATTTCCATGATGCATTATGTACAAATCCTTGAATGATAGAATTTTATAAATATCATTATAACCATCATTCATTTTATCATTGAAACTGTAAGTGTTGTTTTCAATTTGACCTTCGCATCAAAACCCTATTCTTTTCTTTGCAAACGAAATTGAAAATATTTTCGACTTTTTACTTTACTTAGTTACCAACATCAACAAACAAGAACTCGACATCAACCTACGGTTTAAGACAAACTACACAGGCATCTACACATTTGTTTAACATACATTTTTACCACTGAGACGAGTATTACTTTTACATAGAAAAACCAACATACATTCTTTTATTGCCGAAACGAGGGTTTACAGTCTATACAAAGAACAAGCCCTCGGCTCCCTTTCTTTCTACTTTCAGAACTAAAAACGATACAAGTTGAGTCTCATAGATCCTTAAACATTACAACAGAACAACCTCAAACGAAGTCGATACTCTCAAGCAAAAATTTTAAAACATGTTTGAAAAACAAGGTTACACAGGGTTTTTTCCCAAAATCCAACAGGCGGAAGAGCCCAAACACTCAAGAATCGACGAGTTACAACTCCAGTCGACAAACATCAAGTTTGCAAAGTATAGAAACCAAGTATCACTGAACAACAAATGTGTTTCAAAGGTTCCTCAACCATCTTCAACGACAGAGCTACGACATAGATGAAGAGCACTACGAGGGTATGGAAGACCCGAAGCTCACCGGTGTAAGAGTACGCGGTTTTTCCATTCGCCAAACCCTAGCCAAACCTTTTTCATACCCTGCACCTAGCAAACGATAGCTCGGAGTTAGATTCATGATACATTTAAACTGAAAATCGAAGTACAGTAGAATAAAACATTATACCATCTTGGACGCTTACCTTCACCACTCTGTGGCCAGTTCTTAGCGTACACCAGGAAGACGATGAGGTGTCCGTACCAGTCATGGTGAGAGAAACGCAAGCACTTTGCAGTTTGGGCATCACATTTATAACTTCAAACCTTCAACACTTTATCACTCTGAACCAATGACTCAGTCCTAAGTTACAACACCATTACAGAGGTTAAAACCTACAAAACTTCAACACCGATTTACAGGTCTCGGGTTCGAAACCCTTGCGAATACTTCCTACTAAAATTTTGGCAGCCTGTCGGCCACCTCCAACGAAAACAATAACACACTAGACCGTTTCTCCAATTTCATAAACTCAAACATCAATGAGGGTAGGGTTACAGATCCAACGGCCCTAACTCTTAATCATCAACGGTCTTAACTTTTCCAGCGATCTTAGATTTGGTACAAACGACGTCCACATTAAATTTCTATCCTATTGTACAGGTTGATAGTGCCACCATGGAAAGCATAGAAGCAAGCACAGCCCATTTCGAGGCGTTCTAACCATACACAACGACGAACCCAGTAGTGTCAACCTCGACGTGGATTGTTGGAAATCCCACTTGGAAATCGTTAGCACTAAGCTTTTATTACAGGCAGGATTCGTGATCTCTCCCACAGCTTGAGATCGGCACCCAATTTATGAGCCAGCAACCTGTCAAGCTCCAATTTTAAATGCTCATTAGTACCTCGATGTGATAGCGTATATTACATTTCAATTGTTAAACATAACAAAATTTTAATGTCGTATTAGCCAAAGGAGTAACGTCGTTATTGCAAATTTTGGTTATAACTCCAATGTTTGCACCTTATTGATATCACTTCCTTATATTATAGTTTGGATGTAATTCCATTGTTTGCATGTTATTGCAATAGTTTCACCATATGTTTCAATATTGATATTAAACCAAGGATCGATATAGTTGCACCACTATATTCATAAGACCTGTATTATGTCACGTTATAGGATGATAGTCAAATAGTTCAAGTCTTGTTTTGTACCATAGTCAACTTATGGTTTGTTTTTGTTTATTTATATAATTTCTACAAATGTATAGTCTCTTTGAAAGACCACATTGTTCTTATAAAATATAAACAAGTATAGTGGTAGATAGGAAACATGGACCATAGAATTTATATAGGGGATCATTTCTATGCATAGGGACTTATAGTGTTGAATAAGCTCGCAAGCATTTATATTATCATATTTAATTCAGTAAATTGAAACAATAAGTTTCTAGATTTCCTATCCACATTTATTGTGCGATACATTGGAACTGTGCCATTTTGATGCTACCCTACAAATGATGACAACAAGACAGCATTTATCACAACAATGACAATGACAGAATCCAGCTAGTACAAAGACAACTACAGTAGTGAGGCTGCTAACCAGACACTTGTTTCAACAATTAAATTGGGTTGATTTTAACTCAAATACAAGACGAACCTTGTAAAGCAGAAGTGTAAGCATGTGAATCGTACCTGTATGCTTTTATAATTGCAACAGTCTCTAATTATTCTATTTTTATTTTCAAATGACGATTTTGAACTCACACGAACTGGAATTTATTGTAATCATGAAACTTCTTACCTGTCGTCTGCACATAGAACAGGTCCAATGTTTTAGCATTATATCTAAGTAAGCTTCGGGGTTCCTCATAGGACTCCCTTGGACAACAAAGAATCAAACTGTCAGTATCATTGCAAAAGAAAAAGTATCATATCATATTTCTAACCTGGCATTTCATTTATTACATCAATCATACTTATCATTGCATTGAAAAGTGTCGCATCAAAAGTCTGATCTATTCATGCCTTTAACTATCTTAATGATAGTTGTTATGGATGTAATTAAGTTGTCACGGTCGCATCAGTTATAACAGAATTTTATTTTGTTTAGTACAAACAGTTGTTCAGTTAACAATGTTATAATCAGCAATTATTATTTTTCGCAATTATAAATTATCGTAAATTAAGCTATTATTGTTGTTATCAAAAATTTTAAATTTTTATGAAAATATGGGTTGTTACAAGTAGGCAGCTCATTAATGACTAGTTAACCACTAAAAGGCCTAGGCAACCTAGATAAGGCAATTCGAATTGGGCAGGCATCCCCTACGATATTTTCTGCATAAATATTCCTCAAGTGCATCAGGTGATCACTGAGAGATTTGAATAGGGAGGCTATGTGAGTGCAACTGTGAGTCTACTAGTTATACTGAAAAGGAAAACCAGAGGTGCTGGTGCAGGTCTCTTTGACTGTTGAGTCTTTATGACTGGATAACCTGTATTCTACTGCAAGTTGATGTACTAAGGCTTCTACAGAATCTTCCTCGTGGTGGTTTAGTGAACAGGATCGGGGATCCTAGGGAAAGTAACTTGGATGTCTTCAAAAATAGGTTGGGTGGAACAGGTTCCTTGGGTTGTTTGTTTCTCCTACAGTTAACTAGGTTTTACTGTTCTTACTTTTGTTCACAGTTAAATGTTTCTGCATAATAGAATTATTAATTATAGTCATATAGAAGAATCTATTTGATTTTCTGATGTAAGTATGATTCTGAATGAAAAAGATTAATGAAATGAATGAATCGATAACCATCTATATATTTTTCCCCATGTTTTTTGCATCATACTCCAGTATAGAGAAGTAAATTAAGAAAGATGAGTGATAAGCAGAATGCCATTGATTGAAAGGATGAATACAGTAGTGTTCTTGTTAAATTTTGTCATATGTTTAAACACGGGATATATTACAGTATAGTATAAACAACTGCATAGCATTCATCTAGTTCTTAAGTAAAAGAAAAACACATTTTGTTTCTGCACGGATTTATACTTTCCCTTTCAACTCTATCTAGTTTAGATAGTAATCACATGCATTTCAATATTATACATTTCATTTTTTTCAAGCATTTATATTTTTAGAATTATAGCAGCTGCAAAATTAATCTCTGTACATATTTGTTATAAATATACACATATTATTTATTCAAAAATTATCACATTTGATTTCAACTATGAAATACAAATACCTGCATAGTAGCATCAAAACCTTAAGATATCACAGACCCTGGATTCTGATTACACAATTCATAAACTTCTCCTCAAGCCATTCATGGAAAACTTTAGACATTTACTTCTGAGGTTTTAAACAGTTATAGATTTCCAAACCCTAAATAACATTTTATATAACCATACCATGTTTTAAACATTTCGAGACTACTGACAAGACAATAAGCATCACTTAGCAGAAAGCACTATTCAGTATCAATGTCTAACAATAGCTCACAACCCTAGCAAGAAAACACACACGGTGTTGAAACATTCACATTTACGAATTAAGGTTCAGTTCGTGGGTTCGATTTCTCTGTACAAGCAAAGGTAGCCAACAAAACCTACAGGGTAGGGTTTCATTCGTGAAAAAAGATAGAACCCTGTGGCAATAACCATTTCGAAAACGTATAAACAGACCGAACTTTAACTCATCACGATTCCAAAACATAATTATTAACAACGATAACGAAGTACAGGAATCAACTATCTACAGTTATGTAAACCGTAACTCTCGGCCAAAGACAACCATAGTTGTTCGGAACCACTTAATAGTTATTTAAAACAACCCTTCAACCATTACTTCAAACACAACACTTCATTACAAACAAGCCATTGTTTTAAAAAGAGCAAGTGAGCCCTCGGCTCTTGGTTTCCCATTCAACCATTATAAATAACAGAGTTACATTACGGACCTGTCAAGGTTCCAACATTACACTAAGGTTTACCCCTTATCAACCAAAACATTAAAACGAGGTCAAGGTTCCACAAACTACACAAGGTTTTACCCTTAACATTTAGTAGTACAAACACGAGTTTGAAGTTCTTATCAAACGACGCAGCCAGGCATTAAAGAGACGATTAAGCAACTTAAATAATTAAAGGTTATCCTCTATATAACATTTATCAAAATAAGACTTTAAAACTTAACACTTGGCCATCACCGAAACAAGGTCAAATATTTCCAACTCTCGGCACATAGTAATCACCATCCAAACCATGCCAAAGGCACCTACGAGGATTCGAGAACCACCGGAGCTTACCAAGAAGTAGTAGCAGCATCCCCATTATCCAATTCTATGCATAGGAATCTTCCTACGAAGTGGGTACCTGCAAAGTTTACAGTCCGAAGAAGTTAAAACAAGATAACATAGATTTAAAAACTATGTTTCATTGTATGATGGTTATTATAATAAAACTTACCCTTAGAAACAAACTCCGGAACATTGGCACACCACACTAGCAAAAATGACGAAACCTGATGGCATTTGACAGCAACCATGAGCTAAACACAGAAGGCCACTTCACAACTGGAGGATTGAACCCCAGTTCGAACTACGAATTCAACAACTGACAAAAGAACCACACAACAACCGTGATTGTATCGTGGTTGTATGGCACAAGAGTGTAAACCTGTAACTATTAAAACTATCACTCATGGGTCCAAGGTTCGAAACTGAGGCAGGAGTCCTCCTATCCACAAACTCTAAACCCTACATTTCAGCAAATAGTCGGCTCTGCGACCTTACCACTAAAACGCAACAATGAATGCCAAAAAAACCCATTTTCTCTACTTACCAACGCGGGAACAGGGTTTCGTTCTCAGCCCTATATCTTGTAGAGATCAATGGTGGTTTGGTTACCAAATCAGGCACATTGATATACGAGCAACCATATCATTAATTACAGATTGATTACTTCATCTACCATATCACCAAGTAGGAAGACCGAGAGCCAGTGCATGGCACAACTCAGCTTAATTTGGTGCTCATTGCAAACACAAACTACGTGAAGACCTTACAATCGGGCTTCCACATCACTTAATCACGTGGAAACCATCCAACTAGGCTTCCACTTCACCTACAAGTTGAACGAAGTTAATGCTAGGCCTATCAACGCCAACTTGGAAAGCATGCCAAGTACCAAACTCATTATCCTGTCAACATCGAATTAATTGCATGTTATATTCGTAGATCATATCATTTATTTAGATCCTAAGGTTTATTGGTTAGGCATCGTGATAATATCACATGCTATTGTAAAGTGTAAAATGCATAGTTAATATAAGGAATTTATATTTCATTTTCATATTATATGCAAAGCCACTATAGAATGTTATATGTCATTTCTATAATATATGCATAGTCATGTAGGTAGAGTTAAGTTGTAATGATAATGCTAATTCATAGCATGAATACCATACTTACAATAAAATCCATGTATTAAGCCATATATTTTAATGTTAATCAAACGATAAATGCGAGACTTAGAATAGTCTAAAGCTCTATTGATGCGAAATTATAATGATAGTTCTTTTGATTTAGCATAGATACTATTTCCACACGCTTGCTAATAGAGTTACTTTTGGACATTAATATTAACATTTGACGATAATGACAAAGGTCATTTTAAGGTGATTTTTCATAGATAATGATTATAGCAATATAAACATAAAAAAGACGACGTGATTGTTTTAACACTAAACAGTTTGGAAGCCAGCACTTAAACTAGATTTGGAGCCAAAATATCCATACCTCCAGTAACTTGTTTCACAAGGAAGTACTTAGCATTCTAATTTTACATTGACAATGAATTGAAAGACACATGTACTCTTAACACATGTTGTCATGGAAATTCTTACCTATGCTTTGCACATGGAAACAAGATTCAAATGCCTTAGCTAAACGTAGCTAAGTAAACTCCATGGTACCTCGTAGGACCCCTTCGTCATCATACAAACAAACTGTCAACACATTATCAAGAGCATCATATTGATACAAACCCATGAATAGCATGTAATCACATAGAGAACTTAAGCATATCTATAAATTGTATTCTTGTGCATAATCATAAAAAGATCTTTCGTTAAGGAGATTAACATCCATTTAAATCTGAACTAGCAAATACAATTATATCATATCTTATTTTGTGAATTATGACGTGTCATCGTTATTAATTATCCTAGTTAAGAGAATTAACTATTTTATATGTTCTGCACTAACAACATCGATAATTATTGCTATTTTAAAAAAAATTAAATTTTTGGTAATTTACGAGATGTTACATGTGGTATTAGAGCTCATGTTCGAACTCTAGGCCTGAACAAGTCCAAAGAACATGCAATAGAAAAATTTATTACAACAAAAATCTTACTAATTAAAATTTTAAACTATTTGTGTTATACATAAATTGTTTTTAAGCTATAGGTATGGAAGGATCAGCTAAACATATAGAGGACAAATTTCGACCCAACAATCATAGCACGGGACAACATTATGAAGAAGAATTCCATGGCGAGTTAAATGACAATTCGTCAGAATTGTTATGTGCATTTCAAGAGTTAAAAGTAGAAATCAGATCTGTAAAACAAGACAATGAGAAAATTCTGAAGGCATGAGAGGAACTTAATCAAGTACTGTTCGAACAATTCCCAAATGATGAATAGGATAGAGAAATTGAAAATACCTCCAAGATTGAAGATTTACCTCATCAAGACAGGGGTAAGAAAATGAAAACTGATGATGCAAACAACATTTCAACATCATTAGAAGCTTCCCATGAACATATTTCTGGGGAGTTCAAGAAAATCAAACTCCCAACCTTCAATGGTGAAACTGAAAAAGGAGAGACAGCAGAAGCATGGTTGTCCAGCATGAAGAAGTACTTCCAAATTTATGATTATTCTGAATCATTGAAGGCAAAGATTGCAATATACAACTTGATAGGGAAAGCATATATTTGGTGGCAGGACGTCAAAAGAGTGAAGGGCATCAAAGACAAGGATGTAAATTGGAGCACTTTTTAAAGATACTTCAAGAAGAAGTTCTTATCTGAACAATACTATGAAGAAAAATCCAAGTAATTCTATGATTTAAAGCTGGGAAGTATGAACATGAAAGAGATGAACAATAAATTTCTGAATTTACTGAGGTATGTGCCATACCTCATGGAAGAAAAACCAAATATTCAAAGATACCTGAGTTGTCTACCTTTCAACATCAAGGACAGAATCGAGTATGACAATCCAAAGACCTTAGAAGAGGCCATGAGGAAAGCAACTTTCTGTTATTACACTAATCGGAAAAGAGAAGGGATATCAAACTGGAAAAATCATAAACCCAGCAATTTTGAGCTGAAAAATATAAATTTTAGGTTTAGTGAAATTCTGGTTTCCAAAAGAAAAAAATTCAGAATCGAAATTTTCAAGGAAACAATCCCAAAAACAATCAGCAGCAAAATTTTACAGCTCCTAGAAATACTCTCAATGCTACCAGAACTAATGATCAAAAGGCACCTATCAAATGTTTTGAGTGTCAAGGTCCTCATTATGCATCAGAATGCCCCAAGAGGAAGCGGACAACTAACAATATTCATTCCATACAAACTGAACCTACTATTGGAGACTTGCCAAGGGAGATTCCCATAATTAATGCGGCATTAGACAACAGGCAAGCAGATCATCAAGTCTCTATGGTATAGATTGAAGGTATGCTACAAAACCATCCTATTACTATTTTGATTGATCCAGGTGCTAGCCTGAGTTATATATCACCAGATATTGTAGAACGTTTTAAATTGAAAACAGAAAAATTCAGTAAATCCTGGTTAGTTAGACTAGCAATAGGAACAAAAAGAAAAGTATATGATTTTATTGAGAGTTGTGATTTATTTATGAGTCAGTTAAAGACACAAACCAAGTTGAATGTTTTACCCTTAGGATCCTATGATATCTTAATCGGAATGGACTGGTTAGAATCCCATCATGTCATTCTGAATTGTTATGAGAAAATTTTTACATGTTTAAATAATGAAGGAGAAACTGTAGAAGTAAAAGGTATTCCAAGAAAGACATCCCTTAGATAGATTTCAGCCATGCAAGTAAAGAGGGCAGTTAGAAAAGGATGTCAAATGTTTGCAGTAAATGTAGTGAATGATGAGTCGATTACTAAAGAGGACAAACTAAAACTAGAAGATATATTTGTCCTAAAAGATTTCAAAGATGTTTTTCCTAAAGAGATTCCAGGATTACCTCCTAAGAGAGATCTAGACTTTACCATCGAGTTAATACTAGGAGCCGTACCGAATTCTAAAGCTCCATATAGGATGAATATACTAGAATTAATTGAGTTGAAATCACAGTTGAAGGAACTGATTGATAAAAACTATATAAGACCCAGCGTGTCTCCTTGGGGAGCACCTGTTATATTTGTTAAGAAGAAAGATGGCACTCTAAGGCTTTATATAAATTATCACCAACTGAATAAGATGACAATCAAGAATCGATATCCATTCCCTGCATAGACGATCTATTTGATCAGCTACGTGGAGCAATGATATTTTCAAAGATTGATTTAAGGTCAGGATCTCATCAAGTTCGTGTGAAGGATGAGGATATTTTTAAAACAACCTTTAGAACTCGATATGGACATTATGAGTTCGTAGTCATGCCATTTGGATTGACTAATGCTCTGGATGTGTTTATGTGTTTAATGAACAATATTCTGCACAAATACTTAGATAAGTTTGCTATTGTGTTCATAGACGACATTCTAGTGTATTCTAAAAGAAAAGAAGAGCATTACAAACATCTGTGTATTATTTTACAAGTTCTGAGAGATCACCAACTATACGCTAAGTTTAGTAAGTGTGACTTTCACAAGGATAAAATTCAGTATTTAGGACACATAATTTCTAAGGAAGGAATCTCGGTTGACCCCGATAAGATAAAAGCCATTAATGATTGGTCGGTTCCTAAGGATGTGTCGGATGTACGATCATTTATGGATATCACTGATATTATAGAAATTTTATCGAGGGTTTTTCAAAGATTGCAAACCCCATAACCTCCTTACAGAAGAAAGGGAAGAAATTTGTGTGGGATCATAAATGTTCAGACAGTTTTAAGAAGCTAAAGGAGCTACTAACTACAACGCCTATTCTGAGGATAGCAAATCCTAACAAGGATTTTATAGTATGCACCCATGCATGTAATGATGGACTCGGTGGAGTCCTAACACAAGAGGGACATGTTGTTACATACGAGTCTAGAAAGCTAAAAATACATGAGAAGAATTACTCTACTTATGATTTAGAGTTATTAGCAGTAATTCACACTTTAAAAATGTGGTGTCACCACCTTATTGGCAGAAAATTTACGTTGTTGACAAATAACATGGGTTTGAAGTATTTATTAGATCAGACAAATTTGAACGCTAGACAAGCCAGATGGTTAACTTTTCTAAGTGAGTATGATTTTGAAATTCAGCATATTAAAGGGAAAGAGAACAAGGTTGCTGATGCATTAAGTCGTAAAGCAAAGTTGAATTTTATTTCAGCCATCAATACATACTCAACAGATTTAGAAAATCAGATCCTTGAAGGGAGTGAAATGGATGAAGAATACAGAAAATTACAAGAAAAGACAGCAAATAGAAATTTTGAAAATTCTATTGCAGATTACAGTTTAAAGGAAAATGGACTATTATTATACAAAAACAGATTGTATGTACCCAACATACCAGAAGTAAAAATTCTGATTTTAAATGAGATCCACAAAAGCCATTACTCTGGTCATCCAGGTTATCAGAAAACCATCATTATGCTACGGAAAGAGTACTATTGGCCTAGAATGAAGGATGAAGTAGCAAAGCACATAGCTAAGTGTTTGGAGAATCAAAAAGTGAAGGTTGAACATCAACATCCGGCTAGACTGTTGTAGCCATTTCCTATACCTAGCTAGAAATGGAAGATTATAAGCATAGAATTTATTACCGGACTACCCAAAAATCAGAAACAAAATGACTCTATCATGGTGGTAGTGGATAAACTCAGCAAGGAAACACACTTTATACCTGTAAAAACTACTCATAAAGCTCCAAACATTGCAGAAATGGCCTTGTTTTTGCCTCCAGGATGGTCCTAGAGTGGAGAGAAAGGGAACATGACATTGTTGATGAGCATGTGCGCCAAGATTTACCCACCCAACAAGTGTTACAAGCATGCGGTCAATATAATTTTTGGAGCATTGGGGGTTTAAGGGCCCAAAACCAGTTGCTCCGCAAGCTCGTCTATTACTGGGATGCAGTTGCACATAAATCCGATTTGGATGGTCAACCACTTCCGTTGGAGGTGGAGGATATCTATTTCACCACAGGTTTGTCCCACCGAGGGGATGTGGCAAGCCTCAAGTCCCACAATGTCGGCGGTGGAATCAAGATTAGTGATTACATAGACAGGTATTGCCTACCTGGAACCCAGAAGGAGGGAAGCCAGATTCCTATTGATTCCATCGCGAGCCTGAGTATGAAGATTATAGTTCTTACACTTGGGAGGATATTAGTTTCAGCTTCTCTACATCATGCTTCGAGGCCGATGATATACTATGCGGCAGAATGTATGCGAACGACCGTGTACGACTGGTGCACAATGTTGCTGGTTACTATGAAGAGCCAGTTAATAGAGTGCAAGCTGGGGAGGGAAAAGAACTTTGGTTTTGGCAGCATACTCTGCAATTTATTCTTTGAGAGGTTTTCAGGCTTGAGTCTGAGGGTTGAAGTCCCTCTACACGGTCTCTAAGATCCCGCCCATACCTGGTGGGTAGAGGGGTTGACGCGATAGGGTGGTGGCCGACAGGCATCACCATATTTAGAGGAGTTCTTTCACTGGTGGGAATGACAGGTCATCGCCATCGATGACTATCCATACGAGGGTATAGACTTCAGCGGAGATAGAGACATGCCGCTCCCACCAGGGGCTTCGTTCAGAGACATAGGTATGGTTACTCTTTTTAAGTTTTGTGTATTTTTATTTTTTTTGGATTTTTTATTAAAAGTGAATTGCAAAAATCTTTTTGGTGTGGTATCATATATTGACGTTTGATTGTTTGCTTGCAGATCGGGGTCTGCGAAGACCTCAAGGATTCCCACGGCACCTCCGTAGGGGCAGGGGAGGCGAGATTGTAGGTGCGGCGACAGAGCGCACACTGGAGACGGTATGGGTTAACCTCTCCTGTATGACTGCTCGGGTACCACGGATAGAGGTAGAGCATCTCCCTGAGGCGATGCAGTGACATGTGGTCGGGTACCAAGTGTATGGGTACAGTTGTTGCGGCGTATAGCCAATGTCGTACACTATTATGGTCATACTCATCTCGCCGAGGCGGCGAGACCTCCCCATAGGGATTAGATTCCATAGGGTCTCACTATTTTTGTATCGGATTGTATATTTTTGAGAGCTACGGGCTCTAGTTTTGTATCATGACACCACTTTTTACATATATATAAAACTTTGATTATTTGGTTCCACTATTGTGTATGGATGAATGTTATTTGTATGCTTCTTTCATTGATGTGACAAATGCCAATCTAGGACATAATTAGCATATGCATCAGGTACATGATTAAAACATCTTGGAACATGAATGTATGTAATAAAAACAAAATGACGCTCCAAGAGTCTTACCCTTAAAAACCTCCGTAGTAACGTAGGATCCCTCACACGGTATTGGCCATTCAATTGAGACACACAACCAATTGTGAATACAGGAGGACTTCTAAAGACTGGATACCATGCGAAATGGCATCGCGAAGTAGCTCAACAACGCCACTGTACTCAACCACATTGTTGGATGTAGGACCGAGACAAGCACCTCTCGAATACACAATCTGATGGTCGGGCGAGTAAATAACCCACGCAGCAGAAGCAAGTCTCTGTGTATGACGATTATCCCCATCCGTGAATCCTAAGAACACTAGATATTCTGCTGACATCTGTCAACCAAACGGAAGTGAATCAGTAGACCTGAACAACCGAAATAAATCTAAATGATGTACAAAAACAAATATACAATAGTATACAAAAGTATCAGCTTGAGCTAGAAGCTCAAGCATAATACCGCTTGAGGTAGAGCCCATTTCTAGGCTCCTTCAAGGCGTTCCCCTCATAGTCTTCCAAATCATGGGATACTTTCTCAAGGACACGCGTCACAATGTAAGGACCATGCCACATGGGGTTAAACTTTCCTACCCCCAGGGGTTCCTTAGTTTGGTCATAAAGGAGGACCAAGTCACCTTCAGCATATTGTCGGGGATGGACAGACCTATGATATTTAACCTTAACATGAAGTTTATTGGAATCTATAGCCACAGCGGCATCTCGACGCTGCTCGTCAAGCTCATCAAGGTGGATCAAATGTTGCTCAACATCTAAGGTGTCAGGAAGGATCTCTATAGCTAGCTTCAACGAAGGGATATCGCATTCAATCGACAAGATAGACTCCACACCATGGACTAACTGAAATGGTGAGAACCCAGTATAATTCTTGACTGTGGTTCGATACGCCCACAAAGCAGGATATAACATAATGTGCCAATTGCTCTTGCTTTGTCAGATGGTTTGTTGGAGAATGGTCTTTAAGGACCTATTGACTGCCTCGAACTAACCTTTCGATTGTGGGTAGTAAGAAGATGAGTGCTCTTGCTTAAACTCAAGCATGAGTGACAAATACGCCATCATATGGTTTTGGAAATGACTACCATGGTCAGTGACAATATCTTTCGAGATATCGAACCGAGTTATAATCTCATTGAAAATGAAGTGGGTTGCTGTAGCACCATCGTCTTTAATGGTCGCCATGGCCTTATCCCATTTGGTAAAATAATCAATGGCCACGATGATATGGTGATGCCCCCCAGCCGAGGTTGGGTTGGAATCCATGAAATATACCCCCCATTTGGTGAAGGGACCGACGGTGACGACAAGATGTAAAGGAGCAGGGCGCGAGCGCATGTTCCGAGCAAACACCTGGCAAGGGAGACATCTCTTCACAGCATTTACACAATCTTTGAAGATCGTAGGCCAAAAATAGCCTACTCGCAAGATACGTTGGGCTGTCGCAAGCCCGGATAAGTGATCACCACATGCTCTGCTATGGAAATCATTAAGTAGTAGTTCTTCTTATTCAAGAGTTAAGCAATGACAGAGGATATATTCTTTTCCCTGGTGATACAAAGTTTCACCAACAATGACATAATCTTTAGCATGATGTCTCACACGTCATCGCTCATCTCGCGAATAGTACGCAGGGAACTTCAGAGTTTGGAGATAGATAATGATATCCCCATACCAAGGGTCCATTGACGAGATAAGAAACAAATGTTCATCCACAAACGAGTCTTCATGCACTACTTCCTCATCAAGTCTTGGGAAATCTGACATCAATTCTGTGAAAACCAAGGACTTAACTGACTTCGCCGAAGCAAAATCAAGATCAAATTCCTGAAGGATGACAATCCATTTATTATACTTCCCCCCAATTAGGCATCGTGCGAGCACGAACTGAAATGGATCGACGTGTCCTATAACGGTGGTTTTCCCAAGCAAAATATAATGCCGTAACCTTTGGACTGCATCAACAATTGCAAGTGCCAATTTCTCAACGTGAGTGTATCTCAGCTCAGCGTCTACTAAATTTCGACTAAGGTAATAAACAACATGCTCTTGGAGCACATCATCCACCTGAACTAAGACCATACCAATTGTCTCTTGAGACGCGGCCACATAAAGAAAAAAATCTCTAGCAAAGCCGGGTGGACTAAGAAGAGGGGCCGATACCAAATATTTCTTCAAATTGTCGAAAGACTACTGCGCTCACTCATCCTAGATAAATGGAGTGTCCTTCAAAATTTGCGTGAAACCTTTGGTGAGATTGGCATAATTCACGATAAAGCGTCGTAAGAAAGTGGCTCTCCCTTGGAGGCTTTGAAGCTGAATTAAGTTACGCGGGGGAGGTAATCGAAGTATTGCCTCAACCTTTAGAGGATTGACTCTTATACCCTCTTTTGAAACTACAAACCCTAGAAGGCGACCCATTTTCACAACAACAAAGATGCACTTGTTAGGGTTCAAATGAATCTTGTAACATCGACATCTTTCGAAAATGAGGCGGAGGTGCTTGGGTTGGTCCACTCTCTTACGAGAATGGCCAATAAGAACATCCAAGTAAGCCTCCACTATGGGCTTAAGGTCATGAAAAGCATATGTCATAGCCCACTGAAAAGTAGCTCCGACATTTTTAGGGCCGAAGGGCATCTTCTGGTATGCAAATGTACCCCAAGGACATATAAAAGTTGTCTTATGTTGATCCTCGGGTTTAATCTGGATCTGATTATAACCTGAAAAACCATCCATGAAAGAAAATACTTCGCTTCGCGCACACACATCCAATATTTTATCTATGAATGGAGTCGGAAAGTTATCCTTAGGACATGCTCGGTTCAGATCTCTAAAATCAGCACATACACGGATGGTTCCCTACTTCTTATCCATAGGAAAGGGATTGGACACCCATTCGGTAAGGGGAATCGAGTAGATGAAACCAGCCTTGAGTAGTTTCTCAACCTCTGCCTTGATCGCAGATTCCTTCTTAGGATTCATAGCACGAAGAGGTTGTCGACTTGGATTAACATTAGGATAAGTCTTAATCTCTTGTTCGACAATGCTAGGGTCTATTCCTAGAATCTCCTCATAAGACCAAGCGAAAAAATCCCAAAATTCTTTGAAAAGTTCGGTGTAAATGCGGATTTCCTCATGGGAACAATCGGAACCGATGTAAACATTCTCAATCTTTCTAGGAGTGCGAGAGATGTTGATCGAGATGGTTGGGGAAATGTTAGATATGTTCCACTCCGCATAAATACCATGTGAATCCAAAGGAGCCACAGGGTGACCAGCCTTCTCTGCTAGAGTTGACCGAAACTCTTCCTGCTCAATAAGGTCAAGATCGGGAAGAAAATATGATCGATGATGTAGATCTTCCCAAGGCTTAACATTACCATACATGGCCTCAGTGATGGCTTCATCCGAAGGCAAAGTACCATCAAGGTAATCATGCGAGCAAGAGGAGTCAACTTCCCACGCGGGCAGCGTAACAAGATCTTCCTCTTTTGTCCTTGAAGAGGAGGGATCCGGCTCTGCAGTGGCTTGTTGAATCTCACGGTAGGAAAGCTCAGCTGCAGATAATGGCATGGCCATCCCGATGTGCGCAATATTTCTAGACGAAGAGCCCGTGGAATGTACATTCCATGAATCATTAAAATATGATGTCTGGAATGGTACACTATGTAATGAGGAAGAGGCACTATCGGAAACGATTCCTATAAAGGATATTGGTGCAACAAAGTCAAAGATCCCATCAAAGAGGAATAAAATCCTACACCAATATTCCCAGTTGTCGGCTGATAATGTTCGATCCGAGCAACTTCTGTTCTTGGTGATGCAATGGTATTGGAACTCGTGTAATCGAGCTAATCGACTGTCACAATACTCCCTTTGTGTGGAAAGCAGATAACTCTAAACACAGAGGACACGATCGCTCGCATAGCATAGATCCAATTCCTACCTAGTAAAATGTTGTAGTCGATGGGTGCATCAACCACCTCGACTTCAATTGGCACGGTCTTCCCACCCAAGCGGACCTCAAGGGAGGGGATAATACCATGCGGTTTGAATGAACGACTATTGAATGCAGTCAACATGGTCATAGACTTCGACAAAGGAGGTGAACCCAGACCCTTCCAACAAGCCAACGACATAACTGACATAGAAGCACCTTCATCAACCACGGTATGTTTAACGATTTTCTGTAGGCACCTAACGTGAACTTAGAAAGCCACGTGGTAGGGAAACTGAGGCTGGAAATCTGTAGTGTCGAACTTTATAATGTTCGGGCTACACTGATCTTGGACACCCAAAGCACATAAAAGGGTAGTCCTCTAAGAAAGACAAGCTTGGAGAACCTTGAGAGCCGACATGGCACATGGAGTCTGACCCAAATCTTCTACAATGGAGTAGTTCTAGGAGGCTCGAGCATTGGGATTGTGCGTCAAGTGCTTAAGAACACCTTTCGGTATCCGTGGCATAGAGTTTGGATTCTCAATATCCAATGGAGTGTCAAGAGGAGGAGGTTCATTCCCTAACGGAGGTTGTGGAGCTCCATAATCACGAGAGCGTGTAGAAACACTAACTTCCATTTTGACCATATTAATGCATCTATAACCGCCAGCAGGGTTCGAGGACGTCGAATTTTCATACGTCCCACTAGCGGCGATGGAAGCACCCGAAGCCATATTTTGGTGGTGAGGAAGGGGGTCCTTCAGCACAACTAGGCCCTGTGCAATGTGTTTCGCGTCTTCTTCAAGAAGAGGAAACAAATGAGTAAGGTGATCTTCCGTGCAAAGCTTACAAGGGAATTTCACTTTACACCTAGGTTTTCAGTCCCCACCAGCATTTTCGTTGTCCCGAGGCCGGTTGGCATTCTCTTTCTTAGTGTTGTTGTTCTTTTTATTCCCACCCCTATGATTATTCTTCCCCTTTTTATTCCCACCAGGTTGCTGGTTACCTGATGAGTTCACCGATTGTATAGAGTGAACATCTGACGACTGGGTGGAAACGGAGGAGGCGTGAGCCTGTCTGGGGGTAGATTGGATAATGGACAAATTGTGCATCTAGTTCATAACCAAATCTATAGGACGAGTACTCATGGATCCAAAAATACCATCTGTATGTGGTCCAGGAACAGGCATGGACTCATGTCGTGACCATAGTGCATAAGGTATAATATCGTATAAGATGCCAGACTGAGCATAGACTAGGTCTAGCTGCTGGGATTTGAAAATAGCTTGTTCCTCAGTCATAATACTAGACAACCAAACATCCTTCGAAACGTAAGGAAGTAAAGACTTAAGGAACCACTCCAACATAAACTCTGGAGGAATGTTGGCTTTCACTAGCCTCTTCTACCGGCCCCACTCCTGAATATGGTTAGATATGTGCATGGCTTTGTCCTAGCGGAAGGTGGAAAAGATTTTAGTGTCAATATCATAATGAACTGGCAACTGAAAGTGGTCTAGGAAAACCATATCTAAATCGTTGAAACATCTATATGTGCCCCCAGTCAACTCAACATACCATTTCGCTGCTGCCCCCGTGAGGGTGCGTTGAAATAACCTCAAATGGATAGAGTCATGGTTCAAGGAATTTGATGAGCACCATAAGTGAAAAGTAGTAATGTGATCACCTGGATCCTCACCCTTCTTCCCCTCAAACTTTGGAATGTCAGAAAGGAGCTTGGTGGGGACTGGAGGCCATGTAGGATCGTGACACATCGGATCATTCATTAGCTTCGAAAGATGTGGTAGATTCAATCTAGCAAGAAAAGGGAGTTGAGGCTGTGAAGCTTGATTATAAGCTCCTGAAAAAGACTGGTTCTGCGAACCGTAAGATGGGAATGTATACAAAAAAGTGGACACTTGTGGTTCTAACGAACTCTGGTAATAATCGTGACTGTGACTATAAGGATAGTAACCTCCTCCAAACTAGCCCGCGTTGGAATACACAGGCACATGCGTAGCATGGATTCTATGTGAAGGATTGGGATAATAAGTAGGACCAACTGAAAATCCATGAGAATGACCTCCATGAGAATGGGGTCCCATATACCCACTCGAGGACTGAATACCGGACGAGTGAGGGTCATAAGAAAATGGTATGTGAGCACTGCACGAAACCGAAGATCTAGTAAGAGGAGGGTTTTGTGGCATCACAAAAGCATTCGAAGGTACATGCATAGAGACATGCAGATTAAAGGACAAAGTAAAAGTCATGGATCTGATACCTACCATGAAGCCTCCACTTGAAAATGGGTTCACACTAACTCTAGGGGCTGACAAAGGATTTGGTCCTCTGCCAACAGTCGGATTAGAGGGATGGATGTGACTACTCCCAAACTGATATGCAGTGAAGGCAGACATGGTGCCCTCAACTCCAACACTAGAGCTAGTGTGACTACTATATAGAATGGACATAATGGTTGGCATAAATCCGAGCATACCATACGTAAAATGACTTGAGGTCGAAGGGACATATGAAGTACCATAACCTGGCATCCTATATCAAAAACCAGATGTTTGTGTATCATCGAATGGGTTCGTGCTCATGGGTGGGGACATCATAAACCCATGAGGAATAGTGTGTGGATAACCTCCTCCCCCTTCACCCCTAGGAGTGACTGGAGGAGAGTTTCCCATTGTGCTAATCGATGGAGTCACTAGGAACCTAGACATGCCAGGTGTAGAACTCATAATAGAAGCTCCTTGAAGCTCATGAAATGTGTGTATAGGACCAGCAGTAGTCCTCTGATGCTTCCCAACAAAAGGCTGCGATGGATCGCTAGCCGGTAAACCAACTAACCTATGAGATCGACGGAGAGGCGGATCTCAATTCATGATGAATCCAAAAAATCAACCAATAATCGTCTCCTAAAGGTCTACTAAATCGTCACAGAGCATACACCTAAAAGAAATCTATAGCCAAATGCACACAAATAGGACTGGCTCAAGGGACCTCTCGGCACTACAGCCAGTATGTCTCACCTAGGAGAGGCTTGAGACTCCCAAACTATAACCAGAGGTAACAAAATTAGTTATAAGGGCCCTCAGACTTCACTGCGTGCACAGGTTCAAATCCCTATACATACAACAACTGTGTTGTCCGACCCATATCTGACTCGGGATACTCACAATATAACCATTGCAAGCACCTTGTGTGATACCTAAGTAAAGCAACTAAGGCCACCACGTATAACCAATGCTCAGGTGGACAGTCGCTAGTGGGACCCATTGTATGGGAAGGGTAACTAAGTCCGAAACTCAAGAGGGTCAAATCTCCCAAGAGTCCCCAAACACGAACAAATCCTGGAAATATATCCCACATTCAACTAGTATTGGAGGGTTGTCTCCGCAACCAACCTCCCGTGACCTCGTGCTTAACTCTGGTTTTAGTAGAGCTTCCTGAGAACACTGATGTATACCATGGGTTTTCCCACTCCCTGGTCAGACACATAATGTTTGTTTAATAGTCTTGGATTGTTAACTCACAATGATCTATTCCAAGACTCTAAACCTATACTAGTTGGTGCACCTTATCAAAGAGAAAATCGTTTCTAATCAATTTTAGATTAAGCGTTAATTTTAAATGGATGTGATTACTCAAAGGATATGGTCATGAAACTAATGATGTGTAAAGACTCAATGATATGCACAACCGGAAAATACTAGACTCATCTATCCAAAAAAGGTATGCCACTATATGACAGTCAAATGAACGATTCAAAAAGACAATGCAATCTCGTTATATTTTCATGCTCAAGCAAGTCATATTGAAGGCACAAGCACTCTAATGCAAAATGCAATAACATAAAGAAAAATGTTTTTGTATTTTCAAGTATACATGAAATGAAAATGCAAATTCTTTTGTATTTTTTCAATATGAATGAAAAAATGCAAGCGAAATCAAAACTATTTAATAAAAATGCAGAGTATATCGAGCAGACAACCAAACAAATCCAAAACAGTAAGATTCATCTAAGCTAATGAGCTATAAAAATGAAAAAAAATGGTTCAAAATCAAAATCTCAAAAACTAAAGAAAGAGGAGTTTTTGGTCAATAAAAGAGCATGGAATAGTCAGGAAATAGGTCTACTAAGACTCAAGAACACTCAAAATCAACCCAGCAACAACCAAAGATCATGAACAAGACAATCCCGGACTTGTAAGTGACTGTTCAAAGAACAATAGCGTCTGTACGCTAGCTACTGTACTAACAGTAGCAAGTAGACATGGTCTAACCAAAGCTGACCTGCATACAGGGCAAAACAAGTGGACCAAAAATGAATCAAACATCCCAGAAAAGGCAAGTTTTCTATTGCAGATCCCAATGGCTAGTCAATGACACAGAATCTCGACAAACAGAAACTCAAAATAAGGAAAAATGCCTAAAAATCCCCAAAATGGAGGTTCATCCCCAATGGAGTCGCCATTTCTGTTATGGAGAAAAAATTCCTACAGCTCGGGGCAGACCACAACAGACAGATGACTACCATAAATCAACTCTATTCCCAATGCAATGCTATTATAAATGTAAATGCTAATATGTGGAGTAAATAACCAACCTTCAATCGGATGTTCGAAGTAGATCCTCGTTGATCTTTCAATATCTACACTTGAACCTACATCTTAGTCTCAACAACAAATACAAGCAAGTGCATATAATATATGCAAGATATTAGCATAAACAATAGCATGGTCCATGATATAATAAGAAAATGTAACCCAATGTAATTAAACAAACATTTACAAGATATATTGGACGCGAAAATGAGTATTTCTATTAATGAAAACAAGAAGTACATGATACAACCTCTTGTCGACAACTCATTTGAACCAAGAACTAGGTCCCTCCACTTGTGCCTCCACCACTTCAACCCCCCCCTACAATGGAAAACTCAAACTATGAAGGAGTTTGGTAGGTGAACATAATAAGTTCACAACAAAAAGGATTAATGGATGTAGACTCAAGTCGCGGCAAAAATCCAATAGAGTTTCTATGCTGTCTCTTTCCTTTTCCTTCCATGCACCATAAGAGCTCAATATATAACCCTCCAAAGGTAGGTGAAAGGTTGAATCGAGTCGTTTTGGGGGTACATGGAGGGCCAAAGGTCAACCTAAGGCCACTTTTTGGAGTGAAAAGTGAATTTCTATTGTTCTTACCATTTAACTCAATGTACGCCGGCTACATTGGTGCAGCCTTCGTATACGCTAGGTATAGTGGAACAACTAGCGTACATGAACAAAAATAGGGAACAATGGGTTCCTGGAGGAAAAAATGTGGATCTAAGTCAATAAATGAATACTGAAGGTAAATGAGTGTTGATGCTCACAAGGTGGAAAATTACGCTGTAACATATCCCCATGCCTCAATATGGACCTCATACTGTGGGAGGACACTACTTGATTCGGATAGGTATGCATTCCTCTCACTACCCTTTGTTTTCCTTCCGAATTTTTGAATCTCATTTCAGGTATTTGATAGTTCATTCTATTTTCCCCTATAAATTAGATCCATTTCACTCCCAATACCACATTATTATCAGCAACATCAGCCACATAAAATCTATCAAAAAATGCATAATTACCTATGGTGAGTTGTAGCTTTGGAATCCATGTTTTGCACTCCATAGTATTGTGAACTGGAATGATGAATGTGAATCCATCAAATGGTTCAATAGGTATATTTATCCTCTCCACCATGGCTGCATCAATGAAGTTTTGTGTGGCTCCTCCATCTACAAATACTGAAACCCTTTGTCCTTGTACCACTCCCTTGCATCGAATGGTATGAAAACGAGGCACTCCTGAAAGCACTGCAATTTTTCCTTTGTTAGGTAAGGGAGGATATTATTATGCTATATCATATCCCTCTTCTTGGGATGAAATATGTTCTTCCTCCTACATGTCCCCTTCACCTTCATATTCATCATAAAATACTTCAATGCATTGTGCTTTCCCCTTAGCACATTTATGCCCTGGTACCCATGGTTGGAAGCATGTGTAACATAGTCTCTTTCTTACAAGTTCTTCTTTTCTTGGTCCTTCTTTCTTGTCCTTTCCAAATGCATATTTTTTCCATGGCTTCTTATCAAATCTGAACCTAAAAAGAAAGTTGGGCTTGGGGGGAAACCTTGTCTTTGGCAGCACATTCTACAAATCTCTTGCCAAGTTCATGGCATCTTTCAATCAAAGTAGGTTTGTGGGATTTAACTAAACCCTTCAAATGTTCAGCCAAACCTTCAGTAAATAGCAATACTAATCTTACCATATATATATCAACCACCTTAACTGATAATTTTTGAAATTCTAACATGTACTCATCCAATGTACCACTTTGCTTCAACTGTGCTAGTTCTTTGAAAGGCATTTTGAGGTATTTTTGCTCAAATATTTCCAATACCCTATTAACAAATTCTTCATATGTTGTAACCTGATCATGTCCCAAGGTCTTAATCCCATGGAACCACCAATAATTGGCTTCTCCTTCAAGATGCGAAATAGCCATTTTTAGAACATTCTCTTCCACCATTGGATTCAACTGAAAATATACATCTAACTTTTGTGTCCAAGTATTTGCAGAACTTTGAGGTGAGCCATCAAAGGTATGAAAGCACATTTTAGCCATGGCATAATTCAATTCTTTATTTTGAAATGGAGTCCTATTACCTCCTATCATTTTGAGCTTGTTTGAGACAGTAAAGAATTGATCATATGGCAATGTCCTTCTACAATCTTCACTCAACTCTTGCTATTCTGCTAGAAATTCCTTCATGCCAAATTGGGTGTTAGGTTCTTCTTTGGGATCAAGAACCTAGGTGTGGTATCTCTTATTGAGCTCTGAAATTCATGAGGTCGATTATGAGTTCTTGTCTTTGAGAAAATACTTTCACTCGTTGCCTTATTTTCCTCGAAAGAAGAACTATTGCTGCCTCCTAATGCCACTTTGCTTCCAATTTGACTAGCCAAAAATTCAAATCCTTTCATTATATTATTTTTAATGTCTTCAATGAATGGTTTCATTAATTTCCTAAACTCCTCATTCTCCTCTCTCTTTGAGGTTCCTTTCTCATCCTTAGCCATAGTTTCAACAGAGGGTACCTCTTCTCCATATTCTTCCTCTTCACCAAAAGTACTTTCAATGTGAGTTTCTAAGAGTGGGCCCTTAATTATTGTCTTCATAGAAGTTCACCCACATCAGGTTCAAGGACCATGCTCTTATACCACTTGTAGTGTCCCTTTTTAATAAATTTGGAAAAATTGGAAAAATTGCAATTTTTGGCCAATTCGACCCTTAGACTAGTTATGAATACAACGCTTCCAAATGGCTCCAAATGCTTCCAAATTGGGTAGGAAGGTATTTGAAAGGTATTAAGACATAAAACTAATTCAGATAGATTTTTGGACACTCTCAAAATACTTCTGCAACATTCATTTAACTTTGGGATAAATTGGGGAATTTTACTAGCAACTTTGAGGTTCAAACCCCCAAGGGTACAGGTCACTAATGGATTCCCAAATGCAGTATGAACCTCCAAAATTTCAGAACATAGACATGTATTAGTCAAATCACTTCAATGGGCACCCAAATTCATCATTAATCAGTTTCTAAAGTCGGTTGCAACTCCCATAAATCAAAGGTTTGTGGCCATGTCTTCACATAGGGGGAAATGATAGGAAACTTCACCACTTGCTATGAAATTCGATATTTACGTTCCAAAGGATTATGTAATGTATTTGAAACTTATTCAGAACATTAATGAATCTCCATACATCATAAAAATCACATATATGAACTGATACAAATCGAAATAAAGCAACTTCAAGCTCTCACAACAAGATATAGGGAAAATGGCACCGTTTATGCATTGTTTGGTATTTTTACATAGTTTCACTTGGTATTTAGACCTAAGGTTCTTCTGAGCATAAAATAAAGAGTATATATATCACATTACAAATAAATGGTATATCTTGGAATCTCACAAAGAGATCATCATCTCACCATGTGTGCTCTTCCTCCAAGAGCCAAAATATGAAGAGAAATGTGAGAGAGAGATGGGAACAAGTTGAAGAAGAAAATATCACTAGCTGCCCTGTAGATTCAACTTGAAACAAATGAATCCATTTTATATCCAAATGAAAGGTCTGAATGGCCTCTCCAATTTCCAATTAGGATGGGAATCTTTCACCCTCGAAATTGGTACTAAGGCAAGTAGAGTAAACACTCTACTACAATGGACAAGCTATGCTCTCCAACTTGCAAAATGAGAAATGATCAAAAATCCCCTCTCCTTCT
Source organism: Larix kaempferi (assembly GCA_027924585.1). NCBI lineage: Eukaryota > Viridiplantae > Streptophyta > Pinopsida > Pinales > Pinaceae > Larix > Larix kaempferi. The sequence continues at coordinate 12,227,060 of BSBM01000742.1, forward strand.
TGGTTCTTGCATTTTATTACCTTCCCAATCCTTCTATGGTTCAAATTCCCTCCATGAGCTTCATGCCAACTCGAATTGGAAAGAGATTCCAATGTGTGCCACTTTTCCATCAATTCCTAGCCTCCTTCTTCACTCAATTCGAATGGATGACTTTTTGGCTTCCCTAACTCCCTTGTGCGCCCTCTTGGAGGCTATTTTTATCCCTAACATGTCATATATCTCATGTGTCGGCATTCAGGTCTGATTTGTGTCATAATTGTCATAGCATCTTCATCATTGTTGTCATAGAAGTTAGGGAAGCTAGCCCAAGTGTCCCAATAGCTCCAAGATGCCTCTTCCTCTTCCATGGGAGTTACTCTTCCTCTCAATTTCGACCCTCATTGAGTCATGCCAAGTATTATTCCCTTCCAACTCCGCCAAGAACGTTGGAATCCACCTTGGATTTGAATGGGTGAGAGTGGGATGCCATGTGGCATGGGGAATCTTGCTTAAGTGGGTCCCACACCTCCAATGTGCCCTCATGACCAAGTGACACCTTATTTTCCTATCTTAATTATTTATTATTCCCCACTTAATATATTTTGTCAAGATAATTTCCATTTGGGAGTTTTATAGTTCCGTTATTCCAAATCTAATGTTTCCACCCCAACCTATGAAACTAGTAGATTGGTGGAATTTTCTCTTCTTGAGATCTATTTGAATGGGGACATTACATCCAGTGGCATGATGAACCATAGAACATCTAGACCAATTGGTCCATTTGCGGTAAACCAAGCAAACTACTATGGCATCAATACCTATACCGAATTGTAAGCTTTTAAGTTTCCTTAGGATTCCTATTCGGTTATAATTGGAAGAACATGGATGCACTCCATGCACATAACGATCTACTTTAAGAATATAACAATCTATTTTCAATAGGATCAATGGAATGATATCAATCCTGTAAACAAAATAAAACAAGTTATTGTGGTTCATACATATGTTATTGATAGAGATGGATGTCCTAAACAAATGATTAATGGAGGACATCTATCTATGGTACAATAAGAATTTTAGTAAATTCTAGATGACCAAGTATTACTATGTATAGAGTTGTTATGGGGTGAATATTTTGATAAAGCATTATAGGCCTAGGCACATGAGAATCATGAAACCTGCCCGAGGTATGTGAAAAATATTTTTCGCATCAAAGTCCAAATCACTAGAGTGATGACACTATTGGAAGAGGGACATAAACCAATGAAACACAATGAGTGCAGCAAAAGAGATCGAGATTCCTTAGGGAAAAGCAACATTTTAAGGAATTCCTACACACACTAATAATGAAAACATACCATTGGTTGATCGTGCACTTCCTACACCAACAAAAAAAATCATGGGATAGGATAAAGGATTTAGTGTTATTCCTATTCAACAATTGTACATAGTGTTGGGAACATGTGGACGCCTTTTGGAACAACACTTGAGTCTACAAAAACAGGGGCTCGGGTGCCAGAAAATGTGTGGGCATAATATTTGGAACATTCTCTCATTGTTGGTTCACAAACAACCTTCCTTGAGACTATCGCCGTCAACTTCAAAACTACATCTAAGAGAACTATTCCTTCTCTAGGGTGTTCGTCATGTGGACATCATAGTCACATGATTTCTTCAGATATTGGCATGATTCCACCCAATCAAACCATCCATCCCCATATCCTTGCTCATATATTGATTCACAACCATATTTGAACCCAAAATATGACGACAAAATACGATGAAATCCAACAAAATTGACCTTGTCGCCAGATTTCACCTTTATAATTGCAAATTTTCCTTATTTTTTTAAAAAATTGACCCCTAAGGCCGTCGAATATCCAACGATCGTCGAATATCCTACTAGGGTCGTCGGATATTCAACTTGTGAAGTCAAATATCCAACGTGTCTAGGTTATAACGATCACTAGATTAATGTCGTCAGATATCCGACGATCCTTTAGTTTTAGAAACTATAAATTATAGGAATATTCCGACATGTATAGACTGTTTTCCGTACAAAAAGCCACAATTATTTTAGTTGTTAATGTAATTACAAATAGTGAAGTGTGGAGCTTGATTTTTTAAGATCGACAATCACCAGTCAAGTTTGGTAAAAGAAAATGCCACATAACAATATTCTTGATCCAAAAGAAGAAAATCAAGAATTGCTTGCTAGATTGTGGGATGGACTGAAAAGAAAGGGTGACGGGAAATGTTATTGTCCATGCAGTCAATGCAGGGAATTTAAAAGGAGAAGAATAAATATCACAATAACTAAAATACATTGTAGGGAACATGGACATGTTGAGGGGGGACATGCCTATCGTCCATTGCTAAGTTGTTCATTATATATGTCTTTATATTGATATTTTTGTAAATGTGTGTATCATTTTAATATTTATAATATTTACTAGTATCCCTTGATGGTTTGTAATTATAAAGGAAAAACCTCCTACGACATATTTCCCAGAGGATATGCTTGCAAAACAAGCACTGAAGGAACATGGAGCTATGAATATTGAATAACAAGTTAATGATCATATTGAAGAAAATGATCATACTAATAACATAGTTGAAGATGATGGTACAAATACATTGATCCATGATAAATTTAATTTTAGAATGGATGATGATGATGATGATCTCATAAAAATGACGACTTTGATGATGTTCATGATTTACCTCTTCTTGAGAAGGCATACGAACCTCTTTATAAAGGCTCCAGCACAAATATTCTGTTGACAAGGGTTCACTTCGCACTATTGTCAACAAACATCGACACAGAATCCCTTAAACATCAGCCCAGAAAGGTTTTACCCTTTCCAGTGACACTCGCAGAGTAAGTGAAGTCTCACCTGATATGTCTAAGGGGGTTGTAGGAACCAAGATTCTGTAGTTGTGAAAAGACATGCATTATCTCACACTCGTTCGCAACATAAGCCGGAGATTTACATTTGCATCAGAACATCACATTATCAACCTATTAACCATTATCCTCATTCGCATCAACATATTATCATCTCATAGGTAACGAATTAAACAAATCATCAAAGCATGTTCAAGGAATCTACGGTACATAACATAACTGCGGAAACATCAATTGTGATCTCAATGAAACATCGAACACTGCGATACTCAAAAAATATAAAGAGACAGATTCAAAGAAATATGATCAATCATTTCCATTATTTATCAACTTGTCCCATACATCACAAAACCATTACAAACTCAAAACAATTGTTGCGATCGAACAGACCAAAACTGGATAGACGCTCCAATAGATCCATCAAAAAGATTAGGATAAATATAGATGCCCGTAGGATTCCAATTGTACTTCTATTTATAGTCTCACTTGACCATTACAAAATGGTCCAAATGACCCATTACTAACTAAATTAACCAAATACTTTGCATATATAGACTCTTTTATACTTCGTGACCGGTCCTTTGTTCATGTCGATGACCCTTTCGCCGCTTGGGGGTTCCGCACTTGTGCGATTTGGACCCGTTCCAACAGACCCCAACACAAAATTGTGGCTCACCCTCGAGCCACCTCAGCTGGAAACTGCTGGTGTGTTTACCTGCATCTTGAACTCATTGTAATCTGCCCTAGTTTGGTCGAGTGCGTCCTTGGCCACAACTTTAATCATCGTGAATGTTTCTACTTCATACTCCTCTTCGTCTTGTGAAACAATATTTCTAGAACCCATGGTGGATAGGGTGTACGGAATCCAACTGCTCCAGTTCCGGCACATACACTTCATGAATTTGATCATCCTTCGCTGGAGCCAGAATTCCCCTGGCATTGGTTTTGCGGTGGTCGAAAGGCTCGCCTCTCCTTAAGAAATTGCAGCCCATGCCGAGCTGCGAGTATCTCGCTTCGTCATTTGGTCAGTATCCACTAGTCGGCTGGAACTTCTCTTCTTCCTAATCTTCCGCGCCGATACAATCTCTGGTTGCTCATGAACACTTGTCGTCCTTTCCCTTGGTGCACCTTGTATGCTCGTGCTGGAAATGAAATGCACCATTGTAACTCTCTACGCTCACTCTTCGCTCTAACTCTTCTTCTGCAAATCCTTCACTAACTCTCATACAAGGCACAATGAGTCTAACTATCCCTCTGTGCATATATTTATAGCTTCAATTTCTTGCATATATTGTTAGGGTGCATGATTTCTACAAAGTAAGGTTATGATTATCGCATTGGAATTATTTTTCTTTGCAGAAGGGCATCCAAAAGAATCCACTCAATTGGTAATCTTAGACTATCAAGAATCCAAACAAGGCTAGAAAAGGATCCTACATTTTATTCTAAAGAATATCATGCATGAGCTAGTGGGTTGTTAACAAACATTGCAATGTCATGGATGCGTGACTTCTTTTCTAATCATGGAGAGAGTATGCCATATAGAGAAACCATACACATTCCAAATAATTTCTAAAGGAAATCTACAAGTTGTACAAGTCATTTGTTCAAGATGCAGAAGGAAATAACAATTTCATTAGATATGCATATTTTAAAAGACTATGGAAAACAGAGTTCAACAATGTTTGTATTCCTAAGAGGTCAAGGATGGGGGTTTGCAGTATATGTGCTTCTATTAAACAAAAAAGGGATAAATCGAAAGGGATAGAGAGAGGTATGTCTCTAACAAATTTATTTTTTTGGAATAAATATCTATTACGAAACCTCATCAATGTTTTGTTTTTATTTTATTTGTAGATTCCGTTGTTAAAGAACTTCAAGCACATCGCAATCAACAATTAGTTGAATGGAAAAAAGTTATACAAAAATCGCAAGAAGTGTTATGATGAACTACATAAGTATATGGGTTTGATAATTGATGGCATGGATCAGAAAAACAAAAACACTTTTGCCACATTTTGTTCGTGTACCAAAGAATTTAAAGGAGGAAAATTTTATTCAGTTTCACTTGGTTGGTTGTATGGTTTTTAATGGTCAAATGTATCCAAAGGTTTACTTTACATCTCCCAATATTCATAATGATGCAAATATGACGATTACCATAATTCACCATGTGTTGACTCATTAGTTTGGTAATATTCCTCAAGTTCTATATCTCCAATTGGACAACATCAGCTGGGAAAACAAAAACCAGATCATGTTTGGTTATCTGAACATGCTTGTTGAATTGGGATTTTTTTAGAGGGTTAAAGTTGGTTTCCTTCTTGTTGGGAATACACGTGACCATATTGATCAAATGTTTAGCCATTTTGCAGTTACATTGGGGAGGAAGAATGTTGGGAGCCTGCCAAGTATGCTCTTGCTAGTTCAAAGGAGAGAACCATGTGGAGAGATTCATCTCAAGGTAAATTCGAGCTTACAATAAAATTTGTTTAATAATGTCCAAAATTTCATCATGTTAGTGTTAATTTTAGCTGTATCTTCTTATAATTTCTATAATTTCAATTGCTTCCTATAATAAATGGTCCACAAAATGCTAAAATCCATAAGACAAACACTTTTTAGCATCTCCTGTAGTTGCCTAATTTCTCTTAGTGGAAGGCCTTCCTCCCTGCTTAGTTCCACCCTTATTGTTATTTAGAATTCCACCAATTGGGTAGAATTCAGGGTTCTTCATAATTCCAAATGGCATTGCAGAGGAACCATTGCTACTTTGTATCCTTATTACCTTTATCATGTAATGGAGGAACACATAGAGATTAGTCATTCCCATTTTTTATCACTTTGAACCAACACAAATCCACGGGGTCTTGGGCATTGGATCACCAATGCTTCTCTTATGTCAACACTTACATAACTAGATAATATTGAAGAGAGATTTTGACTCTCAACACTATTCAGAGCCACTGTAGAGGGATAACTTGAACTAGTAATGAACCACACCCTTGCGCTTTGTGCAACAACAATCTCAAGCTCTTGGAAATTTTCAAAAGGTGTAAAGGATAGGATAAAGGATGTGTTGTAACTCTAAATTGTTAAAACGTAGATTTCCAGGTGGTAAGTGGATCCAAAGCAAAGGTACTATAAATGGAGCTTTGCAAGATTAACACAATTGTGTGAATCTTGGCAAACTTGTGTAACGAACTTTTTCCTCCTATCTCATAATTACTCTTATATCCAAGGAGGAATTGTCCATTCGTTGACTTGGTTATTAAAACTTATAGACCTTGACCATCCTTTATAACTATTACATAGTTCATGGCATTGAAGACATCAATTTTCACTTCACTGGGGTGTGTCCAGGGCTGTCGGTGCAGAAATTTGTTCAGAGATAAATGGAGGTCCTGCTACTGTAAACGTTGAATTTATTTCCGCCAACAACGACCTAACTAATATTTGTGTTTACATCCCAACGAGGAAGTTACAGGTTTACAAACATTACTCTAGGGATATATAAACTGGTTTCTTCCAAGTTCCCATCCAATGTTAACAACTATGTGAAGAGGCTCTCCAGAGATACGAGTTATATTTTGGAAATTTGGTAGTAGATGGCATCTTTTCTGTCTCTGATTATGATGTGGATAGCGTGGTTGCTTCTTAGGGTAATTTTGCTTAGTTGTTCATGTATATCATTATTGAGAGCATATGCATCACGTGAATTGTTCTCGGGTATTTGTTGCAGCTCCATGGCTAAGGCAACCACTTTGTTATGAATCTCTTTCCCATTTCAAATGGGTCGATGAGGTAGAGTTAACCGGGTATAACAAAACCTTATCGAAAAGTGAAGGAACAACAAAAGCATGTGTGGAAAAATTTATACATCATTCCAAAAGCGTTGAAATCTTAAGACAATCCCTCTTAAATGTCCTGCATTGTGGTTTAAACATAGAACTAGCCCGTGGTGGTGGGATAAGAAAAGTAACCAACTAATTAAAAGCAAAGATACACCAAAAAAATTTGACTTCCTCCATTATAAACAAATGTCCAAAAATTTGACTTCCTTTCATTTAGACACGTGGCAAACATAAGGGAATGTTGATTAGATAGGTTCCACATAGAATAACAACCCACTCATGCGTGTTCAACACCATGCAATGAACTGTTTTAAGCATCCTCCATGTATTACCAGCTATCGTGATGGTTGTATTATATTAGCGTTTCTTCACTTAGGTTTTTGGTTTCTAACGCAAGGTTTTGAAATCTCTTTCAGTGAAGACCAATGGTTTCAATCACTAAACCTATCAGCGAAGGACAACCTCATTGGTCTGGAAGGATATCAATTTCCAATTCTCAACACCATGCATGAACTGCTTTAAGCATCATCCACGTATTACCAGCTGTCGTGCTGGTTGTATTATATTAGCGTTTCTTCACTTAGTTTTCTGGTTTCTAACGCAAGGTTGTGAACTCTCTTTCAGTGAAAACCGATGGATTCAATCACTAAAGATATCAGCGAAGGACAACCTCATTGGTCTGGAAGGATATCAATTTTCAATTCTCAAATCGTCATTTTAAGGTATATCATGGCATTTCTAAAAATCTTGCCAACTTTGTGAAAGTAAATCTAAATATGCATTGTGCTCTGCGGTCGATTTTGTTTCCTTTCGCAACTACCATAAGCATGGAAATCAATATTGTCGATCGTGCTGCTATTCTCATATTCATTGCACTACCAATCTTGCTGTGATTCTCATATCTTGTTTTTTTAGTATAAATTTGTTTTTTTATTAGTTTTGTAATGGCGTTGTTTGTCCCTAGCACAAGTCCCGATGAATCGAGTTCAAAGGGAAGCAATTGTAGTTGGTTTTCATGTTGTTTTAATTGAATTGGATTAGCCATAACATATACACATCAATGTGACTTTGGCCATTGGCCTCCTCAGGAAACCACTTGGCTCACACACATATTTCAATTTAATACACTTCATACTTCTCTTTTTACCATGAAATGGGCAGTAGTGGGTTTACTGGAAAATGTTTTACATTCTTCAAGCTTGTTTTTGTGTATATATTCTTTTAAAAGAAACGGTGTCTTTGAAAACCACTTGACTTTGGCATTTGAAAGCCACTTTCCTTCTTCAAACTATCAATTGCAATTCAACTTTGTCTACCAATTCATCAATTCCAACAAACTTGCCATATCTTCAAATTTTAGCAAGAACATGTACATGTCTTCTCTAGCCAGTTTCTACATTTGTCTTTGTGGGTAGGATCCTTCTCTATGCGATCCCCTCTAGCAATGGGTATGCCAATCAATATTCCTTTCCATTCCTTCCCTTTGCATATTGTGTAGTGAGTTCCTTCCCTTCCCTTCCTGCGTGTTCAGCGAGTGGGTAATGCAACCTTCTATTCAATCTAGTGATTCAAGTGACATTTTAAAAACAAATTTTTAGATTTTGGTTTTTCCTTTCGACGTAGCCAAGACTTCATGGCCAGAAATAAAAGCAAGAAAATGGGTAGGGGAAGCACACATTAGCAAGGGTAAGTGCGACTTTGGTCGCTGTCCTCCTTAGGCAAACAATTAGATCATAGACATTACAGTTTATTGTTTTTCATACTTCTTTTACAATGAAATGGGTAGTAGTGGGTTATAGGAAACTCTTTTGCATATTCTATGTCTACGAACATCAAAAGAAAAATTAAACTTATGGTTAACGAATTATGAAAAAGCTCAATCCATTTCCATTAAGAAAACAGTATTTTACAGTTTGTTACCTCTATAGAACAAGTGCTTGTTCGAAGATGAAGGTTTGATCCTTCTCTCCCCAAATTATTAGAACGTCCTAAGTGGTTTCATCCAAATTCAAGATTCTTATGTTTCAATCAATCGTTTCAAAAGTATTGAGAGATTAATAGACATTATTGACTCTAATGTATGGTAAAGAAAGAAACCTGGTTCATTGTAGGCAGTGAGTGCGAATTGTTTGAACCAATGACAAGAACATCCAAGAGCTCTTCTATGTTCTCTTGGTTTCTTCCCATTGTCTATCAATGTAAAAATTTGAGTGCGATGTCCGACTTCGAGCTGCTATGGGAGGAACATGGTTCATTTTATTAGCCTATATAGAAAGCTGATTGCAGTGTCCAGCTTTGAGTTGCTACGTTGAAGGCTTCAAGCAACTACTTGAAAGATAAGGCACAATGCAAAAGATTGCACCAGGGCCAGGGAAAAGAATAAGAGAAATAGTTAAAGAGAATAGAGCTAGAAAGAGAAATGCACCACTCTTTCATAGCCTCATGCTAGCATTCCTGAAGGGGTCTGCCTACAAAAGGGATTTATCAGTCTGAGCGTCCTTAGGAATCTTACAATAATCACTCACATAATGCATAAATATTAACTGTAATCATGACAATTTGCAGCAAATGCAATCACGCTAAGATCTGATATTACAATTAAGTTTGTAAATATAATAAGCATTTCCTAGAAATTATAGTAGAAATTGTGGAGAGGATTCTTTTTTGCAAGAAAATTAACTCAACAACAAATATGCATTAAATATGTAATGACCCTCCTTTGGGAGTCTTTCAAGGGTTTAAATAAGCAACCAAATCTTACTTTTGTTATTATTTTTATTGATTTTTTTTTATATAAGGTGATTCCCCCTTGAACTACAATAGCCTGAGATCATTCTAGTCTATTCATTTTTGAGTTGTAATCATAATGTTATGGCTTAATTCCTATTTCTTGTACACTCAATCCTAGAATGGATCGAATCCTCGGAAACCCAAGGGCACGCACTATATTTGTCACAAAGTTCTTTGGCCGTGCGGGTCTTATGGCATTCATTAGCGTTGTGTCGGATCATCAGAGGCCTAGTATGTTCGAATTCGGAGATTTAAGTGATCAATTTCTCGAATATAATGCTCTCAATGCTTGAGTGTGATGTGGCGAAGCCCGGCAAGGTGTTGGAGCGAGACACAACACTAATGGAGGTTGTCAAATCTTTCATATATCACATTAAATGTATTAAATGAAAGGCTGTTGCCAAGTGCACGTGGCAATTTTTTTTTCTTTTTATAATTCCATAATTATTTGGCATACCAGGGGAAATTTGTCAAATCTGTGTACTGCACCAATCAAAAAATAAATAATCTAATTTTGAAATTTCAAAAATTTATTTTTAATTTTTAGTAAATTGATTTTAATAATAAAAATTTGAAAAACTTTAATCAACATTAGATTTAAAAAATTGAAACAATGACAGTTAACGAAATTTGACGACCAACCGATCCCTATAATCCCTACGTAACAGATACTAATAAAACTCTTAATCCACCTGGTAGATGCCAATCTGTTAAAGTCGCTTAGAAGTTGCAATGTCTTTCTTAATCAATACCATCATTCTATACATTATTTTGTTGATTCCCTTAGGGTCATGGATTTTAAAATGTATGGTCCTCCCTATATATATATTCCTTAGATAATCCCAAAATATTGGATTTGAGAAACCACTGACATCACTTTCTTGAATTGGAAGCCACAAGTCATGGAGCACATGATTCATTCAATTTGTACCAATAAGCGGTTGCAAAGTCTATCCATCCAATCTTTAAAAACAGGCTGAAATAATTAATGGGAAATCCAATTTTAAGAATCGAAAATGTCGGGCAGAAAGCATTGATGCGTTCCCATGATCCTCCACCAACTATTTATTTATTCACGAGAATCCTTCTAGAAAATCCAATTTCAAGATAGAAGAATCAACCGCCTAATTGACAAGGAAGTTTGTGGGCACCAAGTAAAATCCAATTTTAAAGTCTTCTGGGCGAGTTTTAGAAAGTCCATTACGTGCCCGTGATTTTGATTTTAAGCATCCAATATGGCAGCCAGACAACATTGATTGAGCAATTGATAGAGAGATGCTGAGAAAGTCAATCACGTTCTCACGATCATTTTGACATTTACTGTCAATCAGATATTTATTATTTTTCTTATCCACAAGATTCCTTCCAGAGAAAATAGCCCGCGTGCCGTGCCACGCCGGACATGTCGGGCACATGCACCAAATATTTTTGGTGGATTATTCATAAACAGTAGAATTGATCAGACCGATCGAACGATCCTGTTCCACGACAATAATCTTGAGATATTTTTGGGTTTATCTACAACTTATTTTGTTTATTAAATTTTTGCATAGGCACATTGAATCCACCAAAAAAAAATAAAAAATAAAAAATTGTAGAGATAAACTTGGTGACCTTATTGTAAATTTAACATCATGTATACATGTGAGGTAGTTGAGGTAGTCAACTAGACTCACCTATTCAATAATCAGATTACAAATATAATGATGAACCATAGCACATTTAAATCAATTGGTTCATTTGTGATATATCAAATAAATTACTATGGCATCAATACCTATACTGAATATGAATACCGAATAGAGAGTTTTTAAATTTCCTTACGATGCTTATAATTGGATTATATTCCATGCACATAACCATTGTAGATAAGTGTAAGAGTACTTCATTCCTCTACCTCATGAAAAATCATTCCATCATTCATAATCCACAACCATCTTGACATTATGCATTCTCTCCATAAGAGTTATCATGTTGCATTCTCCCTTAGTTATTGATGATCCAAATATGAAGAATGACCAAATGAATATGAAAATGAAGGAATTCCAAACCTTTGGTGAGAGATAGAGAGGTCATAAGTGAGCATAGAGGTTGGGAAAGTTGTGAATCCTACAACCACTAATCATTGTTGCTCAATAGTTGTTTGAGAGGCAAGGTTTATTGTCTCGAGATATTCTCATAACACAATCAATATATTAGGTTATTTCTACCTACATTAAAGATCACTGAAAGGGAAAAATGTTCTTGAGTGGATGTCGAGTAGATCAAGGGAATATATTCCTTATGTTACATATGGAAATGGAAGGGAATGTCATGGATGATTGATGGTTGGATTAGAGGATCATAGTGATTTGTAGTGATCATATTGGTTGTTCCATGAGATTATTTGGGTTGGATAGAGTGAGATAAAATCCTATAGTTTGTTTCCTTCACCCTAGAGGCCTCATAACCTAGCTCGAGGGTGCATTAGCACTAGATCCATTTAGTTGGGTGGAAAAATGACATATGAAACTAGTTTTTTGGACCATTCCTTAATAAAAGATAAGTTTTCTATGTCTATATAAAGTTGCATTTCAATTCTATTTTTCGATTATGCAAATGTGTGTTTTGTGCATAGTTTGTGTGTAATTGTTCTTCATTAAGAATAGGAAATTTCAATTTTAATGAAGTATACTATATGACGCTTATTTGATTCCAATGCATTTTTTATTATTAGAAGGATACACATATAGAGTTTCCTATTAATGCCCACTTAGATTGTTTTGGATTGTCAGACATGTGTTTATCCCCTTTGATGATAGAGGGAAACCAATACTGGGAGGCCAAACACCTTCCCTCGCACACACATGCATGCATGCGCATCACTGGAAAATACATATCTATGATGTTATCGTGTAATGGTCTCTTGAGGGATAGAATTTTAATGGGTCATTAGTGGTTACACATCGCATCACTGGAAGTTCATGGGAAGGGATGCTAGTTATTTGTAATGTATCCACCTGCTGACCCAATTCAAGGAAGGGAACATGGCACTAAAATCTGGGCATTTCATAAAACTTAGCCCACTAATTAGAATCATAAGAATTTTAACATTGGTGTGCAGATACAAATTAGGCAATATGCACAGCGGAATTTAAAACTAATCCACACACACAATTCATGCCCATCCAGCATATCAAAACAGTCATCAAATTGATGCATTGCAGAAGTAAATACATAGACAGAAAACACTTATCTTCATTGTGCAATTGTCCCAAGCAACTAGCTATGTCGCTGCAACGTTCCACCCAGCCATAGGCTCTTCGACAACTTCTACTGAGTCCGTCCGAAGGCCACCCCCGAGCTGGGCATGATTCTCACAAGGAAAGGGGACATCCACTCTCTCACAACCAATTAATCATTCCATCTGAGCCAAGCCAGTCCATAGCTGGGTTTATCAGGCTACAATTGAGCCATGGATGCTTATTCTCAAGCTCAAGCCAAAGCAATGAATACCCATACCCAGGGAAATTTTTAGGGGCGAAATTTAGCCAATTGGCTATTTTTTGGACTTTTTTTCAAAAAATAAATTCGTTATTTGGTCATTTTTAGCCTCTAATATTGCCTATATTTACATAAAATATGTTTTTTTAGCCTAATATTTGCCAAAATTTACAAGTTTCAATAGTAAATCGCATGTTTCATTTTTAGTATTCGCCTACCAATCTATATATATGTTTTTTTCAATCCAAAATAATCGCCTAGAATTATATACTTAGGTATACTTTTATAATCCTTAAAAAATACCCTGCCCATACCCATACCCCAACATATTCATTTCTCACACAGCAAGCACAAACATTGGGCATAGATACACATTTCCAGCAATGGAATTCACAAACAAGCTGGCCATAGATTTTCCCCAAATCGTGTCTCACCCAAAACGAGCTATGGGAAGGAAAATGCATCCATAGGGAGGAAAAACGTTTTCTCCCCAACTCTCTCAGCATTTAACAACAAAAACGGTCTCTATGGAACCCTCGTTCCATTCCCCTTCTTCCCCACTGGTATACAACACAAAAACGCCCTTCTCTACTGGGAGAATGAAGGAAAAACACAGCAAACATGCCTGGAAAATGCCCAGGTAGCTCTAAACTCGTGAGGGTGAAGAAATGATCCTAGATCGTGGCTTGGGGGAGAAATTCATGGCTCTTTTCTTGCCCAAGAAGTAAAATGTGAATTCCCATGCAGGGTGGTTTGCCCATACCCGAATTTGGACAACCATACCTCCCATTCCCCAAGGCATTAACTACCTCAACCAACTCTTGGGAGAAATCAATGATTCGATACAAAAGTCAACATGGGTAGTTGAGGGTTTGATGGGTTCTCTCATTGACACTTGGCTTGACTTGAGTGGCTCAAGGGTTTGAATGTTTTCCCTCCCAATTCCTTGTAAAATCATGCCCCCATCTCTTGTTGCATTGCATAGCTAGTTGTGGGTATTTTTATTAAAATGCATATTACATGATGTTGAAGTTCCAATGTGCCTAGATAGCACGCAAACCATATGCATCAATAAATTGATGGCGGGGCCTTGGCCTTGAGCTCCTCACCATGATTTCATAACAATATTACATCATTTAAAATGTTAAAGTGATAGGGTCTAGATGGGGACGTGACATTATTGTAGAAAAAAAATGTATATTTTTGTAATGTCACGTCCCCATGGGGGCTCAAAATGGCCTCAAACGTCAAGAATAATTGTACGCGTTATATCTATAGATGGTGCTCATAAATAACCTCCCAATCAAGGAAGCCATCATTCTTGGGGATTCTCTCTTCCTTATTGAGAAAATGTAGAAGAATAAATATAAGGAAGGGACCCTCTTCCATCAAAATTTTCAACAAGTTCTTGTCAATTTGGAGGGGATCAATTCTAAATTCGTCCATATCCATCAAAGTCATAATAGTATTATCATAGAGTTAATGCAATAGTTAAGCTTGATAAGGGGGTCTTGGTAAAAAATGGGGACCCTCCTATCTGGTTTGGATCCCCTAGTTATAATATGAAGGGAAATGCTATAGTTAAGTTCCACTTTCAATGTATGAAATTCACATTAATGGATGGTAAGAACACTTCATGTTTTAGAAGTCATGAGATGCATGCAATTCCTCTCCATATTAATGGTTTGAATGAGGTAAACTTCAATCACCCTCATCTCCTCGGTCTACTTGTCCCTTATGTGTTGTCCATAACAATGAGCTCTTTAAACCCCTCTATAATTTGGTTCAATAATGAAGGTGGGATACACTGGATGGTGTCTTCTATTCATGGTAGTGGGGAAGAAGATTGGTGAGGATTGGTAGTCATGTGGAATAGGGAAGGTCATGTTGGAATTAGTTCTGAAAGGGGCCGTCACTCATTATTTCTTTTCAGGTAGGGGTGTTTTTCTAGATACAAGCTCCTTTGAGGTATTCCAAATATATATTTTGCAATGGCCTTCCGATTTGGACTTGGAATTCAGTCTACCAGGTTTCCTTGGCTTCTCAAAATTTCAGAGAAAACTTTAGTTTTTGGGTGCCTTTCTCTAAAGGGATTGTTTCTTAGGGAGTCCAATGGGAACTAGGAATTTATATGGGCTTGGGTGTGCATTTTATCTATGATTGCTCTATTATAGTTGAAATATGTCTCACCCCTACAATGTTGGTCATGGTGGGGGCAATTGTTCCTTTGATATAAAAGAGATTAAAAAATATTGAGGAGATTGAGTAGCCAAATAGAGGGGCATGAGTAGTTGGTTGAAAATATGAACATTCATTTGGAAAAGTAAGAAAAGAAAAAGGAAGATATGGAATCTATTTTGAAAGATCACGTTTTGAAGCAAGAAAAGATTTCTAATTACTCATAGATGCACTACAATATCATCCTTGTCTTTTCTAGATGTTCTCATTCAGTTGTAGGTCAATTGATGTTATCTATCGGCCCCATTGTAGTGTTTGCTTTCACACATGACAGTGCTAAAGGGATCCTACTAAGGGATTATGCAACCTCAACAAATTTCAAAATGGAATTAAAAACAAATAAAAATTAGAACTAGAAATTAAACAAAGGGAGGTACATCTAACATAAAACTAAACAAATTAATTTTGCATTCTTCAATCAAACAACATACATGTAACAACAACATGTAAAGAATAAATTATATCTTTCTTTTGTATTGAAATGGAATATTATAAGAGTAAGAGTCACCTTAAAAAACATAGTGGAAGGAGCCCCTACAACTATCTGAGGGAGGGTCCATTGGTTCTCTTGACGATCTCGCAATCCTACGGTCACATGTCGCAAGATGGTTCTCCAATAGGTGAGAAATAATCCAAGAGAGGCTAGCTTCCAACGTGAAGGAAACTCCAGCAAAATGACAGCTTGAGCAAAGAGATAGAGAATTGTGTGGAATGATGTACATTGAGGTTTCTTTTATAAGTGCAGTAGTGGCTATGGTGAGAATCTAGGGTTAAGCTTGGGTCCTAAATTCATCATCTTATTGAGGCCACATAGTGACTCATGTCAATCTTCTTTCCAATTTGTCAGACATGGAGCAGATACAACTGAAAATCAAGCTTGGAGATTGGGTCGCACTATTTTGGTGTTGTGCGACTTGGGTCGCTAAAATTGAAGGAATATAAGTGAATTGGATCACTCTTATCAAAGGAATATGAGCAACTTGATTGTAATGTGCCTCTTTTAAGGTTGACTTTCATTTTTGGGGGTTTTTAACAAATTTCTCAAGGTCTAATGAGTGTAAATGAGGCGGAATGGTGCCATATGAGGGTGATGGAACTGATGACATGTGAGGTGACCAAATATTAAGTGTTAACACCCATGAAAGTGATAGCTGGTGAAGAAGAGATGGTGCAACAAACAACTATTAGAATTGTAGATCAACTTTCCCTCTGAGATGGAAATTGCATGGAGTAGAATGATGTGATGATGGAGGAATCCCATTTTTTGCATAATTTTGTATATGCTTTCTTATGTTTTTTACATGTATATGGATTTTCAAATAGTTTGTTAAGCAAATTAGTTATAGATATAGTAGGCAAGCCTTGGGCCATAGAACATTACGATCCTTTTTGATGTTTTGTAAGTGATATTTTAGCTTGAAAGAGAAAATTTTGGAGTATCTTAAAGAAAAATTTTAAATTTATCGCTATTTGGGGTTTCCAATAGCTCTTTGATAATATAATCTATATCCATATCTATTAAAAAAAATGGTGAATGCAAACACCATTACAAATCAATATTCCAATTATTATCTTCAGTACATGGATGTGACTATGCACATGGCTCTATAATGCATTGATGTGCCTTGCTATATAGTGCACTAGTGTATCTTGACATATAACTCACCAATGAAAAAAATAGCAAAAAATTCCCCTTGTTGAAAATTTCTAGTTATAAGTAGCCTCCATTAAAAAATATATTTACAAACATTAGGAGAAGTTTTTGTACAAGACTTTTTTGAAAAAAATTTCTACTCTCGTAACATTCAAAACCTCTTATAAACCCTCTTTTCCTTCTAGTGATAATACCCTAAAACCCCTCCCTTAAAGGAAAGAAAATAGGTTTTTTTTTTACGTGACTTTTCATCTCGGTTTTGTGACTCTTCAACTTCATCCAAGGTTTTGTGACTTTCAACCCCTTCTAGTTGTATATGGATTCCAAGGCTTATATTTAGGTCTTAAGTCATATTTGAAGGTAAACGGGTTTCTTAATGTTGTAAACACCTTTCATTACATTCTATCCATCCCCTTTCAATGGTAAAATGGATAGTGCATAACAAGTATAGATGTGAAGTGAAGGCATATCATCCTCAACATGGAAGTGTGTGACTTTGAATATATGAAGATCAATTATACTTTTGTGGAATGAGGATATTTCTTGTGGACACCACGATATATAAACATTCATAAAATATATGACAAACATTGTTATAATCAATGTACTTTTTTATCATTAAAAAAATATGTGAAATTGAATAGTTAACAATGAAGCCATTAATGTCTACACAAGAAATAACTATGTTTTTGATATATATATATATATATATATATATATATATATATATATATATATATATATAGGGATGGGGAGGGTTTGGCTGCCAAGGGCTTTAGGGTTTGGCGGCATACATTTTCTTCTTTGTTCTGGTGTAATGCTGTAATTGTATGAGTTTGGAGTAACTTGGAGTCATAGAAACCGCTGGGTTTCTCCAGTACCAACCAAGTTAAAAACAAGTGGGAATAAGATTTCTGTCTCCGAGCTCCAATTACTAGATTACATGCAGCATTGTTGTCACTTTTTAGCGGTTATTAGTTCTTTTCTTTCTACCCCTTCATCTGGCGGACTGCAGGCTTATTTTTGGGTCTTTTTTAGCAGATCTGGTCTTTTTGGTGTCTCTGTCCTTTTTGGTTTGGTGGCGACTTTATGGTATCCCTATCAGGGGTTATTATTTCTAGACATGTGGTTTATACCCTATCCTTGTCCTACGTTTCATTAGTGCCAGCGTATTTCTTAACTTTATTGATTTGGGGTTTTCTTGGGATTTTCGGTTTTTGGGTCTTGGGGTTTTTGGCAGCGTCTCGATCCATTGGACACATTGGTACTTCCTTGGCAGGTGGTAGGCTGTGGTGTCCTTGTCAGGGATTTTTTGGGATTGTGACGAATCGGGGTTTTACTATGGAAACCTTGGACCCTTCTCCCTCTCTGTGCCCACCGGTCTCACTGACGTCAGGGTCTGCTTCTTCCAGACATGGTAAACTCTCTGGAGTCCATGCTCGGAACCACAGACAAGCAAAAGTGTTCAAAGCCAGAGAAGGTCGTTTAAAATTTGTTGTGGATTATGCTCATAACTTGGATAGAATGGAGGTACTGGTTACCCGCGGGATTGTGGGTCGCTTAGAATTTGCCAGTGGTTGCAGAGAAGAGATTGTGGCTTGGGTGAATGAAAATTGGACCCCCATCTGCGGATTGGTGCCTTGTGTAAACCTGCTAGTGAATAGGTGGATTTTATTCATGTTCCCTGCTGGTTTTAATGTGGATGAAGTTCTGGGCCGGGTCTGGTTATTTAAAGACGGTTCTTTGTGTCTTAAAAGATGGTACATTGGCTTTGATCCTCTGAAGGAACCTTTGCGGGTGCGCCACTTGTGGGTAATTCTGCCGAGGTTTCCTATAGAGCTGTGGTCCGAGAGCAATCTTATTAGTGTAGCAAATATTATTGGGAAGTTCATCAGATTTGATAAAAGAACCCTTTTTGGTTATGATCGCAGAGCAGCCTGGGTGATGGTAGAAATTGATGTAAGTCAGGGTTTGTCGGCGAAAGTTGACCTTGTTTGGGGTTCTAGGGTCATTTGCGAGAAGCTGGATTACTTTAAAATCCCATTGCGATGCTTTATATGCAGAGATACGGGGCATATCGCTGCAAAATGCCCTTTCAAATTAGCGAAGGTTACTGCTATGCCGTTGGATTCCTCAAATTCATTTATGTCTGGCTCATCAAATGGTTTATCAGCTGCGAAGAATCATTCAAGTAAGTCAATTAACGAAACCCCTTATATAGATACTTCCAAAAAAGAGTTAAATTTCTATGAGGATGTTGAGAATTCTTTAAATCTTAGGATTTCCCGGGGGGGATTGGCTTTAAATCTGGCTGCCGAGGGCTAGCCTTTTTTAGTTGCGGGGAATCAGGGTAGATCACCTGAATGCCAGAGTAGTGTTGGTCAAAAATTGGATCCTGTTATTCCGGAACCGGTTAGTAAACCTACTTATAATGTGGCAAGGGTTCTATCATTTGATGAAAAGGTTATTATGGGTGAAAGTGGTTATTTGCCTTGTGATGGGTCTGCTCAGCTGTCCCCATTACCGATTTTTGCAAAAAACCCTGACCCTAGTTCGGATGCTATTCCAGCTGAGAGTCTTCGATGTAGGAATGTAACCATTAGAAAAGCTAAAAAATCTCGGGTGGAGAACTGTGGTGAACATGTTGGTGATATTTTTGTTCCTCTTTCGGTGAGATTGGATGATGGCATGGCAGGAAGTGGTAAAACTTCAACCCCTAGGGCACTTAGAGCAGCATCGCCCGCAGTCCAGGGTGATTAATGTTAATTGTATCCTTAAAAACTCGTGGGTTAGGCAAGGTTGCCCGGGGTAGGGCCTTGTCGAAACTGCTCTTGGCTACTAGCCCAGATATTTTGCTCATTCAGGAATCTATGTGTACCGACAAAGAGGCTATCCTGAAATTGGTTAATGTATGCCCAAGTTGGGAGTTCTCCGCCATTAGTGCTTATGGGAAATCGGGTGGACTACTCGTTGGTTGGAATCCAAATGTTTTCTATTTCAAAACCTTTAAAACTAGTTGGGGTTTATTGATGCAGGGAAGGGGTATTTTTCATGATTCTCAATCATCTATTCTAAATTGCTATGGACCATACAATAGCAGGGTTGATTTTTGGGAATCCCTCAAGATGTCTAGGCTCTTAAATTCTCCTAATTTTATTCTTGCAGGAGACCTAAATTTCACTTTAAATGAGTCAAAAATATGGGGCTCTAAGGCACGTAATGATGATTTAGCAGATTATTTCTCTGATTTTCTGTTAAGCTGTGATTTGGTGGATGTGACTCCTGCTGCTATTATGCCCACTTGGACAAATGGCAGGGCTGGCAAGGAGGGTATCCTGAAGAGACTTGATCGCTTTCTGGTTTTGCGGTCATTGTTGCATCTGGTTCATCGATATCGCTCTTGGGTGGGGGAGGATATTTTCTCGGATCATTGGCCCATATTCCTCCAACTTGATGATTCTCAGGGTCAAAAGAATTTCCCTTTCAAGTTTAATAACACTTGGCTCTGTGATGCAAGTTTTTGTGAAACTGTTAGGAAGTTTTGGCTTGCTCCCTGTATGGATAGGGTCACAAACCCTATGGATAAATTTGTTATAAAGATTAGGAAATTGAAGGCAGTTGTCAAAGACTGGATCAAATCAAAAAAGAAGCAGGACCTCCAGGAATATGAGGATTTGTAGGAGCAAATTAAGAAGGTTTATCAAAAGAAAATTGACTATTTGGATAGTGATGAGGACCAGGGATTACTAAAATCACTAAGCTCAAAAAAGGAGGCTTTATTATTGCAGGAAGAGGCTGAGTGGAGATTGAAAAGTCAAGCCCTGTGGATTGGACTGGGGGACAATAATACCAAGTATTTTCATGCTTATGCATCTTATAGAAGGAATAAAAAAGCTATTTGGGAATTATCTGATGTAGATGGGGTCCAAATCAAGGGGCAAAATCAACTTCAAAATGCTGCTGCAAACTTCTTTGGTAACATTTTCAAAGACCCAGGGGGGAGTGATTTACTTAAACAAATTAAGATTGCTCGCCTGTTCCCTGCTTTATTCAGCCATTAGGAGGCCATGGATTTAGAAGCATAAGTTACACTTAAATAAGTTGAAGATACTTTAAAACTTTTTGCAAGGGATAAAAGTCCTGGGCCTGATGGCTGGACTGTGGAGCTCTTTTTGCATTTCTTTGACCTTATGGGTGAGGAAATCCTTGCAATGGTTGAATTTTCTCGAATCCATAGTTATATTTCGGGTGCATTGAACTCAACCTTCTTGACCTTAATACCGAAATGTAACAAGCCCTCTTTTTTTGGAGAATATAGACCCATTGCTTTATGCAACTTAATTTATAAACTGATATCCAAGATCATTGCGGTGAGGATTAAGCCTAGGCTGTCTAAGTATGTGACTGCAAACTAGTTTGGCTTTCTCCATGATAGATAGATTCTGGATGCTGTAGGTATCACATAAGAAATTATCCACTCTATAAAGATTCGGAACAAAAAGGCTTTCATTCTTAAAATGGATCTGGAGAAATCCTATGATCAAGTTGATTGGAGCTATCTCAGGGTTCTTCTCATTCAAATAGGCTTGTCTCCATTGATGCTGCGGTGGATTATGTCATGTGTGACGTCTACAAGCATTGTTGTTCTTGTAAATGGGATACCATCAAATTTCTTTAAGTGCTCACGGGGGATCAGGCAGGGGTGTCCCTTGTCACCTATTCTATTTGTATTGGTCATTGATGGTTTAAGCAGAATTATCCTTAAAGCAAAAAATGATGGATTTATTAAAGGGATCAAGATTGCTAGAAATATATCCATTTCTCATATGTTATTTGTAGATGATGTTCTTTTAGCTGGTGCAGACTCTATTGGTGAAAGAAGATGTTTCAAAAACTCAATCTCACTTTTCTGTTGTGCTTCTGGAATGAGGTTAGTGAAAGAAAATCCATCTTATTTCAGAACAATCTGGATAATGTGCAGATTGAGGAATTACAGGTAGATCTCCCATACAAAGCTCAATAGTTAAATGATGGATTTACATATTTGGGTTATTTTCTTAAGCCGAATAACTATAGAGTTAAAGATTGGTCTTGGCTCGTTAAGAAGGTGGAATACAGAATTCAATCCCGGACTAACAGACTGCTATTTGTTGGTGGTCACCTTACCTTGGTTAAAGCAGTTCTTACCAGCATCCCAGTGTATTGGTTATCATTGTTTAAATTGCCAAAATCGATCCTCAAGAAATTAAACAGTCTTTGTTCTGGGTTTCTCTGGACTGGAGGGTTGGAGCGCCGAGGACTTATTATGGCTAAGTTGGATGTTATTACAAAACCTGTAAAATCTGGTGGTTGGGGGCTTAAAGATTTGGATATCTTTGGTAAGTCATTGAGGCTGAAAAGCCTTTGGAGGGGTTTGATGAGTAATACCCTGTGGGATCAGGTATTAAAGAAGAAGTGTTTGAAAATAGAGATAGATGAATGGATCAAATACTCAGCAAAGAAAACTAGAAACTCTTCCGTGATTTGGAAAGGTTTTATGTAGGTTTATCACTGGATTGGCAATAATTTATCTTGGCAGGTTGGAAATGGCCTCAAAATTCAAGTGGGGGTGGATAAAATTCTGCGTCTTGATGAGGATTTTAAACTGTCTGAAGGAATCCTTGAATTCCTCAAGGATAGGAACTTTACTACACTGGATAGGATGAGGAATTATATTTCATTGAACAACACATCCTATTGGATTAAAGGTGCCGATCTGGGCCTTTCTTGTGTTTATGCTAGGGAGTCGGATGCATATTTTTCACACCTGGATACATGTGGATGTAGCCTTATAGGTCAGGAAGATGTTATAAAATGGGAGGGGAATCCCATCTTTGGAGATGTTACTGCAAAATCTGCCTACAGTTATATTATTTCTTATAGGAATTTTAATCCACAACACTGGTGGTTCAAGAAGCTGTGGAGTTGGAAGGTACCGATCAAACTTAAGTGCTTTGGGTGGTTTGCCTTCAAAGAGAAGTTAAAAACATGGGATGCTTTGGTTAAAATTGGGTGGAATGGACCAAACAGATGTTCATTATGTAGAACTGATGCAAAATCTACATATCATATTTTGGTAAATTGTAGGTTTACTAGAGAAATCTGGAATCAGGTTTGTGCAGGTTTGAACATTAACATATTATGGGGGAAGGAATCCTTTGAGTTTTCTTTCTTAAATTGGTTTAAGGATTGTAGAGATCATCCTGTGCTTCCTCTATTTATATCATGGGTCATTTGGTATATCAGAAACAAAACTATATTTGAGGACATGGTTCCATCTGTATCAAATGGGGTAGAACAAGTCCTCTATCTCTATAAATCAATATTTAAAGGGAAGAAACCATCGATGATTAAAAAGATTGGTGTTTTTGAGCCAATATTTAACTGCCCTGTTCTTTTCTTTGATGGTGCGGCACAAGATGGGATATGTGCAATTGGAGGAGCACTCTTCTTAAATCAATCTCATAATTATAATATCAGAATGAAATGTGGTTTGGGATCAAATATGAAAGCGGAGCTCATTGCTTTATGGTGTGTCTTAAAAGTGGCAAAGTTATTTGGTATTGATGATTTGAAATTTTTCGGTGACTCTAGAGTCACTATAAAATGGGAAAAAGGTGAGTGCAATCTCAAAGTATTAGCTCTGGTTCACTGGTGTAATCGAATCCGATCAGATATTCAGGGGTTCAGGAATATTACTTTTCAGCATATCTACAGGCAACATAATTCTCTGTCTGATAAACTGTCAAAGCAGGCTCTGTTGGGGGATGATGGGTTGTTGGTTTGGGAAGAATTTCAGAATTCTAGGATTTTGAATTTTGGAGTTTTGAAATTTTATGATTAATTTTTGTTGCAGTTTTGGCTGAATAGTGTGGTTTGTAATATTTTGGCATATTTTTGTAAGTTCTATGATTTGTCTGACGTCCTACGAGATGCTTAGAAAATCTTAGTTATAGTGGATGATTGGGGGTTTCTTGGACTGTATAGTTTAAAGAAATCTGTCGAACCTTAAGTTTTACTTCATGTACCTTTTGATTCATAATGAATAACATTGGTATGCTTTTTTTCTTGCTAGAAAAAAAGAAATAACTATGTTTTTAGAGTGTAAGTTTTCACAATTATTTAATTCATGAGAAGTATTTTTGGATATAAACTATGTGAATTTTATGAAATGTTTCCAATGTTTTGAGTGCGGACACTCTACCTATAATTTCAATATTATAATCCATCCTTTAACAATGGGTGAGGTGTTTGAACTGTTGAAAATGTTTTATAAAATTCACATAGCATACATCCAAAAATACTTCTTGTGAATTATTGTTTTTGTCAATAAAGAGAGAAAACATATAACTAATATTCATGGAACTATATTGTCAACAAATGCCAACGCCAATAACCACACTATTAAACATACATAACTTATATATATGAACCATGAAATAGAGCTTGCAAAAGTTGGAACATCTATGCAGGATGGAGTTTGACATATAACTATAACTCTAAATGGGGTATCACAAGGCTATTATCATGTTCCCTTTTGCGATGTATGATTTTATGTTTGAATAGGGTTGTGGTCATCATAATTCTGTAATAACGGGTTATAGTCGAAGATGTTTCTGTGCATAATCTAATGCCAAACAAAGGATTGGCTATCTCGTATAATGATCCTATGTATAATAGGTCAGGTAACAGTTTTGGTGATTATCTATCTTTTTGATGATATGTAGCCGGAAAAAGGTATGATGCACTAGTCTCAAATTTTGAGTATAATTCAGAATTTAAAGAAGACAAATGATAGTGATATCATGAACTTTAAGAATATGGGTATCATATATCCAATGAATATGAGCTGAAAAAATAGGTTTTTTATTTTTTGAAACTGTTAAGGTTGAATATAGAGCTCATTTATTACAGAGTTCTGAACAATATCGAATTATTCATATAAGATATATGAAGGACATGCTTTGAAGGCATATGAAGAATGTAACTATATTTTTACTAATATAGTTATGGGTTTTTTTTTTTTTTTTTAAACAAAATTTGAACCGTGAAAATCAAAGTGTGTCACTAAAGGTCAGTGGCTCACATCGATGTACCAAAATTATAACATAATCAAATGCATTACCACACTATATAATTAATGAAAGTATTAAATAATAAATGCACAATAATATGTCCATAATATCCACAAATAACTAACATATCCATTAAGGGTTCTAAGTGGAGGTGTTGTATAGATGCATAATAAATCACTAATAAGCAAGATGATATACCCTATTGAATAAGGCACATGAATCCTATGAAGGAAAAGTGGAGCACTAATAGTGATATGTAGTTGTAAAAATATACTATTATTATTATTTTATAAACATTTATATATAGTTAAATATATTTTATTTTTTTATTCACTATTAATTTTTCATTTTTAAAGAAGCATCCATGTAATATAGTATAAATTCTATCCACATGTGTACATAATAATATACCTATTGAACAATGATACCTTTATGAAGAAAACAATTTATTTAAAAAATAACATAATATATTGGACAATACAATAATAGGCACGCACCATTGTAAATTCAATATTACTTACAATCCATGTATAAGTTAGAAGCAATGCGCTATGGAACACCATTTATGATGCTTCCTATGAAAATGTGTGCAACATTCAACATTTTTATGAAAATATACATCAATTGTTAGTTTGATGTATGTCATTGTGTGCATAATGATATGGAAGGTGTATTTTTTGCCATATCTTTTATGTTGCACAAAGGTCATTGAAAATAATATGTTTTTTTATATGTATTAGTGTGTTTATGTTAAATTGACATGATAATGAAAATTAATTTCTAAAAATTACTTATTATATAAAAGGCATTGAAATTTCATAGTATATTTCATAAAAGACCTCCTAAAAAAGGGGAAAAACTAAGTCATTTCATTTTGAAAAGCATCCCTTTCAAACTTGAACAACCAAGGTGACATCACAATTGTTGCGCAATGAACCTCGACTTTAAAAAAATGAATCGATAGTTAGCCATTAATCTTAAATATATAAAACTTTAAAAAATTTCATATAATACTATTATACTATTGATTGAATAAAATTTTGATGCGTTGAACTTTTAGATCAACCCATTTCAATTATGTACTATTATACTATTGATTGAATAAAATTTTGATGCGTTTAGATCAACCCATTTCAATTATGGCTTATGCCCATATGCCCATTGAGAAAGAGAAAAAAACAAAAAACCACAAAAATTTTCTCACATATTTATTTCGAAGCATAGTTTTATTCTTTCCTATTTGTTTTTCTTTGACATGTATAAATCTAATTCCAAACGTATTGAAACTCTCTAAAATTTATAATATAATTTCATTCCAAAATAATAATAACATGTTTATTTCGATGCATTGTTTTATTCTTTCCTATTTGTTTTTCCTTCTTTGATGACATGTATAAATCTAATTCCAAATATATTGAAACTTTCAAAAAAACTAATTTCGAACATATTAAAACTCTTTAAATTTATAATATATTTTCTTTCTTTAATGACATATATAAATCTAATTCCAAACGTATTGAAACTTTATAAACTTTATAATATAATTTCATTCCAAAATAATAATGAAAGATTTCTTTCGATGCATTGATTTATACTTTCCTATATGTTTTTTTCTGTCTGTGATGGCATGTATAAATCTAATTCCAAACGTATTGAAGTTCTCTAAATTCATAATATAATTTCATTCCAAAATAATAATAACATATTTATGTTGCATTGTTTTATTCTTTCCTATTTGTTTTCATAATAGAATTTCATTCCAAAATAATAATAACATATTTATATCGATGCATTGTTTTATTTTTTCGTATTTGTTTTTATTTGTTTTCATAATATAATTTCATTTCAAAATAATAATAACATATTTATATCGATGCATTGTTTTATTTTTTTCTATTTATTTTTATTTATTTTCATAATATAATTTCATTCCAAAATAATAATAACATATTTATATCGATGCATTGTTTTATTTTTTTCTATTTATTTTTATTTATTTTCATAATATAATTTCATTCCAAAATAATAATAACATATTTATGTCTATGCATTGTTTTAACCTTTCCTATTTGTTTTTATTTTTTATGACAGGTATAAATCTAATTCCAAACGTATTACAATTATAAAAATAACGTAAATCTTTTAAAAATATTTATTATTTCATATTTCCCGTTAAAGTTATATGCTCAATACATCCTGAATAATTTTTATAATTTTAAATTAATTTCATCATGAGGGAGATATAATTCCAAACGTATTACAATTATAAAAATAACGTAAATCTTTTAAAAATATTTATTATTTCATATTTCCCGTTAAAGTTATATGCTCAATACATCCTGAATAATTTTTATAATTTTAAATTAATTTCATCATGAGGGAGATATAAAAGAATAATTCGAGTGGAGATATTTAGATACATCATGAATAATTTGTGTAATTTTAAATTAATTTCATCACGAGGGAGATATAAAAAATATTTGAGTGGAGATATTTAGATAGGGAGTATGGTAATTTTCTTAATAAATTCAGTTATGGCTTAGAATTTAGATTTAGAAATACGGATAGGTAGGATGTTTAGTAATTATTTTAATTAGTGTTTAAGTTATATATATATATATATATATGAGTTTGTTTAGTGAAATAGGATGTTGAGCAATTCTTAAAATATCATAGTGAAAAAGATTTGTCTTCTTTGTGAGGCTGTGAGTATCGATGATGAAAGTTGTGTCTGGCAGTTTCATAATCTTTGCTACAATACAAATCTCTCTAACCTTTTAACATGTCAAACTATAGCAACCTATGAAGCTTTCTTTCTAAGCTTTTTGAGCATAGGAATAAAATTTAATAGCAAGCCAAATAATTTGTTTTTTATTTTTATTTTCTCTTAAGATGCGATAGACCAAGTTGGTCTCAATGGATGTTAACCACCACC
The DNA here is from genome assembly GCA_027924585.1 of Larix kaempferi. Classification (NCBI taxonomy): domain Eukaryota; kingdom Viridiplantae; phylum Streptophyta; class Pinopsida; order Pinales; family Pinaceae; genus Larix; species Larix kaempferi. Next base: position 12,255,015 of record BSBM01000742.1, read on the forward strand.
ACCATCACCATCAACATCATCTAACTTAAACACTATATACATGATATTAGAAATATTTAAAATTTATCAATACTATATATATATATATATAAAGATTGTTAAAATTGTATAATATATATATATGAGAAGGAAATTGTTAAAATCATAATAGTATAATTTGACCAAGAGAAAGATGACCAAGTTGGTTTCAATAGACGTTAACCACCACCACCATCACCATCAATATCATCTAACTTAAACACTATAGACATGATTATATAATTATTTATATTTATTTATTTTATTTCGTCAAGATATTTATATTATATATAGTTTATTAAAATAATTATTATAATTAATTAAATTTTAAAAAAATCAAACAAATAATTAAATAAAAATATATATATATATATATATATTTAAAATTTAAAATAAATTAATATTAAAATTAACATATAAAGTATATTAAAATATATGTTCAGATATATCCACTACGTCCCCATCGCTCAAGAGGATGATCATCCACTAAGAATTTCTTATCATTTTATCCACAAGAATCCTTCTAGAGAAAAGATCTAATTCCTTTCTTTACCATTAGCTTTCCTAATTATTAACTGAGAATGGCCCCTCGTGGCACACGGTCCAAATACTTTTCGTAGCGTTGTTTAGGACCACATTGATATCTTTATCTTTGATACTTTTGAATGCAAGGGGTTTTGTATGGGTACTTTCATTTCATCTAGTATCTTTCAACTCTCTCATCATCCCACTTTTCCATAATTTCCTTATTTGGGGTTATCTACAAAATTTGAGAGAGAAATAGAAGTTGCATAAGGCAATTTCAAATCATAAATTTTAATTTATTGTTTAAAACGTAAAAGATCTTGGCGAGACTCAAGGTATTCAACATTAAATAAAAAATTAAATTTAACTACTTATTTGCACACTTCATTTATTAATTGTTAAATATATTAAGTTGTCAACACTTCTCTAAGGGCTTTGCAACAAGGAATCCGCACTACCAAGAATAGCGAGTCAACCCAAGATTTGGTTGAATTGTGCTTTTCGAACATAGGGGTATCTCCACCTTTTTATGTCCTTGACATTTAGTATTCGGGTAGAGGTATTAGTTTAGGGTTTGACTTTACATTTTTTGCGATTTCATACCATTTCTCTATCGTTTGTTTTTTCTTAATTTAATTTAGTTTTTTTAAAACTATTTTTCTTGCTTTTCATTGGTGCCATGTCAGTGACGTTTTTCTGGGGCGTTGTGCCCTCGACCTCAGTGGCGGGTTTGCGTCAGTCGGGTAGCATGAACACTGCATGGATTAAATATTTTTCAGGGTTCAGATATTATTTTGCAGGGTTCAAATCTTTGACATTAACTATTTTGCAGGGTTGGGATATTATTTTGCAGGGTCTAGATCTTTGACATTAACTATTTTGCAGGGACTGCAGGGCGAGTTCAATACATCAACCCTGTTGAAAACCCTAGTTTTCTTGAAAACCATCATTCTCTCTTAGTTGAATTTACAGATCTCTTACCAGTAAAAGAGGACCCTAGGCTCGATGTTGAGGGTAATCCCTTCCAGTTGCTTAAGAGATGCAAGGTATACACATTAATAATTTTTATTTGAATTCTTTCACTATCGATTCTTTGAAGAATAAGCTTTTTATTTTATGTTTGCAAGGCTAGGTTTAACTTCTGCGAAGCTACATAATATATCTATATCCGTTCAGGTGGTTTACAGTCATCGCACTAGTAGCCCACATATCTTGGGAGGTTAAACCATACCATCGCACTAGTAGCCCGCGCCTCTTGGGAGGTTAAACCATACTATTGGTGAAGGGAAGAGAGCATACTAGTGAGCATTACAATCCAGGTCGAGCTATTCCTTTCAAAACCTAGGCATTTGAGGCCGAAAAGAATCTAGTAGCATTTGTTTTTAAAAAATGATTCAAAGTTTTTAATTGTTTGTATAAAATATATACATAAAAATTTTAGGAACTAGTGATCTGGCTGCACAAAATATATAAATAACAACTTTTAACAATGAGTGGTCCGCTCAAATAACCTAGACCGACATTGACATCAAAACTTGAGTCTGGTTTCGTAAACAAAATTAAGGTAGAATATATAAACCAAATACAGGTAGAATATATGAATGCATACAGATGAATACATATTTGGTGGAATATATTATTTAAACTGTAACACTTAAAAGAAGACCGACATTGACATAAAAAAATAAGAAAAACAAGAATTTTCAATACCCATCTCACAGATGGTGAATCTTAAGATGATACCCTTCAAACAGAAAACCAAAATTTTCAAATAAACTTCGTATTTAGAAGAGAAGAATTAATACCACCTTCGAATAAGCTCTAAAGAATCCGTTCAACCCATCTATGCACATTTTACAAGCCTTTTCTCGTTGGTAATTGAGTACTTCACATCCTCCAAGCAAAGCTCACTGCTTTCATCCTTTAAGGAGTGTCACTCCCAAGCCAAAGATGCTCAATATCGCATCAATTCCCACCTTGGAAAAATTCCAAAAGAACCAAAAGAAATTGCTCAAACCCAAAACATGAATCAGCTCGTGGGGTGAAGGAAAAGTAGTTGAAAGTCATTCAACTTCTGAACCTCTCTACAGTTGGCATGTCCATGTCCTGTTACTGAATTACACTCAAAATCCAAGGTATGAGAATAATTTTGGAGCCTTCTCATTCTGCCCTGATTGCAAATATGTGCACCCCATCGATCGCTTCTCATCCCTGTTATAACTGAGAAGAAAGGCGATGCCCTGCGAGGCCGACTCTCCCTCTGCTTGATTATTTGGCACTAGATTTTAAACCCCACATTTGTACTTTAGCTGCGTTTGTGGATGAATGTTCTATCTTCCAAATAATTTTTATGAGGACTGGGCAAAATTCAATGGGACTATCTGCTTTAAAAATATACCAGTGTTTCCATACTTTCTAACCCTTCTCTGTAGACCAGTTGCGAGACTTGACCAAATGAGACAGTCTGCTAGAGATCCTAGCACTCCTAGCACTGTCGGACTGTGAGGGGGTGATACCCACGTGACTAAAGCAAGTGAGGGATCCCCAGGGATGTTGCACCTGGCATGCATGCACCAATTTTGTGGGTAAGACGCAGTGCCGACACAACATAAGGATTGATAGTGTTTGGTATACACTCTTTACCCCAGCCATGTGGCCTTCATGGAATGACGTGCGTGGATGCTAAAGCTATGTAATAAGAAAAGCTACGTAATTATATTTTTTGTTTATAATTTTTGTTTTTATTTTTATTTAGATACTGATCCCGACCATAATATGAGTGAGCACTGGAATTTCCCATATTACATATAGCTTGCAAAGTCCACGCAATTCGAATCTCAGTCGTCATTTGGATTATATAGGTAAACGAATTTAGTTCAATATTTTAAAGCTTCTTTCAGTAGATATTGTACTGTGCTCATGAAATATATTTGGTTTCCTGAAGGTTTTGTTCTTTGGTCCCAAGATTGTATATTTTGATTTTCAATAATTCATTGATATGTATGTATGCAGCAGCTGCGACGTCTGTACTACAGATTTGGGCAAGAAATAAAAAAATTTGGTTCAAATCAAGAGAAATCATTCGAAGATAGCTTGAAAATTACTCGTATGCATAAGATGGCTACAGTTACCAGCACGCCTTTTATAGCCGTTGGAGATCTAAGCACTCGACTCGATTGTTCTCTACTGGAGAAGCATCACCAAGCTATGGCTAGCATCGAATCAGAGTTATGCCAGAAATTGAAGGTCGTCGCCGCTCCTTCATGTCCACCTGACATGGATGAGGTTCACTGGGAGTCTACAAGGGTAAGTCATGCTTATTTTGTGGCTAAATTAGTTTGTAAAATGTTTCGAATGTCTATCTTAGCGGTTATTGATGTGAGTGCAGGTAGAGATGGAATCTTGGGCCAATAAAGACACTAAAAAGGAAAAGCTTCCCTACGATGTTGTCCTACATCTCTTGGAGCAGTTAGATGGAAAAATCCTATCCCAGAATCCCAGGGAAAATACTTTAATACTCTCGGATAACCAGACATCCGAGTTTGAAGAGGCCGAGAAGAAAATTGCAGCTGTAATGTCCCTAGTTTGACCCCATGGCATTAAATCGTAAATGATGTAATATTGTTATAAAATCATGGTGAGGAGCTCAAGGCCAAGGCCCCACCATCGATTTATTGATGCATATGGTTTGCATGCTAGCCAGGCACATTGGAATTTCAACATCATGTAATATGCATTTTAATAAAAATACCCACAACTAGCTATGCAATGCAACAAAGAGATGGGGGCATGATTTTACAAGGAATTGGGAGGGAAAACATTCAAACCCTTGAGCCACTCAAGTCAAGCCAAGTGTCAATGAGAGAACCCATCAAACCCTCAACTACCCATGTTGACTTTTGTACCCAATCATTGATTTCTTCCAAGAGTTGGTTGAGGTAGTTAATGCCTTGGGGAATGGGAGGTATGGCTATCCAAATTCGGGTATGGGAAAGCCACCCTGCATGGGAAATCACGTTTGGATTCTTGGGAAAGAAAAGATCCATGAATTGCTCCCCAAGCCATTATCCATCAACCAGTTTTGACTCCCTCATGATTTGGGAGCTACCTGGGCATTTTTCTCCTTGGATTTCCTGTGTTTTCCTTCATCTTTCCAGCTGGGAAGGGCGTTTTTGTTTTGGTTTCCCATGGGGAAGAGAAAAGATGGATTTGGGGTTTCAATGCGGACGTTTTGGCCAATTGAAACGCTCATAACATGTGGGAGAAATCGGGTTTCTCTTTGGGGACGAATTTCCCTTCCCACAATCCGTTTTAGTAAGCCACGATTTGGGAAAAACCCATGGAGCCTGTTTTGTAAAATACCCTTGTTGTAAAGGTGTATCCCTGCCCAATGGTCGTTTTTGTTGTGTGTAGAAAGAGTATGTTGGGGTATGGGTAATGGGTATCTGTTGCTTTGGCTTGAGCTTGAGTGCAAGCATCCAGGGTTCAAATGTAGCCTGATAAACCCAGCTGTGGATTGGCTTGGCTCAGATGAGATGATTAATTGGCTGTGCATGAGTGAATGTCCCCTTTTCCTTGTAAGAATCATGCCCAGCTCGGGGGTGGTAGTTGTGTTGAGAAATTGATGAACACAACTGGCCTATGGTTGGGTGGAATGTTGCAGCGACATAGCTAGTTGTTTGGGACAATTGCACAATGAAGATAAGTGTTTTTCTATGTCTATGTATTTACTTCTGAAATGTTTTAATTGATGATTGTTTGTGTGTGGATGAGTTTCAATTCCGTTGTGCATATTTTTTAATTTGCATCTGCACACAAATGTTTTATTCATATGCTTCTAATGAATGGGTTGAGCTTCATGAAATTCCCCATAGATTGTTAGTATGTTCCCTTCCTTGCCTTGGATGGATGGGAGGGTACGTTACAGCAGCGTTGTTGCATCAAGATTCTAATAAAAACTCCTCCCTTAAGCTGGATCTTAGAGGGATTCTCCTTCACAGCGTTACAGACGAAATAGTGAAACTATCATCCACACTTGTCAAGTTCGACCTTTCTAACAATAACCTAGAGGTAGGATTATTTCAATAATATTATTAAGCAGCATTCAAGAATTTCTCACCTGAAATTGGCGCATACATACTTCTTTATTGCAGATTTTGCCTTAATCAGTGATGAGTCTGGTGAATCTTACTCATTTGGACATTCAATCAAGTCAGCTTAAATCACTGCCCGATCCATTTTATTAATTTAGCATAACTTTTCACATTTTTTAATCATGCAATTTTGATCCAAAAGTAAATTAATTTAGTATTATGTTTTGCACTTTTTAATCCTTAATCTCTATGGAAAAGTAAATAAAGGATTGAAAGGATAATTATGTGTTTGTTGAAAGTGAATATAAGTAAATTAATTTACTATTTTGTTTGCATTTTTGAATCCTTAATCTCTATCGAAAAATAAATAAAGGATTGAAAGGATAATTAGGTGTTTGTTGAAAGTGAATATGAGTATCTTTAGAAAAAAAAAATATGATTAAGAAGTGGAAATTATATTAAAATAATATTAGGAGATAAGCACAACAAATTTTGGCTACCAAAACTTTTAAATAGATTTTTCAATTATTTTGATTTTTCCTAAAGTGTAGGTTTTCAACTTTATCTCTTTTTATTAAATATTTTTGAAAAAATTATACTTTTACTCTTCTCCAAAACTTATTTTTAATTTACTACCATTTTTTTTACTTATTTCAAATAATTTTCTCATATTTATTTATTAATCATTTTAACTTCATTATTTTTATTTTTATTTATTTAAAATTTTAAAGAGTTTTTTACTTTTTTTTTTTAATTTTGATATACTTTTTACCTCTCCTAAGAGTATTTTCAATTTCAATTGGGTACCTAATCTATTGATCATAATCTTGTTGACTTATAAATAATGATATTTTCCTTTTTCTTGTTTTATTTATTTATTAATATTTTTATTTTAATCATTTATAAACTATTACATCATTTTATGAACAAGTGATTGAAGGAAAACTTCCACAACAGATCATAATACTATGTTATGAATAACACATAAAGAGTACTAGTTGTCTATTGTTTCTAGTGTTTATGTGATGATGAGAATATTTGGTTGTAGAAGTAGTACATTACATTGAAGCATCAAGCATTAATTTTTGGTATCTTGTGTAAATTTTTTGTCTTATTGATTGCATTTGGTTGTATTGTTAAGCTTTGCTACTAGAAAAAATGCCACTCAAAATATTTTGTTTTATTTTATTTTCATATATATACCTATATAGGTATTTTCTATTTTCTATTTTCTCCGTTGAAGATATTTTGTTTTATTTCATTTTCATATATATATATATATATATATATATATATATATATATATATATATATAAAAATCTTTTTTATTCATTCAAATAAAACATAGTACTGCTCTTTCGAGCTTACATCATGAAGGCTATCAACCTGATTACAAGTAGCTACTTCATAAGAGCTTTTCTCAAAAATACATTGCTGCTCACAGAGCTTTCATCAAAATTACATCTGGTTGCCCAACTGCCTATATATCTGACAGTTGGCCCTTTAGTATAGTTTTACAAAAGACCTGGAGCTTTGGTTGTCTCCATGAAAATCAATTTCTATAAAACCGGGATGTACCGCCAGAGCAAGTTTTGACAATGAGTCTGCTTCAGAATTTAATTCTCTATAGATGTGTTGAAAAGTTACTATTTCGAAGCTAGCTTTTAAGTCCCTGATTTTGCTCAGAAGATGTTGCAGATTTGGTACTCTGATATCAATTAAGTCATTCGCCCAATTGATTACCATTTTTGAGTCTCCAAAGATTTGAAGTTTTTTGAGTTAGGCATTCTTGGCAATTTTTAGGACTACCCAGAGCGCAGCTAGTTCTGCTTTGTTGTTTGTTGCTCTACCTGTAGCATATTTGAAGCAGATTTTTTTTGTGTCATTATGGAAAATGAGACCACCGGCGCCTCCTAGAAGAGGGGTGCCTTGGCTTGCTCCATCGAAATATGCCCAGGGAATGTTCTTGTCTATAACTGGTGCGATGAGCTCTCTGGGTTTCTTTATCTTTGGAACGAAGCTCTGCTCCTGTACATTTTTCAAAAGGATAGCGCTAGTGAGAAGGGGAGACATAAAAGTGTTTTGGAATATTGCATTATTCCTAGCATTCCAAATACTATAAACAAATAGTGCTGGCAGAGCTTCAAAGTTGCGCACCCATGCATTATTCCACCAGTTTTTTGTACGTTGTTCTAAAGACAGTAAGTCTGGAAGTGTAGGACCATTGATTTCCTTGATGACTAAATTCCATACCGAACCTGCATAATGGCAAGTTTCAAAAAGGTGAGAAGAGGTTTCATCACTCATTTTACAAAGTACACATATGCCAGGGCCTTCGAAACCTCTTTTTTTCAGAACCTCCCAAGTGAGAAGTTTATTATTCAAGTCCAGCCATAATGTAATTTTAGTTTTGAGAGGGTTGTGGATTTTCCAGAGTTTTCGCCACCACCATTTCTTATTTTCACTGAGAAGGTCGAGGCTTCCAACTTCATAGCCAAGTTTTGTTGTGTAATCCCCAGAACTAGAATTTGTTGTCCAAATTAGTATGTCCTCAACATCATCAGACAGGTGTATGAAGTTAGAATTCAAGAGATGGATATAATCATCCCATTCTGCTCCTTCTGCTTCGTTAAGTTCTAGATCCCTCCTGGATTTCCAACCTTCATGGATGTCGTCAAGCGCATCACATAGGTGGAAAATTCTTTGAGTCTTCAGGTTTAGCAACAGTGGGTTAGATAATTTGAAACTGTTTCCACTTCTTGACCAGGGATCCTCTCCTTTTCTTACTCTTTTCCCATTTCTGATCTTCGAAGCTATCCAATTTCCAATCAACGGAAATGAGGTTACCAGAGATTTCCAGCCTACTGAGCTATTTTTAAAAGACTTATCAGTTCTTCTAATCCAACTATAAATGGAGGAGTCTGGAAAATACTTAGAGATCATGACTCTCCCCCATAAAGACTGAGGGAATTGAGTTAGCCTCCAGAGGGATCTAGAAGCCAGAGCTTTACATAAAAGGGAGGGATTTTTTATGCCCCATCCTCCAAATTCCTTAGGTAGAGCTAGGGTCGACCATTTTACCAGGGGAATTCTTTTTCTTTTTTTTGCTAGCTTTCCACAGGAAAGAAAAACATTTTTTCCTTAGTTTTGTGAGGATACCTTTGGGGATGTAGGATATCATAGCCCAGTAGACCGGGATACTCTGCAGAACTGAATTCACCAGCACCAGTCTTCCTCCCCGAGACAGAAAGCGATTGGACCACGACTCAATCCTGGCATCTACTTTCTTGATTAGCCACATCCAATCCTGAAAGGAGTAGTTATTGGGTTTGAGAAAAAAACCTAGATATTTGAAACCATCCTTTAAAGGGGAGCTAGGGCACAGGAGAATAGAGGCAGAGGACTGAAGCAATTCAGTCAGAAAGTCGTTAAATGCTAGGTTGGACTTGTGGATGTTGATCTCCATACCAGTGACCTTCTTGTAGATTTCAAGAATCGATGCATAAGTTCTTAGGTTTTCAGCAATGCCTTTCCCAAATAATAACACAACATCTACAAACAGGGTATGGGTAACTTCAGCACTACTTGAGACCCAAACACCTTCTATCTTCCCTTTTGATTTAGCATCCAAAATTAGTCGGCTCAGTGCTTCAACAACTAGTAAGAAGAGAAAAGGGTGACAGTGGGCAACCCTGTCTGAGGCCTCTAGTAGGGAAAAATAAATTCGTAGGAGAGCCATTTATAAGGATGGCTAGATTAGAGGAAACTAAACAACCCATTATCTAGTTAACCATTCCCAGGTTCAAGCCTATCTGTATGAGTACAAGCCTTATAAAGGTCCATTCCACTCTATCATAGGCCTTTGATAGGTCTAGATTAAGGGCAAAGGCATTGAGTTTGTCTCTGTTGATGGTATGCAGGGCTTCTTGTGCCAGAGAAACTGCATCATGGATTTTCCTATTATTGAGGAAACCGAACTGTTCTTCGGAAATGAATTCACTTAGGAACGGCTTCAATCTTTGAGCTATAGTTTTAGAGATAAATTTGTAAATGAGGTTGCAACAAGAAATAGGTCTGAAATCATCAAAGGTGGAGGCCTTTTGTTTTTTGGGTATTAGAGTAATGAAAGTAGAGTTCAAAGAACCTAGTACCTTTCCTGACTTCTGGGACTCTTGGACTACTTTCAAGATGTCTTCTTTTAATAAATCATAGAAGCAATGGAAAAAATCCACTGAGAATCCATCAGGTCCTGGGCTTTTTCCTTTTTGGAAGGAAAAAAGTATGTGTTTAAGTTCCTCCTCAGTTACTTCCTTAGAAAGTTCCTCATTCATTTCTTCAGTGAACATTCGAGGAAAGGGTTTTAGTACTTCCAGTATCTTCATGATAGAGCTGCCCTGATTATCTCTAAAAATGGCAGAGAAATGATTTTCAGCTTCTCTAGCTTTATCTTGAAAGGAAGAGACTAAATGACCTTCTCTAGTCTTAATTTCAGTGATGGTGTTAATGTTGCGTCTGAATGAAGCAAACTTGTGGAAGAAGTTAGTGTTTCCGTCTCCTTCGGCCAACCAAAGGGCTCTACTTTTCAATCTCCATTTCCTTTCTTCTTGAAGTAGGAGAGCTTGTTTTTTTTTTCCAGGTTTGCTAATCTTCCTATTTCTTCTATAGTGAAGACCCCTTCAGTGTTGCTTTGAAACAGGGTCTCTATATCAGATTCAACAATTTTCAATTCCTTCTGAGAGTTCAGTTTGAAGGTTTTGTCCCATTCCTTTGAGACCTTCTTAATCTGCTTTAGATTGTCCATAAATTGTTGCATGAAGGACAACCCTCTAATTTCAAATACGGGTTTCCACGTTGAAGTAACTAACTTCTTATAGATTTCGTCATCTGCCCAGGTTGGATTATATCTAAAAGGCGCAGGGGGTTTATCTTCTGAGGTGTATACTTCCAACGTTATTGGGAGATGATCAGAGGATCCGTCTGTTTTGACTGAAGATTTTATGATCAGATGATCATTCACCAACGTTTCACTTATCAGAAATCTGTCCAATCTCTTGGAAATGACCTGATCCCCTCCTCTCTTATTCCTCCAGGTTGGTTCAATTTTTACCGGGGTAATGTCTACGAGTTCCTTCTGTTCAAATAGATTAATGAAGAAAGGGCTCAGCGAATCTACCCTCGCCTTCTTGCCCTAGCATTCTGCATTGGACAGGGTTAAATTTAGGTCACCCCCTATAATTAGGTTAGGATTGGAGAAAAAGATGGCACTTGAGAGTGAAACCCAGTAGGGTTTCCTGTTGTGAAAGGGCCCATAAATGTTTAGAAGCAAAAAGTTGAACCCTAGGGACTGGGCTTCAAAAGATGTGTCGATTACCGAGTCGAGAAGTGTCGAGTTAAGAAGAGTGAGTTCAGGGCTCCATGCAGTTATCAGACCTCCCGAATTCCCATTAGCATCCAAACTAACCATCTTCCAATCTTTACACAAAGTCTGTAAAATTTCTTCCGCCTTCTTTCCTTCCAGCATTGTTTCTTGGAGTAGGAGAACAGATGGTTTAAGGTTGTTCAGTACCCTTTTGAGGGAAATTTGTTTGGAGGCTCCCCCTAGCCTCCTTATATTTAGTGACAGGAAAAGCATTAGGGGCCCCTACCTGGGGCTTTTACTCTAAGTGCCCGAGTAATTGTGGTCTGCTTACCATTTTTTATGTCTACAACTGCTTGCTTTTGAGCTTTAGTCAAGAAAGAAGTTCTTCCTAGCATGATTTTGGGTGGCGAATCCTGGGCTAAGCCTCCTGCAGAGGATAATTCCTCTTCTCCCAATGAATTTGAATGGGACTGTAGATTGTAGACCTTCCTTTTAGGTTCGAGGGTTATAATGGGAGGAACAACAGTAAGGGGTAAAGTAGTAGGAGACATTGTCTTAGAGGGGGTAAGCCATGCTAAAGGGGAAGGAGGAATCAAAATAGTGCATAAGGAGGGGATCGTACCTTGTAACGATGAAATTGTCGGACCCAGAGAGCTCACTAGACCTACGCTGGAAGAAATCCCCGAAGGCTCGGCACCAGACTGTTCGTTCACCAGAAACGTAGAAAGAGAATTCCTTAGTGGAATCTTACAAGCAATGGTGAACTCCATGTTATGTCTGATTTCTAGCTCAATGTCATCTTCCTTGGTTGGGGTTTGGAAAACCTTGGTAGGACTAGTGTCACCAAACTTTCCGCCAACTGTCACTTTAGTTACGTTATCCCCGGAGTGAATAGTGCTAACCGCCACCTACTGCTGCAAAGTTGCCACCTTTTTTAATACATCCGTCGTTACATTTGGGAACGTAGACAAATTGGGGTTGGTATAGGATTTTTTAACCCATACTGTTTTTAAGGAAGTCTGGGCCTTTAGTGTCGCATAGTCCTATTGCAGGTGACCTACCATGCAACATCCAAAACAACGGAAAGGAATTTTCCAGTAATCAAGCTTCTGCATCCAGGTACTCCCATACATTTGAATTTTGACTTCTTCATAGAGTCCTTCTCTTAAATCCAATTCCACAAGTATCCTGATACTTATTATGTCTTGTTTGGTATCCCAATTTTCCTCCACAGCAATGAAAGTTCCGAGTTTGTTGCCTATTGCCTCGAGCAATGCGTGCTGCCATAAAAACATTGGGAGTCCAGGTAAGATTACCCATGTCTGTTGCTTATTATATGGCTCTCTTTTGGCGTCGAAGTCTATTCTCCAATTCTCCAGAATGAGGCCCGAAGGTCCTCATCTCCAACTCTGGTTTAAAAGCTTGGGTCCGTCTTCTTGACTTCATAGTTTCAATAGGAACCAACCTCATGGGAGTATATAGAAGTCGGGTTTATACCCTAGCATGGATCTCCAATTATCCTCCATCCATTTTTCCAAAGCAGCTCGCCCTGAGTTTTTTCCGCAAAATCTGCCTACTAGTGCAAGCTTCAGGTAATCAGGAATTTCCTGTAATTGAATATCCTTCCCGACGATTAATTCAGTTGCCTGTTTTTTAGGACGGATGCTGCGGAATTTTCCTTAGCCAGCCTTAGTAACCGGGGGATGGCCAGTAATTGGAGTAACATCATGATTTTCAATGGGGTTCGTCATTTCATTAATTTGGGACGTGTGAGTTTGTTGTGATGTCATAATGGTGGAATCCACCTCCACAAAGGAGCTGTGCACCTCACTATCCGTACAGAAAATGGCTTGATTCGGAGAGTACGAATCGTAATCCACCAAATCAATTGACATTTTAATGAATGCAGATGAGGGAAATATCATGCGAGTTTTCCTGTTCGAGCTGAACGGTGTAGCTTACCTGGTTTCATCTTTACCTTCACTTCTTACATAGAAACCTGCGCCACCCCGAAAAACCTTCGCAAAGATGCGCACCTTATCCCTCCGAGCGTATCCATCCCTTAGTATACTACCCATATACACATATACATACATACATACATATATATATATATATATATATATATATATATATATATATGTATATATTGTCTTTATGAAATTTATGGACCATGGTCCATGGATAAAGAGAAACATTCTATAGCAAAAATAACACATTTTTTAAAATTAAAAAAAATTATGCCTTTCTCCATACTTGTTAAAATGGAAACATAAACTCCCAACAATTCTAGGGCTCCATGAAATTGAATGTTGTGGAGTACATAATCTTTTTGAGGCAGAACAATGGATGAAGGAAAAACATTTTTATACAAAACAATGGATGAAAGCAAAGCATTTGAGTTTGCATGACAATGTCCACAAGTACTAACAAAACTCAAAATTGGGTTGGCCATCTACGAAAGTATCCATATGTTTAAACCATCTCCAAAAAAACTAAGCATACATAATTGAGAATCCATGATACAACAAACATGGTGGCCTTGGTCCCAAGCATATACAAAGAGTCATCAAATTACTTGACATTGGGTGTAAGATCATCATGGGGTTGGATCCCAACCTACACGAGTGACTATTCTACTTCATCACATCTACTTTAATTCCCATTTTTTTCCTTTTGGCATACCATTGCACCTTCTGGGGCAATTGCTAGTTAATATGTCGTTGTCTATGGAAGAGAGCATACAACGTGCTTATAAAGTAGTTTGAGTCACAAGAGAACATGGGCGATTCAGAGGATAGTAGAGTTTGTAATATAAAGTAAACTTTGCTAAAAAAAGGAATGGGAGCTCTTTTTTATTTCTTGTATGGTATTTAAAAATTGTGTTTTATATTATTTTATTATAATATAATTATTAAAAAGAAATAGTTGGTGGAAACTACTAAAACAATAGGTGCTTCTCATGATTTGAATGTAACCCATTTTCACTAAAAGTCAAAGGCAATGGTAGGCAAATTTATTATGGCATATTCTTCAACAATTCTTCTTCGAAATAACCATAAAAAGAAGTTCTTCATTTTTCAAAATATTAACCACTTTAAATATTCTACTCTTTCAAAAATAATATGGAAGTTCAAATATTTAAAAGTGGCTTAAATTATAAAATGGATTACATTTCAATAAATCTCCTTGGTGGACATCTTCCTAAATCTCAAGAAGAATGTTATAATTTACATATCTAGAACTGATTTGAAATCAGATTGACTTTAAGCTTTGGAAGTTGCATATATTTAGGTTATCACTAGATTTATTTTGTTTTGATATGTGTATGTATGTAAGGTGTTTCTAAGTTTTTCCATTTAATAGTTAACATGGAAAGGTTTCAAAACTCCCTTGTGATTAAGATTTTAGAGTAATATTGTGATATGTCATTCGAAGAAAAAACATTTTTTGGTAAAGCTTTTTTTGAACTTTTCTAAAAAAACATTTTGGGAATCCATTGCCTCATGTTGTTTGGGGTTTTATTTAATTTTTAAATGCATTAAATTTATCCAAAATTTGAGATATACAAATGATCAAAAGTTATTAAATTTGAAATTGATTATAAAATTAAAAAGAGTTTATAATTTTTTGTGTTCAATTTTAAATATTAATTAATTTATCACATATTGATTGGGTTTAGAGGCACATTTTACATTTCAGAATGAAGTGTAAGTCCATGTTTAACATGGAGTTTACACGTAACATTTTATTTAAGTAAATAAAACTTTTACAATGTCGATTTTAACTTAAACTTCAAAACCAAAAATATGTATATTCCAATTAATTAAAACCGAAACAATTAATTAGAATAGAAGATCCCTGATGTTCATTGTTCTTGCTACTATTTTCCTTCTAGATGAGCTTCATTTTATAACCGTTGTCTTAGCTACACTTAATTTCAGATCTATCATGTGTGGAGAGGGATCAAATCCCTCAAATATCAGCCATTTGGGTTGCATGAGCACATGTTAGCATTAAATGGATCATGTGTTTTGAGAAGGAAATATCAACATGAGTACGTGGCTATATAATTAAACAAGAGCCGCTAGGTGGCAATGTCCTCTACATTGCATTGGGTGGTTATTTGCAATTGCTAGGAGTTTTATTTTCTAGGAACAATGCTAAGCAATTTGCTATTAACACTTATTGTAAAAATTTAGTATATTGAAATACTATTCAACTATTTTATGTTTTAACTATTAAACTTACTAGTTAAGAATTAATTTTTATACTAAATGTTAATAGCAAATTCATTAGCATTGTTCCTAGCAAATAAAACTCCTAGCAATTGTAAATCACCACCCAATGCAAGTGCAATGTCAAGGACATTGCCACCTCATGGCCCTTGTTGAATGAGTTTGTGAAGATATTTTTTCTCTTTTGGTTTGTTTTGTTGAATAGATGCATTTTATAGTATATTAGGATATCATGGGGAGAGAGGGGAGACTTGGAAGGTGATACATGATATAAGTCATATGATATAATATTTATAAATAATGACATAGTAGGTAAGAGGTGCATAGCGTCCATATTTATAGCATGGAAAAATTTAAGGGCGAGGCGAAGCAAAATTTTGTTCATGGATATAAAATTTTAGGTTTTTTGGTATAGTGTATAAAGCGGTTTGATTTGATTTAGCCCCATATATATATATATATATATAAAGCGGTTTGATTTGATTTAGCCCCATATATATATATATAGCTTGTGTTTGTTGGGGAGAGAAACAAAATTCATTTTATCTCTATGAAATTTGAGCTTGATCCTCTCACTCGCCCTAAGTTTTTGTGAATATGAGCTTGGTCTTCCCATTTGCCCCAAGTTTCTATGAATTTGAGCTCTATCCTCCGATTCACCCCGAGTTTCTATGAAATTCGAGCTTGATCCTCCCATTCTCCTAGTGTTTTTTGAATGGTTATTATTTGGAAACCACATTTCATGGATTCGTCACCATTTCATGGAATGAAGCTTTTCTAAGAGTTGATTTCCCCACATCTCATGGAAGAAGGGGTTATAGGCAATGATTATGTCCCTATTTAAGGTACTTGGCAACATAGGATAGAGCCATTTTGAATTTTGATTCTCTTTGTCTTTGTCATCTTAGAACTAGTCAGTTTATTAAGCATTGAGCAACCCTTACTCAGAATCAAGTGACCCACTAAGGCAATCATTCCTCCTTAAATTGCACTAATTCTTAAGGATTTTTCAGTGCTAAAGGGTATGCTATGAGATATTTTTAAAAAAATTACAAATGTGAACACTATACCTCTAGATCTAGTAAAATGGTCGTATCTTAGGCAAGAAAAACCTTTTCGAGTGAAACGAAAAGTATTTTCAACTGAAATCAGTGCTCAAGATGTAATGAAACACCTATCTTAGTCCGGTAATGTTCATAAATAGAAGAGCCTATAAATCCATTGATGCATGTAGCTACATTGGTTCGAGATCTCGATCAACAACATGAGTGGGCCTTCATAAGCTGTATAATACCATGTTCAACTCAAATACGATATTTCCACATAGGTCGAACACCTTAAGCGACTGCTCACACAAACAAATCACAAATCAACACACCAATGTTTGAAATGGTTAAAACCCTTAAAGAGAGAAACAATCCATGACCCTAGCCAAATAGATACTTGAGGAAATATATTAAAGTTAAATGATTAAAAGTATTTACATATGAGTTTCTCACAATCTATCATCAAGCAAATGACCCTCCATGCTCTTTAAATAGAGATCATGGACCAATCGGGTGCTAAGCCACAAATCAATAGCCATTAAGATCGAGACAAAGATGATTGTCAAATCACTCTATGTCTAGAACATAGCATGATCATAAAATTACATAAGTTGTAATGCCTCCATTGGCATTATAAATTTTAATCTAATTAAACATAGATTTTGTGACTAAGTAGCATATGATCAACATGTAACCATAACAACATATAAACAACATGTAAGCATTTTGCAATAGCATCAAATAACTTGGAATTTTTAAAACTTCATTGGTGATTGACACAACATAAATTAACATCATAAATCATGTAGCAATAGCTCATATGAGAAGTTTACAACAACATATAAACAATTTAAAATCACAAGAAAAATACATCGTTATAAGAATAGTGACGGAGTCCAAACTGAGCAAGCTTCCCTCTTCTCCTCGAGTTGCTTCCATCTTCATTGCCCAAAGCGGGACCACGGTTTTACCTCCCAGCCAACTAGGAGCCTAGCCGGCTCCCTAGCCCCAGGAAACCATTGAACGGTCCCATCCAAATGGCCTCCTGGCCCTCCGTGCCTGAGACCCCCAAAGAATAGAACAGTGATGCACTAGTAGGCTATGTATCAAATCTTCCAAGAGTTCTCAAACTCTTCCAACTCTTCCCCAACTTCTCATACCCCAAATTATCCAAAATACCTCTTCCTATCAAAACTCTTACTAAAATGTCCTTCAAGAGAAAAGAACCTTCTCCTTCCAATCTAAAGTCTCATATTTATATAAAAAATCCTCCTCATCCACCAATAAATTCCAAAAAATAATAGTCAACAATCAATAAATTCATTTTCTAAAAGAAATAGCAATTTAATTTAAATTGATAAAATATTAATAAACATGGTTGCAAAGTCTTACTTGTCATGCTCCCTTCTTAATGCAACTATAACAACTCTTTTCTAAAACATTGTGCAAATCCTATCTATCCATTTATTTATATTATCCTTTCATTCAGAAGTCAAATAAGATATTTTCATATACTATATTTTACTATGACATAATTTATATTATATGTATATAATTATATATGTAATTAAATAATACAATCAATTTATGTAAATCTAAAACATATTTGACAAGTCAACAAACTCATACTTTCAACACACAAGTAATACTTTCAACAATTCATCAACCAATATACTATTATCTAATATAACCATATTAATTTATTCATCGATTGACCAATCATAGTATTGTACTCACGAATTGGCGTATGCATGGCCAGTGCACACGTCTTAAGTGTGGGTACTAATAATCACATTTAATGCTCCTAATAGATCATCATTACATGCTCTCAAACAACATATAGAAGTACAATTAAACAATGCATCATTCATAATTCATAATCATTCATACAGAAGCAATAAGACATAATTAAATAAACATAATCATGAAATCCAACATATAATCACGATAGTTAATAAAAATCAAGATCACCATCCAATCCATCATTGGTCCCATCCATCCCATCAGTACTCCAACCCCCTAATCACCACTACTTCCATCTCCTGACCTCACCATCCCGTCCTCTGCTGGAATATACCATGGAATCTCGACTACGCGTATGACCATGTATAGAACCCGTAAGTGGAAGTGTCGATCGACCACATCGACCAAGCTTCCCCAGCAGGCACCCACTAGTCGTCATCACACATCCACGGGAGCGTGCTCAGCACAACCCTCCCACAACTCCGGGTTTCAGAGGTTCGATGGTGGGAAATGCCTCCACCCCTCCTGATAGTACTAGGGTCAGCGCTCTACATCAACCATATTGTGCCATCACTGATCTAAGGGGTCCGGTCATTGAAAAACCACTTTGGGCAAGTCACAATTCCTGTCAAAACTCACACTCACCCACAAGTCATAGAAATATTGGAATTCACAATTAAATAGCATGGAATTTGATATAACATCATTATACTCATGATGTTCAAGACATCTCGTGCCCCTTGGAAATATAGGAATCCGCCTATCTCATAGCCAATCAACATGTGGAATAGTTCATCATTAACATGAAACATATATATAGCCATACCCAACTCTTTCAAGTGCCAATCCATATCACTAATACGACATTTACAAATAATCATGTAAGTTCTTTTTGCAACAACTAAATTAGCATTCTACACATGGATATTCTATATTAAATTTGCATGTTCAATATGAAGTAACATATTCATTTCCATTAATGAATTCGATAGTAAATTCCACTTACCATACACACCTCAAGGGAGTCCACATGTCCATATAACAATAGTCTTAATCAATCTATCCTAGTCAACATATAATAAGCAAATAAAATGGTAAGCTAAATCACATTAGAGTTTTTAATTAACGACTGTCAAGATATGGGGTGTTACATACACCCACCCTTTAAGAAACTTCGCCCCGAAGTTATGGTCATTCAAAATTTTAAGAAAAAACTCGATACCATATCTCTATTATTTCCGATTAAAATACCTTAGCCATGCTATTACCATGAGACCTTCACATGATCAACATGTTGTTATTATATAATTTTACCTCTTCCATCACATAGGATGTGTTCTCAAGTTATGCTTTACATGTTATACACACAATTGATCTAACTTCATCAAGGTTTATCACTTCATTTAGTCCTATTTAGTTAACATATAATCATAATTTGTTGTTGATTTCTATATCATATTTCATAAGTAGACCTTGTCTCCCATATAGCATTTCCTTAGGTTCAAGGTGTATTGTTATGACTCATTTATTGATTCTTAGCTTCATTGAATATTTTCTAATAAACACCATTTACTTCCTCATTAGTAATTTAATTATATCTAAATTTCGACAGTCTTTTAAATGAATTACTATATAATAACTTAGTAGTGCTATGTCTATCTACCAATTACACACTATTAGTGCACACCTGTCAAAGGAGAACTCCTTTACACAAGCCTCATGTTATACCAAAATAGTTACCATCGATCCCTTCCATCCTGACTAAATTTGTCAATAGTGCAATCACTAATGCACATCATGAATCTTGTCCTACCACCTCTCTTACTCACTATTTACTTATTTTATCCTAAATGCCTATTACAATTTTTTTTTTTAAACACTCTCATGACACTAAATAGTTATACTCATAGTGATATATAATCATATTTCTATATAGTTTTAACCATAGTCAAACTTAGTACTATTATTCACATGCCTTTCCTTATTTGACTAAATTTCACTAAAATTACACATGTTTCATGTTTTACATTTACATGGTTTATGTACATACTTTATGGTATTTAATTTTTAACATTGTTTGTTTTATATAAAATATTTCTTACCTATTTAAGAATCTCAAATTTAATTGGGCTAAAAATTATTAATTTAGTCTTAACTAAGACCATATTAATCTTGTTTATATACATATATATTATCATTTTCTTTTTCTTTTAATATACAAAATGCCAATAACCAACGTAAGCCTTACTTTCTTCAATTTTTTTTCATTTTTTTTTTAATGTGAAAAGTATGTTTGAGTTGTCATAGTATCTATAATAATATTGATCATTACTTTAATTTAGTTTATTATATTATTTTCTTTATGGATTTTCCCTATAAATCATTTCAAATTTTAAGATTTTTTTTTATATGTAAAACCCTCTTTTTTTTTCCTATCTTCTACAATCTATATATATATATATATATATATAAAATTGAATTTAAAAAATAAATTTGACTTACATTTTAACAATCTCTTAATTTTAAATCTAACACGGCCCAAGCCAAAATTTGTTTAAGTGGAAAGAAAGGTAAGATTAGACCTCCATTTGTTGAGGTTGTTAGTGTTATCAAATCTTAATAAGATAAATTAAATTTGAACAAGTGTAAATTTTAAATCTACACAAATGGTACAATGTACAACATGGCAAAATATTTGTGTCAATCCCTTATAATCATGCTTACCTCATAATTCACATTCTTCACATAACTTTATAATATTTTGTACTATTATATATTATCCATATGATGAATTAACATATAATTATTCACTCTTAATATATAAACCAATGAAATATATATATATATTACTACCATTAAATTTTCCAAATCTCATTTCATTGAAATTTTATAGTCTCATTTCCCATAATATTTTGTTTCACAAAAATAGATTTGCATCTACTTTTACTTTTTACAAACAAGTAATCTCCCACAAAATACCATGTAGTATTATACTTTCTTTCCTATTTTACTTTAACCATTTCAATTCTACTTTATGCACACTTTTTATACTTTATATTCAATGTTATTACATGTTTATTAATTTATCATACATATTATAAATAAAAAAACTTAACAATTATTTACAATTTCACCACATTACACTATATTCTATATCCATATTACTTTATCTTATTAATCAACAAACAAATAAAACAAATTTCAACCAACCATTAATTATACAGGTCCTCCTTCTACTTAATATGTGGGTTAAAAAAAATTCAGAGAATCTAGTAAATAATTAAAATTAACTTAAATACTCATTTCCAACCATTTCCTCCTATTTTTATTCAACGTTATTAAAATTATATAGTCCTCCACTTAACTTTTTTATGTTCATTTAAAATTTCCAAAATTTTTAATTATTATTATTTTAAAATTAATAAGATTATAAATTTAAAAAAAAATAGAAATACTCATATAACTTTTTTTTTGTTTACTTGCTCTCCAGAAAAATTTTCTTTTAAACTACAATTTCATGTCTCCCAGACACGTTTCACATTGCACACGTTCACAGTGTCAAA
This sequence comes from Larix kaempferi, assembly GCA_027924585.1. Taxonomy (NCBI): domain Eukaryota; kingdom Viridiplantae; phylum Streptophyta; class Pinopsida; order Pinales; family Pinaceae; genus Larix; species Larix kaempferi. Next base: position 12,276,600 of record BSBM01000742.1, read on the forward strand.
TTAATCTTTAACATGAATGGGCATACAACGTTGTCCGTACTATGCTAGTCATCAAACTACAGGCTTATGTTCTAAGCACTGTATATATTATGAAAGAAGATAATTGTAGTTAAAATCTTTGCATTCTATTCTAAGTTCATATATATATTTATTATAAATATTTTGACTTGCACTTAAAAAAACATATAAATAAACAAAACCAAATTGTATTAAAATGTATAAATTATATCATTTTCTGAATAACATTTATTTAAGTTTTAGATAATTTTTAAAGAATTGATAAAATTTATGGAATTGATGTCAGTGAAGATCCAACCATGCCTTAACATTCTTGTTTTTGTTTATCTATGCCATTTGTTAATAATTGCTTTCTTGAGTCCTTCATTTCCTTTTTTAAATAACTATTTCATATAATTCAATAAATAATTATTCAATATATTTAATTACCTCTATTTATTCCTTTATTTTATATATATTTCATATAATAGTAGTCAGAGGATATCTATTCCCCACCTGCCTAAGCTAGAGGCATACCTACTAAAATGAATAAGTTCTACAAAGAAATTAATCTCCGAAATGAGAATTATAAAGATTTTTTTTTTATAAATTTGATTACTCATACGGCAGTGCCAAAAACCTTTAATCTTTCTCTTCTTTAATGCCGGTTTCTTCAGTATCTAAATCACAGGGCCCCTCAACTTACTGCCCATGTTAAGACTTGATGATGCATTTCTAACCTCAGGGGCGCAATAATTGAGGGAGTTATTACAAACAAGGATGGGCGCCTCTCATGCCCAGACTTATACCCCATATATATATATATATATATATATATATATATATATATATATTCACGAGCATTGTTTATTTAAATGGAAAACTGTGCCATGTATACTTTAAGAGGAATTGATGGATGAAGGATTAATGGTGCCAATTGCAGTACTACATGAATTTCATGCTACTCATGTGTAATCACATCAAGTGCAGATCTCGGAATATTTCTTAATTAATTTATTGACTTTATTGCATGCAACCAACTTTCCTGTACAAACAGAGAATTTCATATTCTAAATCGAAACAACTATGCCATTTCTATTATAATTAACTGCCCAAACCATAGTAAACATTTATTTAACAAATTCACTCATAAAACTTGTGCGGGGGAAAATAAAGACATGAACTTTATTGAAGTGTGAACTAACGGTTGAGAATAGCTCGACCTCTACATTCATTTCTCATTTCTGCACTAAATTGATTTTACTACTACTGCTTGGTCGACCAATCAATCCCTTTATGTGTTCCTTAAGCTTTATGTTACACCCAACCATTGCAGTTTTATATAGTACTTCCACTGGTACAACTATTATGTTTGGCTATCATTAAGAATTAAAATAAACGCACTCTATATATTGATTATGTTGTGTAATTGACAAAGTGTGTCTACATTTTCTCTCTGGATCTCAAATCTAGCTCCCCATGCTTCCTTGATTGGCGATATCTTGTTCTTGGCAATTCAACTTACTCAATTTATGGTGATTAAGAGTTGTATAGCTCAGTCGAACAGCTCTGGCATAAGTAGAGCAGATACGTTAGGGTACAAAGAATGAAATTTTAGGGTAGCAAGGTGGTAAGTTGCTAGTGAATTTTGCTTGAAGAATGATCCCTTCATTCACTTGCTAAGACTGGCTCATTTGTTCTAGTTATATATATTCTGATTAGATGTACTAGTAGCTTATCAATATAGTAGCCCCGGTCAAAGAAGTTTTTTTTTTTTTTTTTAAGCGAAAAAGAAACTACTATTGATATTCGAGGAGAATCAAATAGTACAATGATTGACTTGATTCATAATCTAAATCATTCAAATTCTTCAATCAAACCCAAAGAAAAAAACCATCAAGAGACTTTCTGGTCACACTGCTGGGTCAAAGAAGGTTATGGGACTGCAACTTGTGCATTTTGTTTCAGTGTTACGTAGTTTGAAACCTTACAACTTTGAGACGTACTCCAGCGCCATGTTAGGTAGTGTTGACTCGCTCTTGTTCTTGTGTTTGAATCTAACAATCAAAGGATTACAACTGAAGTGATGGAGAGTTTCCAGGTGGCTGCATTCTTCAAATATCTTTCTAGTTGGCGGGTGGAGTCTTAAATTGAAATCAAGGAGAAGGTTATCATGACTCTAGGAATATATTACACGTCTAATGTAGGTAACCCCGGGTGGAGTCTTAAATTGAAATCAAGGAGAAGGTTATCATGACTCTAGGCATATCTTACACGTCTAATGTAGATAGCCCTTGTAGCTTTTAGAATTTTCTTCTATATTCTTTTTTGTTTGTTTGTTTGTTTGTTTTTTTTCGCTACCTACAAAGTGTGGCCCTCTCGTATATTTTAGTTCAAGAGCTGCAAAGTACGGAGACATGATCACCCTCTCCATGCTGCTGCCACAAGCGGGACCAAGTGAGGGCGCAACCCCATAAATTCTTTTTTTTTTTTTTGGAATTGACTGTGGATATACTTTTATTGATTTTGTGTAAAATAAAACATAAAAATAAAATAAACCTTAAATACATTACGTCAACGATATTGTTGTTTCACAACAACTTCCAGCGAATATCAATACCATAAAAAGGAATGTGGAATTTATTTATTTTTCATTAAACGGGAATGTGGAATTTTTTTTCTTTTTTTCTTTTATTAAATTGTTGTCAAAGATTATATTTATTCATTAATTTGATCTATGCACATACACTACCAACATCACTCACTTGAACCCCACTACTGTTGTTCCTCTGACGTGTCAGAGTGGATGGGAGTGAGATTTAATACTTTAGCCAGGAACAATCAATCATCTACGGAATCCATTAATGGGCTACCGCCTTACTTTGACAAGAGAGTAGTACTTATCCCGCTTTACCTTAAGGCAGCTTGAGAGGACCTAAGCACCTTCATTTCCTTTTATTTACCCTTCATAATCCGATTAACAGCCTTGTTTTCTCTGGTGGGCGATCTTGTAGGCGCTTGCCTTGACACTTACTATCGTTGGTTTGTGTGACTTAAGATTGGGTTTCTACTATTCATTTGGAATTAACTGAACCTACCACAGGTAAACCTACACCGACAACCTAGTCTACTTTTCCTTTTTTTTTTTGCCTTATTTTATCTTAAGGAACTGTGGCAAGGGGCTACACTCTTTCTTTTTAGAAAGCCAAGCCAGTGACATCGAATTCTCTCCCTATTTTAAGTTTATATTTCAATGTATATATTACAAGGGTGTTTGATGGGAAATCACTGACTTGACGATGCCTATCCAAGCCAAGGTTCTCAGACCGGGGTTTTCATTCTTGTATAAATGTTCCACTCGATTTTTTATTTTTATTTATTTTTAATGTTTAAAAGCCCTGACCAGACAAAGGAATATTTAGGGAAATAGGCATTTAAAATCGAGTTTCTATTTAATAGAGAACGTGCTCTTATTATAATTTTTGTTTTTTTAAGTTCCAGCAAAAAAGCATTTAAAATAGAGTTTAACTTCGAGTACAAAACGTGATCTTGACTACAATGGTTTAGACTGGATGAAGGAAGTGGCAATGTGGTCCACAGCATTGCATCATGTTTGTTACAACATATCCAAGATCATGGCAGTTTTATTAATAATTTATTTTTTGTTCTATTCTTTAAAAACAAAATTTGGAGTGGTTTTGTTTTTTTGTTGTTTGTGGCTTCGGTCAGGCTGGACGAGCCCACCCAGCCTGCTCGCCAGAACCCCCTCCCCTCCAAGTTAGGTGCGGCCTCCTTTCCTGTCGAAGTAATGAGTGTTGTCTCTTTTTGCTGGAAACACCCACCCTTCACAGCCTTCTTTCTCCTGTAGATTAAGCTGTGCATAAACTATCTCCATGGTGGCTGGGTCATTCCTGGTTTATCTTATATGAGCTAACAAGCATGGAAACATTTGTATCTTTGGAGAGAAAAGGGCACACAGCATGCTCCAACACGCATGTGTTGTGCAGTGCATCCACAAGTTCGCATGGCAAACGGAATTGGTGCCAGGAACTTTTAACTCCTCAGCGGGCTCCTTAGTGGCTTGTGGGCAAGGTGCTATTCGCAGGGGCTGCAACAATGCCAGCCTCTATTTGTTTCATATATATATATTAATATATATATTTTCATGCTGGTTTTATTTTCAAGGTCATGCTCCAGTTATCTTTGCTCATCAGATTTCTCTCAGTCGACTAGCTTTATAAGCTCCTACCTATGCCCTTTTACCCTTGCTTCCTTGCCCCTTCTAATGGTGGTTGAAGCCCTGCCATCTTTACTTTACACAGACCGGCGAGCTCTGGTTTTCAAACTTAAGCGCTGTAGACCCTATAAATGGACAGAATACCATGGGCTACATATATACAAATGCAACCGTACAAAAGGGATCTGGGACTGTATAGGCTCGATCTGCATCTTTATCTTCCATCGCAGTTGCTACCTTTACTAAATTATTTTGCAAAAGTATTGATTTGTTTTTGCTATTTGTATCTCATATAGCTTATTATTAATTAACCTGCTACCTCTATTTAAAATCTTGTATCGATCTATCAAGGAAATGGAAGGACGAACATAGGGGACTGAATCGACATAGACCCGAGGAAAAATCCATTTATTCTGTTGGAGGCAAATGGGTGGGTGTTATTCAATTGGAGGAAATGGGTGGTTACTGGTTATTAACAACAATATGGAAGAAGGTAGCAACCATTAAGCATTAAATATCTAATATCTTGGATAAATGATGGTTAAAGAGTTAGTATGAAGAGTTGGTTTTATGGGAATAGATTACATAAATGATGGGCCTATTGGCCCGAGTGTTTGAGCCTATGCTCTAGTACCATGTGTAATGCCTCCATTGGCATTATAAATTTTAATCTAATTAAACATAGATTTTGTGACTAAGTAGCATATGATCAACATGTAACCATAACAACATATAAACAACATGTAATCATTTTGCAATAGCATCAAATAACGTAGAATTTTTAAAACTTCATTGGTGATTGACACAACATAAATTAACATCATAAATCATGTAGCAATAGCATCATATGAGAAGTTTACAACAACATATAAACAATTTAAAATCACAAGAAAAATACCTCGTTATAAGAATAGTGACGGAGTCCAAACTGAGCAAGCTTCGCTCTTCTCCTCGAGTTGCTTCCATCTTCATTGCCCAAAGCGGGACCACGGTTTTACCTCCCAGCCAACTAGGAGCCTAGCCGGCTCCCTAGCCCCAGGAAACCATTGAACGGTCCCATCCAAATGGCCTCCTGGCCCTCCATGCCCGAGACCCCCAAAGAACAGAACAATGATGCACTAGTAGGCTATGTATCAAATTTTCCGAGAGTTCTCAAACTCTTCCAACTCTTCCCAACTCTTCCCAACTTCTCATACCCCAAATTATCCAAAATACCTCTTCCTATCAAGACTCTTACCAAAATGTCCTTCAAGAGAAGAGAACCTCCTCCTTCCAATCTCAAGTCTCATATTTATATCAAAAATCCTCCTCATCCATCAATAAATTCCAAAAAATAATAGTCAACAATCAATAAATTCATTTTCTAAAAGAAATAGCAATTTAATTTAAATCAATAAAATATTAATAAACATGGTTGCAAAGTCTTACTCGTCATGCTCCCTTCTTAATGCAACTATGACAACTCTTTTCTAAAAATTTGTGCAAATCCTATCTATCCATTTATTTATATTATCCTTTCATTCATAAGTCAAATAAGATATTTTCATATACTATATTTTACTATAACATAATTTATATTATATGTATATAATTATATATGTAATTCAATAATACAATCAATTTATGTAAATCTAAAACATATTTGACAAGTCAACAAACTCATACTTTCAACACACAAGTAATACTTTCAACAATTCATCAACCAATATACTATTATCTAATATAACCATATTAATTTATTCATCGATCGACCAATCATAGTATTGTACTCACGAATTGGCGTATGCATGGCCAGTGCACGCGTCTTAAGCGTGGGTACTAATAATCACATTTAATGCTCCTAATAGATCATCTTTACATGCTCTCAAACAACATATAGAAGTACAATTAAACAATGCATCATTCATCATTCATAATCATTCATACAGAAGCAATAAGACATAATTAAATAAACATAATCATGAAATCCATCATATAATCACGATAGTTAATAAAAATCAAGATCACCATCCAATCCATCATTGGTCCCATCCATCCCATCAGTACTCCAACCCCCTAATCACCACTACTTCCATCTCCTGACCTCACCATCCCGTCCTCTACTGGAATATACCATGGAATCTCGACTACGCGTATGACCATGTATAGAACCCGTAAGCGGAAGTGTCGATCGACCACATCGACCAAGCTTCCCTAGCAAGCACCAACTAGTCGTTATCACACATCCACGGGAGCGTGCTCAGCACAGCCCTCCCACAACTCTGGGTTTCGGAGGTTCGATGGTGGGAAATGCCTCCACCCCTCCTGATAGTACTAGGGTCAATGCCCTACATCAACCATACTGTTCCATCACTGATCTAAGGGGTCCCGTCATTGAAAAACCACTTTGGGCAAGTCACAATTCCTGTCAAAACTCACACTCACCCACAAGTCATAGAAATATTGGAATTCACAATTAAATAGCCATTAGAGAGATTTTGAGGTCAAAAAATGACCTCCTAAGAGATGTACTACAAAAATATGAGATATATTAAAATATTATGAATTGGGGGTTATATGGGGTAGGTATATATGACAAGTCACCTCCCACACTATTTTCTATGCACACTATAAATAACCATGGTTGAGTTGCTTTTCAAAATTCAGTAGAAATAAAATTAATAAAATAAGTCTACATTGATGTGACTAAGATTCATTGTAAATTCCCAAAAATTTATTGTCCTTTAGCATTTATTTGTCTTGAACTTGCAAATGAAATTAAATAATAAAAATATTTTTAAGAGCTATTTTTTTAATTTTATGTTGATTTTTTATATTTAGTACTTTTCTCATGAATTTAATATAATGTAATTTAATTGAGAATTTATTTACATGTAAAATGTTAATAATATTATTATAATCCACATTGCATTATTATTATTTATTAGTTTGACATTATGTTATTAAATAGAATGGAGTGAATATATAATTTAAAATTAAAAACATAAAAATGATAATATATTATTTAATAAAAAAATGTGAAAGGACTTTCTTTATGAATTAAAAGTACTTCACTTGAAAATAACAATAATATTATTTTATGAGAAAGTGTGACAAGACATTCATTATGAGTACTTTACTTGAAAATGACAATAATATTATTTTATGAAAAGACTATCATTATGAGTACTTTACTTTTGACTTAAAAGCACTTACACCACTACCTTGATTAACTATGTGTTTTCATCCACCATAGAAAATTTGACAAATAAGCATTCTTAACTCATGCAATGCCACCTCAACCAAGGGGGATGATGTCATCTACTAGAATGTGATTGGTTGTTTTTTATAGTATATTTTCTTTGTTTTGAGGCCATTTTTTGACCTCAAAATTTCTCTAATGATGGAATTTGATATAACATCATTATACTCATGATGCTCAAGACATCTCGTGCCCCTTGGAAATATAGCAATCCGCCTATCTCATAGCCAATCAACATGTGGAATAGTTCATCATTAACATGAAACATATATATAGCCATACCCAACTCTTTCAAGTGCCAATCCATATCACTAATACGACATTTACAAATAATCATGTAAGTTTTTTTTGCAACAACTAAATTAGCACTCTACACATGGATATTCTATATTAAATTTGCATGTTCAATATGAGGTAACATATTCATTTCCATTAATGAATTCAATAGTAAATTCCACTTACCATACACACCTCAAGGGAGTCCACATGTCCATATAACAATAGTCTTAATCAATCTATCCTAGTCAACATATAATAAGCAAATAAAATGGTAAGCTAAATCACATTAGAGTTTTTAATTAACGACTGTCAAGATATGGGGTGTTACATAAGTACAAATACATAATAATGTATACTAAAGAAACACATTTTACCTAATGACACATTACACCAAGTTGATCTTAACTTGTTGAACACACCAAGGACATTGAGAGGGGGGTGAATCAGTGTCCTACACTTGTTTATTTTTTCTTATTGATCAATACTTTCATCAATCACATTCATCAAGATTTATCAACAATCATTAATCATTTAGTGCAATCAACAAATTGGACACAAGTACACACATAATATAGAAATTTAGTAATATAAATTTGTAATCTCAATAGATTACATCTGGTTTTTAAACAGTCACAATCAGAGGTAATATATGAATGTATTGTCCCTTTCCTTGACATATAATGATGGTAAACCAACATTAGTCTTCTGCCACAACAATAGCTCCCTACTGCTTATTCTTCTTTTTAGTCCATTAGCAATGATTTCTCACTGCTTAATCTAACTCACAAGCAATGATTTCTCACTGCATAAACTTCTTATCCCACAAGCAATGATTTCTCATTGCTTAAACTTCTTTGTCACACAAACAATACTTCCCACAAGAGATGTTTTCCTCATTGTTTAGTTTCTTCCCACGAGTATATTCTACTCACAAAGCCTCTGCTTCAACCCTTTATTCACAAAATATTTTTCTTTGTTTGCAATAGAGATAAGAGATAAAGCCCAAAAATATTCTTTAGCTCCTCTTCTTGCCTTGGATCAACAAGTAGTTGATCTCTCCACCTTCTTTATTTTTGTACCTTCGCTTCATGTTATCCCCCAATCAATCCTTTTCCATTTCCTATCTTTTTCATATTCACCACCACTAAGGGAAGTGTGATCTCTTCTTATTTATACATAACTTTATTATAACTTTATATTTGAGCTGACATTTAAATAATTTTTATTTCTATAAAATATCTTTGTATGTCCAACCTAAATTTTTAATAATAACTTTTCTTTTTGCAATCTTTCTTTTGTATGTCCATTATAAGGGTTTTCTTGTTCAATAAGTTATTTCAAGGCTTCTTTGAGGTTTCACATAGTCACAAGGTTTACTTGGGATGTTTATGGACTGTCTCCAAATCTGATCATGTTCTTCAATCAATCCTTATTCTACTCTTATCACATGGGACTTTTACATCGATTACAACCATTGTCAACAATCTCCCCCTTTGGAATTGATGCCAACATAAAGTAAAACAAGCTCCCCCTAAGTGTGAGATATTCCTAGAGTTGTGAGCTCTTCCTTTGATGTTGATCAGATTTGAATTGAACATCTTATTCTCTTCCTTTTGACTTCCGAAGTGATACTCTTTGGAAACCCATGCAACGTTATGACTTCTTTGAAAAATGGTACAACAATACCTATGATGTCACTTGTATTTCGACATGGAATAAAGTGTGCCATATTAGAAAATATGTCGACTACCACAACGATGGATTCGTTACCTTATCGTGTCTTCGGAAATCCCATCACAAAATCCATGCTGATATCTTCCCATGAGGTAGTTGGCATTGGCAGTGATGCATATAACCCTATAGTATGACATCTTCCTTTGGCATGCTGGCATGTCCTGCACTGTCGGATCCATTTCTTCACATATGTCACCAATCCTGACTAGTAGTGCTTTTCTTCGACCAACGCCTTGGTCTTGTCGATGCCAAAGTGTCCTCCCAATCCTCCACTATTCAATTCCCTGATCAGATTCTCCCTCATTGATCCTCTAGGGATGCATAATTGATGCCCCTTAAACAAGTTCGCTTCTTGGATGAAGTAATCCAAGTATGGATTTATGTCACCACTCCATGGTTCCTTTGAAGCCTTCCACGCATCGGTAAAATCTTCGTCGAATTCATAGTCGGCTTTTAATCACTTTATCCTTGTCAACTTAACAGTAGTAGTTCCCAACAATGTAACTCTTCGACTCAATACATCAGCTACCCTGTTATCCTTCCCCAACTCATGTTTCAAAACAAAGGTATAACTTTGCATAAACTCAACCCACTCCATATGCCTCTGATTTAGATTCATTTGAGTGTTCAGGTATCTCAGAACTTGGTGATCGGTAAGAAACACAAATTCATTGGGTAACAGGTAATGTCTCCACTTCTACAATGCCTGAATAATGGAATAGAATTCTTGGTCATAGATCGAGTATTTCTTCTTGGCTTCATCCAACTTCTCACTGAAGAATGTAATTAGTCAGTACTCCTTTCTCAACACAGCCCCAATTGCTAAGCCACTCGCATCGTAGTCAACTCAGAATACTTTATCGAAGTCTGGGAGGACTAATATAGGAATCTTCGTCACCTTCTGCTTCAACTTCTTAAATGCTCGTTGGGAATCCTCCATCCACTTGAACTCACCCTTTTTCATGCACGTCATCAACAGTGCACATATCCAACTAAAATCCCTTATGCAATTCCTGTAAAAACTGGCAAGTCCATGAAAACGTCTTACCTCTGTGGCATTTGTCGGCTCCAACCACTCTAAGATCACCCTCACCTTTTTTGGATCCATCTTCATTCCTTGCCTGGAAATCACGAATCCAAGGTATACCAGCTCCTTTTGCATGAAGGAACACTTATGTAGTAGGTTCACCAACAACTTCTCCTGACTTAACTTATGCAAGACTTGTCAAATGTGCGACAACTTCACTTCCCTTGTCTTTTTGTAAATCAATATTTCAGGGAGGTACACTACAATGAATCTTCCCATAAATGGTTTCAGCACTTCATTCATCAACCTCATGAATGTACTTGGTGCATTAGTCAACCCAAATGGCATGACCAACCATTCATACAATCCTTCCTTTGTCTTGAAGGTTGTCTTCCATTCATCACCATCCCTAGTCCGGATCTGGTGGTATCCACTCTTCAGGTCGATCTTAGTGAAGTATGTCACTCCACTCAAGCAATCGATCAGGTCATCCATCCTTGGAAAGGGAAACATGTAATTGATAGTGATTTTTTTGATGTCCCTTGAATCGATGCACGTTCTACATTCTCATTCCTTCTTGGGTGAGTGTACAGTTGGTACTGCACATGGGCTCAGGCTCTCTCTGATCATCTCTTTGTCCAACAACTCTTGGACTTGTCAGTTCAACTCAGTATTCTCTGCTGCTGTCATCCTATACGACGCCTTATTGAGCAAAATCGATCCTGGAATCAAGTCGATCTAGTGGGATATGCTTCTTGTCGGCGGAAACCTAGTTGGAATTTCATTAACCATGATGCCCTTGAATTCACACAACACCTCTCCAACCTCCATTGGGGTTCCTTCTGCTAGTCTATCGACACTCAAACCCTTGGGAATGGCGGTAAATCAATACTGTTGCTCCTCTTCCTCCTTCAGGAATTCCTTATCCGAACACATCAGCACCCTCTTTTCCCAGTAGCTATTCTCCTTTCCCCGACTATTATGTTCTTCGACCAGGGGAGTCATCCGGAAACTCTTGTCGTCCTTCTCGACCATAACCACATTCTTGCAATTGTCATACACCATGTTTCAATCGTATTTCCATGGTCGTCCCAATAACAAATGACAGACATCCATCAGAATCACATCGCATAGCACATTGTCTTGTAATCCTCTGATCTTGAAATTGATCAGGCATTTCTCTGTCACTATGACATAGTGACCCTTATGTGACCATGATACTCTATACGCGTTTGGGTGTTGTCGACACTACAACCCTAGCTTATTGATCACCTCCATCGAGACCATATTTTTCATGTTTCCCCCATCGACGATGGTCATACATCATCTATCCCGAATCTTCACCTTTGTCCGGAAAAATGGACTTCCTCTGCATTGGTTCCTTCTCCTCTTTTCGTAATGACTACAACGATGTTCTATAGGTTGTCAAATATCAACCTCCCTCCGACCCAGATTCATATGCCTTATGTCCCATCTCTCAACACTTATAACAGACAACCTTGGGTTGGCCTACGCGTCTTCCTCCATAAGCTCCTCTTCGACCGTATGAACCTCGACCTCTAGGGTTTTCTCCCCCCGTCGGTACTCACATATGATTTTTCTGGTCGTGCTTTCTTCTCATCGCTCATCACGAATTTCTTACCTTTTAGCCCCACTGGTATGTCCTTTGGTGGCAGAAAACTTTTGGCTTCAAGAAGTCAGCTTTCCCTTCCTCATTGAAGTCCTTCATGACAGTTTATCCTCTACCTTTAGAGATAGCTGATAGGCCTCCCCTTTCGACTGTCCTAAACCTCAAAATACTTAGCTTGTCCTAAATAGTGTACTTCATGCCATTTACGTACCCGTGCGACTGCCTCCTCTCCATCATTGGTCTATCTCGACCGAATAGACAGTCGATAGAATTCTTCTATGAATTCCTTAAGAGTCACCTCCTTTTGTCTCAGGTTTTGCAGTTTCCTGAATAGAGAAATCATGTAGTCGGTGGGAAGGAACTTATCTTTCAACTTGGCGACCATTCTATCCCAAGTATTCACTTTGTATTTTATTTTTCTCACCCTATCGGCATGTGCATTGTCCCACCATAATGAGGCATAAGCTTTCAACTTTAGACGTGAAACCTTCACCCTTTTGTAGTCTTCTATCTGTTCCATGTCAAAGTATTTCTCCATTTCTCTTATCCATTCGATCAACTCTTGAAGGTTTAGACTCCCTGAGTTGGTAGATACTTCCATATTCAATATACATTTCATCTCATACAATACCTTCAGTAACTTGTCTTCTGGGTCTTCTTCTTATTCGTCCTCAGTAGATCAACTCTTCAAGATTTAGAGTCTTAGACTCCCTGAGTCGGTAGATACTTCCATATTCAATCTACACTTCATCTCATACAATACCTTCAGTAACTTGTCTCCTGGGTCTTCGTCTCATTCGTCCTCAGGAAAATGTTCTTCCTCTTCGACCTCCTCATCACTAAGGTCGAGGGTGTCAATACCCAGTCCCCTCTTCTGGGATTCCTTCATTGCATCCAATTCACTCTTCAGACTCCTCATGGTTTGGACACATTCCTTGAACATTTCATGGTCGATCGTGACCCCTGCGCCTCTGCGCATCCTTCATCCTCTACCGCGGAAGTTTATGCCCCTTTGATCCATGGTCACAGGTTCAACCGGATATACTCACACTACCCAATCGCAACCAAGATTTCTCTATCTTCTGCAACTATACCCAACCACAGCTGGAGTTGCTCTCTTCGTCCAATCACAACTGGATTCACAATGCAGGATTACTTCCTTCTCTGATACCAACTGATGTAGACAGTGTTCGCATATCAATGTTACACAATGGAAATTATACACGAACACAACAGGTAGGACTGCTAAGAATTATGGATTTCAATTAAATGGTCGAATATCTTTAGAGAGGTAATTAAACACGATTTAATACTCAGATCAATTGGAATGAACGTCGACTGTTACAACATTCATACAGGCATTAGGGAATTCTTCATCCTCCAAAAAGTAAAGTACTGTCTTCCACAGAAGATAAGCAGGTATCTATACTCAACCGAGTTCACTCGACTTGTATTCTAGAAGCTTATATTGCTTCCATGCATGGTCAAACTTCATTAAATACTTCACGCGACATTCTTCATCAGGTGGATCCACCTGGTATTCTGCAACTACCGCCATAACTACTCCTGCAACTTCCCAACTACCTCCATGACTCGTTTCCATGGGACTCTAATTGTCTCCTTCAGACGTCATAACCATTGTCGTCGTTCCATGACTATTTCATCGTTCGGTCGGCATCACTTCCGACCGTCCACTACATGGCCTTATCTCCTATCGTCAACCATAGTCGATCGGAATCTTCGCGACAACTCAGCAACTTTTGTCGACTATTTCCCTATTCCTGAATGTCGTCGACTGTCCTCTAGGCCTCTCGTCATCTACCTCTGACTCCTTATTTTGGGTTTCGATGCCCCTGCATCATCATGCATTCATATAACATCTTAGATTATGCCTTTGATAATTTTTTGAACTGAAAATTTCCTTGCAATGACCGTTAATATGGTCTAATTCTTCGAGATTCTTGTGATAGGATGAATTTGGAGGATCCCAAGCAAGGCCATGCTTTAAAGAAGTTTCAATTGCCCCGAGATTTTCTCTTGATAAATCATATCTAATGGTCAGCTTGCAGATTCACCGACAATTGAATTGGAGTCATATGAACCCTTCTTTACCATCCAATGGTCACTTGTTAAAAAAAAAACTCTTCAACAATCAGCAACGTTCTCCAACATTTTCCAACAGTAACCTCATATTCATTGGTCATCATCAAAATCCAACGATGCCAAACAGTATGCAATGAGATGTAAGTTTTTGCATCCACTACATCAAACAATGACAATGCCCTTTTCGTATGATTCTCTATTCATAGTCTTTACGGATTTTGTTTCACACACTCTGCAAGTATAGACCATAGCTAGATTATGTCGCTTGGATACATTCAAATTATAGTCAAGAGTAAATTCTACCAAAACATTTTTGGCATCTGACTTAGAACTTTCCATTGCTGTAACTGCTTCTAATTCAATTTTAGCCTGATTTTGAATATTATCAATTTTTGCTTGTAGTTGTATCATATTCATCAGAATCAACCTCACGAGCATTGGCAATTCCAGTATGCAAACATCTTGTTCTAGAGGTAATTTTACATTGGATAAAAGAGTTCCCACGAGCTGATGAAGCCTACCTAGATGCAAACAATGTTAATGGATTACCTTCAATGTGAAAGTCATTGATTCAGAGTTTGTACGCAGATATTCCTCATATAATTTTTACATAATTAGTGAAGGGTCATGTACCAACGATCTACTTATTTGAGAGAAATTAGCAAGGATATCCCTATCATTTGTTGCCAACATATCAGCATGAACTGTTGCCTCTTTCAACTTGTTTACCCTATGTCAGGCTCATGTGGTTGTGTATTAAATGAGCACGATATATGCATGCCTATCATTGTTTTAGACCGTTCGTAATCCTTGTGTAGTGCACTAGGGTTCACAACTGCCACACTATCAGCAATAGCAACATAGTTTGGATTTCTAAGGTATATCACAATTGCATTAAGCTGCACAATAGTGGCATGGCTTGCACAAAATGCATTGCAGGTAAATAGCTTGGATGGACTCTGGGTCTTCAAATACAAAACGTTGGACAACTCCATTTTCACCACGACTAAAGAATATGTGAGGACTTCCAGGCTCTATAGCAAATTTATGTGCACATTCCCGGTGCTTTCCTATCCTTCTTGTGTCTACACGGCCCCCCTCCTAAGGTTGTATATGCCTTACCTATCTAGCCATCAGGATAATATGATTCCTTTTCTTATTTTAAGAAGATCGTAGATGCTCATAGCTTTCACAGCTCTTATAGTATTGTATGTAATAATCTAATAATTACACCTTGTTGGATTGTATCGAACATTTTGTCTAATAAAACAACTTCATCTTTCGTTGCTTTCAGTATGCAAAGACGAATTTATTACATTTTGAACCCCATATCCTATTTGAGTTACCATGTATTTACAATAACAACGAGATCTTCATAAAAATCATATATATAATAAAATATGGTTTGAAACCCACCATAATGAATATTTCTTGTCTTTCATCTCAACGGCCTTTGCATCTTCATAAACAAATCATATATATGAGAATGGGGTAAATCTTCATCATTTCAAAAATACATTTATGTCAATTTCTCACATTTCTTGCCCTGGGCAAGTACACCAATTATTTTTAGTGTGTAATCTCTAGCAGTGTATGCATCTCTAGCCTTTCCCAAGATACTTATCACTATAATCATTTTTTTTTATATGTCCTTGTGAGTGGGCATTATAATGAGTAAATTTGAGAGATTTAAAAGAATATCTGGTATCTTCCTAGCTCTTCAAGGATTATCATATTTTGTTTTATGATCCCTATCATTAGTCACTTGTGCATCATTGCATTATTTTCTCCTCGAAACCTTTATCACTCTTTTCTTAGATGAATATCTTTCATTTGAAGTTCTGCATTCCCAAGCCTTGTGACCAGTCTTATTGTAGTTCCAACATTTTATGATATACTCGGCATAACTATATGTTCTTCTAGTGTAAAAATCTCAATTCAAGGTTTTGTGCCCATAATCATTACAAGAGTAACGATACCCATAGAATGATGTTTCATACCTAGTTTCATAATTCCAATCTAAAGATGTATGATTTCTAAACTTGTTTTTGGCTAAAAAGTATTCCTTTCTTGTATTTGTAGATTCACCAACTTGTCTTCTTCCTTCATTATTTTTATGTGAAGAGAATGGATCTACTTCATTTGAGTTTCCTTCAATTTTAGCTCGAGGAGATTTAGTAATTTCATCAATATCAAAGCCAATTTTGGATTTATCAAAAATAGGCTTTTGCCTCATGAGTATTTCATTCAATGCTTCTGAGCTATTGTTGTATTTTTCATTTAAATTTTGTTCCTTGACAATTCTTTCAAATTCTTCCTTAAGTTGAGAATTTTTTGTTTCTAGATGATGACTTTCTTCTTTCTTTGTCTTCAATTATTCAATTAACTTTTTTTCTTTAACACAATTAATCTTCAACTATTTTCCTAGGCCATCATTGTCTTCTTGAACCTCTTGTAGCCGATCAATTAGCTTTTGATTTTCTTCCCTTAATTTTGCTAGTGCTTCTTCTATATTGTTAATCTTGCTTGCTTGATGATTGCTAGGATTTTTCTTCCCTTGATTGGTTTCCTCTTCTTCCTTTATTTTCGTGTTC
Organism: Larix kaempferi; assembly: GCA_027924585.1. Classification (NCBI taxonomy): domain Eukaryota; kingdom Viridiplantae; phylum Streptophyta; class Pinopsida; order Pinales; family Pinaceae; genus Larix; species Larix kaempferi. Next base: position 12,293,442 of record BSBM01000742.1, read on the forward strand.
AAGCATTCAATTTTTTTGTCTTGTTTCTTGACAAGTTTTTTGAGATAAGGAATTTATTCAAGGGATGCCTCTAATTTAGCTTCCAAATCGACTACTTCTTCTTCTTCATGCTCACTTTATGCCTTTGTGTTGTCCTTGACTGTAGATTTCTTCTTGTCTTCTATGGCTAGGAATAAGATTTCATTTCTTCCTTCATCTGCACTATCATCTTCTTCATTCTCATCATCTGAAGATTCTTCCCACGTCTTGTTGTATAAGCTTTTGCTTTTGGGATGGTATTCCTATAATAATTCCCTTTTGTGTTGTGCTCAAACCTTTCATTAAGAGTACACTTAGCTGTAAAATGTCCAATATTTCCACACTTAAAACACTTCAAGGGTAGTTTTCCTTTGTACGTACCTGTTCCCATTTTAGCTTCCTCACTAAATTGGCCATTTCTTCATCAAATTATTTACTTGAGTGTGAAGAAGAATAATAAGGGTTTTTCTTCTTATTACTTTCCTTAAATGTTGCTTCATTGGAAGTTGGATCCTCAATTCTCATTACATAAGCTATGAGAATTCCATGTAACTTATCCATTGACATTTTCTTTAAATTTCTCGTTTCTTCTATGACAAACACTTTGGGATTGAATCTCATTGGCAAGGTCCTTAATACCTTTTGGACTATTACCTTTTAATCAACCTCTTCACCAAGTCCTCTGATTGTATTCAATGCTTCATCAACTCTTTGAAAGTATGTTGCAATGGTTTCTTCCTCCATCATCTTCAAGGCTTCAAACTTGGTTCTAAATGTCTGCAATTTTGCTCCTTGAATCTTTGCATCTCCTTGATAAATATTTCTGAGTTTATCTGACATTTATTTTGCGATTTCACAATGCATTACTTTCAAAAAATTTGTTTGTTCTAGCCCACTCAGAATTGCATTCATTGCCCTTGCATTTTGTTAACTTTCTTTCTTCCCTGCTTGATTGTAATATCCCTATTTTGACCCCATCACATTAAAATGTAAATGATGTAATATCGTTATGAAATCGTGGTGAGGAGCTCAAGGCCAAGGCCCCACCATCAATTTATCGTTAAAATTGATGCATATGGTTGGAGTGCTCCATGCGCAATAGAAATCGTAAATATCATGTAAATATGCATTTAATAAAAATACCCACAACTAGCTATGCAATGCAACAAGAGTATGGGGGCAAGATTTTTACAAGGAATTGGGAGGGAAATATTCAAACCCTTGAACCAATCAAGTCAAGACAAGTGTCAATGAGAAAACCCATGTCCCTTCAACTACCCATGTTGACTTTTGTACACAATCATTTATTTCTCCCAAGAATTGGTTGAAATAGTTATTTTTTGGGGAAATGGAGAGGTATGGTTGTCCAAATTCGGGTATGGGAAAGCCACTATTTTTGGAAAAACATGTTTGGCTTCTTGGGAAAGAAAAGAGCCACGAAATTGCTCTCCAAGACATTACTTCGTGCATGAGTTTTTCTCTCTCACGAGTTCGAGGATAGCTGGGCGTTTTCCCTCCACGTTTTTCTGGTTTTTCCTTTATTTATAGCTAGGAAAAGGGTGTTTTTGGGTGGAAGAATGACTTGGAAGAAAGGGAATCCGAACTGGGGTTTCATTGAGGCTTTTTTTGGCCAGTTGGATTCTCAAATACCCATGGAAAAATCGTTTCTCTCCCTGTGGTCGATTTTCCCCTTCCCACAATCTGTTTTTGACTGGCCGGGATTTGGGGAAAACACTTGGACATATCTCTTGTGAATCCCATAGCTAAAAACGTTTTCATATGCCCAACATATGTGCTTGCTATGTGTGGGAGAGAATGTTGTGTTTTGAGTTATGGGTATCCATTTCTTTGGCTTAAGCTTGAGTGCAAGTGTCCAAAAATAGAAGAGGGTTCACATTTGGCGTGATAAACCCAGCTATGGACTGGCTTGGCTTAGATGTGATGTTCATTTTGTTGTGCATGAGCTTGAGTGTTCCCATTCCTTGTGGAAATCATGCCTAACTCGGGGGTGGCAACTATGCTGAGAGATTGATGAGCATAGTTGTCCTATGGCCGGGTGGAACGTTGCAGTTGCATAGCTGGTTGCTTGGGACGAGATTACATCAAGATGAGTATTCTCTTTTGTATTAATTATACAATGTCTTTAATTATTGACTATTGTGATTATGCTGATGTATGCATGTAAAATGTGTGTGGATAGTTTAATTCCGTTGTGCATGTTTATTTTGAATATGCATCTTCACACATGTGTTTTCTTTGCTATGAATTTGATGAATGGGTCTGATTTTTTGTAAAAGCCCCAAAATTGTAGTCATGTTCCCTTCCTTGTGCCGGATCAACAGGAGGGGATGTGACATTGATCTTCTGGCGGGTCTTCTGCTTCTTTGTAGCAATTGACCACACTTCTCCATACATCAAATCCTAATGCCATCAAGTAGGTTTTCATCCTTTTAACCCAAAAGGAATAATTTGTCCCATCAAATAATGGAGCCTTATTTGTAAAGCATCCTTCACCATTAGCCATGTGTGTTCTTCAAAAACTCCTTCAATTTGGTTAGATTGGTATGAAGGCTTGCTTTGATAACATTTTTTTAACCCACCAAGGAAACTGAGAGTGGGGGGTGAATCAATGTCCTACGCTTGTTTACTTTTTCTTATTGATCAATACTTTCATCAATCACATTCATCAACAATTATCAAAAATCATTAACCATTTAGTGCAATCAACAAATTGGACATAAGTACACATAGAATATAGAAATTTAGTAATATAATTTTGTACTTTCAATAGATTACATCTAGTTTGTGAAAAACCACGATCAGTGGTAATCTATGAATGTCTTCTCCCTATCTTTAACCTTTAATTATGGTAAACCACCATTAATCTTCTACCACATACATTAGATCCCTACCGCTTATTCTTCTTCTTAGTCCACTAGCAATGATTTCTCACTGCTTAATCTAACTCACAAACAATGATTTCTCACTGCATAAATTTCTTATCCCGCAAGAAATGATTTATCGTTGCATAAACTTCTTTGTCCCACTAACAATGATGCACACGAGATATCTGCCTCACTATTTAGTTTTTGTCCACGAATATCTTCTGCTCACAAAGTCTCTTCTTTAATCCTTTATTCACAAAATAGTTTTCTTTGTCTGCAATAGAGATAAGAGATAAAGCACAAAAATATTCTCTAGCTCCTCTTCTTGCCTTGGATCAACAAGTAGTTGATCTCTACACCTTCTTTATTGTTTTACCTTCGCTGCTTGTTATCCCCCAATCAATCCTTTTCCATTTCCTATCTTTTTCATATTCACCACCACTAAGTGAAGTGCAATATCTTCTTATTTATACATAAATTTATTATAACTTTACATTTGATCCGACATTTAAAATAATTTTCTTTCTATAATATCTTTATATGGCCGACCTAACTTATTAATAATAACTTTTATTTTTACAATCATTCTTTTGGATGGCCATCATAAGGGTTTTCTTCTTCAATAAGTTATTTCAAGGCTTCTTCGAGGTTTCACACAGTCATAAGGTTTACTTGGTATTTTTATGGACTATCTCCAAATCTGATCATGTTCTTCAATCAATCATTATTCTGCTCTTATCACATGGGACTTTGACATCAATGACAACCATTGTCAACATAACTTGTTAGTTTTTCATACATTCATAGCATAATAATTCAAATGCATAAATAGGATCACTAGAAGAAAGACAAAGCACAAAACAATAACACAGGAGTTTTGTTGGGTCTGGCCCAAGTGGGGCATTTTGAGCAGGAATAATTTTGAGAACTGCGGAACTGAGCGCAGTTCAGATGGAATAATTTTGAGATAAGTTTTGGTAGGCTGCGAAGTTGCGTGCAGCACAATGTCGGAAGAAGTGCGAAGCCAGTGCTGCGAGGAGAGCAGTGCTGCGATGTGCCACGTCGATGGAAGATCCAGCTAAGCAGAGCATTAGATGGATGATGGCAGTTAGTTCGGTTCGATCACAGGAGACCTATTTTTGGAAAAGATCATCGATAACTACCAAGCGGTGGGTAGGTACAGATCGAAAGGTAGGTGACTGATCACACAAACAGAGGACTACTACTACTTGAACCAGTCATCTAAGGCCGTGAAAGAAGGAACGGCTCAGCAGAAGCAACCAGTTGGCGCACGCGTGACAGGAGATCCACTGCCAGATACCAGCAGTCCGGTTTTGGGGAAAACAATGACAGTTTTGTAAATCTAAGGGTTTCTGTCTTCGAGATGTAAAAGACATGACCTACGGGTCTTGATCTATAAATAAGGCAATTTTGTAAGGGAAAGGGTTAACTCTTCATTTTGTTGATTATTATTGAATATTGTTAGATCTGTAAGATTGAAGCATTGTAAAGGCTCTGCAATTGAGTGTGCAGAGACCTAATTTTGAGAGAGAGGGAAGAGCATCTGCATCTGAGTGTGCAGATGAAGAACTGGTGTACCCCTTTCCTGAGATAATAAACAACAGTTCTTGTGGATGTAGCTTCCCATCCGGGGGAGTGAACCACGTTAAACCTTGTGTTATGTGATTTCTATGTATGATTGCCATTATTTTTACTTGAATTACTTACAGTGCATGCATACAATTATTGTTATCTGATTTAGGTTTACTTTTATCTGTGTTCACCGTGGAAGGGATGAAATAAGATGGTAGTAGTTCATGTATGGATAAATGTTAACAGTCAAGCACCTATAAGTCCTCGAATGAATGGATATATGAGATAACCACACAATTAATTGTTAAGGTTGAATCGTGATATCAAAGCACACAGCACCGCGCCTCTCACTCATTTGCATAAGTTATGATGTTTTTCAGTCTAAGTAAGGATGAATGATTAAGGATTATCCAATAAGATTGAATAGAAGTGATTAGGTCTCATAAATGACCGCGTGGCCTAGTTGACACACCGATCCATAAGAAGTGTTGCGCGATAAGCTGTTGATAACTTATCGTCGTAGAGTGGAATTAATCCCACTGGGCAGTCCATGAATACGCTGGTTGCACAAGCATCCTTGCTTGTTGCATCATTCAACGCAGAGTAGAAGACCTCGCGAAGTCATTGACCACAGCACGCAAGCTATCACCGCACTATGCACTAAGCTGTTGAAACACTCGCATCACAAGGTTGTGGAAACCTGCTTCTGCAACCACCCCCTCTAGTTTCGCCTCAGGTGAGACCTCATGCTGCTAGAAGTCTGTTGCCGAAAGGGCTAGTGAATAGGGGTTTTGTTGGTATCTTGTACCGCGAAGTACCTGGGTCTACATTGGAAAAACCTCTAGATCAGAAAGTACACCAACAAGTTTATCTTGGGAAACCCAAACGGGAGAAAACCCAGCAACCTTCATATAGAGATAATAATTCCGAGAACACAGTACAATGATGAGAGAGAAAAGATGGAAATGCTTTCCAAGTAGAAACCCCAGAAATAGTCTTCTCCTTCTGCAGATGCGAACCTCTCTCTCCAAGTGATGCGAACTTGTGTGAAGTGGGTGAGTGAATAATGAGGTGAACTTTACCTCTATTTATACAAGTGCCAACTCGCTTGTTTACCTAAGTGGGCCGACTTCTCTTGGGGAGCAATAAACAATTTAATTTTAATTTTTCTTTTGCTTGCTTTTCATCCCAAGGTTTACATTGATTCTCTCAAGGGTTTACATAATTAATTACATCAAGTTCAACTCCCTTAGGAGGTACAATCAAGTACAATAAAATACAATAATAATATCTTCCGAAGTTGCAAAAAGTTCAACATAACTAACTCCTAGATCTAGTTTGAACTGAAAGTATCCCACCTGCCCACCCCGGCCTAAGAATTGGCTCAAAGGACTAAAGAAACACAAGAAGGTGCATCTTGCACACTATGCCCTAGCCTTTTTCCCCTTCAAGAGAGAGGAAACAACCTAATAAACAACACAAGGACCTCAAATCATCCCTCTACGTTATTGATGTTTCAATTTTCCATTACATCAATCATATTATGTGCTATCTCAAAAGTTCCTAATCATTAATTTTCTATTTTCACCCCACTATCACTATCTTGATATATATAAAACATTGTGTATATTTTTCATTCTATTTTCACCCCACTATCACTATCTTGATATATATAAAACATTGTGTATATTTTTCATTCATGCTTTTAATGACTAGGAAAGTTGGAGATACATTCTTATGTGAATTAAGTTTGGGTTTTCATTATATATACACCTACAAATTTCACATTATCCGGAGTTGGACTTTGGTTTATAGGATATCTCTACCCTTGTGCTATCTTTAATCACAACAACACAATTGTGGTTATACTCATTCTTATATATAATATAAGTGTACATTTAAATATTTGTAAAAGTGATTATAAATACTTTGTTATATAAACACATATTTTTCATTATATTATCTCTTTTACATTTACACATTCACTACTTTTCTCAAAAGATTTAAAATAATTTATCCTTAATCTAAATATTTTAAAACTCGACACAAATTATTGAAATGCCTAAACTATCACAATCAAAATAACTTTTAAATTTAATATTCAATATGCTTATAATCTTACTTTTACTAAGCTTCCTTTCATTTCATAATGATATGACGCTTTCATTTCATAATAATAGGAGGCTTATCCAAAATTATGAACATAGATATATAACATTTATTTTATATGTTTTTCCATGTAAGTAAGATCTTGCTTTTAGCATAATTGATATAATCATTATAACATATAACATAAAATTGTTTTATACGAGCTCTAATAATTGTTTATCAAAAGGTGGGAGATGGTTGTTTATTGACTCTTTGTGACAAGGCTTCAAGGATTAGGTTACACTTGGGATGGAGGTTCCCCATAGTTGGGTTTCGAGATTTGAATAACAAATTAATGGTATATCTATATCTGGTTTGGATATACTTTGAGACATTATTAATCCCATAATAATAATAAAGACATATCCTTTTTTTTCATTTCTTTATGAACATTTTATACTATTTATTTTACTAAGTTTTCAAATCATTTACTGCTTTAATATTTGATTTGTTATTAAACTCGTCCCGAATCTCTCCAAATTATTGGAACTCTCTTATTATTGCTTTAATCTTTGATTTGTCATTGAATTCGTCATGAATTCTCCTCAAATTATCGGTAAAGAGTCCCTAACTGGGAAATGATTTGGGATTTGCACATGTGAAACCTAATGTTATCCTTAATGCCAGAAAGAATCGTCCAACATGCACCGGTTCGAATTTGCAACCATTTTTTTTGGAAAATGTGTAAATCTTCGATGATCACTTTTCTAGTAAAATTTCTCATATCCTTTCTCAATTTGGGGCGTTGATCATTATCCTGAGCTTATGCTTATATTTCCCACTTACTTTAGCCATTATATTATTAAACACGTCTTTAAATTTTTTAGCAATTATTTTTTTTAAATTAGCAATATTTTTTTTGAAAATGAATAGTTTAATATATCTAAATAATTAATGATTTTACAATGGGTTTAGTCAATATCGAGTAATTTTGGTGGATAAAATTTAAATTTAGAACTGTTTAAATTGTTTTTTGAATTTATAAATAGATTCAACACCCTTGAATACCTTCTGGAACAGTAATACAATTTTCATAGTTAATATATGTCATTTTATTTTATTTTTAATTTTCTACCAGACTCCAAACAAAATATTTTCTAAAAGATTAAAAACTTAAAATATTTAGACTACACCATTTTTTTTAACAATTGCTAAAATTATATATATAACATGAAGTTATTTAGATCTTAAGATCTTTAACACAATGAATCCACTTTTTAATAAAACTAAAATTTAAATAAACTAAAATTATTGGAATTGCATATATATTATTTATAATACACAAGAAAATGAATCCATTGTTCGATAAAAACTAAATGCAATGAATTCCATTAATAACTTAAAAAATCAATCTCATTATTTAGAATACTATGAAAAAATAATAACCATTGGTACAACAGTTTTACGAGTAAAACAATGTTTCAGACGATATTTTAAAGACAGGCTCTCTCACGGATGATCAAGACCTTCCATCCATACACAGTTGGAACGAAGTGACGAAAGCCCGTGAGAGCTTCTCATTTAAAATATATAGAATACAAATTTTACAGAAGAAAATACTCGGGATGGGTTTGCATAAATGAGAGCTCGTGAGCTTCTCAATCAAAATTTTTACAGGCGAAAAAAAGAACAAATTGTTGGAAAATGCATTAACATGAAGGATTTCGCTTCCATGGCCATGAGATCTTGAATGAAGTATTTCATGCCTGGGCAGTCGGATGAGCTTGAGATGTTGAAGTGCAGTGTAACTGTAGTCCGTCTATCGATGTTGGAAGTTCAAGAATTTGACGCCCAGTGAAAATACAAAACCAAATAGCACGCAAAACCCTACTACTGCCCCTGCTACTGCCCCCAGAAAGTCGTGATGGAACCCGAAATACTCTTCCAGGAAAACCTTAACGGGCTGCGTCGATCCATCCACCAGTTGCATCGAATTTTCCAGATCTCCGAACTGCGATACGACAAGCCCATACAGCGTCCATGCCACGGGACATGCCCAGTAATACCATCTCCACCATATAGGAATGGTCTGCCACACCCACAAACATCAAAACATATGAATAACTTTCTTCAGATATTACCAGTCTTCCATATTCCATCCAAAAATTCTATTCTATTCTATCAGCAGGAAAGAGAATGTTACCGGTCGTGGAATCAAAAAGCCGGAGAAGAGGTTCCATATCAAATAGAAAGCCGACGAAACAATAGCAGAGATGTTGTGGTTGGGCGTCAACGACATGTTCATCATTCCATAATACGTGAAGTATAAGAAGGTGAAGAACGAAAAGAAGAGATACCAGAAGAATTTTCCTGCCTCCCATTCAAAGGCCATCATCGAATACACCATACCGCTGTAAATGACAGCTTGGACGAACACGTAGGGAATCTCTATGGTGGCCTGAAAGTAAATGCATATAACAAATTAATTTAATTGTTTCAAAATTTAAAGTGCTGAATAATATCGTTACAGATTTTTAAATCAACCACCATGAATGTACATTGCAACTTTTTCAAACTATGATTGAAAACAAAACAAAAAATCCAAGGTCATCTTATTGAAAAACGATCCAACAATAACTGAAAAAATGATTTACAACGCTCACCTGTGAAAAGGCATAAGGTAAGGCAGAATACATTCCAGCAGCCTTCTCTCTGTAAAAAACAGTTCTTTCAATTTCGACCAGAGGTTGCACCGAGGATGAATTGTTTATTCCTATGAATAACACTGCCGCGTACATTGAACCCATTGCATTGAATATATCGGCCTGATGAGTCCTGTTCCAGTAGAGTGCAACCACACCACGTTACACGTTATTTTTCGAATTGTACACTTCAAATCATATATGTTTCCATGGATGCATTGGTACTGACCTCTTATTCCCGACACGCCAAAAGATGGTACCGAACATAATACCACAAATAAATGTAAAAAAGAATCGCACAGCGGTATACTGTGGATTACGCCAGTAAGACAATCTTTGTTTCCAAAAGCATGCGGCACACTGTGTTAAGAATGGCTGGGAATATAAAGTAGGAAAGTAGAGGTCTTTTGTCCCAGGAGCAGGCGTGCTCAATTCCTTTATCAGGGCTTTGTTCCGCCTGCAAATAGATTAAGAGTCAAATTCCGTTCACATATTTTGATTTTTAATATCAAGACTTATAAAAGAAAAACTGTTTCTTGTGCTTACTGGTGTAACTCTGAATTTCGATAAATTTCAGCAAAGTCGATTCCGTGACGGTTTTCAACCGCCACAGAAGAGACCTCTAACATCCATGTTGCAGGGTTGTACCCATCAGTTATCTTAGGCACCCCATCAATTGACTGCATTCAAAGGTAAACCGTCAGATAGTATTCTGTTTCTGGAGGAGCATGATAAGGGGCACTTAAAAGAGTTTATTTCCAAGGAATAAGTCAGAACTTCGTTAAATTAAAATCAAAACCGTAAGCTATTTGAATGTCACTTATCCCAAACCTTCTAATTTAAGAGGAAAACTTCACAAGATCATATAACATACCTCGAAGTATTCAACCAGTTTATGAGAGTGACGACCTAATGGACCAGCATAGATAACCTGACCTCCTCTTTTCATCAAGAATAGCTGCAAAATCCAAAGCCCAAGCAAGTAAGATAAATTTTAGTGTGTTTTCAATACAAATGACATGTCTAACCAGTTTTGACCCCTAAATTTAAATTACCTCGTCGAAGGCTTCAAAGATATCAATGCTAGGCTGATGGATTGTGCAAACAACTGTTCGCCCTGTGTCAACGGTATTTCTAACTGTTCTCATAACTATGGCTGCAGCACGAGCATCCAGTCCTGAGGTTGGTTCGTCCATAAATATAATAGAGGGATTGGCCACAAGTTCTACTGCTATAGTCAACCGTTTGCGTTGTTCTGTTGACAGACCAGTTACTGCAGGAAGACCAACAAGAGAATCTCTCAAAGAATTCAACTCCACTAGCTCCATGACTTCTTCCACGAACAACTGCAATCCCAATAAATGTAATTTAGCCACCGATAGCAGAGGAACAAATTTAGGGAAAGGAGGAGATATATAGAGAATCACTAACCTTCCTTGTTGCTGCATCAACTTCACTTCCAAGACGAAGCCATGCCGAATATATAAGGGATTCGTGAACAGTTACTTGTGGTGAATGAATGTCATTTTGCTCACAATACCCCGAGATCCGAGCGAAGGTTTCCTGACTTTTGGGAAAACCAGAAATGCTAATGTTGCCCTCTATGTATCCACCTGTTTTCCTTCCTGCCAAAACATCCATCATGGTGGTCTTTCCAGCACCGCTAACTCCCACTAACGCTGTAAGAACGCCTGGTCTGAAAGCTCCACTTACATTTCTTAACAGTTGCAGCCGGGTTTCTGTAACGCCTTGTTCTGTCATTTCCTGCACAACATGTTGTATATATGGATTTAGTTTAATCTACATTTAGTTTTTACCACAATGAATAAACAAACTAATTGAAAGCATAATCATGTGTAACATACGGCGGGCATGTCGACGAAGTAACAAATATCGTCGAAGGCTATAGAGAGCGGTTGAAATGGAAGAACCATGCCCTTCGTTGCCCTTCCGGAAGTAGCAGCGGCTGTTGCCCCTAATCTGTCCGACACAGAGCCGGCAGACGATACACCACTTCTCCTAGCAATTTCACCAGCACGACCTGCAGTCCATTGCACTACAATTAATTAATAACCAATCGAAAGCAGTAAATAGCTTTCCAAAGAAAATTAAAATTCCTCTTCTAACCTTCGGACGTGGATTCTGCAATGGACTTCCCTTTAGATCCTTGACGAGTGCTTAGTTCAACCGTCCTCGTTTCCCCTGTTCTATTTGCATGCTGATCTTGCAAAACCTCTTCACTCACCGCGGACTGGGCTTTGCCGAGAGCTGCAAGATTGATCCATTTAACAAGAAATATCAATATGTATAAATCAGTAATGTTTGATGTTGCAACTACTATGTTCGCCAAATTTTACATTGTTACCCAGATATATTTGGCAAAAGCACGAGGTCAGTGTCTTACGTTTGAGGTAAGATAGGGCGAGAGTGAAGCAAAAGTTGAAGAAGACAGTGTATCCAAGCAGAGCTGCAACACCAATCCAGTACCAGTATCCATGTGCAAATATTCCACGAGATTTTAGAATATATACACCCATGGTTTCATTGCTCAATTTGATTGCATTTGCGCTGCTATTGCTCATGGCAGGCTGCCATTCCACATAAAAGTTCTCAGTGATTTGAAAAGTATACATCAACTTTTTAATAAATCAATCTTAAAATGAGATTAAAAAAAATTCTAATTACCTTGTTCCACTTGTGACCCAAGAACTCATTCACGGAGATGGCATTCTGGGCATACATGAGAGGAGATATCCAGTAACCCCAAATCCACCAGCCTCTGATATCATCTGTTACCGTGGCACAGAGTATAAGTAATCAACCATGAGTAATGGGAGAAAATAGATGATATCTTCCTAGAACAAATAGCTGGGAAAATGTTTGTTTAATTAGACTACTTACGTCGAGAGAGAAGAAATCCACCGAGGAGCAAAATAATCACCAATGCAAAAGAACCAAATGTGTTGGCTACGATCATGCTCCGACCCAATGATGCAATGAATCGAAACAGTGCAGTGGCCATCTGATGGACACAGACCAGCAGCAGATACTGGCGAAAGAGCCTACAAAACAAGTCCCAAGTTTTGTGAATAATGAGCTCGACACAAATTCTGATGCAAGCTCTGATGGCGAGAATGCTCACCTTCCAACATAAGGATCGTAACCCACGACATAATAAGTTATGAAAACCCATATTCCGGCCTCCAGAAGTGAAATTGGAATTCTCAACACCCAAATTGGCAGTGAGTAGGCCCAGGCAGGGAAAAAGAGAAGGTCTCTTTGCTTGTAAAAAACAGGAAGCTTTTGAATTGTCATTGAAAGTTCTGCAAACCCATTGAACATGCAGGTAATCAAGGAGAAGAAGAGAGCGCCCATGTAAATACTCCCGTCGTTTGGTGAGTCGTGGTGCATCTTGGTACGCAAAAACACTGTCATCGTGATGAAAGCCATGACCGAGAGCTGTTCAACGCGTTCAGCCAAAGCAACGAAATTAGTTAGGGCTTTGATTACTCGACCCGTCATTCCGCAAAATGTCTTCAAAAATTAAAAATCTAAATGGTGGCAACGTTTCCACATTTATTCATAAAAAACAGTAGATTTCACATCACAGAAAACACTATATTTGAACATAATATTGACATTATCGTGTCGACAACATATAATATAATTACCAGCAAAGTGTTTTTTGCTCTTTAATGAGTTGGACATGGCTTTCATCATTTGCAGTTTTTAAAACTTTTAAAAATTCGAATGCAATCATATAAGCTAATTCAAAATATAATGTATTTTAAAGGTGTAATTTGGCAGAGATCGTTTCGTTACGTGATTTATTGGGGTCCAAAGTGTGCGATATTTGTCATGATATATTTGCCATTCAAACCTTATTTAAAGACATGGTCTTATGGGGTCCGAGGTGTCAGATATTTTGTCAAGTGGTCATATGCCTTTGGCATAGAATTTGTGTGGAGCCTTTTGGTTGCAGGACAAAAGTAAATAGTTGGATGGAATGGCTGGAATTTGTGTGGAGCCATTTGGTTGGTGGACAGAAGTAAGTAGTTGAATCGGCAGAAGTGAGGCGAATGCCAGAGGTTCCTTGTGTGAATTGCAAGTACCCAAGATATGAATTTCTGTTCAACCCTGTGTTGTTAGATTGAGTCACACTGAAGCGATTAGTTGAAAAGAAAGGGATATACAGAGGCAAGCTTTAATTTTTGACACGGAGTTTGAGGAGGGGAAATTCCGTGATGGTTTATTAAACTGTTTGGTGTGGTCGGGAAATTGACTGCAATTTGAAATTTAAAAGTTCTGTGAATTCAGAGCATGCACCTGCGAGGTCTTAAAGACGTAGACGAAGGAATTTCTCTTCATTAGGAGCAATTCCCTTGCGAAACAGGCCTTGAACAGTTCCTTCTTGTTCACGCCATACCTCGAAGTTGTAAGCGCAGCAGGATGGCTCTTGGTTTTATCGAATGGTACGGACAACTCCGCAGCCAATTTCTGTCCAACGTGGAATGACTGAAATGCTTCAGCAAATTCCTTGACGGGTACATATCTATATGGCTGATCTTTCAATGCCCAATATTGCTGCTGATCTTTTTTTGAAGTGACCTGCAAATCAAACCCAATCAGAATCGATCGCATAGCACACCGATCAGCGGACACAGCGATCCAACAAAAAAGTAGGTATTGCCTCTTAACTTACTTCCTGCAAGAAATCTGCAACGCCCTTCCGATCAGGGCACCTGAAACCCAGGGATTCAAAGAATTCGAGCACATCATCGCGGGGGCCCTGATACACAATCTGACCCTCGGAAAGCAGGACGATATCATCGAACAGGTCATAAGTTTCGGGAGCTGGTTGCAGCAGAGAAATGAAAGTCGTCCCGTCCAGGACATGAACACTCTGACGTAAGCATTTCACGATTTGGAATGTTGTTGAGCTGTCCAGCCCCGTCGATATCTCGTCCATGAACAGAGCCCGGGCAGGACCAACAAGCATCTCACCTACACCATTCAAATTGCTTTATACTATCAAGTACACCATTCAATTGTTTGATACCATCCAGGTCGCAAACAAGTTTGACCCTTGGCCAAACAGTTATTGATTTCACAGACATTTTGAATGTAAAATTTCAATCAAACCCCGCACTTACATGATCTGATTACAACACTCTGAATATATTCCAATTCAAAGAATAGAACTAACCTATAATTAAATGTTAACATCACCCACTCCATCCAATTGCTTAATACCATCAGCTCAATCCAAACTTCGGTACTTAGCCAAACCATTAAGATTTTGAATTTAAGATTTCAAAATACCCCACTGACATAATCTGATTATGCTATATTCTATATCAAATAATTAAACTGACCTGTGGTTACACGTTTCTTCTGACCACCGGAAATCCCTCTTCGCATCTCATCTCCTACTATCGTATCCGCACAAATGTCCAGCCCTAATATCTGCACCGCAAGCTCGAGCCATCAGAGGCTGCCGCTAACAAACAGATGCAAGATTTTCATTATTTATAACAAAAATGCACTTACCTTAAGGATGTAATCCGTAACCAGGCTTGTTTCTTGCCCCTCCAGAGCGATCGCCTAAAGAAAAGGGACTGGACAATTAAGAAGGGGAAACCGAAGAAAAATCAATTCTAAAAATCAATGAATAACAGCTTTAATACCTTCATAAAAACATCAATATCTGGATCAGGCTTGATGCCAGCTTCTTTTTCTCTTCTCGAAAGCTCAACCAACTTATCTGTAAAATCGATCAATCCACCCAATCAATCTCAGTGCAAACTTTTCAAGAAATTTGCATCTTTTAACTATCAGAATAATTAATATTCATTTAATTTAAAGTGAGCAAATTACTTATGAATTCCCTTGTTTATTAACTTATGAGATTCCCTGTTACTCTGTGTAACAAATGTATTTCGGAACAGTCCTGAAGATACACGATCTTAACGATTAAACCACTCAAACTGTACCATAACCAGACTGGTAATCCATTTAAAGAAGCATTATCAAAGAGCATACCATATCTGGTTCCAACCCCTTGGCATCGGCCAGAGAAGTCCATAGTTTCTCGCACAGTCATTTCACCAATATGTAAATCATGTTGGCTAATGTAAGCCGATGTTCTTTGGGGCACGAATTCATCTAGTCTGTGCCCATTGTATGTCACAGCGCCAGATACCTACAAATAACGCCCAATTTTAGCCTTTGGTCTACTGTAATGTCAAAACATTTGGACAATTATAGAACCAAAGGATGGTAAAGATAACCCACTCTCAATTCTGAATCGAGCTTGCCAGCCAAAGCCAAGAGTAAAGATGTTTTCCCTGAGCCTGGCGGTCCCAAAAGCAAAGTCATTCTGCAAAATCCGAGCAAGTTCAAATCCGTAAAACTCTTTAACCATTGCAGCAATTCAACAGGGTTTAACATCAACAATTAAGAATGTCGGCAATCTGAGGATTCCAAGAAGAATGTAGAAAATTAATTGCAGAGATTGATGTTCACCTGCATGGTTTTATGATTCCGCTAACATCGTGAAGGATTGAAAGGGGTCTCTTCTTATTTGGGAAGATCTTCAGAAATCCTAAAAACATCTGAAAAAAAACGCAATCTCCATGTAAGTAAGCCCCCAAACACGATTTACATTCTCTCAAGCAAAAAATAAAATCAAAAAAATCAAAACTCATCGATTCAGTTAAAGATACCTCCAGCATATTCAAGGTAAAATTCGGAATAGAAGGCAGCGATCTGCTACCAACATAGACATCTGCATCCACGTTCAAGTGATCGAAACGGACTTCGATTTTGGGCATGTCGATTCCCACTCTGCGAAGCAGCCATGGAAAAAACTCATAAAAACACTAGAATCCCAAGAAAAGTAAAACTGGAAAATCAAGAAGCATAAAATCAAAAGAAAGAAGATTTTGCCCCTTACTTGTCAATCCTGTTGCGGAGCTTGAGCAGAAAACGCTCGTTATCTTCGGCCGCGATTTTGAGCAATCTATCGATGAGAAGCTGCCGATCTTGAAAG
The DNA here is from genome assembly GCA_027924585.1 of Larix kaempferi. Taxonomy (NCBI): domain Eukaryota; kingdom Viridiplantae; phylum Streptophyta; class Pinopsida; order Pinales; family Pinaceae; genus Larix; species Larix kaempferi. Next base: position 12,309,779 of record BSBM01000742.1, read on the forward strand.
CCGATCTTGGCGACATCGACTTCCTCGTGCTCGCCCACAACGCTGTGGAGAATCCCCTTGCGGATGCGGTCGTAAGTGGGCAATTTCTCCAAGGCCGCCCACTTCAAGGCCTCTTCATCGTCTTCATTATCTCTACTTCTGGAGGATATGGAGAACGCATCATCCCCTCCTCTCCAAATTCCGGAAGATCTGCTACGCCTGCTCCCGGCCCTCCACATATCAGTAGCTGGCATTGCCATGGTTCCCCCGCCCCTTCCTCAGCTCTTCTGCTATAGAAAAAAACAATACAATACAAATTTATCTGTATTCCGGATCAATACAGAACAGCACGATCAGTATTATACGTGCCAGGAGCGATGCACTCTATGAGAAGCCAAGGGCCCGCTTGCCTGTGGGCAGTACAGCTCAAATTGTGAAGCAACGAATGGGATTATGGGCCTTTTATCTGTGCCTTGGATGACCAGGCGGCGCTGACCTGCTCCGCTGAATTTACAACTGTTCAGACCTTCCTAAAAATAAATAAATATTTATTTTTCTCATGTTATGTATGAATGGGGCGTGACGTGTTTCTTTCGTTCGGGTGTTAGCTGCCTGATTAAATATTCAATTATTTATTTCAAAGAAAATATGTAGTTCTAGAAACCGTTTTCATTTGACCGGAACTGTCATCGCATCGTTGATCTTTGAACGATGTATATATCCCGATTCCCGAGTGACTTTGAAACTCGCCGGTTTGCCTTATCATGTATATATCCCCCGTGACTTTGAATCTCGCTGGTTTTCCGTATCTTTTCCCATTTGTTACGAATGTGGGGCCAACACTAAATGGAAGAGTTGTTCTAGAATTATAGCAATGGATGCCAATGTGCATGAGAGGCTGACCCGGTCTCCATTCCCGCTACGCAACATTTCCTTGTCATGTCCGTGCGGCACAGGGATAACTTTTGCTGGGGACTATTACAAAATTTTGGTTCTGTATACTTTAACCTAGTTTTAAAATTCTTCAGACTTTTGTATGTTTTATTTAATAATTGTTTTTGCTCTTCTAATTGGTCCTATAATGTTTAAGAAGTTGATTTAATAAAGAGGTGGGCGTGTGGATGTACAAAATTTGACTCTCTATTGTTATTCAAAGAAGATTATGTAGTACAAAATTCATTATCAAATATTTGAAAATTAATTATCACATACATGATTGCTTCATGTCAACATGGGCTTGTTTCTATAAATAAAAATATGATTTACAAAACTTGTTATTTAACACTAGTTTGTATTATTTTTATTGTTATTTATTATTAAACATTAGTTTGTTTTATTGTTATTTTATATTTTAAATTAAATGTTATAGGATTAGCAAGCCATATTAATAATTAATATGACTTGCTAGTTGAGATTGACCCTTAGGTTATGATTGTAAAAATATTAAATATTGCTATTTTAAACATTTTAATTATTTTTGTTTATAAAAATAATTTTTTTTATAATTGCACTTAATAAATTATAAATAATTTATAGTACTAAATTATAAAAATAATTAGTTTATAATTATGTTTAATAAATTATAAATAATTTAGTTTATAATTATATTTAATAAATTATAAATAATTTCAAATAATAATTTTTTAATTATCATAATAATAACATCTATTATTATTATTTAATAATTAAATATTTTATAGTAATAATTATTTCATTATAATGATAATAACATGTATTATTATTATTTAATAATTAAATATTTTGTAATAATAATTATTTAATTATAATAATAATAACATTATTTATTATTTTTCACGGGAAAAAACATTATTTATTATTTATTATTATTATTATTATTATTATTATTATTATTATTATTATTATTATTATTATAAACTAATAAATATTGATATATCTTATAATAATAACAATAATTAAAAATTATTATTATTGTCTACACATATATTTTTGGTAAACAATACGTCGTAATGTGGATATGTTTTTATAATAATTTTAATAATAATAATATTATTTATCATATTATCTTTTATTATTAAAATTGTCAATTTTTATTATAAATTATTTACATATATTATTGTTATAATTATATTTTCTTATTTTTATTTACACTTATTTTAATTAATAATTCAAGGTAATTAATAATTAATATTTATCATTATTATTATTATTAATTTCTTATTTTCATTTATAATTATTATAATTATATTTATAATTTTTAATTATTTTTATTATTATAAAATATTTAAAAAATATAAGAAAATAAAAATAAGAAAATATTTTTATTTTTATTATTATAAAATATTTAGAAAAATATAAGAAAATAAGAAATAGGAAAATAAGAAATTTTGATTATTATAAATAAGAAAATATAATTATATTCAAATAAGAAAAAATTAATAAATGAAAATAATTTATAATGAGCAATTATACTTATAATTATAATTATAATAATATTATTAATAATAATAATGATCTAATTTATATTCTTATTTTTATTTATTATTCTTTATAGTAATAATAATAATTATTTAATTATAATCACTTCGGAAAATGAGCTGAGGAATTGCTCCAAGAAACGTTAACCCATAGCAGGCGGGAATGAGATCTTCACACTATGAGATTTCGACCCAGATGGGATTCTTTAGGTCATCGCTGGGATCTGTACATTGATTTTATTGAATAGGGTAGGTGAACGAGGATGGATTGAGCGCATTCTATGATTTAAATATGATCAAGGAGCTGGGAATGAAGGTTCAGGAACAATACTGAGTAATATTCCTTACCCGATAGGAATTGACAGGTGATCGTGGTTTTCTTTGCCTTGGGCGATGGCCGAGTGGGGATCGAGGGCTGCTGAACTTTGAAGATTGAGCGTGGGCTTCTGTTCAAAAGAAAGGATGGAAATAAGTAACAAGAACGTATGAATTGCTCCAAGAAACGTTAAACCCATAGCAGGAAGGATTGAGATCTCTATGAGAATTCGACACTGATGGGATTCTTCTGGTCATCGCTGGGATCTGTACATTGATTTTATTGAATAGGGATGGTGAACAATGGTGGATTGAGTGCATTCTGCGATTTTAATATTCAAGGAGCTGGGAATGAAGGTTCAGGAACTATATAGAGTAATATTCCTTAATCGATAGGAATTGACCGGTGCTCGTGGTTCTCTTTGCCTTGGGTGATGGATGATTGGGGATCTAGGGCTGCTAAGCTTTGAAGATTGATCGTGGGCTTCTGTTCACTGGTATGGCTGGACGAGACGATTTTTTGGTCTGATGCTTGGAGAAGTGTGGAGTTCTTGAGGGGTATTGCTAGTGGATGGTCTTTTTGAGGTGGGAGTGTGCCGAGCTACTTGGGGATGCGTGGGGACCTGTGAGCTGTTGAGCGTAGTTATCTTGGATTTGCAGATTGGGGGCTGGTCTCCTTCTTTATTTGGGTTTTTATCCTGGGGTCTCTGTCCTGTCTGTACTGTTGTTCCCTGTCTTGTGCTTGGGTTTGGTGAGTCGTATGACTTGTTGGCATGGCGGAGGACGTGGAATATGCCACTGACAAGGTATTTGATAGAGGTGGACATGTTGCGGATGCCTCTGGTGGAGGAATTCCTGCAGTCGAATCCCTGATTGATCCTGGTACTGGGGTTGTTGAGAATGTTGTCTCACATAAAAATAAAGCAAAGCAGGTCAAAGATCGGATGAGAAGGGACAAGTTAGTGCTGGGGGCGGATGTTTCGATGGATGAGGTAGAGGATTTTTCTCTCACAGCGGTGGTTGTTCATGTTCGGGGCAAAAGATTGGGCCGGGGTTTCCTTCAGCGCTGGGCGGCTGAGCATTGGAAGGATTTATTGTCAACTACCCCTGAGATCCGGGTTCTGACAAAAGGATGGTTCTCCTTCATTCTAAGGCACAAAGGGGAGGTTGATGCAGTATTAAGTCGAAATTGGACGATGTTGGGCATCCCTATCATTCTGAAACACTGGTCCCCCTTCTTCGACTCAAAATCGGAGAAAATTGATAAAGAACCACTGTGGGTGAAGCTCCCTGGGTTCCCCATGCATTTGTGGAACGAAACTCGATTCGCTAAGATTGGGAATTATCTTGGTGAATATGTGTGCTCTGATCACTCCCATTTTGCTACTGGCATATACACGGTGGCTAAGATCTTGGTTAAAATTGACCTTCGGCTGGGGCTGTCTGCTGAGATTAAAGTTCAATCCAAGGATGGGGACTTCGTCCAAATTCTGGATTATGTGGGTGTGCCGTTTAGGTGTCATCGCTGCCATGCTCTTGGGCATCTGGTAGACGGGTGCTCTTTACCATTTCGGGCTAGTAAGTCATTGGTAGATGATGTAGTCGTTGCTTGTGCTGATCCTAAGGTGTCGGTGAACTCTCTGGTGGCGGTGGCTGATGGTTGTGAGCCTGATCTTGACAGCGGTGTGAGCTCTGATTCTGTGGTACCATCTGACATACGTGGGATGCATGGACCAGTGGCTAATATGACACCTTTGGTACACATTGGATCGAAGATTATTGGGAGTGCTGATCAGGTTGTTGTGGGGGCATCGATGTGTACTGCGACTCCATTGACCCGAGCCACCTCCCGAATGTTACAGGATCTGTCTAGTATTCGTCGGGGTTCACTTGCGAATACCGAGGCTATGTCTCATTTCTCTTATCCTGATATTTCCTTATTGGTTGTCTCTACTGATTTGGGGGGGGATTGTATTGGGTCTCCTCCACCTAATAGTACTGTCTTCCCATGCACTGTAGCGTTGCCTGACGTGGATAGTGTTTTCTCGCCGACCATTGTATCCACACATCACTCTTCTGGTTCTGAGGGTCGCAGTATTCGCTATGCTCTTAGAAATAGGGAGATAGCTGATGGACCGGGGGGGAAGGGACTTCCTGATTTGGCTTATAGTGTTGGGGGGAAAGGACGGGGACGTAAATCCCTTTTGTCAAAAGCACAAGACCAGGCTAGAGTTGATTTAGTGATGGGTACACAATCTTCTATCGAGTGGGCACTTAGAGCAGCGAAAGCCCTGGATGGGGGTAATTTATGAAAATTATGTCCTTCAACTATCGTGGGTTGGCGAGTCCCATTAAAAAATCGTCGCTTCGGAGGTTGGTGGACTTAAATCAGCCGGATGTGTTACTGCTGCAAGAAACGTTGGGTGGCAGTGCGGATGTTGTTCGGGCATTAGAATTATTGCTTCCAGGTTGGAAGTTTGTTGGAGTGGATGCTCGGGGACGCTCATGCGGGCTGGCTTCGGGGTGGAAGGTGAATAGCTGTAAGTATGCTAGTTCTTGGGGTATTCCTTCTGGTATCGGATTGGAAGTATGGGATGCTAAGATTGGTAGGATGATCACGGTTCTCAATATTTACGGGCCCTATTTAAACAGGGTTGAATTCTGGGACACATTGTTAAGTATGGATCTTTTTGAAGGAAGGGATGTGATATTGGGTGGGGATCTCAACCTCTCATTGGGGTCTTTTGAAGTGTGGGGGCCCAAGGAAACTCCGGATACATTAGCTAATTTTTTTATTCAAGCCTTCGCCAGGAAGGATCTGCTAGACATTCTACCATCCAAACTTACTCCAACTTGGAGGAATAAGAGAGTTGGGGATCAGAGGGTGGCTAAGAGGCTGGATCGGTTTCTGGTGGCTGATGTGTTGGCACTGGGGGTTGATGTTGTCCGGCAGTGAGTAGGGTCAGGAGGGGTATCTGACCACTGCCCCATTTTTCTGGAGTTAAAAGGTAGACGGCATAAACCTCCCAGTCCCTTCAAATTCAATCCTAGCTGGCTGAAGGCGGAGGGTTTTATTAAGTTGGTTCAGGATCTGTGGGTTCATCGACCTCATGATTCTCAAGAGCATGCGGGTGCACACTTTCAACATAATCTTAAGCGTATTAAAGAGGCCACTATACTATGGGCTCATGAAAAAAGAGTGATTGAAGATCAGGAATTGCGGGCTACTGAGCAGAATATAGACAGGCTTCTTCATGGTCAGGGAATGGGTTATCTGGATGAACAACGAAAAGGAGAGATGATGGAGTGGGAACGCAGTAGGAATGCGATTCTGTGTGCGAGAGAAGAGATGTGGAGAATGAAAAGCAGGGCGATTTGGCTCAGGTGCGGTGATGAGAACACTAAATATTTTCAAGCATATGCTAAGGGGAGAAAATTCACAAACTCTATTTGGGAACTATCTTCAGCTGAAGGGGAACAAGTCTCCAGCTTTGATGGATTGGCGGATATGGGTGTTAAACACTTTGGAGATTTATTCACTGCACAACCTGGGGCCTCTATTGCAAAGGTTATCAGGGTGGCTCAGCATTTCCCTCGTTTTGTGGGGGAGGATGAAAATCGACTGCTGATGGAGGAGGTATTGCCGATTGAGCTCTCACTGGTTATGCATTCCTTTCAGAAAGATAAAAGCCCAGGGCCTGATGGCTGGCCTATAGAATTCTTCTTGGGATTCTATGACTTCTTCGGGGAGGAATTATTGGATGTGGTGGAAGAATCGCGAAAGACTGGGATTGTACATGGCCCCTTCAACTCGACCTTTATAGCTCTTATTCCCAAAATGGATAAGCCTGACAGCTTTGATGAATTCAGACCTATCTCTCTCTGCAATTGTATCTATAAGATCATCTCTAAGGTAATGGCGAGGAGACTCAAGAATATATTGTCTAAGCATATTTCTTGTGAGCAATTTGGCTTCTTGGAGGGTCGCCAAATACATGAGGCCATCGGAGTGGCCCAGGAAGGATTACACACATTGAAAGTGCAGAAGCAGAAGGGTGTAGTGATTAAGATTGATCTCTCTAAGGCATTTGATAGGGTTAGTTGGCTCTATATTCGGATGCTTCTAACTCACCTGGGATTCTGCTACGAATTTATTAGATGGATTATGGCCTGCATCACTACGGTGAGCTTTGCTGTACTGATCAATGGATCTGCTAGTCCATTTTTCCACGCTGGAAGGGGCTTACGACAGGGATGCCCCCTCTCTCCACTGCTGTTTCTCCTTGTTGCTGAAGGCCTCAGTCGTTTTATTCTGAAAGCAAAAGCTGATGGTTCCTTTCGGGGCATATCTATTTCTCAGGTATTGTTTATTACACATCTCCTATTTGTTGATGACATTCTGATATTTTGTGATGGCACGAGACATGATATTGATAAGGTGGTTGAAGGTCTCAATTTAGTACATGCTGCAACGGGTATGTTTGTGAATATTGGCAAATCTACTATCACATGCTCGCATTTAACCGAGCAGGAGATTCTTAGAATGACTATCAGTCTACCTTACAGGATTCTGGATATCGATGATGGTTTAAAGTACCTTGGATTTCACTTGAAACCTAATGCTTATAGGAAGGCTGATTGGAACTGGTTATTTGCTAAAGTAGAACAGCACCTTCATGGATGGAGTCATAAATGGCTCTCTCGTGCTGGGAGGCTGATTCTGGTTAAATCCGTTTTGGAAGCAATTCCGGTGTATTGGATGTCTCTCACTTGGATACCCAAAGGAGTCTTGGAGCAGATCCGCAGGTTGTGTTTTTCCTTTCTTTGGAAGGGTAAGTGTGATAAGCGTGCTTTGGTGTGGGCTAGATGGGAAAATATTGCAGTCCCTAAAGCACTGGGAGGATGGGGGTTAAAGAATATTTTTCTGTTTACTAAAGCATTGGGGGCCAAGGTGGCGTGGCGGCTTATCAATACACATAGTCTCTGGACAAGAGTGGTATATCATAAATATATTGCTCCTCTTACTATACTCGAATGGATTAGGCTGGGCAATAAGTCACAGGCAAATTGCTATGTGGTCTGGAGAGCGGTGGTGCAGCATTTTCATTTGGTTGGCTCTGGATTGGTGTGGAGGATTGGGAATGGGCGTATGGTTCATATTGGACTGGACCCTTGGGTTGGATGTAGGGGAGGTCATGTTCTTCCTGTGGACATGAGGACTTTTTTGACGGCTAGAGGCTGTCATTTTCTAGCTGATTTAGAAGATCTGGGATCATCTAATATTTGGCATCAGGGGTGGATCTCTGCACAGCGTCTGGAGATTCCTGAGGAAATGCTTGACGATTGGGAGGATTATCTTCAGATTTTAAGACATTCGAATATACGACTGACCAATAGAATTGATGAACTTATTTGGGATCACCACCCCTCTGGGATTTACTCCCCAAAGCATGGATATATTCAGCTGAATGTTGAAGTACATAACAGGGAATTGGTGTGGTGGTGGAAATATCTGTGGAAGTTAAAGTGTCCGGGGAAAGCTAAATTGCTCTTCTGGGCTATTCTGGAAAATAAGGCTCCAACCTGGGACATTCTGCAAAAACGTTTTATCCAGGGTCCGGGGTTCTGTCCACTTTGCAGGAGGCGGAAGAGACCATTTCTCACCTATTTGTTCATTGTCGGTTTACTCAGGTAGTTTGGGCTGAGATTTGCAAATTTCTGGACATCAATGTGAGGTGGCGGGGGGAGAGTGCCATTGAAGCGTTCCAATCGTGGTGGTCATTACAAAAGACCACCTCCATCCGGGCTTCCCCTTGTATTTTTTCCTGGGGCATTTGGATTACCAAAAATAAGATCATTTTTCAGGATTGCAGGGTTCTGATGGAGAATGTAGTGGCAAATGCAGTGGCAGTTATCCAACACTTCAAGGCACCTGTCATGGCAAATTGTACCCGACCTGTGCGCGTGGAATTGATAGATAAATCCATGCCGTGGGCATTTTTTGATGGAGCTTCACTCGATAATCAAACGGTGTGTGGAGGGGGAGGAGTACTATTCAAATCCGAGACCCATTACTATCATCTCGTAGCTGGTCTGGGGAGGGGAACAAATAACTTTGCTTAACTTATGTCTCTTCAGATGTTGATGTTATTTGCTCTTGAACAAGGATGTTTATCTCTTCAGATATTTGGCGATTCCTTGTTAGTTATCAATTGGGCAAAGGAGACTACACAGTGTCATGTGATGGTACTATTACCCATTCTGGAGGAGGTAATCAGGTTAAAGAGTTCTTTTAATCATATAGCTTTTACACATATCTACAGGGAGAGGAACGGGTTGGTCGATCAGCTATCGAAGGCGGCGACGCAGCAACGATTGGCACATGGTACATGGCGGATCACCTATCACGCACCGGGAGGCAATTATAGCTATTATCACAGACCATTTAATGAAACTTTTGAGGCACGGGTTTGAGCATTAGCTCAGAATTCAATTGATCGGTGATGGACACAATTACTGTTACAGTTTGATTATCTGTATTCGGATATTGGCGGGCTGGATGGACAGCGAATTTTTTAATCTTTGATACTGTATATGTGTATTAGTAATTGGATAAAAGAGGGCTGAATGGGAAGACGTATCCATTGTATATGTTATGGTAGGGGGAATTATACTTGAAAACATATTTGATAATAATAAGGGACAGAAAATATGTGGCAATGTAGGGATCTTAGTGATTCTATTACATGTGCAGAATGTAATTTTGTTCATTTTTCATGAAATAAAATTACGACTTTTTCCAAGGAAAAAAAAAATTATTTAATTATAATATTATTATTGTAAAATAAGAATAATAATAATATTACTATTATAAAATAACAATTTTTAAATAGTTTATAATAATAAAAATAATTATAAACAAAAAATATAATTATAATAATTATAAATGAAAATAAGAAATTAATTAAAATAATAATAGTAATTATAATTATTATTAAATAAAATCATTGTAAATGAAAATAAGAAAATCTAATTATAACAATAATAAATGAATTTATAATGAGGATTGTGAACTTTAATTATAATAATATTTTTTTTAATAATAATAATAATAATAAGAGATTATTATTATTATTATTATTATAAAAACATATGCTACACTGCGATATATTGTTTACAAGAACTATATATGTGTACACAATAATTTCATGCTAGAAATTACTAAAAATAGGGTTAATATTAATATGAAGTAATTTATTATTTAATATACTTATATGTATGAATAGTACCATTGGTTATGTGTCATGTTGTTTGGCAGCAGTTAAAAAAATTGATGAGTATTAGGATATATTTTTTTTAACAAGAACGGTTATTTTATTTTTATTTTTATTGATAATTGGAAATAACATGGTTTGGCCGCAGCCTAAACAACCCTACTTACAGCTTGTCATTTGTAAAAGAAAATCTTACAATCTGTTACTAAAGGAGAAAAGAACATTCCTTTTACGGAATTGGAGACCTTATAGAATTTCCAGCATTCTTGATCAACTCTGAATGAGCTAATAGGCAGCCCTTGTTTGCCAATGCATCGGCTTCCTTATTATGTGATCGGAGAATATGATAATAGGAGATAGAGCTGAAGTTTTGCAGCAGTGAATGGACCCTCTGCAAGATCTGATTAAGCACTGCATTTTTAAAGCTATCTTTCATGATTAAGATTTTGATTAAAATTTCCGAGTCCCCAAAGATTTGAATGGCTTGTCCACCATTCCTATGAGCCAGCTGACATGCTTTGAAAAGACCCAAAGTTTCAGCCTGGTTATTTGAGCTATGACCAAGACCCCAGCTAAATGTGTCTTTTCTTTGCCTGTCTGAACCATAGAGAATTCCTCCCGCTCCAAAAATACCTTGATTTCCTTTCGCTGCACCATCAAAGAAAATCGTGAGTTTGCCCTGTTTTTGCCATCACTGCTGAAATTCTGTTTCAGTACTTCGGATTCTCCACAAAGAGTCATTGCCTGGACGCTGGTAGTTCTTGTTCCTGGGCTGCTGCAAGGGTACTCCAAGCCATCCAATCTCTTACGGGAGGAGCTGCTTATCTTGGTGAGAGTGGTGGCTATTCAAAGTTTATATCAACGATGCTTTTGCTTTAGCTACCATAGTTGAAGGGGGGCCTGATTTTCTTTGGAAGATACCTTCATTCCTGGCTAGCCATACTTCCCAGCAAATGTATTTAGGAAGAGCTAGCCAAATTTTTTACCAAAGAGATTTGCTTGTGATAGCATGTGGATACCGATCTTTCCAGGTAGAGAAAATGGTAACTATCGTGCTCTGCAAAGGCAAGTGAACGTTGAGTCCCTGCAACATCTGCTGCCAGAATTCCTGAGTGTATGGGCAATCAATACAAATATGATCTATTGTTTCCAGTGCCAGACAACATAGAGGGCATCTGTGAGGTCCTACTATTCCACATTTATTTAAATTCTCCCCTGTTAAAATCCTTCGATGCATAAGGACCCAGCAAAAGAAATTGATTTTTGGGATGCTGAATGGATCCCAAATGTGCTTCCAGAGAGCAGTAGTGTGGATCGTTGTTGGAAGCGGTTGAGGCTATGTATTAGGATATTGATAAACATCTATGTGAGGTTAATAAATAGATGAATGGTTATGTCACATTGCAACATTCCGAAGTAGACTCGTAAAAATGTCATATTCAACCATTAGTAGGAGTAGGTAGTATCCTTAACAATGGTTGACCATAGTTGGCTTTCATTGACCATGGTTGACTTTGGTTGACAATGGTTGACTCTGGTTAACTATGGGTTACTTTGATTGAATATGGTTGAGCATGGTTGACTATGGTTGACTTTGTTTTACCATGGTTGTCATTAGTTGATCATGGTTGAAGTTGTCTGACCATGGATGAATTTGGTAGAGTTTGGCTTACCATGGTTGATGTTAGTTGAATTTAGTTGACCTTTAGTTGACTTTGGTTGGCCAGGTTGACCATGGTAAGCTATGGTTGACTTTAGTTGATCATGGTTGACCATGATTAACTTTTGGTTGTCTATGGTTTACCATGGTTAACTATGGTTGATGGTCGATTATGATTTATTATTGTTATTCATGGTTGACTGTGGTTGTTCATTGTTTATGGTGGTTGTTCATAGTTGACTTTGGTTGATCAAGGTTAAATTTGGATCCATGGCTAGTTTTGTTTTACTTTGGTTTTCCATGGCTGGCCAAAGTCAACCATGGTTGACAAAACACAACGATGGTCAACCATAGTTAACCAAATGTTAACCAAAGTCAACCATGGTAAACCAAAAGTCAACCATCATCAACCATGGTTAACCATAAACAACCATAGTTAACCATGGTAACCCATGGTTGACCAATGTCAACCATGGTCAACCATAGTTAGATACAAAGAGAGATTAGTTGACTTTGGTTGACATTGCTTGGTGATGGTTGACCATGGTTAAAATTTGTTAACCATGCTTGACTTTGGCTAACCATGGCTGACTTTGATTGACTTTTGGTTGATCGTGGTTAACTTTGGTTTTTGATGGTTGATTATGGTTTACCATGGTTGATTATGGTTTACCATGGTTGACTTTGGTTTATCATGGTCAACTGTTGTTGAACATGGTTGACTATGGTTGACCATGGTTGAATATGGTTGACCATGGTTGACATTAGTTTCTCTTGGTTGACTTTGGTTTACCATGGTTGACTTCGGTTAACTATAGTTGACTTTGGTATACGATGGTTGACTTTGGTTTACCATGGTTGACTTTGGTTGACTATAGTTGAGTTTGGATAAATTAGATCACCCAAGGTTGAATTTTGGTTGAACATGACTTTGGTTGACCATACTTGACTTTGGTTGACCATGGTTGAATTTTTGTTCACCATTGCTGACTTTGGTTGAGTTTTGGTTGACCATGGTTAACTTGGTTAACTATGGTTGACTTTTGGTTGACCATGGTTAACTATGGTTGACTATGGTTGACCATGGTTGACTATGGTTAACTTTTGGTTCTCCATGGTTGACTTTAGTTGACCTTTGTTCACTTTGGTCGACCACGATTAGTTGACTTTCATTGACCATGGTTGAATTTTGTCGACCATTATTGGTTGAATTTTGTTGACTTTTGGTTGGCCATGGCTAGGCATGGTTAGTTGACTTTGGTTGACCGTGGTTGACTTTGGTTGATTATGGTTGACTTTGGTCGACACATGGTTGACTTTGGTTAATTTTGGTTGACCATGGTTGGTTAACTTTGGTTAACAATGGTTGCGTTTGCTTGACTTTTGATTAGGCATGGTTGACCATGGTTGAATTTTGGTTGGCCGTGGTTGACCATGGCTGAATTTTGTTGACCATGGTAGGTTGACTTTCTGTTGAATTTTGGTTGTCCATGGTTGATGTTTTATTATCATGGTTGACTTTGGTTGACCATGGTTGACTTTTTGGTTGACCATGGTTTGCTTTGGTTTACTATGGTTGACTTTGGTTTACCATGGTTGACTTTTGTTGACCTTTCTTGACTTTTGCTAGACTTTTGGTTGGCTATGATTGACCATGGTTAACTGTGGTTGACCATGGTAGCCCATGGTTGACTTTTGGTTGCTCATGGTTGACTTTCATTGAGTTTAGTTGACTTTGGTTGACTTTTGTTGATCATTGTTGTTCATGGTTTGCCATGGTTCACTATGCTTGACCATGGTTATTCGCAGTTAACCATTGTTGACCATGGGTGTTCATTATTAATATTATTCACGGTTAAAAAAATATTAGTGACGATTGGATTTAAACATGCGCATGAGTTATTTCATTAAATCTCAATGCTCTGATCATGAACCAGACGAAGAATATTCGGCTATGTTTCAAATTTGGCAATTCATTTTTTTTTAAATGAAAGAACTGCAACCTCTGCCCCACCCCAAAGTTAAAATAAGATGCCTTACGGCTTATTAATATGCCTTGCTAGGAAAAATAAATAATACTAGGTAGGACAATGATGGAGTATTAAAATATCTTAACATGCATGTTCTAATTTTGAACATTATCAAGCAAGTGTTTATCGGGATGTTGTTTAACTTTTGAACCTATAATATTTAGTGACTTAAAAATTTATTTATTTAGGTTCAAGTAGTAGAATTTTTAGACTACACATATATTATATAATTTTGATTTTAGTTATCTTTCATACCATATTGAACAAATTAATATATCCTCCTTACATATTGAACAAATTAATATATCCTCCTTGCATATTGAATGCCTTGGTACATGAATTTGTAATATAAGAATTTTTTTTTCATTCTTGGTATTACATTAATACTATATTATTTATTTAATACAAACTAAGGTTTTATATACTATAAAATTAAAAGAAAGCATCTAATGCATCCATGAAGGTAACCATATAGTATTATGGTGACTTTCCACAAAACATATTTTAAAGAGTTTATTTTGCATTCTATTCCGAGATTTACTCTATAATAAATTATAATCACTTTTATAAATTCATTAATAATAATAATTAAGAAACATTTATAATATTTTAAATATTTCTTTTTTAATCTATAAAATTAATATTGAAGTTTTTATATATATATATTTTTAAATTATTATAATGCAATACATACTATATTTAATTAATTTAAATTTAAATTTGAAATTTATAAATATCTAAACTATAGAATTATTATTTTAAACCTAACATTTTTAATTTGACAACTATATTATTATTTCATTAACTCAATAAATTTCTAAATTTCACTTTTATATACTATATAAAAATATTGCATTAATTTTACAATTATATCACAACTTTAAACAGGCGTCTATGCATTAAAAAAGAAATTCTATATCATAATAAAGTTACAAATATAAATTAATCTCTTCTTAAGAGCCGACAACAATTTGCTTATGCTTATGCTGGAGCAGCAATGGCTAAATGTTGTAGAAAATCCCTCACACCACCTTTTATGGAAATCTAGGATGCAGGCCACAAAAAGGAATCCAAAGCAGGAAAGAAGATGACTGGATATCTCCTTGGGGTCTTCTACCAGCCATTGAGAGTAAAACCATAAATAAGTACTATCCATATATAGTAACCAGCAAAGAAATCATAAAGATACAAGATATATACCCGAGTAACCAGCATCATGACATGCACTATTTTTTAATCGGCAGACTGGTACCGCTGCCGCTCGATGGGAGCACATTGTGCCCCTAGCCACTGATACCGGGAGAAAATAAATAGTGAGCTTCCGCTAGCCGAGTAGTGATCCACAGCATGCAGGTTGGTTACAATTCATGCTTTCACGCTCTTCGTTCACCCTTGCTAGTCTTTCTGGTCTTGTTGTTCACCCATTCCTGCATTACGTTCAATCCATCATATTTCACTTGAATAAATCTGTATCCTCGTCACAATCATCTCTTAGCGATGTGCTTTGCTGGTTGAAGGATTAGACTTATCGTTCTCTTCACTGGAACTGTTGAATCCTAGGATGAAGGCTAGAAGTTGGGCCTGCTGGCTATGTATTTTATGAACCCTTTCCTGTGTTGAAGTTATTTGAGATTCCAAGTCTGATATTTGGCGTTGAAGCTGCTGTATTATGCCTGAACAGCCCAATGCAGGTTCCTGTATTCTTGCACTTGCTTCGTAGATCAGACTATCTATAGCTTCAACTCTTTGGTTCGAGGGAAGATCCTGAGACAGTCAAACCGATTACAAGATGACAAGCTCGAAGCAGACCACAGTGAATGTATTTTGAATCCATTGTTCTACAATGGCCAAAAGAATTTGAAGGATGGCATGATCACAAGGAGTTACAAAGAAAATCGACGAATTCAGCTTCGGTTTCAGCAAACATTCAGGTAGAATATATCTTAAACAGAAGCTGGCACGTTATATTGAGCCTTGTATTATAGAAAGGGGAGTTCTCTTTATATATATATAGTCTATGTTGGTTACAAATTGAACAAGTATACTATGTGAGAGTTTGCAGAACAGGGAATAGAAGAAATCTGCAATGAGTTGTTGCAACTTACTTGAATCAATTTGATAACGTTGCAGGCGCCAAACACTTGATTTATGATTGCAAACTTGTTAAGATCATTTCAGACAAAACGGCATAGGATCGCCAAATGCACCAAGATCGAATTTCAGTATATCCAATATATCCTTGCTTCCAATTCTTTAAACTTTCATTAAATAGCAGCTCGCAAACTTTACAGACTCATATCTCAGATTGGCTTCGGACTGCGAAGCTCATCACTGAGGAAACATATACACACAGACTATAATCCTGAACACAAAATACTGAGGCCTTTTATGCTTCCGTTTCAGCAGTTGCTGTAACTTCCACAAAGCTACCTGGGCACATCAACATATGTCCACTAGATTATCACACTGGGAACTCAAGAGCGCCGAAGCCACTCTCTACTCTTTTCCCACACTCTGACTCTTTACAGACACAGACACTTGCAGAGCTCTAACTACTAGAATGCAGGTCAAAAACAAAGATTCGGGGAGACACATGGGGACTACCATGGCCTTTATCTCGTCCCTTGATGGTCTTTCGACATATGGGGACCTGAATCGATAGACAAGCCGATTTTTTTTTACAAAAGTAGAAGTACAAAGTAAGGCTACGGCCCACCACGCCTTTCAATCATGTGGGTCCCAAGCTTGTAAGAAGATACATTTGTCTCGACCGTCGCCGAGATCAACCCCACCACACAGACAATTAAAGACTGGGAAATCATCATCTGAGTCCGGGTAATCATTAACAAGCTCGAGATCAGGATCGCCAAAATCTAACGGCGGATACAGGTTGTAGTCAAAACACTGCTCGACATCAGAACCAAATAGTACCGAACTTGGAGTACAAATAAAATCTCCCTGAAACAGAGATTCAACCTGATAATTTAATGGGATCCACTTTGTGTGAATCTTGGCATCTATCCTGTTGCCATGCTAGTCTCGCTTGACAAACTTCTGTGAGGTAAAAATAGTCTGACCCAAAGGAGTGTAACAGCCACCAAGATGCTACAACTTAAATTTGAACCACGTATGATTCAGGCTAGCTACTTGCATGTCTGCATGTAAATGGAGGATAAAATTTTCCCTTCTTTGAACCCAATATTTGCGCGGGCAAAATCTATCCAAAAGGATCTCAGTCCAACCGGACCACTTATTTGTTAACATATTAGAAGGATCGGCACAAATAACAATTGATCTCTCTTCTCTGCAAAACTGAAGGATCAAGTTGTAAGTTGACCATGTAAGATTACCATGACCAATATCAACATACCAAACCAAACCTTCATCTTCTTTGTTGTAGTCCACCCAAATTTCTCTGCAACTTCTCAGCTTATCTTGAGCACGTTCAAATCCTTTGAAAGCATATTTTTCCCACTGCTCCAAAATCTGTAACTTTAGCGGAGAATGAAGGATTTGTTTGATTAAAGTAACAGAGAGATATTTCTTTGCATCTCTTCTATTGGCGTGCTCCAGAGTGAGCTTCCTTTCTTCCGGAGTCAGGAACTCATCCCAGAGTTCAAGAAATAACTCTGCTTGCTAGTTTTTGGAATAGTTCGGTCTTACAGAATCATAAACCTTTTCTTTTCCTTTTTCAGATGGCTGTGAGCTTGAAGCGCCACCTGATGCAAACATGTTCAGCACTGGAGGCTGTGGTTGCTCTCTGGTTAACATATCATCCACACAATTTAGATAGGCGGGTTTATATACAATGGTAAAATCAAAATTATTTAACCAAGTAAACCATTTCAAAATCCTACTACTATTTTCTGCCATCAGGTTCTCATTTTTAAAGATACCATGCATTATTTTCAAATTAGTTCTAATTACAAATTTAGCTCTGTTGCTTTGAATGAACCAGATCCATAACCATAGATATTTTCCTTGCCGTCTATGATATCAATGAGAACACCACCCCAAGCATTTGATGAAGCTTCATTTTCAATCACCAATTGGCCTGTTCATTGAGGAAGTGAAAGGGTAGGAAGCTCTTGGACTTTGGCTTTAATATTTTGCACAGCCAAAGTCATTTCTGAAGACCACTTAGGCGGATTCTTCTTTAGTCTTTGCTGCAAGACATGAATGTCTTCAGCTTGGCCTTTGTAGAATGGTCTTATGTAATTAAAGCTACCCAAAAATCTTTGGAGATGTACTTTCTCCAGAATCTGATCTGGGAACTTGGCAAACACATTAAGGACATGTTGCTGCAAAATAACCTATCCTTTGTTAAGCTTAAAACCAAGAAATTCAATCTCAGTTTTGCCAATTTCCATCTTGCTCTGGGAGAGGACAAGACTATGCTAGAAAACCATATTATAAAACTCCTGAAGGTGTTTCAGATGTTCTTGTAGATTTCTTGAACAAATCAAGATATCATCAATGAATACCAGCGCCCATTTCTTATCTCTGAAAATATCCTCCATGCACTTCTGAAACTTTGAGGGAGCATTATTAATGCCGAAGCGTAGAAATTTCCACTGGTACTGACTATGTGGAACAACAAATGTTGTTTTGCATCGATCTTTAGCCTCAATACCTATCTGATAGAAACCAGATTTCAGATCAAACTTACTAAAGATTGTGCAGCCAGCTATCTTTTGTAACAAGCTAGCTTTGTCAGGTAATGGATACCTAACCTTTTGTAGTACAACATTTAGTGGTTTATAGTTTACCACCAACCTTGGCTTTCCTCTCTTTTGCTCTGAATGATTATTGACTACGAAGGCTCGGCAAACCCATGGACTTTTGGAAGGCTCAATTAAACCTTTAGAGAGGAGCTCTTTGATTTCTGAAGCACATAATTCTCGTTCCGAAGGGGACATTAGCCGTGCAGAGGCTTCATTGCTTTGTGCTTCTGAAGTGGATCGAAGGGTAGAGAAACAAAGTATTTCTCTCTTGTCTAGAAAGCATTTGGACTTTCTGAACAACAGTCTTTCTCAAGCTTAGCACATATTTCAGCAAGGGCTTTGTCTTTATGAATTTCTGTGTAAGTTATGCATCTTTCCATTTTGAACAGTTCTGCAACATTTGGCTTTGACTCAGGTTTATTTGCAGGATTGGGACACTTGGGTTTTGCTTCTAAGGAAAGAGGACAAGTAACAGACTTTCCATTCATGGTACAAGAAAAAAGCAATTTCTGAGTATCAATGACAAAAGGACTGACTCTTGTCAAAAACTCAGAACCTAAAATATAGTCTTCTTTTATATTATCAAGCCTATACAAAGATAAAGAATTCAAACATGAATTAATCTTGAAAGGGAAATCAACAGCTTTACCCAATAACTGTACAGGGGTTCCCTCTATGGTTTTACCAAAATGATCAGACTTTTCCTAGTAAAAGGATGGAATTGCACCACCTTTTGCTAGATTTAACTGACAACCCGAATCTATCATACAATGAATGGTATAGGGCTTAAACTCATGAGGACAAAACAAAATTTCTATAAACAGCTTAGGACCAATGAATGCTCCTAAAAAAGGATCTGGGGAAATGTCAAAGGAAACATGTTCTTTGTGATTTGGGCTTTTGAGAGCATCTTCATATTGCTGACTCATTTCCTCATTTGAAGATTGGTCTCTTTCTGAAACCAAAACTTTAACCATGTTCTTGAGATCCTCAATCTCATTAACCAACTTCTTCAGATTCTGCTGTTTTTCTTTGATTTGCATTCTCAGCAGTTTCTCTTTATTTTTACGGAATTCTTGTCTATCTCTATGCTCATTAGGATAGTCCTTGTATAATTCTGTTGGATTGTATTTCACATGAATTTCTTCATCAGCTTTTCTTTGCCTTTGTCCAGTAAGGCAAGTAACTTATTTTTCTCTTCTTTGAGGTCTCTCCTCAGAATATACTGAAATGGCGCAGTCTCTGAAAGCTGTAAATCAGTGGCAGCTAATTGTTTTTGCAGTTGCTGTTTTGGACAGATTGTGAACATATATAGATAAAAGTCGAAGTCTGGAGGCTCACACCCCCCTAAATTTGCATCCATCTCTGATTCAGAAGAGGAAGGATCAAATTTAGCAAGCTGATTGTCTGACTGAGAATCAGACTCTGATTCGGAATCTAATGAACCATCAGATGGAAGATAAATGATTTCTCCAGAAGGAGTCGCGTCTGGAGAACAGGAGTAGAGATCCCACCACTCGGGATCAAGAGAGGCACACAAGGCTGCTAGCCTTGGCTTTGATTTCCTTTGTGGGCACTTACTTTCCCAATGGCCTTTTTGGCCACAGATAAAGCATGATTCTTTATCTGTCTTATTAGATCTTCTTCTGACAAACCTTTTTTGGTAAGGCTTGCAGTGTTTCTTATAGCCATAGGATTTCCTATATTTTTCCTTATGCTTATATGGCTTTGAAGGATGATATCTCGGGGCACTTGAATATAACCCTTTTTTCTTTTTCTTGCAATGGTAGGATTCTTTCCCGAAATGAACTCTATTGTAGGAACCACATCCCCAGTCAGGCATCTGTGCAATATTTTTGCAAAATGACAAGGAATACATGGCTTGGTGTCTTTTAAAGTCTTTACTTACTCTTTTCTCTAGGAAATGCTCTTGCCAGGTTTCCATTATGTGACCATGTAATTGTGCCAATGATAAACCTCTGAGATCTATCTTTTTATCCTTCATATATTGCTCAACTGCATCAGGTACATGACCTAGAAAACTACGCAGGTAATGTTTTAGATAAGCAGGCTCGCCTGATTTTCCTGATGAGATGAGAAGTTTTTGCATATAGCAGAAATATTGTTCGCTCTGCCCTAAATCGCAGAGATGTGCTGATATAAACAAGGGCGCTAGATGGTCGTAGTCTTCCTGATCTTCGGGGCCATAGAACTCTTTTCCTAATGCTTGTAGGATTTGCTGATCAACATCATCAGCTTGAAGCATTTCATTTCTAGACTCTTGAGGAAGCCATTGCCACCATTCATAAGCGAGTCCTGAGAGACCAGCAATTAACTGAGTACCTAATTGCTGTCCTGTGATTGTGGAGTCTTGAGTTCTTTTATATAGAATCCATTATCCTAGCAGTCCAATGGCATTCTTTACCTCAGCTCTGGACTGGCACTGGATGTTCAAAACTGGTTGTTCTGGCATCTGAGATAAAAGATTATTCATACTATTGATTCCAAAGTGGAATCGATGAGAAGGAGCGGTTGATGCAGGGACTTCTTGCATATGAGTGTCAAAAGCAGGAGGAGGCGGACCAATATTTGATGAAGCTACTTCTTCATGGGAAGTTCCTAGTCTTTGATAAGTAGCCATCATGGCCAAGTATTTAGGAGCTAGGGAAGGAGGAATGAGATGAAACTGGGCTACAGTTTCTTGAATTTATTTGAACTCAACTTCATTGTTTCCAAAAGTAAACTCAGGTTGGCTATCATCGTCATCTATACTGAAAATTCCAAAAGAAAAACTTCTTGAATGAGAATTTTTTCTTTGGTGACCTTTAGATGCAAGAGAAAAGGCCGAAGCACTAACTGTAACTGTTTTTTGTTTAAGTTCTTGGGTTTTTGTTAATAGTTCTCCCAAGACAATCAATCTTTTTTCGGCTTTTACAACAACTTCTGCAAGAGCTAGTTTGATCTTTGCTGTATCATGAAGCAGATGATTTAGAAGATCTATTTTTGTAGCAATTAACGAGTTCTTCTCTTTTTCTTCGAACATATCTTTTTTGATCTGGATGATGTCAAAGTCCATATCATCCAAGTTATTGGAAGTTAGCCTATGCTACAAATTTCCATAATTTGCTAATTTTATTTCATCAGACATGGTCTCCTCAGGAGTAGAAGACTTATGACAAAGGAATTCCTTTTTAGTTTAGCCATCTGTGGAGAATTGTCTAAAAGGAGAATCAAGAAGATTTATTTCTGGCACATAGGACCTTTGTCCTTGGGAGATAATTTCCATCCTAGTATAGCTTCATGGTAAACTAGAGAACATACCAAGAGTTGGAGGACTGTTTGCCTTATGATGCTGTATTCTTTGAATAATTTTCTTGCAGGCTAGGCAATCAGAATGTTGGCCACGATGCTCAGTGTCATGAAGACCAGTGAATGAGGGTTGAGAGGAAGAGGCAGAATTAGACTCAGCTTGTCTTCGAGCATTTTGATAAGAAGAATTAGAGCACGATCTGATGAGGGGAGGAGTAAATCTAGGAGTTGGCGTACCCTTAGGAAGACGAAAGGAGTTAAAAGAACAGTCAAATATTATTGGCTGAGATGTAAAGGAATTTGCTTGTTGCTCAAGGTTTCTCAGCTCTTTGTATTTAAATTCCCATTGTCTAGGATAGTTAATACCAGTCCAATCAAAGGTAATTGGAGTTGACTGTTTGGACTTGTCACTTTCCACCACGCTTTGCAGGTGCGAACTTTGATGGACTTGTTTGCGCAAGGGTGGAAGAGTATCATTCCCAAACCGGATGACCACAAAGCCTTTAAGCTAGATTGTTTTTGAACCGATATCCATATTGAATCCTTTTGGAAGGATGTAGGCTTTGAGCAGATTATAGATGTATGGATCATCTAGGCTAATAGAATACTTAGGATAAACAGTTCCATATGTTGGGCCATCATGCAGAGGTGCAGTAAAGCCACCTATTATGGCATCACAAAAGTATCTATGCCGCGTATATATGGCAACACACAAATAAGAAACAAGAAGATATGGTCTTACTAATGGACCCAAACCAAGCTTTATTGCACCTAAATGCACATATTTATAACCTTGGGCCTTAGCCCAATCTATCTGACATTTATCAATAAGATTGATATGTACTGGCTCGTCTTTATCTGTAAACGAGACATCTATTGAACTTAATTTTATTTGAGTAGCAGTTCTATACTGCCACCATGAAAGCTTGTATACATCTTTGGACAAAATGGCTGGAAGTTGCCAGTTTTCTGATGGGTTTAAATCTTGGATATTTATTACTAATGAAGAATTAGATGTTTTATTTAGAAAGGATGATCGACGATCTAGTGACACTTCAGTGTCATTCTCTGTTTGGCAATCTAGGGTGTGGAGCGATACTGCGTCCATTGATGGATCCATGATGGCTGGGATTCAAATCTCACACGGTAAATTCCTACAAACAAGAGGATTTACGATGCCTCAGTCAACGGCTATGACCTTGACAACTTCGGAAAACCATTATAAATCCCACATAGTCCAACAATTTACTCATCCTACCAGAGCAGTTTGATAGATTGCTTTACAACAGATAGAACACAGAAATTGATAATAGATAACAGATATGAAGCAAATATAACATCATCCATAGATCATATGAGTTGTTGGCTTTAGTTGTTGGCTTTAGAGAAGTCATTATTCTCTCTGGCATTGCTGGGTGGATTAAAGGTTATAACTGCTTCAGAAAAAACATAGCGAAGAGTTATTTATTTGTTAGTGAGAATGCCAAGTTGATTAGTGTGTAAAGGTCGAAAGGGCATTGCAAGATTCCAAGCAAGCCAATTTGGAGCAACAAATTAATCCTATAGGGAATTAGGGGAATATGGCTTCGAGTATCCTTCACGAATTGTCTTAATCTATCTCCGATGGGCCATAATACTTAATACTTTATGGAGCAGTTTCGTATTAGCCTTACTTGTTTAATACCTAATTCTTGAGCCTGTTTGAAAGAGTTTTTAGGGCAAGGTTGGGTCTATGGTATCGATAGGATTGTTAGTGCATTATGGATACAGTGCTAATATAATTGATAGGACATGAACCTCCACCAGAAGACCTGTAGTTTTTAAAAATAAAACAATGGGTGACACATACGCAAATTAAATCTCCACTATAACAAATAATCAACCAACTAATAAAGATGATGATAAAGCACCTTATGAGAACGAAATCCGACCTGCAATTTCAGAACGAATCCAAGCATCGCATATTTAGGTTTATAAGAGCTGCGAGCTACCTGAACACGTTTGGCCAACCGACGGGCATCTCATGGGTATCCTTTGCGCATATTCCCATCGGAGTTACTGTGCACAAATTTTAAAAGTAAGCACTAGCAAAATACAGCCAACCTTCCAGCCAGAAGAAGAAGTGTTCATAGACATGCCATCAAGCCATATTATGTTTTCTCGTTCTCATCTTTGCACACTGGATCAACCTTGTGGATCTGTGGGCGGCTATAACACCAGCGCTGGTCATGGAACTCAATGCCATTGCTGTAAACATCAATGGTTCTAAAATTTGAAATCCGTGCAAATCCAATTACTGAAGAAATTCTCCTTGGAACCTCAACATTTAAACAAACAATTGCTTTGCGATTGCTCGATAGGTTTGTTAACAGAGGGAATATTCACTTTTTGATAACGCGGATGCATAGATGTGAAACAGATACAGCTATCCAAACGTTTCAATCCTCCATCGGTTACAATAGATACAATAGCGCATATCTCATTGTACATAAAACAACCAATTAAACAACTACACAACGTTGCAGTTTGAAATAACTTTAATTTTTATATTAATTATTAGTGGAGGTTCTATTTAAACATGCACCCAAGTTAATTCATTAAATCCTGATCCTTTATTCATAAGTAAAACAAAGAATATTTGGCTATCTTTTAAATCTGGCCCTTCATTTTTTAAAAATAAAAAATATGCCACCCCGACTCCACCCCAAAGTTAAAATAAAACGCCTTACAACGTAAATATTGTTATGATGTGATAGATGAAATTTTTTAATAATATAATGTGTTTATCAATTATTCTAATTGATAAAATTATCTTGGATATTAATAATAAAAGTAATATACTAATAATTTTAAGTAATATGTGACCCATATACAATATACAATACTAATACTAATATTATAACTAATATATAATAATATTATATTATAATTAATATATTATAACAATATTATACACTATGAAAAATTGAGTACAATAATTTTTAATAATATCATAACGAATATATAATAAATATAATAATAACTAATATCATAATTAATATACCCATCCATCCATCTTTTAGGTAATACGCCATCAATATAAAATATATAATAGTAATAGTAATTAATATTATAACTAATATATAATAATATTATGTTTTTTTTTTTACAAGAACGGTTAGGTTGAATTAATCTGCATTCTGGGAAGCCAGAACCAAAAAGTTACAAATCGGAAGAAGGTTGGTGACCTCTAACAGTGCTGCCAACCTTCTTGTGAAAGTCTTGGGAGACAAATCCCATCTGATTCTTGAGCTAATTCGAGATACTGACAAAAGGAGCTTACAGGGGTAAATTCTCACAAACTGTGAGCAAAGTAGAAGACAAAAGCAAAGCATATAGACTCAGGGGGATGAAATTTGCCCTTTAAAGTAGGGATCCAGCTTTTTCTGAGATCCAAGAGAGATGTTGGAAGCCGTCTCCTTTTCTCTGCGTGCCTTGTTGGTCCTTCGTCCTCTGGTAAGGGGTGGTGACGGGACTGAGTTGTCTTCAGGTTCCATAATTCCCACAGAGCCGCTGGAGGGGACTGAAACAGCCGGATCTGCAGGGGCAGGAGGTTCAGGATCAGAAGCCTTGGCTTCCTTCGAATCCACTGAGCCAGGGAGGGCAGGATCCGGAAGTCTATTGTCTACCGGAGTGTCTTCCACAACTGTTGTTGCTTCAGGGTCTAGGGCTTCTTCTTCTTGCAGTGCTTCAAAGCTGTTTTTATTTTCAAGAGTTGCCTCCGCTGAAGGAGTGACCTTCGGAACCTGGGCTAGTGATTCCTTTCTCCTTGGCTGCCTTCGCCGGTTAGTTACTGGCTGAAAATCATCTCCTTTAGCTGGTTCTGCCACTTCTGAGGCTTTGGGGCAGCATTTTGCGAAGTGACCATAAGAATGGCACCGAAGGCACTTAAAAGGGATCTGCTCGTAGTCCAGCTCTTGGATATGGCTCCAATCCCCCAGGGAGAGCTGAATGGCTTCCGGGAGTCCTTTCTCGAGGTTAACCTCAACACAAACTCGAGCACAAGTAAATTGGTCCCCTTTCGGCTCCACACTGTCCAGGAAACGCCCAAGCTTATTTCCAATGTCCTTCAGAGAACTTTTCCCCCATAGATGCAGGGGGAGATGAGGCAGCCTTACCCAAACAGGGGCTGCAGTGATCTCAGCTCCGGGATTAAAGTCAAGAGTCCAAGGGGCTAAGAACAGCCCCCTCGGTCCCATGAAATAGGGACCAGATCTGAAGACTAGATCTCGATCCACTTTGCTAGAGAAGCTGAAAACAAAAAAGCCCCTGCCTACTGCACATAGAGAGACGTTTCCATGAATCAGCGATTTCCAGCGTTCTTCCATCCAAGCCTCCACCGATTTGGGGCTAGGCCATAACCCCGTGAACTTTCCTATGAGGGCTTTTTCTGCTAAAAGGAGGGCAAGATTGCATGGCTCTTCTGGAGAGAGTTCCAGAGAGGGGATCTCCTCCATCTTCTTAACAAACTTAGACGAGAGAGAAGGCTTGGCTTTAGGTCCAGCCGAGCGGACTAATGCTGTGAAAGCTTCCAAAGTTTCATTATCCATCTCAGCAAACCTGTCTGGGGCCATCCTGGAGGCGGCGACCACCAGCAATGAGGCGGCGAGCACAATAACGCAGGCAACTTCTGGCCCTGCGAGCGTGGGGGACGAGCGACGCGTCCCTGAACTGCTGCGACCTGCAAACGAAATCAAAAACCAGAGGCGGCTAGGGTTTAAGCCCTAGCCGCAGAGATTCGCCAGGACGCGAGCTCTCATTCCGTCCGCTATAGTAGTGTTAATATATAATAATATTATGTTATAATTAATATATTATAATATTATTATACACCATGAAAAGATCCATCCATCTTTTAGGTAATACATCATCAATATAAAATATATAATAGTAATAGTAATTAATATTATAACTAATATATAATAATATTATGTTATAATTAATATATTATAATATTATTATACACCATGAAAAGTTGAGTTCAATAATTTTTGTTGGAAATCTTTAAAAAATCTTACAATTATATATATTAGCTATGAAAATTGCATTCTAATTTAGGTGCCCCAAAACCCATCATAAAATCTCATTTTTAACTAATATCACAACTAACATATCATATATAATTAATATTTAATAATAACTAATATACTTGTCCATCTTTCAATCAATTTATAAAATATAATATTAATAATAATTAATACTATAACTAACAATATTATTAATATATTATAATAATACCATATTCCATGAAAAGTTGGGTCCAATAACTTTAAACTAATATCATAACTAATGTGTAATGATGTGTAATATATAAATGATATATAATAGTAGCTAATATTATAAGTAATATATAATAGTAGTTAATATTATAACTAATATATAATGATATTTATTATAACTAATATATTATAATAATATTATACATTATGAAAAGTTGGGTCCAATAACTTTTAAGATGACACTCTGTATTTAATTTCTTTCCTTATTTTGGGTGAAAACATTTCATTGATCTTTGTCTTCAAAAATTGACTATAATATAAAATATATATCTAAGATGACTTTGATAAAAGTGAAATAACCGTGGGAAGCTTTGATAAAAGTGAAATAGTATAAAAATTGTCTACATGACATTATTCTATATTTTTTCTTAGGAGGCCCATTTTTCATCCAAATTTTCCTAATATGATGCATTGACCTTTTATGGTCAAACCTTGGGTTTAGCTTGGTTTTGTGTCACAATACTGAGGTCATTTGATAATGTAGATTACGAAAATGGGGCTAATAGTGTTGAAAGTGATGCATAATGGTGATGATGCTCATGACAAAGTAGGTGAGCAGAGTTAGGTTATTAACAATTGCTCCCTAATGTATGAGGTCATGAGCACATTACATGGTCAAAATACATGCTAGTTTATGTCTCTTCATATCATGGGAAAACATGACTATCTAAGCAAGGAGTAGGAGCAGGCAAAGAAAAAGAATCCCTTGCTAAAGGCTTCGTGAAGATTAACTTAGAAACAACCAACCAAAGGGGTAAGGTGTATATAATCTCAAGTACAAATGCGGAAGGTGTCCCCATGCTCTTAATATTGTCTTAATATAATATGGGATCAAGATGTTATGGGGTATGATCAAAGTACATGAATGCCTCTTGTGCACAATTGCTGTAATATACTGGATTACATGAGAATTCAAGCAAAGATAGACAGTAAAGCATACACATAGAAGCATTAGAGAAAACATATGGGCGGAACATTCAGTTACCTTGCTCATTCATTGTAATGGTATTTATACAATAGTTGGAGAGGTTGGAGCGGTTACACCGGCTCCAACTACTAATTTGTAAAATATAACATAGCATACATTAATACAAATGATGACATAGTGAGGCTAAGTGGCCCTCTCAACATCTCCCCAACCCTCAAACTCTTCTTCGCCCCAAAAATATATGCAACAACATCCTAGGTCTCGACTCCTGCCGAAATAGTCCTCACTGTGCATCGACCATGCATACTAGAATGCATAGGTAACTCATAGGTAACTCATTTGCAACAACCGCTAGTTGGATAGGAAGATGCACATATAGAAGGCTTTACCATGGCCTATTACTCTTGAGCCTGTGTCTTCAATCTAGTAGCAGTCGATCGAAGTCTCACCCTCTCACCAAGATGGTTGACTACCCTCACCGCAAGGAGGTATTTTGGTTTAAATCCTCACCATTTCTCATATGGCCGAACTTTTCTTGACTCAGACATAGGTGCTTTGGCTCTTCAACTTCCTATACCATTTCTCTGCCTTTTAGATTTCGAGGTCACAACCCAGGAATTGCTCTGCAATTTTGCATCAAAGAGCCCAATCAATTCAAATGTTCTTTGTGTCATCATCGTTATCTTTAAGCTCTTTCTGTGTGGTATGTGATGTCTTTTTCTTGAATGTCGTATTTAATTTGTGTTGTTGTTGTAGTGAGGATGTATGATGCCTGCAAGTCAATGCTCAAGATGTTCAAAAGTGAATGTTGCCAATGTTTAGTGTTTTTACGTCGGGCTTCTATGTGTGCTTTAGTATCTTGGTTGATTTATGAGAGTCAACAATTGATATTACATGAAGGATAACTATACCAAATGACTTGACTTGACTTGAAAAGTAAAAAATTGAGGTCAACTTGAACATCGACTAAGGTTGAGGAAGCATCTATAGACCCTATCGACTTCCATAACACTAATTACAATGTTGGAGGGGATTTCCTGCCTTTAAAGACCCATGTTTAACCCCCTCTGGATTTTGGATTCATTTCAATGGCTTGAGTAACTCAATGAAGCTCAATTTACATCATAAAATTTTTAACAATAGTCAACATGCTTCTGATTTTTTAAACTCTTCAACTTATCCTTCATTTATTGTGCTTTATAAGTATGGCTCCAATGAAATATATGTAAACATGATTACATCATATATAATTTTTTTTAATAATAATCAACCATAATATTTAATGCAAATTAATTTGTTCATCTTGGTCATTGTATGTAAGTTGGCGTAGTGGTGCATTGTTTCACTCTGTCAGCGAACATATGATGGAAGCTGCCACAGGTCGATGTTGTCCAACTGCTAGGAAATGGTTGTACCCCAAGCGGTCGGTTCTCTCTATCAACTAGAAGTGCTTCGGTGGCTGATTGTCTACTGAAAAAATGGTCAAAGATGGGCATGTGGTGGTCGGTCAATGTTGATCATCTTTTCTTTTATTCTATTGTAGTAAAGTGGGAAGTATTCATGTCTATCAAGCGGGTGACCTAGGTTCGGTCCCTGGCAACGATGCCATTGTTGTAATCTACCAAATTACATGAGCATTAAAGCAAAGATAGAAAATAAAGCATACACACATAACCAATAGGGAAAATATATGGGCAAAATGTTCAACCACCTTGCTTATTCATTGTAATGGTATTTATACAATAGTTGGAGAGGTTGGAGCAGTTACAACCACTCCAATTGCTCATTTGTTAAATATAACATAGCATACATTAATACATAATGATGACATAGGGAGGCTTAGTGGCCCCATTAATAACAATACATCATGAAAATGAGGGCCAAGAAAGTTAACCAACCTGAGGGAGGGTTATTCTTCTCCTGTAGTGCTCCACTTCAAGCCAAATTATGTAGTATGGAATCCAAGCATGGACATAAAAGAACACCTTGTGAACTCTCTATCTCTCTCTCTCTCTCTATAAAGTCTAGCAACATAAACTTACTTGTTATGGATCCCTTTTTATTGAATGATCATGAGGGTTGCATTTATAGGAAAGGATGTAGAAATCACTTAGAGTTGCCTCCAATGTTAATAACCTCTTTCCATTGATGAATTAGTGGTATAGTGATAAGTATTAGAGATCGGATCAAAGGCTATTTTTAGTAATAATAGTTTGGTTATTTCCATTTTCAACCACTACACCTTTTTGGAAGGCGAATAATATTTATGAGTAACCAAATATGTTTTTGGTTCCACTTTCTAGTTTTCGAGGTTTTTAGTGTGACAATCATGCACATATTTTTAGGGAAATTCTATGCATTGACCTTTTATGGTCAAACTTTGGTTTTCACTTGGTTTTTTGTCACAATACTGAGGTCATATGATGATGGATATTATGAAAATGGGACTAATATTGTTGAAAGTGATGCATAATGGTGATGATGCTCATGACAAAGTAGGTGAGCAAAGATAGGTTGTTAACAATTGCTCCCTGATGCATGAGGTCATGAGCACATTGTATGGTCAAAATACATGCAAGTTTATGTCTCTTCAATTCATGGGAGAACGTGACTATCTAAGCAAGGAGTAGGAGTAGGCAAAGAAAAATAATTCACCCCCATAAAGGGGCCATGGATATTAACTTGCAACCAACGAACCAAAGGGGTAAAGTGTATATAATCTCAAGTACAAATGAGGTAGGCATCCCCATGTTTGTAATAATGTCTCAATATAATATGGGATACAGATATTATGGGGTATGTTCAAAGTACATGAATGTCTCTTGTGTAAAATACATCATGAAAATGAGGGACAAGAAGGGGCCCATTAATCCAAGTACATAACTAATAATGACCCTTATCACATTTGGCGGGATGATAAATCACAACAACTGAAGCATTGTTGAATATTGAAGGGGCCTAATATCTGGAAGGAGTCATAGCATGAGGATCCCCTCACAAGTGGCTCAAGAGATGTAAAAGAGATTCAAAGATATCCAAGGAACTACAATTGAAACTAGATCAATGTTTCTAACACAATCCAAATATAATAGGAAGCTATAAATTGAAGGGCCTCTAACATAGACTGGATAGATAGAGGGATTCATGAATGTCTAGGGTCTTCGACCAAGGTGGGATAAGAAACCAACCATGTTGTATGATTCTCAATGACACAATAATGTGTTGAAATCAAGAACATGAGAACCAACCAAGCCAAGGAAAAATCAGGTCTCCCCTTGGGTGGTCTAAGGAAAGCCATCAATGTTTGCAATGGGGCCAAGGTACAAAATTCCTCTAGACTTATGCTCTAGAATGAGGGTAATAAATTCAATAGAGAGAGGTATGGTAAAAATAAATTAATGATGGCATCTTTGTTTATCACCATGAGGGATGATACAAGGATATAAGATAAACTGAGACTGATACATAAGGGGGAATGGGGTGTCAACGAGTGATGGGATAAATACTTCATTTGTTCATTGCATGAAGGCATGGCTAACCTGGAAGCATATGTATGACTGATCATGGGTAGGAGGGGTGATCTCAAAGGAGGGATGGAAAGGGGTAAAACTAAGGAAATTAACTAATATGGGTATTACTCAAAGAATATGGGGGTATAGTGAGATCAAGGAGTATTCTAAAGCTAACATTAGGAAGGTTGAATCATTGTAGAATACTCTAGAAAAAGGAGACCAAGGAAGTTTCCACATAAGAGATCATACATAGTTTTCAATCATGTTATGGATAACTTTGAATGGTTTCCCAAATAGAGATACTTGAGAAAAACTGGGCTCAAGGAGATAAGTGTCCAAACAATGACCAGATGAATCAATGGTGCATGTGATAGAAAATAGAAGAGACTGAGGGTAGGAGACTAGTGGTAATATCCTTGGGGGTAGATGAATGGTAGCAATATAACGTAACATTTATAGTGTGGATGAAGTAGTGGGATTTTGAGATGTAAAATGACACAAACAATGCCACGATGCAAGAGTTTGAGGGTAAGCCAATGAGTGAGGTGAAGAAGCATATGAGGCTAAAATTATGTGCCATAGACTACATGGAGTCCCATTCATATGGAGGAACAATGACATGGGTACTGAAATGCACTTGGGATACTAATAAGTGGTAACCAATGGGGTATATATGAAATTGGATCTGAATAAAAACAATGGCTGTAAGCCTCTATACTTAAAGGTAATTTGGCAATGTAAGAAGACTATAGGATAGGGAAAAGAAAATGCAACTATACTCTAGAATAAGATGGAAAAAACAATGTGCATTAATTAATTGAATGAAAAAAATAAATTATGAGAGAAAAGAGAGAGGGAATGGGAAATGGAAAGCCATGGCTATTGGCTTTCCCATTACGGGTATAATTCGAGCATGTAGATCTAGATACTAAGCAACATATAAATATTGTGAATGAGATCAATAATCTATTAAATTCATTCAATAAATGTGCTAAACATTAATCATTACACAAAAGAGAGAATTCAATAGCAAGAGAGAATGTTGTATTACATTAAAACCTTCGATGAATGAAGTAAAACGTATAAATAGGAAAGGCATTTCAAATAGGTCATGGATGCAATTCGAATTTCTCATGCAATGCATGAGATGTTATTTACCCTTAACTAAAGCTAGAATAGCCTTGCGTGCTCTTTAAGATGAGTTAAATAACCCATGAATACCCTAAGTGGACTCACCTCCCTACATGTTAAGATCAACTAACTGCAACTGATTGTATACATGATATGTGTGTGTTTTCCCTAGTGTGGAGCTCAAGTGTAACATCCCCCTCACCCAATTCGACCATCGGGAGGGGACGTTGGCAAATCCTAGGTTTGAAAATTTTGCCCCAAGTTCATAATATGTTTTTTTTAACAAACAGAGTGTGTGCGGAAATGTAATTAAACATGCACAACGAAATTCAAATCAATCCACACATCTAATATGAAAATACATCAGCATAACATTACAGGCATGAAATAGAAACTCTTCAGAGTCAAATGCATAAGAATACTTATCTTTATCCAATGCATATCCAAGCAACTGGCTATGTAAGAGCGCTTTTCCACCCAACCATAGGCACTCCGTCCATCATATACTCTTTCTGTTGGGAGGCCACCCCCAAGATGGGCTATGAGTCCACCAGGGTGAAGGAAGCAACTGCAGGCTTCTATCTCTCAGCCTGCAACCCATTCTTCTATCCCTCTTCTAATTTTAATTTTTGGGTTTAATACATAGTCTGGTAAAAATGGACATCAACAGCAATGGAATGACTCTATGTAGTGTAGCAACTTGCATGCTAGAGAATGACAATGGAATAATGATCAAAAGAGTGTTGACTCCAAGGGTATGAGGTGAAGGTGAAAAGACATCTGGCATGGCTTCTGACCATAGAAGAAATAGGACAACTGACAACTGACGTAACTGTCACAATCCCCATGCTCAATAACTACATGAAGTGACTTTTCCCACCAACCTCACATGTGCAATAAAGGATTGGAAAATGGTCAAAAAAGGAGATAATTGGCTTATTCTCATCACATGACAGAATTTAGGGTGAGTTCTAAGGTTGACACATGGAAACATAGGATTGGGTTTCCCATAATCCCCCTTCCTCTTCCCCTCTGGTGGAATCATAGCCCCTTTGGTGCTCTTCACACAACCATTGTTGGACCATTCTATTAATTTTCAGCATAATATTTACATACATTTCGAATTAGGCATAATAAGCCAACCAAACAGTCCAATTAAAATATAACATCACACATGCCCATCCATTCACTAGTCAGGCCTTGGCCTTGAGCTCCGCACTAGGAATTCACACTAGCATATTTACATCATTTACATTTTAATGAAATGGGGTCAAAATCGAGATATTACAATCTCCTCCCCCTTGGAATAACAGAGTTCTCGGTGTTCCAATACTTGGGAATACATAGACACTTTACGCATGTCCAAAATCCGTAAAATGTGGCAGGTTTGTCCTGCATTTCATCTTTTACTTTGACCTTCCAGGACCAATTTCTTGGTTTCAACAGGCTTCTCTTTCTGACTTTGACCTTCCAACCTGATCCACAAGTCTAGAAAATTTATGGATACAATACTTCTTATTGTCCCTTTGTTGGGAAGTTGCGGAGGCAATGATTTCCCCCACATTCCCCAACATGTCAATGGCTGCTTTTTCTTTACTTGCTCTTTTTCCCTGGAGTCTTCCAGCATGGAATGTTTCTTAATGGGGTGATTGGATGAATGCGTCTTCATTGATCCACTTTCCTTTCCACTGCTGACTGCTCCCATAATTATTTTCACCTCTCTTTGCAGACAAATAGAGTCCTGCAAAAACCCCGTGGTTCATCTCATTTTGTTGCTTCTGTAGCTTGAGCATCTCTCCATGATTTTCTTGGGTCTTGGAAATCGTTTTGAAGAATATTTTCAGCCAAATCCAATATATTTTGGTTTGCTTCCATGGTCCAAGCACAGAACTTCCTATACTTTGCTTCCTAGCACCACTGGTCTTGTAACAACTGCAACTAAATGTTTTCAATTTCTCACCTGTGAAATTCATCATTGCAATTCTTGTTAGGCCCAAGCATAACATAAACATTACAAATCAGTAAATTATTTTTCCAATTGACATGGAGAGCCCATGCTCTATTCATGAGACTTCAACACTTTTCATGCTTTCCCAACATATACATGAACTCATTCATGTTCATCCTTTTATAGGGAATTAACTATTTCAACCATTCACGATTTATTTCAAGCAAATAAACACAATCAACTTCAGCCATAACATGCATTCCACAATTTTCTATTTTCTAAAAGGCATCAATCAAAAGGAAAGATAAGAGTAATAGTTTTCGCCTTTTAGTCTTGTTCCAATTTGGAGCCCACACCACCACTATGGTTTCATGCTCCTTATCCTCTTTCACTTCAATGTGAATGCTTGACTTTCCCTTTATTGGCTATGACACTTAGTGTCTAAGGTCCGTCTAAGTCTTTTCAACCAGGGAACTCTTCCCCATTGTTTCCTTCAGAACCTTTGGCTGCTAGGACCCACACAAGTCCACTAGCACCATCTTTCATTACTGCTCATGCTAAGCTCTCCAGGACCATCACATGTCCACATGTATCCTTAGGATGCCTTCAAGTTTCTTGCTTCCAACAATACCTACACTCAAACATTGAATCAAATTCACATGTTTAGTTTATTTTCATAAGGTTTATTTCTAAACAAGAGTTTAAGAAATCATAACCAAATCATGTACACATGTATATTCATATTAAATAAGCAAGAAGCTGCAAGATAACCAAATACTTATATGTATTGGGGTGTCTTCATTTTATCCACAAGCTCCTCCTTTGCTTTACAAGCCTTCTATTTCATGTGGATACAATAACGAATGTTGGGCCAGCATGCAGGCTACTCCACAATCATTAGAATAGGAAATGCCAAGCCAGTATGCCGACTGGGGTTTATCAATATTTAAGGAATGTTTGGCCAAACACACCGACTTCTCCACAATATTCAATTCCCAACCAGTGCACTGAATGGATTTACCAAGCATGTGGTGGTGCCAAACCAGTCCCATACCTGGTTTTCCTTATCCATTTCCAAGCCAACACATCTGTCTGGGTCATCATCCAATGGAAGGAAACTGTACCACAACCATTTCTAGGTCAAGGCTCTACTACGGAGCCATAGGCATCTCAGGGTTTCTAGTTAGTCTCGGTACCCCACCTTACTGCTGGCCCGATAGAGATTTTATGCCTTCATCAATATCACCACACTTTCACACACAAATCAAATCTTCATCCACACAAGGATGGCATTCCTCTCATATGCAAACCAGTGGTTTCCTCTAGGAACCTCTATAGGTGACTTTATTGACTGTAGCCTAGCATGGCCCCACAACACCCACTCACACTACACAAGGATGATACCCCTTTTCTACTACATAGATCCTCAGGCCCTATCTATCCCTTCTAGTGTTTATTTAGTGTGAGCGTAGAAGAAGGTTACCAATGCCAATACAGTCCCTCCTAAACTACCCTTCTTCACTTTGCCTCTTAATGTGCAACACCAAATTGCAGCTGTGGAAGCTGACAACACAAGAAGGATAAGCAAAACTCATCAATATTGCTTCTCTAAATTGTAACCATATTTCATAACATTAACTACCAAGTATTGAAACACCAGGAATGCGTCCATTCCCTTAGGGTGTAGTCAATATTGACAACCCCTAACATAGCCCCAGCACCCGAAAGGTATGCATCCCTTTCCGATGTGAGTCATGTAGGCCCTAGTCACACTTAAGCAGTATGGAATAATAATGAAATAATAAAACATGCTCTGCATATAAATCTAATAATCAAACATGTATATTCTTAGCTAGGGTTATAGAATATTCATCTGTTTGCAAATGCATCTTTTCTTCATTTGCGAAGAATGTGGGGCTCCCTTCTCTGAGTCAACAGTCCCTTCGGTTTGATACCCCAATATTTTTACGTTCCATAACCCCCACATGCCGTCTTGGCATAATTTTACCATCTCACTTCACATGGTTTTCCAAGATGTAGTGCAACTGAGATATTATCAAAATTTACAATGGCGTTTCACCCGAAAACCCATTTTCCAAAGCATGGGAACCTTCCCATGGAGTTTGACTTCTGCATGCCATCACACATGGTATTCCTGCAAGGTGTCTTTCTGACACACTCCTCAAATAACCAAACAGTCAGCAACATTTAACAATCAAATTCAAATCTGATTTCCCTAATCAGTCAATGCCATTAATAATTAAATTCAAACATGAATTTACAATTATGTCTCCTATAGGATTTTTTTTGTTTAACCATGAGGCCATCCTCATATTTTTTGGCTCTCGTAAGTGGTATCACTATGTCCATTATGGTTTTACACTTGCTACCATACATGAACATCCACTTACAACATGTCCTCCTGACACAATTCATATAATCCAAAACAACCATTAGCAATTATTAGCAAAATTTCAAATATGAAATTTACAAATATGTTTTCCTACAGAAATTAGATTTACCAACAAAGAGATTAATTCTCATAAACTTAAATCAGAAAATTTTCAGATATGTTTCATATATAAAATCATATTTGTGAACCATGAGATCCTTCTCACAATATTTGGCCTTTGCACATGGTAGGTTCCATCCTTTATCATGGACTTACCCACATGGCCATGCCCAAGACAATCTTCCTGAAATCTGAAATTCCAGCCAACCAAACACTTTGTGAGCATCCATGCATATAATCTTTTCATTGCCGCAACAGTCACTGAAGTGATCTCAAAATTATAAACACTCAATAATTCAAACACTTTCAGTTTTTAACATTCCAAATGTAATGAAATATATATATATATATATATTATATATCATTATCAGAGTAAAATTACAAGACATGTTCGCATTATCTCTGCAATTTAAATAAAAAACTCCAATGTTCATTACTTCACAGCCATATCATTTTATGCAACTCTGTCCTTTCAACAAAGCACTCTGGTAGACCATCAAACATCACTACCTACTTCATGCAATCTGTCTCCTGCATTCATAGCAGCTCTGAAATGATCCCAGAATTACCCTTAATTTATTCTTTCCTCTATTACCTATTTGCAATGAAACATACATGAAACATACATAACACAACCATGCATTCACACAATGCATCTCAACATGTGCACCCACACACATGCATGCACACCTACAACATTCACATAATATTTTAATGCACACTCACTCAATTCCTTCTTACATGGATTCATGAATACCATAATGTCATGTCATGCATTCCACCATGATGTTTTGGGAAGTATGGCTATTGCCTCAACACATTGCCCAACCATCTCCCCAATCACTAGGTTAACTTATATGGGTTCCTTCCTTCTCCACCCAAACAACACATCAGGAGTTTACTCACTCCTTGGTTGTTGGAAAAGAGGTTTTCATCCCAAATTAACACCAATAGGGGGTTAATGGTATATTGTTGTAACACTATAGCATTACCATCCTAACCACATTATGGCCTTAACCATCACTATCTCATATGGCATGCACTACCACAGCAAGACCATAAGTCCTCACTTGCTTTGGTTATTAAACTCATAACCAACATACACAAATGGCATGATATAATTTCATATTAATGCATTGAGGTTTATAAGAAACTATAGGGTGTAAGGATCCTTATCTTCACTTACCAACACCTCACCATACTCGGTAGGATGACATTCACATTCAGGCATTCAATACCACATGCAAACCAAGTCAACATAGTTTAAACATAGTTGAAGGGATCTTACCAAATCCTCTTTCAACATTCATGCAATTAAGCACAAATAACCATTACCTGCATGGATGTCATTAACATCGCTTGATGTTACCTGATCAGTTGGCCTCTTACCAAGGCTACACAGTCCTTTTTCCAACCTTTTGATCATGAAACATTACTCTAGCTTTCCCTCTCAAGGTTTGTTGGTCACATGCTGTGACTTCTTTGCATTTTTAGTCATGCTTCTATGGTCTGATTCCTACAACCATTATCAACAACATTAATTGTCATCAATCATAGGAAATACCAGTAATGGCTATTGAATGTGTAAATTCAATACCTTTACCCATATGCAACATCATGCCCATGCATAAACAATTCACATGTACTATGCAATGCCTATTAATATGCCAACTAGTGCATATTAATTTCATTTATCTAATCTCTTATATGTTCAGCAATTCTATGCCATAATTTTTTGTAAAATATAATTTCAATAGTAAGAGAGGGGTTAAGGAATTCTCCCTTTCCAGTCCCTCATCATAGCATGGAATTCCTCTTCCACATCATAGCTGATCCAATTTCTTGGCCTCTTAACAAGCACACAAGGAATCATTAGTTATGTTTTTCTCACCAAGAAACAATTCAATACATATACTCATGTATAACATTCCTACTTGCTATTTTCCAAGCATACAATTGTTATGCTATAAACATAAATTAGCTTAAGGTGAGAAATTTCCCTCTTTATCAACATTGTCTTACTGCTCCAATTGCTTTCAGAAATTATGGCCAAGTTCAACTTGACCTTTATTAACTTCCCTGCACTTATGAGCACTGCAATTGATTCCATTCTAACTCCATAAGGAGTCTTTTCAAGGTCCCTTATATGCCCTTGCACCTCATTCAAATGTGATACTTTCCTTTCCTTTCTCATGGAAACATTTTCCACAATTCTGAACCACATACCTGATTCACACATGGGATGCCTCAATACATTCTCAGAAATAAACAAAATAATTTCCATGCATTATGGAGACAATCCATATTGACAATTTATGTCAGCCACAAAATTTCTCTCACAATCAATGACTGTCTCTGGGGGACAGCGGGGGTCAATCAATCGATTTCGTGCAATCTGGCGCATAAGATCGATTACGATCTTTGATTTCAGGCACCTAAGAATTGAATATGAAAAATGTCGTGTTTACCCAGATGAACGGTTCAGATCAATGGTTTAGATTGGAGCGAAGATCAAGATCGACGGCTGAGGCAAGTTTCGTTGGAAAAAGAAGCACGAGATATAACACACGAAGTGACTGTTGGAGTACAGTTAAACAATGGAAAATATCAACAGTCATTGATCGATGGGTGACAGATCAACGACCCACATCCATTTTGCATTGCCAACATGAGCTCTAGGAGGAAGGGAAGGGTGGTTACGGAATCGTAAAATGCCTTCCACTTGTCAGAACCACACGATTTCGCAAGTTGGAAGAGCGGTAAGGGAAACCGCTTTTGCACTTCCTCCCATACGGTTTCCTGCACACCCATGGCTGATGTGGTTGGTCCATGCTGCACCCTCTGCCCACACAGATCCTCCACATCGGACCTCCTTCCCATGTGGCTCCTCCACGTCACCCTTTCACCTGGCACAGGTGGGGGCCCAATTAAATTTTTCCCAAATTTTGAAATTTGTGGTTTCATGCAAGGATTTCATTGGTCAATGACGGGAAGGTTTCGAAGTTGTTTTCAGACTTCTCCAAGCCAGTTAACTATCATTCGATAGCCATTCAACGGAACTTAACCCCGCACATCCATTTATGATCCTTTTACCTGTAGATCATGATTCCTGGCCCGTACAGCTCTGGTATTGCAACTAGAAGCTCTGATACCACTTTGTAACGTCCCCCTCACCCAATCCGACCATCGAGAGGGGATGTTGGCAAATCCTGGGCTTGACAATTTTGCCTCAAGTTCATAATATGTTTTTTTTAACAAACAGAGTGTGTGCAGAAATGTAATTAAACATGCACCACGGAATTCAAATAAATCCACACACATCTAATATGAAAATACATCAGCATAACATTACAGGCATGAAATAAAAACTCTTCAGAGTCAAACGCATAAGAATACTTATCTTTATCCAACGCAGATCCAAGCAACTGGGTGTGTAAGAGCGCTTTTCCACCCAACCATAGGCACTCCCTCCAGCATATACTCTTTCTGTTGGGAGGCCACCCCCAAGTTGGGCTATGAATCCACTAGGGCGAAGGAAGCACCTATAGGCTTCTATATCTTAGCCTGCAACCCATTCTGCTATCCCTCTTCTAATTCAAATTTTTGGGTTTAATACGCAGTCTGGTAAAAATGGACATCAACAACAATGGGATGACTCTACGTAGTGTAGCAGCTTGCATGCTAGAGAATGAGAATGGAATAATGATCAAAATACTGTTGACTCCAAGGATATGAGGTGAGGGTGAAAAGATAGTTGACATGGCTTCTAACCATAGAAGAAATAGGACAACTGACAGCTGACATAACTGTCACAATCCCCATGCTCAATAACTACATGAAGTGACTTTTCCCACCAACCTCACATGTGCAATAAATGATTGGAAAATGGTCAAAAAAGGAGATAATCGGCTTATTCTCATCACATGACAGAATTTAGGGTGAGCTCTAAGGTCGACACATGGAAACATAGGATCGGGTTTCCCATAAGCCCCCTTCCTCTTCCCCTCTGGTGGAATCATAGCCCCTTTGGTGCTCTTCACACAGCCATCATTGGACCATTCTATTAATTTTCAGCATAATATTTACATACATTTCAAATTAGGCATAATAATCCAACTAAACAGTCCAACTAAAATATAATATCACACATGCCTATCCATTCACTGGTCGGGCCTTGGCCTTGAGCTCCACACTAGGAATTCACACTAGCATATTTACATCATTTACATTTTAATGAAATGGGGGTCAAAATCAGGATATTACATCAAGGCCAAGGCCCCACTAGTGGATGTTCAAGTTTTAATTGCATAGGCAAGTATTTGACAGTTTGATTATCCATGAGCTGTTAAGTCATGAATATTTCTAAATGATGTAATTATTAATTAATGCAATAAAATACCCAAGAAGCTGGCTAAGGAGGAAACCAATGATAAGGGGCCATGTGTATCAACTAGGGAGAGGTGACGGGGTTATGGGATTTGTATCCATGCTGCCACATGTCCAATTGTGAACCCACTTGACTCCCCATGCTGACATTAATGCAACTGTAAGAGGGTGGTTGAGAAAATCATACCCATGAATTCGATGGAGTATGGGGCATCCTACGAATCCATATGAAGGGTATGGCCCTGTGTTTTGCTTTTTCCCTTCAGCCACTCCAAGCCTAAGAATTCACCCATATGTTTGCTAACCATTGTTGACCAACAACCCAAGTCATT
This sequence comes from Larix kaempferi, assembly GCA_027924585.1. Classification (NCBI taxonomy): domain Eukaryota; kingdom Viridiplantae; phylum Streptophyta; class Pinopsida; order Pinales; family Pinaceae; genus Larix; species Larix kaempferi. Next base: position 12,351,593 of record BSBM01000742.1, read on the forward strand.
CACACACATGCAGAGCCCAGCCGGGAGAAAACAAGAGAAAATATTGATTTCGGTGGGAGTCAAATGTGCAAAGAAAACCCTGGGTAAGGATGAAACCGGTGGGGACAACCATAGATTTGTTTGTGGGATGATTTGAAGAGATTGAGCGATCGAGAGAAACCATGAGAGAGCACTTAGATATGTTTTGTAGAAGTCCGAGTTGAAGGGAAGAGCTTAGGTCGCGGCCTTGTGAAGAATTATCTTGGATAACAGATAAAAGGTCAACTTAGGGTTGGATCTATTTGATAAACCTAGTGGAGGCTGAAATCTCATGAAGAACAACAGTTGGACCTTTCTATGCCTACCCTGAATATCACTGGAGGGAAGGGGCCTTGAGGGATTGTGTAGTAGAGAAGAGGGCCTTCCTTTTGTTGGGTGAGGTAGGTAATGTGGGTTCCATGCTTGATGAGTGATTTGAGATGCCTGTAGCTCTTTGGTTGAGCTCACTAACTTAGCAACATCCCCCTTGTTCCCTAGATTGCTTGATATACCCAACTGTAGGTTGGATTAGCATTGGGATGAGAACTTGACTATGAGAGAGTCCATTAGCCCTCCTTAGTGGATACACATCCTAACTCAGGGGTGGGTCTCTCAGCTGAAAGAGTATAGGATGGAAAGAGACCTAAGGTTGGGTGGAAAATTTTCGGACAATCTACCTAAGCAGACTTAAAGGCTAGATCTCCTTAGTCCAAGTGGATCGAGACAAAATAAACACATAATAGAATCAGCTTCCCTAGATCAATATAAATGCAAATAGTCAAATGGGTCTCTTACCTAGGATTCGCAAGTCTTGTTTCTCTTTGCTTGATCCAATGCTCCACCACCTTCAGCTCAGCTGCAAATTCTTGTTGAACAAGTGGAAACAATCAAATAGTAAAAGCATATATCACATATGATTGATCTAAGCTAACAGTTAAGGAAGTAAACTCTACACATCAACAACACAATAATGTATATGGGAAGAGATTGTATTAACTTCATAAAAGAGAGTACAATAGAAGAGAACTTTACAACCTATGCCTTAATGTTGCAACCTTCTTTCCAACAAAACCAAGCCAAGCCAAGCCTCCAAAGATGAAGTAAGCCTCTCAAGGATGAGTGAGAGTCACCTAAGATAATTTCACCAGCATGAGAGTGCTATAGACTTTCCTCCCATTGGAATGGAGAGGAGCTTCATATTTATAGGACCAAGTGGATAGATTAAGTTGAATATTATGGGGAGAAGGCTAAGGGATCATCCCTTGAGGTTAGGGAACCAAAGGAAAGCTCACCTATGAATTAGGGATATCCATCCACCTCATCATGCTTTGAGAAATTGCTCAAAGGTCTCATTTATCCATTTCAACCAACCCCGATGCATTTTGCATCAGGACAATTGGCACCAGGAAGGGGAAAGCATAGGTTGAATGAGGGAAACTTGAGCCACCAACGCAGGATTCCAGATGACACTCTACTTCAAGCCTAGTTAGGTGCTTCTTGTTTGAAGACAAGCTATGCCGACCCAACTAGAAAATGTGGATAAAGGATCAACAACTTGCTCTAGATGACTTCTGGTCAGGGAAAATTCAGGGATCAAGGCACTGAGTTGACATAGGACTCATGGTGACGAGATTTAGGTGTAACAGAATATTTCCTGGGCCAATTTTTCAGTAGGATCCGCATAAGAGGAGACTTGTAATGTGATTGCCTTTTGTTGGAGGATGTCTTGATTCTACTTTCTCAAATCATCCAACTCATTTTCTAAGGTAACAATCTTCTCTTTTAATTCCTGACCATCAGTTAGGGATTTTTCTAGCTCAGATTGTATTTCCAACACTTTGGAAATTTGTGAATGATCAACAGTGGGAATGTTGAGCTTCTTTTTTAAGCCTGAAATCTCTTTGTCCTTTCTTTTAGCATGGACTGTAATGGAGCCATGTCATTTGGATTCTGCACCATTTTCACGATCTACTGCTCCAGGTCAACTATCTTTAACTGATTGTATTTATTAGGCGAATTCTCATTTTTTAGCTGCTTCTCCAATCCCTGGACGACATTCTATAAATTGTTGGTGCTCATGGTGTATTTCATTACATCCATGTATACTCCACCAATTTTTTGGTGAATTTCCATGATGTCCTTGGATGGGAATGCATCTAAATTCACAGTCACTTGGGTGGTTTTGAAATTAGAGGGAACTCTCTTCCCCCTAGGAACTAATGGCTCAAGAATTTCCATCTTCAGGGTACCTTGTCTCAAATCCAGTGCAGAAAGCATCCTGGATTGTTGCTCAGTTTTGAGTTCCTTTTTTGGGAACAAAGTCTTATGGAGATCAATGTTCTCAGATTAAATTTGGGAATACAAACCAAACAAACCTTCTTTAACTGGTGAGGTGGTGACCAAAGCACCTTCCGAGGACTGCGCTTCCTGCTTCTGAGGCCACGCAACTAATGGGAAATTCTCCAGGATGACAGGTGCCAAAGAGGTGGGCGTTGGCTACACCATTGACGTTGCACTGGATGTATTTTCAGCTTTTGATCTTTTCACTTTCAATTCAATGCTCCCTGATCTCTCTTTGTCAACTTGAGAGGTTGGCTCTAGTGTGACCGTTTTTTCCAACTTATCCACTTTATGTGGTGTTGGGATGACTGGTGCCCCAGTGGCCTTTCTAGGATCCAATACGGCTTTGCTCTGCTCCCAAATATCTAAGTTGGCCATCTTTTCCAACATCGGATGTGGCTCATGGATGTAAGATGCTGCCCTGGTGGCTTGTATTTTTTGGGATATGATCCCTCTAGGATCGTACTTGCACACTAAACTTAATGGGAAATTGAAATTTGCTAGTAGTTCTTCGACTAATTTCTGAGCAGCTTTGCTCCTTACTTTGAATGGTCCAGCCTCATTGGGGACTTGAAAGTCTTGACATTGTTTCCTTTCATAAAATGTACATCATTACAGTTGAATCTCTGGCGGATGTAATCCAAGGCGAAAATTATACGAGTCAAAAACACTGGGATTTTGTAAGGAGCTAGCTCTGCTCCATACACCCAGATTTCAGTGTGGGTCTCAAAGAAGAACCAATCTCCGATAGAGTCACTTGGGTTTGACTAGAGAAATTGTCTGCACTCTGGGGAAAACTCTTGGGGAGGGAAATCAAACATCAGTGTATAAACCTTAGCCATGATAGCATCTACAAACACACTTCCTAAGAAGGGACTGGAACAATTGACTTTTCAAGGTCATCTCGGTTGAAGAAATTCTTGTTGTGATAGATAATCATGTATAAGAGGAGAGAAATATATCTAAAGATCTTCCTAGCTGATTTTTTTTAATTGCAGGTGCATAGACAGGGTGAGGAAAGACAACAAATCTAACTTCATGAGATACTCTTACTGAGATAAATTCATGAGAAAAAGGAAACCTAAAGCTATGTCGTCGATTACAAGGTCGTGATCGTATCCAAGCACTTGGCATATCATAGATAGTACTGGTCTGGCTGACTCTGCAAACGCTTTGGGGCTGAACATTGACTGGGTACTGGGAAAGCTGACTTTTGGTGAGATTATCATTCTGACAAAAGTGTCTCGAATTTCTAAAGATAACTCTATGATCTTTCCTGCCATGATTTACTCATCGAACTGTAGCCTGGTGGTGTCTTCCTCAGTGTCGATCAATTCCATAATGAGCTCCTTGGTGATTAGAAAAATGACCATTCCCAATATGGAGATGACTGCTCTTCTCTCCGGGGCATACATCTCGGTGCACCACTGTGCCAGTTCTGGGAAAGGCCTGTCTCGTGTTAAAACCATCTTGGCCAATCCTGACTTCCATAAGTTGAAAAGGTCACTCCCACTCTTTGCCTTCTCCTTGGATTTTATGGATAACTGATGAAGGTTTGGGAAGGAGGATATTGGATCGTGAATGTCAAAAATATCATCTCCAAGGTGGTCATCTTGACTAAGAACTGTCGGTGCTGAGGGAGATGCTTCGGGGGAAGAAACAAAGGCCATGGCGACACTGGTATGGTAGGGAAAATGGTGATAGATGCTCAACTCTGGAAAATGAATAGGTTGGCAAGGAGGCTTCTAGAAGAGTATCTCGGGGTGATGGAGAATGAGGTTCCCGGTAAACTACTCGCGGGCATATTTATAGGAAGGAATTTGAAATTGGCGGGATTTAATGCGAAGGAGACGTGGAAATCAAGGATTGGTTCCTCGTCTGAGAGGTGGTTGGATCTTAAATGCAGGGGAATGTTTATCCCTTAAATGATAGCGGTAATGATCGTTATGGGAGGCTTAATGACAATTCTGAGGGAAATAAGCCGAGGGAGGAAGGAAGGTGGAGAAGTAAAAACCATAAGGGGTTTTAGGGCTCGGGATAGGAAGTTTGGGAAGACCGCTTTTTGGGTCATGAATGAGCGCGAGGATGCCATGTGGAGATGGTGTTTTTCATTCAAGGGTGCATCTAGGGTGTTAAAATCTGAGCGCTTTAAGCATCCTAAAGACCGGGTAAGCATCAATCTCTCTCTTCATATTCTCGAGATTCATGCGATACCTAGTGCAATTATGGTCTAAACCCCTTTTTCTGACAGATGATTGGTTGGCGGATTACGGGTGCAAAAACCAGGGTGGTGGATTCTTAGTGGTTTTAGGACTCGAGAAAAGCGGTTTGGGGAGACCGCTTTTTGGTCCCTGAATGATCCTTGAGATGACGTGTTTCCTTGGTGGTTTTCATTTAGGGATGCCCCAAGCTTAATAAACATCGTACACTTCAGGTTCCTGAATGCAGTATCATCCATTGATTTTACTCAGGGCACCATCTCGATTGAAGTTTGTTTTTTTACCCCGCGATCGACCAACTTTGAAAGAGGAAGCACTCTTCCCCTTCACCTTTCTGCGCCGCAACAAGTCTAATTTATGGTTAGATATCTAGCTTTGGATCCTGATCTGTAGTGATTCCTTCACTTGACTGGGTCATGGATATTAGTCCTAACAGTGTGGAAGTCATCATTGATGGAGCCAAGACAATGGAAAATTTTGAGGTCATTGATATCTTGGAGGATATTGATCCCTAGCCATCTCTGTTGGGGATCGACTAGGTGTTTGATAACAAGTACACCATTATAAATTTGAAGCAGAGGCACATGTCATTCGAGTCAGAGGAACTACATGTGGTGGTTGTCTTGGATGCCACAGAAGGATAAAAATACATGGAACCAGTCAAGGATGATATCAATAGTGTTGAAATTGAGTATATATAGAAAGTGACTAGTAGGAATGAATATTATGTGAACCCCGCTTCTGATGGAGAGGTTAGTTGGAACAGTGTGTGTTCTTTTGATATAGATTCATAGGATGTCTTGGTTCATTGGAAAAACCATCTCTACAAGGTGTCTACAAGGATATGCGCATGTATTACAAAGTTTGTGCGTTGGATTGGGTCGAAGATGTGAAATCCACTAGTGTTTTATGGAATTAAGAAAGTGGATACTTTCCTCGAACACATGCAAGGTGAACAAACGAATATATTGTTGGAAAGTTGATTGTAAGGAGATATATGAGGAAGAGAATCCACACAGCTTGCAAATCAATGAGATTGTACAAAGCACGCTGTATAGGATGAGCCATCCACTAGTACTATGCCAAAGTTTAGAGAGCCCCTCAAGACAAAAATACAATATTGGCACTAAGGGGGCACCAAAGATGGCCATCATAGGGGACTACTGGGATCAGGAGATGGTCAAATAGATAGTCAAACTTCTGAAAGAATATGAATGCTTATTTCCTTGTAGCTTCCAATAGATGAAAGGGATTGCAGGAGTTATGGGATAAATGAATATTTCGCTAAAGAAGGAGGCAAGGATAGTAAATAAAAGACCCTATAGACTGAACCCTCATTATAAGTAAAAAATGCACAAGGGACTAGACCGCATGTTGGATGCGGGAATTATTTTCCAGTTGAAGAATCAGAGTGGATCAACCCAATGGTGGTCTAGGAAAAGAAGAAATGAGAGATTTGCACAACATGAATGCAGCATGTATCCATGACCCATTCCCTACACCATTTATAGATGAGGTACTAGATAATGTAGGAAAACAGGAATCCTATTCCTTCATTGATGGATTCTATGGATACCATAAGGTCCGTATAGCAAAGGAGGATCGCACAAAGACTGCTTTTGCAATGAAGTGGGGCTCCTTTTCCTATAATGTGTTGATTTTTGGGTTGAATAATGTGCCAAATGTATTTTCAAGAATAGTGGTGGTTGCATTCAAGGATTTCATGCATAATTTTTTGGAGGTATATTTGGATGACTAGATAGTGTTCAATCTATTGAAAGATCACATATTGAAGTATTAAGACTCATGTTAGATCATTACAGGAAAATGAAAATCTCTCTAAACCTGAAGAACTGTATTTTCTACACCCCATTTGGAATCCCCTTGGGGCATGTTGTGTGCAAGGAAGCTCTATTGGTTGATCCGGAAAAGATTGAAGTCATAGTCAATTTGCTGACCCCGACATCAGTCAAATAGTTGCGCGTGACTTTCAGACAAACTGGATACTACAAAAAATTCACTATGCTAGTATTACTACTCTACTAGAGGAGTTGTTGAGGAAATAAATTAAGTATGTATAGATGCAGAAGTGCCACTACGTGCTAGACAACCCAAAGGAGAAATTGGTTACTGCATCAATCTTAATTTTTCCATATTGGGCATGCATGTTTCATGTGCATGTGGATTCCTCATTGGTAGCACTGGGAGTAGTGCTAGTCCATCTAGGTGAAGGAGACATTGATCACCCCGTGTCCTTGTCCATTAGAAAGTTATCCACATTTGAGAGGAACTATACCACAAATAAGCGTGAAGGCTTGGCGATGGTGTATACTTTGTAGAAATTTTGACACTACTATTTGGGTATGCCTTCAAACTCTTTACAGATCATTCTTCCTTTAGGTACTTGGTCAACAAGCTAGTGTTGGGGGGGGGCATCTGTCGATGTTTGATCCTATTTCAAGAATTTGAATTTGAGGTATTTGTTAAGCCAGGGAAGCATAATGTTGGTCCATATCATCTATATAGGATTTAATTTGGAAAAGAAGGAGGAAGTTTGGATGACGATCCCCCTGATGCCTAGTTATTTCACATTGAGGCCATACCAAATTAGTTTAGTGAAATTGCAACATTTTTCACTAGTGGTTGTGTGCCAAAGGATTATATAGTTGTGCAACGTAGACAGTTAGCAACACGTAATGCATATTTTTAGTTGATCATGAGATAACTATACAATCAAGGAGTTAATGGTATACTACGCAAGTGTGTGCTAGAACATGAATGACCACTTCTCTTCTAGGAATAACATGAAGGCATTGCGAGAGGAAATTATGCAGGGAAGGATACTATGTACAAGGTGTTGCGGGTAGGACTGTGGTGGCTTTCACTATTTAAGGAATCCAAGATGCATTGCAATTGAGTGTCATGTTTTCCAACAAGTGGAAAATTCATTGCATAGCGGGGATATTATTTTGTTCCCTATCACTTCACTAGAGCCTTTTTAGAAACGAGAAATTGATTTTGTGGGTCCTCTCAACCCACCAACGCACAGGATTGGTACTCGATACATCATTATTGTGGCAGAGTACCTGGAAAGATGGTCATAGACCGTGCTAGTGAAGGATTGTACCTCAAAGATCATCATACGGTTCATGTTCAAGCATATCATCACTAGGTTTGGATGCCCAAAGGTGTTGATGAGCGATCAAGGAACCGATTCCTTGAATTCCACCATATGCACGTTAATAGAACGAAATTTATGTCCTTCTCCATCAACGAAGATACCAAAGACCGGATGGAGGACTAGTCACTAAAATTCCAGTCGATGCTGGAATTTGATGTTGAAATGATAGAATATGATGTTGAAATGTTGGAAACCCCTAAGGGGGGGAAAAAGAAGAAGAAAACTGACTTGAAAGACACCATGGGGCATGGCTCACCTCAACTGAGTGAGAAGAGGAAAAAAAAAGAACAAGAGGGCACGACAGGAGTGTTGGGGATCCGAAAAAGAAATAATTTTTTCATCACTTGCACCACCTGGACTAATGATGAGGAAGAAGAGGAAAAACCAAAGTAGAAACCTGAGCGTAAGTTTAGAAAGAGTAGGAACAAGTAGGAGGCGGGTCTCTAAACTACACTCTATCACCAAAGGGAGAACAAGTGAATACACACTCTTCCCAGGAAAGAAATGGGATCCCAAACAAGAGTTGGTAATCCAAAATATCATTAGCACAATTGAAGTGAACCTGGATTCACAATAGGTATTACAATTGGATTTGTCCAACAAACTAATTAAGCTTAAGATCATATTACAGTTGGCCAACCGAGCCAAGGAGGATCTAGTGTGGAAGTTAAGGATACCGCGCCTGAAGTTGCGTTGGGAACTTAGTAGCAAAGAATGAAACTAGATGAATAGAGGGTGTTGAGCATAGACCCTCGTGTCTGTTAAATTTTCAGAATTTACTTCAATCTAATCTAGGATCTTAACTGAGAGAACAACATGTACAACAAATCTACAGCATATCAATCATGGACACAATAATGCAAGCACACAAGAGACACAGAGTTTACTTGGGGAAAACCATAAAGGTGAAAAACCCCAATAACTTCCTCAGAGATAGATAGAGCAATGATACAACCAGATTACAAGAGATAGTCTTCTCCTAGTAGCAGAGCCTCCTCCTCCACAAGTGCCCCACTCTCCCAAGTGTGAGTGAGAGAATAGAATGTGTAAAATGAGAGAGACACACTCTCTATTTATACACTAACTTGACTTGACCTTTACTCAACTAGGTCGGCCTCAACTTAACCACTTAACATAATGATGACTGGGCCGACCCTCACTAGGGTGGTCTAATAAGCCTTTGAACCACATGGCTGACCCCCAATAGGGTGGTCTAATAACCCTTTGACCCACATGACTTATACAGGGCCGACCCCAACAAGGTGGTCTAATAACCCATCAAGTATAAGTTACGACACTTACAATATAAATGATGACACTTCCGTATAGAGGAATAATAAAATCTCTATAGGAATACAATATACATATATGTGAAATACATTCCGAAGTTACATATACATCAACACTCCCTCTTAACTAGGAAGGTATTTCTCGACACAGGTCTTCTAGCACAAGTCATCTTCTCTGGATCATCGTCACTGGATAATCGTCATCGAGTCATCATCATTGTCACTGCTGCTACTATCTCAATCAATCTCTAAATCTATTCGTCATAGAAAGTTCTACAGAGCCAGTCCTTTTTCATACTGGATGTAAGCCCACCACTTGCAGGTCTTCGTCATCACTGGCCATACTGTGGAATCTTCAGGACTTATTATGTGTGTCACAAAACCTGGCTGCAGCATCCCAGGCTATTACGAGCACACAGCTCTACCTGTCGGATCTCCTAGGAGCACATTACATGTGACCCATCACAAAACCTGGCTGAAGCATCCCAGGCTGTTACGAGCACACAGTTCTACCTGTTGGATCTCCCAGGAGCACATTACATGTGATCTCACCACAAAACCTAGCTAAAGCATCCCAGGCTGTTACGAGCACACAGCTCTACCTATCGGATCTCCCAGGAGCACATTACATGTGGTCCACCACAAAACCTAGCTGAAGCATCTGAGGCCTTTTTCATCCTGTCCAGATCTCCCAGGAGCAAATTACATGTGGTCATGGAAAAACCTGGCTGAAGCATCTGAGGCCTTTTTCATCCTGTCCAGATATCCCAGGAGAAAATTACATGCCATAGTAGAAAACCTCACAAGAGCATCTCAGGATGTTACAGGTAGACAACTCCGACTTGAAGATCTCCCATGGCACAAATTATATGTCCTCCCAGAGAAATGTCTCGAAAGAGTATCCCAGGCTATTACGTGTACATAACTCTGACCTATAGGATCTCCCAGACATGCTCATTTGCATAAACTGATCCATGGCCACAAAGTATCATCCTGATACTCACCATACATCATCCTGATGTACACATGATCATCCTGATCATCATCACTACAACATCCTGCTGCATGTCATCTGGAGAAGCTCGTCATCCACAATCATCCTAATCATACAATGCATTCACTTGATGCATACCAAGTATCTACATGATACATATCATCATACATGATCTACCTGATCATACGATGTATCCACCTGATACATACACAAATACATGATCCACATAGTGTATCCACCTGATACATATCAACATACATGATCTCAGTATCCACCTGATACATATACAGATACATCGTCCAAGCATCCAACATGATGCATATACAAAATACATACAAATGATCCAACTGATCATATCCAACATCCAACATGATTCATACATACATAAATGATTGAACTGATCATATGCAGCATCCTCTTGATGCATATACAGAGCAGTAACTGGAGCATCGTCCGGATGCTCATCATCCAACGCTTACATCCACAGCCATGCGAAGGATCCTCCTTCCAACATACTTGGAATGGCTTCTGCAAATGTGTCCATCACTTCTTCCTTGAAGTGTCATCAATCTGAAGAACACCAAGCCTCTCCCTGAAGTACTCGAACTTCACCCTGGCTAGTGGCTTCGTCAGCACATCTACAATCTGCTCATCCGTCGCAATTTACAGGAGCTTCACAGCTCCTCTCTACACCATATCCCTGATATAGTGATATTTGATCTCTATGTGTTTCGACCTGTCATGAAACATTGTGTTCTCAGATAGCTTCACACAACTCCATGAGCATCCAACGGGAGATCAAATAACTCAGACAGTAGCTTCTGAAACCATATTGCCTCACAACCAGCTGAACATGTTGCAACATACTCTGCCTCAGCTGTACTCAGTGCTATGCAAGACTGCTTCCTACTGAACCAAGAGATCACACCTGATCCCATATTGAAGCAACATCTAGATGAGCTCTTCCTATCTGCAACACTGCCAACCCAATCTGAATCAACATAACCCTGCAGGTTAAACTTTTGATTCGCATCATACTTGAGCCCATAATCAACTGTAGCCTTCAGGTACCTCAGAATATGCTTTACAACAACCAGGTGAACACTCCTCGAATACGTCAGGAACTGGCTCAATGTGTTCACCGCAAAGCAAATATCTAGTCTCATGTTCGTCAGGTACATCAAGGACCCAATCATCTGACAATACATAGTGATATCAACCGGCTCAGATGAAGCATCACAAAGAAGCTTTAGATTCGATGCCATAGGTGTGGTCATGGCCTTGCAATCCATCATCCCGAAACTCTTCAGGATCTCTACTACATACTTCCCTTGTCCAAGGAAGATTCCATCTGCACTCTGCCACACCTCCATGCCAAAAAAACAAATAGTGCATCATCCCCAAGTTCTTCATCTTAAACTCGGAAGCAAGCTTCCGCTGTGTGTCGGCAATCAATCTGTCATCTCCTGTTACAAACAGGTCATCCACATACAGGAGTAGAATCACAGGATTCCCTTCCTCAACCTTGTAGTAAAGGTTGGAATCCTCTTCGCTCTTGGTAAATACCAAACTAGATAGAAAGCTGTCTATCTTACCATACCAAGTTTTGCACATATATGACTCCCTGTCATGTGTCTCAGAACCAAGTGGCTGCACCACATACACTTCTTCTTCAACTACACCATCCAAGAAAGTGTATCTTCCTCTTCATCACTGCAACATGCTTGATCTTGTAGATCCTCTTGGAAGTCACTACAGACTCCCCTTCAGGTCTTGGGACTACATCTCAAACATCTTCATGATTGATTGGTACTCCTCGATCATGGCATTCTTCTCAGATCCTGGGAACTTCAATATTTTCAATAGATAAATTTGTCGCTGAACAAATGTTGTGGTCCTTCTTTTGTAGGTGATGGTAGACAATCTTTCCTACACAACAAGTTAAATTGCATGATTAGAAAACATCTCATAGTTTTCAGAACAAATTCTTACACATAAATAAATATGTCATATAGTCATGCAATTATCTTAGCCAATGCTTCAATACAACATTTATCCATATTCCGTAACTTTCTAGATGCCTTCCAATCTCTACCAGAACATTGTTAAGAGTGTGCACAACTCCTAACATGTTAGCAAAGAGGTTTCATTCTAGATAAGTAGCAATGGAATGTTGTACAGTGCCATAGGCCACTTACCCATGTATATTAGTAGTATACTGTTCATCATTGAAACTATTCTAATATGCATAATACACAACCTAATTCTAGGAACATAAGCATATACATCATTAAATAACATTATGTAAGAAATGACAATTCAAATACTTATCTTTGTTTGGTTGCTGGGTGGACTCCCTCTGAATCTTTGCAACTCCATTCTGATGTGGATTGTGAGAAGTGGTCAACTCCCTCTGAATATCTGCATCCTTGCAGAAACTACTGAAGTGTGCTCCTTTGCTTTCTTGCAGGAACACCTGGAGTGTGCTCCCTCTTGATCTCTTCTTCCTGGATTACCTATTCTTGAACTTATATCCATCCTTAACCACTATGCATGTTTGTTATTATCATCATTGTGTTATCCTTGAGGTCTCATACATAATCACACATTTATTAGTATAATCTTAATACTATCAAAACACAATAATCTTAAACATGTATAGTCATGATCATTCACAGATAATAAACATTAGTATTCAAGGTTTTAGGGAAGTCTTCTTTTACTCATGTATATTCTTATTTGATCATAGGACTCTTCTGATTAGTTAAATCATCAATGCATAAACCCATGATTACTCAAACCTATACCTTCATGATTCTTCTGGTTAGTCATATCATCAATTATGGTAAGAAACATAATATGCATACAACCATGACTATTCAAACTTATGACTTCATGAATAATCATTATCAACAACACAACAATATAAGATCCTAACACAAGGTAGGATTCTAACTTGATATAGGAAAAACATACCTGGATTAGCATGCTAGCTAGTTATGTCTAACATACCCGTATAATGTCTTTTGGTTCTCTTCAGTGACTTGTGCTAGTAACCTGCATGTCTCATAGGTTAACCATTGTAGGACCAGGTTATACATACCTCGAAAGTAGATCTTCTATGTGATCCATGACAATGGATGAATCTTTGTCTTCATGTCACCATGATCATATGTTCTTGAAGTAGAACATGATTTGTCTTTCTTGGTGTACCTTTTATGTTATCGAACAACATAAACCTCATACAACATGACAGTACATTCATAAGTGTCAAAACCTTAATCAATGAATATCTTCTATTAAGGTGATACAACAAGTCTAGTAATTAATCAAGATTGTACTGTAATGATATGAAGAAAAACATATGATAAAATTAACCATGAAACATACCTGTAAGCCATACTTGTCAAGATTGCTTGCAATCTTCTTATGGAAGGCCTTAGCCTCATCTCCCTCTGAGACAAGATCTTCTTCACTTATGCAGGTGACCAATCCATCTTCTTCTAGGATTAACCCAATCCACTTGATTTGCAAGAATTGGACCTAGAGCTGGATTAGGGTTTATCAAAGAAACCCAAAAAATTCAAACTTTGAATTTCAAACTTCCAAAGGATATAAATATGCGCCTTGATGACCTGATCAAGCTGGTATATTCAGAATTTGAAAATTGCAAAGTTTCACTCCTCAATTTTGCCTTTGAAACTTCCGGATTCACTAGACGTGACCCCGAACTGGGGTTTGATGAAGCCCACTCTTCTACCCAATGAAAAGGTTTGATCCAAAGCTCTAAGTTTTGATTTTGATGATTAGCATTCAGCTGTGGTCTCTGATTACAAAAATTCCAACTTTATCCGAAACCCTAAATTTCGGAAGCCATGAATGAAGGTGCTCAAAAATAATTATGTTTTGACAGAAACATGTACATGATTTTTTCTAGTGTAACTCCAAACTTTTAGATCCACAGGGTCTGAACAATTTTCTTGAGATAGCCCGACCTGTTATCTTTCCTTCCCGATAGGTCTGACCTCAATTGGATTCTCTGAGAGAGAGTTATGCCAAGTGTCGTAACGTGACCTGTTTATGGGATAAAACAGGAGAGCGAACTTGTAAGGCGTGCCACATGTCACTGGTTCAACTTCGGCCTCTAAAAATTTTCTTGAGAAATTACAGTCTGTGTACTACCTGTCACTCTTTACGAAATTTCCTTTGGAGCTTCCTAGCCCAAGTTATGACCTTTTTCCCAAGGTCACCTGATTTTGACTCATATCTGGAAGAGGCAGAAACCCTATATTGTACAGATCGTAAATCACAAAGTACGATGAATTAGAGGTTTTCCTTTGGACACAAGGTACATGGGGATCTGATCTTCAACCTGTATAAGTTTCAGACTTGAAAACTTCTCCAAAACAGATTTATAGCGAAAGTGCTACGATCACTGGTTTTTGCTATATCAAGCCCTAGCATCGTAAGTGCAACAAGTGTCATACATGCCATATCATGCCTTCTTTAAGGCTAGCTTTGATACCATGTTAAATTTTCAGAATTTACTTCAATCTGATCTAGGATATTAACTGAGAGAACAACATGTACAACAAATCTACAACATATCAATCATGGACACAATAATGCAAGCACACAAGAGACACAGAGTTTACTTGGTGAAAACCATAAAGGTGAAAAACCCCAATAACTTCCTCAGAGATAGATAGAGCAATGATACAACCAGAATACAAGAAATAGTCTTCTCCTAGAAGCAGAGCCTCCTCCTCCACAAGTGCCCCACTCTCCCAAGTGTGAGTGAGAGAATAGAATGTGTAAAATGAGAGAGACACACTCTCTATTTATACACTAACTTGACTTGACCTTTACTCAACTAGGTTGACCTCAACTTAACCACTTAACATAATGCTGACTGGGCCAACCCCCACTAGGGTGGTCTAATAACCATTTGAACCACATGGCCGACCCCCAATAGGGTGGTATAATAACCTTTTGACCCACATGACTTATACAGGGCCGACCCCAACAAGGTGGTCTAATAACCCATCAAGTATAATTTACGACACTTACAATATAAGTGACGACACTTCCGTATAGAGGAATAATAACATCTCTATAGGAAAACAACCACTTATGTATAGAGGAATAATAACATCTCTATAGGAATACAATATACATATATGTGAAATACATTCCGAAGTTACATATACATCAACAGTGTCGTCATAATGAAAGAAGCATAATCTTTTACATCTTTAGCATCCAGTTGTACTAGGTTTGAGGTAAACTTGTCGCGTGTACCATACTGGAAAATCCAAGACTATATGCTCACACTGACGCATGAAATGGGTGTGTGACAACTAGATTTAAGTATATAATACAATAGCCTACATCATAAGCATGAAATAGAGCTTGTTGCGTGGGAATAGTCCCAGAACTAGATGAATAACAATACAAGGAAATTAAGACACTCATAATAGGACTACGTGCACAAAACGTAGTATTGAAAGAACATCTGGAGATGAAGGATACCCCAAAGCATGCTAAGATCAAGTAGAAGATTACACAAGCTAAAGAAGCATTTGAGAAATCCAAGGCACATATCCAAGGGATGACAAAGTTGGCCAACACAAGCTTCAACTTATGGGCGTACCTACAGGAGCCATTAGAGGTCACTCGAAAGGAGGACCATATCATATCGTTGGAGGATTAGGTGAATATGAAGAAGCAATCATTTCATAATCTACCCATGTCTGACAACATGTAGGATATGAAGGAAATATTATCACTGGTCCTTGAAAATAGCGACGACCCACGACGAGCTGCAACAAGTGACTAAGCAGGTCATGTAACTGTAGGAAGAGGCTTGAGTGCAGTACCAGAAAGTTACTGAGGTACATTTCTAGTCGAAGAGGTTTGTTGAACTAGGAGAATTAGAGAGACCTTAGCCATAGTCTGCGATATTGGAATAGACTTCCATGTTCAACACTAATTTTGAAAAAGTGATAGAGTTTGTGGATCGACTGAACGTGCAAGTATCATGCTTCAATGCACAGATCACCACAATGTTTCCCTCAGTCCTACAAGATATTTTCAAATACTGATAAGTGTCTCAGGACAAGCAACATCATATTGTTGGGGTCTTGTTGGTGCCCAAGTTTTGAGTTAGTTAGAAGTAGTTGAGCACCAATGAAGACAGTTAGAAGAACTTGAGTGCTAATGAAGATAGTTAGAAGAAGCCGCACACCGATTCATTTAGAAGTAGTTGGGTGCCAATGAATCAGCTACACACCGATTTGTTTAGAAGCATTTGCACACTGATCATTTCAATTAGAGATTGTGTGTCCCCAATAAGCTTGGAAGTCTTCGAAAACTTAACCTATAAAAATGAATATTTTGTAATGGGCTAGGTGCTACATCTTTTGAGTTTTAATAAGTTGAATCAACTCTACTATGTCACATCCCCTTCCATCAATCCCACTCAAGGAAGGGAACATGACACTTAAGTCTGGGCTTCTAGCCCCATGATCATTTTTCAAATTCATAACAAGTAAAATGCATGTGTGCAGATGTATAAATCAAATAAACACAATGGAAAATAAAATCTACTACTACACACACATCTAACATGCAATTTCCATCATATTGGCAACATGCATCAAATAAATACATTGCATAATCAATGCAAGAGATAATATTTATCTTGAAACAAGTTGTCCTGAGCAATTGGATATGCAATTGCAACATTCCACCCATCCATAGGCTAGTTGTGCTCATCAATCTCTCAACATAGTTGCCACCCCTGAGTTGGGCATGATTTCCACAAGGAAAGGGAACCTACCAACTCATGCATATCCAAATATATACTATAAATCAGCCAATCCAATCCATAGTTGGGTTTATCAAGCTGTTAAGGAAGTAGAAAGGAAGAATTGCTAAGATAGTGAGCTCATCCACATAGCTATTGGCACCTCCACAAGATTCATCTAGATTGGCACCCACAATATCTACACACCCAACACAAGGAAGTATCCCCTTCACCAATCCATAGTCCTTCAAGCCATACCTTTCCTTCTAGTGCTATTCAGGGTGTGCATAGAAAGGTAGCCCTATCATCTTTGGAAGGTTACACTCTTCACTAGGTTTATCAAACCAATTCCAATCCTCCTCTACTCCTGGTTTCTTACACACAGTTCAAGCCAAAAAATGGGATACACATAACCCAGTTCATAGCAATATTCACACACAGACAACAAATACCCAAGGTGGGAATGGAAAAAATGATTTCAACTGTGGGATGCACAAAACAAGATGTCCATGGATTTTCCCAAATCATGGCACCTGAAAACAAGTTGTGAGAGGGGAAAATTGACCACAGGGTGGAAAACGATTTCTCCCATAAGTATATGAGCATTCAAAGGGCCAAAAATGGCCTCTATGGTCCCCCAAATCGAATTCCCTTTCCCAAGAATCCAAACATGATTTTCAAAATTGATGGATTTCCCATACCCAAAATTGGTGTTAATTTTTTAGAATTTACTTCAATCTGATCTAGGATCTTAACTGAGAGAACAACATGTACAACATATCTACAACATATCAATCATGGACACAATAATGCAAGCACACAAGAGACACAAAGTTTACTTGGGGAAAACCATAAAGGTGAAAAACCCTAATAACTTCCTCAGAGATAGATAGAGAAATGATACAACCCAATCATAAGAGATATACATCTCCTAGCAGCAGCTTCTCCTCCTCCACAAGTGCGCCACTCTCCCGAGAGTGTGAGAGAGAATAGAATGATAAAATAGAGTGCCTCCCACACTCTATTTATACTTGACTTGACTTGCCTAATAACCTTTACTAGGTCGGCCTTAATTTAACCACATAACATAATGCTGATTGGGCCGACACCCAATAGGGTGGTCTAATAACCCTTTGACCCACATGGTCGACCCCCAATAGGGTGGTCTAATAACCCTTCGACCCACATGACTTATATAGGGCCGACTCCAACAAGGTGGTCTAATAACCCATCAAGTATAAGTTACGACACTTACAATATAAATGATGACACTTCCGTATAGAGGAATAATAACATCTCTATAGGAATACAAACACTTCCGTATAGAGGAATAATACCATCTCTATAGGAGTACAATATACATATATGAAATACATTTTGAAGTTACATATACATCAACACTCCTTCTTAACTAGGAAGGTATTTCTCGACACAGGTCTTCTAGCACAAGTCTTCTTCTCTAGATCATTGTCGCTGGATAACTGTCATCGAGTCATTGTCATCATCACTGCTACTGCTATCTCAATCAATCTATGAATCTACTCATCATAGGAAGTTCTACAGAGCCAGTCCTTTTTCATACTAGATGTAGGCCCACCACTTGCAGGTCTTCATCATCACTGGCCATACTGTGGAATCCTCAGGACTTATTACGTGCATCACAAAACCTTACAAGAGTCTCTTGACTAGTAAGAACCCTAAAGAGCATCTGAGGCTTTTTTCATCCTGTCCAGATCTCCAGGACTTATTACATGTGACTGTCACAAAACCTTAAAAGAGTGTCCCATGAATGTTTATGTGCATAGCATGACCGACAAGAAATCTAAAGAGCATCCCAGGAACATTTATGTGCCTAAGCACGACCGGAAAGATCTCCAGGATTGATTACATGTGACCTCTGCTACAAACCCTCAAAAGAGCATCCCAGGACTTATTACGGGCACAACCCAACCTATCGGATCTCCTAGGTCTTACATGTGATACACAGTGCCAGTCCTTTTTCATACTAGATGTGACCTAGAACAAATCTAGGATTTCCTTTGCACAAACTGTCCACAGCCACAGAGTATCAACCTGATACTCACCATACATCATCCTGAGGTACACATGATCATCCTGATCATCATCACTGCATCGTCCTAATGCAAGTCATCTCGAGCAACATCCTGAAGCTCGTCATCCATGATCATCCTGATCATACAATGCATCTACCTAATGCATACCAAGTATCTACCTGATACATATCACCATACATGATCCACTTGATCATACAATGTATCCACTTGATACATACATAGATACATGATCCACACAATGCATCCACCTGATATATATCAACATACATGATCTACCTGATCATACACAGTATCCACCTAATACGTATACAGATACATGGTCCAAGCATCCAACATGATGCATATACAAATACATATAAATGATCCAACTGATCATATCCAGCATCCAACATGATGCGTACATACATATACATATAAATGATCCAACTGATCATCTCCAGCATCCACCTGATGCATATACAGAGTGGTAACTGGAGCATCATCCTGATGCTCATCATCCAACACTTACATCCATAGCCAAGGGAAGGATCCTCCTCTCACCATGCTTGGAATGGCTCTTGCAAATGTGTCCATCACTTCTTCCTCGAAGTGTCATTAATCTGAAAAACACCAAGCTTCTCTCTGAAGTACTCGAACTTCACTCTGGCTAGTGGCTTCGTTCTGCAACCTGCTCATCTTTCGCAACATACAGGAGCTTCACTACTCCTCTCTGCACCATATCCCTGATATAGTGATATTTGATTTCAATGTGTTTCGGCCTATCATGGAACATCGGATTCTTAGACAACTTCACACAACTCTAGTTGTCACAAAATATACCAGTAGCCTCCAGCAGGAGATCAAATAACTCAGACAGTGGCTTCCGAATCCATACTGCCTCACAACTAGCTGAATAAGTTGCAACATACTCTGCTTCAACTGTACTCAGTGCTACACAGGACTGATTCCTGCTAAATCAAGAGATCACACCTGATCCCATACTGAAGCAGAACCCAAAAGTGCTATTCCTATCTGCAACACTGCCTACCCAATCTGAATCAACATAACCCTGTAGGTTAAACTTTTGATTCACATCAAACTTGAGCCCATAATCAACTGTAGCCTTCAGTTACCTCAGAATATGCTTTACAGCAACCAGGTGAATACTCCTTGGATCCGTCAGGAACTAGCTCAATGTGTTCACCGCAAAGCAAATATCTGGTCTCGTGTTCATCAGGTACATCAAGGACCCAATCATTTGACGATACATAGTGATATCAACCGATCATATGAAGCATCACATAGAAGCTTCAGGTTTGATGCCATAGGTGTGGTGATGGCCTTGCAGTCCATCATCCCGAACCTCTTCAGGATCTCTACTACATACTTCCTTTGTCCAAGGAATATTCCATCCACACTCTGCCACACCTCCATACCTAGAAATAGTGCATCATCCACAAGTTCTTCATCTCGAACTCGGAAGCAAGCTTCCACTGCATGTCGGCAATCAATCTATCTTCACTTGTAATAAACAGGTCATCCATATACAAAAGTAGTATCACTGGATTGCCTTCCTCAACCTTGTAGTAAAGGTTGGAATCCACTTTACTCTTGGTAATCCCCAAACTGGATAGAAAGCTGTCTATCCTACCATACCAAGTTATGCACATATATGACTCCCTGTCATGTGTCTCAGAACCAAGTGGCTGCTCCACATACACTTCTTCTTCAACTACACCATTCAAGAAAACTGTCTTGAAATCCATCTAGTGTATCTTCCATTTCATCACTGCAGACAGAGCAAGTACGAATCTAATGGAAGTGTATCTGGCTACAGGAGAAAAATTCTCTATGCTACCACCTGCATCATGCTTTATCTTGTAGATCCTCTTGGAAGTCACTATAGACTCCCCTTCAGGTCTTGGGACTGCATCCCAAACATCTTCATGATCGATTAGTACTCCTCGATCATGGCATTCTTCCCAGATCTTGGGAACTTCAATATCTTCAATATTTTCAATAAATAACTTTGTTGTTGAACAAATGTTGTAGTCCTTCTTTTGTAGGTGATGGTATACGATCTTTCCTACACAACAAGTTAAATTGCATGATTAGAAAACATCTCATATTTTTCAGAACAAATTCTTACACATAAAGAAATATGTCATACAGTCATGCAATTATATTAGCCAATGCTTCAATACAACATTTATCCATATCCCGTAACTTTCTAGATGGCTTCCAATCTCTACCAGAACATTGTTAAGAGTGTGCACAACTCCCAACATGTCAGCAAAGAGGTTTCATTCTAGATAAGTAGCAATGGAATGTTGTACAGTGCCATAGGCCACTTACCCATGTATATTAGTAGTATACTGTTCATCAATGCAACTATTCTAATATGCATAATACACAACCTAATTCTAGGAACATGATTATATACATTATTGAACAGTATTATTTAAACAATAAAATATGCAAGGAATGATAATTCAAATACTTATCTTTGTTTGTTTGTTGGGTTGAATCCCTATCAGTCTTTGCTTCTTTTCTGCAACTCCATTCTGATGTGAGAAGTGGTCAACTCCCTCTGAATATTTGCATCCTTGCAGAAACTACTGAAGTGTGCTCCTTCTTGATCTTTGCTTCCTTGCAGGAACAACTGGAGTGTGCTCCCTCTTGATCTTTGCTTCCTGGATTGCCTGTCCTTGAACTTATATCCATCCTTAATCACTATGCATGCTTATTAGTATCATCATTGTGTTATCCTTGAGGTCTCATACATAATCACACATTTATTAGTATAATCTTAATACACAATAATCTTAAACATGTATAGTCATGATCATTTCAAACATAGATAATAAACATTAGTATTCAAGGTTTCAGGGAAGTCTTCTTTTACTCATGCATATTCTTATTTGATCATAGGACTCTTCTAGTTAGTTTAATCATCAATCAAGATAAGAGACATAATATGAATAAACCCTTGATTACTTACATATCTAACTTTATGAATAAACATAACCAATCATACCAAGTATACTTATATAAGGGATCCTAACATAAGGTAGGATTCTAACTTGATATAGGAAAAACATACCTGGATTGGTATGTTAGCTAGTTATGTCTAACATACCCACATGATGTCTTCTTGTTCTCTTCAATGACTTGAGCTAGTAACCTGCATATCTCATAGGTTAACCATTATAGAACCAAGTTATACATACCTCGTAAATAGATCTTCTAAGTGATCAATGACAATGGATGAATCTTTGTCTTCATGTCATCATGATCATATGTTCTTGAACTAGAACATGATTTGTCTTTCTTGGTGTACCTTTCATGTTAGCGGACAACATAAACCTCATACAACACCATAATTCATTAGTACAATCATAAGTGTCAACACCCTAATCAATGAATATCTTCTATCATGCATTCATAATTTTATTAAGGTGATATGACAAGTCTAAATTTAATCAAGATTGTACTAACCGTAATAACATGAAGACAAACATACCATAAACTTAATCATGAAAAAATCTCGAAACATACCTCGATAAGTCATACTTGTCGAGATTTCTTGTAATATTCTTATGTAAGGCCTTAGCCTCATCTCCCTCTGAAACAAGAACTTCTTCACTTATGCAGGTGACCAATCCATTCTCTTCTAGGATTAACCCAATCCACTTGATTTGCAGGAACTGGATCTGGAGCTGGATTAGGGTTTGTTAGAGAAACCCTAAAAATTAAAACTTTGAATTTCAAACTTCTGAAAGGATAGAAATACGTGCCTTGATGAGCTGATCAAGCTGGTATACTCAGAATTTGAAAACTGCAAAGTTTCACCCCTCAAATTTGCCTTTGAATCTTTTGGATTCATTGGACATGACCTCGAACTAGGGTTTGATAAATCCCACCCTTCTTCCCAATCAAAAGGTTTGATCCAAACCTCTAAGCTTCTAGTTTTTTGAGGAGATTCTAGCCATGGTCACAGATTTCAAAAATTCCCATTTTTGCAGAAGCCCTAATTTTCCACTTTTCCGATCAAAGTCCCGAACTAGGGTTTGATCAAGCCCGACCTTCTGCCCAACCAAAAATTTTGATCTTGGTCTTTAAATTTCAATTTTGATGAGTAGCATTCAGCCGTAGTCTCCGATTACAAAAATTCCAACTTTCTCTGAAACCCTAAATTTTGGAAGCCATGAATGAAGGTGCTCAAAAATAATTCTGTTTTGACAGAAATATGTACTTGATTGTTTCTGGTGTAACTACAAACTTTTCGATCCACAGGGTCTGAAAATTTTTCCTATGATAGCACGACCTGTCATATTTCCAACCCCATAGGTTTGACCTCAAATGGATTCTCTAAGAGAGAGTTATTCCAAGTGTCGCAACGTGACATGTTTATGGGATAAAAAAGGAGAGCGAACTTGTATGGAGTGCCACGTGTCATTGGTTCAGTTTCGGCCTTTGAAAAAGTTACCTGAGAAATTACAGTCTGTGCACTACCTGTTGCTTTTTATGAAATTTCATTTGGAGCTTCCTAGCCCAAGTTATGACCCTTTTCCAAGGTCACCTGTTTATGATTGAGATCTGGAAGAGGAAGAAACCCTATATTGTACAGATCATAAATCATAAAGTACAACGAATTAGAGGTTTTTGTTTGGACACAAGGTACATGGGGATCTTAGCTTCTCCCTGTACGATTTTCAGACCCTAAAAACTTGCTGAAATTTATTTATAGTGAAAGTGCTACGATGACTCGTTTTTGCTATATCAAGCCCTAGCTTTGCAATTGCAACAAGTGTCATACATGCAATACCATGCCTTCTTTTAGGCTATCTCTGATACCATGTTAATTTTTCAGAATTTACTTCAATCTGATCTAGGATCTTAACTGAGAGAACAACATGTACAACATATCTACAACATATCAATCATGGACACAATAATGCAAGCACACAAGAGACACAGAGTTTACTTGGGGAAAACCATAAAGGTGAAAAAACCCAATAACTTTCTTAGGGATAGATAGAGCAATGATACAACCCAAGCATAAGAGATAGGCATCTCCTAGCAGCAGCTTCTCCTCCTCTACAAGTGCGCCACTCTCCTGAGAGTGTGAGAGAGAGTAGATTGATAAAATAGAGTGCCTCCAGCACTCTATTTATACTTGACTTGACTTGCCTAATAACCTTTACTAGGTCGGCCTTAACTTAACCACATAACATAATGCTGACTGGGCCGACACCCAATAGGGTGGTTTAATAACCCTTTGACCCACATGGTCGACCCCCAATAGGGTTGTCTAATAACCCTTCAACCCACATGACTTATACAGGGCCGACCCCAATAAGGTGGTCTAATAACCCATCAAGTATAAGTTATGACACTTACAATATAAATGACGACACTTCCATATAGAGGAATAATAACATCTCTATAGGAATACAAACACTTCCGTATAGAGGAATAATACCATCTCTATAGGAGTACAATATACATATATGAAATACATTCCTAAGTTACATATACATCAACAATTGGGACATCCATACTCTCCATTTCCCAAAATAATAACTACCTCAACCACCTCTTGGAAGAATTAAATGATTGGGTGCATAAGTCAAAATGGGTAGTTAATGGTTTATGGGTTCTCTCATTGAAACTTGGCTTGACACTATTGGTTCAAGGGTTTGAATATTTTCCCTCACTATTCCTTGTAAAAATCATGTCCCCATACTCGTTTTACATTTCATAGCTAGTTGTGGGTATTTTATTAAAATACATATTTACATAGTATTTATAATTTATATTGTGCTAGGCTAGCACGCAATCCATAGGTATCGATTTTTAATTGCTGATACATACAAAGATAAATCGATGGTACGGCCTTGGCCTTGAGATCCTCATCACAATTTTTATAATGATTTTTACATCATTTACATTTTTAAGGTAACAAGGTCAAAATCATGATATTACATATTAGAAGATAGACTTCTGTTATGTAATGTTAGTTCTGATATTGTTCTAAATTGTTGTATTTTGGTGATGTATTTTGGCGTTGTTTATGCTATGATGTTTTGGATATATTACTTGTAATAATGAAAGTTCATAGATAATTTGAGTTGAGTCTGTAATCAATACATTGTAACTAGCTCTCAAAGATGAGTATAATATGGTTGTTGTCTTAGACTTATCTTGTGCAATGTCTTGATGGTTGAATGTATGATAATTGTTCAG
Source organism: Larix kaempferi (assembly GCA_027924585.1). Classification (NCBI taxonomy): domain Eukaryota; kingdom Viridiplantae; phylum Streptophyta; class Pinopsida; order Pinales; family Pinaceae; genus Larix; species Larix kaempferi. The sequence goes on from BSBM01000742.1 coordinate 12,376,745, forward strand.
TAGTTTACTGCATTTCTAGGTGAATGGATGAATGCACTAATGGACAGGAAGAACCCAACCTCTTATGCACATCCTTGTAATGTCTTTGTAAATTTCTGCGCATATCTAGGGTGAGTGTTGTAGGCACAACAAATCCCATTTTTATTGCTTAAAATGGGAGCCCCACTACTATTTTTGAAGGTAAATTGATCTATTTTTGGGGTGTTTTTTTATTGTTGTCATTTTCTTTTCTCATTCCCATGCTTTAGTTGAATAAAATTTTCTAAAAAAATCTTTCCTTTTTGTGTTTTGAAAGTTGCGGAAAACTTCTTTTTCTTGAAATTACGTCCTTTCTGCAACCTTTGTTCCGCAATCTGCAATCCGCAATGTGGATTGTGGAAGTCATAATTTTTCGGAAAATTAAATTTTGTTTCTGCAACTTGCATTGTGGAATGCGGAAGTCATTTAAAGTTCAATAAAATGGAATTTTCCTTTCCGCAACCTGCAACCTGCAAATTGCGGATTGTGGAAATGCAGAAGACACTTTGTCATTGTGAATACACATTTTCGTTTCCGCAACCTGAAACCCGCATTGCAGATTGCGGAAATTGGAAACTTCAATAGGCGAAAGCTAGATGTAAATCCAGAACCCGTAATCCACTTTCCCATTGTGGATTGCGGAATGTGGAAACAAAAAAATGCTTAAAAATTCAAACTTGCACTTCCACAACCCGCAACCCGCATTTGTGAATTGCAGATTGCGGAAACCAAAATTAAATCACAAAATCTGTTTTCGCATCTCATTTTCCACTTTTTAATCTTTTAATCGTAGCCGTTGATTTCTTTTGAATTCTACGATCTAGATTTATTTCACTGTTGCTTAAATATTCCAAATTTCTACCATTTTCGAATTTGCATGCTCCACATAAGGGAATAATTTACTGCAGATTTCTTACCAGTTCTCCCAATTTACATTCGTCTTCAACTCAGGTTGGTTTCCCGACACTTTTGCTATGGTTTTTTTGATAATTTAAGGTTTCAATCATTCATATTAATCGTTTTTCTTATTTACCATATTTCTTGAAATTTTTCCCAAACATGATGAGAATTACCCATTTGAAAACTACCTTAAGGGAGCTCAAAAATAAAGATCCAAACAGTGGCATTATTTATGATACGAGTGGTAGAGTGTCTGAAACTCTTCACCTAGATTGGTCTTGTATATATTCCATCTTTGACAATCATGACCTTTTAGAAATCCAACAAAACTAATCCTTTTACAAAAACATTAGCCACTCCCAATTACATGCCATTGCGGCTAGACCAACCCTTATGCCTTATACTGATGCCATTAAATGGATTATAGATCATGCTATCCCTCAGGACCGTTCTTTCAATGACAAGTCTGGGGCACAATTAACTTCCTTCTGGCCTGAAGCATTCTCCAGAGCTTATTCCCTAAGACCACCCGACCAATTGATAAATGCCAAATTCCTGAACACCGCTAGAACCCAATTCAACTTTGATGAGATTCTTAAGTCTTGGATGAATAACCTGACAAGCTTCACACCCAAGGATGATAAATCCTACCCTATCTCCTGGTTCAAAGAGCCTTTCTCCTTACTGGCATCCATGATTTGTAGATTATATGGGTTACCAGATTCTTCTGTATTCAAGGCTAAATGGGCACCCCTTGCTCATCATGTACTCACTATAGGGGAGTCCTTTCACTGGGATCAAATCCTATCAGTGGAGATTAAGTCAACTATTGAGAAATACCAGAAGACTCCTGCCTCCAGAAATCCTCCATTCTTTTATTCAACATACATCATGGATATCTTCTCTTCTTCTTTTCAGTTTCCTTCCATGGGATGGAACTGGACCTTGTCTGCACCTCTTGTGCATATCTACTGCTCTTCATTATGGGAAGGAAATTTCATTCCTATGATATATGAGATCTTTGATCATTTTATTGGTACAATTCATATGATGATCTTTAAGGAAAATGCTCCCACTTTCTCTGAATATTCTAAGGCACTGGTCTCTACTATGGGGGATTGGTACATAGGAGAGTACTTTTCTTATGTCATAATTTGGGGTGGCAACACTGCACATCTGTTACCCAGAATTGTGTTGGACAGACTATTGCTAGAAGAGATTTCTTTTCAGACTTCTAGTGATGGTGTCTTTCCCAAACTCACAGGAGCCAAAAGAAGAGTGTGGCCCAAGTTCCCACTTCATCTTGGGCCTTTAAAAGTTCAGAATTCAAATCATGTTAGGCTACTTGGCAAGAAATTTGTTGCTCTTAAGCTTGGGAAAGCTCCAAAGAGGATGCATGATCCCAAGGAATTTTTGGTTAATCATTTTGCACAGGAGCACATGAAGAATGAATATGCCCACCATACCGAACCAGATGATTCTATCTACCAAGCTACTGACTCTTTTGATGAAGTCATGAACATAACTGCTTCTAAGGAAGAACAAAGTTTCATCTTTCAGTATCAGCAAGAGCTCAAGACTAAGTTCTTGAAGTACAGAAAAATGGAATTGTCACTTGATGATAAAGTTCAGAATGACGGGGCAGAAAAAGAGGCCCAGAAAGCAAAGGCTCCATTGATGCTGACCTACCATGCTGATGACAAGGGAAAAGCCCATGTTGAAGACACATCGCAGCCCAGGATTTTGTAAAATCTCAATGTTCTGATTCAGTCAGCTGCTGAGATGAAAAAAGAATTGGCAGCACTAACTTTAGTTGTGGAAACTCAAACTAATGATGCAACCACTCCACCAAAGAAGCAAAAGGTTGAAAATCTTGTGCCCAAGGTAACCATGCTTCACATAGAAGACAGTGATGAGGATGAGGAAACTCTTCCCTCTAAATTTTCATGTTCTGTTGCCTTTCCTGATACTTTCCCTGAAGTTATTTCTGTCACTTCAACTTCTTCTAACCCCTTGGAAGACATGAATGTCGATACCTCTATCCCTGATTTTCATTTACCAGAGGTTACCATTTCCATAGCTGCAACATCCCCTACATCATTAGATATCCCAATCATTTCATATTCCATCTCATTCTCTTATATCATAACTCCTATACTCACAACAACTGAACCATAGATAACCCCTGTGGTGACTTCACAAGAGCCAATTATGATCCCAATTTGTGTTGCACCTACACAGGATGTTGAAAACCAACTTCCCACCATACCTGTAGAGACACCTATCATTCCTATCTCTGTTTCAATTCCAAAACCACTTGTCATTCTGTTGACACAGTGTCTATTGATAGGGGTTCACTTTGCATTGTTTCCAACAAACTATCAACCCAAACTCCCTTATACAACGACACATAAAGGTGTAACCCTTTCCAGCGACACTTGCAGAGCAAGTGCAGTCGCACCCGAGATGGATAAGGGGGCTGCTGGAACCAAGTTTCCGCAGTGAAGTTGAGGATATGCTTTCAAAAAACATTACCCTTGGAATAACCACAGATCATAATATTCGTAGCATGCTATTAACTTATCATTCGCCCTTTAAGTCATTCGTATATTTCAACAAACATTCAGGACAACATATTCGACATACTTATTCAGATTAGCATTACTTCTTAAACCTACAGCATATTTGCATCAATCAACATAAAACATCCACATAACATATTTCACATTCATCATCGCATCATTGCATAAGAATAAAGACATATATTACACCATAACCGAACATCTTCATTCATTCACCAACCACGTAGAATGAACCTCATAGAAACTGTCAATACACCATGTTGCAGATACAAAACAAACCCGAAAGATATGATCAATCATCCAAAACCAGCTACCCTTAGGATTACAATCCTACTCTATTTATATGCTTCTATTTGATTACAAAACGGTCCACATGGCCGACTTAACTAATCTAACAATTCTTTCACTACCGTGAATGGTCCTTCTTTCGCATAATGACCCTTCCGCACCTGTCAGCTTCCACACTTCTTGCGGATCTATCTCGTGCCAATAGGCCCCCAACATAAACTTGTGGCTCGTCCCAAGCCACCTCAGTTGGACATTGTTGTTTGGTACTCATCCTTCGCTGTGTTTTGTTTCTGGAGCTATTCTTGCCGCCTGGAGCTCACTATTGTGTACTTCTCAACTATGGTCATCGATCATTTTCTCGTTGTCATGTACTTCTCAAACTCATCCTCCAGTCTCTGGGAACCTGATGTAGACAAAGGAAAAGTTGATAGAGAGCACCGAGGTGTGAACCAGGCCAACTGCTTTGGCACATTTGTTTTGCACCTAGGATCACTTCCTATTGGGACTAGGGGGCCTCCACCCCTGTTAATCTGGTGGTCACCGGGACCACAAATCTTCGAACTACCCCCACATACCTAGACATATCGGATGATACTTCACCTCTTTGACACCCGAGTGCCCACGCCTCTTCTTGCTTAAGGTTCTCATGCACACTCGTCGTTCGGGCTTGGAGCACACCTGGTGTGGTACCGCACGAAATGAAATGGATCATTTCCACAACCTCCTTGGAATTCCTAGCTTATCTAATTACTTGACGTACTCACAACATGTATTTCTCTCCTATGATAAATACCTCTTTCTAGACTCTGGTATCTTTATTTATGCCTTTCCATCTTCTGGGATGCCTGCTTCAGAAATCTTTCGTGAATCTGTTCACCTGATTCACCGATTCTGTCATCATTTGTTTCCTGCATGTTGAGACTGGATTTCCTACGTGCGTGATTGGTGACCATACTTCTCCTAGCTTCCCTTCGTTGCAAAATCGTGCAAACCATCACCCATGGTGCCACTGGCCATGCTACCATAGTGTGTTGCCATGTTCCAGACGTGCCTGACCTTAGCGCCAATCTGGGATAGCTAACGATCATACCTGCTAAAAAAATGGATCATCTGAAAGAGTCCCATATGCTAACAATCCAGAATGATTGTTGATTTGACAGGGTCACGACCCTGCAGCTGTCGCAACCCAAATTGCGATACGACCACTTCCGCTTGCACATTCTCTCCTGAGTGGTGCGCCATCCTGCCATTTGGTATCCTGTATATATATATATATATATATATATATATATATATTACATTGGTACTCATCCGCTCTGCGTCAGATCATGGTGATAGGGCTTCAGCCTATTCCCATTGACTAATTTAGGTAACAGTACTCCATCCAGACTTTGTAACTGTACTACACCTTCGTTGGTGACAAAAGTGATAATATATGGTCCCAACCAATGCATTTGCAACTTATTGTCATACAACAGAATTGTATCCCCGTTCTAAAAGTGTTTCGACTTGACATGGCGGTCGTGCCACGCCTTCTGGCGGTCTTTTTCTACTTTTTGATGGAACCCTATGATGAATCGATCTTCGTCAAGTTATATTAGTTGTGTCAACCGTTCCTCTATCGCAACATCGTCGCTCATCCTTGTTGCTATTGCAATGTGCAATCTTGGTATGATGTATTCCATTGGCATCACCGCTTCCTAGCTGTAAACGAGCTTAAATGGGGTTTGGCCAGTCAGTCGTTTGCATGTGGTGTGATAAACCCAAAGGATTGCTGGGATTTTCAGGTCCCAGTCGTTGCGGTTGACATTGCACACCTTGGTGAGAGCATGTTCCAATATCTTATTGAACGCCTCAACTGTCCCATTTTCTTGTGGGTGGTAAGGCATACTCTTCTTGTGCTAGATTTGAAGCACTTTTGTCATCGCGACGATTGTTTGGTTGACAAAGTGCGTCCCTTGGTCGCTTAACAACACTTTTGGGAACCCAAACCTGGTGACCACATTGTCAAATAGGAATCGTGGTGCAGTTGCAGCATAACAATCTCTTACAAGTGCGGCTTCTGCCCAAAGCATTAGGTAGTTTGTCGCAGTGATGATGTAACGCGATCCTGTTCTCTTCCTAGGTGGGTTAATGGGTCCCACAAAATCAACGACCCATTTGTTGAATGCCTGTAGTGTTACTTGTGGCACTAGTGGAATTTCATTTTGACGAAAGGGATTCCCAATTCGTTGGCATACATCACAGTTCTTGGCATAGTTTGCAGCATCTCCATGCAAAGTTGGCCACCATACCCCTGCTCGAAGGATCTTCCTAGAAGTCGCTCGTCCACCATAAAGTCCCCCAACAATTCCGTCATGGGCTTATGACAGAATCTGCTCCTGTTCATGCGGAAGGACGTATCGTCGCAGAATTTCATCTAGGCCCATTTTGTATAATTCTCCCACAATCAACTGGAATTCTGTGGCTTAGACGACTAACTACTTATTTTGGCTGGTAGTGAACTCGGTTGGCGCCTCCCCTGTTGCCAAGAATTGAATGATTTGTTCATAGTGGTTATCGAACATGCCAATCCTAAAAAATTGAGCGTCCGACAATCCTTCATTGATGCTCCTTGGTTCCTCCCCTGACTTTATTCGTGAGAGATGAGATGGTCCTGCATTCAATCGTCCCGGTTTTACGATAATCTCAAAATCAAACTCTTGAAACAGCAATAACCAACGATAGATCCCCCCCCCAATACAGGCTTGTTCATCAATTATTTCAGTGCAAAATGATTTGTGAACATCTTGAAGTGGCACCCTAAGAGGTAATGCTGGAATTTGTGCAAAGCATAGACCATCGCTGACCCTTCCTGCTCAGTAGTCGTATAGTTCTTCTCCGCAGTAGACAATTTTCTACTTGCGAAGGCTACCGGGTGGTCAATGTTGTCGGTTCCTGGTTGGGACAAAATAACACCGAGTGTGACTGGTGATGCATCAACGTGTACGTGAAATTCTTTTTTCCAATCCGGGAATGCGAGGATTGGTGCTGCAACCATCTTCTCTTTCAGTATGTCTAGGATTTTCTGACATTCCTTGATCAATTCAAACTTAGCATCCTTCTTTAGTAACTTCTCCATGGGTGCTATGATGGCTGCATATCCGCGAATGAATTTCCTTTAGTAACTTGTGTGTCCCAATGTTGCTCGTAGTTGCTTGGCCGCGGTTGGTGGTGGGAGGTGGACAATGATGGAAAACTTCGTCGGATATACCAACATTCCTTCTTTGCAGACAATGTGTCCTAACAGGATGTCGAACGGAGCACAAAAGATACTTTTCTTGAGGTTCAGGGAAATTTGGTGCTGTCGACAACATTCTAGAATGAGTCTTAAGTTCGCGACATGATCCTTGAATAAACCATATACCATCCAATAATCCATGTAGATGACGAGAAACGTATTAATATAATCTTTGAATGCCTCTATCACTATTCTGGAAAAGATTGTAGGAGCATTCTTTAATCCAAATGGAATCACTGTGTACTGAAAGCATCCCCATTCTATGACGAATGCAGTCTTGTGTCGATCTTCTTTCGTAATCTTGATCTGGTGATATACCGAAAATCCGTCCGTAAAGGAATATATCTCTTGACCTCCTACTCCTTCGAGCACCTCATCCGTAAATGGGGTTGGGAACGGATCATGTAAGCAGGCATCATTCATTTTCCTTAGGTCGACACATATTCGTACTTCGCTGGCTTTCTTGTCCTGGAAAACCATTGGAATGATCCATTCTGATTCATCCACTGGTTCTATAATGCCTGCCTCCAGCATTCTTTCGATTTTGGCTTGCACGCGTTCCTTGTATCTCGGGTTCAATCAGTATGGACGCCGCTTAACCAGCTTCTCATTAGGTTTCAGGGGGATCTTCATTTCCCCTAACTCTTCGTAAATTCCCTTCATCTCTGAGAATTTCGTTGGAAACAAATCTTGAAACTCATGTAGTAGGTCAGTCATATTCGCAATGGTCGATTTGTCCCAATAGTCGCCAATGCTGGCGAACTTTGGGTTTTCCTCCGACCCAATGTTCACCTTCTTGATCTTCAATGCTTGCTGAAATTTTTCTGATGGTATATCTGGTGCCACAACACTGTGACTACCCTCTGATTCTAGTACGTATGTGGCCCTAGAGTCATCATCATCTTCGGGCTCTCCGGTGACGTTGTAACACTCCATCAGGATTTCTGGTGTCGTAGTCCATTGGAGTGCCATCGTTTGTCCAGTCGGTGTTACCTCAAATATTTTTCCATGGATTTCCTGTAGCATGGCGTGGATCAAGGGATTTTCGTCTGAGAACGAGAATGATTGGCTAAATCCAATGGTAATCTCCTCCCAAGAAGTTGTCCCACGTCGCAGTTCTGCTGCAACATACCAGCTCTGCGGTACCTCATCCAACGTGTGTATGAATGCATGTACCCACTCATGTCTTGATCTTGATCCCCATTGGTGTATGAATGCATGTACCCACTCATGTCTTGATCTTGATCCCCATTGGTGTTGGTGGGTTGTTAAGGAAAGAGACGTTTGGCACGCTTAGAAGGTAAAACCGTTAGAGAGAAACTGTTCGACAGAAGCAACCTGTAGGCATGCGTGTGACAGGAAGGCCAATAGCGACAGAATGAGGACGTGGAGATCTGCCATGATCAAGCAGACGCTACCAGGAGCCAGCAAGCCGGTTTGGAAAATTGGCTCAGTTTTGGAAACCCTTAGGGTTTTGGGTTTTAGGTCTTCGACATTGTACAGACATGACCTTCGGGCATGATCTATTTAAGAAGACACTTTTGTATGGGATGGGGGTTGTTGTTGGGTTGCTCTATTTTGGATACTAGATGCTAGTTATTAGAGTAATCTTGAGATAACCTTTTTGTATTGTAAAATCTCTCTGACCTGAGAATATTGTAAAGGCTCTGTAGCTGTGTGCGCAGAGACCTAGCCAAGAAAAAGGAGAGTCTACAGCTGAGTGCGCAGACTAAGAACAACTGCCCCATCCCTTTTGAAACAAATATATTACCAACAGTTCTTGTGGACGTAGCTTTCCATCCGGGGAAGTGAACCACATTAAATCCCGTGTTATACGATGATGTTTATGAATGAATGACTGTCTATATTTTCTGTAGAATGAATGCTTGAATGTTTCCTTGCATGCTGTAATATGAGAACTTTGATATGCATTTACCAATAGGGGAAATTTGGGAATGATATGCTAGGTTCCACGGAAGCAGATGAATGGCAAACATTTCAATTCCAGGTTAAGATCGTGAATCAGTCATTTAATTTTAAATACTTTTTTAAACACAGTGAAGGAACGCAGCACAGTTAGTCATGTCTATCATTTCAGTTCATGTTGTAATAATCCAAGTTGTAGAATGAATGCTAGAAAGATAACCCGTAAGTGCCTGAATGAATGGATGAGAGATATTCATTTCAGTGCCTTAACGTTTTCGAGATCTTCCAAGTAGAGGATAAGTGTGGGTAATTTGCAGTTCCAGTAGAAGATTCGCAGCAATAAGAAACCCTTAGTGAGGCCCACAGTGTTTCCTCCCCCGTGCAGTACTACTCGTAGTGTAGATCCTGCTGCGTACCGCATCACTTTGCCCCACAGTGCACTCCTTCTGTCCTGCGTTGCGCAACTTGTTCATATAAACAACTCATCATTTACTGTGGAAACCTGATTTCGCAGTACCCCATAAGATACACCTCAGGTGAGACCTCAACCTGCTCGCAGGTTGTTGCCGAAAGGGCTGGTGCGAAGGGGTTTTTTTGGTCAAAGGGAGAGCTGTAAAGAACCTAGGTCTAGTTGGAAACCTCAGGGTCAGTTTCAGCCAACAAATGGTTCCATTGCCGTGCTAGAATCCATGATGAGTTGCAATGACGATGTGTGAAGAAGAATATCAGTTCCCCGAAGGATCTAACTATTAGCATCTTGAAAAGATAGAAATCCAAGCTTGGTGGGATAAGACCATAAGCGATTTTAACAGGCAAGAAAATAGACATCTGCGTCTAAGCGACACACAGTGGTCAGATAGATATCTGTTGGACGACATTCACGAGATCTTTTGGGCATCATTTCCAAACGAGCTGCATGCGTGGATCTCGTGACTCGTAGAGAAGAAAAACTGTTTCGAAGGAGGATTTCCTACAGAGTGGACTCCTGAGCTCACAACATAGCTCAAAGCGTTAGACAGCCCATTGTCACACGCAATTGATTATTGGGTCGATCATATGCTAGAAGGCTTTGTAACAGAATTTGCTGTAGACACACTCAAATCCTACAGCCAAGCAAAAGCACACTTTTTCAGAGGATTCCAAGGTAAGTTTCTGAACAATCTCAATCTATACATTAAGATGCTGTTAGCTGAGAAAGGTGTTCTAAGAATGCAGTAATATTCTTGAAGTTTGTCATGATAAATAGTACATATATTGATTCTGATGAAGAGACACATACTCTTAGAAGTGGTAAGAGATATAAAATTAATAAGAATCTGGAAGGCCCTAAACTTCATATAGATACTGAGATCCCCTGCGACCTTGAAAGTGAAGTTGCACAACCATTTACCCCTGAGAATCCGTCAACAGCACAAACAGCGCCACCCTTATTGCAGAACCAACCCGCTACGCAGCCCACCCCGCAGAAGACTCAGCGTAGTCCATCTCTCCCTATAGTCCCATTTGTATTTACTGAACAGATCCCTTTACAGCAGCCGTGCACTAATCTCGGTGCCCCACCACCTAGTAGCACAATGGAAAACATGGATATGAAACTGCCAATATTCAGAGGAACTAGACTAGAAGACCCTGATAAGCATTGGTTCCTTTGTGAAGCCATATGGAGTGTAAGACAAATCCAGGATGATTCCTTGAAGCAAGCACAACTCATCACCACTTTCAGGGATAGAGCGCTACATTGGTTTATGAAATACTCTACAATACAGCCGAGAACCCTCGTAGAAATTAAAGTCGTGCTAGTGGCGGAGTTCAAGAAACCTAAGTCTGAGTCTCAATGTATAACTGAGCTGAAGGAAATAAAGCAGAGACCAACTGAAACGGTCTGGGAATTTGATAAGAAATTCAAGACCTTACTAGACCAAGTAAGTTTTTTTATACCACCAGAACAACATAAACAATGGTTCATTGCTGCGCTGTTACCTCATATCAGATTACCATTGATGCAGCAGAAGTTTATATCCCATGCAGAGGCCTTGGAAATTGCAATGAAGATGGAAGCTTCGCCGATTGGTGATACTAGTTCAGGGATGTTTCAGATCCAGAACCAGCTGACCACCCTAACACTTGAACTGCAAAGTATGAAAAATGGTAAAGAACAAAGATATGAACCTAGACAAGAGGTCTGGTGTACAAGTTGTAAAGGAGAAGGCCATGATCGCGAGCATTGCCCTCTATTCCGTGACTATATTAACAGTGGTGCGCCTAACCCATTAAATCAGAATCGGGCCCCATGGTGTGAGATTTGCAGAACCATAGGACATAGACCTGAAGAATGTTACCTCATCCAGAAATATGTGAAAACTCCTAATAATTTATACTGCAATTTCTGTAAATCAGTTGGACATGATGAATCCAACTGCCGCGTATATGAATTAATGAATGAAAGAAAAAGGGATATGGATTCAATGCGAGGCACTGGCTTGTACCGCGTATAAGAAGATACCCAACCGAAACAAAAAAATGCACAATATGACCAAGGAGGATATAGAGGTCGTGGTGGTGGATACCACGACAGAGGAAGAAATGCTGGTCTGGCACAGGGAAGAGGCCGTGGCCAAGTCATTTGTTATAACTGTGGCCAACCCGAGCACGTGTCATTGAAGATTGCCCAGTATTAGAGGTGGAAATGCATAATAGAAGATGAATAGAGGCTCTGAATCCAAATGTCCAGTGGATCACAGTAGAAAATAGACCAGTGGATCCGAGCATTAATGTGGTCACACGCAGTGGCGCCGAGACAGGCCACAACAGAGGAGTGGAAGCTTCAACATCAGGAGAGGCACATATGAAGAAGGATCCCCTTGAAACAATATGGATAAGCAAAGCTCCAGGAAAAACACCCCCTCTTAACTTACAAAAGAACAAGGAGATCTTCATTGATGCGCGGAATACCTTTAGAGAACCAGCAGATAAGTCATCAAGGATCCCGCTACGTAGTGAAACACCGCATGTTGAAGACATGCCGACTCCGTATGACAAAACAAGCACTGTGACAGATGTCCATACTTCTGTTGTGCAGTTCTTGCGAAGCTACATGAAGTTACTAAAAAGCGAAAAAGCCATAGTAGAGCTCCAGAAGCTCATCAGCCAGTATGAACCTTAGATTGCAACAGAGACTCCAGATAGCGCTGTACATCATATAAGGAAGCACAAAAGAATAGGCCGAGAGATGAGGCTTACTGTGTAGATAGGAGATTTTGAAATGGATGAAGTCATCCTTGATTTGGGATCAGAATTGAATGTCTTGACTAAGCAGACATGGCAGTAGATGGGTCGACCAAAGTTGCTCTGGTCGCCTATTCAGTTACGAATGGCTAATCAGGATAAGGTCATACCTTTTGGCTACTTAGCTAATGTAGTAGTTGACATCGACGAAGTACAGAGTCATGTAGACTTTGAGGTTATTGAAATTGTGGATGATAGTCAACCCTTTTCAGCAATATTGGGAATTGATTGGGCTATGGATAACTTGGCTATCATAAAATTGAAGACAAAGAAGATGATCTTTGAAGGGAAGCATCTTAGGGTCATTGCACCATTGGATCCTAAAGATGGTGATAGATACAGTGAGTCGATTCAGGAGCAATCCCAAGCTCAAGATTTAGACCGACTATACCAGCTGACTGCGAACAAGGAAGACTACATTAATCCTACTGCGAGCGGTATGCTCAGCTGGCGATGTGACACTTCTTGTATCTTTGAATCGAATACAGGACTGGAGAATTGGCAAAGCCGCATGCATGAAGTATCAGCAAGAAGATGTGCGGAGGTTACGAAATCATTGCGCTGGATCAGAAAAGAGGTGAGTCCTATTCCCACATATGATGGTTCTGCTAATGTTTATAGTTTCATAAGGGAATATACTGCAGCTATACGAGATGAGCATAGACTGCCAACTTTAGATATAGCATTGTGCAATACACCTACCAGATGGTGGAATACACAAAAGAAAACATTGACCAATTGGGAGCAATGCAGAACTAAGATGTAGATCCGGTTCACCGAAAAGGTTACTTTACCCTTTGAAAAGTATAATGGACAAACAGACCCTAATCAGATATTGAAATCTGTTCAAAGGCATGGGTGGAAATACCACTTATAGAATGGGTACATTTATTTGTACATACATTGGATGCGGGTATCCTAGAGAAATGGTACCTAGATCTGGAGTTGCGCAGTGAACTCACTGATTGGGAGCTGCTCGTTGCGAACTTCCGGAAGGACTTCAATTTTGAAGTTTAGAATCCATTAATCCATGAAGCATTACAGCTAATCAAGAAGCGCATATTCTAGGACAATTGTCCTCATCAAAACATAACATTGCAGGAGTTTTTTGGGATAGAGTGCGTTCCTGCACACCTACAGTTAGAATGGAAGGAACATGAAGAGCACTTTATCGAGTGTTACAAATTAGCTGAAGATACCAATGATACAAATGAAGATGATGAGGAGGACCCGCGCAACATAGATATACCAGAGTCAGAAGGCATGCATGAGGTAGAAGGACCTCTGTTGGAAATCCCAGATATGACTGGACCAGTAAAAACACAAAAAGTGAACATTGGCATAGATAAAGAGCCAAAGTTCGCATCAATAGGAGATAATTGGGATGACCAAACTATTACAGAGATCGCAGATACCTTACATGAGTATCAGGAACTGTTTCCAACAAAATTTACAGAGATGAAAGGAATTTTGGGAGACCTAGGGGTCATGGAAATACCTTTAAAGCCAAGTGCTAAGCCTGTCAAGCAGAGGCCATATAGATTGAATCCGTGCTACAAGGAAAAATTCCACGCAGAACTTGATAAGATGCTAGAAGTAGGAATTATTGAACCAATTGAGGAATCTGAATGGATTAGCCCCATGGTTGTTCAAGACAAGAAAGTAGAAGGCGAGATCAGGATTTGTGTGGATTTCAGAAAGCTGAATGATGCTTTCATGCACGACCCATTTCCTACTCCATTCACAGATGAAGTGCTTGATAACGTTGGAGGAAATGAGGCATATTCTTTCACTGATGGTTTCTCTAGTTACCATCAGATCAGGATTGATCCTGCGGATAGGCATAAGATGACATTTGCTACAAAATGGGGGTCATTCCAGTACATTGTCATGCCATTTGGGCTGAAGAATGCACCTGCCATATTCTCTAGAGTCGTCGTTGTAGCATTTAAAGATTTTATGCACAAGTTTTTAGAAGTGTATTTTGATGATTGGACTGTATTTGGTCTATTGAAAAATCATTGCGCGAATCTCCGCATGATGCTGGAGAAGTGTTGACAGCATCAAATATCCTTGAATTTGAAAAAGTGTATTTTCTGTGTGCCCTATGGAATTTTACTTGGCCACATTGTCTATAAGCAAGGATTGATGGTAGACCCTGCGAAGATTGCAGTTATTGCAAACTTACCAACACCAAATTCAGTCAAGATGTTGCGATCTACATTAGGCCATACTAGATATTACAGGAAATTTATAAAGGGTTATGCACAGATAACCGCAGCAATGGAGAAGCTGCTGAAGAAGGATGCACCGTTCATTTGGAACGCAAAATGCAAACAGGGTTTTGACACATTAAAAGAAAAGATGGTCACTGCGCCGATTCTAGTCTTTCCAGACTGGACGAAGCCATTCCATGTCCATGTTGAGGCATCATGTATTGCCCTGGGGATCGTGTTAGCTCAGCCAGGAGAGGGAGGTATTGACCACCCCATTTCATTTTCTAGCAGAAATCTTTCAACAATAGAGAAGAACTATACTACTATTGAGAGGGAAGGCCTTGCGATGGTATATGCCCTACAGAAATTTAGACACTGCTTGTTGGGATCGCACTTCCTTATGTTTACCGACCATTCTGCGTTGAAATATTTGGTCAACAAGCCAGTGTTAGGGGGACGCATATGCCGATGGCTACTGCTGTTCTAGGAATATGACTTTGAAATTATTGTCAAGCCAGGTAGACTGAACTTGGAACCTGATCATTTGTCAAGGATTGAGTCAGGAGAGGAGCCGACAAATATTGAAGACAGTTTGCCTGATGCGCAGTTATTTAGTATACAGGTTGTCTATGATTATTACAAGGATATCATTGACTTCCTAACCACAGGGCTGGCACCCTAGGAATTCTCTTCCCAACAGAAAAAACAATTAGTGGTGCACGTCGCGGACTTCACTATAATTGCAGGACAATTATACAAACTTGGGCCGGATGAAGTCCCGCGTAGGTACGTACTCAATCATGAGAATCTATTTATCCTAGCCGACATACACTCAGGAATCGTGTGAGGTCACTATGTAGGAAGGGCTACTGCGCAGAAGATATTGCATGTAGGGCTATGGTGGCCTACGCTCCATAAAGATGCCAAAGAACATTGCAGGAACTGTGATGTCTGTTAGAGGACAGGAAAACCATCACGCTGAGATGAGATGCCATTGAATCCATAGTTGACACTACAACCATTTGAAAAATGGGCAATAGACTTTGTGGGTCCTATGAACCCACTAGGAAAAAGAACGAGTGCAACGTATATTATTACTGCTACGGATTACCTCACCAGATGGGCGGAAGCAAAACCAGTTAAGGACTGCAATGCCAGTACTGCTGTGTAGTTTATTTTTGAAGAAATACTCACCAGATTTGGATGTCTGAAGATTTTGATGAGTGACCAAGGTACTCACTTTTTGAACAAGATGATTGAGGCGCTTATAGAGGAATTCCACATTCGTCATCAGCACAGTACTCCATATCACCCACAGGTGAATGGTACTGTAGAGGCTTTCAATAAAATATTGGAGAACGCACTCACTAAGGTGTGCAATGTCAATAGAGATGATTGGGACCTGCACGTCTCATCTGTGCTATGGGCATACAGGACCACATGCAAGAAATTGATAGGACAAACACCCTTTTGGTTGGTTTATGGGAAGGAGGCTATAATGCCTATGGAATATATTATCCCTAGTTTGAGAATCGCTGCATTCATAGGGATGGCAGACTACGAAGCTCTAGAAGAAAGATTACTACACTTACTGGGCTTGGAGGAAGATCGCTTTGTCGCAGGATTCCACCAGCAGGCTCAGAAGGACCGCGAGAAAGCATGGCATGATCGCCATATAAAGAACAAGTGTTTTCAGGTAGGTGATCTAGTCCTCCTGTATGATAGCAAATTCATGAAATTCCCTAGTAAATTTAAGATGCATTGGCTTGGCCCATATACTGTGATACATGTTACTAACACTGGTGCAGTCCAGTTAGCCAATTTAGCTGGTGATACCTTGCCAACTTTGATAAATGGAAGCAAGCTAAAGCTATACCATGATAACACTACTTCGTAGAACCCTGAATAACGAACAAAGGAAGGAAGTTCTAAGTGTCAAGTACAGTTGAAAGTGGACACTATAAATGTAAAGGAGTCTGTACATGTATGATAAAAGGAAGAAGGTATGATAAGAAGAATGATCTATGCACCGCGCAGCATTGTTGAAGCTGGACGGAAGGAAAAAAAATAAAAAATATATATATATATATATATATATATATATATAAGAAGAAAAATATATATGTAGAGTGGAAGCCACGTAGTTCGAATTTTTTGGCACTGCGAAGTAGCCACGCAGGGTTGCAGATGGCTTGCCATGCAGTTCGGCGTAGCACTCAGACAAAATTAGCCGTTGCATGGATTTTTAGAAAAATAGCCGTTAGATGACCGTTGTAGCAACCGCTTCAGCATTTAAAGAGAAGATAACCATTCTGAGCACGCTGACGACAGAAAAGACCGAAGTATCCGCTCAAATTCGCCAACGAAAACCACATTAATTGCTTATCTAGCCGTTGAAGGGTGTGGGAGAGGGTCTACTGCGCCTATAAATAACACCGTTGGGAGACTTGCGGGCGTTACCAAGCACTTAGAATTTTCTTGTGATTAACCCCTCTGAGCTAGTAGCCATCTGTATTCTGTCTTCCTTAGCCGCTACCTCATTAGGGATTGTCCGAACCTGCCTATAGAGACAAACAACTGACCATTGAAGAAGCACTGAGGGTCTTTCAGAACGGAGGGATTCGACAGTTAATAAAAACTCTAGTTAAGAAGGTCACCGTAGAATAAGGTGAAGGATCCCACAGATCACCAAGAATTAATCCGACGATGTAGGAAAAAAGCAAAAGATAAAGGAAAAGTCGTAACTGCACCTCGATCCAACATCATAAAGATGGGATCCTCGGCACAGAAATCGCCAGTCTTTCAGACATAACCCTTGAAGATGACACCCGAATATATCTCCCCACGGGCATTGAATGCCCCTATGTTTAAATTGTCCAAAAATGTGAGATACGACATCTTGTTGTCACCTATCTCAAAGCATGTAAACGTTGCTAAGAATCTGCTGGGAAAGATAGCAGATTGTAAATGGGAGGATTATGACCTCTTGGGAATGAAGAAAGACGAGCCAGATGTTCCTAAATACCCATATTTTCAACCAGACCAGTATATGTGCTGGAAAAAGGACACCAAGGGAACTCTGAACTTGGTATCTGACAGTTGGCTAACACCCGTTGTTCAGTCGGGGCTACTAAACTTGCTGAGATTGCCACATTTTGATCATTCCCTAGAACCTAATATCGTGGTTCGCACACTCATGGCATGAATCTACCAAGGTTATCTGTGGCTGGACATGAACATTGATATTAGCATTGATTTGATCCACCTCATCACCGGGCTAAGCAAGCGTGGTAAGGATCCTAAGCAATTCTTCCAGGGGAAGAGCAAAGAAAAAGAGGCTGTTGAGAAGATGAAGAAAACCCATCCAGTGGTGAAGTCAAAAAGAGGATTCCCGACAAAAGATATAGAGGACAGAGCAACAAGATTTGTAACGCAGTTGCTCACAGGCAAGATACTCAAAACAGCTAGGCCTCCGGAGGTTCCTGCGGGTGCAATACTCCTTGGTGCCGCAGCGGCCGAAGGCAACAACTTTAATTGGTGTCAGATTTTGTTGAATGAGTTCCTTGAAGAACTCAATGACACACAGGTGAATGGCGGCCAGTTGCATTTCACCTGGATCATCGTCCTAATTGCTTTGTGTGGATGGAAGGAGCCGCTAGATTATGCAGGCGTCATTATGGACACCAAGGATACTAGAGGGTTTAAGTTCGTCAACCTCTGGGAAAGCACAAATGAAGAGCACCAACATGCGACAGCATAAGTCTTTTACCAGTACTATATTCAGCTGCGCGATGTAATCACGAAGACACCCCGCATTACAAAGCAGGTCACGGTGAAGTATGTCCACATCATTGACTTTGAGGCGGATATGAAATGTATATTCATGTCACTGAAAGCACAAATGAAGAAATCAGAGTGGTTCCCAGGGAAGTGCATCATGTATGAGCAGGATATTGAGGACCTTATGAAAGATTGGCCACCAGAGTTTCGCGTAGAGGTTATGGAGGTAGAGACAAACTCAACAGAAGATGAGCCGATCCCGCTCTCATGCCCAATCATTGAAGAAACAAGGAAGAGAAAAGAAGCCGAGACTTCGGAGAAGCCAAGGTCGAGGAAAAAGGTGAAGGCCACAAAGATTCAATCGGAGGCAGTCCTTAATGATGATGACTACGAGATGATAGCTGAAACAGTCTCAGAGCAGATGAAGGAGGCTAAAGAAAAGAAGGACATGGCCATCCAGGATGACTTGCACAAGACGCGGCTCGCAATGCAAGGCCTAATGAAGAAAATGGACGATGTCCAGAAAAGCCTTATTTTTCCATGGGAAGCAGGGGCTAAAGGGTGGTCGGTAGGGACCTCGCAACAAGGAAGCCAATAGCTAGCAATAACGCTGCCATCGAAGACTAGAATTGTCCATCTGGACCCATTGGCTATTGCGTTGCCGATGGCAGAACAAGTTGTCTTGGACACAAAGGGAGTCGAGATGGTAGAGCCCGACTTAGCCAAAATCCCATTACTAGGATTGCACTTCATCCACACACAGATCGTTGAGGAGATGCATGAATGGACATTTGAATCAATGAAGTCACAAGCAGAGCTCACCGCAGCAAACATGCAAATTCAGCTGTAGGAAGAAATATAGCTATGGAATGAACTGGACAACCGTCAAAATTTGGAGACTACCATATCCAATGTGGCGAAGGATATTAAAGGCATAGAAATCCAAGATGATCCTGTAGACATAGTTCTGAGGATCGGAGATAAGGTGAGATCCTTGTAGTTGGAGATGCAGGATAAAGAGATATATTATGAGGCCGATATTGCCACATTGAAGGATAAGCTGAATAAGCTGGCACCATTAACTGAACAGCAAGTTAGAGAGCAAGCAGTGAGCGCCGCCTCAAAAAGCATTACAAGTGAGATGGCTAAGTGCCAATCGCTCCTGAATAAGGTTTCACAGGAAATCACAACCCTTGAAGAGGATCAAGGGTTGCTGCAAGTCAAAACCACAGTACAAGAAAAACAAACCGCGCTAGACAAGTTGAACGCAGAGGTTAAAGCTCTGCCACCCAGAGAAAGGCTGCCGAGATACAAGGAGATATCTGGCTTAAAGAAAGAAGTACAAGAATTATGACAAAAATAGACTGAGATGGATAATCAGTCGCAGCAGCTCCTGGAGAATGCCATGGTGGTATCGCAGCAGGTTGAAGATAAGTTAGTAGAACTGCACGATAACCAGGAGTAGGTACAAGACCAAATTGGACAAGAAATAACTCCAACACTACTTGAGACAATTAAATAGGTTGAGCACGATACATGAGAAGTAGTGGTGCAATTGTGTAGTACATATGATGAGTTCGCGGCGAAGTTCATTCCATTGGTCGCGGTGCAGAGTGAGACAGCTGAAACAATTAGTGGCTCGGGGATGAGCCACATTTAAGTTTGTTCCACTGGTCGTGCCGCAGAGTGAGACAGTTGAAACAATCAGTGGCTCGGGGATGAGCCACATGTAAGTGTTAGGGGCATGTTGGGCCCAGGTTGAGATAAAGTTTTGGAAGCACCTTCTTGAGGAAAGCAGGGAAAGATGAGTTGAGCGCAGCTCAGAAATACAATTTTGGCTAAGTATTGAGGATGCTGCAAAGTTGCGCACAGCATCCAACTTTTGACCAGACTACGGAGTTGCACGCAGCATCAAAGTTTTGGCCGTGATGCGAAGACCAGTACTGCACCGAAGCAGTGCTGCGGAGTTAGGAGGTCACGTGGAGCCAGCAAAGCGGTGTGCTGGACAAGTATCAAGTGTAGCTACTGGCTCGATCGATAGCATCCATTTTTAGAAAGATATTCCAGGATTGTTGAGCAGCGGACATAGGAAAAACAGGAAGGCGGCCACGTGTGGGTTGTTAAGGAAAGCGACGTTTGGCATGCTTAGAAGGTAAAACCGTTAGAGAGAAATGGTTCTGCAGAAGCATCCTATAGGCACGCATACGACAGGAAGGCCGATAGCGATAGAATGAGGACGTGGAGATCCTCCATGATCAAGCAGATGCTACCAGGAGCCAGCAAGCCGGTTTGGAAAATCGGCGTAGTTTTGGAAACCCTTAGGGTTTTGGGTTTTAGGTCTTCGACAGTGTACAGACATGACCTTCAGGAATGATCTATTTAAGAAGACACTTTTGTATGCGATGGGGGTTGTTGTTGGGTTGCTCTATTTTGGATACTTGATGCTAGTTATTAGAGTAATCTTGAGATAACCTTTTTGTATTGTAAAATCTCTCTGAGCTGAGAATATTGTAAAGGCTCTGCAGCTGTGTGCCTAGAGACCTAGCTGAGAGAAAGGAGAGTCTGCAGCTGAGTGCACAGACTAAGAACGGTTTCCCCATCCCTTTTGAAAGAAATATATTACCAACCATTCTTGTGGATGTAGCTTTCCATCCGGGGAAGTGAACCACGTTAAATCCCGTGTTATACGATGATGTTTATGAATGAATGGCTGTCTGTATTTTCTATAGAATGAATACTTGAATGTTTCCTTGCATGCTGTAATATGAGAACTTTGATATGCATTTACCAATAGGGGAAGTTTGGGAATTATATGCTAGGTTCCACGGAAGCAGATGAATGGCAAACATTTCAATTCTAGGTTAAGATCATGAATCAGTCATTTAAGTTTAAATACTTTCTTAAACACAGTGAAGGAACGCAGCACAGTTAGTCATGTCTATCATTTCAGTTCACGTTGTAATAATGCATGTTATAGAATGAATGCTAGAAAGATAACCCGTAAGTGCCTGAATGAAGGGATGAGTGATATTCATTTCAGTGCCTTAATGTTTCCGAGATCTTCCAAGTAGAGGATAAGTGTGGGTAATTTACAGTTCCAGTAGAAGATTCGCAGTAGTAAGAAACCCTTAGTGAGGCCCACAGTGTTGCCTCCCCCGCACAGTACTACTCGCAACGTAGATCCTGCTGCGTACCGCATCACTTTGCCCCGCAGTGCACTCCTTCTGTTCTGCACTGCGCAACTTGTTCATATAAACAACTCATCATTTACTGTGGAAACCTGATTTCGTAGTACCCCATAAGATACACCTTGGGTGAGACCTCAACCTGCTCGCAGGTTGTTGCCGAAAGGGCCGGTGCGAAGGGGTTTTGTTGGTCAAAGGGAGAACTACAAAGAACATAGGTCTAATTGGAAACCTCTGGGTCAGTTTAAGCCAACAGGCACTGCGCCATCCTAATTCTCCATCCGTAGTGGGAATAACATAATATTCAGAAATGTTATACAAATTGTCCCATCCTTTCGCAAACTCGTCTCTGGCTGGCTCTGTATAGCGCAGCCATTCCGTAGGATCCAGTGGTGCAATGAATCTCATTTCCTAATTCTTGAATGACATTATCCTTTTCTTAAAGTTGATAATTTCTTGATTCTTCATAGCCCAATATATCCCCAGCAGTACTGGATAGGGACTGGTGTTATCCACAATTTTGATGACATCAAAATCAACATACATTCTGAGCCCTTCAATTTCAACTGGAAGTTGACATACCTGATTGTGCGGGGTGACCTTACTCTCGTTCGCCAGTCATAGCTATACTAGTGACCAAGTCATCTACGGCTTTCCCATTGTCTCCCACGTCTGTTTAGTCAGGATATTCACATCTGAACCCAAATCCAAAATTATGGAGTCGACATCAAATTATGTGATTTGTGTTGACATCCGCATCTCCCCGCCTGTCTTCCTTTTATGTATGTGATTAACTCTCTGTTCTAGTTGTGCACCTCCCCATCATTGCAGTAGACTAACTATTTCTTCTAGTGCATCTGGGTCTTTTGCCAATTTTAGGCAACTTTCCAAGAAGGATTTTAGAGTGTTTTCCTTCCTTCACGATTTCCTTGAGTTGAACATCGGTGGCATGTCATAGATTTCTTCCTCAAGGGGTAGCTTCCTCCTCTTCCTCATTGCATCATGTGCCTTCAAAAAGATGTCCCTTTCTGCCTCTACTTCGTAGGTGACTTGCTCCAGTTGTGGTTGTGTTGGTGTAACATTGTTGTGTGACCTATCGCTTCCTGTCACCGCTCCCCCTCGTGTCACTATCCCGACCATTGCGTGGTTACCTTTGGCTTCTGTCGAAATCATCTGTACAGCAGGTGGCGCATTCCGATTAGTTTGGTTCTTGTTTTGGGGTGGATGCTTAGTTGTCCATTTCACAATAAGCTGAGGGAAGTATTCTATACTATGATCTACAACACTGCAGTATGTACATTGTGGCACTGGGTTTGGACAATCTCTCTAGTAGTGCCCCTGTTGTCCGTAATTGTCATAGATGATTGGTCCTCTTCCCTGTCCAGCAGCTCCTTCACATCCCATACCAACACCTTGGCCTACACGGAATCCTCCCCTAAAACCTCTGTGTGGTGGTCCATATTGTTGATACCATGGTTTCTCAAACTGTGGTTGCTGATACTATTGCTTCCCATGCTACGGCTGGCCATACAGCGGTGGTGGATACTGTGGTTGCCCATACTATGGCAGCCTGTATTGCCCCTGGTCATATTGCTGTGGTTGGTTAAACTGCGGCTGACTATACTACAATTGTTGTTGCACCACCGGTAGTTCTTCTCCCTTCATAAAATATGTGTCAGCTATCCAATCTTGCAGTAGGTCATAGTACCTGCAGTCCTTCTCATCATGGCCAAGAGATCGGAAAAACTTGCAGTATAAGTTTGCTGGATTTGATACCATCTTTTGTAGATATACACATTCATCTAGTCGATGCCCTTTGGTATGACAGGAAGGACACCATGGCATGCCTCCTTGATGAAGGGGGTTTGGTACCCCCAACTACAAATACTCATGGAATTATGGGCAATTGTCCTTATGGTGCCCCTCACCTCTACATCTGGTGCACCATATGTCTCCACGGGTTTCCTTTCCATTCTTGATATCCTCGAATTGAAGTGTTAAGCTAGCCAAATGCACCTGGACTCTGTCCATTCCTATCCCTGCTTCACCAATTGGTGAAGCCTCTAGCTTCATCGCAATTTCTAGCACTTCTACCTGTGTTGCAACTTTTTGTTGCATCAGTGGTCCTCGGATATGCGGTACCAGTCCCGCGATGAACCATTCTTTGTGTTGCACCTCATTTATCGGGAAACTCACCTTTTCTATCAGCGTCTTGTACTGCTGATTGAATTCCCACACTGTCTCATTCGGGAATTACTTAATATCCTTAAGCTCAGTGACATATTGCAACTTAGATTTTGGTTTTTTAAATTCATCAATCATTGCCATTCTAATCTGCACCAATTTTTTAGCTGTTGTTCCCACAGGAACCTTCACAAACTTCATGTACCAGTCTAATTAGCTGTCCCATTTTGATAGCATCGTCCTGGACCTGTTTCACACTCCATACTGCTTCGCATATGAACCAATACTGTTCTGGATGCTCTGTCCCATTCCCCTGGAAGGTAGGCATCTTTTCCTCATCTGCCATCCTAACACTACTACTATTGTTGTTTACTGAAGCACTACTCTTACCGCTGCATGTAGGGAAACTTTGTGAGTAGTTTGGATTTGTTCCTATAAAATTTGAAGTAGTGTGCGGGGTTGAAGGTACGTTGTAACTTACAATCTGTCCTCTCTCTGCTTCTAGGGTAGCCTGGTCGATGTCTCCTTCACAATAAGGTAGTTTCCTTCCTTGTGGTCCTGTTTCACAGTTCTTTATTCCGGTCCTCTCATGAGACTCTCTCTCATTCCTCCTCTTCTTCTCAGGATGCCGGAATATCGCTCCACTTCTCAAGGTACCACACTCTTTTTCAAATTCCCTTATAAATTCATTGTCGCTCATGTCCATCTACCCCACATCTTTCTATCAGATCTGCATTTACGCGATACCTTCAACCTCCACACATTGATTTTTCTACTTGTCAGCAGACATCCTCAATATTCAATTTTCACAGACAAGCATCTTAATCCACAGTTTTAATCATGATAGGAACCTTCCTCTTGGTCCCCTGAAAAATCTCCTTTCGGTGTCACTGTATGACTTGATAGTATCTACTGCGAACTCAGTCATGTACCCTTCGAGGATACTGTCTACCCAAAAATACATAGCTTGTGATACCTTGTTATTTACTTGCTTTAGCTGTCGAACCAACTCTGGGGTCCAACAGTCAGGTTCAATCTTCTAGCAGTGATTCTTTCAGAACGTCAACTGTGCTAGCCACTCATGCAACAACACTGAGAATTCATAGAAGAATATTTCATGGATATCTGAGTAGATGTATCTTTCTAACCAACTGGTCACTGTCTGTTTAGGATCTCACTTCTCGTTTTCTGTGATTTCCTTCACCTTCTTGTCAAACCACTCTTGGATATCTGGTTTTGTTGGATGCCATAGCATATCCTCTTCTTTTCTTCCTTAGGGTCCTGACAATGGAACCATTTGTTGACGCAACGTCTATCGACAGGGGTTCACTTCGCATTGTCGCCAACAAACTATCAACCCAAACTCCCTTATACACCGTCCTAGAAAGGTGTAACCCTTTCCAGCAACACTTGTGAAGCAAGTGCAGTCTCACACAAGATGGATAAGGGGGATGCTAGAACCAAGTTTCTGCAGTGAAGTTGAGGATATTCTTTCAACACACATTACCCTTGCAATAACCAGATATCATAATATTCGCAACATGCTATTAATTTATCATTCGCACTTTAAGTCATTTGCAGATTTCAACAAACATTTAGGACAGCATATTCAACATACTTATTCATATTAGCATTACTTCTTAAACCTACAACATATTCACGTCAATCAACATAAGACATCCACATAACATATTTCACATTCATCATTGCATCATTGCATAAGAATAAAGACAGAGATTACACCATAACCGAACATCTTCATTCATTCACCAACCCTGGGGAATGAACCTCGCAGAAACTGTCAATAGACCATGTTGCAGATACAAAACAAAACCGAAATATATGATCAATCATCCAAAACTGGATACCCTTAGGCCTACAATCCTACTCTATTTATATGCTTCTACTTGATTACAAAACGGTCCACATGGCAAACTTAACTAATGTAACAATTCTTGTGCTACTGCTAACTCCGTGCATGGTCCTTCTTTCATGGAATGACCCTTCCACACCTATCGACTTCTGCACTTCCTATGAATCTATCTTGTGCCAACACATTCCAATCTCTGTTTCACTCCCAAAGGTCATCTCTCCACCTTCCACTTCCTTTTCTTTACCATCAATTTCCAACATCATTTCACTCTCCATCTCCATCGCCCAAATCAACATCCCAATCCCAAATTCTGTTGTTTCCTAGACTCCACCTTTAGTTTCAACTTTTGGTGTATCAACATAAAAAATGGACATAGTGGACAACTTTGGGGAGGATGCTGTAGTTTCTTTGGGAGAATACTTCTACAGCAAATATGAGAAGGCTATGGTGAAAAGAGGAGCTAAAAGACAAAGGGAAGGGACTATCATGCAGGGCCCTATTCACAACCAGGTCATATGGAATAAGACATCCACATATATGCATCAAGAGGCCCTTGAAACTACTGCTGCAATGGGATCCTTTGCATGGGCTAATTACGATTCCGTTACTTATTTGAACAAAGTTATTGAGGCCAAACAACAGGAACTACAAAATCTCAGGAAGGAGAAATTTGAAGCCAAGTAACAACATGAATCTCAACTTCAAGAGTTGAGAAATGAGTATGATAGTCACCTGAGAGACCTGTAGGCACATAATGAATCTCTCCAGAAGCAACTACAGCAAGCACAAGTGCTAAATATTGGCTATGTTGAGAAGATCACATTACTTGAGAAACAACTGAAGGATTCAGTGTCTAAGGCATTTGTTCCCTCCTTCTCTGGATTTTCCAAGGAAGAGTTCAAGGAGTTAGCCCTTAAAATCAATGAAGATCACAATGTTAAAATTTAATATGCTAAGACAGAAAATAGCAACATTACATTCCATTTCACAATAATAGCATATACAGGATCACTGAAGAAACAACAAGCACAGCATAAACACAAGAGACACAAATTTATCCTGGGAAACCCTCATGGGGTAGAAAACCCAGTAAAGCTTCCTCAATATAGATGACCAGCAATATACAAAGATGCAAACCAAATACATGATCTCCTCCTCCACCATAGCAGACCTCTCCTCCACAAGTGCGCCTCTCTCAAGTGAGTGAGTGTGTCAAATGAGGAACATACCTCCTCTATTTATACACTACACTGACATGTATTTTACACAAGTACATGTAGGCTCGTATTTAACCATTAGGTTAAATACCCTATTATAACTGACTGGACCGACCCCCACATGGTGGGTCTAATAACCCTAGTTACCACAACCAATTCGGAGGAATAAACATCTCCGGATTCATAGTATAATCACATCGGAGGTATGGAACATCTCCGGAATAAATAATATACAAATATAATATTTTTAGAAGTTACAATATTCAACACTCCCCCTTAACGAGAAGGATATTATAACAACATCCGCAGGAGCAATGAGTCATACATCATACATGATACATCTATATATCATCGGAAGCTTTCTTCAGTTCATCATCATCAGTAACTCAACTAGTTATTGGAACATCGACATCACTCGATCATCAGCATCGTCATCACACGATCATCAGCATCGTCATCACACGATCAGCATCGTCATCACATGATCATCAACATCGTCATCACACGATCATCAGCATCGCCATCACATGATCAACATCGTCATCATACGATCATCAACATCGACATCACACGATCAGCATCGTCATCACATGATCATCAGCATCGATCATCAGCATCGTCATCACACGATCATCAGCATCGATCATTAGCATCCTCATCACACGATCATATTACAGGATGATCAATCCTGCTCTCTTTAGGACATAGGTCCATGGATGATATAATCCAGATCAAGTTCCAGGATGATCAATCCTTATCTCTTTAAGACAAGTCTCATGTCTAGGGATGATCTAATCCCAACCACAGTGCCAGTCCTTTTTCATACTGGATGTGATCTAGATCAGATCTAGGATTTACCGCCACAGAGTCAGTCCTCTTTCATACTGGATGTGTCACATCTATAGATCCAGTCCTGTTTCATGCTGGATGTATCACATCTACAGAGCCAGCCGTGTTTCATGCTGGATGTATCACATCTACAGAGCCAACCCTGTATCATGCTGGATGTATCACATCTACAGATCCAGCCCTGTTTCATGCTGGATGTATCACATCTACAGAGCCAGCCCTGTTTCATGCTGGATGTATCACATCTACAGAGCCAGCCCTGTTTCATGCTGGATGTATCACATCTACAGAGCCAGCCCTGTTTCATGCTGGATGTATCACATCTACAGAGCCAGCCCTGTTTCATGCTGGATGTATCACATCTACAGAGCCAGCCCTGTTTCATGCTGGATGTATCACATCTACAGAGCCAGTGTTGTTTCATGCTGGATGTATCACATCTACAGAGCCAACCCTGTTTCATGCTAGATGTAACCTAGAACAATTCTAGGATTTGTCACGTACATTTTGAACCGAGGTCCAGGGACGATCCAGTCCTATCATGTACCTTTTGAACTGAAGTCTAGGGACGATCCAGTCCTATCATGTACCTTTTGAACCGAAGTCCAGGGATGATCCAGTCCTATCATGTACCTTTTGAACCGAAGTCCAGGGACGATCCAGTCCTATCATGTACCTTTTGAACGGAAGTCCAGGGACAATCCAGTCCTATCATGTACCTTTTGAACCGAAGTTCAGGGACGATCCAGTCCTATCATTCAATTCTCGGAGACCTCATGTCTACGGCTCAATTCAAAGGACCATAGTTCGAGGACGATCCAATCCCCTTACCTGTTCATTCAGGATTTAGTTCTCGGAGACATCATGTCTACGGCTCAATTCAAAGGACTAATAGTCCGAGGACGATCCAATCCCCTTACCTGTTCATTCAGGATTTTGTTTTCGGAGACATACGTCTACGGCTCTCTTTAGGACTGAAGTCCAGGGATGATCCAATCCCCTCAAGTCCACCAAGGACTTCATTCTCGAAGACATACGTCTACGGCTCTCTTTAGGACTGAAGTCCAAGGATGATCCAATCCCCTCAAGTCCACCAAGGACTTCATTCTCGAAGACATACGTCTACGGCTCTCTTTAGGACTGAAGTCTAGGGATGATCCAATCCCCTCAAGTCCACCAAGGACTTCATTCTCGAAGACATACGTCTACGACTCTCTTTAGGACTGAAGTCCAGGGATGATCCAATCCCCTCAAGTCCATCAAGGACTTCATTCTCGAAGACATACGTCTACGGTTCTCTTTAGGACTGAAGTCCAGGGATGATCCAATCCCCTCAAGTCCACCAAGGAATTCATTCTCAAAGACATACGTCTACGGCTCTCTTTAGGACTGAAGTCCAGGGATGATTTAATCCCCTCAAGTCCATCAAGGACTTCATTCTCGAAGACATACATCTACGACTCTCTTTAGGACTGAAGTCTAGGGATGATCCAATCCCCACAACACTATGGGTACAAGTATCTTCATCCATACAAGTACAAACATGTATCAATACATCAAGGCATCATGTAACCTCATCATCAAAACATGTATATCATTATCAAAACATGTATCCTCATCATCGAGACATGTATATCAAAACATGTATATCATCATCAAAACATGTATATATCAAAACATGTATCTTCATCATCGAGACATGTATGTCAAAACATGTATATCATCATCAAAACATGTATATCACTAATACATTTATCATCAAAAGCATGTATTCTCACTAATACATCTATCATCAAAAGCATGTATTCTCACTAATACATCTATCATCAAAAGTAAAAATATAAGAGTCCTAAATCTAAATAATTCTAGGTAACTAAGTGTAGTGAATAGGTAACCTCATCATTGATGAGGCAGACTTGTTATCAGATACTATGCTACTCCCCCTTTCGAGGAGAGTTCTTTTGAACTATACCAAGCTTGTCTCGAAAGTATTCAAACTTCACTTGAGACAGAGGTTTAGTCAAGATATCAGCAATCTGATCCTCAGTGCTTATATATTCAAGCTTGATAACTCCTCTTTGCACCATATCTCGTATATAGAAGTATCGGATCTCTATTTGTTTTGACTTATCATGGAACACAGGATTTTCAGTCAGCTTAATGCAGCTTTGATTGTCACACATAATCACAGTGGGATCCATTTCTAAGTCAAACACTCCATATAAAAGCTTGTGAAGCCATACTGCTTCACAGCTGGCAGAGTAGACAGCCATATATTTTGCTTCAGCAGTACTGAGAGCCACACTAGATTGTTTCTTGTTGAACCATGAGATCATGGCAGATTCAGGACTATAACATCCACCTGATGTACTCTTTTTGTCTAAGACGCTTCCTGCCCAATCAGAATCTGAGTAACCATGTAAACGGAGTTCATTACCTCCAAGATAATATAGACCAAAAATCTAATGTACCTTTTAGGTACCTCACTACATGCTTTGTAGCTATTAAGTGAACCTTTCTAGGTTCTACTAAATACTGACTTAGGGTATTTACAACAAAGCATATATCTGGCCTAGTATTTGTTAAATACATCAATGACCCAATGATTTGTCTATATAGGGTTAGGTCCACTAAATACGATGAGTCATTAACTAATAAATTCAAGTTGGAGTCCATGGGAGTGGCCATGGCTTTATACTCCAACATATCAAATCTTTTTAGAAACTTCACAGCATACTTACCTTGATTTAAAAGATTCCTTTTGGATCTTGCCATACTTCTAGACCTAAGAAGTAGTGCATTAATCCGAGATCTTTCATTTTCATTTTTGCAGCCATTTTCATGACCTGTTTCTCATTCCTTGTCAGAAAGAGATCATCGTCATACAATAATGGTATGATAGGTTCATCATCCACAACCTTAAGGTAAAGGTTAGGAACAACTTTACTTCTGGTAAAGCCCGAGCTTTGTCATGAAGCTGTCAATTGTCCATTATTCACACTCTGCATTGAGTGATCTTCTGCATATCTATCTGTGCCATCTCTCGTCAGATGGGTCTACTAATATGAGCCTCAAAATCATTCGAACTCTGTGGTGAGTTCCTTCTTGCATCCATGTCATATGTGTATAGAAGCCATATTCAACCTTGTAGCAAAGGTTGAGATCCACATCACCCATGATGATCATTAAGCTCATCAATTGACTACCGATACTGGGTACCCATACAGAACCTGATTCACACTTCTTCTTTAATTACATCATTAAGAGAATGGTCTTATCTAGTCCCTTGGAGCAAAACATCTCATCATGATTCTCTTCCTACAAATCAAAATTAAGTACATGATTAGTAATACTTCATAATCATCAAATCTTATTGACATGATAACCTATTATGCATACAGATATCATTTACATAGTTATGCAACTATTTTGACCAATACTTTGGCACAACACTTTCCCATATCCTGTATGCATACAGTAGCTATCTAGATGCCTTCCATCTTTACCAGAACATACTATCGAGAGTGTGCACAGCTCTCAGCATGTCAACAAAGGTGTTTCATTCT
This sequence comes from Larix kaempferi, assembly GCA_027924585.1. Lineage (NCBI taxonomy): Eukaryota > Viridiplantae > Streptophyta > Pinopsida > Pinales > Pinaceae > Larix > Larix kaempferi. The sequence continues at coordinate 12,407,894 of BSBM01000742.1, forward strand.
AGACACGCAACAATGGAATGTTTGTCCAACTTACCAATCATATGCATATTAGTAGTATACTGTTCAATGCTTTATGAATGTTTACACTCAGCATGATATATTCTAGGAATACAAATATGCATACAAGCAATATTATTTACTATTTCTAATAACAACTCAAATACTTATCTTTTATGTTTGTGTGGTTGCCTCCCGCTTGATCTTCTGTATGTCTCCTGAACTTCTATTCATTTTGTACCACTGTGCATGCTCAAGTGTACACTAGTGTCATCCTCATGATCTCATACACAAACATACATTCATTAGTATATTCTCAATATTATCAAAACATTGTAATTCTAAATAATCTTGAATATGTACAGTCATGATCATTAGTATTCAGGGTTTCAAGGAAGTCTTCTTTTACTCATGCATATTCTTGTTTGATCTAGTTAGTTAAATCATCAACCAAGATAAGAGACATAATATGCATAAACCCTTGATTACTAACCAATCATACCAAGTATACTTACATAAGGGATCCTAACACAAGGTAAGATTCTAACATGACATAGGAAAACATACCTGGATTAGTATACCTGCTTAGTTATGTACAACATACCTAAACAATCTCTTCAATGATTTAGAGATCCTAAGCTAGAACCTGCATGTCTCATAGGTTAAACATAATATAACCAAAGTCATACATACCTCGTGAGTCTGTGTCTTCATGTTGTCATGGTCATGGAACTTGAATTGTCTTTTGTGATGTACCTGTATCTTGTTAGCAGACAACATCAACCTCACATAACACCATAATGCATTAGTACAATCATATAGCCCTAATCAATAAATGTCTTCATGCATTCATACTGTTACTAGGGTGATAAGACAATTATAACATTAATCAAGATTGTACTAATAAATAATATGAAGACAAACACATCATGAACTTAATCAAGAATAAGATCTCAAGACATACCTGAACCTCCTAAAGTCATACCTGTCGAGACTTCTTGTAGTCTTCTTATGTAAGGCCTTAGCCTCAACTCCCCCTGAAACTTGATCTGGAGCTTGATTAGGGTTTGCTAGAGAAACCCTAAAAATTCAATCTTTGACTTTCACACTTCCGAATGAATGGAAGGATGTGTCTTGCTGAGCTGATCAAACTAGCATACTTCAATTCCAAAATTTGACCCCTCAAAATTGCCTTTGAAACTTCTGGATCTTCTGACAGGATCCCGAACTAGGGTTTGATGAAGCACACTCTTCTTCTCAATCAAAAGGTTTGATCCAAGGGTCTAAACTCTTATTTTTCTTAGGAGCTTCCAGCCGTGGTTATAGACTTCAAAAATTCCAACTTTTGCTGAAGCCCTAATTTTCCATCTTTCCGATCAAAATCCCAAGCTAGGGTTTGATCAAGCCTGGTCTTCTACCCAACCAAAAAATTCGATCTTGGTCTCTAAATTTCAATTTTCCTGAGTAGCATTCAGCCGTGGATTCCGATTCCAAAAATTCTAACTTTCTCCGAAACCCTAAATTCCGGAAGCCATGAATAGAGGTGCTCCAAAAATAATTCTGTTTTGACAGAAATATGTACCTGATTGTTTCTGCTATAACTCTGAAATTTTTGCTCCACAGGGTTTGAAAACTTTTTTTACAGTAGCCTGACCTGTCATCTTTCCATCCTGATAGGTCTGACCTCAATTGGATTTTCTGAGAGAGAGTTATGCCAAATGTCGCAACGTGACCTGTTTTGAGATAATACAGGAGAGCGAACTTGTACGACGTGCCACGTGTCACTGTTTGAACTTCGGCCTCTGAAATTTTTTCCTGAGATATCTCACCCTATTATATTTCCATCCTGACATGTCTGACCTCAATTGGACTCTCTAATAGAGAGTTATGCCACGTGTCGCAACGTGACCTGTTTATGGGATAAAACAGGAGAGTGAACTTGTACGACATGCCACGTGTCACTGGTTCAGCTTCGGATTCTGAAAACGTTTCCTGAGATAGTAAAGTCTGTGTACTAACTGTCACTTTTTACGAAATTTCATTTGGAGCTTCCTAGCCCAGGTTATGACCTTTTTTCCTAGGTCACCTGATTTTGACTGAGATCTGGAAGAGGCAGAAACCCTAACTTGTACTGATCATAACTTACAAAGTACAACGAATATGAGGGTTCCCTTTGGACACAAGATACCTGGAGATGTTATCTACGACCTGTAAAGGTTTCAGATCCTGAACCTTTTCCAAAATGGATTTATAGCGAAAGTTCCACGATGAATGGTTTTTTCTATATAAAACCCTAACCTTCAAATTGTCGTAAGTAAAGCAAGTGTCGTAAGTGCCATACCTTGCCTTCCTTCAGTTTAGCTCTGATACCATGTTAAAATTTAATATTCTATGACAGAAAATAGCAGCATTACATTCCATTTCACAATAATAGCATATACAGGATCACTGAAGAAACAACAAGCACAGCATAAACACAAGAGACACAAATTTATCCTGGGAAACCCTCATGGGGTAGAAAACCCAGTAAAGCTTCCTCAATATAGATGACCAGCAATATACAAAGATGCAAACCAAATACATGATCTCCTCCTCCACCATAACAGACCTCTCCTCCACAAGTGCGCCTCTCTCAAGTGAGTGAGTGTGTCAAATGAGGAACATACCTCCTCTATTTATACACTACACTGACATGTATTTTACACAAGTACATGTAGGCTTGTATTTAACCATTAGGTTAAATACCCTATTATAATTGACTGGGCCGACCCCCACATGGTGGGTCTAATAACCCTAGTTACCACAACCAATTCGGAGGAATAAACATCTCCGGATTCATAGTATAATCACATCAGAGGTATGGAACATCTCCGGAATAAATAATATACAAATATAATATTCTTAGAAGTTACAATATTCAACACACAAGGAACTCTTCACTGAACTATTTGAATCCCTGAATGACATACAAGAGACACACAATTTCTTTGAGTGACATTCTGTTATTCTAGAACAACATAATGATAGAAGGGAAGAAGCAACCAAAGCTCTAGAAGATGTGAGTGATTGGAAGAAATACATGAAGGACAATCCTGAAGAGGTTCCTGTTCTGGACAATTTCAAGTTCAGAATAATTAGAATCTCTTTAGGTGCATGGGAACATGATTGTGAATCAGTCGAGGAAACAATCCAGAAATCACAAGCAGTGTGTGGCAAGAGATGGTATGCTGTCGATAACATAATGGTCATGCTATATTTTCCAACCATGGACCACATCGAAAAGGCCTATCCACCCAAGCTAACAATCAAGCAGGTTGATAACACATGTGCACAGTCCAAGGAGTAGATTCAACAGCTGGAGTACATTCATATTTCAGAAGTCGAAGAATTGATCAATTAACTCGCCAGTCAAGGGATAAAGATCCACCTTTTCTTACGTGTATGGCATAAGATCAAGAAATATGAGATTGAGTCTTTTACATGTAACACTTAGTTGGCACTCGAATTGGCCAAATATCCGGATGTGGAAGAATTGTTAGATGTATGGGCCAAGTGGTGAATTTCCCTTGGCCATTCTTAGATTAGAAATATTTTTAAAATCCCTATCTTATGGGGGATATATCCTATGTAATTGAATGTAATTATTATTTAAAGGGTAGAGATCTCATAGGGGTGGGGGGATAAATCACCATAGAAGAACTAGGGACGCTTTGTTTCTGTTGAGACATTGTAATTTCTTGCAAGCCTAATGAATCACCGTCAGTTTCTCTTTGTCATCTTCTTTGTATAATTTGTCAAATTTCTTTGATAATTTTTGATTTTTTCACCTTGGTTACTAAATCAACTTTGTTTTATCTTTGAAATTTAATGAATGCATCTGATCTCTAGGTTGGATTTATTTGAAATTACAATTTAGATGCTACTGTGTGTTGAACAAAATTATTTGTGTAATTCATTTTATCTATTTCTGCAAATGATAAACAATTATAGTTTCATTACTGCTAGTTTTTCAATTATCAGGGCATAATAGAACAATATCACATGTGCTTAATTCTTTAGATAAGATCATTAAATTGTTATTGTTTATTTCTTCTAAAGCTGGTTAATATAGATCCAATTCATATGTCTATTTATTGGTGAAACATTTAACCAAATTCCAAATCTGATTGTTTTGCACATCAAAACATATTTCTTAATTTAGGTCTACTTACCTAGATTTTATTTAAGCAAACACTACTCACTCTTAGACATAGAACACATTTTGATATTCCCTCATAGGAAGACAAATCCACCAAGATCAATTCACATAAGTGTCAGCGGAGTCCTAATATCCATGGGATTCAACCACACCAAACAGTCTGGGGATGGAAATGCTATTGCGCAGAGTTGTTTGAAGCATTTCAGATTGGGCTGTCACCCTCTATTGTTTTCCTTGGGAAACATTCCAACACCATAATACCTGGGGATTCAAAAAATGGCGCTAGAAGGAGGGCCATGACCAGTCATTCCTAAACAAAACACTAGTAAACCTCCAGCAAGAGTACCGGTTGTTACCAGGAGCCACACTCAAGCATCCACTTCCACAGAACAACTAGTTCAAGATCCAACTATAATACCTGCTACTCTTGTAATAGGACAATAAACACCAAAGCCTCAAATTATTTTTGTATCACCTACTAGAGGGCCTCTTACCATTGAGCAATTAAGAAAAAGTACATATGATAGCATTGCTCGGGTTGCATAGAGAATTGAAGAAAATCATAACTTGAGACAAAGATTATCCCAACAACAACAAACCAGTAATTCCTGGATTGTCACCGATAATCAAGACTCCGATAATTTGAACATACCTCGACAAGAATTGTTTCCTGATAACAAAATCTCATATTTGTTTGAAGAAACAGATCAAGATCAACATATCCCACAAACTAACCTTGCATCAGGTGTACCACCACCAACACCTCCTTCTTCATACTCATCCTCATCTGAGGAATCATCAGATAGTGAGTCATCCTCAAGTTCTTCTTCAGAAGATATACCAATGGCATAAGGCCAAAACAGACCTTGGCTAGACCAGGATGCTATATTCATTATTGGGGAACAACATAGACTTTCAAAAAACCCAGGAAAGTGGCTTCCTCAATCTAATCCAGATGCTAAATCGCTTGCACTAGACCATATTAAGACCTTCATGCAAGCTATTAGACTTAGGAGTGTCATACATGAAGATGTAGTCCGTAGGTTGTTCTCTTATACCTTTGAAGGGAAAGCATCTACTTGGTATTTCGCCTTGGAAGCCTGATCCATTTCTTCTTGGAATTATTTTGAAACTCTCTTTATTCAAAAATTTGGAGACACTAAAACCCCTGAGGATCTGTTCATTGATCAATCCTCAATGAAAATAAAGGGAAAAGAAAGGGTTAAGGATTACAACCAGAGATTCTCCTACCTAAAAAATAGAATCCCTACCACTGTTCTTCATGCATAAGAATTATTGGTTGCATATTACATTAAAGGTCTTCCTATCCCCATAGCCATGTGGGTCAAAAAAACACACAAAGATAACTTGCAAGAGGCTTTTGCTGAAGCCATCCGGGTAGAAAAGGACATGTTTTGCTTAAAATATAATCCTGACATTCAATTTGAACAACCTTCTACCTGCCGCAAGAAACAAGAGAATCCTCCTAAGCCCACTTTGCAAAACAAGGATCCTTTTGAAATGAATGATATGAAAAAATTTCTTCAGAAGCTATCTAATGAGATGGTGGACTTAAGAAAGACCAACACTAAAAATTGAACCAATAAAAGAGGATTTGTAATACCACCTTTTAGGAGGCCTTACCAACCCCCTCAGAACCAGATTCCACCTAATCCCGATGAGGGGTTAAATTCTGATGAAAATTATTCTATTTTTAAAGCTCTAGCTTCTGAATCCCAGAATCCTCCTGACCACCTTGATGAAAATACAAATGACAATCAGGATCCTGAACCACTAGATGAAGAAGAGGACCAACAGGTCAACACTATCAGCTACTTGTCAGAACTCCCTATGGATGAAGAGGAAGATGAGATTGATACTGTTTTTAATGTCCAACACCCTTATAATACATGAAGCAAAGGACATTCTACACATAAAGCTTCCCCTTCTACACCTACCCCAAATAGAGGTAAAGAAGTAACACAGAAAGAGATTATCATCCCTGAGATTGAAGATAGTTTAATTGATGACTTGAAAAGGGTAAAGGCTAACATATCTCTTTTTGAACTTTTGAAAATCCTATTAGAAAAACAGGATCGCAGAGAAATAACAATAAACAAAAATGTAAATATAATCACACACACATTACAAGAGAGACACAGATATATCGTGGTTCACCCCAAAATGGGCTATGTCCACACTAAAGTTTCCAGTCCTTATTATTATACTGTCCAGCAAAGTGAAGGGATACAACCTGCAGCACAACTGTTGCACTTCCTCTTCACTGTCTCACAGTCTCTCTTCTTGATCTCAGAGATATTTACAATGGATAAAACCTAATACATCAACCCTAGCTGTGTTACAATGTATTTCTTTTATAAGGAAAATACAATGGAAAAATACCATGGGTTCCCCAAAACCATGGACCTGAAAACTAGTGGCGAAAACAACCCCAAATTTTTTGACTTGATTGGCTCAAGGGTTTGAACATTCCCCTCCCAATTCCTTGTTATCATAATGCCCCCATATCTTGTTGCATTGCATAGCTAGTTGTAGGAATTTATATTAAAATGCATATTTACAATCCCCATGGTTCACTAGCACATGGGTAGCATAATATCCAATACCTACCTCTTCAAGGTCGAGCGTTCAATAGTGGGGCCCTGGCCTTGAGATCCACGCTAGGAATCATACATAATATGCATACAATATTTACATTATAGTCCAAAATATTACAAGGGTCAAAATGGGGACATGACATCCAAGGCTGGGAACTGTAGAGCTTCCATGATGTTATCTGCTGCATACCATCCCCTGCTACACATAGCCTGTGATTCCTTAATAATTTCTTCAAATGACTCATTTAGATCAAGCTAAGTGTTCAATGCAGCTCTAAATTTTTTGAACTGAAAACTATTGAGAATGGGAATGTCTTTGGGTATGTTCTTGATATATCCCCGCCACTCAACAATGTTTTCATTTTCCTGAGAGGCTTACAGCCTTTTGGCTTTCTTCTCTTTAAGAGCACCAGACATCTTACCAAAATTCATATTAGTTTCCCTAATCTCATCCAAGGTGTAAAATAGCTTCTCCAATAATTTATGATGTTCCTCATTGACCTAAAGGGCCAAATACTTAAACTCTCGGGGTGAAAACTTAGAGAAATTAGAAGAGGTTGCACTTGCAGTTGCATCCTCACATTGCTTTTCCAGTAAGGCTATTTTCTGTGTATTGGTAGAATTCTCAACTTGTACATCACGAATTTCATCCTGAAGAGAGGTATTGCTTCGCTCCAAATCCTCTATTCTATCTCCCCATATCCTCTTGAGATCAGCAACATAAATCTCATGTTATTCCTTGGTCTTTACTAACTCTTTTTCAAGCTTTTCCAATTATTCCTTCTTCTGATCAATCTCCCTATCCAGTACCTCGATTGAATCAAGGTTTGCACTAGCAAATGCCCCTAAGGCTACAGCTGTCTCACTTTCTCTTGTCTGGGGGTCATTTGTTTGCTGAGCCCAAATTATCTGATTAGGGAAAGATACTTCTAATCCACCTTGATCCCTGCTTCTCTTCTTACCCCTTTTGATCACTGCTTTATTTTATTTACTGTAGAAGTAATTCCCAAGAGGGACTACCACATTAAAGGAAATGAACTGCTGAGATTACCCCTTGCGGGATGCAGGATCGGGTCACTAATTTTATTTTCAACTTATTCAAAATTCCCACAATCCGCAATCCACAATTGCGGGTTGCGGGTTTCGGGATTGCAACTTTGCAAATTAATGGACGAAAGTGTTTTCGCATCCCGAAATCTGCAATTGCGGGTTGCGGGTTTCAGAAACAAAAACAAACTTAAAAATAAAAATAACTTTTCCACATCCCGTATTCCAAAATTGTGGGTTGCGGGTTGCGGGAACACACAACACAATTTATTAAAATAAGAACTTTCTGCAATCCGAAATCCAGGTTGCAGGTTGCAGAATCAAAATTTTCCAAAATATTAACAAAATCTTCCCGCAATCCGCAATTTTGGGTTTCGGGTTGACAAAATATCGAAAAGAAAGAACAAACAATTCCCGCAATCCACAATTGTGGGTTTGCGGGTTTTGGGTTTTCGGGAAGAAAATAACATTTTGGAAAAAATGAAGGCTTTCCGCAAGTCAAGAAAACAATAAAAAACTTAGAAAATTTTTAAAGGAAAAATGATAATTTACACAAACCAAAATCAAAGGTATGAGATCATACAAATAAGGTTTAAGAATCTCGTTTTGATAAGAAACTTACCCAAATACCTCTATATTTACAAAAATTGCGGCTTCCATGATCAAACGAAGCATGGGATCTCTTGTACCTACAACACTCCTGTAAGAGGACAAGAAACACCAACGCCTCAAATTATTTTTGTATCAACTACTAGAGGGCCTCTTACCCTTGAGCAATTAAGAAAAAGTACACATGATAGCATTGCTAGGGTTGAACAGAGAATTGAAGAAAATCAGAACCCGAGACAAAGATTATCCCAACAACAACAAACCAGTAATTCTTGGATTGTCACCGGCAATCAAGACTAAGATAATTTGAACATAGCTCGACAGGAATTATTTCCTGATATCCAAATCTCATCTTTGTTTGAAGAAACAGATCAAGATCAACATATCCCACAACCTAACCTTGCATCAAGTGGACCACCGCCAACACCTCCTTCTTCATCATCATCCTCATCTGAGGAATCATTGGATAGTGAGTCATCCTCAAGTTCTTCTTCAGAAGATATACCAATGGCATTGAGGCCAAAACAGACCTTGGCTAGACCAGGATGTTGTATTCATTGTTGGGGAACAACATAGACTTCCAACCCAGAAAAGTGCCTTCCTAAATTTAATCCAGATGATAAATTGCCTTCAGCAGACCATATTAAGACAGACCTTCATGCAAGCTATTAGAATTAGGAGTGTCATACATAAATATGTAGTCTGTAGGTTGTTCCCTTATACCTTTGAGGGGAAAGCATATACTTGGTATTTCACCTTGGAAGCCCGATCCATTTCTTCCTGGAATGATTTTGAAACCCTCTTTATCCAAAAATTTGGAGACGATAAAACCCGTGAGGATCTGGTCATTGATCTGTCCTCAATGAAAATAAAGGGAAAAGAAAGGGTTAATGATTACAACCAGAGATTCTCCTACCTAAAAAATAGAATCCCTACCACTTTTCTTCCTATGGAAGAATTATTGGTTGCATATTACATTAGAGGTCTTCCTATCCCCATAGCCATGTGGGTCAAAAGAGCACACAAATATAACTTGTAAGAGGCTTTCGCTGAAGCCACCCAGGTAGAAAAGAACATGTTTTTCTTAAAAGATAATCCCGACATTCAATCTGAACAACTTATTGATGCCTTGAAAATCGTAGCATCAATCAGCAAGGGATTCTCCCTGGTAAGCAAGCCCAATCAGATCGCTCACTGTTTGATATGGGGAATCCATCTGGTTAATGGTACGACTACCATGTAAGATTTAAAGATGTGTTATCTTTGCACCAGTTGCGGTTTGATCCACTGTTTATGTATTTTAATTTTAAAGATTTTATGCAAGTGCTCTAAACTAAATGCATGTAATTAAGCAAATATGATCTAAAACTGTTTTAAGAAAATTTAATCTATCCTTGCAAGGATCAAACTGAAAGTATGAGTAATAAATCGAAAGAAACATCCAAAGATCTCACAGATAACTATTAATCATAAAGATGCATTTCCAGCAGAAGATAAAATATAACAAATATAGCTTTGATTGAATTAAAACATTTCATTACTCATTTAACATATACATCTTTGCACATAAATTATGAGAGCATTCATTACAAAGAAACTGTCACGTCCCCTCCCATCATACCAGCATGATGGAGAGGACATGATGCTAAAGCTGGGCATCTAGCCCCATTAACTTATAAATAAGCATTCACATAATATAAAAAGACATATGGAAATGTATAATTATAAGAAAACATAGCGGAAGTAATATCAATTACACATCCATCATACATTCAAGATATTCATGATATTCATCAAATAAATAATTGCAAAGTTAACACAAGAGAGTACTTATCTTATAACAAAGTAGTCCCAAGCAACTGGCTATGCAACTGCAATGTTCCACCCAACCATAGGCCAGTTGTGATCATCAATATCTCAACACACTGCCACCCCTGAGCTGGGCATGATCTCTACAAGGAATCAGGGAATAGTAGATTCACACATAGCCCAAAGATACACCAAATCAGCCAAGCCAATCTACAGTTGGGTTTATCAGGCTGTTAGGAAATGGAAGGGAGAATTGCTAAGCTAGTGGGATCATCCATAGAGATATGGGTACCCTTTGCAAGATCTATCTAGCTTGGATCCCACAATACCTACACACCTGGCACATGGAATACTCCCTTCACTACTACACAATCCCTCATGCCATACCTTCCAATCTAATATTGTTCAAGGTGTGCATAGAAGAGTATCCAACCCTCTTGATCTTCTTGAGAGGTTATCTCCCTCACTAGGTTTATCAAGCCAATTCAGGTCCACTTCCATTCATTTCTTGCTCATAGTTCAAACCAATACAGGGATGCACCCAACAACAAAAAATACAAGTGCTGAAAGATGTGGGCAACCAAAACGAACTGGTAGATGGGAAATAAACCTTGGGAGAGCCATTCGTTTTTAGAAAACATTTATATGCATTCCAGGGGCTGAAACGACCTCTATAAACCCCCAAAACGTGACTCCCTTTCTCCCAGCCACTGTGCAACACAAAAACGAGCTCCCAGCTATGGAAAAATGCAGGAAATTGGTAAAAAAATGTGATGGGGAAATCCCAGCTAGCTTCGACTGCATGAGAGGTGAAAGAATCTGGGTTCAAAATGGCTTTGGGCATAATTTTGTGGGTGTTTTATTGCCCTAGAAGAAAAAGTACGTTTTCCCAGGTTGATGGCTTGCCCGTGCACGAAATTGGCTGTCATGCCTCTTCATTCCCAAGGCATTAACTGCCTCAACCAATTTCTAGAAGAATTAAATGATTGGGTGCATAAGTTGGAATCGGTAGTTTAGGGTTTATTCATTGACATTTGGCTTATCACCATTGGCTCAAGGGTTTGAATAATTTCCCTCCCTATTCCTTATAGAATCATGCCCCCATCTCTTTGTTGCATTGCATAGCTAGTTGTGGGTTTTTCATTAAAATTTGTATTTACATGACGTCTTAATTTACATTGTGCATCTCTAGCACAAGAACCACATGCATCTATTTTAAATTGCCAATACATAAAACGCTAAATCAATGGTGGGGACTTGGCCTTGAGCTCCTCACCATGATTAAATAAAAATATTTACATCATTTACGTTTTAATGCGAAGGGGTCAAAATGGGGATGTGACAGAAACAATTCATAATAGAAAGGAATGATCTCATAGTAATGTATAAATGATATAGGAATAATCCAGCAGACATTCAACACATCTTCAGGCAAAAATGCAGTCCCAGGATTTCTTGAGGAAAAATGGAGCTTCTTATATATGTAGCAAATTAATTCACGTACAAGACAAAATGTCCTTTCACCTACCAAAAGTCCCCCTCTAGAATTCTCTATTCCTCTACATATAGCTTTACAAAATGCTCTAAGAGCTGCTACGTGTACCCTTACCCAAAGAATATTTTTTTTTGTCTTTTAGTCCCCTTTTACAAAAAATGGAATAATCCCCAAATGCTTTTACAAAAGAGACAGAAATCCAACTGTCCTTTAGCATTTACAACCGAAAATGGAAAAGCAAGACTCCTAGCTCATAACTAGACAACTATGAAATGCTAAATTAGCTCCCAGTTGGCTCTCCTGCCTCTGTTGGCGCCTCCTCCACCGCTGGCTTATTTGCTTCTGCTATATAGCTGACCCAAATGCCTATTTCTTGCACAATGGTGTTGGTAGGGATAAGGAGCATGAACTTCAGGGAAATCACATGCTTGGCCAACTCTGCTTCATTGTTTTGCACCTTTGCTTTTGTAGTCTAGAGGACCTCTTCAAGAAGGTGAGCATGAATGGAGGGATGCATGATCTATTGGTGAAGGTCATCCGTTGTTAACACATATATCCTCCTCATGTACTCCATCTCTGTGCGTAGCTCATTTTTTAACTCAAACAAGCGTTGATCTTTGCTTGGAAAGTATTATAGAGTTTAGGGAATCACCATCATACACCTTTCATGAGTTTCTTGGATCCTCTGATAGAGACTGCTACATTTCTCGATAGTGGCTTGGATTATAGTGTTTAATTTAACACCGCAGTTCTTGCAGAACTCCATGAAACCTACATCTTCTTTAAATTCAGCCACGGATTTGAGAGGAAGGTGCTTGGGTAATCCCGACTTCCCTTCTCTCCATTCAATATGCTTTCTAATGTCTTCCTTCACACGCGCATATTTCTTCTTGAGCCTGATGGCTTCTAAATTAATTTCTTTCATCCTGGCTACCATCACCTTTACCTTGCAAATCTCTTCAGTAATGAGTTTTTGTGACTCATTTATCTTCTTTAGTATATCACAAGATTGCTCATGAAAGGGGCTCAAATCCATTGCTTTGATACTTGCTATCTCTTACTGTTCTGTCATCAACTCTTTCTCCTCTTCCAACTGAATAGTATTGGCCTCGAGATCATTGTTCTCTCCTTCCACTATTATCATCTGCAATGCCAAGGTTTCCTTTTCTTCCTCCAGGCGTTGATACTTACTTGAAAAATCTCTTTGTTCTTCTACAAGGGCTTCATATTTCTTCACCATTAATTCTCTATATGTGTGTTCCTTTACCAGAGTAAGATGCAGCCTACATGCCTTCTTCTTTCCTGATTCCACATCACTTACCAGCTTGTGGACATTGTCTTCACTTGCTTTGGCGACAGCTATAGTCATGGATGCCATAAACTTAGGAACACTTTGCGTGCCTTGCATGACTGTGGTTTCTCGCTTGCTGACGATATCTGGCTGAAAAGGTATTTTCATCCTTGCTCCATCTGTCTTACAATGGACTTCCTTTTTTTATCAAAAACAAATTTGTCCCAATGGGTCACTGTGTGATTCTTTAATGGGGTAAAAGGGACGAGCAGAAGCTCTCCTATGGGGAAGTCATCTTCCGCAGTTGGGGTCCGAGTCACTTGGGATGAGTCTATATCCATGTCTTGCCTATTTGGGCTTTCTGCTTGTGCATCCCTTTTCGCTTTGTCTTCTTCTTCGGCCTTCAATTATCTCTCTTCCTCTTCGGCTTTCAGCTGCTTTTCAACCGCTTCTCTTTCCTCCTGCAGCTTGGCAGCTTCTTCCTTTCTGATCTTCTCTAACTCTTCCTCACAAAGTATTTTAGTGTCTTCATCTCGAAGTCTGTCTTCCTGCTCCTTCCGAAATATTTCCACTGCTTCCCTTTGGAATCTGTCAGTCTCTTCCTTGAGCCTTTGCTCTTCCTTTGTCAGAGCCTCAGTTTTTTCTCTTTCTCTTCGCAATTTTGCTTCCTTGATAGCTTGGGTTGTAGTGGAACAGGAGCAAGCTCCACTTTTGAATCGAAGGCACCTTTTGAGTTTGGTCATAATGCTGACCTTTCTGAAAATTTCTTCATCTTCATCAAAGTAATGCGCATATTCAAAGTGTGCATTAACCTCCCTGCAATGGTCTGCTGCCTTATTGAGCCTGTCATTCTTTGTGAAAATCTTCTCTCCAAAGTGAAACTGTCTTAATTCCTGAACAAAGTCTTCAGCCGATTTTACCTTAGAGAATTTGTATGCTGCAACATAGAAGGGTAGTGCCGGGAAGGAGGCCTTCTTCAATTTCTTCAGGAAACCAGCAATTCCATCTAAAAATACTTGTCTTACTGCTTCCTTATGGACCACAAAATCAGTAGCATACTTAGGTAGGAGAGATGGTGGTTTGGAACCTCCATACATTCTTATGTAGCTTCCTTCCTCCGACAGATAAAAATCACCATATTTATCCATGACTTCCATGACATTTTTAGATAGGCAACTGGGTTCTTCGTTGAACATCAGTTCATACAGAGGTATAATGAATTCTTCACAGATGGCCATGTAATTCCTTTTGTAATTATGGTCCCACAAGATCTTATAAGCGATATAAATTGGGGTGTCAGCTTTGTTCCAAATGCATCCTAAACTTGGGAACGGATGCCTTGACATAATACAATCCACAAGGTATGATGATAAGTAAAATTCTGATTTATTCCAGACCAGCCCTTCTTTAGTAGCAGCTATGGATGCCGATATATTGTCCTAAAGGATGTCTACCCAATTGAAAACCGTGCCTTTGAACTCTACATAGTGGATTAAAGGGATCCAATGCAGCTTACAAAGGGTTCCATCTGCTCTGCTAAAATTTTTGCTTAGCATGAGTGCAATGATTTTGAAAGGAGGTCTTAGCGCTTGAACCTTATATTCATCACTCTCCTTCAGTCTTAGCTTCTTGCCTTGAATTAACAATTACCTGGCCATTTCCAATAAATCCATGTTGAGATTTTCAAGCCAGGCGTCATTCAACAGTTGTTGAGGATGGGGCAACTTGTAGGTTTTTGAAATATGGGTTAGATGGAATGAGGCAAATGCCTCTCCTTTGCTTCTAGATAGGACTCTTGATTCAATGTCTACATGCGCTAGGATCCATCCGATAACTTCTGAGCAGGGAAAGAGTTCTGGGCCTGTTGCTTCTTTAGTGATGCCAGAGCTTCTAATGTTTTGGTACAGGTACATTTCCTCCAGGACTGATCCGGGAATATCCTGATCTCTAAACATGTGATGTAAATCTCCCCACTTAAATTTAGGGGCAATGCCCATATTTGGCTTGGTATCTTCGTATAATGTCTCAACCCTTGCTTCCATAATAGCTTCACCACCTGAATTGGGTTCGGACACCTTTTCCTTCCTCTTGCCTCCTTTCGGCATTGTGCTCAAACCTGGTAAAAAAGCATGCATGAGTAGATACATGATAAACTAGAATGCAAAACTAAGCATTGAACTAAAATTCATCAAAACAACAAGCATAGCCTAGGTAGGAGAGTAGTGATACGATATTGGCAAATTTCCTTGAAAATGATACTACGTCTCAAACTATTAAGCAGGAAACTAACTCTGCATAAGGAAAACAAAACAATAATTTCTGCTAAAACAACAAACAAAGCTAGCTTTCTCCATTAGTGCCAATCGAGAGAGGGTGAAACTTATGATGATGCTGCTTGACTTTTGAGCTAGAAGACTCGAGACATACATAATAGGACAAAAACGAGAATAGTTGGGTGGTTACGGCTGGGCATTGCCAACCGTGTTGGTTTGGGTTGCTAAAACTCAAACTGGGCAAATTGATGGGATAGGGGACTGGGTCGAGCTAGGTTCTTTAAATGGCTTTGGGAATGACCAATCGCATGTGGGGAAAGAGTCTAATAGGGATAAAAGGTTTCCATGGTGGGGCTAATGAAATAGTCCCAATGCAAAAAAACGAAGCTTTAACCGTTAAAAACCAAAAGTCTTGAATGTCGAACTTACCTAGCAATGGATGAAAGGATTCGAAGTGAATGACGGGTTGCAGACCTAGCTGTCCTTGAGTGGCTAGCATGACCTTGAACGGATTTTTTTGAAAAGCTCTAACAATCATATAAAAAAACAATAACAAACCCCAAAACCAAACTTTCTATATATATAAAACGTTCATACGTGTGAGTGATTAAGCTTGACATAATGGGGTGTGGGCATTAAAAACGTCGTTACGGCAATGTGATCGATGTCATTTCAGTGCCGCTTGGCATTAACTGGGAGCTATAAAAAACAAAAGTGCTTGGTGAGTTCAAGCAACCAGTGTCGGCATCGTTGGCTAAGTGCTTGCAACAAACCGACACAGTTCGGCAAGTTTGGCGTCGGATTAAACCTGTTCGCTTGCTATCTAGTTTCGGCGATTCCCGCTGAGTCACGTCGGCTGCCTTCTTTTCATTCTCTTATCGGCGACCCTCACAATCTGCAGACGGTGGTTTCGAGAGAACTTGTTGAGTTTGGGCGCAAATGAAGCTCCAATGAAAACGACAGAGGGGTGCCGGCTATGTCGGCATAACCCGACGAGATTGTCCACAATATAGAACTAAAAAAAGACAAGGCAAAAGAGGGTCGCGTTTCGGAAGGCTTGAGCGAGTTGGAGCGACCATTTCGGCGGAACTGGGTGAGTTTGTCCGAAACAAAACCACTTAGCAAAAACGTCCTCCGGTTGTAGCAAGAATCAATGAGTTGCGCCGCAACGAGGAAGGCTAAACAATTTAACAAAAAGGCCGACTATTGCGGCTCAACTAGGCAAGTTATGCCACCGTTTCGGCTATGAAAGCTGAGTTTTACTTAGAAGGAAAAAAAACAAAAAACAGACTTAAGGACTTGCTTTCTTCAGAAAAACTAAGTAACAAAATGCCTTCTAGGATGGGACTTGAATTCTAAGCAAAACGTTTCTAGAAAATAGAGGAGGGGCCTCAATATTTCCAAAATTTGGGGGGGGGGATGTTGCAGCAACAACAATTGGTGACTTGATGGTGAACATAGATCTATGAAACAAACTCTCCTTAGGGGCAGAAAACTAACAAACCGTTGGTTACATGGGTAACAAAATGCTCTCATAGTTCATCTTTTGTGAATGCAGTGATCACTCTTACCATCATCATCATTTGAGGAAAAGGCAACTTAGACTCATACTTCTTTACAACTCTCTCAGGGCCAGAGTATGGAGTTCATTTTAAAACTCTGTCTTCTAGATGTCAACTAATAAAAGACTCCACAAGATCGTAACAACATCTCATAGACATATTCATTTGTTCCTCATTCCCATGATATTTGCATCCTTTTGGATGTATCTTAATTGATGACTTTTTCCGTTTGAGCCTTCTAGAAATAAATTTCTTCAACTGTCATATTTGATTTAGGTTCTTCAATCCATAATGTCCTTTTGTGTGAGCGAGAGATTTATTTGATTATCATGCTTCACGAACAGAGAAGAACCTTGCTGGGAAGATTTATTTGAACAGCTTCCTTAGTTGAATGCATTTTTCTTTTCTCAGCCGTGATTTAATTGAGGCGATAATTTCTGGAAATCAGGCTCTTTGATATAAGCTCTTTTGGATTTTATTTGCAGCATGGGATCATTTTAAATACCATACATCTGTGAGACATGCTTCCTCTCCATGGGTCTATCATAGTGAACTCCTTGAGACAGGTATTAATGTTAGAGTGAATGGAGCCCCAAGATAGTAAGAAGGAAATGTTGAATCTTAGTTATTTAAATGGGGCTATTTCAACCAAACAGAAATAGGATCTCTTCATTCCCGGAAGCCCCACAGTGAAAACAAGATCACAAAAACATTTCTTTGTAAGTGGGTTTTCTTCCTTACATGATTTTGAGTCTTGCTCAGAGCTCTATCCTACCTCTAATCCAAGAGTTGGGCTAGTATTTATTAAAGAAAGAATAAAGAACTTGAGTAGAGAGCAAGGTGGAAATCAAAACAAGCTAACTAAAAAGCAACAAAAAGCAATAAGAGAGAAAAAACAACAAAAGGAACAAAAGTCTTTATTTATGTACAAAATCCCTCATAGGACTATGCGAAGTATTGCTTTAAAGAGAGGTCCTTGAGAGGTAGATTTACTTCCTCCCCTTGTAAGTCTTTCAGCTTATATGTTGACGGGCCAAGATTTTTGAAAATTTGGTAAGGGCCAACCCATAAATGTTGAAACTTTATGTGCATTCCCTTACCATCATGTGGATGGTCCCATCTCAGAACTAAGTCACCTACCTCGAAACTTCTCTTTCCATAATTTTGCTTATCAAACCACCTTTTGACTATGTCTTGGTGTTGGTGGAACCGGTCTTTGGCTTTCTGCCGGGACTGTTCAAGCTTCAGCAGGGTATCAATTCTAGACTGTAAGACTTGGCTGCTGGAACCTCCGGAGACTTGGGCCAATTGCAAGATGGGAGTAATATGTTTGGAGGAAGGATGGATTCTCTACCATAGACTAGGGTATACGAGGAAACTCCTAAGTCATTCTTTGGGGTGACCCTTTCTGCCCATAAAGAATTTGGGATGGATGTATGCCAACTTCTCTTATTTTCAATCACAGTTTTCTTAAGAATTCAGATAAGGTTTTTGTTCGTAGATTCAGCTAATATGTTTCCTTGGGGATAGTAATTCGCTGAATAATGTAACTTAATTCCTCTCTCATAAACAAATTCATTAATATTCAAAGATGAAAAATAAGTTGCATTATAAAAAACTAGGGAAATTGGAACCCCAAACCTGGCTATGATGTTCTCCTCTAATGATATCCGCATCCTCATTAATTTTGTGCAGCAGAGCAGCTTCTGTCCATATCATAAAATAGTCCGTGGCTGTTAGGATATACCGATGCTGCAGAGAAGAGTTTGGGTTTATTTCTCCAATAACATATATGCCCCATTGCTCGAATGGTTCATAGATAATGACTAGCTATAGAGGTCTTGCTACTTTCGGCAATTTCCCAGCACTCCTTTGGCACACATCACAATTCCTAGCATAGGCATGATCATCTCTAAATAAGGTGGGCCAATAATATCCAGCTCTGAGTATTTTGTGAGTTATTGTATCTCCATAATAGTTTCCTCCAGCAAGGCCATCGTGTAATTCCTTGACTACTTTATTTGCATCTTCTTTCTCCAAACATATAAGAAAAATACCATCATAATTCCTTCTAAAGAGTACCCCGTCAATGATTTGATAGGTTGCTGATTTCAAACAGAGTGCCCTTCTTTTCTTAGAAATCCAGTGTTTCGGAAAATACCCTTGCTGCAAATAATGCACTAGATCCCTATACCAAGATTCAGGAGCTGTAATAATGGGACATACCTCCATCATATTCAATTCCACTTCATTTTCCCAATTAAGCTCTTCATCAATTGGATGCTCAGTGAGTAATTTACATAACCCTTGACCCTTAATGATGGTGGCAGGTTTAAATTCTAAACCATACTCCTGAAGAGCGGTGACCCAGTTTCCTCTTCTCTCTCCCAATTCTTTCTGAACGAAAATAGATCTAACGACAGGATGAGGAACTACAACTTTAGTTCTATTTTTAGAATATATGGCATAAACTGCTTTACTGCTTTGAATATGACATATGCTTGTTTGTCTACAATAGGGTAGTTTAGTTCAACGCCTTGCACACCAGTGCTCATAAGGGAAATTAGGTATTCGTCTCATGATTCTACCTTTTGCGTGAGCACCGCTGCGAGAGAGCCATATGAAGCAAAGGAGTACATAATGAAATCTTTATCGAAGTCTGGACTTCTTAAAGAAGGAGCATTAGCTATGGCTACTTTGATTTCTTTAAATGCAAATTTCTTGAAATCTATCCATTTGAGCTGTACACTTTGCTTCACCATTTGCTGCAAAGGTTTAACAGTCTAAGTGAAGTTAGGAACGAACCTTTGAACAAAATTAATGGTGCCCATAAATGATTGCATAGATTTTTTGTTGTGGGGCATGGGGATCTTGTTGATAGCTTGCACTCTCTCTTGATCTATCGAAATTCCCTTTTTTGAAATGATTTGACCCAAAAGCTTGCCCTCAAGAACAACGAAAACACTTTTCTTGGGATTTAAAGAGATACCATATTTCCTACAGCAATATAAAATTTGCTTCAAGTGGAAAACATGATCTTCTCTCTTCTTTGAGAAATCTGTCACATCATCTAGATAGAATACAACACAATGACTGCCCAATCCTCAAAAGGAAATATCCATTGCTCACTGGAAAGTATCTCCCGCATTTATCAAGTTGAATGTCATCCTTCGGTATGAAAAGGTTCCCCACTTAGTGCGGAAAGTGTCCTTGAGATGGTCTTCTTCTGCTACTAGTACTTGATTATAACCAGAGAAACCATCTAGTAGAGAGAAAAGCTCTGATCCTGATACCATCTATAGAATTTGTTCCATTGGAGGTACATGATATTTGTCTTTATCAGAAGCTTTCTTCAAGTTCCGAAAATCTACACATAATCTTATCTCTCCCGGCTTCTTTCACACGGGAACTAGATTAGCGACCCATTCAGAGTGTCGGACTTTAAAAATGATCTTGGCATCTAACAATTTCTTCAACTCCTTTTGTATTAAAGGCTCAAGAGTTGGATGCATTCTTCTTAATTGCTATTGAAATGGATTAATGCCTGCCTTCATTGGTAATATGGGCTAAATGATGTGAGTATCATATGTTTTCAGACCCTCATAACTCCATGCAAAGACATCTTTATATTGCTGAAAACGTTTAATGAACTTATCTCTTTTGCCTGGTGAGCAACATTTACCAAGATTAACATACTTTGGTTCAGCTTGTGTACCTAGATTTACCAATTCATGCTGAATAGAGGAACTATGAGTTTTAACATTTGCTAGCCTCTTGAACTTGTTATGTAAATCGAACAAACTTTCAAGAGATCTCACTCCTTTGGGCATGAAGTTTCCTTTGATTGCGTCTTTGTTTTGTAGATCAAAATCATTGTTTTCTTCATCTATAATGGCTTCCTGGAAAACATTTTCATTTGTGAGGAAACTAATGATTTGATCGTCATCATTGAACACTCTAAAATTTGAAATGTTGTCCAGGACTGATGGCCTAAAAATCAATTCAGTAGAGCATTTGTTTTTGGTAGGCACTAAACTAGAAGCGGAAGTAGCTAACAAATTAGCTACGGAATTTGGTAATCTATGAATATAATGTATATTAAAAGCATCAAAATATGAAATTAAATCCCATACCTCAGTCTGATAACCCTTTAAATGTGGTGAAAGACAATGGATTGTATCCCTCACCTGTCTAACAACTATTTCTGAGTCACCAAAGACTTTCAAGTATTTGAAATTCAAACCAATAGCTTTCTTTAATCCATGGATCAAAGCTTCATATTCAGCAGTGTTATTAGTACATTCGAACTCTAGTCTACAAGATAAAAAAGTGTTTGTTGGTTTCAGGATCAATTAAAACACAACCATCTCTAGATCCTTCTTGAGTTTTGAAACCGTCAAAGTATAAAACCCAAAAAACATTTTCTATTTTAACTAAGTTAGTATCACTATTACCTAAGTCAGTGACTAATCCTACTATGTTACAATCAATATCATCAGTCCGAGAAAATTGAAGGAGATCGGACCGTTCATCTGATTCATGGATAACGTTTTCCGATTGATAATTACCTGGTTCAATCTCTAAGAAATAATTTCCCAAAACTGAAGATGAGAAGGATACAACTTCATTTTTTTCCTCTAATTGAGTTACATTTTGTTTCATGTGAGGTTCCCTCAGTATTTTAATTTGATTTTCCTATTATGGTATGGTAACCACAAGTGAGACCAGTCCGTTGCAAAATAACCATTTAGTTTTGTAGACTAGTCCTTTCTCAATATCAAACCATAAGCCTTAGGAATATCAACTACCATCATATCAACAAATTGACACACTCTAGGATCCACTGCAAATCTAATAAGCACATCTTTCATTTCTCCAATGACCTTAACATCAATTCTATCTAATTGTATGATCTGAGATGGGGATGGGACTAGCTTCCCATTAATAGTTTTGCAAATTGACAGTGGCATGACATTTGAAGAAGCTCCGAAATCTACCAAACAGTTATGCACATTATGATTAAAAATTTCAAAAGTTAAAAGAAAAGGCAACGTTTGGTATTTAGATTTCCTGCCAATACTAGCTTCATTTATTTCAGGGCTTCCTGAGTGCTTGTTAACAGAGTGCTAGATTGTGGGTCAAGAGCTTGCAGCAGCTTATTTCTTTGCTGGGGCAAACTACACATATAAAAAATGGAGACATTTTCTTTTGTTTTCTTAATGTCTTCGATTATATCGTATCCCATGTCACATTCTTTCGAAACTTTGAGCTGATTTTCTGTTTTTCTCACAGTGAATTTCAGCTGTTTGATTATTTCTGCACTTGGTTCTTTTTTGGGTGCTGGGTTTTCCTTAAGCCGTGGTGGAATGATAGTTATATTCCTTTTGGGTATTTCCCTCGCAACCTTGGCTTTACATGCATCAATGGTTTGATCCAGGACCGGGCCTTTGCTCCTAGTGGTGACATTAATTGATGCGGTCTGAAATTCATTAGCTAGATCTTTGGAAGAAGGTTCTTGCACAGGTGCCCAATCCCATAGGACCATTGTGGTGTCAGGAGCATGTTCCTCTTTTTTGAAAATATTCTCTTCCTGAGGATCCTTCTGATCTACTATATGTGCATCTAGCATTTGATTCATCACCGGGCTCATCGAATTTATCCATTGTGGACAACTCTTTTCTGAGTGTTGTTCGTGATGGAAGGTACAGAAATGGTCCATGCCTACTTCATTTAAATTTAGAACAGCAGAAGTGGTTGCAGGAGGAAGATGTTGTCTACTTTCATCCCTTTTTTTATAGAAAGGTTTAAATGGTTGTCTGGAAGTGTTGGCTTCCTTGTATTTTTCTAGATCTACAATTTTGTTAGAAATATTTTGCATCATTTTGACCATATTTTCCATATTTGTTGATGGTTCCTCTTTACTTCTGGTCAGCAAAAGGGGTTTCTTAACAATTGCTGGCTTTGTTTCCAGATCAAGAGAATGCTTAGCAATGTTGTATTCTTCTTCTTCTACATTCTTGTCTTCTTTGAATTTTTCTATCAAGGTAGTTTTCTTTGTTCTTTTAACAAACATTGCTATGGGAGGGTCAAGTGTTGTTGTATAATACTCAACTAAAGATTCTTCAGCGGGTCTTGCTGCATCACTAAAATTATTTAACAATGTAGTGAATCTTTGATTAAATTCTTGAACCTTCTCTTTCTTTTCCATTCTCATAGACAATAATTCTTTCATGAGTGTAGTGACTGTTTTTTGATTCCCATATTTCTTTAAGAAGCATTTCTCAAAATCTTCCCAATTTGATATTGAACTAGCTTGCAAACTAAAATACCAGGAAGATACCTTAGGTTGAAAAGTGTAGGGAAAAAGCCTACAGACCACATCTTTGTGTTGAACATTTTAAATACTTAAAGCCAAGTAGAAACTCTTAAGATGATCTTTAGTAGAAATACCCTTCCTAGGATCATATTTGGGCAAAAAAATTTCTGGATTATTGGGTAGATCATTAAATGGCCCAGCTAAATTCAGCACTCCTCTAGCTCTCCAAGCAGGTACAACCATGGCTCTATGTGGAGAATGTGGTGGAGTGTTGTGAGGAGAATTATGTGGAGTATGTGGTTCCTCTAAATTTGGAGGAGTTTCAAGTCTGATTTCTCAAAGAGGCTATGTGATTTCTTCTAAATATAAATACACCAACTCTTCTAAGCTCTGAACAAGAACTGAATCTCTTGTATACTACATTTACCTTCTAGGGGATCTTCTTCTGGGGAGTAGGGGAATTACATTCAAACCACCAAGATGCCTAACATATGCACAGGTGTGTCTTCTTAAATTCACTTCTTCAGCAAAAGGAACAACATACAACATTTCTTGTTATTCGGTCTCAGAATTGGGATCTTCTTGATTTGTTAATTCCAGATCTAAATTGTCTGGGATAGCTGTTTCAAGCAATTCTTTAGTGGGGTCTCTTCTAATGGAAGGATATCCTCTGCCTCGAAAATCGTAGCATCAATTAGTAAGGGATTCTCCCCGGTAAGCAAGCCCAATTAGATCGCTCACCGTTTGATATGGGGAATCCGTCCGGCTACCGTGTAATATTTAAAGATGTGTTATCTTTGCACCGATTGCGGCCCGATCCACCGGTTATGTATTTTAATTTTAAAGAGGATATGCAGGTGATCTAAAATAAATGCATGTAATTAAGGAAATCTGATCTAAAACTGTTTTAAGCAAATTTAATCCATCCTTGCAAGGAGAAAACTGAAAGTATAAGTAATAAAATGAAAGAAACATCCAAAGATCTCACAGATAGCTATTTAATCATAAATATGCATTTCCAGTAGAATATAAAAGATATCAAAGATATCTTTGATTGAATTAAAACATTTCATTACTCATTTAAGATATACATGTTTGCACAGAAATTA
Source organism: Larix kaempferi (assembly GCA_027924585.1). Lineage (NCBI taxonomy): Eukaryota > Viridiplantae > Streptophyta > Pinopsida > Pinales > Pinaceae > Larix > Larix kaempferi. Next base: position 12,432,218 of record BSBM01000742.1, read on the forward strand.
TGAGAGCATTCATTACAAATAAACAATTCATAATAGCAAGGAATGATCTCAAAGTAATGTATAAATGATACAGGAATAATCCAACAGACATTCAACACATCGTCAGGGAAAAATGCAGTCCCAAGCTTTCTTTAGGCAAAATGGAGCTTCTTATATATGTAGCAAATTAATTCACGTACAAGACAAAATGTCCTTTCACCTGCCAAAAGTCCCCCTCTAGAATTATCTATTCCTCTATATATAGCTTTACAAAATGCTCCAAGAGCTGCTACATGTACCCTGACCCAAATAATATTTTATTTTGTCTTTTAGTTCCCTTTTACAAAAAATGGAATAATCCCCAAATGCTTATACAAAAGAGACAGAAATCCAGCTATCCTTTAGCTTTACAACTGAAAATGGAAAAGCAAGACTCCTAGCTCAGAACTAGATAACTATGAAAAACTAAATCAGCTCCCAGCTGGCGCTCCTGCCTCTGCTGGTGCCTCCTCCACCGCTAACTTATCTGCTTCTGCTATATAGCTGACCCAAATTCCTGTTTCTCGCACAATGGTGTTGGCAGGGACATGGAGCATGAACTTCAGGGAAATCACATACTTGGCCAACTCTGCTTCAATGTTTTGCAGCTCTGCTTTTGTAGTCTTGAGGACCTCTTCAAGAAAGTGAGCGTGAATGGAGGGCTGCATGATGTATTGGTGAAGGTCATCTGCTATTAACACATATATCCTCCTCACATACTCCATCTCCATGCTTAGATCATTTTTTAACTCAGAAAAGCGTTGATCTTTGCTTGAAAAGTCTTCTAGAGTCTGCGAACCACCATCATTTACCTTTCATGATTTTCCTGGATCCTCTGATAGAGACTGATGCATCTCCTGATAGTGGCTTGGATTAAAGAGTTTAATTTAACACCGCAGTTCTTGCAGAACTCCATGAAACCTACATCTTCTTTAAATTTGGCCATGGATTTGAGAGGAAGGTGCTTGGGGAATCCCGACTTCCTTTCTCTCCATTCAATATGCTTTCCAATGTGTTCCTTCACACACGCATATTTCTTCTTGATCCTAATGGATTCTGAATTAATTTATTTCATCATGGATACCATCACCTTTACTTTGCAAATCTCTTCAGTAATGAGCTCTTGTGACTCATTTATCTTCTTTAGTATATCACAAGATTGCTCATGAAAGCGGCTCAAATCCATTGCTTTGCTACTTGCTAGCTCTAGTTGTTATGCCATCAACTCTTTCTCCTCTTCCAATTGAATGGTATTAGCCTTGAGATCATTCTTCTCTCCTTCCACTATCATCCTCTACACTGCCAAGGTTTCCTTTTCTTCCTCTAGGCGCTGATACTTACTTGAAAATTCTCTTTGTTCTGCTGCAAGGGAATCATATTTCTTCACCATTAATTCTCTATATGCCTTCTCCTTTACTAGAGTAAGTTGTAGCTTGTGTGCCTTCTTCTTGCCTGATTCCACATCACTTACCATCTTGTGGACATTGTCTTCGCTTGCTTTAGCTGTAGCTATAGTGGCAGATGCCATAAACTTGGGAACACTCTGCATGCCTTGCATGACTTTGGTTTCTCGCTTGCTGACGATATCTGGTTGAGAAGGTCTTTTCATCCTTGTCTCCGTCTATCTTACAATGGACTTCCTTTTTTTTATCAAAAACAAATTTGTCCCAATGGGTCACTGTGTGACTCTTTGATTGGGTAAAAGGGACGAGTGGAAGCTCTCCTATGGGGAATTCATCTTCCGTAGTTGGGGTCCGAGTCACTTGGGACGAGTCGAAATCCATGTCTTTCCTATTTGGGCTTTCTACTTTTGCATCCCTTTTGGCTTTGTTTTCTTCTTCGGCCTTCAGCTATCTCTCTTCCTCTTCGGCTTTCAGCTGCTTCTCTTTCCTCCTGCAGCTTGGCGGCTTCTTCCTTTCTGATCTTCTCTAACTCTTCCTCACGAAGTCTTTTATCTTCTTCATCACAAAGCCTGTCTTCCTGCTCCTTCCAAGCTCTTTCCGTTGGTTTCCTTTGGAATCTGTCAGCCTCTTCCTTGATCCTTTGCTCTTCCTTCATCAGAGCCTCGACTTTTTCTCTTTCTCTTCACAATTCTACTTCCTTGATAGCCTAGGTTGCAGTGGAACAAGAGCTAGATCTGCTTTTGAAGTGAAGGCGCCTTTTGAGTTCGGTCATATTGCTTACCTTTATGAAAACTTCTTCATTTTCATCAAAGTAATGTGCATACTCAAAGTGTGCATTAACCTCCCTGCAGTGGTTTGCTGCCTTATTGAGCCTATCATTCTTTGCGAAAATCTTCTCTCCAAAGTGAAACTCTCTTAATTCCTTAACAAAGTCTTCATCCAATTTTACCTTAGAGAATTTGTATGCTCCAACATAGAAGGGTAGTAACGGTAAGGAGGCCATCTTCAATTTCATCAGGAAACCACCAATTCCATCTAAAAATACTTGTCTTACTGCTTCCTTATGGACCACAAAATCAGTAGCATACTTAGGTAGGAGAGATGGTGGTTTGGAACCTCCATACATTCTTATGTAGGTTCCTTCCTCCGACAGATAAAACTCACCATATTTCTCCATGACTGCCATGGAATTTTTAGATAGGCAACTGGGTTCTTCGTTGAACATCAGTTCATATAGAGGCATAATGAATTCTTCACAGATGGCCTTGTAATGCCTTTTGTAATTTTGGGCCCACAAGATCTTATAAGTGATATAAATTGGGGTGTCATCTTTGTTCCAAATGCATCCTAAACTTAGGAACGGATGCCTTGACAGAATACAATCCACAACGTATGATGACATGTAAAATTCCGATTTCTTCTGGACCAGCCCTTCTTTAGAAGTAGCTATGGCTGTCGATATATTGTCTGAAAGGATGTCTGCCCAATTGAAAACCGTGCCTTTGAACGCTGCATAGTGGTTTAAAGGGATCCAATGCATCTTATAAATGGTTCCATCTACTCTACCAAAAAAATTTCTTATCATGAGGGAAATGATTTTGAAAGGAGGTCTTAGCACTTGAACCTCATATTCGTCACTCTCCTTCATCCTTAGATGCTTTCCTTGAATTAATAATTTCCTAGCCATTTCCAAAGAAATCCATGTTGAGACTTTCAAGCCAGGCGTCATTCAACAACTGTTGAGGACAGGGAAACTTGTAGTTTGACGAAATATGGGTTCGATTGAATGAGGCAAACACCTCTCCTTTGCTGTCAGATAGGACTCTTGACTCAGCATCTACATGCGCTAGGATCCATCTGATAGATTTTGAGTAGGGAAAGAGTTCTGGGTGCGTCATTGCTTTAGTGATGCCAAAGCTTCTAATGTTTTGGTATAGGTACATTTCCTCTAGGACTGATCCAGGAATATCCTGATCTCTAATCATGTGATGCAAATATCCCCACTTAAATTCAGGGGAAATTCCCATAATTGGCTTGGTATCTTCGTATAATGTCTCGACCCTTGCTTCCATAATAGCTTTGCCACCTGACTCAGGTTTGGACACATTTTCCTTCCTCTTGCCTCCTTTCGGCTTTGTGCTAAAACCTGGTAAAAAACCTCGCATGAGTAGATACATGATAAACTAGAATGCAAAACTAAGCATTGAACTAAAATTCATCAAAACGACAAGCATAGCTTAGGAAAGAGAGCAGTGATACGATATTGGAAAATTTCCTTGAAAATGATACTACATCTCAAACTTTTAAGTAGGAAACTAACTTTGCAAAAGGAAAACAAAACAATAATTTCTGCTAAAACAATAGACAAAGCTAGCTTTCTCCATTAGTGCCAATCGGGAGAGGGTGAAACTTATGTCGCTACTTCTTGACTTTTGAGATAGAAGACCTAGGATGTACATAATACGACACAAACGAAAACATTTGGGTGGCTACGGCTAGGCGCTTCCAACCGTGTTGGTTTGGGTCGCTAAAAATCAAACTGGGAAAACTGATGGGATAGGGAACCAGGTCTAGCTAGGTTCTTTAAATGGCTTTGGGAATGACCAACCGAGTGCGGGGAAAGAGTCTAACATGGATAAAAGGTGGCCATGGTGGGGCTAATGAAACATTCCTAACACAAAAAACCAAAGCTTTAACCGTTAAAAACCAAAAGGCTCGAAAGATGAGCTTACCTGGCAGTGGAATGAAAGGGTTCGAAGTGAATGATGGGCTACAGGCCTGGCTGTCCTTGAGTGGCTAGCATGACCTTGGACGGATTTTTTTGAAAAGCTCTAACAATCATATAAAAAAAACAATAACAAACCCCAAAACCAATCTTTCTATATATATAAAACATTCATACGTGTGAGTGATTAAGCCTGATGTAACGGGTAGGTGTGGCATTAAAAACATCGTTACGATGGTGTGATCGGTGTCCTTTTGGCGCTGCTTGGTATTAACTGCAAGCCGTCAAAAAATGAACTGCTTGGCGAGTTCAAGCGACCAGTTTCAGCGGCATTGGCTAACTACTTGCGCAATGGTCCGACACACTTCGGTAACTTTGACGTCGGATTAAACCTGGTCTCTTGCTATCTCGTTTCGGGGACTCCCGTTGAGTCTTACCGGCTGCCTTCTTTTCATTCTCTTATCGGCGACCCTTGTGATTTGCATAGGGGTGCCAACTATGTCAGCACAACCCGCTGAGATTAACCACAATCTAGAACTCAAAAAAGACAAGGAAAAAGAGGGCCACATTTCAGAAAGTTTGAGCAAGTTGGAGCGACCGTTTCAGTGGAACTGGGTGAGTTTGTCCGAAAAAAATCCTCCAGTTGCGGCAAGACTCAATGAGTTGCACCGCAACGGGGAAGGCTAAAAACTTAACAAAAACGTCGATCGTTGCAGCTCGACTAGGCAAGTTGTGCCGCCATTTCGGCTCTGAAAGCTGAGTTTTACTTAGAAGGAAAAAAACAAAAAACAGACTTAAGGACTTGCTTTCTTCAGAAAAACTAAGTAACAAAAGGCCTTCTAGGATGGGACTTGACTTCTAAGCAAAACATTTCTAGAAAATAGAGGAGGGGCCCCAATATTTCCAAAAATTTTGTGGGGGGTGTTGCAGCAACAACACAACCTTATACCTCCCGCAAAAAGCAAGAGAATCCTCTTAATCCCACTATGCAAAACAAGGATCCTTTTGAAATGAAATGAAAAAATTTCTTCAGAAGATATCTAATAAGCTGGTGGACTTAAGAAAGACCAACACTGAAAAACAAACCAATAAAAGAGGATTCGTAATACCACCTTTTAGGAGGCCTTACCAATCCCCTCAGAACCAGATTCCACTTAATCCTAATGAGGGGTTAAATTCTAATGAAATTTATTCTATTTTTAAAGCTCTGGTTTCTGAATCCCAGAATCCTCCCTACCACCATGATGAAAATCCAAAAGACAATGAGGATCCTGAACCACCAGATGAAGAAGAGGACCTGCATGTCAACACTATTAGTTACTTTTCAGAACTCCCTATGGATGAAGAGGAAGATGAGCCTAATACTGTTTTTAATGTCCAACACCCTTATAATACAAGAAGCAAAGGACAATCCACACATGAAGCTCCCCTTTCTACACCTACCCCAAATAGAGGCAAAGCAGTAACACAGAAAGAGACTATCATCCCTAAGATTGAATATAGTTTAATTAATGACTTGAAAAGGGTAAAGGATAACATATCTCTTTTTGAACTTTTGAAAATCCCTTCCATGAGAGACAGTCTCCCTGAAATCATGATTGTGAACAAACCTAGAGAAGTTAAAAACAACAACTTAGAGACATATTCTAAACCAGGTGGCCAAAATCCTAGTGGAAAGAAGACGCCTCCTTTCTTGCTTACCTTCGAAATTGTCAATAGGAATGTTCATAACTACATGATAGACTCAGGTGCTTCATCTAATGTGATGCCTATGTCTGTCTACAAGAATTTGAATGCATCATGGGAACCCTACCCTACCCAAATAGTTCAACTTGACCGATCAAGGGTTAGGGTAGTGGGAGAGTTGAAAAATGTTCTTCTGAAACTGTCTGCTGATCCAAGAATCCACCAAACCATTGACATAGTTATGGTTGATATCCCCGAGGCATATGGAATGTGGCTAAGTAGGGATTGGTCAGAAAATATCAAAGGTTATTTTGCTATTGACTGTTCCCACTTGTGGCTTCCTTATAATGGAAGACCTAATAGAATCAAAATCAGCAGAGAGACATACATGAAACAAACTGTAACTGATTTTAACGATTCCAGTGAGCTTGCTGCTTATTTTAGCTCACACATAGAACACTATAATTTTGACACATTTTTCAGGGATTTACCTACAGATTCATCACCTGGTGAGAATGTTCAGAATCAATCCCAAATTGTTAAGTTTATGTCTGTTCCATTCTCTGGTTCCGTTGTACATAATGTCTATAATGTGAATACTAATTTTAGAATAGATTCAAATGCATGGACTTTGTTCTTTGATGGGTCGAGATCCAAAGATGGAGCTGGTGCAGGATGTGTCTTAATAGACCCAAAGGGGAACAAAATAATGATTTCCCACAGACTAGAATTTGATTGCACCAACAATATTGCTGAATATGAGGCTCTGGTTCAGGGACTCAAGAAGGAAATCGATCTCAGCGCTTAGGTAATAGAATGCTACAGGTGTTCCAAAATTATTGTGGAATAGGTAAGGAATAAGATTCATTGTATCTCTCCCCATTTGATTAATTATCAGAAGCTTGTATAGGATCTGACTAATTATTTTAATGCATTCAATATTAGTTAGTCCCCAGGTCCCAAAGCTTTGATGCATATTTTTTGGCCAATACTGCCTCTAGATTGATTCCTCCAGAAGGTTTGTCTCCTGATACTTTCTCTATTGAGGTAGTGTACAAACCTTCTATCCATGACAATGTAACTAGTTGGAAAGTTTCTAATGACGATCAACATATCTTAGATTTCCTCACATCCCAAGATACTTTCCACGATGTGGCAATAGATGAGGTTGATCATGAGAAATATTTATCTGATCCTAACTTCCCTTCTAATCTCATTCCCAAGTCAGTTATCAATTTAGAAAAGTACTATGATCTACAAGAAAATTTCAAACATAAGAGAAACTACAAAACTCAAAGCTCATCTCTGAACTATGAACCTGTCAACCTGGGAACCGATCAAAACCCTCGGTTAATAAATTTAGGGATTAACTTCTCTCCTCAAGAGAGGAAATCTTTCATTAAATTATGCAGAGAGTTCAAAGACATATTCGCCTGGACATATGATGAGCTCAAGACCTTTGATACCCATATCATGCATGACAACATACCCATGAAACCTGATGTCAAACCTTACCATCAGAAATTGAGAAAGATGCATCCCAGCTTAGAACCATCTGTTAAAAAAGAGCTCGAGAAACTATTAGCAGCCATAATTGTTTTCCTGGTCAAACACAAACAATGGATTGCAAATTTGGTCCCTTTTCAGAAGAAGAACGGGTAAATTAGATTGTGTGTAGATTTCAAAAACCTTAATAAAGCATCTGAGAAAGATAATTATCATGTTCCCCCCATGGAGCAAATTTTAAAAAAGGTCACAGGGCCTGAAATGTTCTTCTTGTTAGATGGTTTCTCAAGATACAATCAAGTTTTAGTTGCCCCCCTACCCAATTAAAAACAAATTTCAAAACCCCATGGGGAACATTTGCTTACAGAGGAATGCTTTTTGGATTGATAAATGCAGGTGCCACTTTACAGAGAGCTATGGACATAGCTTTCAGGGGGTTAATGGATAATTATGTTTTTGTTTATCTTGATGACATTACAATTTATTCTAAAAAGAGGGATGAACATTTGTTTGCTCTTAAATAGGTATTTAAGCAGTGTAGAAAATATGGGATTTCACTGAATCCGAAGAAATCCATCTTCTCAGTTACTGAAGGTAATTTGTTGGGGTTCATCATTTCAAAACAAAACATGATTATTGACCCAGAGAGGACAGGCGCCATTGCCAAGATCAGAATTCCCATCTCTAGAAAATCCATGCAGTCGTTCTTAGGTAAGATTAATTTTGTTAGAATATTTATTCTTAATTTTGCATAGATTGTCAAACTTTTACAATGGCTGATTAAAAAAGATGCATAATTCAAATGGTTCGATGACCAGAGAAACGCCTTTGCTGAAATTCTGAAAGCCATCGTGGAAGATCCTGCTCTGATGTCTCTCGATTTCACTAAAGATTTTATTTTATATACATTTACTATTGATTTCTCATATGCATTTGTTCTCACGTAGAAAAATCCTGATGATGTTGAGATTCCTATCTCCTTCATGAGCTCCATGTTTAAAGGGGCCAAACTAAATTATTCCTAGATTGATTTTATAGTCCTATGCGGTTTATAAGTCGGTAAAACATTATAGACCCTATCTTTTGAAATCTTGGACTAAGGTTATTGTCCCTTATGTAGCCATCATGAATGTTTTCATCCAAAAGGAGCTGTGTGAAAAATGCACTCATCGGATGACAGCTCTTCAGGGATACGACCTTGAGATCAGAACTGCTAAGATTGTAAAAGGCCAAGGTTTTTGCTTACTTACTGCTCAGTCCAACGACCTTGTACAACAAAAAATCAAGTGGAATCAGGAAGAAAGTACATGAGAAGGTTCTGTAAATGTTATTACAACACCAACGTCTGAATGGTATGATGACATCAAGTTTTTTCTAATACATGGGTTTGCTCCTAAAACCCTTGATTTTAAAATGCATAGGGATTTAATACTAAAGGATGCACCGTATCATTTTATTGATGGTGTTATTTTTAGGAAAAACTATGATCGTGTGTTTCTCAGATGTTTGGAAGAAATTGAAACTGACAACATTTTGTTGGAATTTCATGCAGGACCTGCAGGAGAACACTTCTCAAGGGAAACTACTATCCACAAGATCATGAGAGATTTCTATTACTAGCCAACTTTATTCATAGATGCATATGATTTTTCCAGGAAATGTGAAGCATGTCAAAAATGTGCTAGAAAAGTCAAGAAGCTTACATTTCCCCTTCAGTCGGTCACTGTCCAGTTTCCATTTCAACAATGGGGCTTGGATTTCATTGGTCCTATTACCCCTGCCTCCTCCTTGCAACATAGATACATCATGACAACCACATACTACTTTACCAGGTGGGTAGATGCAGTTCCTCTCAAGCTAGCAAACACAAAATCTGTGATATCCATTCTAGAGAGTCATATAGTCACTAGGTTTGGGGCACCCGAGTTTTTGTTTTTTAACAATGATTCTTATTTATCCTCTATCGACTTTACCCAGTATGCCCTTGAAAAAGGGATCAAACTTAAATATTTTTACAACTATTATCCGCAAAGAAATGGACTGGTTGAGTCTTCAAATAAAAACATGATTAACATATTAAAGAAGACACTAGCCACCCATCATAAGAATTGGCACACCCAACTGTATAATGCTCTTTGGGCAGACCGTGTCACCCCAAAAGCCGCCATTGGAAACTCCCCTTACTGTTTGATTTATGGTAAGGAGGCCATATTACCATCTAATCTTATGATCCATTCATTGCAATTATCTCATTCAATACAAGAGGATGATTCTTCTCCACTTTAGCAAAGGATTGACACATTACTTAAGTTGGATGTAACGAACATAAATAATTAAATAGTTAATAGTTTAATAGTTAGGAAAAGACGTGTCTTCTCGTCTTAAAGGTCTGGCCATATTTAAAGGCGACCAAACCTATGTAATAATAATCTCTTACATTATCATTTATTCTGCCATATTCCTATATGTATTATTTGCATTATTTACACTGGGTATTTTCCTAAAAGACAGAATTATCTGCTTCATTGGTATCAGAGCCTCATTGGCTAGATTCTAACCTTTGGCCATCTTTTGGCTTTTAGCCATCTAATATCAGAGTTTCTCTAAAAATAGGGCCCTTGGACACAAAACTCATCTTCTATACTCATTTTCACTCCTCCCCTCCCACAAACGCTCTTACTCCCCCTCCCTCCACTGCTGCTCCATCATGCCGCCACTCCCTGCTCCATGTAGACCCCCACTTCCCTACCAGCTCCCCCATCCCCATCTCTTCCTCTCACACTCCTTGCTGCTCCCACCTCAATGCTATATCTTTCGCTCTAACATCTCTTCCCTGTCGTCCTCATACACCTCCCCTGCGCACTCCTCTCACACACCCTCACATCCCTCCTTCCAATCCAATACACTTCACACTCACGCCCTACCTCACCAAGCTCTCTCGTCCTTCCTCCTTCCTCTCAACGTCGCTCCCGCCAGCACACTCTCCACATCGAGCTGCTGTGACCCTCAACTCGCCTTACCATCGCTCCTCCCTCCACATCACTCACCCTTCACACACACTCCCCAACACTCCCCTATCCCTCCACGTGCCAGATCTTCTCCCACGGCTCCTCCTCCTGCCGCGCCCTCCATCCACCACGCCACCATCCTCCGTTCCCTCCACCATCCTACTGCGCTCTCCCTCACGCGTTCCGTTCGACCTGCACACCCTCGCTCTCGTCCCCACTCCCTACCGCTGCAACACTCCCTCGACCTCCTGCCACTCACACCCCGCGGCCCTGCTCTCCTTCTCTAGCCCATGACCACGCTGCTCCAGGCAGCATGCTCATTCCCCACGCTTTCATCGCTACACTGCACCATCACACTCCACCTCACGCGGCCACTCCATCTCCCTCTTCTTCACTCTGTCGCCCATTCAAGCTCCACCCTCACCATTCACGACATTCCATTCCATCTTCACGCTGCTCACACCTGCACCCAAAGTCTACAATGCTTAGCACTTCCACGCCTAAAAACCCTAAATTTTAAACTATTTTTCTTTTAATAATAGTATATTACTATTATTATAAAATTTCAATATATATTTAATATTATTAGTATTAAAGATTATTAATAAAACTCTCTGGAAAAAAAAGATTATTAATAAAACATTATATTAATAATAATATTATTAATATTATTAAAAATAAATAATTATTATTGTGGGAAACAAAATAAATAAAATAATTATTATTATTATTTTGAAATAATAATTATCTTTTTGGGAAAAAAAAGGTTTATTTAACATTAAAAAAAAGGGGTCAAAGAAGATATTAAAGACAAAAATTATTATCAAAGAAGCTGGAGATCAGTTATCATTGAAGAGAAATATCTAGTAAGAAGAAGTCAAAGGAAGGTTTTGTCAAGAAAGTAAAAAACCTTCTATCATCGAAAAAGTCGAGGACAATTTATCGTTGAAGAAGCCAGAGTCTATCTATCACTAAAGGAATCAAAGTCAAAAGAAGACCAAGTAAAAAAAAAAAGAAATCAATCAAGAAGACCAAGTTATCATCCAAGCCGGGAATTATGGCGAATTTTAAAGCAGAATTGCACTCCGGACTAAAAGAAGCATTGGACAAAGCATTTGACATGACGAAGCGGGATATGTCTAATTGATTAATACAACAAGAGAATCATTATCTAAAAATCCGTATTGAGAGATTATCTATACGAATTGAGGAATTAAAAAATGAAAACGATTTCAATCAGAGATTGAAAAATCAAGATATAAAGAAGGAAATAAACGATTACAAAGCAGAAATAATACGCTTGAACAAAATCGTTAGCAACAAGGATGAATAAATAATGCAGATAATACATAAATTAGAAAGTCAAGAATCAGAGGTTGGCCAATATCGACAACAGATAAAAATTCTTCAACAACAAAATGACGACTCTAAAAAGGCACACAAGCTGGAGATCACAAAAAGTAATAAAACAATATCCAACAATTCCGAAGAAATTTTCAGATTAAGAAATCATAACAAGACACTAATCTCAAAAATTAAGAAGTTGAAAAATAGTCGGAAGGTAGATCAATCTACAAAAGACATTGAAGGAAAACTTCTAGAAACACAAAAAGAAAATAGTTGCATCATAAGTCATAACGAATATTGTTATGAATATTAATGAAATATTAAATTAAACAATAGTAATTGGGTGATTATATGTCTAAAGGGTCGTAACCCTTCGTTTGAGATGCTCAAGCCATATTAAAAGGCGAGCAATATTGTAATATTAACCATCTTATCAAAATATATTTTATCTTATATGCAGTCATGGATTTCGTGTCCTAAGTTATTGCCGCATTTTGTATCAGAGCTTCGTCGTTGTATCCTCGGCATTCATCTTCTTCCACTCCAATCCACTGCCACCCTTTCACACCTCCACACCATCATCCACTGCTCATTGCTCTGCGACCTCCATTCACGTGATTTCTCCATTGCCATCTTTCCCCTCTGCCTGGCACTCCACTTCCCTCTTCTCCCCACACTCACGTTGATCCTCTTCGACTCGTCTCTCCCACATACCTCGCACCGCATCCCCCACTCCATCGCTCACACCCTTCCTTGCTCACCACACCCTGCCCTCCTCCACTGTGCCCTCCCTCACTGTCGCTGCTTCCGTTGCATACCCTCCCTCACCGTTGCTACCTCCTCTACTTCTTCGCCTCCACATGTTCCCTTCAACACCACCGCCCCTCCCATCCATGCCTACGCGTCCACCTCTACCTCTACTCATCTACGCCTTTCCACAACCCCCATGCCCATTTACACCCATTCCACCTCCACGCAGCTCAACGCCGCCACACCTCGGCCTCCACATAGCCCTTCTTCATCCACGTAAACTCCTTCAAACCTTAATTTAATAAAAAATATATTATATAATTAATATTGATTTTTATTAAAAAAATCCTTAAATCAAATAAAAAATATATTAATATAATATTTATTATATTTTTTTTAACCACAAAAAATTATAGTAATTCCACTTTTTCTAAGTCATTTTCATTTTTCCACCCCTCCTAAGCCAAAATTGGATCCAATTATTCACCACCACACCTAAGAAGCATGATGACAGAGTTAAGAGCCCAAATTGAGAAAATAGAGAAGGTTTTTTGAACCTTCAAGGAAATGATCACCAAGAGCCAGGAAGCACTTAAGAAAGAAATTAAGGATGAAGTCATTCAGGTAATGGAGCAGAAAATAGACGACAAGTTTGACATTATGACCAAGGAACAAAAAATATTAGACCAGAAAGTGACAGAGAGCCAGAAAGGTATCCAGGCTATATTACAAAAAATGGATGATAAGGAAAAAAATCATAAACAACATGGCTCAGATATGTCGGTTACCCCATCTCGCAATTAGGAGTCACCAGAACGCAACAGGATGAAAGGTACTCAATACCAACCATTCATAATGTACCCGCCGAGAGCAAAGATAGAAATGATGAAATATAACGGAGGAGAAGACCAATGCGTCGCTTGGTTGAATAAAGCGGAAGAGTATTTCGACATATATAACATTACAATGGATGAAGAAAAGGTCAAGTATGCTTCAATGCACCTTGAAGGATATGCCTACAACTGGTATATGTGGTGGAAGGGAGACAACTTCACATACACTTGGAACTTATTCAAGAATGTTTTCTTAAAAAGGTTTCAAGGAATCACAGAAGATGAATTCTTCTCAAAACTTACCAAATTACAACAAAGGGGAAGCGTCGAAGAGTTCACGCACCAATGGGAATCTCTCTCTACCAGAGTATTTGGGCTATCCGACAAACAACGGTTGGAAACCTACTTGGGAGGACTAAAACCATACATACAAAAAGAGTTAAAAATGCATGACATATTGAATGTCGAGGCAGCAAGACGAAAAGCAAAAGCAGCCGAGGCCAAATTTGACAGTTTCCAATCTAATAAAGGGAAGTCATACTCACAAAGAAACATCCAATCGACTCTAGAGGATGATACAAACAAATACATCCCTCCACCTAGAAGGGATGACAGGAAGAGCCTCAAGAATCAACGAATGAGGGAAGGAAAATGTCGATGATGTAGAGACAAATGGAATCCTAAACATAGGTGTCGCCCCGAGGACAGCTCAAAGAAATTATATACTTGTGAAGCAGAGGAGAATAGTGAATCAGAAGAAGAAGAAGAAGAGCCAGAAGATGAAGAGGAGGAAACCGCAAATATGGCATCTGGAAATGACAAGACCCCCAAAATCTCCCTAGAAGCCATGACAGGCATTAGTCAACCATAGACTCTCAAGTTAAAAGGGCATATAAAAAATGAGAATGTTATAGTGCTAGTAGACACCGGAAGCACTCACATCTTTCTTGATATAAGAGTTGCAAGAAAACTCAAGTTGTTTGTACATCCAGTTCCAGACATGAAGGTGATGGTTGCGGATGGCAAGAATATCGAAAAAGTTGGAAAGTGCCACAAGGTGAGACTTCAAATACAAGACTTCGAACTGGGATCAGAATTCTACACCTTACCATTGGGAGGAGTAGACATCGTTTTGGGAGTCCAATGGTTACAAACATTGGGAACATATTCTGCCAATCACCAAAAACATTTCATCAAGTTTAAGTGGCAAGGGAAAATTTTTAAGCTACATGGTTTTCAACCACCAGACACACAAGTAATTTCATCTCAGCATATGGAAAAACTCATTCGAAAAGTGGCATCAGCATACGTAATCCAATGTCATCAATTGGAAGGAAAAGAGGAGGAACCAAATGAGTTCAAAAAGGAAATCCAAAAATTACTCCAGAAACATGAACACATATTTCAAGACTTACCCATGCAACTACCACCAGAAAGGAGTATAGAACACCTAATCGAGATTAAACCTGGATCAAATCCTGTCAAGGTTAAGCCGTATAGATATCCCCACCACCAAAAAACAGAAATAGAAAGGCTGGTTCAAGACCTACTGAATTGTGGTGTCATCACCAAGAGTAGAAGCCCTTATGCAGCTCCAGTCGTGCTAGTACAAAAGAAGGATGGATCATTTAGATTATGTATAGATTATAGAGGATTAAACAAAATAACGATTAAGAACAAGTTTCCAATCCCTTTCATCGATGATATGATGTATGAACTTCATGATGCAAAATATTTTTCAAAACTCGATTTAAGGTCATGGTACTATCAAATCAGGGTTAGATTAGAAGATATCGCAAAGACTGCTTTCCAAACTCATGAAGGACATTATGAATTCAAAGTAATGCCTTTTGGGTTAACTAATGCCTTTGCCACATTCCAAGCAACTATGAATGAACTATTTCATCCATACCTAAGGAAATTTGTGTTAGTATTCTTCGATGACATCCTTATATATAGCAAGACATGGAAGGAACATTTGACGCATCTGGAAGAGGTTCTATCTCTTCTGAAGGAAAACCAGTTCTATGCAAAAAAGTCAAAATGAACATTTGGGAAGCAAGAAATGGAGTATCTCGGTATTATAATCTCAAAGGAAGGAGTTAAGGTGGACCCAAGGAAGATCCAGGAAATGAAGGAGTGGCCCGAACCAAAGAATGTTTCAAAATTGTGAGGATTTTTGGGATTAACAGGTTACTATCGAAGGTTCATCAGGAACTCTGCACACGTCACTGCTCTGCTAACAAATCTCCTAAAAATAAATTCTTTTCAATGGGATGATGAAGCAAGAAGATGCTTTGAAATGTTGAAACAAATTATGTCTTCAACTCCCGTTTTGGCAACACCTGATTTTGCAGAACCATTCGTAATCGAATGTGATGCTTCAGGGTTTGGGATAGGAGCTGTGCTAAAGCAAGAAGGTCATCCAATCGCTTTTGAAAGAAGGAAGTTGAACATAAGAGAATACCTACAGTCTACATACAACAAGGGAATGCTTTCCATCATGCATGCATTAAATTATGGTGACAATACCTTTTGGGAAGTAAATTCCTAATCCGAACAGATCATAATAGTCTACAACACTTATTACAGCAGAAGACATTGACAAACGAACAACAAAAGTGGATTGAGAAAATCTCTACCTTCGATATGGAGATCTTACATAAAAAGGGGAAGGACAATGTAGCAGCTGATGCTCTATCAAGGAAAGATGAAGAGGTACAAGTCTACGTCGTATCCATGGTGATCCCAGAATTTTTGGACGAAATTTGCAAGGAAAATGCCAAGAATTCAGAGGTTTGGTCCATAATTAACAACATAAATCAGTATCTGAAGTTTGAATGGAAGAATGACCTCTTATGGTACAAAGGATGTATTTACTTAAGTTCCAACTCCAGTTTTAAGACCAAGGTGCTTAAAGAGTCACATGACTGCCCAATTGCTAGTCATGTGGGATTTTTTAAAACCTACTATAATGCAAGGAAGTCATTCCTTTGGAAGGGTATGAATGTCGACATTCACAAGTAAGTTGCATATTGTGACATTTGTCAGAGAAATAAAACTGAGAATATCTCAAGTTCGGGGTTACTCCATTCGTTACATATCCCAAATCAGAAATGCGAGGAAATTTCAATGGATTTCACTGAAGGGCTACCCATATCTGATGGAAAAGACAAAATACTAGTAGTGGTAGATAGGCTAACCAAATATGCACATTTTGTTGTAGTGAAGAAAACTGATTCTGCAAAAGAAACAACTGAAGCTTTCTGTAAAAATATCTACAAGTTACATGGTTTTCCCAAGATTATCGTAAGTGATAGAGATGCCATGTTTAAAGGGAAATTTTCGAGAGAGTTTTGCAAGCAAATTGGGACGTCACTTAACATGAGTTCAGCTTATCATCCCCAAACAGATGGACAGACAGAAGTTGTCAATAAGTGATTAGAAACCTACCTACGTTGCTTTGTAACTGATACACAAAATAAATGGTTCCAATGGCTACATCTTGTGGAATGGTGGTATAATTCTACTTATCATACATCTGCAAGAATGATACCATTTCAGGCCCTATATGGATATGAACCCCCAAAATGGAAGGGTTACATTACCAACCAAGCAAGGGTCGCATTAGTAAATGACCATTTAGAAGAAAACCAAAAGGTTTTCCAAGTACCTAAAGAGACCTGAATACTGCCAGGAATAGAATGAGACAACAAGAAGATCGACACCAAACAGAACGAGAATTTGAAGTTGAAGATTGGTTATTTGTAAGACTACAACCCTATAAGCAGTTATCACTTAAACAAGGTGGAAAGAATAAATTGGCTCCACGTTTTCATGGCCCATATCAAATCAATAAGAAGATTAGTCATGTGACATATGCGTTAGAATTGCCAACTACAAGCTGCATCCATAATGTTTTTCATGTTTCATGCTTGAAAAAGATGATAGGTCAACACCATAAGGCACAAACAATACTTCCCCTGTTATATGAAGAAGGAAGAATCATATTCGAACCAGAATCTATCATTGCTACTAGAGAGAAGAGATTAAGAACGCGAGTCATTAAAGAGTACCTCATAAAATGGAAAAATCTTTCCGAAGAAGACACAACGTGGGAATCAGAATAGTTTCGGAAACTACATCTCTCATTACCATCGCTTTGAGGACAAAGCTCCTTAAAAGGGAGTGGCAATGTTATGAATATTAATGAAATATTAAATTAAACAATATTAATTAGGTGATTATATGTCTAAAGGGTCATAACCCTTCATTTGAGATGCTCAAGCCATATTAAAAGGCGAACAATATTATAATATTAACCATCTTATCAAAATATATTTTATCTTATATGCAGTCATGGATTTCGTGTCCTAAGTTATTGCCACAAATATCTTAAGGAACAACTTAAGAAGTCTGAAGATGACAGAAAATTGCAAGTAGAAGTGATTAATAAGTTACAAGATGATAGCATGTAGTTGGAAAGCAAGTTGGAAAAGATACAAAATGAAACCTTAAAGCCTCAAGAGACAAAAATAGAACTTCTAGCTCAAATCAACGCTCAAAAGATGACACTTGTAAAAGAAAATGACATTATGAAAATTCCCTATCGACACACCAACCATAAAAACCGATATTCTAAAAAGTGGGAAATGTCGAAAGATAATGGTACTAATGTGATCAAAGCTCCTATCGAGAGATCAGTAGGGAATCCTAGCAGTCAGCAACAAATCAATTTGGGATGGATTGATCCATCCACATATCGGAAGTTATGCTCTACACTTAGCAGTTCGTATCGACATGTTTCGTCAGCCATGACATCGCAAAGAACAATGCGACAAAATTATAAGGCTTTGAGGACAAATCCTTTCTAAGAGAGTGGCAATGTAACAAACATAAATCAAGAAATAATTAAATAATTAAATAGTTAATAGTTTAATAGTTAGGAAAAGACATGTCTTCTCATCTTAAAGGTCTGGCCATATTTAAAGGCGACCAAACCTATGTAATAATCATCTCTTACATTATCATTTATTCTATTATATTCCTATATGGATTATTTGCATTATTTACACTGGGTATTTTCCTAGAAGACATAATTATTTGCTTCATTGGAAGAAGATAGGGAAAAATACAAGAATAAGCTATATCAACACTGGCAATTAGTAACGAGATGGTTTCATGAGATGTCCTCAACTGATAGGGATTTCACAGTGGTATATTTGTTGTTAAAATGGGATAAACAAAATAAAGATAATAATGATTATACCAAATTTCAACGCTTATGGCTAAGACCATTCATTACTACAGAAAAGCTTGGTCCTAGTATTGTCCGGTTACAAACACTAGAAGGTGTCTCTGAAAACTATCTGGTGAATGTTCAGCTGCTAAAAAAGTATTTCGTTTAGGGGAGAATTTGGCTTATCTGTACATAGGTGTGGTTTGATTTTCTTTTCTTTCTTTGCTTTGTTTGTTTTCCTTTTAAATTTTGTTTACTTTGAATCATAATAATGTCAACACATTTGGCATAGACTATTGATCAGTGCATCCAATATCAATACAGTCTCATGTTTTGGGGTGGCCATGTCAGATTCACTTTAATCAATCTATATCTGAAGATGTCTTTTCCTGAAATGTAACAACCAATATTTTGTAGAGCTTTAATTGATACTTTCCCACCTCAATCACCATCGTGATAGGTCTCATTTTGTTAATTGAAGTTGTAAGGGTGACTAGGTCTTCCTACCTTATGTTCCATTAGTGATTGGCAGTACATCTTTATTCCTGGTCAACCTTTATATGTTCTAGATCACATCATGATAATCTTGAAGTTAAATGCATTCTAATAACTGTAAATTGCAAGATGGGGGGTCTTATCAAAAGCAATCTCATTACGTTCATAAATGCTCAATGGAATGACATCTCCACATCTGGTCACCAATCTAGGGAGGTGACTTTCAGCTGCTGCTGGAAGATGGAAGATCCTATTACAGGTCATTCCATTCATGATCCGCAAGCATCAATGAGTAACACTACTATAATATGGTCACTAAGCCATGGTAGTGTCTTGTACTTTACACATCAATTAATGTTGTTTCTTTTTCATAAGACAGCTTGTTGCATTCAGGGATAGGGGGGTCTTATTACAAGCCATCCCTGCCATGATCATGAACTTTATTTTGGACTGGAATTATTGCCATATGGTTACCAAGCCATGATAATTTCTTTTAGTGTCAAAAGCTAAAAGACAAGGAGTCTCCATACAAAGGTAGCTTGTTCAATTTCCATGTGAGGTTTGTGAGTGGAATTTCCATAATCTGATCAACAAGTCAGGGAAATGGACTTGTTTCAACAAAGTCTTATTTGCACATTTTTATTTAAAAAAATTAAAAAATAAAAAATAATGTATATATAAAATATTTTGAGTAATGCATCAGTAAATACAATAAATTAATGGTTAATAATTCAAAGAGACTCATGATTTGGTGATCTGGAATAGCTGTAATTGTGTTCTAAGGATTATAACAAACTACCCTCCTGTGTACATAATGGTTCAAGGATTACCTCTTTACTGCTAAGCTTCCTTTTTCCAATGGAAATCATCATTAATTGATTTCGGATGGGAATATATCAATCATATGGAATTAACTCTGCTATTTGGTTGTGTTTTTGTGAAAACATTTTGTAAGTTGCACGCTGAAACATTCTTTTTCTGACATGTCCTTTCCTTAAAGCTGAGGATTACGTTCACAAAGATAATTGCTTCACCTAGCCAGTAGCCATTTGTTGTAGGCATAATAGATCCCATTTTTACTGCTTAAAATGGGAGCCCCACTACTATTTTTGAAGGTAACTTGATTTATTTTGGGGGTGTTTTATTTTTTATTTTTGTCATTGTCTTTTCTTATTCCCATGCTTTAGATTGAATAGAATTTGCTAAAAAAATATTTCCTTTGTGCATTTTCAAAGTTGCGGAAAACTTGCTTTTTCTTGAAATTACGTCCTTTCCACAACCTTTGCTCCGCAATCCGCATTGCGGATTGCGGAAGTCATAATTTTTTGGAAAATAAACTTTTTTTTTTCCGCAACCTGCAACCCGCATTGCAGATTGCAGAATAGGGAAGTCATTTAAATTTCAATAAAACAGAATTTTCCTTTCTGCAACCCGAAATTGTGGATTGCGGAATGTGGAAAACACTTTTTCATTGTGAATAAAAAATTTTGTTTCCACAACCCACATTGCGGATTGCGGAAATAAGAAACCTCAATAGGCGAAAGCAAGCTATAAATATGCAACATGCAATCTGCTTTCCCATTGTGGATTGTGGAATGTGGAAACACAAAAACACTTAAAAATCTGTTTCTGCATCTCCTTATCCGCTTTTCAACTTTTAATCGTGGCCATTCATTTCTTTTGAATTCTACTATCTATATTTATTTCACCGTTGCTTAAATATTCCAAATTTATACCATTTTCGAATTTTCAAGCTCCACATAGGCAAAGAATTTACTACGGATTTCTTACCAGTTCTCCCAATTTACATTCGTCTTCAGCTCAGGTTGGTTTCCCGACACTTTTGTTATAGTTTTTATGATAATTTTAGGTTTAAATCATTTATATTAATCGTTTTGCTTATTTATCATATTTCTTCAAACTTTTCCCAAACATGCCGAGAATTACCCGTTCAAAAACTGCCTTAAGGGAGCTCAAAAACAAAGACCCAAACAGTGGCATTCTTTCTGATACAAGTGGGAGAGTGTATGAAACTCTTCACTTGGATTGGTCCTGTATATATTCCATCTTTGACAATGATGACCTTTCGAAAATCCAGCAAAACCAGTCCTTTTACAAAAACATTAGCCACTCCCAATTACATGACATTGTGGCTAGACCAGCCCTTATGCCTTATACCGATTCCATTAAATGGATTATAGATCATGCTATCCCTCAGGACCATTCTTTCAATGACAATTATGGGGCACAATTAACTTCCTTCCAGCCTAAAGCGTTCTCCAAAGCTTATTCCCTAACACCACCCAACCAGTTGCTCAATGCCAAATTCATGGACACCACCATAACCCAATTCAACTTTGATGATATTCTTAACTCTTAGATGAATAAACCGACAAGATTCACGCCCAAGGATGATAAATCCTACCCTATCTCCTGTTTCAAAGAGCCTTTCTCCTTACTGGCATCCATGCTTTGCAGATTATATGGGTTACCGGATTGTTCTGTATTCAAGGCTGAATGGGAACCCCTTTCTCATCATGTACTCACTACAGGGGAGTCCTTTAACTGGGTTCAAATCCTGTCAGTGGATATCAAGTCAGCTATTGAGAAATACTAGAAGACTTCTTCCTCCAGAAATATTCCATTCTTTTATTCAACATACATCATGGATATCTTATGTTCTGCTTTTCAGTTTCATTCCAAAGGATGGAACTAGACCTTGTCTGCACCTCCTGTGCATATCTACTGCTCTGCATTATGGGAAGGCAATTTCATGCCTATGATATATGAGATATTTGATCATTTTATTGGTACAATTCATCTGATGATATTTAAGGAAAATGCTCCCACTTTCTTTGAATATGCTAATGCATTGGTATTTACTATGAGGCACTGGTACATAGGAGAGTACTTTTCTTATGTCGGAATTTGGGGTGGCAACATTACACATCTGTTACCCAGAATTGTGCTGGACAGACTATTGCTAGAAGATATTTCTTTTCAGACTATCACTAATGGTGTCTTTCCTAAACTCACATGAGCCAAAAGAAGAGGGTGGCCCAAGTTCCCACTTCATCTTGGGCCTTTGACAGTTCAGAATTCAACTCATGTTGGTCTACTTGGCAAGACATTTGTTTCTCTTAAGCTTGGGAAAGCTCCAAAGAGGATGCATGGTCCCAAGGAATTTTTGGTTAATGATTTTGCACAGGAGCACATGAAGAATGAATATTCCCACCAGACTGAACCAGATGATTTTATCTACCAAGGTGCTGACACTTTTTCCAAAGTCATGATCAAAACTGCTTCTAAGGAAGAACAAAGTTTCATCTTTCAGTATCAACAAGAGATCAAAACTAAGGTCTTGAAGTACAGAAAAATGGAATTGTCACTTGATGATAAATTTCAGAAAGATAGGGCAGAAAAAGAGGCCTAGAAAGCAAAGACTCCATTGATGCTAACCTACCATGCCAATGACAAGGGAAAAGCCCATTTTGAAGACACATCGCATCCTAGGCCTTTGGAAAATCTCAATGCTCTGATTCAATCAGCTGCTAAGATGAAAAAATAATTGGGAGCACTACTTCAGTTGTGGAAATTCAAACTATTGCTGCAGCCACTGCACCAAAGAAGCAAAAGATTGAAAATCTTGTGTCCAAGGTAACCATGCTTCACATAGAAGACAGTGATGAGGATGAGGAAAATCTTCCCTCTAAATTTTCATGTTTTGTTTCCTTTCCTGATACTTTCCCTGAAGTTATTTGTGTCACTTCAACTTCGTCTAAACCCTTAGAAGACATGAATGTTGATACCTCTGTCCCTCATTTTCATTTACCAGAGGTTACCATTTCCATAGCTGCAAAATCCCCTACATCATTAGATATCCCAATCATTCATCTTCCATCTCATTATCTGATATCATAAATCATATACTCACGACAACTGACCCACTTCTTACCCCTGTGGTGACTTCACAAGAGCTAGTTATGATCCCATTTTTTGTTGCACCTACAGGATGTTGAAAACCAACTTCCCACCACAACTGTAGAGCCACCTATCATTCCTATCTTTGTTTCACTTCCAGAACCACCTGTAATTCCAATCTCTGTTTCATTCCCAGAGGTCATCTCTCCACCTTCCACTTCCTTTTCCTTACCATCAGTTTCCAACATCATTTCACCTTCCATCTACACCACCCAAATCAACATCCCAATTCCAAATTCTATTGTTTCCCAGACTCCACCTTTAGTTTCATCTTCTGGTGTATCAACATCAACAGTGGACATAGTGGTTGAATTTGGGGAGGATTTTGTAGTTTCTTTGGGAGAATACTTCTACAACAAATCTGAGAAGTTTGTGGTGAAAAGAGGAGCTAAAAGACAAAGGGAAGGGACTATCATGCAGGGCCCTGTTCCCAACCAGTTCATATGGAAGAAGACATCCACAAATGTGTAGTAAGAGGCCCTTGAAATTGCTGCTGCAATGCGAGCCTTTGCAGGGGCTAATTATGATTATGTTACTTATTTGAACAAAGAGATTGAGGCCAAACAATGGTAACTACAGAAGCTCAGGGAGGAGCAATTTGAAGCCAAGGAAAAAACATGAATCTCAACTTCAAGAGTTGGCAAATGAGTATGACAGTTAGCTGAGAAACCTGCATGCACAGAATGAATCTCTCCAGAAGCAACTACAACAAGCACAAGTGCTGAAACTTGGCTATGCTAAGAATATCACATTACTTGAGCAGCAGCTGAAGGATTCAGTGGCCAAGGCATGTGTTCCCTCCTTCTCTATATTTTCCAGGGAAGAGTTCAAGGAGACACACAAGGAACTCTTGACTGAACTATTTGAATCCCTGAATGACATACATGAGACACACAATGTCTTTGACCAATATTTTGTTATTCTGGAACAACATAATGATAGAAGGGAATTAGAAGCAACCAAAGCTATAGAATATGTGAGTGATTAGCATAAATACATCAAGGAAAAGCTTGAAGACGTTCCTGTTCTAGACAATTTCAAGCTCAGAAGAATTAGAATCTCTTTGGGTGCATGGGAACATGCTTGTGAATCAGTCGAGGAAACAATCCAGAAAGCACAAGCAGTGTGTGGTAGGAAATGGTATGCTTCCGATAACATAATGGTCATCCTAGATTTTCCAACCATGGACCCCATCGAAAAGGCATGTCCACCCGAGCTGAAAATTGAGCAGGTTGATAACATATGTGCATAGTCCAAGGAGAAAATTTGGCAACTGGAGTACATTCAAATTTAAGAAGTTGAAGAATTGATCAAGAAACCCATTAGTCAAGGGATAAAGATTCACCTTTTCCTACGTGCATGGCATAAGATCAAGAAAAATGAGATTGAGTCTTTCACATATAACACTCAGTTGGCACTCAAATTGGCCAAATATACGAATGTGGAAGAATTGTTAGATGTATGGTCCAAGTGGCAAAATTTCCCTTGGCCATTCTTATATTAGAAATATTTTGAAAATCCTTGCCTTATGGGGGATATATCCTATGTAATTGAATGTAATTATTATTTAAAGGGTATAGATCTCATAGGGGCGGCGGGGGGGGGGGGGGGAATCACCAGAGAAGAATTGGAGACACTATGTTTCTGTTGAGATGTTGTAATTGTTGGTTGTGGAGGTAGATCTTCCAGTTTCACAGATGATGTTGTCTTAGCTGTGCACCTTAGAGGACTATACAGTCATTCCCCAACCTTGGGGTTTGGGGGCAATGCCCTCGAGAAATTTTTTTTGGGATGTTTCGCCAATAGATTTTGGGCCCATGGTTTTGGGTATCCCGTGGTATTCTCCCATTGTATTTCCCCTATAAAATAAAGACATTGTAGTATGGCTTGGGTTGATGTATTAGGTTTTATGCATTGTAAATATATTTGAGATTAGAAGAGAGACTGTGAGACAGTGAAGAGGAAGTGCAACGGTTGTGCTACAGGTGGTATCCCTTCACTTTGTTGGACAATATAATAATAAGGACTGGCAACTTCAGTGTGGACATAGCCCATCTTGGGTGAACCACGATATATCTTTGTCTCTCTTGTAATGTGTATGTGTGATTATATTTGAATTTATGTTTATTGTTATTGCTATGCAATCCTGTTTTTCTAACAATTGGTATCAGAGACGAAGGTCTATATGGAAGATAAACCCACAGGAAGCTAGGGTTTCTAGTTCGAGTGGGAGCAATGACAGAAGAAGGAAAGTTTAAGGTCGAGAAGTTTAATGGCCAAAACTTCCAATTATGGAAGATGCAAGTGGAGGACTATCTATACGAGAAGGATCTATTCCTACCATTGGGAGGAAGAGCAAATCAGTCGGCGGCTATGAAGGACGAAGAATGGGAGGTTCTTGATAGAAAGGCACTGGGAACAATATAGTTGTCCTTGGCTTCGTCGGTGGCTTTCAATATCTCAAAAGAAACGATAACGGAGGGTTTGATGAGCGCATTGGGTAAGCTGTATGAAAAACCCTCGGCCTCCAACAAGGTATTTCTAATGAAGCGTTTATTTAATATGAAGATGTCTGAAGGTGGATCTGTTACTGATCATTTAAATGAGTTTAATACGGTTACAAATCAACTAAGTTCTGTAAGTGTGAAATTTGATGATGAGGTTAGGGCTCTTCTAATCTTGTGTTCATTGCCAGAAAGCTGGAATAGCTTGGTCATGGCTGTAAGTAACTCTGTCTCTGGTTCAAACACCTTGAAATTTGATGATGTTATTGGTGTTATTCTTAGCGAGGAAATGCGAAGAAAAGGCATAGGTGAGACATCAGATAATGCGTTGACCATGAAGAGCAGGGGAAGACAAAATGAGAGAGGAAAGAGCCAAGGTAATTGTGGCAAGTATAAAATGGGTAGATCCAAGTCCAGACTGGGAAATATAGAGTGTTGGAACTGTGGAAAGAAAGGACATCTGAAGAAAGACTGCAGATCTCTAAAGAATAAAGGAGATACACAGCAGGAAACTACCCAGGAAGCAAATGTAGCAGGTGATGTGTTACAATATGCTTTGATTCTTGCATTAGATAATACTAGTGATTATTGGGTAGTAGATTCAGGGGCTTCATGTCCTGCTACACCCCATAGGAAATATTTTCATGATTATGTTCCAGGTGATTTTGGACGTGTTTTATTGGGTGATGATGTGATGAACCTGCAATAATTAATTAATGCAAATACACGAGATATCAGAAATAATAGAACAAAATCACTTTTATATTGATAACGGGCCTCTTCGAGGGGGCAACCTCCTTTGAGCAAGCTCAATACAATTAACTTCACGATGCCTTCAATGATCTCAACACACACTTATATACTAATTCTATGCCCAATACTATGAGTCAAAACCATGGGACATATAATACTACAGGACGACTTACAAAGCATATGCATCCAATACTATGGGTCAAAACTATGGGCTAATATAAACTACGGATCAACAAATACTACGGGGTGACATACAAAGCATATGCATCCAACAACAATATACTAACATAGTAAAGAGAAGGGTTGACATAGGTTCCTAACATCCCCTCTCCCTTAGAAAAATATTTGTCCTCAAAGCTTTGGTTGGAGAAATTGCTGCAGAATCTGAAGGAGTGGTTCCTCGGTAGCATCCTCGGGTTGCATTTTAGGCCACTGACGCCTTTGGAGTGTCAAGGAGGATTGCTTGGAAGGCTGTAGATAAAGAAGAACACTGTCAGTTGCGTGGAAAATGTGCTCAGAACGGTGCTGATCGGCTTGCTGTTTCAGGCGAATTCTGGCCATGTGAAGATTGTCCTGTAGAATGAGAAGAATCTGATTGTGGTTTCGATGAACCGAGTCAATTTCCTGAACTGGGGAGCTGCTAATGGTGTATGGAAGAAGAACTGGCAGTGTTTTTCCATAGAATGCTTCATATGGTGTCCTTTGAGATGTGGTATTGTACCACCAGAGCGCTACTAGGAAATCCATAGAAATAGTTGGCCAAAGCTGTGTAGGGATGGGCAAGGGTTTGAGAAATCCCGAAAGGAGTGTTGTTTCACCCTTGTTGACTTGGAAAGTATCATCGTCAGCCACCATCTATTGAATTGTCATTTTTAGTCCCTGCCAAAAGAAGTTATACTGTTCTTGGTCATACATTTTGCAAAAACCAGAGTGCCCTGTTGATGAAGAAGCATGGAGTTCATAGAAGAGAGAGCCCTATTGAACATATTGCAACCAATTTGGAACAAGCAGAGAAAGAGCTATAAGAGAAACTGGGTCATCAATTGTGCAAGAAGGAGCATCTTCCACCATATTGTCCTTACCCTTCTTGTAAGTGATCACATAGGGATAATCCATGAGTTGGATAACCCATTTCAGGTGTGTTGGGGAGGAGACCCATTGTTCCAAAAAATTTGCCAGACTCGAGAGATCAGTCTTGATGCAAAAATAATTCCCTAATAGGTATGGCTGCCACTTCTGTACTGCATGCAAAATAGCCATCATTTCCTGCTGAGAGGTAGATGTGGCTAAATTCTTTCCGGAAAGGTCTCTTGAAGGCAGCAAGCGCATTGGTTCAGCAAAGATACCTGCATATCTATCCAAGGAAGTAGTGGAGACTGTTGATGGGTGCATCTGAATGGAATTGAGCTGAGCGATGACACCATGTGAATTCTTCTTAAGGATTTTTTCCAGGCGATGTGAAATGATGATGCAGAGAGACCCTGGTTGTAAGCCCATAAATTTGCGTTGGGCCCTGTTGACTTTAAACTGCATCCAAAGTTCAGCAAAATCCCATAAGATGGGGCCAAGTGTGCGTAACCATTGAATGCCCAAAACCACATCACATCCGCCTAAGGACAAGGAAAACATGTCATAGCGTAGGTTATAATCTTCCATAGAGATACGCACATTGTGACACTTCCCCTTGCAAGGTAAGGTGCCCCCATTGGCAACCATGACTTCAAAGTTGGAGCAAGGATGGACAAAACAATCAGCCTGTTTGGCAATCCGAGGGTCAATGAAGTTATGAGTGCTACCAGAATCAATGAGTATGGTAAGAGGGGGCTTCTTGAAGTATCCCCTGACCCACATTGTTTGTGGGGTGGTGACGCCGGTTACAGCATGGAGAGAGATCTCAGGTGGGTCATCCTGAGATGGGGTGTCAACAGGTGGGTGTTGAATGTCGACCTGATCATCTACTATATCTGTAGCTTCTTCACCAAGTTCTAAGGCAGGTGGAGAATCCACATCCAAGAGATAGAGATTTTGTTGAACACATCTATGTCCCCGAGTGAATTTCTCATCACAATTATAGCAAAGCCTTTTTTCTCGGAGTGCCTGCATTTCTATTTCAGACAAATGCTTGATAGGAGTTGGTTGAGGAGAAGGCGTGATGGGAGGTTGTTGGGAACCCATATTTCTGAAGGGAACAAAGGTAGGTTTGGAGCATTGTTGAGCTACGATCTTGTCATCGGCCAGCTTAGCCAACCCTAGGACTTCCATCATTGTGTTGGGACAAAACATTTTGACCTCTGAGCGGATTTCATCCTTGAGACCACTGATAAAACAACTCCTGTACAATTCATCAGACAATCCTTTTGTGTGATTGGCCAATTTCTCAAATTTTGTCTGATACTCTCTCACTATGCCAATTTGGTGAAGTTTAGTGAGCGTTCCTATGAAATCATCAAAAGCACTAGGACCAAATCGTGGCAAAATGAGTTGGAAAAAATATGTCCAGTTTGGCTCGGGATGAGCTTTGATGTACCAACGGTACCATTGAAGGGATTCCTATTCCAAATGAAAAGATGCATGTGGAACTTTCTGGACATCAAAAGTATTATGCAGACTGAAATATTGTTCTACTCGGTATATCCATCCAGTCGGATCAGGACCATTGAAGCGAGGAAAATCAAGCTTCAGCCCACAAAAATTGCTAGAAGAAGAGAACCCAGTGGCTGCAAAAGATTCTGGTTGTCGGTTATTGTTCATGGCTAAATGCTAAAGATGGAGGCTGAGAAATTTTTCATCCAGATCTTGGAGTTTGGTTTGGATGGCTGCAATTGCTTCCTCCATGGTGTTTGCTCCTGCACGGGTGACAACCATAACCAGGTTTTTTTTTTGTGTGTGGAATGGGTAGAAAAACACAAACAGAAGCTGATGTAGTAACGAGAAATTTGGATTGGGGAAACAATCTAATGGGTAATTGGCGTTTGACTAGATTTTGGACATTGTCGAAAGGACAAGAAAGCAAAAAGGGGGATTTTAGAAGCGGGGTGATAGAATGAGAAAATTTGACAGAGAGGGACAAAGAAGCAGAATTCAGAAAGGAATTCTGTAGTAAAATTTGAAGGTGATTGGGTGAAATCTGAGGAAGTTATGGAAAACCCTAAAAATAGACAAATGTGAGATTTTGGGCTTTGGAAAGGGGAATTGGGGATAGGGTCCTCAGGTTTTTTCTTTTTTTTTCCAGAAATGGATCGGCAACAACGGCGCAGAAGGGATCCGCAACAGATGGATCTACAACGACGCGGAAGGGATCGAAAACGGTTGGATCTGAAACGGTGATTGGATCTGGAGTGACTTTCGGAATAGATCTGAAACGGTTGGATCTGGAGTGGAAGTGATCGGCAACAGTTCAACTGAAAATAGATATGGACCCCAGGTATGTGTTGCTTCCTAACAGTTCAGGGGTTTCACTCACCTACCAATGCTATCTGACAGCTTGCGTATTGGGGAAGTACCCCTCACTCCACGGCTCAGGTAAAACTGATAACCGCTTTGCCACAAACGACAACTCTTGGTTTACCTCACGGGAGGAAACTAGTCAATCAGGTAGGGGTCGTTTCCCTTTTCGCTGGCAGGTCCTCTCAATGGGCCAGCTAGTTCGGGGTTCCTGTGGTACTCCTCACAATGTGTTTTAGGGCTTATGCCCAAGTACTTCCCACAATTAAGCGGATAGGGATTATTCCCAAATCCGAAGCTGCAACAGATGCGAAAAAAAATGGCAGAAATTCCACCCAACGAGCCCAAGAAAGTGCTCTGATACCAAATGTGATGAACCTGCAATAATTAATTAATGCAAATACATGAGATATCAGAAATAATAGAATAGAATCACTTTTATATTGATAACGGGCCACTTTGAGGGGGCAACCTCCTTTGAGCAAGCTCAATACAATTAACTTCACGATGCCTTCAATGACCTCAAAACACACTTATATACTAAGTCTATGCCCAATACTATGAGTCAAAACCATGGGACATATAATACTACGGGACGACTTACAAAGCATATGCGTCCAATACTATGGGTCAATACTATGGGCTAATATAAACTACAGATCAACAAATACTACGGGACGACTTACAAAGCATATGCATCCAACAACAATATACTAACATAGTAAAGAGAAGGGTTGACATAGGTTCCTAACAGATGATGAACCATGAAAAATTGTTGGAATGGGTAAGGTATGGATAAAAGTTAAGAATGGAACTGATTGGTTGTTGAAAGATGTAAGGCATATTTCTGCTATGAAAAAAAATCTGATCTCAACAGGGCAATTGGGAGATGGTGGATGTCTATCTACATTTGGAGAAAAGTGGTGGAAGATCACTAAAGGATCAATCGTAATAGCAAAAGGAGACAGGGTAGGTACGTTGTATTTATGTCCTCATAATACTGACCATTCTATCTCTTTAGATTCCACAAGAACATATATAGCATTGTGTCATCATAGGCTTGGCCACATGAGTGAGAAGAGGATGCAGATTCTCCACTCAAGGAAGTTGCTGCCAGATTTGAAGCAGGTAAGTTTGGAATTCTGTGAAAACTGTGTTTATGGAAAATAGAAGAGAGTCAGATTTTTCAAGGTTGGGAAATAGAATAAGAATGAAAAGTTAGAGCTTGTGCATACATATGTATGGGGACCGGCTCAGGTACAATCTCTTGGTGGCTCTCATTATTATGTTACATTTATTGATGATGCAACTAGGAAAAGTTGGGTTTATTGCATTAGACAAAAATCTAAAGTGTTTGCTACTTTTAAGAAGTGGAAAGCTTTGGTTGAGAATGAGACAGGAAAAAGGTTGAAGTGTCTCAGATATGATAATGGAGGTGAGTACTGCGGAAAGGATTTTGATAGTTATTGTTCATACCATGGGATTCGTAGAGAGAAGACAGTCCCAGGAACACCACGAGAAAATGGTGTGTCAGAAAGGATGAATAGAACGATCTTGGAGTGTGCAAGGTGTATGAGATTGCATGCAGGGTTGCCCTTACATTTTTGGGTAGATGCTGTAAATACTGTTGTTTATTTAATAAACAAAGGGCCTTCAAGTGTTTTGGATGGTGGTATTCCAGAGGAGGCATGGATAGGTAAAAAGGTAAACTACTCATTTTTTAGAATGTTTGGTTGTGAAGTATTTGTCCATATTGATAAAGAAAATAGAACAAAGATTGAAGCTAAATCCAAGAAATGTACCTTTATTGGATATGCGGTTGATGATTTTGGTTATCGTTTATGGCATTATGAAAATCACAAAATCATTAGAAGTAGAGATGTCATATTCAATGAAAAGCTCATGTATAAAGATCAATTGCAGGGAAATAAACAGGAAAAGGAAAACACCAAGTATACAGCAAGTACCTGAAACTCCTGCAACTGCAAGAAGATCTACCAGGTTAAGTAGACTCCCTGAACGATAATCTCCTTCAATTTACTATTTATTGATGACTGATGCTGGTGAACCAGAATGTTATGAAGAAGTAATGCAAGTGGAAACTAGAAAGAAGTGGGAGCAAGGCATGAATGAGGAGGTGGAATCATTGGTAGGAAATGAGACTTGGGATTTGGTTCATTTTCCTGCTAGTAAAAGAGCATTGTAGAACAAATGGATTTGCAGGTTGAAGGAAGAAGAAGGAGGTAAGAAGTGGTACAAGGCGAGACTTTGTTGTAAAGGGGTTTGCACAAAAGAAAGGTACAGATTTTGACGAAATATTTTATCCTGTTGTTAAGATCACTTCAATTAGGACTATCTTAAGTCTAGTGGCGGTAGAAGATTTGCATCTTGAACAGTTAGATGTAAAAACAACCTTTCTCCATGGGGATTTGGAGGAAGAGACATATATGCAGCAGCCACAAGGGCATGAGGTCAAAGGTAAAGAGAACTTGGTATGCAGGTTGAAAAATAGCTTGTATAGCTTGAAGCAAGCTCGAAGGAAGTGGTATTTAAAATTTGACAAGTTTATGACAGAACAAGGTTATAGTAGATGTCATTCTGACCACTGTGTTTAATTCAAGAGGATAGATAATGGAAGTTATATTATCTTGTTATTGTATGTGGATGACATGCTTGTTGCAGGGTCTAACATGCAGGATATAAATGTGCTCAAAGGAAAGTTAGCTAATTCATTTGCGATAAAGGATTTGGGTGCTGCAAAGTAAATCCTTGGTATGAGAATAACAAGGGACAGGAAAAATCACAAATTGACATTGTCTCATGGTGAGTACATACAAAAGGTGTTGGAGAGCTTCAGAATGTAGAATGAAAAACTAGTTATTACACCTTTGGCCAGGCATTTCAGTATAAGTAAGGAAATGTGTCCCAAGACATAGGAAGAGACAGATTACATGTCCAAGATTCCCTATCAATCAGCAGTTGGAAGCTTGATGTATGCCATAGTGTGCACAAGACCAGATATTGCACAAGCAGTGGGAGTTGTGAGCAGATATATGAACAATCCAGGTAAAGAACATTGGAAGGTAGTACAGTGGATTTTCAGGTATTTGAGAGGTACTACCACTCAGGCATTATATTTTGGAGGTTCAGACACTATTCTACAGGGATATGTTGATGCAGATATGGCAGGTGATAAGGATAGCAGGAGGAGCACCACATGGTATGTGTTTAATGTAGGTGGAACAACAGTAAGTTGGATTTCAAAACTGCAGAAGGTTGTTGCACTTTCAACAATGGAAGCAGAGTATGTTGTTGTTACAGAGGTTAGTAAAGAGATGATTTGGTTGCATAGGTTTATGGAGGAATTGGGTAAGAAGCAGAAGGATAGCAGGTTGTATAGTGACAGCCAGAGTGCCATTCATCTTGCAAAGAAATCAACATTCCATTCCAGGACTAAACATATACAGCTCAAGTACCATTTCATACACTCTGTTATGGAAGATGAACTGTTGAAGCTGGAAAAGATACATACTAGCCATAATCCTGCAGACATGTTCACAAAGGTAGTGACCAGAGAGAAACTGAGTTCCTATTTGGTTTTAGTTGGCCTTCTAGCATGAAGGTGAAGATGAGAAAGTTGCCAAGTCCAAGGTCCAGCAAGTACAACAGTGGTGGAGTTGTTCTGATCACTCTTCAAGTGGTAGATTGTTGGTTGTGGAGCCAGATCTTCCAATCTGATAGATAATATTGTATTAGTCGTGCAACTCAGAGGACTGTACACTCATTCCCCCACCTTGGGGCTGTTTCCGCCAACAGTTTTCGGGCCCA
This sequence comes from Larix kaempferi, assembly GCA_027924585.1. Lineage (NCBI taxonomy): Eukaryota > Viridiplantae > Streptophyta > Pinopsida > Pinales > Pinaceae > Larix > Larix kaempferi. Next base: position 12,465,738 of record BSBM01000742.1, read on the forward strand.
TGGTTTTGGGTAATCTGTGGTATTTTCCCATTGTATTTCCCTTATAAACTAAATACATTGTAACACGGCTAGGGTTTATGTATTAGGTATTATGAATTGTAAAGATCTGTGAGATCAAGAAGAGAGACTATGAGACAATGAAGAGGAAGTGCATCAGCTATGCTGCAGGTTGTATCCCTTCACTTTGCTGGATGGTATAATAATATGGACTGGCAACTTCAGTGTGGACGTAGCCCATATTGGGGTGAACCACGATATATCTATGTCTCTCTTGTAATGTGTATGTGTGATTATATTTGCATTTTTGTTTATTGTCATTGCTCCGCGATCCTGTTTTTCTAACAATATATACATACCACACACACACACACTATCTATATCTATATATCTATATCTATCTATCTATCTATATATATATATGTTTATTAATATTATCCATTAACAACATGTTCGTCAAAACTAACCCTTAAGGTTTAACTTAGCCAATTATCATATCTTTAAAGAACTAAAGATTAACATGGCTAAAATTCATGTATTAATATGTATTAAGATAATATTAATATTACCATACAACCCTATGTCATGAGTTAATAATCAAATCCATAGTCAACATTTAAATCTTGAACCATACTATGTAACGATATCCATGCAAAACATAAACATGAGATTAATTATGTCAATACATAGGCCAAGAAGGTTTTGAATCCATCATAAGTAAGACTCAACTATATATATGTAAATATATGGTCATATATTTATATACCATATATATACACGCTTTTAACTTAAGGCCATCCTAGCCCATACACCAACATTCAAACGAAGGTTAAGTTATATCACAAGCATATAAACTATGCAATGCACTTTAAGCACTATGGGTTACATAGCCCATATGCCAAGTAATGAAATCAAGGTTTATAATATATATCATAGATATACTATGTGGTGTTCCTTTATAAACTAGCTTACCTAGCCAACGATTTCACGCACACAACACAAGGGTTAAAACATATATATGATATGTATCACATATATAAAACATATATTACATAAAACAATATTAAGTGGCATCGTTGGGAGCTCATGGGAGCTGACCCTACCACTGTAAGCTCGATATCGTGCTCATGTTGTAACACTAAGACACACCACGTATCAACTTAATGAACTTAGCCTCCACGTAAGTGACCACAAGCCACGATATAGTGACGTGAAGCTGAGGTGATAATACAATGTAAAAATCTCACATTAAACATGGAAAAGGGATAGCTACTACATGGATGTATTACATGTCTTGGCCAACGGTGGTCTGCGTGGCAGAGTGGCTAATGCCACTCAGGCTTGACCAATCCCCGAACAAGTTTTAAACCCGTGTTATAATGCTTTGCTAGCAGGTTGACGACACTTCCATCACGTGAATGAAGGATTTAGTGGCTGCATCGTGGATTGTTTGATGTGGAACAGGTAGGTCACTCCATTAATGGAGCTCTGTCCACAACTATGCTCGTAAGTTACCCCGCCAAACGCAATTGTACCAGTAGTGTAAGCATTAAAGGATTGAAGGATTTGGGCCGTTTATTGTGATCCACTCCAACGCCTAGGTAAATGAGAAGGGTTTCTCATCGTTGATTTGGGTGGTGGATCTTCGCACGAACCATACTCCACTGAGCATTAAACTCTTCTTAATACCGGTGGTAGTGGTTAACCACCTGCTCTACCCGGTGACACAATAATGAACTCCATTAGGTCGAGAACATTTAGGTCGTTGTTGTAGTTCAACGCCGAGAGCCTTTGGCTCTGCGCCATCAGAAGAGGAAGAACACATGGCTATGGCTCCTTCGTGGCTGGGTGATTGAGTGTATCAGTTCTATCCACCATGCTTTTGCAATCGTCAATGGAAGAAAGTAAAACCTTGCCCAATCTCAAGTCTTACATTGTAAAATTTTCTTTGTTGACTGTATGCTAAAACATACGTTTAATGATTGTATTGTATTTGACCTTCGAGCATTGTGGTGTGTTACAGGTATCGCCGAGGTTGAGCTGTGCAACAACACCACCATTTTTCTTACCAGGTAACGTGCTCAGTCAAAATAACATGCAATATTCGTTACAATGTTTAATCTTTTGGTTACTCATTTCTATCTCCTGGGATTTAACCTCTCATCACACACTCTTGTGCAGGTAACCACGACCAAGGGTGGAGTGGGGCGTGTTGATGTATATGTAACTTCGAAATGTATTTCATCTATGTATTTCATATATATTTATTGTACCCTTATTAGAGATGTGTTATTCCTCTATAAGGAAGTGTCGTCATGTGGATTGACAAGTGTCACAAGTGTGTGTACTTTCCAATGGGTTATTAGACCACCATGTGGGGTCGGCCCTGAATTATATATATTATAATGTGGATGTACCTAGCTAGACAAGTCGGCCCCATAAGGTCACTGGGAAAAAAGGTTAGTATAAATAGAGATCGGAGATCTCTATTTTACTCACTCGAAAAAGTAACTCACTCTCACTCAGAAAGTGGCGCACTAGTGAGGAGGAGGATCATCTGCTACTAGGAGACTATCTCAGTGTATTTTGGTTGTACTTTGGTTGAGCCATTTCTCTCTCTATCTCTGAGGAAGTTGTGGGGTTTTTCACCTTAGGGTTTTCCCCACGGAAACTCTGTGTCTCTTGTCTCTTATGCTTTTGATTCTTGTGATGCTTGTCATGCTTATTGTGATTGTCATGCATTGATATACTGTATATGTTATTCTCTCAGCAAAGATCCTAGAGTATTGTGAATTAATGCTCAAAATTTAACAGGGCGCACTCCGGCAAGCTTGCAACAGCTTAGGTGAAATGTGGAAGGCTAGTGAAGTTACCAACTAACTCGCCAACCAACCGCCTCGTGTTTGGTTCACCCCATTGGTGGGGGCCGAGTTACTTAGAACGTTTTGGTTCCGACTATGGTTCCGGTTCCTACTTTCGCTTTTGTGCATTAAAATGGAAAGGTCGTCAGCCAATCCTGTATGCGCTAGTATCCTGCCTACAGAGGGTCCTCGTGACCTATGTATGTTTCAGTCGACTCCTTAGGTCTGCTTGCACACTTTCAAGTTAGGTTGGAGTCCCAAAATCATTGCGTGAGTGTTTAAGCATCCACACAACGATCTGCCCTAGGTAGCTTTGTCGATACCATGTAATGTATCACTTTGTTTTAATGGCAATGCTTACAGCATAAGATTGGGAGTCCTATGTTCTTGTATTTATGCGCAATACTTGTAAACGTTATTGTATGCAAGGCTTTGTGGATTAGCAATGCCTCTCTACGTTTTTGGCCGAGACTATGTAGTTTTTCTTTTTACATGAATACAATGTATGCGGTGATTATGCAAAGGAATCTTAGCTGTATTTTAATGTTTAAATGGAATGCATACTTTATATTATGGATGTCCCGAGCATATATGCACATATTCAAAGCGAAATGGTATACTTTGTTTATTTGCATTATTAAATGGAAATGCCTTCGGGCCTTGTATCTTTTACAGTTTACATGCATTTAAAGGTTGTATTCTCCCGCATACAATAATATCGTTTATCATTGAATGAGTAATGGTTTGGGTGAAGGCGAAACACCTGCCCAGCTGGTATACGAAAATGGATATGCATTTACATTTAAAGTTTTTATGTCAGTAATGCATTACGAACGATTTCACGTTTGATTAAATGCATACTCGCCATTCATGTTCATGAAGCTTGAACTCTGTCACATCTTAGGTATGCAATGATATATATGTATATGTGTTTGAAATGTAGTTATATGATATCTGAAATCCCAGTCTTCTTTTACATTGCATTTGTTGAACGATGAACACATAGTGTATAATGATAACGAATGCCCTTCGGGCTAAGGGTAAAACCCTCACTGTATACAATGACCTTCTGCTTCGTAGATGCATGCATATAACTTCTATAATATATTCAAGCATAAAGGGGTGGTGAGCTAGGTTAGCCACAAATCATTTTATACCATATTCAATGGAAACCATATAAAATAGTAATGAAATGAACGTACAATGGTTATGTATAATTGTCAATGATTCAACCCAGCAATAAAATGCTACACAGAACTTAGTTCATTAAATAGGAATAACCCAAAATCTAATACTACAACAGTTAATCTTTCAAAAGAAAAGCATCCAAAATCTCAATCTTAGATGATCTATTTGTTCAATAACATTGTAGATCTGAACAATAATATTTCTAGGGTTAATCTGCAATAAACTCTAACATTAATATTTAGGAGAATATATGAGCGCTAGTCATGTAAACCTCACAATTTACATGGCTTCCTTATTCATGGCATAATAATAAAAGATACAGCATCTATGTTCCATATGGAATAAGTCTAATACGTGCAGTCAGAAAATAGGCTCCATAAAACCCTAGGTTAGCATATGGACCATAATGTTAGGAACCCATGTATTTACTTTGTTAGTATATTGTTGTTGGACACATATGCTTTGTAAGTCATCCCGTAGTATTTGTTGATCCATAGTTTGTGTTATTGTTGTTGGCACATATGATTTGTAAGTCGCCCATAGTTTTGTTGAGACATAGTTTGTATTGGCCCATGGTTTTGACTCATAGTATTGGTGCCTAGACTTAGCCCATGGTTTGTATTGACACATAGTATTGACCCATGGTATTGGCACCTAGAATTAGTATATAAGTGTGTGTTGAGGCCTATCAAGGCACCGTGAAGTTAATTGTATTGAGCTTGCTCAAAGGAGGTTTCCCCCTCGAAGTGGCCTGTGATCAATATAAAAGTGATTCTAAGTTCTATTATTTCTGATATCTCATGTATTTGCATTAATTAATTATTGCAGGTTCATCACATCTGGTATCAGAGCACTTTCTTGGGCTCGCTAGGTGAAATTCCTGCCAATTTTTTTTTTTTTCGCATCTGTTGCAGGTTCAGATTTGGGAATAATCCCTATCCGCTTAACTATGGGAAGTACTTGGGCATAAGACCTAAAATGCATTGTGAGGAGTACCACAAGAACCCCGAAGTAGCTGGCCCATTAAGAGGACCTACCAGTGAAAAGGGCAACGACCCCTACCTGATTGATTAGTTCCCACCCGTGAGGTAAACCAAGAGTTGTCGTTTGTGGCAAAGCGGTTATCAGTTTTACCTGATCCGTGGAGTGAGGGGTATTGCCCCAATACGCAAGCCGTCAGACAACATTGGTGGCTGAGTGAAACCCTTGAACTGTTAGGAAGTCGCACATACCTGGGGTACATATCTATTTTCAGCTGAACTGTTGTTGATCACTGCTGTGCCATTTCAGATCCAGCGGTTTAGATCCATTCTGAAATCCATTCCAGATCCAGCTATTTTCAATCCATCCGGCGTCGTTTCAGATCCCTCTGTTTCCGCTCACTTCTAGGCCATTGCAGATCTATCTGTTTCAGATCCCTTCCGAGCCGTAGCCGTTCCCTTGTTTTCACTTTGTTTCCCTTGAAACTTTCTGGGAAACCCTGTCATCCCATTCTGCATATTTCATTCCTGAGGACCCTATCCCCAATTCCACTTCCCAAAGCCCGAAATCCCATAGTTGTCTATTTTTAGGGTTTGCCATAACTTCCTCAGATTTCACCCAATTACCTTCAAATTTTACCACAGAGTTCCTTTCTGAATTCTGCTTCTTTGTCCCCCTCTTCCAAAATTTTCCATTCTTTCACCCCACTTCTGAAATCCTCATTTTTTGCTTCCCTGTCTATTCGACAGTGTCCAAAACCTAGTCAAACCCCAATTACCCTTCAGATTTTTTCCCAAATCCATATTTTCCTTTACTGAAGCAGTTTCTGTTTTTGTTTTTCTACCTAGTCAACCAAAAAAAAAAAAAAAATCCTGGTTATGGTTGTCACCCACGCAGGAGCACAAACCATGGAAAAAGCACTTGGAGCCATCCAAACCAAACTCCAAGATCTGGATGAAAATTTTTTCAACCTCCATCTTTAGCATTCAACCATGAACAATAACCGACAGCCAGAATCTTTTGCAACCACCAGGTTCTCTTCTTCCAGCAATTTTCGTGGGCCGAAGCTTGATTTTCCTCGCTTCAATGGTATTGATCCGACTGGATGGATATACCGAGCAGAACAATATTTCAGTCTACATAATACTTTTGATGTCCAGAAAGTTCCACTTGCATCCTTTAATTTGGAATAAGAAGCCCTTCAATGGTACCATTGGTACATCAGAGCTCATCCCGAGCCAAACTGGACAGATTTTTTCCAACTCCTTTTGCCACGATTTGGTCCTAGTGCTTTTGACGACTTCACAGGAGCACTCACTAAACTTCACCAAACTAGCACAGTGAGAGAGTATCAGACGGAATTTGAGAAACTAGCCAATCACACAGAAGGATTGTCTGATGAATTCTACAGGAGTTGTTTTATCAGTGGTCTCAAGGATAAAATCCGCTTAGAGGTCAAAATGTTCTGTCCCAACACAATGATGGAAGTCCTAGGGTTGGCTAAGTTGGCAGAGGACAAGATCTCAGCTCAACAACGCTCCAAACCCACCTTTGTTCCCTTCAGAAATATGGGTTCCCAAAGACCTCCCATCATGCTTGCTCCTCAACCAACTCCTATCAAGCATTTGTCTGAAACAGAGATGCAGGCACGCTAAGAAAAAGGGCTTTGTTATAATTGTGATGAGAAATTCACTCAGGGACATAGTTGTGTTCAACAAAAGCTCTATCTCTTGGATGTGGATTCTCCGCCTGCCTTAGAACTTGGTGAAGAAGCTACATATATAGTAGATGATCAGGTCGACATTCAACACCCGCTTATTGACACCCCATCTCAGGACGACCCACCCGAGATCTCTCTCCATGCTGTAACCGGCGTCACCACCACACAAACAATGCGGGTTAGGGGATACTTCAAGAAGCTCCCTCTTACCATACTCATTGATTCTGGTAGCACTCATAACTTCATTGACCCTCGGATTGCCAAACAGGCCGATTGTTTTGTCCATCCTTGCTCCAACTTTGAAGTCATGGTTGCTAATGGGGGCACCTTACCTTGCAAGGGGAAGTGTCATAATGTGTGTATCTCTATGGAATATTATAACCAACTTCTCTGACATGTTTTCCTTGTCCTTAGGAGGATGTGATGTGGTTTTGGGCGTTCAATGGTTACGCACACTTGGCCCCATCTTATGGGATTTTGCTGAACTTTGGATGCAGTTTTCAACCAATGGGACACAACACAAAATTATGGGCTTACAACCAGGGTCTCTCTGCATCATCAGTTCACATCGCTTGGAAAAGATCCTTAAGAAGAATTCACATGGTGTCATTGCTCATCTCCATTCCCTTCAGATGCACCCACCAATGGTCTCCACTACTTCCTTGGATTGATATGGAGCTGTCTTTGTTGCACCAGTGGGCTTGCCACCTTCACGAGACCTTTCCGGTAAGCATTTAGCCGCATCTACATCTCAGCAGGACATGATGGCTATTTTGCATATAGTACAGAAGTGGCAACTATCCCTATTGGGGAATTATTTCTGCATCAAGACTGATCTCCAGAGTCTGGAAACTTTCTTGGAACAACAGGTCTCCTCCCTAGCACACCTGAAATGGGTTATCCAACTCATGGGTTATGACTATGCGACCACTTAACAGAAGGGAAAGGACAATATGGTGGAAGATGCTCCTCCTCGCACATTTGATGACCCAGTTTCTCTTACAGCTATTTCTCTGCTTGTTCCAAATTGGTTGCAATCTATTCAATGGGGCTATCTCTTCTATGATCTCCATGCTTCTTCATCAGTAGGGAACTCTGGGTTCCTCAAAACGTATGACCAGGAACAATGTAACTTCTTTTGGCAGAGACTCAAAAGGACAATTCAATGGATGGTGGTTGACTTTGATACTTTCTAGGTCAACAAGGGTGAAACGACCCTCCTTTCATGACTGCTTGAACCCTTGCCCATCCCTCCACATATTTGGACAACTATTTGTATGGATTTCCTAGAAGAGCTCCAATGGTATAGTACCACATCTCAAAGGACACCATATGAAGCAGTCTCTGGACAAGCACCACCAGTTCTTCTTCCATACACCTTTAGCAGCTCCCCAGTTCAGGCAATTGACTCAATTCTTTGAAACTGTGATCAGCTTCTTCTCATTCTGCAGGACAATTTTCACATGGCAAGAATTTGACTGAAAAAACAAGCCGATCAGCACCGTTCTAAGCGCACTTTTCACATCGATGATATGGTTCTTCTTCGTCTAAATCCTTCCACGCAATCCTCCCTAAAACTCCAAAGGCACCAGTGGCTCGGAATGCAACTCGAGGATGCTACAGGGGACCCACTCCTTCAAATTCTGCATCAATTTCCACATCTAAAGCCTTGAGGACAAAGCTTTTTCTAAGAGAGAGGGGATGTTAGGAACCCATGTCTTTACTTTGTTAGTATATTGTTGTTGGGCACATATGCTTTGTAAGTCGTCCCGTAGTATTTGTTGATCCATAGTTTGTGTTATTGTTGTTGGCGCATATGCTTTGTAAGTCGCCCATAGTTTTGTTGATCCATAGTTTGTATTGGCCCATGGTTTTGACTCATAGTATTGGTGCCTAGACTTAGCCCATGGTTTGTATTGACACATAGTATTGACCCATGGTATTTGCGCCTAGACTTAGTATATAAGTGTGTGTTGAGGCCTATGAAGACACCGTGAAGTTAATTGTATTGAGCTTGCTCAAAGGAGGTTGCCCCCTCGAAGTGGCCTGTGATCAATATAAAAGTGATTCTGAGTTCTGTTATTTCTGGTATCTCGTGTATTTGCATTAATTAATTATTGCAGGTTCATCACACATAATTCCTCGTAGAAACTGTTGTAGACATATAAACATCTTAGGGATTCAATACTGTAAATCTACTATACAGAAAATGAGTATTCTCACATTAATCCCACACATGTGAATATTCTCGATTTGTAATTCAAGTTATAATGTTAAACTTATATACAGAGATCTATCATTCTAGCTGGGATTTGTGCACAGAAATAACCAATAATACTTTCTACATCTGGTCAAATGTAATACATAGGTCATTCAACTGTAAATCAAAGATATTCAGAACATAGGAAAACACTGCTTCATAAACTATTATCCTGCAAGTATAGCATATAGATACTTATCTGAAATCTGCTGACTAGTGGAACCAAGCACAAACCTCCCAGCCTTTGACCAACAAGTTCTCCTTGCTCTCAGGTCACCCCCAACCTGAGTTCACAGTCCCCTAGGTAGATAATAGATTTTCAAATTACCCTTAACGTGTTTTCCCCAAGTTATTTAGGATTAATTTCAGAGGTAGCAGGCAACCCAACACCCAACTCAGTACTCCTGAGCTCCAAGATGCTCCAGGGGCTTTTAAGCCTTATCCATTAAGAGTCAATAATTCACAGCCTATTCAGGTAAATGCAATACTCCTACAGCTTGGAGTAGTTCTCCTACCTGCACACAATTAAGTGGCCAAGCCCATACTAAGTTGATTGATTCCTCTTAAACTGGGTCAGTTTGGTCCTTCAAAATCTGCCCACAATCACTTGGCTTCAGGACCAGTTTAGTTCTCCCAAATTTGTCCTCCCTCACAAATCTTCATTGGCTTAGGGTTTGGTTTTCCCCAACACCTATTTCTCTTGTGTGTTCAGCTCATGAGAATGTGGATAGTGATAATGATGAATGAATAGTGAATAATAATGAGAGTTTCAATGAGTTTTCACCTTTTATTCTCTTAGAGGAATTTTCCTCATTTTATGAATTCTTTTAATTTATTAGTTTCTCAAATCTCTTCTTTAGGGTTTTCCATTTCTCTCCAATAATAATTTCTTCTTATTATTATTATGTGGTATTTTCCATCCAACCCTTAGGGGACTGTGACTCCCATCTCATTAATGTGTTGGTCCACATGGTCATTAGAAATCGATTAATCAGATTTCTGAAATCACCTAAGTAAAATTACATAATACTTAGAAGAAATATAATAGGGGTTCAAAGTCCAAAATTGGGGTATTACAGCTCCGCACTAGGAATTCAAACTAGCATATTTACATCATTTACATAATTTTGGATAAATACATTCCAAGTCAAAACTATGGGTATTACACTAGGGAGAAGAATCCTATGGTGATCAGTGGGAATACTTGGTAAATGCAATGCAAATAGAGGGAAGGTATTTCCTATATGCCAGTTTCGAGATTATAACTATGATAGAAGTCCAATGACATTGTTGAGGGGTGGAGTCTTGTTCTTATAATGCAAAAACAAGAGGTAGTTGAGTCTTTGTAATTTTCCTGCACATACGGTGCAAATACCCAAGTGTAATAAAGAGCATGACAAATGTATTGAAAATGTAGAATTGATAACCAAAACATAGTGCACCTGTGTGGTGCGATCGAATCAAGGATAAAATTGTTTGAGGTACAACCCATTGAGAGGATTGTTAACGATTATACCTTCAAGTTCAATTAAGATGTAAGACCGTTTAGGGAGGCATTGCTTGATGACGTAAGGTGTTGTCCATTTAGATAAAAATTTACATGGTCCCGATTTGCGGACTTTTTGGCATTGAAGATGAGGGAAAAGTCACCCTCGTTGAAGGTGCACGGTAGAATGTGTCGCTCATAGTGTGACTTGGAGAGTACCTTCATAGCCTCATTTTATTGGAGTGAGTCCCTTCATTCTTCATCCGGTGTTCTAAAGTAAATAACCATTTCTCAAGGGAAGGACTATCAGGTAACAAATCCACAGTTGATTGGAGAATAGTGATTTGGAACTCGGTGGGTAGCACGATTTTGACACCATGGACGAGGTGGAATGAAGTAAATCCTATAGCCATCCTGACTAAGGTGCATTAAGACCAAATAGTGGGTAATAGCATGTGATTCCAATTGGATTTTTTCTTATTTACTATGTGTTGGAACATAGTCTTAAGAAGTTTGCTAATAGCTTCAACATGACCATTATCTTGATGGTAGTAGGGTGTCGAGAATTCATGTTTGAATCCTAAAAACCATGATAGTTCCTGAAAAAGTATGGTTACGGAAGTGGGTTCCATTATCAGAAACTAACTATTTAGGTACTCCAAAGCATGAGATGATGTGGTTGAAGAAGAATTGTGAAGCGGTGGTTCCTTTGCAATTGAACGTGGGCATGGCTTTAGCCAACTTAGTGAAATATTCAATGACTACTATGATATACTAGTGTCCTTGTGGCAAGGTAGGGTGACACTCCATAAAATCAAAATTTCCCATTTGCAAAATGGGCCAACTATGATTACTGGGTGGAGGGGGGCAAGGGATTACCATGTTTTGCAGGAAAACACCTAACAATTAGCACATCGTTTGACTGTGTAAACACAATCCTTGAATACTGATGGGCAAAAATAATCGATACGTAATATTTTTTAGCGGTGGCTAGGATTGAGAGGTGGAAACTACATTCTCTGATATGACATTTTTTGAGGACTTGTTCAACTTCCTCATGGGTTACACAATGTCGTAGAATAGTATCAACCATGCAACGATACAAGACATTTCCTAGGACAATATATCCATCGAGAGATAGGTGTGTTGCAAAATTTTGGCTGCAAATATATGTTATAATATCACCATACCATGGGTCGTCACTCGCTATGAGGAATATGTGTTCATCTAGTAATTGATCATGCATAGTTTCTTATGAGGTAATGGTTCGGAGGCCAATAATAAGCTTGGAAAGGGACAAGGATTTCCTCCTTTTGGAATTGATGAACTTGAGGTCGAATTCTTGGAGGATAACAATCCAACGTGCAAACTTACTATTGATGACCATGCGACTAAGTATTGTTAGCAAAACAAGATCGCAGAGCAGTAACAATAAACAAGATGCAAATATAAATCACATAAAACACATTACAAGAGACAATAATATAATTTGGTTCACCCAAGATGGCATACATCCACATAGAAATTGCAAGCCCTTATTATTATACCATCCATCAAAATGAAGGGATACAACCCGCAACACATCCACTGCAATTTCCTTTTCACTCTTTCACAGTATCTCTTACACAATCATAGAGATATTTACAATGCTACAATACATTACACGGCTGTATTACAATGTCTTCCTTTTAAATGGGAATTACCATGGGAAAATACTACAGGATACCCAATACCATGGGCCCGTAATTGTTGGACAACAAACAACCCAAAAAGATTCTTTTAGGGGATTCACCCTCGAACCCCCTTTCTCAAGGGTGCTTCCCTTGAACCCCCGCCGAGGGGTCGCTGGCCACCGGACCCCCCAACCAGGGAGGATGGTCACCCCCACCCCCCCACTAGGATGAGTGTACAATCCACCTGCACAGCATATAAAACTAGGACACAAACACAGTTGGAACAACAACATCTCTTAATCAGGAATATCAAGCTCCATAACCAACAATCTCCCACTCGAATATTGATCACAGCAACTCCACTGTTTTTGCACTTGCTGGACTATGCTCTGAACCTTACACCTGGAAAATTTCTCATATTCACCTTCATGCTTGAAGGCCAACTAAAACTAAGCAAGAACTGAGTTTCTCTCTGGTTACTACCTTTGTCAATATGTCTACAGTATTCTGACTAGTGTGTATCTTTTCCAACTTCAATAGTTCATCTTCCAGAACATATCGTATGAAATGGTACTTGAATTGTATATGTTTAGTCTTATAATGGAAGGATGATTTCTTTGAAAGATGAATGGCACTCTGGCTGTCACTGTATAACATGTTATTCTCATGCTTCTTACCCAATTCCTCCATGAACCTCTGTGACCAAATCATCTCTTTACTAGCCTCTGTAGCAGCAACATACTATGCTTCTGTTGTTGAAAGTCCAACAAAATTCCGCAGTTTCAAAATCCAACTTACTATTGTTCCACCTACAGTAAATACATACCCTGTGGTGCTCCTCCTGTTATCTTTATCATCGGCCATATCTGCATCAACATATCCTTGTAGAACAGTGTTTGAACCTCCAAAACATAATGCATGAGTGGTAGTACCTCTCAAATTCCTAGTAATCCATTGTACTTCCTTCCAATGTTCTTTACTTGGATACTTCATATACCTATTCACAACTCCCACTGCATGTGCAATATCTAGTCTTGTGCACACCATGGCATACACCAAGATGCCAACTGCTAATGAATAGGAAACCTTGGACATGTAATCTATCTCTGTGTGTGTCTTGGGACACATCTCCTTACTTAGTTTGAAATGGATGGCCAAAGGTGTACTAACTGGTTTTTCATTCTTCATTCTAAACCTCTCCAACACATTTTGTATGTAATTACCCTGAGAAAATGTCAATTTACGATTTTTCATGTCTCTTGTTATTCTCATACCAAGGATTTGCTTTGCAGCACCCAAATCCTTCATCTCAAATGAATTAGCTAAATTCTTTTTTATCACATTTATATCCTTCATATTAGACCCTTAAACAATCATGTCATCCACATACAATAACAATATAATATATATTCCATTATCTAGCCTCTTTAAATAAACAAAGTGGTCAGAATGACATCTACTATAACCTTGTTCTGTCATAAACCTGTCAAATTTTAAATACCACTGCCTTGGAGATTTATTCATACCATACAAGCTCTTCTTCAACCTGCATACCAAATTCTCCTTCCCTTTGACCTCATACCCCTGTGGTTGTTGCATATAAATCTCTTCCTCCAAATCCCCATGGAAAAAGGTCATTTTTACATCTAACTATTCAAGATGCAAATCTTCTACTGCCACTAGACTTAAAATACTTTTAATTGAAGTCATTTGACCAACGGGAGAAAATATTTCATCAAAATATATACCTTTCTTCTGTGAAAACACCTTTACAACAAGTCCATCCTTGTACCGCTTCTTTCCTCCATCTTTTTCCTTCAACCTGTAAACCCATTTATTCTACAATTCTCTTTTACCAGCATGAAATTGAACCAAATCCCAAGTTTGGTTTCTTACCAATGAGTCCATATCCTCATTCATGCCTTGCTCCTACTTCTTTCTAGTTTCCACCTATGTTTCTTCTTCATGACATTTTTGTTCACCAGATTCAATCATCAACAAATAATACATTGAAGGAGAGTATCCTTCAGGGGGTCTACTTGACCTGGTATCTCTTCTAACACTTGCAGGAGTTTGAGGTACCAGCTGCAATTCTTGATTTTCCGACACCTTTGGAATTTCATTTTATTTGATTTCATCAAGCATTGTGTACTCTGTGTTTTTCTTTTCATTTTTATTTCCCTTCAACCGATCTTTATACATGACCTTTTCATTGAATACCACATCTCTAGTCCTAATGATTTTTTTATTTTCATAATCTCATAAGTGATAACCAAAATCATCAACCTTGTATCCAATAAAGGTACATTTCTTGGATTTAGCCTCAAGATTTGTTTATTTTCTTTATCAATATGGACAAATGCTTCGCAACCAAAAGATCTCAAAAATGAATAGTTTACCCTTTTACCTGTCCATGCCTCCTCTAGAATATCACCATCCAAAGCGCTTGAAGGCCCTCTGTTTATTAAGTAAACAACAGTATCTATAGCATCTTCCCAAAACTGTAAGGGAAATCTTGCATGCTCCATGACCGTCCTATTCATCCTTTATGACACACCATTTTCTTGTGGTGTTCATGGGACTGTCTTCTCTTTATGAGTCCCATGGTATGAAAAGTAACTATCAAACTCCTTGCCGCATTATTCACCTCCATTATGATATCTGAGACACTTCAACCTTTTTCCTGTCTCATTCTCAACCAAAGCTTTCCATTTCTTACAGGTAGCAAACACATAATATTTTTTTCTAATGCAATAAACCCATGTTTTTTTAGTTACATCACCAATAAAGGTAACATAATAACAAGGGCCACTAGGATATTGTACATGATTTAGTCCCCATACATATGTATGCACAAGCTCTTACTTTTCACTCTTCTTATGTTTCCCAACCCTGATAAATCTGACTCTCTTATGTTTTCCATAAACACAGTTCTCACAAAATTCGAAACTTACCTGCTTCAGATATGGAAACAACTTCCTTGAGTGGATAATCTGCATCCCCTTTTCACTCATCTAGCTAATCCTATGATGCCACAATGTTGTATATGTTTATGTGGAAGCTAAAGAGATAGAACCGTCAGTATTATGAGGACATAAATACAGCATACATGTCTTGTCTCATTTTTATATCACCATTGATCCTTTAGTGATATTCCACCACGTTTCTCCAAATGTAGATAAACATCTACCATATCCCAATAAAAATGCACCATCTCCCAACTGCCATGTTGAGATCATATTTATTTTCATACCAGGAATATGCCTTACATATTTCAGCAACCATTCACCTCCATTCTTTAACTTTATTCGTACCTTACCCATTCCAACAATTTTACATGGTTCATCATCACCCAATAAAACATGTCCAAAATTGCCTTGAACATAATCATAATGAAATTTTTTATGGGGTATTGCATGACATGAAGCCCCTCAATCTACTACCCAATAATCACTAGTATTATCTAATGCAAGAATCAAAGTATTTTGTAATACATCACCTGCTACATTTGCTTCCTGAGTAGTCTCCTATTGTCCATATCCTTTTTCCTTTAGAGATCTGCAGTGTTTCTTTAGATATCCTTTCTTTCCATAGTTTCAGCACTCTATCTTTCCCAGTATGGACCTGGATCTTCCCTTCCTGGACTTGATGCGATTACTTGGGATCTTTCCTCTCTCCCTTTGTCTTCCTGTTCTCTCCATGGTCAATGCATTACCTGATATCTCACATGTTCTTTTCCTTCGCATTTCCTCGCTAAGAATAACACCAACAACATCAACAAATTTCAAGGTGTTTGAACCAGAGACAGTTTCTTACAACCATGACCAATCCATTCCAAATTTCTGGAAATGAGCACAATCCCCAACCTCATCATCAAAGCCCAATTTTATAGAACTTAGCTGATTTTTAATCGTATTAAATTCATTTAAATGATCAGCAACAGATCCACCTTCTAACATCTTCATATTAAATAAATGCTTCATTAGAAATACCTTGTTGGAGACTAGGGGATTTTCATATGGCTTACCCAATGCACTCATTAGACCCTCCATTGTATTTTCTTTTGAGATATTGAAATCCAGTGAAGAAGCCAGGCACAACCATATTGTTCCCGGTTCCTTTCTGTCAAGAACCTTTGATTCTTTGTCCTTCATAGTCGTCAGCTATCTTTCTTTTCCTCCCAATGATAGGAATAGATCCTTCTGATACAGATAGTATTCCATTTACATCTTCCATAACTGGTAGTTTTGGTTGTTAAATTTCTCGACCTTAAACTTTCCTTCTTCTGCCATTACTCTCATTCAAATCGGGAACCCTTCTTTCCTGCAGGTTTATATGCCAAATAGACCTTTGGCTCTGATACCGATTGTTAGAAAAACAGTATCGCAGAGAAATACCAATAAACAAGATGCAAATATAAATCACATAAACACATTACAAGAGACACCAATATAACGTGGTTCGCCCAATATGGGCTCAATCCACATAGAAATTTCCATTCCTTATTATTATACCATCCAGGAAAATGAAGGGATACAACCCACAGCACATCCGTTGCAATCTCCTCTTCACTCTCTCACAATCTCTCTTACACAATCATAGAGATATTTACAATGCTACAATACATTACACAGTCGTATTAAAATGTCTTCATTTTAAATGGGAATTACCATGGGAAAATACTGTGGGAAACCCAATACCATGGGCTCGTAAACTGTTGGCCAACAAAGAACCCAAGAAATTAATTTTGGGGGCTTCGCCCCCTAACCCCCTTTCTTGGGGGTGATGTCTCCCCACACCCCCCCCTCGCTAGGATGAGTGTACAATCCACCTGTAGAACATATAAAAATGTTGTACAAACACGGATGAAACAACATCACTGAATCAGGAAGATCAAGATCCACAACCAACAAGTATGTATTGCATGGAGTAGGATTTGGAGACTACTTTTGTTTTGTGGAGGATGTAGTGGCATAGTTTTTGTAGTGAAAGAATGACAGCTAATGCAAGCTTCTCATCAAGAGTGTAGTTAAGTGCTGGTCCTACCAATGTTTTACTAATGTATTAAATGACATGTTCATTGTGACCATCATCCTGTTGGACCAAAACACTTGTGACGGTGGAAGATGATGCTAAGATATAGAGGATGAAATCTTTGTCAAAGTCCGGATATGAGATGAGGGGTGCCGAAGACAATTCTTGTTTCAGTGCATCAAAGGAGCTTTGGGCAGGGTAATCCCATTTAAAAGGGATGTTTTTCCTAAGAAAACATAGAAAACCATGTGCCTAGGTGGCATAATTATGAATGAAATGCCAGAGGAAATTAGCCTTTCCATAAATGCTTTATAGCTACTGCCGTGTTCGTGGGGAAGATCACTCAAGGATGGTTGGAAATTCAATGGGTCAACTGCGATAAATTCCTTGGATATGATGAATCCTAATAACCAGCCAATGGTAATGTAGAACACACATTTGAGGGGGTTCAAACGTATGTTATATTTGCAATGGCGAATGAATATTGTGTGTAGATCATGGAGGTGATCAGATTGTTTTTTAGATTTGGCGGTGAGGTCATCTAAGAAAACGGGGATGATATGATCCAAATCATTGAAAATGTATGCCATATCCCTTTGGAAGATGACGTCGGCATTCTTCAAGCCAAATGGTAAAACCTTATAAGAAAAGGTGCCCCAAGGTGTGGTGAACGTTGTTTTGTACTGAGCCTAAGGGAAAATATGTATTTGATTATATCTGGTGAACCCATCCAGAAAGGAAAACATCTCACTACCTACAGATGAATCGATGATTTGGTTAATGAATGGGGTCAAGAAATTGTCCTTGGGCTAGGCCAAGTTGATATTGTGGAAATATGTACAAACTTGAATGGTACCTTGATTTTTTTTATCGGGACCATATTGGAGATTCATGACATATAAGAAATGGGAAAAATGAATCTCGTTTGTACGATTTTTTCGATCTCAGCTTTGATAGCATGGGCATTAGAGGGGTGAATAGGTCGTTGTTTTTTTCTGACATGGGTGGCATCAGGCCATGTGTCAATATGATGTTCTGCAATGGAAGGGTCTAGGCTTGGCATTTCTTCATAAGACCATGCGAAGACATCGCAAAGTTCCTTGAAGAGGGCAGTGAAGTCGATAATTTCTTGAAGTGAACATGATGCACCAATGGAGATGTTCTTGATGACTCCTAGTGTCACAGAGATGTCGACCTGAATGTTGATTAATATGTAACTTCGGAATGTATTTCATCTATGTATTATTATACTCCTATAGAGATGTATTATTACTCTATACGGAAGTGTCGTCATTTGTATTGATAAGTGTCGCAAGTGTCATAACTTGCTGATGGGTTATTAGACTACCTATTGAGGGGTCGACCCAGATTAATGTAACTTGGGGTTATTAGGCTGAGTTAGACAAGTCGGCCCCATAGGTTTATTAGGCAGCTCAGGACAAGTGTAAATGGAGAGCGGGATCTCTCTATTTGATCATCTCAGTATTGACTTCTACACTACTCGAAAAGTGGCGCACATGTGAGGAGGAGGATCACCTGCTAGTAGAAGATCTATCCCTAGTACTTTGGTTGTACTTTGGTTGTATCATTATTGGTGAGCTCCTAATATGGATGCCTAATGAGGGCAGCTTATAACAAGAGCCTACTTTAAATTTCAACCCGGGGAACGTACAAACTTGAGAGATGCATGCACTGTCTGTGCTCTTTATAGGATAATCTCTTGTCACAGTTAAAGGGCGGTATCGATGTTCTATAGATTGTCTACTAAATGTGAAGTTTGTCTACTTAATGTGAAAACTGATTATGCTACGAAATTGAATACTGGAAAGCAATGAATCTAATTAAAAGAATTAAAGAGCTGAAAGCAGTAAATATGTTCTGAGAAGTAAAGCAGGGAATCTATTCTAAGTAATTAAAATGCTGAAGTAATTAGATGTTGATCTGTTCTAAGAAATAAAGACATAAAGACAGTAAATCTATTTGAAATAATTAAACTGCTGAAATAACTAAATGCTGAGAATGAAAATACCATAACAGAGCTATTTTACTATTGGGGAAACGAAGTTTGTAACTACTGTCTGCGCACACAATTTGAGTCTTGATCTATCTTATTCTACCAATCTAGAATTGAAATACGATCATTCTATGCTTACCCATCTTCTACTAAGGATTTAAAAGAAACTAATCATGATGAGAAACTACAGTGAACTCCATATCTAACCATGACTTTGAAAGCTAAGCTATTACACATGTAATTGTGGATGAAAATATGCATTGCAAGAAAGAACCTACAGGGCTACTGAAATCGTTTTACTGTACTACAGAATGCATTCTAAACTACTACAGAAAACAATGACTCATTCAATGCTACCATATATCATAGAAATGTTCATCAATGTAAAACGCATACTTGGAAAAATACCTGCAAATAGGAATCTCCTGACCTACGTGTTGGAGGGGCCCTCCCCAACCCGTACTCAGGAGAGAATAAAAACTCAGAAACGCTTGCTGGAATTAATCATCAATCTTCATTAATATGTAAAATCCATGTCAAAATAGAAGTATGTACTTCAGTATCTCAATAGTGCAGAAAACATTAACAATAATGTCTTTCACAAAAATAACAGCAGGGACCTCTCGCTACCCGAGAGGTCCATATTTATACGATTTAACTCTAATCCTAAATGATTGTCTAAGTGCCGATTCATCTTGAAAGTGGGAGTGTGTCCCCTATAAATCAGGAAACAGGGTGCCCAGGTTGTGGTGATCCTTTAGTCTTCTACACGTCCTTCCTTTAATAAACTTGAACCTGCTCAATCATGCTTGGTTTCCATATAATCAATTTATTTGATACGCATTCTAACATACAAGATTAATCATAAAAACAATTTCATTAAATCATTAAAGTAAAACACTTTTCCCACAATTGAGTGTGTTTCGTTACCATTGCTTGAGCTGGATTGTGGAAAAAGGGTTATCAAAATACCTGAATAATGGACCCATCAATTGCTCTTTCTATCTCTGAGGAAGTTGTGGGGTTTTTCACCTTTATGGTTTTCCCCAATGAAACTCTTTGTGTCCATTGTCTTATGTGATTGCTTGATATGCTTGATACATGCTTGACATGCTTGATACATGCTTGATATGATGTACATGTTATTCTCTCAGTAAAGATCCTAGAGTATGCTGAATTAATGCTCAAAATCTAACATGGTATCAGAGCTTCCCTGAGAAGAAGACATTGTGCAGTGGCAGAAACTAGGCTTTCTTGTTTATTAGGTTTCTCTCCACGGATTTTGGAAAAGCAGTAAGGTAGATTGACTCTACTCATCAAGGAGAATCTATCTGTTTCCACCCTAAAAATTAAGGTTTCCACAAAAATAATAATTTATGAAATCTGAAGACATAGTTGGACGCTCCTTGGAAAAATCAAATTTTGGAGCTTTGGATCGAGATTTTTGGTTGGGTAAATCTCCGGTAAACTCAAACCCTAATTCAGGGTCCTCCCTAGTGAATCTGGGAGATTGAAAAGCATTTATGAAGGGTGAAACTTTGCAGTTCTGAAATTCTAAGTATACCAAGCTGATCAGCTCATCAAGGCACATCTTTCTATCCTTTCAGAAATTTGAAATTCACATTTTGAATTTTTAGGGTTTCTCTGACAAACCCTAATCCGGGACTAGATCCAGTTTTCAACAAGACAAGTGGTAAGACCTAAAACTTTTCTATTTCCATTTGAAGTACTCTTTAAGATGTCTCATGACACCAAGCTTGAGGATAAGCTTAAAGGGGCTGATAACTTCCAAGCATGGAAGTATAGGATTGGGTTAATCCTGGAAGAAAATGAGTTGGACATTTATATAAAGGAAGTGGTCCATGTCCCAGAAGAAGAAGAGGCTAAGGCTATTCACAAGAAGAACTTGGTCAAGGCAAAGAGGATCATTGTTGATTCTATCAAAGATCATCTCATACCCCATGTGTCTTCCCTAAAGACACCAAAGGAGATGTTTGATTCCTTGACCAAGCTATTTGAAGGGAAGAACATAAATCGAAAGATGACCCTGAGGAATCAATTGAAGAATATCAAGATCCAAAATGCAGAGACTATGTAGTCTTATTTCTCAATGGTCTCCCAGATAAAAGAACAACTTGAAGCTGTGGGAGAAGACATATAAAATGGAGAAGTGGTAATGACCACTCTTAATGGCCTTCCTAGGACATGGGATTCCTTCATCCAAGGAATTTGTGCTAGGAAGAAGATTATCACATTCAGTAGACTGTGGAAATAATGCTCACAAAAAGAATCTCGGATTATAGCTCGAGAAGAGAAAATGGGGAATGAAGATCAAGCTCTCACAGCAAACACCAGAAAAGATAATATCAAAAGGGAGCACTCTCATCACAAGAAAAGTAAACACTATCACCACAGACAGAAGGAAAGCTCTGGAAGATCTATTCGGTGCTACACCTGTGATGAAAGGGGACACATTTCCAGAAATTGTCCCAAGAACAAAAGAAAGAACAATAAGAAAAGACATCATGCTCATGCTATTGAGGATGATGAACCTCCCAAGAAGAGGGCTAGAGAAGATAGTGAAGATTTTTCTAGTGATGAAGAATATGTTTTGATTTTTTCTCTCACTAAAACCATTACGCATGGAAGTAATGATTGGCTTATAGATAGTGGGGATTCTAAACACATGACAAGATTCAAGGAATCCTTTATGAACCTATCTGAACATGAATCACCCCACAAGGTGAAACTTGGGGATGACTACCAGTATCCAATAAAAGGAAGTGGTGAAGCCTCCTATAAACTAGACTCTGGAAAGTCTATGAAGATGAAAGATGTACTATATGTTCTAGGTCTCAAGAAGAATCTACTCTCCATATCTGCATTGGATGCAAAAGGCATGAGGATTGCATTTGTAGATGGTCGAGTCCTAATGTGGCCAAAGGGTAAGACTATTGATGATGCAGTGGTGATTGGAGAGAAAGAGGGAGGATTATACAAATTGAAGGGACAACCAGAACAAGCCATGGTCTATGATTCAGTAGAACCAAGTGAACTTTGGCATAGAAGCTTTGCACGCATGCACTATAGGGCATTACCAATTGCAAGCAAAGCAGTAGAAGGTCTTCATGAAATCCAGACAAAGAATGAAGGCATTTGCAAAGGATATGCAAAAGGAAAGAACACAAAGAAGGAATTTACAAGCAAGTAAGGAAAAAGGAATTATCCACTCCAATGTATGCAGTCTGATGTTATCATGTTCTCTGAGTGGGTATGTATACTATGGTTCTTTCATTGATGATTTCTCTGGGAAGACTTGGACTTATTTCTTGAAGAACAAAAATGAATTATTCAACAAATTCAAGGAATTCAAAGCCTTGATAGAAAACCACACTGAAAAGAAGATCAAGATCTGTAGATCCGACAATGGCGAAAAATTCAAGGGACTTCAAGAAGTTATGCAGGGATTAAGAGGGATTTGAACACTCCTTACAATCCACAACAGAAAGAAGTAGAAGAAGCTACTTTAGATTCGGACTCCAACAACTCCTACAAGGAAGCAAAGATTCAGAGGGAGTCCACCCAACAAACAAACAAAGATAAGTATTTGAATTTCCATTTCTTGTATATTTTGTTTGTTTAAATAATGTTGTTCAATGATGTATATATACTTATGTTCTTAGACTTAGGTTGTGTATATTAGAATAATTGCATTAATGAACAGTATACTACTAATATGCATGTGATGGGTAAGTGGCCTATGGCACTGTACAACATTCCATTGCTACTTATCTAGAATGAAACCTCTTTGCTGACATGTTGGGAGTAGTGCAAACTCTTAACAATGTTCTGGTAGAGATGGAAGGCATCTAGAAAGTTACAGAATATGGATAAATGTTGTATTGAAGCATTGGCTAAGATAATTGCATGACTGTATGACATATGTCTTTATGAGTAAGAATTTGTTCTGAAATATATAAGATGTTTCTAATCATGCAATTCAGCTTGTCTTGTAGGAAAGACCATGTGCCATCACATACAAAAGAAGATATTGAAGTTCCCAGGATCCGGGATGAAGTAATGGAAGAATGCCATGATCCTTCGATCATGAAGAATGATGTTTGGGATGTGGTCTCGAGACTAGATGGGAAGTCTGTGGTGACTTCCAAGTGGATCTATAAGATCAAGCATGTTGCAGATGGCAGCATAGAAAAATATAAAGCAAGGTTTGTAGCTCGTGGCTTCTCCCAGAAAGAAGGGATTGATTATGAAGAGACTTTTGCTCCTGTGGCCATATACACTTCCATTATATCAGTACTTGCTCTAGTTGTAGTGATGAAATGGAAGGTGCACCAGACGGATGTCAAGACAACTTTCTTGAATGGTATAGTTGAAGAGGAAGTGTATGTGGAGAAGCCACTCGGGTTTGAGACACATGATCGAGGGACACATGTGTGCAAATTGAAGAAAGTCATGTATGGTTTGAAACAGGAACCCAGGACTTGGTATGGCAGGATAGATGGATTCCTATCCAGTTTGGGCTTTACCAAGAGTAAAGCAGACTCCAACCTTTATTACAAGGTTGAGGAAGGAAATCTAGTGATACTACTATTGTATGTGGATGATCTGTTTGTAACAAGTGAGGATAGATTGATTGCCGACACAAAGAGGAAGCTTGTTTCCGATTTCGAGATGAAGGACTTGGGTATGATGCACTACCTTCTTGGTATGGAGGTGTGGCAAAGTGTAGATGGAATCTTCCTTGGACAAGGGAAGTATGCAATAGAAATCCTGAAGAGGTTCGGGGTGATGGACTGCAAGGCCATGGCCACACCTATGGCATCAAACCTGAAGCTTCTGTGTGATGCTTCTTCTGAGTTGGTTGATGCTACAATGTATCGTTAGATGATTGGGTCCTTGATGTACCTGATGAATACGAGGCCAAATATATGCTTTGTGGTGAACACCTTGAGCCAGTACTTGAAATATCTGAGACATGTTCACCTGATAGCGGCAAAGCATATTCTGAGGTACCTAAAGGGTACAGTTGACTATAGGCTCAAGTATGAGGCGAATCAAAAGTTTAACCTGGAGGGTTATGTTGATTCAGATTGGGTAGGCAGTTCCATTAATCAGAAGAGCACCTCAGGGTGATGCTTCAGTATGGGATCTGGTATGATCTCTTGGTTTAGCAGGGAGCAGTATTGTGTGGCACTAAGTACAGCCGAAGCAGAGTATGTTGTAGCTTGTTCATCTAGTTGTGAGGTAGTATGGCTTAGGAAGCTGCTGTCTGATTTGTTTGATCTCTAGTTGAGTGCTACTTGTATATATTGCGACAACCAGAGTTGTGTGAAGTTGTCAGAGAACCCAGTGTTCCATGACAAGTCGAAGCACATTGATATCAAGTATCATTATATTATCGATATGGTGCAGAGAGGAGAAATGAAGCTCCTGTATGTTGTGATAGAAGAGAAGATAGCCGATGTGTTGACCAAGTCGCTTTCCAGTGTGAATTTTGAATACTTCAGAGGGAGACTTGGTGTACTTCAGATCGAGATGCCTTCCAAGGGGAAACGATTATTCTGAAGACACAGATGCACATGAGCCATTCCAACATGGTTGAATTGTGTCTTACCATGGTCATCGATATAAGTGTTGGGCCATTCGAGCATGGTTGAGGTGTGTCTTCCCATGGCTGCGATATAAGTGCTAGGCCATTCCTAGCATGGTTTAGGTGTGTCTTCCCATGGCTATGGATATAAGTGTTGTGCCATTCATAGCATGGTTGAGGTGTGTCTTCCCGTGGCTATGGATATAAGTGTGGTGCCATTCTCTCATGGTTGAGGTGTGTCTTCCCATGGCGTAGATATAAGGGTTGATCCTTTCACAGATGGTTGAGGTGTGTCTTCCCATGCCAGTGAGTGTAAGTGCTATGTGATGTGCATCTAGGTTGTGCTCCGTGGACGATGACGATGATCTGAAGACGATGATGTGACAATAGGGTACAAAGGTTTTTGTAGAGGCATGTAATCAGTCCTGAGATGCTCTTGCAGGTTTTGCAGAGGCAGTGTAATCAATCCTGGGAGATCTTGCAGGTTTTGCAGAGGCAGTGTAATCAGTCTTGAAGTGTACCTACTTGATGGCTTGCTTGCAGAGATTATGAAGACCTACATGGAGGATAGGCCTAGATCCAACATGAAAAAGGGCTGGCTCTGTAGATGTTTATGATATACATTTAGCATGAAAAAGGGTTGGCTTTGTAGATGATGAAGACCTGTAGGTGGTGGGCCTACATCCGATATGAAAAAGGACTGGCTCTGTAGAACTTCCTATGACGATTATATTGGAGATTGATTGAGATAGCAGCAGTGATGATGATTCGATGATGATGATTCGATGACGATGATCCAGTGATGATGATCTAGAGAAGAAGACTTGTGCCTGTAGATCTGTGTCGAGAAATACCTTCCTAGTTAAGAGGGAGTGTTGATGTATATGTAACTTAGGAATGTATTGTTATACTCCTATAGAGATGTATTATTCCTCTATATGGAAGTGTCCTCATTTGTATTGATAAGTGTTGCAAGTGTCGTAACTTGCTGATGGGTTATAAGACCACCTATTGAGGGGTTGGCCTAGATTAATGTAACCTGGGGTTATTAGGCTGAGTTAGACAAGTCGGCCCCATAGGTTTATTAGGCAACTCCGGAAAAGTATAAATAGAGAACGGGATCTCTCTATTTGATCATCTCAGTATTAACTTCTACACTACTCAAAAAGTGGCGCACAAGTGAGGTGGAGGATCACTTGCTAGTAGAAGATCTATCTCTAGTACTTTGGTTGTATCATTGCTCTTTCTATCTCTGAGGAAGTTGTGGGGTTTTTCACCTTTATGGTTTTCCCCAGTGAAACTCTTTGTGTCCATTGTCTTATGTGATTTCTTGATATGCTTGATACATGGTTGATATGATTGATATGTTGTACATCTTATTCTCTCAGTAAATATCCTAGATTATGTTGAATTAATGCTCAAAATCTAACACTGAAGTGTGAGGGAAATATTTTCTATATTTCCATATTCGAATGCATGGGGTGTAGGAATGTGGTTTTTGAACCAATCAATATGATTAGGAAGTAGATAATATTTTTGATTCAATGGTATATTGTTGGACGACTGAAATGATCGGGCTACTCTAAGCATGGAAAAATGGTGACCTATGATGGAGGTCATCCCACGCGGGTTCATCTGAATGCATGGATTTGATTATCTCTCCGTCGGTAGAGAATGAATATTCCTCTAACATATATTAATCATAGGAAAATGAATCATCAGAGGAAGTATGAGTGACCTGAATAGTGACATAGTTGTTTGGTTGGATGAAGCCAACCTTGGCGGTAGGATCACTGAGCAGAAGGGAAATTGAATCAAGATGAAGAATGTCCATATGGCGAAGGGGGAGGATCTATTCTCATCAAAAAAATAAGGGATCTAAGTCCTTTGGGGAAATTGGTGATGGGGGATCATTGTTTCCAAGGTGGGGAGAAACCACTGGTAGGTGATTTTCTTTAGTGTCGTTCGTAGGGTCATTTTGTTCTTTGATCACTATTGGGAGGGTTCTTCCCAAAGGGGTAAGGATATCTGATAGTCTCTTTATTGTATCACGAAGGGTGCATAAAGGGACCAAAATAAGACATTGGAGGGAATGACTATTCATGAACCTGCATGATCAATAGGGTCGAGTAGCATAGGGGTTATTAAGAACGATGGTAAGACTTTGAGGTCTCTGAAGTGACAACTGTCAGTCAAGCAGGGATTCTACCCATTGAGGAGACATAGAGGAGCTTGTTATAGGAATGGATATTGTTGTCATAACAACATTGATAGAATTTACTTCAGTTGGTGGAGGAGGACAGTTTTCTTCCAACAGTTGAGTAAGGTGGATGGTCAATAAACTATCCATAAATCGAGGGAGGTTGAAACAATGTTGTGTGTAATGCCCAAACTATGAGAAAATCAAACATGCGTGATTGGTACATAATTATTTAGCCTTAGGTTTGGGAGAAGATGAGGTGCCCCTTGCTATTATTAGTGGAGTATGTGTCATGCTAACAGGGGTATTGACAATATTCTTGAGCTTCGGCAGGGTGGGGCACAAGTTGGTTGCATGGCCTTATTTCCCACAGAGAGCACATGGTGGAGTGACCCTCTGTGTGGGAGTATTGGTCATTACTAGTATTTTAACCATTGTTGGTTGACACCCCCTCCCTTAGGCTTAGAAACCCCCAATGATGATTTCGTAGCTAGGTTGGGGTGAGGGGGTATTTTAACTTAGGTTGGCTCATACCCCCATTTTTCAGTATAGTGACGACCATTGTTGGCTTAGTTGTGGATGTTGAAGGTTAAACTTAAGGAACAGTTGGTGTAACTGTACTAGAAGGAATAAAAACTGAGATAGGGACAAACTCATAATGGGATACGATATCTGAATCCATCTCTAGGTATGGTGGTGTAAGGTACCACATAGGTATACCCAATTTTAACCTAGGTAGAGTCAACTAAGCCATTATCAGTGTCCCTTGCAAGCCTATGTAGGGGCACAAGAATGGGATTTGGAAGATGGGAGGTGCCGATGGACTCAACGTTTTCTCAATACCATGACTTAGTAGAGGTCCCAACGATGATTATGAGGGGGAGGTGGGAAAATTCTCAGTGGTGAAAATTATGCACATAAGGCCATCAGTTAATGTAAGGATGTCCAGTGGCGAACCGAAGTACACCTCTAGAAAGTTAGAGTCCTTGTACATCCTTG
The DNA here is from genome assembly GCA_027924585.1 of Larix kaempferi. NCBI lineage: Eukaryota > Viridiplantae > Streptophyta > Pinopsida > Pinales > Pinaceae > Larix > Larix kaempferi. The sequence goes on from BSBM01000742.1 coordinate 12,493,762, forward strand.
GGCCAGTATCAACAGAAGGGGGTTGACTTGTTCCGATGACAATGGGTAAAATATTGCTAGGATTGGTGTTGGTATTGGGGTACTAGTAGTTGAGTCGGTCGAGGGTGATGATTTTCCCATTAAATGGAAACATAATGATACGGAAGATCGAGGACACAAGTTCCTTCATGGCATATATGTAACTACACCCCAATAGGATGTTGTAGTCAATTTTTTCATCGACTACTTCAATATTCATCATGACAACTCGACTACTTCAATATTCATCATGACCATATTGCTCCCCAACTCAATCGGGACATTCTGGTACAATCCCTAGGGTTGGTCTGGTCTCTCGTCGTATGCGCGAAGGGTGATAGACAAGGGGAATAGCTCAAGTGATCCCAATTGATTCCAAACGTTAGAGGACATGATGCATGTGGATGTTCCTTCATCGAAGATACATCAATGAATCATAATGTTTTTTACCGTGACGAGGACTTGGAATGTTATTGACAAGGGTAGTCACAATTCACCTTTGTCAAGTTCAAAGGTCATGAGGCGCATTTCAGAAGGTTCGATGGTGCCAAGTGCATTCGGTAATTCATTTCGTTGAGTTTGGAAAGATTGTAGCACCTCTAATGTGTAAATTGTGATGGTGACTGAGCCAAGTCATCCACAATACTGTAATTGTCTACGGATTTCATATGAGGGTTAATAGGGGTGTGATGAAGTGGGACCTTGGGGATCTATGGGAACTTTCCACCACTTGGGAATAGTATTTTCAAAGGCCCCTCGAGGGTATAGGAATGTATTTCACTTGGGGGGGTTCATGCCTATCATAACCTTTGGCTCTAGTATGAAGGTTGATATCCAACGTGTATATTTCCGGAAAGAGCCATTGCTAAAGAAGTGGGGTTACTATTGTTGAGTAATGACCCCTTGATTGGAAACTGGTTGTTGTAATTCAACGGTTTGGTGTTGTGTATGGTTAATGACCTAAGGGGGATTTATCGTTGTCTTCTTCTTGGCCTCCACCAACTATTGGAATTTTGGGATAAGAAGGAAATGGTGAGTGTAGTGACCATATTCTCCACAAATATAATAGTAGCAATTGGTCCTCAGGTTTTCATTCGTTCCTTGTCTAGGGGGTATTTACACCACATTCTAGTTACCTGGGTTCTGGTTCTGCTGAGGAGGGGTATTTCCCCCTTTCCCCTACTACTAATTATCTTTGTTCTTTCCCTTCTTATTCCCCTGATTTTGAGGGTTCTAGGGATTGGCCACGTTCAACTGCTCAAATTGTTGGGCTTATTGTGTGAAAGAGGGTTGAACTAGATTTACCCCCATATGAGATGTGGGGTTCTGACCAGTAGGACATGGATACAAATAGTAAGGTTTATAACCCAACAGTGGGATAAATGTGGGTCATGCTCCATAGGATGTGGACGTAGAAGCAACTTTTTCCATTTGCGGTGATGATATCGTTGATGCTTGGATTGCATTGGGATAAGTCAAACTATTGCATCCATATTGTAACTGACCAAGTGGAGGAGTTTGTATAGGAGAAAGGGGTGTTGACACCATAGGAATGGGTGGGTGCTGTGGTTCCATGTTGAATGGAATGGAAATAGGATGGGGAGGAATATTTCCTTGGTGGGAAATGGACCCAATAAGACCATTTGATGAATGTGAAGAACCTACATGTAATGGATCTAATGACCACTTCCAACATGAATCAGGGAGGATGGTGCATAATACCCTGATTCTCATAGATAAGATCGAAATGTTGAGCCTTCAGGATGGCCTCTTCCTCATTTTGTGGCATGGATGTGGAAACATATTTTGCAATGGTTTTTTGGAGTGATTTAATGAACCAATCCAATAGGAATGGGGGTTGTATCTCAATTCTACATAATGTGTGGCGTCTACACCACTCATGTATATGGTCAATGATGTGTGTATATGTGTTTTGATGAAATTATATGAGAATTTTGAGGCCAAGGTCATGGCGAATAGGAAGATAGAAGTATGTGAGAAAGGAGGTGGCCAATGTCGCAAAGGTGGCACGGGTTGATATTTGCCGTAAATTCACATACCATTTGGTTGTTTCCCTGGTGAGTATTCATTGGAAGAGGTTAATCCTCTCTTATTCTTCTACTATGTTTTTGGAGGAACACCATAAGTGAAAGTACATGACATGGGTGGAAAGCCTGTCTCCTTGTTTCCCTTCAAATTTTGGTATATTAGAGGGAATCCTATCCAGAATAGCTGGCCATGTTGGATCATGTGTGATAGGGTTATTGATCAATTTGGACAAATCTAGGAGATTGAGGTGAACCATGAAAGGAAAGGTGGGATTTGATCATGCCATTGTATGTTGTGTGTGGTATCCACGAGATGGAGACCAAGGTGGTGTTTAAAATGAAGAGTGACCTCCTATTAACGCCTAAATCTGTACATATGCGTCATTTCAGTGATTCTTGTAGTAAGACTTCATCAACATAAAGAATGCAGGTCAATAAAGGCATCCTCAACAAATCCAAAAGGAAACATGAGTCCAAAAATTCCCAAGAGTAGTCAAAAAATAGGTCGTGCGGGTAATGAACCATTGTTAACTTGAAATATAGCACATGTTATCAGTTTAGTCCCCACACGATACTCGTGTATATTTTCCTTCGATAACCGCATCACTGTCAAAATGGAGGGACCACCTACTTCCCGTGGAGCAATGAAGGCTCTTTAAATCCCCATCATCTCCAACAATATGAATTTGGATCCTCAGACACTTGGTGGCATTAAATATCCCCCTTGGTGTACCTTGGAACTAGTTGATGGAGTGCATGGGTTCACATTTGGATCTAGTTGTTTCTTGGCCACCTCTTGGCCTATAAAGGAGGACAGTGACATGCATTTTGTAGAGAGAAAAAAGAGAAAATCTATGCTGCTAGATTATGTTGTTGTATTTTTGATAGATCTTTCTCATAGCTCGCCTCTTCATACCTTTGTAAGTATTCCAAAGACCCCTTGCCACCTTCCTCCAAGGGGCAAGAGTTTCTATCCATTGTTTCACCCACACAGCATATAGTTTGTACAAGACAGACCTCCCTAAGGAATAGTGTTGGCTTTCCTTGAATTCCACACCTCATAGGTGTTGTACAACTTGACCGTTGGGAAATACAAAGTGTTTTTTCATACATTTGGTTGTTTGAGTTTGCATTCTTCCCCCATTTCCTTTTGTTATATTTTGTTTAATTTTATTTTTTTTATTTGAATTCCATTAAAAACCGTTTGCAAGATCATTTGGAGGACACTCACTCCCACAATAGGATCCAAGGACTAAGGCCTTGTTCCAACCTATAAGGCTTAGCCCCTTACCAAGTGGAAGGACGCACTCTTGTGCAATTTTTTCCACAATAGTTCTAATGGCATATCCACTTATTTTTGTTTATTTATTTTAAACTACATTGTTTTATGTTGAGTGATTAATTATGGGTGTTTTGCATTTATAGGAGATCATATTTACCCCCTCCTTTTACAGAATTTGGACCCCTATCGGCCACACTTAATTTTTACATAGTTGCGCAAATCCTAGCATCTCATCCACACTACTCGCACAGAAACGCATTTGACAGTTGCGCCTCGCGCGGAAACGCCTTTGACAATCATGCTACTCACACAGATAAATCGTTTATTGACCGTACAGTAATCCTCTATTTGACTTGTTAATTTTTTAGCATTAATTCAATATACTCTAGGATCTTTATTGAGAGAATAACATGTACAGCATATCAAGTATAACAATGCATATCAATCACACCAAGCAATCACATGAGATAATAGACACACAGAGTTTCACTGGGGGAAACCATAAAGGTGAAAAACCCCACAACTTCCTCAAAGATAGAAAGAGCAATGATACAACCAAAGTACAAGAGATAGTCTTCTACTAGCAGCTACTCCTCCTCCTCAACTAGTGCCCCACTTTCCAAGTGATGTAGGAGTGAATAATTAGATGATCAAAATAGAGATCTCTCAATCTCTATTTATACATGACCTGTACTGCCCCAATAACCTAGCAGGGCCAACTTGTCTAACTCAATCTAATAACCCATGGTTAAACTAATCGGGGCCGACCCCACACTTGGTGGTCTAATAACCCATCACTGCAAGTTACGACACTTATCAATACAAATGATGACACTTCTGTATAGAGGAATAATAACATCTCTATAGGAGTAAAATATACATGGGTGAAATACATTCCGAAGTTACATATACATCAACACTCCCTCTTAACTAGGAATGTATTTCTTGACACAGATCTACTAGCACAAGTCTTCTTCTTTGGGTCATCGTCATCGTCACTACTGCTGCTATCTCAAACAATCTCCAGTCTACTTGTCATAGGAATTTCTACAGAGACAGTCCTTTTTCATATTGGATGTAGGACCACTACTTGTAGGTCTTCATCATCACTGGCCATACTATGGAATCCTCGGGACTTATTACGCGTGTCACAAACCATCGTAAGAGCATCCCAGGACTGATTATGGGCACACAACCCAACTTATCAGATCTCCCAGGTCTTATATGTGACCCTCATCACAAACCATCAAAAGAGAATCCCAGGACTTATTATGGGCACACATCCCAACCTATCGGATCTCCCACGTCTTACATGTGATCTCCATTACAAACACTCGAAAGAGCATCTCAGGACTTATTACGAGCACACATCCCAACCTATCGTATCTCCCAAGTCTTACATGTAGTCATCACTACAAACCCTCTAAAGAGCATCCCAGGACTTATTACGGGCACACAACCCAACCTATCGGATCTCCCAGGTCTTACATGTAGTCACCACCACAAACCCTCAAAAGAGCATCCCAAAACTTATTATGAGCACACAGCCCAACCTCTCGGATCTCCTAGGTCTTACATGTTGTCACAAGGCATCCTAGGAATTATTACGGGCACAGAACCCAACCTCTTGGATCTCTCAAGTCTTACAAGTCCTCTCAAGTACAACCTGTCCACGACCACAAAGTATCATCTTGATGCTCACCATACATCATCCTGATGTACATGATCATCCTGATCATCATCACTGCATCGTCTTGATGCATGTCATCATCGCATGATCATCCTGATCATCTTCACTGCATTGTCCTGATGCATATCATCTGGAGCAACATCCTGAAGCTCATCATCCATGATCATCCTGATCATACAATGCATCCATCTGATGCATATACAGTATCTACCTGATACTTATCAAATACATGATCCACCTGATCATACAATGTATCCACCTGATACATATCATCATACATGATCTACATGATCATACAATGTATCTACCTGATACATACACAAATACATGATCTACCTGATCATATCTAGCATCCAACATGATGCATATACATATACATTATCCAACTGATCATAAGAAGCATCCAACATGATACATATACATATACATGATCCAACTGATCATAACAAGCATCCAACATGATGCATATACAAATACATGATCCAACTGATCATAACAAGCATACAACATGATGCATATACATATGCATGATCCAATTGATCATAACAAGCATCCAACATGATGCATAAAAAAAGCAGTAATTGGAGCATCGTCCTGATGCTCATCATCCAACGCTTACATCCACAGCCATGGGAAGGATCCTCCTCCCACCATGCTTGGAATGGCTCCAGCAAATGTGTCCATCATTTCTTCCTTGAAGTGTCATCAATCTGAAGAACACCAAGCCTCTCTCTGAAGTACTCGAACTTCACTCTGGCTAGTGGCTTCATCAGCACATCTGCAATCTGCTCATCCATCATAACATATAGGAGCTTCACTGCTCCTCTTTGCACCATATCCCTGATATAGTGATATTTGATCTCTATGTGCTTCGACCTGTCGTGGAACACCGGGTTCTCAAACATCTTCACACAACTCTGGTTGTCACAAAAGATAGCAGTAGCCTCCAGTGGGAGATCAAATAACTCATACAGTAGCTTCCTCAGCCATACTGCCTCACAGCTAGCCGAACAAGCTTTAACATACTATGCCTTGACTGTACTCAGTGCTACGCAGGACTACTTCCTACTAAACCAAGAGATCACACCTAATCCCATACTGAAGCAGCACCCAGATGTGCTCTTCCTATCTGCAACACTGCCTTCCCAGTCTAAATCAACATAACCCTACAGGTTAAAATTTTGATTCGCATCATACTTGAGCCCATAATCAATTGTACCATTCAGGTACCTCAGAATATGCTTTACAACAACTAGGTGAACACCTCTGGGATCTGTCAGGAACTGGCTCAATGTGTTCACCGCAAAGCAAATATATGGTCTCATGTTTGTTAGGTACATCAAGGACTCAATCATCTGACGATACACTGTGACATCAACTGGATCAGATGAAGCATCACATAGAAGCTTCAGGTTCGATTCCATAGGTGTGGCCATGGCCTTGCAGTCCATCATCCTGAACCTCTTTAGGATCTCTACTGCATACTTCCCTTGTCCAAGGAAGATTCCATTTGCACTCTACCACACCTCCATGCCTAAAAAACAGTGCATCATCCCCAAGTCCTTCATCTCAAACTCGGCAGCAAGCTTCCTCTTGGTATCAACAATCAAAGTATCCTCTCCTGTAACAAACAGGTCATCCACATACAGAAGTAGTATCACCGGATTGCCTTCCTCAACCTTGTAGTAAAGGTTGGAATCTGCTTTACTTTTGGTAAAGCCCAAACTAGATAAAAGGCTGTCCATCCTACCATACCATGTCCTAGGAGCTTGCTTCAAGCCATACAAGGCTTTCTTCAACCTGCACACATATGACTTCTTGTCATGTGTCTCAAAACCAAATGGCTGCTCCACATACACCTTCTCTTCAACTACACCATTCAAGAAAGTTGTCTTGACATCCATCTGGTGTATCTTCCATTTCAGCACTGTAGCCAGAGCAAGTATTGATCCGATGGAAGTGTACCTGGCTACAGGAGCAAAAGTTTCTTCATAGTCTATCCCCTCTTTCTAGGAGAAGCCACAAGCTACAAATCTTGCTTTGTATTTCTCTATGTTGCCATCTGCAGCATGCTTGATCTTGCAGATCCACTTGGAAGTCACAACTGACTTCCCTTCAGGTCTTGGGACTACATCCCAAACATCATTCTTCATGATCGATCGATATTCATCGATCATGGCATTCTTCCCGAATCCTGGGAACTTCAATATCTTCAATAGATAATTTGTTGCTAAACAAATGTTGTAGTCCTTCTTTTGTAGGTGATGGTATACGATATTTCCTACAAAGCAAGTTAAATTGCATGATTAGAAACATCTCATAGTTTTCACAACAAATTCTTACACATAAAGAAATATGTCATACAGTCATGCAATTATTTTAGCCAATGCTTCAATACAACATTTATCCATATCTCGTAACTTTCTAGATGCCTTCCAATCTCTACCATAAAATTGTTAAGAGTGTGCACAACTCCCAATATGTCAGCAAAGAGGTTTCATTCTAGATAAGTAGCAATGGAATGTTGTATAGTGCCATAGGCCACTTACCCATTACTTTCATATTAGTAGTATCTTGTTCATCAATGCAATTATTCTAATATGCACAATACACAACCTAAGTCTAGGAACATAAGCATATACATCATTGAATAACATTATTTAAACAAACAGAATATACAAGAAATAACAATTCAAATACTTATCTTTGTTTGTTTGTTGGGTGGACTCCTTTTGAATCTTTGCTTCCTTACAGGAGCTGCTGGAGTCCTATTCTCAAGTAACTTCTTCTACTCCTTTCTGTTGCAAATTGTAAGGAGTGGTGAAATCCCTCTTAATCCCTAAATCAATGCATAGCACTTGAAGTCTGCTGAAGTGAATTCTCCACCATTGTCGGATCTAAAGGTCTTGAACTTCTTTTCAGTGTGGTTTTCTATCAAGGCCTTGAAATCCTAAAACTTGCTGAATACTTCATCTTTGTTCTTCAAGAAATAAATCCCAAGTCTTCCTAAATATATATTCAATGAAAGAACCATAGTATACATACCCACTCAGAGAACTAGATGACATCAGACTACATACATCAGAGTGGATAATTCCTTTTTCCTTACTTGCTTGTGATTGCCTTCTTTGTGTTCTTTCCTTTTGCAAATCCTTTGCAAACATCTTCATACTTTGACTTGATTTCAAGAAGACCTTCTAGAGCTTTACTTGCAATTGGTAATGCTCTGTAGTGCAAATGTGCAAGCCTTCGATGCCAAAGTTCACTTGGCTCCATGGATTCATGTACCATGGCATGTTAAGGTTGTCCCTTCAATTTGTACAATCCTCCCTCTTTCTCTCCAATCACCACTGGATCATCAATAGTTTTACCCTTTGGCCACATTAGGACTTGGCCATCTACAATGCAACCCTCATGCCTTTTGCATCCAATGCAGATATGGAGAGTAAGTTCTTCTTGATCCCAGATACATATAGAACATATTTCATCTTCAAAGACTTCCCAGAGTCTAGGTTGTAGAAGGCTTCACCACTTCCTTTGATAGGATATTGATAGTGATCCCCAAGTTTCACCTTATGGGGTGACTCATGTTCAGATAGATTTGCAAAAGATTCTTTAAACCAGTTCATGTGTTTGGAAGCCCCACTATCAATAAGCCAATCATTACATCCATGAGAGATAGTACCTGTGAGAGCAGATATTAGAACATATTCATCTTCACTAGATGAGTAATCACTTTCTGCTCTAGCCTTCTTCTTGGGAGGTTCATCATCCTCAGCAGCATGCACATGATATCTCTTCTTGTTGTTGTTCTTCTTCTTGTTGAAGTTGTTGTTGTTGTCTTTCTTCTTCTTGGGACAATTTGTAGAAAAGTGTCCCTTCTCATTGCATGTGAAGCATCTGAGATCTTTCTTATCCTTATGATAATGGTGGTGTGAATTTTTCCTGAAGTGGGATGGCTCCCTCTTGAACTTTCCTTTCTTGGTGTGCTGTGAGAGCTTGATCTTCATTCCTCGTCTTTTCTTCTCAGGCCACAAGCCTAGCTTCTTCTTGATAGCATTCCTTCCATGGCCTGCTGAAGGAGATCAATTTTCTTCTTGCATAGATTCCTTGAATAAAGGAATCCCATGACCTAGGTAGGCCATTCAAGGTGGTCATAACAATTTCACCATTCTCCACCACTTCATCCACAGCTTCAAGTTGTTCCTTGATCTGAGAGACCTTATATAAATAATATTGAATGGTCTCTCCATTCTGAATCTTTACGCCTTTCAATTGGTTCTGCAAGGTCATCTTCTGATTTATGTTCTTCCCTTCAAATAGCTTGGTCAGGGAATCAAACATCTCTTTGGGTGTCTTCAGAGATGACACATGTGGTATGTGATGGTCCTTGATAGAATCAACAATGATCCCTTTTGCCTTGACCAAGTTCTTCTTGTGAAGGGCTTTAGCCTCTTCTCCCTCTGGGACAAGGACCTCAGAGCTTATGTAAGAGTCCAACTCATTTTCTTCTAGGATTAACCCAATCCTATACTTCCATGCTCGGAATTTATCAACCCCTTCAAGCTTATCTTCAATCTTGGTGTGGTGAGACATCTTAAAGAGTACTTCAAATGGAAATAGAAAAAGATTTGGGTTTTACCACTTGATTTGCTGAAAACTGGATCTGGTCCTGGATTAGGGTTTGTCAAAGAAACCCTAAAAAATTCAAAATATGAATTTCAAAATTTTGAAAGGATAGAAAGATGCACCTTGATGAGTTGATCAACCTGGTATGCTCGGAATGTGAAAACTGCAGAGTTTCACCCTTCATAAATGTTTCTCAATCTCCCGGATTCACCAGGGAGGACCTTGAATTAGGGTTTGAGTTTCCCGAAGCTTCACCCAACGACAAATCTCGATCCAAAGCTCTAAAATTTGATTTTCCCAAGGAGCTTCCATCTATGTCTTCATATTTCAGAAATTCCTATTTTTATGGAAACCCTAATTTTTAGGGCCAAAACTGAAACTACTCAGAATTGAATTCTGATTGGATAGAAAGATTCTCCTTGATAAGTAAAGTCAATCTACCTAGCTTCTTTTCCAAAATTTGTGGAGAGAAACCCAATAAACAAGAAACCCTAGTTTCCACCACTGCACAATGTCTTCTGCTCAGGTTAGCTCTGATACCATGTTAATTTTTTAGCATTAATTCAATATACTCTAGGATCTTTACTGAGAGAATAACATGTACAGCGTATCAAGTATAACAATGCATATCAATCACACCAAGCAATCACATGAGACAATAGACACACAGAGTTTCACTGGGGGAAACTATAAAGGTGAAAAACCCCACAACTTCCTCAGAGATAGAAAGAGCAATGATACAACCAAAGTACAAGAGATAGTCTTCTACTAGCAGCTGCTCCTCCTCCTCAACTAGTGCGCCACTTTTCGAGTGATGTAGGAGTGAATAATGAGATGATCAAAATAGAGATCTCCCGATCTCTATTTATACATGACCTGTCCTGCCCAATAAACTAGCAAGGTTGACTTGTCTAACTCAGTCTAATAACCCATGGTTAAACTAATCAGGGCTGACCCCACACTTGGTGGTCTAATAACCCATCACTGCAAGTTACAACACTTGCGACACTTGTCAAGACAAATGACGACACTTCCATATAGAGGAATAATAACATCTCTATAGGAGTACAATATACATGTGTGAAATACATTCCGAAGTTACATATACATCAACATGACCCGTGCACCTTTTATGTATTCTACCCGTGCTATCACGCGTCTGTTTGTAATTATTCCGCACTATCACATGGTAGAGTGTTGTTTTCCCGTGCTAGAATCATTTTATTTGATTTTTATCTGCAACAATATTGTAGCCCCATTGTTGCTTACTATTGAATAAAAATTAAGTTAATTTTTGTTGAAATATTGTAACTTCAAAGAATATTCTATTTGTACTTTATTATTATTCATCTGGAGATGTTTATTCCTCCGTCGGGATGTTATTATTATGTAAAGTCATTGAAGTAAAACCTCCCATGTAAGTTGGGGCAATAGATCCCCTTCAGTTAATTGTAATGGGGTGTTTAAGTCCCCTAAAGGAGTCAGCCCAGTTAGCATTAAGTTGAGTGGTTAAGTTGTTGGGGCCAACCTAGTTAGGGTTAAAATTCAAGTGAAGTAAAGTATAAATAGAGGAAGTGTGTTCCTCATTTAACACACACACTCACTTGTGAACTTGCATAGGAGAGAGAGAGATCTGCAAAGGAGAAGAAGGAGCTCTTGTTTGGGGATTACATCTTTTTACTTGTTGATCATCTATATTGAGGAAGCTTTGCTGGGTTTTCTACCCCATGAGGGTTTCCCAGAATAAATCTGTGTCTCTTGTGTTTATGTTGTGCTTGTTGTTCTTTCAGTGATCCTGTATATGCTATTGTTTTGAAACTGAATGGAATACTGATGTTATATATCTTAGCATATTGAATCTTAACAATTTTCAGTAATTACTTAATGTTTAGTAATTATCCCACATAGACTAATATTAGGGAGTAAATATTTCACATCTCTTGAAACTTACTTAGGTAACCAACCTTGAGGATTTCAACGAGCCTCATTATTGTAACTAGTATTCAATACCTCTCTTGTTTATGCTTATTTGACATGTTTTTAGGATCAAAGCTAGTGTAGAATCCACTTTTTGCACACAAGCAAGGAACTAAAGTCTCTTGTGTCCCTAAGTATTCTCTTCACCTCGCACTTCTTTTGAGCTTGGTGAATTCGAAAAGGGTGAGAAGTGTGAAATACCTCCATTGCACACTTTTTTTTGTTTAAAAATTTGATTTGCAAAGCACCCTTAGCATCTTACAGAGTTAAAAGTTCATCTACATTTTCATTTACTCTATACTCTTCTATTTAATTTTCCACAATGAATTTGATTTCATCACCTGTGTTTGCATCACTGGCACACGCTAAGGGATCTAACTCCAAAGTATGCTCTTCAACTCACACTTCTTGTGAGCTTGGTGAATCCGAAAGGAAGGGAATTGTGAAATACCTCTCTTACACTCCCTAAGTGAATTCAAGACCCTTAAAATCAACTTTGTAAAATTTCCAACCAACTAAAATCCTCCACGGGAGGTCACAAGACAACATTTTAGTTACGTAGGATTCATTGGGCTAGGAATCCATTAATGCCCACCAATCTAGTTTCATTAATGATATTTTGAAACATAACATTGTTGACTTATAGGGTACTTTCAAAATCATGTTATAAGCAAGTGTTCAAAGAAAAACCAGATCAAAATTGCGCTGTTACCAAGGAGGTGAGAGTCGAGGTATAGTTTCCCTACTCTCCCCTGCGAGTCACTCAACCCGTTGTAGGGAGATGACACTATACCATGTCGGTTGAACCATTGATCCACACTTGATTCAAGGTATCTTAGTGGTCAAACTTAGGGCATCTCCAAGGAGCAATTGTGGGTGCAATTGAATCCTATTTCTCTTGTTGATTGGAACATTGGCCCCATTTTCGGTACAACTAGCTCTTTGTTACCTTCACTAGTCAATTGGTGTGTGGATCCCATTATCACCATCAATTGTACTTTTGGGAATCCCATTTACATTTTAGAGGAAGGATGTTAGGTCTTTTTGGGGAATCCTAGTTACAACAATTTGACCTCAATTTTGTAGTCCATAAAAGCAAGAAAGCATTGGCTCTCACTGAACTCATCACTGATCTCCCATCCACAAACTTGGGTGACCCTGTTCAGGACCACTCACCTGACGAACATCTCTTCCTCATCTTTTGAAATGACCCATGGTATGGAAATATCCTAACTTATCTTTGTACATAGAATTTTTCCCCCCACCTGACCCACAATGACCACTGGCGGATCTGTCATCGGGCCCCAAGATATCTTTTTATAAGAGATTTTTTATACCGTTGTTACATAGACACCATCACGTGACGTTGTTTAACACATTAGGAAGTTGAACAAGTTCTCAATGACTTCCATAGTAGTGCACGTGGTGGCCACCTCCTAGGTATGGCCAGCACCTAAAAAATATTACAAGCAGGTTATTTTTGGCCCTCCATATTCAAGGATTGTCTCTACGCATCCAAACGATGTGCAAATTGTCAGGTATTTTCCTGCACAACATGGTCACCACCTGCCCCTCTCCATCCATTCATCACTGCTATCCCATTTTTCAAATGGGAAATCAATTTTATGGATTTTCTCCCTAGTTTGGTGCAAGGCCACCAATATATCATTATCGTCATCGACTACTTCACCAATTGGTATGAAGCCATGACCACATTCGACTACAAAGGCATCCCCGTCGCACACTTCTACTTTAACCATGTCATATCCCACTTTGGCATACCCAAACAATTGGTCTCTGATAATGGCACCCATTTCTGTAACAAGACATTTGAATAAGTATCCCGGTTGTTAGTATTTAAACATGAATTCTCGATAGCTTACTACCACCAACCAAATGACCAAGTTGAAGGTGTAAAGAAATTTCTCAAAACTATGCTCCAATGCATAGTAAATAAGAACACATCTAATTGGAATCACATGCTATTCCCAGCTCTTTGGGCTTACCGTACCTCGGCCAATACCACTACAGGATTTACCCCATTCCACCTTGTCCATGGAGTATAATTTTTCCTTCCTTATTTGCGTACAATCCGTTAGTGTGGACACTAACCGATCTCCCTAGTTCGAATGGTTCGGATCTAGAACAAAACTAGTACAAAACACAAATATCTTTCGTAGATTGACCAGAATACAAGAGGTATGGAAATATAACTTACCTTATGATTGTAGTGCTATCTCCTTGCTTGGTGTGGCTCTTGATCTGCATATCTTTAGTTGCAAAATAGTATACAACAAGTGGAAACAAGCAAATACCAATAACATGCAAATATAGATCAATCGAAACTAGTAGTCAAATCAAAAGAACCCAATTCTAAATATCTCACAACAATAAGATTTTTATGGAAAGAATCTGCGTTAATGTAAATATAAGAAGTACATAGGGAGAGATTACAGCTGAGCTTTGACGTTGTAACTCCTTCCAAATGATCCTAGCCTCAAAGATACAAACTCTTTCCTTCTAATAGATGAAAGGGAACAAGCTCTAGCAAAATTTCACCATAATTTAAGTGCTCTATCTTTCTCCTATTTAACCATGGAGAGAGGGTTTGTATTTATAGGCCTAAAGGGATAGGATAGGTTCAGTATTTGTGGGATAATATCAAGGGATCATCCCAAAAGGTAAGGGGATCGAGTGCCACCCTTCCTAGTTCATAGGGATAAGCTTCCACACAACCAAGGGTTCTAGAAGCCACATGAAGCTTATTTTTATCCTTTTAAACCAACAGTGTCGCACTTTGTACACTGGAAAAATGTGTCTTTTGAGGGTGACGCGTCTTTTCCAAAGTCAGAAGGTTTCACTGACATGCTTTGTCAATGTGCAGAGCACGTCACCAGGTGTCTGACGCACATTGTCAACATGCAAGGTGCGTCAAGGTGACAAGAAAGGGAAAATAAGGTAACCACAACTCTTCCTTAAATCAATTTGGCCTAAGTGATTTAGGAATTAGGGAAAATGAAGGACACATAACTCATGATGACGTTATTTTGGTGTAACATTCACATAGAATTCCAAATCCCTACACTCCAAACTATTATAGAGTTTCTACCCGATACTCCTTCCCTTGAGAAAATGTTGTTTACTTTGGAACACCTCGATGAGTAGTGACGTGACGCCCTTCAAAAAAATTATGCCATGAAGGTTCATTTCAAATCACACTATGACTGACATGTTCGACCTCGCACCTTCAATGAGGATGACTTTGTCCTTGTCTTCAACACCATAAAAGACAACAAACCAGGACCTGGTAAATTTGTATCCAAATGGACAAGCCCTTATGTTGTTAACAATGTCTCCCCAAAGGGGAATATGTATTAACCGACCTAGAACCTATCACCCTCAACAACCCCATTAACAATTTGTACCTTAAACGCTTCTACCCTTGATTCATGGGATTATATTTATGCATTGTTAATACCTTAGTCGCGTTCTTTGCTACACTTGGGTATGTGCACCGTATATGCAGGATCACGAATGATACATGCAGGATACTCTTGTTTTTCCATTATAGGAACAAGACTCCATCCCTCAGTAACGGTTTTAGGATTTTATCACAGGTATCATCACAAAACTGGAATATAGACACTATTACCCACTGTTTACAATGCATTTACCAGTATTCATGTGGATAACCATAGGGCCCTCCTTCCTAGTATTGATGTGCCATTAATGTCATCAATGCAAATAGCATGTTCTCCCATGGGTTTTCACACCATTTACAACCTTGTCATAAATTGACACCCATGATGTCAAACCCCCACAAGTCCGCGGAATCTGATACAGCTTGAAAATATCACCCCTAGTTCATCATTTTATAGTTGTGCATTTAATCCCCCACTTCTAGCAGTTGATGTCATTGGATTCCTCGGCATATGTTAGATTAATATTCACCACTGACCACTAATACCTACATGATCAATCTACCCTCAGCAATCTTCCTCGTATCATCACCCCCATGAAGACACCAATAGGGCCCCCACCCTTAAAAGAAACCAATTCTATTCAGTTCTTCCCACATGAATAATCTTCATAGCATTGATTCATGGGGCACCCATATTTTCTTTTTCCAAACAACCCCCACCTCATTTTGGAAAGTGTCCTCCAACCCACTCAAAAATGTGGGCGCTCATCATTAAATTATTCCCCTAACACCTAATATTGTGGGGACCCCACCCATTATTCTATATGTATAAACAAGTTCCCTCATCCACATAAATTCATGGGAACACCCTATTATTCTTGGTAGAAACCGATGGTCACCTTTGATCAATGTATTTGAGTCTCAACAGTATCTGTTTGTCGGTCACCCTTACTCCTAGTATTGTGTCTCCATCAAATCCCCTTCATTCGTAGTTTGTCTCCCTTTGTTTCACTTTGTACCTTTCTGAAATGAAGGATACCATCCACACTCCCCATGTTTCCATCGATCAAAGGAATTTATGATCCCCATTCTTACCATCCATTCTTGTGTCAGGTTTTTCCATCCAACAGTTGGTTACAACATGATCTTGATTCTCAGGATAAGACCCTCATCTTATCATGTACTTCAACTCCCGTCGACATCAAATCACTATATTTTGATATTTTTAGTAGTTGCAATTGTACCCTGGGGTCCCTTTCAATCACTAGAAGTGATCACCTCGAAGTCAGTACAGAGTGTCATTAGTGCTCCATAACTTAGTGGTCTCCCCTATGATCAATGTCAACACATCTATCGCATCAGGGGGAAACGTACTTTTGAAGGTAGCAGTGTTCACATTTTCAAACCATGGTAGTATTCCATCTGGAACAATGAATATTTCCCTTGGGAAAATTTGCCACCATTTTGGTCCCCCACCCCAATGGGCTTATCATGATCATCAACAGTCTCGCTTCTTCAGCACTCAGCAACAGTCCTCGATTCATTTTCTCCACATGGATCGAATCCACCTTCATCCTTGTCTCTATAGTATCTTTGAGTTGACCCCTTGGTATTCTCTTATTCTAATCACTGTGACAAGTTTTCACGAGCATGGGTATACCCTGTTGAGATATTGTAACTTCAAAAAATATTATATTTGTACTTTATTATTCTGGAGACGTTTCATTCCTCCTTGAAGATCTTATTGTATATTCGGAGATGTTTATTCCTCCGTCGGAATGTGGTAACTTGGGTTATTAGACTTCCCTAGTGGGGGTCGGCCCTATATGTGTTATGTGGGTCAAAGGGTTATTAGACCACCCTAGAGGGGTCGGCCCAGTCAGTTGTAGTGGGGTATTTAACCCATTGGTTAAATACGAGCCTACATGATTTGTGTAAAAGACAAGTCGGAGTAGTGTATAAATAGAGGAGGTGTATTCCTCATTTCACACACACTCACTCACTTGAGAGTGGCGCACTTGTGGAGGAGAGGACTGCTATGGTGGAGGAGGAGATCATGTCTTTGGTTTGCATCTTTGTATATTGTTTCTCATCTAATTGAGGAAGATTTGCTGGGTTTTCTACCCCATGAGGGTTTCCCAGGATAAATTTGTGTCTCTTGTGTTTATGCTGTGCTTGTTGTTTCTTCAGTGATCCTGTATATGCTATTATTGTGAAATGGAATGTAATCCTGCTATTTTCTGTCTTAGCATATTAAATATTAACATGGTATTAGAGCTAACCTGAATGAAGGCAATGTATGGCACTTACGACACTTGCTTTACTTATGACAATTTGAAGGTTAGGGTTTTATATAGAAAAAACCAGCCATCATGGAACTTTCGCCATAAATCTATTTTGGCGAATGTTCAGGATCTGAAAACTTTACAGGTCTTAGATAACATCTCCAGGTATCTTGTGTCCAAAGGGCACCCTCGTATTCGTTGTACTTTGTAAGTTATGATCAGTACAAGTTAGGGTTTCTGCCTCTTCCAGATATCACTCAAAATCAGGTGACCTAGGAAAAAAGGTCATAACTTGGGATAGGAAGATCCAAATGAAATTTAGTAAAAAGTGACAAGTAGTACACAGACTGTACTATCTCAGGAAACCTTTTCAGAGGCCGAAGTTGAACCAGTGACACATGGCATGCCGTACAAGTTCGCTCTCCAGTTTTATCCCATAAACAGGTCACGTTGCAACACTTAGCATAACTTGGGATAGGAAGCTCCAAATGAAATTTCATAAAAAATGACAGGTAGTACACAGACTGTACTATCTTGAAAAACGTTTTCAGAGGCCGAAGTTGAACCAGTGACACGTGGAACTCCGTACAAGTTCGCTCTCCTGTTTTATTCCATAAACAGGTCACGTTGCGACACTTGGCATAACTCTCTCTCGAAAAATCCAATTGAGGTCAGACCTGTTGGGATGGAAAGATGACAGGTCAGGATACCACAAAAAAAAATTTCAGACCCTGTGGAGTGAAAATTTAGGAGTTACAGCAGAAACAATCAGGTACATATTTCTGTCAAAACAGAATTATTTTTGGAGCACCTTCATTCATGGCTTCCGGAATTTAGGGTTTCGGAGAAAGTTAGAATTTTTGGAATCGGAATCCACGACTGAATGCTACTCAAAAAAATTGAAATTTAGAGACCAATATCAAATTTTTTGGTTGGGTAGAAGACCGGGCTTGATCAAACCCTAGTTCGGGATTTTGATCGGAAAGATGGAAAATTAGGGCTTCAACAAAAGTTGGAATTTTTGAAGTTTGTAACCACGGCTGGAAGCTCCTCAGAAAAATAAGAGTTTAGAGCCTTGGATCGAACCTTTTGATTGGACAGAAGGGTGGGATTCATCAAACCCTAGTTCAGGTTCCTGTCCAGAAGATCCAGAAGTTTCGAAGGCAATTTTGAGGGGTAAAATTTTGGAGATTTGAAAATTGAAGTATGCTAGTTTGATCAACTCAGCAAGACACATCCATTCAGAAGTGTGAAAGTCAAAGATTGAATTTTTAGGGTTTCTCAAGAAAACCCTAATGAAGCTCCAGATCAAGTTTCAGGGGGAGTTGAGGCTAAGGACTTACATAAGAAGACTACAAGAAGTCTCGACAAGTATGACTTAAGGAGGTTTAGGTATGTCTTGAAATCCGATTCTTGATTAAGTTCATAATGTGTTTGTATTCATGCTATTTATTAGTACAATCTTGATTAATGTTAGAATTGTCTTATCACCCTAGTAGCAGTATGAATGCATGTGAATGATCGAATACATTCATTGATTAGGGCTATATGATTGTACTAATGCATTATGGTGTTGTGTGAGGTTGATGTTGTCTGCTAACAAGATACATGTACATCACAAAAGACAAATCAAGTTCCATGACCATGACATCATGAAGACAAAGACTCATCCATAATCTTTGTTCTACTTACGAGGTATGTATGACTTTGTTATATTATGCTTAACCTATGAGACATGCAGGTTCTAGCTCAGGATCTCTAAATCATTGAAGAGATTGTTTAGGTATGTTGTACATAACTAAGCAGGTATACTAATCCAGGTATGTTTTTCCTATGTCATGTTAGAATCTTACCTTGTGTTAGGATCCCTTATATAAGTATACTTGGTATGATTGGTTATGCTTATTCATAAAGTTAGTAATCAAGGGTTTATGCATATTATGTCTCTTATCTTGGTTGATGATTTAACTAACTAGATCAAACAAGAATATGCATGAGTAAAAGAAGACTTCCCTGAAACCTTGAATATTATCTATAATCATGACTATACATTTTCAAGATTATTTAGAACTATAATGTTGAGAATATACTAATGAATGTATGTTTGTGTATGAGATCATGAGGATGACACTTGAGCATGCACAGTGGTACAGAATGAATAGAAGTTCAAAAGACATACAGAATATCAAGCGGGAGGCAACCACACAAACATAAAAGATAAGTATTTGAGTTGTTATTTGAAATAGTAAATGATATTGCCTGTAATAGGTTGTATGCATATTTGTATTCCTAGAATATATGATGCTGAGTGTAAACATTCATAGAGCATTGAACAGTATACTACTAATATGCATATGATTGGTAAGTTGGACAAACATTCCATTGTTGCTTGTCTAGAATGAAACCTCTTTGCTGACATGCTGAGAGTTGTGCACACTCTCGATAGTATGTTTTGGTAGAGATGGAAGGCATCTAGGTAGCCACTGTATGCATACAGGATATGGAAAGTGTTGTGCCAAAGTATTGGTCAAAATAGTTGCATAACTATGTAAATGATATCTGTATGCATAATAGGTTATCATGTCAATATGATTTGATGATTATGAAGTATTACTAATCATGTACTTAATTTTGAATTGCAGGAAAGATCATGATGAATGATGAACACTGAACAAGCGATGGATGTTCAACAAAAGATTTACAAATCAAACACACTATAGAAGGCTTGTGGCTAGAATATTCTCTTAGAAAGAGGAAGAGAATCATGATGAGATGTTTGCTCCAAGTGGCTAGATAAGACCATTCTCTTAATGGTGTAATTAAAGAAGAAGTGTGAATCAGGTTCTGTATGGGTTCCCAGGATCGATAATTAATTGATGAGCTTAATGATCACCATGGGTGATGTGGATCTCAACCTTTGCTACAAGGTTGAATATGGTTTCTATACACAGATGTTGATTGGGAAGAAATTGTATCAGACAGGAAGAGCACATCGAGAGGATGTTACTGTCTGGGATCAGCCATGATCTCATGGTTTAGAGGGAAGCAATCTAGTGTGGCTCTCAGCACAAGCGGAATATATGGCTGCTTGCTCTGCTAGTTGTGAAGCGGTATGGCTTTAGAATGGACCCAACTGTGATCCTATGTGACAAACAGAGTTGTACCAAAATGGTAGAGAATCCAGTATTCCATGATAAGTCAAAGCACATAGAGATCTGACATTTCTATATACAAGATATGGTGCAGAAAAGAATTAAAGTTCGAATTTGTAACAAGTTACCGATGTACTAACCAAACCCCTACCTCAAGTAAAGTTTTTCGAGACAAACTTAAAATATTTCAGAAGGACCCTCCTCGAAAGGGGGAGTGATGTGATCACTTATGATGAGATTGCCCGCATCGACAGTGAGGTCGATGATGTGGATACCTATATTGGTGATGCCGACAGAGAGGTTGGTGGATGGTCCTTAGACAGGGTCTAAGGTGACAAGGGGATTGCATCATCCTTGAACACATGTTCTAAAAGTGAGCTGCAGACGTATGTCTTCGAGAATGAATTCCTCGGTGGACATGAGGGGATTGGATCATCCCTGGACTTCAATCCTAAAGAGAGTCGTATATGTATGTCTTCGAGAATGAAGTCCTTGGTGGACATGAGGGGATTGGATCATCCCTGGACTTCAGTCCTAAAGAGATTCGTAGACGTATGTCTTCGAGAATGAAGTCCTTGGTGGACATGAGGGGATTGGATCATCCCTGGACTTCAATCCTAAAGAGAGCCGTAGATGTATGTCTTCGAGAATGAAGTCCTTGGTGGACATGAGGGGATTGGATCATCCCTGGACTTCAGTCCTAAAGAGAGCCGTAGACGTATGTCTTCGAGAATGAAGTCCTTGGTGGACATGAGGGGATTGGATCATCCCTGGAATTCAGTCCTAAAGAGAGTCGTAGACGTATGTCTTCGAGAATTAAGTCCTTGGTGGACATGTGAGGATTGAATCATCCTTGGATTTCAGTCCTAAAGTGAGCTATAGACTGGGTCTCCGAGAATGTAGTCCTGAATGAATAGGTAGGGGATTGTATCTTCCCCGGACTTTGGTCCTAGAATTGATCCGTAGACTGATGTCTCCGAGAATTGAAGATAGGACTGCATCGTCCCTAGACCTCGGTTCAAAATGTACGTGACGGGATTGCATCATCCCTAGACATGAGACTTGTCTTAAAGTGATAAGGACTAATCATCTTGTAAGTAGATTGGGATTGCATCGTCCCTAGACATGGTGAGGTGTCTTAAAGTGATAAGGACTAATCATCCTGTAAGTCGATTAGGATTGCATCGTCCCTAGACATGGTGAGGTGTCTTAAAGTGATAAGGACTAATCATCCTGTAAGTAGATTGGGATTGCATCGTCCCTAGACATGGTGAGGTGTCTTAAAGTGATAAGGACTAATCATCCTGTTAGTAGATTGGGATTGCATCGTCCCTAGACATGGTGAGGTGTCTTAAAGTGATAAGGACTAATCATCCTGTAAGTAGATTGGGATTGCATCGTCCCTAGACATGGTGAGGTGTCTTAAAGTGATAAGGACTAATCATCCTATAAGTAGATTGGGATTGCATCGTCCCTAGACATGGTGAGGTGTCTTAAAGTGATAAGGACTAATCATCCTGTAAGTAGATTGGGATTGCATCGTCCCTAGACATGGTGAGGTGTCTTAAAGTGATAAGGACTAATCATCCTGTAAGTAGATTGGGATTGCATCGTCCCTAGACATGGTGAGGTGTCTTAAAGTGATCAGGACTAATCATCCTGTAAGTTTATTCGGGATTGCATCATCCCTAGACATGGTGAGGTGTCTTAAAAGGATAAGGATTGATCATCCTGTAAGTTGATCTGGATTGCATCATCCATAGACATGAGAGATGTCTTAAACTGAGAGAGATTGATCATCCCGTAAGTGGATCAGGATTGTATCATCCTTGGACCTATGTCCTAAAGTGAGAGGGATTGATCATCCCGTAATAGGATCTTGTGTGTTGCATAGTATGCTGCTATGTTTTGATGATAGATGTATTAGTGAGAATACATGCTTTTGATGATAGATGTATTAGTGAGAATACATGCTTTTGATGATAGATGTATTAGTGAGAATACATGTTTTGATGATATATGTATTAGTAAGAATACATGTTTTGATGATAGATGTATTGGTGTGGATACTAATACAGATGATCCAGATACTGTAGATCGAGATGATCCAGATGCTGTAGATCGAGATAATCCAGATGCTGTAGATCGAGATGATCCAGATGCTGTAGATCGAGATGATCCAGATGCTGTAGATCGAGATGATCCAGATGTTGTAGATCGAGATGATCCAGATGCTGTAGATCGTGATGATCCAGATGTTGTAGATCGAGATGATCCAGATGTTGTAGATCGAGATGATCTAGATGCTGTAGATCGTGATGATCCAAATGCTATAGATCGAGATGATCCAGATGATGTAGATCGAGATGATCCCGATGCTGATGATCGTATGATGACGATGCTGATGATCGTGAGGATCCAGATGTTGATGTTGTTATAGCTGTTCGAGGGCTGCAGAAGATAAAGACTCAGTACTGAAGATGTTGATGTTCCAGTATTGAAGATGTTCCAATAACTGCTTGAGTTACTGATGATGTTGAGAAAGCTTCCAATGATTTATAGATGTATCATGTATGATGTTGATGACTCCTTGCTCGTGAAAATGCTGTTATAATATCCTTCTCGTTAAGGGGGAGTGTTGATATATTGTAACTTCAAAGAATATTATATTTGTACTTTATTATTCTGGAGATGTTTCATTCCTCCTTGAAGATCTTATTGTATATTCGGAGATGTTTCTTCCTCCGTCGAAATGTGGTAACTTGGGTTATTAGACTTCCCTAGTGGGGGTTGGCCCTATATGTGTTATGTGGGTCAAAGGGTTATTAGGCCACCCTAGAGGGTTTGGCCCAGTCAGTTGTAGTGGGGTATTTAACCCATTGGTTAAATACAAGCCTACATGATTTGTGTAAAAGACAAGTCGGAGTAGTGTATAAATAGAGGAGGTGTATTCCTCATTTCACACACACTCACTCACTTGAGAGTGGTGCACTTGTGGAGGAGAGGTCTGCTATGGTGGAGGAGGAGATCATGTCTTTGGTTTGCATCTTTGTATATTGATGGTCATCTGTATTGAGGAAGATTTGCTAGGTTTTCTACCCCATGAGGGTTTCCCAGGATAAATCTGTGTCTCTTGTGTTTATGTTGTGCTTGTTGTTTCTTCAGTGATCCTGTATATGCTATTATTGTGAAATGGAATGTAATGCTGCTATTTTCTGTCTTAGCATATTAAATCTTAACATACCCGCCTTATTTGTATAAAACATCATTCTTTATTATAGCTCCAATGTTCGTCACCAACAACCTCCCCCCATGGTATGACCCTCTTTTCCACATATTATTTGTCCTACAAAACGAGAGAGAAACACAAGAAACGATGATGCATTATCGACTATACAGTACCTTCTGGACCTCATACATCAGCGAGCATCTGATAATGCCTAAATATCGTACATATGCAACATTTTAGTTATTCTTGCAGTAAGGCATCATCAACATAAAGAATGCAAGTCACCAAAGGCATCCTCAAAAAAATACAAAAGGAAACATGAGTCCAAAATTTCCCAAGAATAGTCAAAATAAGAGGTCACGCAGCTAAACCATTATTAACCTACGTTATAGCGCATGTTATTAGTTCAGTCCATGCACGATGATCCCGCGACTTTTCCTTCGATAACAACATGAATGTCAAAAGGACGGGACCACCTACTTCCCATAATTCAATGAAGCCTCTTGAAAGCCCCATCACCTCCAACAATCTGAATTTGGCTCCTCACACACTTGGTGGCATTAAATAGCCCCCTTGGTGTACCTTGGAACTAGTTCATGGAGTGCATGGGTTCACATTTGTATCTTGAGTTGTTTCTTGACCACCTCTTGGCCTATAAAAGGAGGCCATTGACATGCATTTTGTACAGAGAGAAAAGAGAAAATTTCTGACGTTGTATTTGTGTTAGAGCTTCCTTATATCTCACCTCTTCCTACCTTTGTAAGCATTCCAAAGCTCCCTTGCCACCTTCCTCCAAGGGGAAAGAGTTTATATCCATTGTTTTACCCACTCGACATATAGTTTGGACAAGAAGGACCTCCCTAAAGGAGATTGTTGGCTTCCCTTGAATCCCACACCTCCTTGGTGTTGTACAGCTTGACCATTGGGCATTACAAAGTGGTTTTTCATACATTTGGTTGTTTCAATTTGCATTCTTCCACCATTTCCTTTTGTTATATTTATTTTAATTTTCTTTATTTTATTTGAGTTCCACTAACAACCACTTGCAGGATCATTTAGAAGAAACTCACTCCACCAAGGGGATCCAAGGATTGAGGCATTGATGCAACCTACAAGGCCTATCCCCTTACCAAGTGGAAGGATGCACTCTTGTGCAATTTTTTCCCACAACACTTCCTACTAGGGATGAGGGATCAAAACAGTCCAAAGTATCTCCGAGGGGAGAAAAAAAAGGAGAACCTCTTCTAAGAGAAGGAGAAGAGGGAAGGTTTCCTCTTCCACAAGAGGATGAGGAAAAAGGGTCAACACCTTCTCCAAGAGGAGAAAATTAATCAACTAAGGAGTGGCCTCACCCTAGTGATCCTATCAATGTGGCCTAGGAGCAGCTCTAGCTAGAGTATCTCCTGTGTGAACCATGGGGAGAAAGTGGAAAAAAAACCTCGAGAGAGGGGATAGGTCTTGCAGTATTTGGGATTGCCTTAGGGGGTTGTTTTGTTCCTTAATGGTGAAAGGTTAGTGTCAAGCGAGAGTGATGATGGAAATAAACACAAATGAACAAATGCAAAAATATGCCAACCAGAATAGATGCAATATGGTGCAAAAAGTGAGTGATATGTGCAATGTTGATTTAGTGCAAGAGTCCCCACATCAGTGTAGGTTCTTTTTCATTACGATTTTGTGAGCTTGTATTTAAACAGAAAAAATAAGTGTAAATTCCCTAAAATACCTAACGTCCTTCCTCTCAAATGTAACTAGACCTTCCAAAAGCACAATTGATGGTGACAATGGGATCCACACACCAGTTGACTAGTAAAGGTAACAAAGAGTCATCTCTACCAGCGATGGGGATAATGTTCCAATCAAGAAGACTTGGCGATACTTCCCAATGGAAATAGATGAATTTAGCAGTCAATTGCACTCACAATTTATCCTTTGCGATGTCCTAAGTTTGGACACTAAGATACCTTTCGTCAAGTGTGGATAAGTTGTTATTCCTGGGTGGTATAGTGTCGCATCCACAAAAAGATGAGTGGCTCTTTGGATAGGGAAAGGAAACTATACCTCGGCTTTGACCGCCTTGGGCATGGCATACTTCTTATCTGGGTTTTCTTTTAACACTTGTTGATAGCAAGATTTTGATAGTACCCTATAAGTCAACAATGATATCTTTCAAACACCTAATGAAACTAGGTTGGTGGGCATTAATGGATGCCTAGCCCAATCAATCTTACCTAAATAAAATGTTGTTTTGTTACCTACTATGGAGTATTTTAGCTGTATGGAAATTTACAAAGTTGATTTTAAGGGTATAGATTTCACTTAATGGGTGTAAGGGAGGTATTTCACACTTCCCATCCTTTCTGATTCACCAAGCTCACAAGAAGTGCGAGGTGAAGATCATACTTGGAATGAAAGATATTTTAGGTCCCTTAGTGTGTTCTAGTGATGCAAACACAAGTGAGGTAAGAAAATTAATTGTTTGAAAACTACCTAGAAGAGTGAAAAGTAAATGCAAATGGAGATGTAACTTTTTAACTCTAATACATGCCATTGGTGCTTTGCAAAAACAAAATGCTAATGAAGTAAAAGTGTGCGATGGAGGTATTTCACACTTATCATCCTGTTGTGATTCACCAACCTCACAAGAAGTGCAAGTTGGGGAGAATACTTGGGGGTATAAGAGTCTTTCGGTCCTTTCTTGTGTGCAAAAAATGGATTCTACACTACTTTTAGCTTAAAAACATGCCAAGTAAACAAAGAACATGAGATGTCTTGAATACTAGTGACAGCAATTAGGCCAGTTGAAATCCTCAAGGATGGTTACCTAAGTATATTTCAAGAGAGATGGGATATTTACTTCCTATTATTAGTCTAAGTGAGCTAATTACTATAGAAACGTGTAACTATAGCAAGTTAATTAGTTCTAGTTCATTAGTGAGCGGCCATTGGTGCTGTAAGATTGTGCAAAACTGACAAAAAGAAAATAAAATTACTAGTAGTGTGGAAAAAGAAAAAATTGGTGCACAGTAGGGAAGAGAAAAACTTCACCGGTGTGTAGTAATGTGATTAAAATGTGAAAAGGTCATGTAGCTAATGAGAGACGAAATTGCGCTAGCAGACGTCTCTTAAACTGCGCTGACAACGCAACTATCGAAATTTTCTACATGCAAATTGTATGGTCAGGGCGTTAGGATCCATGCAACTATTGAAATAGCTATTATAGCCAAGAGGAGGCTAAATTTATGGAATCAAGGGTATGGACCTCTTCACCTGCAAAGGACAATATACCAAAAATTATCTACCTAACAATTGAAAACATAGTTAAGAGAAAATGGACAAAAATGAAGTGGAGTCTCCATAAATACTGTTGTGGGAAATGATGCACAAAGGTGTGGAGCCTCTCCAACTTTAGATGAAAGCATCTACAGTTGTTGACTAGACCCTGTATTTAGAAACAAAAATCAAATGTGATAAACCAAAATTAAATACCGCAAGGCTTTGTTAGTGAAATAAAACAAAAAATAACTTGAAATGATAAAAGGGAACAAGAGGGTGCAAACCACAACAAAGAACCAATACATGAACCACTATAGATTTCCCAATGGTCAAGCAAATACATGTAGAGTCACATAGGAGGTGAAGGATTCAAAGGGAAGCCAACAATCTCCCTTAGAGAGGCCTATTTTGTCCACATTAAATGTTATATATCTCAAAGAACCAATGGAGATAAACACTTTCCCTCGGAGGAAGAAGGCAAAGGAACTTGGAGAATTCCAACAAATATGAAAGAGATGGGCTATGAAGAAGATCAAATAAAATTTCTGCATTATAACCTTGCTTTTGGTTTCTCCTCTAAGATGCATGACCATGGCTTCCTTTTATAGGACAAGAGGTGGCTAAGAAACAACTAGATCCAAGTGTGAACCCCATCACCTAATGAACTAGCTTCAAGGTACATAATGGGATTTATTGAATGCAAACCCATCAAGTTGAGAATACAAGTTGGAATTTGTGTTGGTGATGGCATTTTATGAGCCTTTAATGCGTAGATAGTGGTTGAGAACCTACAATTTTTACAGTCGCGTGTATATTGAAGGGAAATCCACGAAAGGGTCACACTAGCACTTAACTGGAAATATGTGCAGTCACATACCTAAACAGAGGTTATGTCATGTGGTCCTATGTTTTGACTATTCTTTACCATTTATGGACTCATATTGCTTCTTGGATTTGATGAGGATGTATTTAGTGGGATGCATGTTATATGTTGATGATGCCTTACTGAGTGAATTACAAAAATGTTGCATGTGTGCAAAATTTATGCATTAACTTTATTTATCTAATGCTTTGGGGTATGGTTATGATACTTATGATTGCCTAAAATATTGTGGTGTTTTAAGTATGTTGGATGTTACATTTTTGGAGGCTACATAAAGTACTATAGAAGCAATTGTGGAACCAATTGAAGCTTGTAGGAGATGCAAAACCTATTTTGCAGGATGCAAAACCAACAGTACATTAGATGGGGAGCTTAATTCTTTATATTTGAGAGTCATAGGATTGCTACAACATGAAAACAACTAGATTTGAAGACATATGATCATCTTGTTTTGAGTTGTGGAACTAAGCCTAGTGGTTCTGCATCTAATTGATAAAGCTGCAGAAACTCGTCAAACGTTCTGTATCCTGATAAGTCAACGTGCAACTACTCCTAATTATCTTGCATCAACTAGGACCTTGTTAGTTCAAATATCATCGTAATCAGATTCAATCCTATGTCTGCAACATCAATTTATTAGGTTGGTCTATGTAATAATAGGAAGAATCAAGTTAGAATGGCGCACTATATTTGGCATTTTGTTGCAATTATAGACCATATATATTGAACTATTATTTCTCTCAGTAGATTTATTATGTATAAAAACTCTTAATCTCCTCTCAAGGATCTTACCCAAATATTGATAGAACATTGTGGATCATCTGTAACTCATTTTCATATTAGTATAATTGTGTTATTGTTGTATTATATTCCACGCGTTGATAGTACTGGTGTGGTGTGAGTTATTGGCTCTCTCATCTCCTATCTCCGAAGGCAGGGCCCCCTTTGGTGTATAGGAGTTGATTGTAATTTTATTTGTGTAGGGTAATTTATGCATGAGTTTCATTAGTTGGAATTGGTATGTGAGTGCTTTGTTTTTTTTATTCGTAGTTTATCATATTTCTGTATTGGATTTGATTGTCTTTAGTGATTGGAATTTTTATTGTGGATTAAGAGATTGAATTAGTAAGTGTTTTTGAAATCATAATCGATAATTGAATTATCCTCGCAGTAGTAGATGATCTTTGTAGTTACTCTTCCTTTATTTAGTTTGATAAGTTCTTGTAGATATTAGAATCATTAATTTCTTGTAGATTATTTATTTCAGTGTTGTTATGAATTATTAGTGAATTGGTAGTTTTCTTTAGTAGATTGATCAATTAAGAGTAAGTAGATGATTGGTTCTCTTTTTGTGATTGTAGTTAGTGAATATTGATTCATTTGATTTGTACAATTGAACCTTGGATGTGTAGTAGTTGATTGCTTTCTACAGTTTCTTTTGTACAATTGATAATTTAATCTCACTTGAATGAAATTAGTGGTTTCCTGTCAGTTGATAGGTATGGTTGTTTAAAATTAGTTAAAAATACTCTTGCCGTGGTTTTTATACTTTTCGATCTGATTCTTAAGGTAATTCTCAACTTCAATATTATAAACCAGCTTAAGTTGTAGTTTCTGACATATATCTTGACTGGTAGCTCAAAAGTTTATAGAACCCCTAGTTTGATAATTAATTATCACCTTTTGATTGCTTTATGAATTATTGGAAGGTAATTGAAACCTAGTCGAGAGCCTACATGTTCCAAGAGAATCCTATATTAGATACTATCTACCACTGATGCTCATGTTGTTTTATTTTTAGGATCAGAGAGTCCCTTAATAGTGTTTCCTTACTTTGCGTTGAACACTCATTATTCCTCTCATATTTTATGTTGGCCATTTCCTTAGGGGGAATCTCACCCATTTTTGTTTAAGTTGTAAATGCATTGCATTTTCCTACTTGCACTTTTTTTCCTTATATCGGCTTCCAACTTATTGCTATTTGTTAAGCCTTTATTTATTATCTCGTTATCATTAAGTTATGCATCATTTTGCATTCGCAACTAAACACCTTGTTATCGAGAAGAAACACACCAAGAGTGTCCATATCATTCTCATGTTCCTTGCATTATACATAGGTATTTTCCATGTGCTTGGAACTAGTTCGTTGTCCCCAACACTCATTTATTCCCATGTCTTATAGCATTCTTTCATTCCTTTTTAGGATTTAGTAAATATGAAAAAAACAAAAAACAAAAATATTATGAAAAGATGGATGGGCAAGGGTCATGGTCTTATTTATGTTTGGCACCAAATTGCATCACCTTGAACAAAGCACATTGTCTTGTGTCATTGTCTCTGCAATTGGTTTATAGTATGGAAATAAGATGTTGAAATAGTTTATGCATAATCTCCACTGGCTGGTTAATCTTCCGAGCATTATGGAGCAGACTGTTGATGTCTCATACATCACTCACTTATGTCATGTTATTTCTTGATTCAATGTTTCCTTATTCACTTATTGTGTCGTGCTTATGTTCAAGGTAAGTTTTATCTTGTGTCATACAATACTAAGAACTATTGACTTTAGTATGTAGGCCTTCCAGTGTCAAGTACTTTTCAGAATCTATCAGTTTCTTCAATCAAATATTTGGCCTTCTGCTACAATCTATTATTGGATGATAGGGGATTATTCAATGACCTCCTTCCAGCGGACCACACCCCATCGACTCCAAAACATCTATTATGGGATAGTGATCTAGAGTCCTTTTAGTACCTTAGAGCTTGCATTCATTAGTGGCAATTTTTCATCACTATCTACAAAGGGAATACATCAATGTCCCTTGATCACTAGCCTAGATCCAAATCCTAAGGCTCTATCAAGTGCCGAGAGGGATCAAGTCAGTACAGAGTGTCATTAGTGCTCAATAACTTAGTGGTCTCCCCTATGCTCAATGTCAACACATCTATCGCATAAGGGGGAAACGTACTTTTGAAGGTAGCAGTGTTCACATTTTCAAACCATGGTAGTATTCCATCTGGAACAACGAATATTTCCCTCGGGAAACTTTGCCACTATTTTGGTCCCCCACTTGGCGATACTTCCCAGAGTTAAGAACGAGGTCACAGTAGGTTGGTTGAGGAGATATCCCTCCAATACTGGCTAAATGCGGGAGATATTTCCAGGGTTTTTTTGTATCTGGGGGTACCGGAGGTTCATCCACTTGTGCTTCGGGCTTAGACACCATGCCCATACGACTGATCCCATCTGTGACTGTCCCCCTGAGCATTGTTTATATTGCGGTGACCATAGTTTCCTTACCTAGGTATCGCATAGGGTACTTACAATGGTTATGTTGTTTGTGTCCTGAGTTAGATAGGGGTCGGACAACATAGTTTTTGTTGTATAGGGACTTGAACCTATGCATGCACTGAAGTCTGGGGGCCGTTATAACTGATTCTATTACCTCCAGCTACAGTTTGGGAGTCTCAAGCCTCTCCTAGGAAAGACATACCGGCTCTAGTGTCGGGAACTCATTTAGCCACTCTGTTTGTCTGCTCTTGGCTGTATTTTCTCTAGGTGTGTGCTTTTGATTTATTGTTTTTGATCGATAGTTGGACTTTAGGGGACGTTTTTATTTTATAGTCTCTCCGGAGATATCATGGTGTGGAGTTCTGCTCCCTGTCAATCTCGTCAGTTGGCTGGTTTACTAGTTGTTGAGCTTTTACACCGTGTCAAGAAGAGACGCCATCGGGCTCCCTCCGATTCTTCAGATTCTTACGAGACATACGTTATTGACGCCATGACTACACATTCTAGCATGGGAGAAATCCCAACCAGTCCATCGGGTAGAGTTGAGCACACTTCAGACACCCCTAATCCTCATGAGGCTTGGGGAGGTGATCCACCTGAGACCCAACCTACTTTGTTTGGTCCAGATCCACCCGAGACCCAACCTAGTTTGTTTGGTCTAGATCCACCAGAGGATGACCTGTTCGATCCTTCATATCCACATAATTATCTATATAGGATACCAGAGTTACATGATGACAAAGGCCCTATGGTCAACCCTACCGCGTTCTCATATGGTATGTCGAATTACACCACAGTTGATCCTTCCACTGCTTTTGGTAGTCATGCTGGCGCCATTCATGGTGTTAGCAACACTGCACCCACTGGGGGCAATACCCTCACCGAAGGCACCACATTGTCCACTCACACAAATAGTATGGGGACCGGTCATATTCCTCCTAACAATGCTAATGTTGGAATACAACCGCCTCCTAGGGATACCAAACCTAATAGGAACACTGTTCACAACATGACTCGCCATCTAACACCTAATACACATGCCACTATCCGTCAACCTAGCACTACTTTCGCAAGTGTTAATGCTCCTCCCAACCACGGGAGTGGACATATACCACATACTTTTGCGTCCACTTCCGCTACTAGTAATACTAATGTAGGAGGTGGAAATATATCTTATCCTCATGGTCATAACGCCACCATTCCTGCTACTAATAACACCAATGTTGGGGTTGGGAATACATCTCATGCTTATGGTTACCACACGACTTCTCACGCTAATCCTAATGTTGGGGGTGGGAACATACCTCACCATTATGGTCATTACAACAGCGTTCCCGTTACGAATAGTACGTATATGCCCCATACTTATGGTGGCAACCTTTACTACAACATAGTCAGTGCTGGACACAAGTACAACCCACCTCAATATAGTGCCCAAAACACTTATATACGTGCTTACTCTCATACAGTTCAAGTCGGAGGAGGTTATCAACCTTATGGCCATGGTCAAGCTTATGGTACGTTAGGTCCTCATTATCAGTAGTTTAATGCTCATGGTCAAGCTTTTGCTCCACCTTATAATTCGGTTTCGTTCAACCAACCTTTTATGGGCGCTTATAATCAAGCTTTCCAGCCACAGATCTTGTTCGTTGCACGTTTGAATCTTATTGATCTTTCGAGGCTCACAAATGATCCAGTGTGTCACGACCCTAATTGGCCTCCGGTCCCTATTAAGCTCCCTTCGAACATTCCTAAGCTTGAGGGGAAAAGTGGTGATGATCCAGGTGATCATGTCACAACGTTTCACCTTTGGTGCTCCTCCAACTCATTGAATCACGATTCTGTTAGATTACAACTATTTCAATGCACCCTCACGGGGGCAGCAACGAAGTGGTATGTTGAGTTTCCTGGGAACACTTATAGGGGATTCAATGAGATCACTTTGGTTTTTTTGGATCATTTCCAGTTTTCGGTTCACTATGATACTGGTACTGAACTTTTGTCTACCTTCCGTCAGAATAAAGCCAGACATATTTCTGACCACGTTCAAGAGTGGCATCGGCAGAAGAGGTTAGTGAAAGCCAACATTCCTCCAGAGTTTCTATTTGAATGGTTCCTCAAGTCGTTACTCCCATATATCGCTAAGGATGTTTCAATGTTCGGCATTGTGACTAAGGAACAAGCCATCTTGAAAGTCCAGCAGTTAGATTTACTATACTCTTAGTCTGGCATTTTGTATGACATTATTGTTAACGCATCGTGAACACGCCATGAGCCCAAGTCAGTTCCTCGACCGCATGCCGATGGCATTGTGGGATCCGCAAGCACTCTCCCTGTAGATTTGGTGTCTAATCAAATGCAAAATTTGTCACTAAACCAGTCTACTCCCAGACAGGTTCACACCTTGTCCACTTCCACCCCGTCGTCCAATGTACACAGTGTGCAATCGACGAACCCATCGGGTAACCAGCAACCTGGTGGTGAGAAAAAGGGGATAAACAACCGTAAGGGTGGAAACAATGGGAACAATAATAGCAATCGCAATACCCCTAGTAAATAGAATGCTAACCCTCGTCGGGAAGGCAGAAATGCTGGTGATGACTGTAAACCTAGTTGTGAGGTGAAGTTTACTTGTAAGCTTTGTGGGGAAGATCATCTTACTCACTTATGTCCTCAAATGGAAGAAGCATTGAAGAATTTGGCATAGAGCCCAAATGTGTTGAAGGCTCCCCTTCCTCATCATCAAAACATGGCTTTGCATGCTCCCGCCACTGGTCATGGACCTAATGAGACCGCAACATCTTCTTCCAATACTAGCGGTTATGGATGGGTGAATATGGTTCAATCAGAGGTTAGTGTTGCTACTCGTCAATGCGATTATGGTGCACCACAACCTAATATGGGGAGTGAGCCTCCCCCTCCTCCTAATAATTCCTTGCAGATCGAGAAGCCCTCTATTATGCTGCGGATACTGAAAGGCGTTCTTAAGTGCTCTACACATAATCCCAATGCTCGAGCCACCCAGAACTACTCCATTGTAGAATATTTGGGCCAAGCTTTGTGTGCCATATCGGCTCTTGAATTTTTACAGGCATGCCCTTCTCAAAGGCATGCCCTTTTGAGTGCGTTAGGAGCTCAGCATGGGGGAAATCCCAATGTTATCAAGTTCGACACTACTGATATTCAACCTCACTTACCTTACCACGTGGCTTTTCAAATCCATGTGGAGTGCCTTAAGAATTTCTTCAAAAGAACGGTGGTTGACGAAGGTGCTTCCGCGTCAGTGATGTCGTTAGCTTGTTGGAAAGCTCTTGGATCTCCTCCCCTACTCACGTCTAGAACCATGCTCACTGCATTTGACGGTCGGTCGTTTAAGCCGCATGGGATTATCCCTTCCCCTGTTGTCTGCTTGGGGGGTAAGCCTATGCCTATTGAAGTTGAAGTGGTTGATGCGCCCATCAACTACAACCTTTTATTGGGTCATAATTGGATGTACGCTATGAAAGTTGTCGCGTCTAATGTATTCAGTATTATTTTCTTTCCACACAAAGGAAAGATAGTGACAATCGATCAGCTTGATTTCGTTAATCCTCCTCCGGAAGCATCCATGAGATCTGTAGTCCTGCAGGTTACAGATTCTCAGCCGACAACTGGGAACATGGGTGTTGGTATGTACCCTTCATTGATGGGATCTTATGATTTTCCCACACCCGTGAATTTTATTGGAACTGTTTTCGACAATGCATCTCCTCCTTCACAAAATGTACCGATTTGGACTTCATATTTTGACGATCCGTGGACTTTACCGTCTACAAATTATACGTCTGGAGACATTACACACTTCGGGATGTCTATGACACTATATGCAGCTGAGCTTGCTTACTAGGATATTCAACAAGCCACACTCCCCATGTTTCCATCGATCAAAGGAATTTATGATCCCCATGCTTACCATCCATTCTTGTGTCAGTTTTTTCCATCCAACAGTTGGTTACAACATGATCTTGATTCTCAGGATAAGACCCTCATCTTATCATGTACTTCAACTCCCGTCGACATCAAATCACTATATTTCAATATTTTTAGTAGTTGCAATTGTACCCTGGGGTCCCTTTCAATAACTAGAAGTGATCACATCGAAGTCAGTACAGAGTGTCATTAGTGCTCAATAACTTAGTGGTCTCCCCTATGCTCAATGTCAACACATCTATCGCATAAGGGGGAAACGTACTTTTGAAGGTAGCAGTGTTCACATTTTCAAACCATGGTAGTATTCCATCTGGAACAACGAATATTTCCCTTGGGAAACTTTGCCACTATTTTGGTCCCCCACTTGGCGATACTTCCCAAACTTTGCCTTTTGCTACAATCTATTATTGGATGATAGGGGATTATTCAATGACCTCCTTCCAGCG
Source organism: Larix kaempferi (assembly GCA_027924585.1). Lineage (NCBI taxonomy): Eukaryota > Viridiplantae > Streptophyta > Pinopsida > Pinales > Pinaceae > Larix > Larix kaempferi. The sequence continues at coordinate 12,529,359 of BSBM01000742.1, forward strand.
GACCACACCCCATCGACTCCAAAACATCTATTATGGGATAGTGATCTAGTGTCCTTTTAGTACCTTCGAGCATGCATTCATTAGTGCCAATTTTTCATCACTATCTACAAAGGGAATACATCAATGTCCCTTGATCACTAGCCTAGATCCAAATCCTAAGGCTCTTTCAAGTGCCGAGAGGGATCAAATCTCCCGAGGTGCAAACCTATCCTCGAAAAGCTACTTTAGTGCAATACCTGAGAAGAGGTTTGCACCTCGGGAGATTTGATCCCTCTCGGCGCTTGATAGAGCCTTAGGATTTGGATCTAGGCTGGTTTTTGTCATGGGCGGTGACACAAAAATTGAGTTTGATCAACATTTTAAGGAACAGATTAAGTTGAAAACACAGATACATTTACAAGGATTATCATAATGTAAGTAATAAGTATTAAGGATTGAGTAAATTGTTAAACTGGAAAATAAAGACAATAATTTTGTAAGGATTAAATAAATGAAAATATGGTTCACATTGTGATCATTCTCAATCTATCTTCTTCATCTTTTCTTATCTTCACACCTGGTAGTTTTGACATCTTCTCATATCGATCATATGAGAATGGAGGTTGAAATCGTAGACCTGCCAAATCTTTTACTCGAGATATTGTTGTAAATGTCATACCCTGCCTCTCTTGCTTTCCAATACTAATAGTAGCTTTCTCCAATGTCAATCCTTGTGACTTATGGATTATTAAACCCCAAGCGAGTTTCAATGAAAGTTGTTTTTTATTACCTCTTTTGATAGGTGTTGTTAAGTCAGTAACTTGTTTTTCCAATTTTTGGTTTGATAGTATCTTGTTTTTTCAAAATTTGGTTTGATTTGCACTCTATTTTAAAGTTATTCATTTTCTTTAACTTGATTTTTTCCTCCTTAGTAGTTTTGCCTTAGGATTTATATAAGATGTTGGGCTTGCTTTTGAGTTTTCTGATTTTAAAGCTTTATATTGGTTTTTGATGAGGAGTTTTAAAAGTTTATTATATCAAATAAGCAGCTCATAATCTTATTCTAAATGAGAATATGTACAAGTCTAATCTTGATAACCTCAAGATCCCATGCAAAACGATATATGGTTGTTTAAAAGTCACAAATCAGTTTTGAAGTCTTTCTTGTAGCGCTGGAGCTGAAATTCAACAAGGAAGCGCTACAAGAATATCGAGATCACAGATTCTTCCTATTTTCCTGCAAAGTTTTGGCACGCACGGGCTAGTGAATGATTAATTATGGGTTTCAGAGGATTCATGACATGTTGATGTAATGGGCATTGTTTGTGCCAGAAATTGTTACTAAGGCTAGGGTAACAAGCCAACACAATCTCAAGAGTAAAACTCAATTCAAACTAGGGTTTAGGGTTTTGTTTTAAGTGTTTTTGGTCATAAACTTCAAGAACATGCAGGGAATACATTCAGCAGATAAGCAACAACTAAATCATACACATATTCTGATAAAGATGCATATATATCACAAAAATCCAACAAAAGACTGTACTGAAGTTCACACATAAAGGACAAGCACTACTAGAAAATACACATTAACCAGCAATGAATTTGTCATTCATGAAACTAAACAAGTTAAAACATGAAGCCAACACAGACCAAATGAAGGGGAAAGAGTCATATATTCATAATTTCATCAGTAAATGTATATAAGAGTTACAGTACCTATCACTGAATAAGTCTGAAAGTACAAGCAGCTAGCAGACCTCCCGATGCTCCCAAAAATCAGAACCCTTCTTCAGTCCCTTTGTGTCTCTTTTATAATTACAAAGAAGTGGTTCTATTTTCCCTTCATTAGGTCGAAATTCAAACTTCCTAGCAGTTACATTAACTAACTAGCTCAACTAATTAACTAAAAATAGCAAATCGGATTCCTGGCAAATATGGCGAATTTCTGGAAAAATAGGTGTCAAAGAAGCTTCCATATCTATCAATTGGTGACACCTGTGTAAAAACGGAGAGAGGTTTTTGTTAATGGGTCCGTGATGGACAAAAACCTTTCTTGGTTTTTAAAAATTCATCTCCAGTCAATCAGAATCTGCCCCGCAAAATGAACACTAAAACAGGAAAATATTAAATATTTAAAATCCTTGGAAAATAGGATGCAAAGATTAAACTGAATCTTTCAATCCTTGACAACTGTTGCAAAAATGAGAGAGGTTTTTGTATATGGGTATCTTAGGAACAAAAACCTCCTTCGGTTTTCAAAAATTCCTCTCCATCAGCTCGTGGTCTGCATTTGACTTCAGTAACCCAAAACAGGAAGAACAAAGCAGAATTCTCAATAATCTTTGCATTTCACTGTCAACTAGATGCTGCTATAAATTACTGCCAGAAGATCTAGAGATGAAACTTGAGGCATTCCTGAAGCACCATATTTTCATCTAAAATTGGTGATTGTGATTATGTAGTTGTAATTCCACCACAAGCAACATCATAGCTGACACTCCCTGTGCCAAAAGTCTCCAAATATTTCTGGTCAAGTTTACTGTAAGAAAGCAAGAGTTTCCTAGCTGCTTCCTGACAAGGTTGTACTACAACCATGCTCGCAAAGCCCAAAACTCCACATGCAATGCAGGCCAATGAACTTGAATCTCGGTCCATGTTGGTGGAAGATGTTCCCTTCTTAAATGCTTTCCTTTGTATATGAATATTGTCAGTACATGATGATGGAAACTGGGCATTATTATAAAATACAGATTTTTATTCTTATTATTGTTGGACAAGGAAACACCAATTCCTGCTGTGCTTGAAGCCTCTTCTGCAATTTTTTAAGGAGCTTTCTATAAACATGTCTTCATTTCTACCTGTGATTTAGTGCTTTAGTCTCCACAGCCAATGGCATTAAACTATGGCAAACCTTTTAATATATAGTTGTTCTTCTCAATTGAAATCCCGTTCTTTGAATCCTGAAATAGAATTAGGCCTGTCCCTCCTTACTAGTGCTGGTCTTTAACAAGGTTTCTTTGTAAGAAATCACCATATAAGCTGTTAAATAGCCTGGACACCCGCATAAATGGGGGAAAACAGATCTAAGAATATGCCTGTTTAAAATTGAAATAGAAAATTCCTTCATGAGATTTGAGACTAACAATGGCTTGCTTTGCCGAGCACAGATCATTCCAAAGACTTTGTACATAAATAATTCCCTTGAATTTATCACTCATGGCATCTTCATGCAAGGCTATTAATAAGATGGGATGATACTGCAACCTTAAAACATTATCATCTCAAAAACAGCATTGCTACTGCTAGACAAAACTGAACTTGTTCAATACCAATAATGTCCAAGAACACAAAGCACTACCAGTCATTCCTCAGAACTGGATATGTCATCCTCCTTGCTATGGCATGCTATTACAATCACCTGTTAGACCATTGAAATTTTGTTTCAAATGTTCGAGAAGTACCATCTCGGTTAGCATCAGGAACAAGAGTATACTGGCCACTAATTATTCCAAGCATTACCACTTTGTCAATTTGAATGGTAACTTTCCCCAAAGAACCCTTTCCAAAGGTGTTCTTGCTCTTGCAAGAAATGTGCAGTTTCTGACCCTTAGGAGGCATGTCAAAAGCCCATGCAAAACCCTATTTCCATTCTGGAGATGTGCTGCGACTTACTACTTTTGTTAGCCTTGGAGGACCATTACCAAATGTCAATTTACAGAATGCATTGGTGCTTCCCATAGACTGCTTCAAGTTATTGCCACGTTTTATTGTTACTGTCAAGCTTCCAGGTAAACATTTTAACAAACTATCAGCGTTTTCCTGGAAATGAGGTGGACCAGCACGTATTAATAGCTATAATACAGGAATAGCTTCCGCTACAACCATGGCTTGTTCTTTGTCGGATTCAGCAGGAATAGATGGCCACGAATTCTTTAACAAGCATAATGCATCAAGAGCTGCCTCCTGCGCTGGTTCTGTTCCAGACTTTAGTGCACCAACTACTTCTGTAACGGCAATCTCTGGATTTTTGGCAGATGTCTCCACCTCAGTGTTCACCAACTTCATAACCTTCAGATTTAGAATCTCCTGCCAGAAATCAGGCCCCATTGCACGGTCTATCACGATTTTGCCATAAATCGGCATACAGTTGCCAGACAGTTGCCGGAATCTCCCTCTCATGAGACTGACGCCTGTTTACATAAAAAAAATCTTGGCAAAGCACATATCAAACATGACCAATGATTTATTTAACACTTCCCCAGCGAAATCCCCAAAAAATCGGACTGAAAAATGACCATTCTGGCAAAAACCGATTTTCTTGTAGCGCGCCTTTGTTAATTTTTGGCTCCAGCACTACAAGAATAATTTTAATGCTGTTTTGGCCCTGTTTTACAACTTTTTTCCATTTTGCATGAAGTTTACGTGATGTTTGAATGATGGGTCTGCTTTTAATATGATTTGTGAGTCCATTATTCAATAATATGACCTTTAACACCCTTCAAGAGCTAATGAAAACAAACTTAATAAAACAAATCTAATCAAAAAAATCCAAATTTCAATTAAAACCAAAAATTCTTAATGTGAGCAAATGAGAAAATTTAAGCATATGAGCAAACTAAAGATAAAATCACAATCAAAATATAAAATTAAAGGAAACAAATTCATGACTTAACAGGCATCATGATTTCAAATGCTTGCACGTCGTGAGAAGGTCGAGTTCATCATCAACATAGGTGGAGTTCAGTTTGACATCTATCCACATGATTTCAGGAATGTGGCACGATGTTGTTTTCTACAAGCTCATTTAAAGACAAAATAGTTAATGAGATAACCATAGCCACTTAATAAAGCCGAGCACCGTTTCCAATTGGACGAGTAAGAAGCGTTGAGGGCATCACGGAAATTAGGGCTTCATGATTCCGGGGTGAACTGCTAAATTGAAGATTGCGCGACATCTGGACAACAAAGCTGACTCATCTGACAGTGGAGGTCTGAATTACATTGCATGCAATTTACAGGTATTCTTAAAAAACCCATATAATAGCAGATTTGGGGCTTTTTCGTTTGAGCCCACTCTGTTCAAATTAATCAAAGGTTAGGTAAAATTGGGTTCTTAAACGCGATTTTAACCAGAGAAATAGCTATCTGTTGGTGAGCCGCATCATCAGTTTGAAAGAGGGTTAAGGATAATAGTCTCGTTTTTATGAATTTCAACCTTATCAGTGCAACGAATAACCTATATAGTCAATAGTGATGTTAACTCCCAGAATCTAGCTTCTGTTCACAAAAAATACCAGATTATATATCCAATTTACAAGTGATTGAAGCCTAATGGGAAAGAGTGGCAGAATAAATAGGGCTGAGCCAACAGAGGTAGCATGGGTTGAAAAGCTACCAGAGTGTGTGGAGTTATTCAAACGAGCTGGCTGGATGGATTTCTTCAGAAAAATTGATGGATATAATGCACAGGTATCCTGCAGGTTTGCCCAAGGTTTCAACAATGATATGGTAGTTTTCGACACCCTAAAATTCAAGCTGATAGTCAAATTAATTGCAGAAGCCACAGGAATTAAAGATGAAGGTGAACATTGGTTTAAAAAGTTGCCCTTTGATTTTGATCCGCAGAAATACCTCTTACCCAATATCATACCTGATTGGAACAAAGGTGTGCTAATCCAAAATGTTAAGAAAGAATGGGTGGAACCAATTAGAATTTTACAGAGTTATGTTACCTGTGAGGGCAGGTATGCCTTCGTATATAAGTATCATTTTAGATTTCTTCAACACATGGCTGGAATATCCAAAATGAACTTACCATTTTTCTTCCTGAAGAGTTTGCAGAAAATGGAAAACAAGATGAAAGGTCCAGTAGATTCTTCCTCTCAGTCCATTTTTCATCATGGATTAATCAAATTGATTGTTAGTACTACCTTGCAACAGGAGGGAAAGACCTAGGACTTTTTTGTTTTTTGGTCTAGTTTTGAAGATAAAAAATCCAAAAGACAAGCAGATAAAGGCAAAGTCTTACTCAGAAAATTAGGTCATAAGCCCAAATTGGAAGACAAAGGAAAGATCAAAATTGAAGAATCAGCAGAGCCTGTAAAGGAAGACAGTGAACAAAAGACACCTTTGGCCATCCCTAAAAGCAAGTTCACACTGTTTGAAGACAAAAAGGAACTGCCTGAGAAGAATCCATCACCTGTAGCAAATCCTCAGGAGGAGAAAAAGGTTGACATTAAAATGGTTCCTATAGCTAAAGAAGAGATCCACATTCAGCCAAAAATTCCCATCACAATTCTTTCAGATGATGAAGGATATCTGTTAGAAGAAGAACAGCCTATTTCTAAGATAAAAGTCAAAACTGAAATTGAAGAAGTTCAAGTTTCAGATGGCAAAACCACAAGGCCTAACAGGAAAAGAAACAAGCTGGAAGTGGTGGAATTAGCTGCTATTCAGTACCAAGAGAAAGAACTGAAGATGATGGGAGAGGCAACTACATTCTGGAGACCTAAAACTAGGTCAAAAAATAAGTTGAGATTAAACATGAAAAAGTTGTTAAATCCTAAATTAAACACAGATAAGGTGACTATCTTAGATGAAGGGTCCATGGATGATGACAAATCAGAAATAGATAAATTGCAGCCATGTTTAAAAGAAGAGATTAATTCAGTGGAAGCAGCAGGTGAAGAAGATCCAAAGCCCAGCATTGAGGACACTTCTGAGAAGCTGTTGATAGAAGAAGCAGAAATCTTCAAGAAGTTTGACATTCCTCGGAAACCTAATGAAGATCGAGATTCTGCAGTAGATAAAATAGCTGATTCTGACAGGGAAAATTTACAGAAGACTGTCAAGCAATATAAGCACCAAATGAATTATATGCGGGAGGTCAACGATGGTTTGATGATGGCCAATAGAATATTAAGAGAAGATCTCCAGGATGTTCATGAAAATTTTCAGGAACTAGTGGCTGATGCAAAAGAAGCACTTAAAAGGAAGAGGGCTGCTGACAGTCAATGCACTCAGCTGGAGAAGACAGTTCGAGATTTGCAGCAGAAAAACAAAGAACTGACAAAAAGGATTAATGACATGGAGAAGGAACAAAAGAAGGCCAAGAAGAAAGAACAAGCTCCAGATGGTATCGCCCTCTTAGCTGAGGTGGCAAAGGACCTATAAAACAGTTATGCTTTTACTTAGTTGTCATTAAATAGCAAACTGATATATTAATGAAATGCTATTTTTAGCATATTTTGTAACTTGTAAATATTCTCTCTTTACTTTACCTCGTCGAGAGCTGGAAAACGGTTAGGGTTAGAGACCTAATTGATTTTGAAAATTATAGTATTTAGAGATGTGAACAAGTCATGAGAGGGGTTTTGATTTTTGGGTGCAGCAGGAGTTCTGCAGATTGTATTGTACCTTCAGACTTGTTCAAGAGATAAGTACTGTGACTCTTATGAGCATTAGCTGATGAAATAATGAACATATGACTTTTCTCCTTCATTTTTGTTTGTGATTGGCTTTGTTATTAAGCTTGTTTAGCTTCCTAAATGGTAAATTCATTTCTAGTTGATGTATATTTTCTGGTGATGCTTATCTTTTATGTATGAACCTCAGCACATTTTTTTTGTGGGATCTTTTGTGATATGTTATACATCTTTATCAGTTTATGCTTATGATTTAGTTGTTACTTTTCTATTGGATGTATTCCCTGACTGTGCCCAGAGCTTACAACCATTTAAATTATATTCAAAAACCCTAAAAACTTTGTCTTATTTATTGAGTTTACTCTTGAGATTGTGTGAGCTTGTTTCCTTAGCCTTAGAAACAATTTCTGGCACAAACAGGTGTAATAGGAACAACTTGAGGAAACGATTCATCCCATGGTCTCCCCACATAATTATCAAAATTATTAAAACTGTTACAGCGTAATTTTCCACCTTGTGAGCATCAGCACTCTTTGGCCTGCGGGATCCATTTTACTGACTCGGATCCACTTTATATCCTTCAGACACACTATTTTTCCTATTTTTTCCCATGTACGCTAGCTGCATCACTATAGTGAGCATACCCATGAGTTTCATCACTATAGCCCATAAGTAGCATGTAAAATGGTAAAAATCACTAGTTTATTACTTTTTACTCCCAAAAAGCGGTCATAGGGTGACCTTTGGCCCTCCATTTTCCTTGAAATGCCTCGATGTTCCCTTTCACTTACCTTTGGGAGGACTATATATTGAGCACATATGGCTTATGGACGGGAGGAGAAAGAAGAGCAAGAGAACTCTAGTGGATTTTTGCCCTATCTTGAGTCTACTCTCATTGATCCTTGTAGTTGTGAACCCTTTATGTTCACCTTCCAAAATTCTATCATAATTTGAGTTTTCCATTCCATGGAGGATTGAACTGGTGGAGGCACAAGTGGATTGACCCAGATATTGGTTCATATTGGTTGCCGGCAAGAGGTCATATCACATTGTACTTCTTGTTATTTATTAATAGAAATACTCATATTCTCGTCCATTAATATTGTGAATGTTGTTTATATTACATTGGGTTGCATTTGCTTATAATATCACGGACCATTGCTATTGATGATGTTAATGTAGTTTATACATTATATGCACTTGTTGTATATTGGCTATCAAGGCTAATTTGCAGATTCAAGTGCACGGATTGAAAGCTCCAATGGGGATCTACATCAAACATTTGAATCAAGGTTGGTTATATTCTTCATTATCTTAGCATTGTCATTTACATAGCATAATACTGAGAATTGAGTTAATTTCTGGTAGACAGTTGTCTGTTGTGGTCTACCCCAAGCCATAGGAAGTTTTCTCCAACACAGAAATGGCGACTCCACTGGGGAAAACATCCATTTTGGGGGATTTTTGAGTATTAGTCCTTATTTAGAGTTGTTGTTTGTCAAAGGTCTGTGTCACTGATTGGTCATTGAGATACACTATAGAGAACTGGTTTTTTCTGATCCATTGGACTCTTTGTTTGCCCATTTTCCTTTCCTTACCCGCGGGTGAGCTTAGCTCTGCCCGCGTACACCCGCCTACATTTACATTACTGCTCATGGGTACCCGCAGGTATTCCTTCGACAGTAACGTACAAATCTGGCTTTGGTTGATTTATGACTTTTGGTTGTTGTTCGGTTGGCTTTGAATGATCTTGAGTCTTTGTTGGCCTGATTCTTGACTATTCCATTCCTTGTTCGTGACCAAAACTCTTCTCTTCTCTTGGTTGAGCCTTGTTGGTTTTTTACCTATCTTTGGATTTAGCCTTGTTGGTTTTTCCTATCGAGCTCATTTCGTTGGCTGAGTCTTACTATTTTGGATCTATTGGGTTGTCTTAGTGATCTCCTTGGCATATCAGTGACTAAATAGTAGGATTTTGCTTGCATTTTTCATTTCCTTATATTGAAAAATACAAAAAATATATATAGTTTTGCATTTTCCTTTTGTTTATAAGAGAAAATACAAAAAAAAAAAATCCTTTTATGTACTGCATCTTGCATTGAGTGCTTGCTGCTTTCATTTAGGTTCTGCTTGTGCATTGAAAATATAAAAGAGTTGTATTTTTATTTCAAAACTGTTGGATTGATTTTGCATGCTAGTGGCATTGTTTTTATTGGATAGATGAGTCTAGGATTTGACGATTTTGCATACTATTGAGTCATATATATCACTAGTTTCATGACCATGTCCTTTGAGTAACCATAGCCATTAAAATTGATGCTTAATCTTAAAATTGATTAGACCAATTTTATTTATAGGGTACACCAACTAGCATAGGTTTAGTGTCTTGGAATAGATCATTGTGAGTAAACAATCCAATACTACTAGAAGAAACATTATGTGTCTGACCAGGGAGTGGTGAAATCCATGGTATACATCAGTGTTCTCAGGAAGCTCTACTCAAACTAGAGTTAAGCACGAGGTCACGGGAGGTTGGTTGAGGAGATATCCCTCCAATACTCGCTCAATGTGGGAGATATTTCCAGTGTTTGTTTGTATCTAGGGGTACCGGAGGTTCATCCAATTGTGCTTCGGGCTTAGCTACCATGCCCATACGATGGATCCCATCTACGACTATCCCCCTGAGCATTGTTTATATTGCGGTGACCATAGTTTCCTTACCTAGGTATCGCATAGGGTACTTACAGTGGTTATGTTGTTTGTGTCCTGAGTTAGATAGGGGTCGGACAACACAGTTTTCATTGTATAGGGACTTGACCCTATGCACGTAGTGAAGTCCGGGGGACGTTATAACTGATTCTATTACCTTCGGCTATAGTTTGGGAGTCTCAAGCCTCTCCTAGGTAAGACATACCGGCTCTAGTGTCGGGAGCTCATTTAGCCACTCTGTTTGTCTGCTCTTGGCTATATTTTCTCTAGGTGTGTGCTTTTGATTTATTATTTTTTTATCGATAGTTGGACTTTAGGGGACATTTTGATTTTATAGTCTCTCCGGAGATATCTTGGTGTGGAGTTCTGATCCCCGTCAGTCTCGTCAGTTGGCTGGTTTACTAGCTATTGAGCTTTTACACCGTGTCAAGAAGGGACGCCATCGGGCTCCCTCTGAATCTTCAGATTCTTATGAGACATACGTTATTGACGCCATGACTGCACATTCTAGCATGGGAGAAATCCCAACCAGTCCATCGGGTAGAGTTGAGCACACTTCAGACACCCCTAATCCTCATGAAGCGTGGGGAGGTGATCCACCTGAGACCCAACCTAGTTTGTTTAGTCCAGATCCACCCGAGACCCGACCTAGTTTGTTTGGTCTGGATCCACCAGAGGATGACCTGTTCGATCCTTCATATCCACATAATTATCTATATAGGATACCAGAGTTACATGATGACACAGGCCCTATGGTCAACCCTACCGCGTTCTCATATGGTATGTCGAATTACACCACAGTTGATCCTTCCACTGCTTTTGGTAGTCATGATGGCGCCGTTCATGGTGTTAGCAACACTGCACCCACTGGGGGCAATACCCTCTCTGGAGGCACCATGTTGTCCACTCACACAAATAATATGGGGACCGGTCATATTCCTCCTAACAATGCTAATGTTGGAATACGACCGCCTCCTAGGGATACCAAACCTAATAGGAACACTGTTCACAACACGACTCGCCATCCACCACCTAATACACATGCTGCTATCCGTCAACCTAGCACTACTTTCGCAAATGTTAATGCTCCTCCCAACCACGGGAGTGGACATATACCACATACTTTTGCGTCCACTTCCGCTACTAGTAATACTAATGTAGGAGGTGGAAATATATCTTATCCTCATGGTCATAACGCCACCATTCCTGCTACTAGTAACACCAATGTTACCGTGTTGGGAATACATCTCATGCTTATGGTTACCACACCACTTCTCATGCTAATCCTAATGCTGGGGGTGGGAACATACCTCACCATTATGTCCATTACAACATGGTTCCCGCTACGAATAGTACGTATATGCCCCATACTTATGGTGGCAACCTTTACTACAACATAGTCAGTGTTGGACACCAGTACAACCCACCTCAATATGGTGCCCAAAACACATATATACGTGCTACTCTCATACAGTTCAAGTCGGAGGAGGTTATCAACCTTATGGCCATGGTCAAGCTTATGGTACGTCAGGTTCTCATTATCAGTAGTTTAATGCTCATGGTCAAGCTTTTGCTCCACCTCATAATTCGGTTTCATTCAACCAACCTTTTATGGGGGCTTATAATCAAGCTTTCCAGCCACAGATCTCATTCATTGCATGTTTGAATCTTCTGGATCTTTCGAGGATCACAAATGATCCGGTGTGTCACGAACCTAATTGGCCTCCGGTCCCTATTAAGCTCCCTTCGAACATTCCTAAGCTTGAGGGGAAAGGTGGTGATGATCCAGGTGATCATATCACAACGTTTCACCTTTGGTGCTCCTCCAACTCATTGAATCACGATTCCGTTAGATTACGACTATTTCAATGCACCCTCACGGGGGCAGCCGTGAAGTGGTATGTTGAGTTTCTTGGGAACACTTATAGGGGATTCAATGAGATCACTTTGGTTTTCTTGGATCATTTCCAGTTTTCGGTTCGCCATGATACTGGTACTGAACTTTTGTCTACCTTCTGTCAGAATAAAGCCACACATATTTCTGACCACGTTCAAGAGTGGCATCGGCGAAAGAGGTTAGTGAAAGCCAACATTCCTCCAGAGTTTCTGTTGGAATGGTTCCTCAAGTCGTTACTCCCGTATATCGCTAAGGATGTTTCAATGTTCGGCATTGTGACTAAGGAAAAAGCCATCTTGAAAGTCCAGCAGTTAGATTTACTATACTCTTAGTCTGGCATTTTGTATGACATTATTCTTGACGCATCGCGAACACACCATGAGCCCAAGTCAGTTCCTCGACCGCATGCCGATGGAATTGTGGGATCCGCAAGCACTCTCCCTATAGATTTGGTGTCTAATCAAATGCAAAATTTGTCACTAAACCAGTCTACTCCCAGACAGGTTCACACCTTGTCCACTTCCACCCCGTCGTCCAATGTACACAATGTGCAATCGACAAACCCATCGGGTAACCAACAACCTGGTGGTAAGAAAAAGGGGAGAAACAATCGTAAGGGTGGAAACAATGGGAACAATAATAGCAATCGCAATACCCCTCGTAAATAGAATGCCAACCCTCATCGGGAAGGAAGAAGTGCTGGTGAGGACTATAAACCTAGGCGTAAGGTAAAGTTTCCTTGTAAGCTTTGTGGGGAAGATCATCTTACTCACTTATGTCCTCAAATCGAAGAAACATTGAAGCATTTGGCATAGAGCCCAAATGTGTTGAAGGATCCTTTTCCTCATCATCAAAACATGGCTTCGCATGCTCCCGCCATTGGTCATGGACCTAATGAGACTACAACGTCTTCTTCCAATACTAGTGGTTATGGATGGGTGCATATGGTTCAATCATAGGTTAGTGTTTCTACTCGTCAATGCGATTATGGTGCACCACAACCTAATATGGGGAGTGAGCCTCCCCCTCCTCCTAATAATTCCTTTCAGATCGAGAAGCCCTCTATTATGTTGCAGATACTGAAAGGAGTTCTTAAGCACTGTACACATAATCCCAATGCTCGAGCCACCCAGAACTACTCCATTGTAGAATATTTGGGCCAAACTTCGTGTGCCATGTCGGCTCTCGAAGTTTTACAGGCGTGCCCTTCTCAAAGGCATGCCCTTTTGATTGCATTAGGACCTCAGCATGGGAGAAATCCCAATGTTATCAAGTTCGACACTATTGATATTCAACCTCACTTACCTTACCACGTGGCTTTTCAAATCCATGAGGAGTGCCTTAAGAATTTCTTCAAAAGAACGGTGGTTGACGAAGGTGCTTCTGCGTCAGTGATGTTGTTAGCTTGTTAGAAAGCTCTTGGCTCTCCTCCCCTACTCACGTCTAGAACCATGCTCACTGCATTTGATGGTCGATCGTTTAAGCCGCATGGGATTATCCCTTCCCTTGTTGTCTGCTTAGGGGGTAAGCCTATGCCTATTGAAGTCGAAGTGGTTGATGCGCCCATCAACTACAACCATTTATTGAGTCGGAATTGGATGTAGGCTATGAAAGTTGTCGCGTCTACTGTATTCAGGATTATTTTCTTTCCACACAAAGGAAAGATAGTGACAATCGATCAGCTGGATTTCGTTAATCCTCCTCCGGAAGCATCCATGAGATCCGTAGTCCCGCAGGTTACAGATTCTAAGCCGGAAACTGGGAACATGGGTGTTGATGTACCCTTTATTGATGGGATCTTATGATTTTCCCGCACCCGTGAATTTTATTGGAACCGTTTCTGACAATGCATCTCCTCCTTCACATAATGTACCATTTTGGACTTCATATTTTGACGATCCGTGGACTTTACCGTCTACGAATTCTACGTCTGGAGACATTACGCATGTCGGGATGTCTATGACACTATATGTAGCTGAGCTTGCTTACTAGGATATTCAACAAGCCACTTCAGAAATAGATCTCTCTTCTTCTTAGACAAATGAGGGAGATCTTGTTATGCTGCCAATTTGGGCAGCCAACTCCTCTTATTCGAATGATTTCCTCGATGGTACTTTACCTTCGGATGAAGCTATTATCGAGGCCATGTGTGGTAGTGAGAGGCCTTGGGAGGATATGCACCATCGCTCTTATTTCCTTCCCAACCTCAATCTCGCCGAGCAAGAAGAGTTTAGGATGACTCTTGCAGAGATGGTTGGTCACCCTGTGGTTCTTTGGGGGTCACATGAGATTTTTGTGGAGGGGAACATGGGTAATATTTCCCCAACTCAACCGATCAACATCTCTTGTACTTCTAGAAAGATTGAATATGTTTACATCGGTGATGATTGCTCTCCTGAAGAGGTTTCCATCTACACCGAATTATTTACAGAACTTCAGGAAGCTTTTGCCTGGTCATACGTGGAGATTCCAAGAATAGACCCTAGTATTGTCGAACACGAGATTAGAACGTATCCTCATGCTAAGCCAGTTTGACAACGTCTTCGAGATGTTAACCCTAAGAAGGCTGCCGCTATCAAGGTACAGGTGGAGAAGCTGCTCAAAGCTGGTTTCATCTACCCCATTCCCCTTACCGAATGGGTGTCAAACCCCGTTTCTGTCGATAAGAAGCAGGGAATGATCCGTGTATGCACTGATTTTAGAGACCTGAATCGCGCATGTCTGAAAGACAACTTCCTTGCGCCATTCATCGATCAGATCTTGGATTCTTGTGCGGGAAGTGAGATTTTTTCATTCATGGATAGCTTTTCAGGGTATAACTAGATTCAAATCAAACCCAAGGACCAACATAAGACTGCTTTCATTTGTCCTTGGGGTACGTTTGCATATCATAAAATGCCCTTGGGCCTTAAAAACACCGGAGCTACGTTTCAGCATGCCATGACCTATGCCTTTCACGACCTTAAAAGTATAATGGAGGTTTTCTTGGATGATCTTTCCGACCATTCTCGTAAGAGAATGGACCACCCCACGCACCTATGTTGGATTCTCGAACGATGTATACGCTACAAGATCTAATTGAATCCCAATAAATGCATCTTTGCAGTGAGGTCTGGTCTCCTTTTAGGATTCATAGTTTCGAAAGAGGGTATTAGAATCGATCCTCTTAAGGTTGAGGCAATACTTCGGTTGCCTCCTCCATGCAACTTGTTTCAACTTCAAAGCCTCCAAGGGAGAGCTACTTTTCTACGTCGATTTGTAGTGAATTATGCTAATCTAACCAAAGGATTCATGTGCCTGTTGAGGAAAGACACACCGTTTATATGGGAGGAGCAAGCCTAGCAGTCTTTTGATGCCCTTAAGAAAGCTTTGGTATCATCCCCTGTGCTTAGTCCGCCCGATTTCGCACGAGATTTTATACTTTATGTGGCTGTGTCTCAAGAGACGATTGGCATGGTCTTAGTTCAATTTGATGATGCACTCGTCGAGCATGTCATCTATTACCTCATTCAAAATCTAGTAGACGCTGAACTAAGATATACTCACGTGGAAAATATGGCACTTGCGACTGTCCATGCAGTCCAGCGGTTACAACATTACATTTTTCTTAGAACAACCACAATTGTAGCGCATATCAATCTGTTTCAGTTTGTGCTATCACGATGCCTTATAGGGGGGAAGTACAATAAATGGATTGTGATCCTTTAGGAGTTCGATTTCGATTTTGCATCGGCGAAGTCAATGAAATCGTTGGTGTTTGCTAATATTATGTCGGACCTTCCGAGACTTAATGAGGATTTCATCCATGAGAATTCCTTTGTGGATGAGCACTTATTTCTTATCTTGTCAGAGGACCCTTGGTATGGGGATGTCATTATATATCTCCAAACTTTGAATTTTCCTTCACATTATTCACGGGATGAGCGACGGCATGTGAAACATCACACTAAAGACTATACTATTGTCGGTGACACTTTGTATCGCCGAGGAAAGGATTCTATTCTCTGTCGTTGCTTAACTCATGAAGAAGTGGAGCGTGTGCTTAATGATTTCCATGCTGGGGTGTGTGGTGGTCACTTATCCGGGCTTGCTACAGCCCAGCGTATTATGTGAGCTGGTTACTTTTGGCCTTCAATCTTTAAAGATTGTATTAACGCTGTGAAGAGATGTCACCCTTGCTAGGTGTTTTCTCGGAATATACACTCACATCCAGCGCTCCTTCATCTGATCATCACCGTCGGTCCCTTCACCAAGTGGGAGGTGGATTTCATGGATTGCAAACCAGCTTCGGTTGGGGGCATCACCATATCATAGTGTTCATGGACTAATTTTCCAAATGGGCTGAGGCCATGCCTACCGTAAAAGCTGATGGTGCTACGGTAGCCCATTCGTGTTCAATCAGATTATTACTCGGTTCAGTATTCTGAAAGAGATTATCACTGACCATGGCAGTCACTTTCAGAAGAAAAAAATGATGGAGGATTTGTCACTCAAGCTTGGGTTTCGTCAAGAAATCTCATCTTCTTACTATCCCCAAGCGAATGGTCAAGTTGAAGCAGTCAATAAGTCTTTAAAGACCATTCTCCAATGTACCATCCAACAAAGAAAGAACAACTGGCACATTATGTTATATCCTGCTTTGTGGACATATCGAACCACAGTAAGACTGCCACCGGGTTCTCACCATTTCAACTAGTACACGATGTGGAGTCAATTTTACCAATTGAATGCGAAATTTCTTCGCTTAAACTAGCCATAGAGCTCCTCCCTGATACGACAGGTATTGAGAAATGTTTAATCCACCTTGAGCAGCTTTACGAGCAACATCGAGATGTCGTTGTGGCTATAGATTCCAAAAACATCATATCAAGGTTCAGTATGATAGGTCTGTCTGTCCCCGACAGTATGTTGAAGGTGACTTGGTCCTCTTATATGACCAAGCTAAAGAACCCCTGGGGGCAGGAAATTTTAACCCCATGCGGCACGGTCCTTACATTGTGGTGTGTGTCCTAGAAAAAGGAGCCTATGAATTAGAGGACTATGAGGGGAATGTCTTGAAGGAGCCTAGGAATGGGCTCTACCTCAAGCGGTATTACGCTTGAACTTCTAGTACGAGCTAATGCCTTTGTATATTATTGTATAGCTCTTTATGTACGTAGTTTAGATTTCTTCTAGTCTTCGAGTTTGCTGATTCGCTTCCATTTGATTGACAGATGTCAGCGGAATCTACTATGTTCTTAGGTTTCGCAGATGGTGCTAGCCATCATACACAGCAGCTTGCTTCTACTGCCTGGGTTATTTATTCGCCTGACCATCTAGTTGTGTCTTCAGGAGGTGCTTGTCTCGGTCCTACATCTAACAATGTGGCTAAGTATAGTGTCGTGATTGAGCTACTTTGGGATGCTATTTCACATGGCATCTAGTCTTTAAAATTCTGCCTGGATTCACAATTGGTTGTGTATCAATTGAATGGTCAGTACCATGTGCGAGATCCTATGATACTACAGAATTCATAAGGGTAAGACTCTTGGAACGACATTTTGTTTCAATTACATATATTCATTTTCCAAGAAGTGTTAATCATATATGTTGTGCATACGCTAACTATGTATTAGATTGGCATTTGTCACATTCACATTGAAGCACACAAATAAAAGAAGACATTCATACATTTGTACATACACACATATAGTAGAACCGGAGAGCCAAAGTTTTTATAAATAATATGTCCAAAAATGGTAGTGTCATAATACAAAACTAGAGCCCGTAGCCCTCAAAAATATACATATCGATACAAAATGTGGGATCTTGAGATATCTACTCCCTACGAGGAGGCCTAGTTTCCGCCCCAATAGGATGAGTCTCATAGTAGTACTGTACTGCATTTGCTATATGCTGCAGTAGTCATACCCATTTACCTGGAACCCACACCACCTGGCGCTGCATATCCTCTGGTAGTCGTGCCACCTCTATTTGTGGTACCCTGGCAGTCATCCATGATAGATTTCCTCACAGAGTCTATAGTGTACGCTCTACTGTAACACCCCATGCCTCATCACCCTTACCGCGGCGACGATGTCTCAGAAAGCCCTTGGGTCTCATTGGGCCCTTATCTACAAGAAAAGCGAAAACATTA